>BTHU01000005.1:91534164-92734164 GCA_036184795.1 Tokudaia tokunoshimensis | reverse complement strand
ATGTATATGAGTACACTGTAGCTGTACAGATGGTTGTGAGCCATCATGTGGTTGCTGGGAATTGAACTCAGGACCTCTGCTCGCTCCTGCTCAAAGATTTAGTTATTATTATATGTAAGTACAGTGTAGCTGTCTTTAGACCCACCAGAAGAGGGCGTTAGATCTCATTACGGATGATTGTGAGCCACCATGTGGTTACTGAGATTTGAACTCAAGACCTTCGGAAGAGTAGTTGGTACTCTTAGCCACTGCCGTCTCACCAGCTCCCCCCCCCATTTGTTTTGTTTTTTTTAAACAATTTTTTTTCACATGGTACTAGTGATTGAATTCAAGGTAGTGACTTTTTTTTTTCATTTTAATCCTAAATTTTGTTTTAAAAATATTGTTGAAAGAAAAAAAAAACCTAATGTCTATGAGGGAAGATTGCAATTGGTTTTATTTTCTTTGTACTTTCTGTAATTGGTTTTCTTGGTTTTTTGAGACAGGGTTTCTCTGTGTAGCCCTAGCTGTCCCGGAACTCACTCTGTAGATCCTCCTGCCTCTGCCTCCCAAGTGCTGGGATTAAAGACATGTACACCACTGCCCAGTTTCTATAATTTCTTAATCCCTCCCCCATTTTCCTTTATAATGATCATGTATTTATAAAAAAAAATACAGGGAACATTTCAATATAATCTTTCAGATTGTATTTTGTGCAGATACAAAAATGAGTTTTCGGTTGTGACCAAAACCCTTTCTTTTGATGACTCAGAAGAACATTAGAGAGCAAGGGCTGTAGGGGATGTGTGTGCAGCCTAGAGCTGCTGCAGCAGAGGTGGTTCTACCAACGGAGAAGGGGGCGGGCCAGAGGAAAGAACTTGGAGAAAAAAAATAAGAGATCAGGCAGTGAGATCCCCAGAAGCTGCCTGCTGAGAGGGGAAGCCGGGGGTCCTTACAGCTGGGGTCCAGGTAGACAGAACCCCCTCGAGTTTCAATCCTAATGGTGCTCACAGGGAGGAAGTCCATTTTCCTTATATCACCCTATGTTAATGAAGTAGTAATAGTCACTACTGCTTAAAGGCTGCCACACAGCTCGTAAATGTTTGTTTTTCTTAATTCTGGAAAGAAAGAATGGGAAGATGCAGTTTTATAGCTGGAAAAATTGAAGCTCAAAAGGGTTAAGTGATGGTGCAAGTGATTAAAGCTGTCTGAATACAGCCCGGTAGTGTAGCTCAGCAAGTACAGAATGGCAGCTCCCAGTGAGTCAAGCCTGACGACCCGAGGTTGATGCCTGCAGCTCACATAAACTGGAAAGAGAGAACTGCCTTCTCTCATTCTCTCCCCCACCTGTCTCTGTTTTTCTGTCTCTATCTCTGCTTCTTCCCCCACAATAAAAAAGAATTCAAACTCAGGTCTGTTTTGCACTAAAATACGTGTGTGTGTTCTGTTGTTTCTTTACTATTTGGGCCTTCAAAGGTCATTTGAAGAAGACAAGCTGCAAACAAGAATCTGGAGCTTTGTGTTCTAGATTAGCATCTAGTATTGTCTATGCCAATCCTCAGCCTTGAGTTTCATAATGTTTCTTAATCACATTACACGGTATTATGTTCTTCACCCTTAATTTCAGAAATCCTAAAAGTCCTTTGGTAATTGATCAAAGGATGTATATTTTCCTTTCTCTAATTGCCAGTGACCCCCTAAGTCCCCACTAACACTTAAGCACTGAGATCAGAAGGTAGAGAACAGCTTCATTTTCAGTGCAGCTACAAAAGTCTGGGTAAGTAATGCTTACTTCTGTACCCAGCTGAGCTCTGTCTACAGGCACTTTAAACTTTGCAATTTAAAAAGGGTCCCAGCACCTCAAGCCATTACCTCATAGGCCAGTTGTCACTTTAACACTGATAATTTCATTTGGATATAGGAAGGAGAAAGCTCCACCCCATTCTTCCCTTCTGATTATCCATTCTTTTTGGCAGTTAAGATTCTACTGAGTAAGAGCACTGTGCTCTCTTACTAATCCTAGCATATTATTCTGCTGTAGAAATCAGACCTCCAAGAGGAAAGTAGATGAGAAGTGGATGCTCTGGCCACTGTCAGGCTTCCCTAGTATCCTAGGAACCTCTTCTCGCCTGTTCCTGTCACACCTAATCCCTTTCATGTTTTTCTGTTGACCTCATTAGAAATAGATGAACAACTAGAAGGCAGAGCAGAGCCTAGCCAGGCTGTGGAATGCCATTTTGATCTCTTCCTCTCCAGAGGCCTCCCTGATGCTTCCTGATAACAGCTTGGCAAGGTGCTCCAGTGTAATTAAGTCACTTATGTTCATAGTTTGTCTTAATAAGCATCTAAATGAGAGTCATGCTGCCAGATACTTTCAGGGTAGTTAGGGTAACAGATCCAGTGGTGTGGACAGGTGCTCAAGCTTGAGCTTCAGTGGAAAGATAAAATGTGATGTGCTAGATAGTTTTTGAAATACTTTTTAGTACATGCAGATTAATTCGTGGACTCATGCTTATAATTGAAGCAGGAGACTTTTAAATCAAGTCCAGCCTAGACTACAGAGTAAGACCCTTCAAAGAAAAAAGCAAAAGACAAGGGAATGAGTTTGGAAATTCCCAGGTGAAACCCAGCACTACTGCCAAGGTCTGGCTAATTACAAACTGGATTTTTTCCTTGTGATTTGCCTTTGCTCATACTCTTCTGTTTATTAAAAAGTGTTTATTCTATTATCATATACCAGGGGTTTTTTTGATGTATTTACTGATTAGTCCAACCCATGTGATAGAATCATCAGTGCTATGTGCTTATTTCTTGGCACTTTGAGGTAATATCATGTTGACTGTGGCACAAAGTCACAACCTGAAAGTGTGAAAAGATGAAGACAAGCTATTAATTGCTCTCCGTGCTGCACAGGTATTTGGTGGTTGCAGAAAAACTTGAAGAGATCAAGTCTTTCCGGGAGCTGACCCGCCTGGATCTTTCTTGTTGCTGGCTTGGAGATGAACATGAACTTCTAGAACATCTCACCAATGAGGCCCTGTCCAGGTACCAGCCCACTGTTAATTGTAAACATTTTATTTATTTTCTTATTTTTATCATATATACAAACAAAAAAAGTGTTTTGACTGCATGTATGTCTGTGTGAAGGTGTCAGATCCCCTGGAACATGAGTTACAGACTATGGTGAGCCATTGTGAGCTATCATGAAAGTGCTGGGAATTGAACCTGAATCCTCTAGAAGGGCATCCAGTGCTCTTAACTGCTGAGCTATCCTCCAGGCCCTGGTTTTTTGGGTTTTTTTGTTTGTTTGTTTGTTTGGGGGTTGGGTTTTATTTTATTTTATATTTATTTATTATATGTAAGTGCACTGTAGCTTTCTTCAGACACTCCAGAAGAGTGCATCAAATCCCATTACAGATAGTTGTGAGCCACCACGTGGTTGCTGGGATTTGAACTCAGGACCTCTGGAAGAGCAGTTAGTGCTCTTAACCACTGAGCCATCTCTCAAGCCTGCTGTTTTATTTTTAAAAGGACAATCCAGTAGGATCATTTTAAGGAATGTCACTTACTTTCCTGTACTATTTACTAATTTTTTTTCTAAAAACATTTTTAACTTCTGTACACTTGGTATAGTAGTATAGATTGGAAAACTCCTAGGAAATATAATTTTTTGTTCTTTTATCTAAATAACCTTTTTTGTTTTGGTTTTGTTTGTTTGTTTGTTAAAGTATTTCTTTGTGTAACAGAGCCCTGGCTGTCCCAGAACTTATTTTGTAGATCAGACTGGCCTCCAACTCACAAAGATCTGCCAGGCTCTGCCTCCCTCGTGCTAGGATTAAAGGTGTGCTCCACCATGTCCAGCTTCTTAGTAACCTTTATTATTATTATTTTTATTTAAGATTTACTTATTTATTTTATGCATATGAATATACTGTTGCTGTCTTCAGACACACCAGAAGTGGGCATCAGATCCTATTACAGATGGTTATGAGCCACCATGTGGTTGCTTAGAGTTGAACTCAGGACCTCTGGAAAAGCAGTCAGTGCTCTTAACTGTTAAACCCCTAAGTAACCTTTATTTAACTTGTAGTAGTCGAAATCATCAGGATTGAAAAATGTCCCTTGTTTGTCCATTTTGTTTGTCCTAGTTTATTATAGCAAGTGCTAAAAAAAAAATGGGACTGGAAACGTGGTTCATTGGGTAAAGTCACTTGTCACCAAGCCTGATGACTCTGAGTTCAATCCCTAGGATCCATGGTAGAGAGAAAGAACCAACTCCAACTGTCCTTTGACTCCCCACAGTCACCATGGCATATACATCTCTCACCCTGTCTACACACAGAATAAATACTTGTAACGAAAAGTTTACCAAAATCTGGAACTGGAAAAATGGCTCCATGTTTAAGAACACTTGCTCTTGGAGAGGATCTGGGTTCAATTCCCAACACCCACATGACGGTTCACAACAATCTGTAATTCCATTTCCATGGGTTCCTGTGCCCTATTTTAGCTTCCTCAAGTACAAATATGGTACACAGACATGCGTGCAGACAAAACACTGTACACATAAAATTTATTTTTAAAAATTTACAAAAATTCAAGAATATCAACAGGAAAGAACAGTTGTAAACAGAACAATATTTTAGTGAGATTTGAATGATCTTTTATAATATTTGGAGATGTTAATATTTTATGTTTTTAAATAAAATGTTTCAAAGTATGTTCTCAAATATTCATTAAGGGCTGGAGAGATGACTCAGTGGTTAAGAGCACTGACTGCTCCGCCAGAGGTCCTGAGTTCAATTCCCAGCAGCCATATGGTGGCTCACAACCATCTGTAATAGGATCTGATGCCCTCTTCTAGTGTGTCTCTGCAGATAGCTACAGTGTACTCATATAAATAAAATAAATAAACCTAAAAGAACATTGATTAAGTGATACTTTTATGGCTTTGTTTCTCTAGTGTCACTCAGCTCCACTTGAAGGATAATTGCTTGTCTGATGCAGGCATTCGGAAAATGACAGCACCAGTGCGGGTGATGAAGAGAGGCCTTGAGAATCTAGCGCTGTTAGACCTGTCTTGTAAGTTACTGGTGTTAATGTCTGGAGAGTGGCTTTAGGGTCATCACTCCCCTGTGTAAGGGATAAAAGGCAAGCTGGCCTAGGAGCTGGAACAGTCCAGGGACAGGGCTGAAGCCAGCAGCTCTTGGCTCCTGACCCGGTCGGTGCCTTTTGCAGCTTATCACCACTTTCTACAGAGAGGAAAAGGCCCTTTAGATTTCCCATGCCACTCAGCATATAGCCATCAGGCCCCTCTGTCTCGTTAAGAACATACAGAAGGACATTTGACTCTACTTTGAGTCTCTGATCCATAATGTCTGTCAGCTCGGTTCTTTTTATCAGTATTTACCTAATAAGCAGAATAAATGACTCTTGTGGTAACTTAAGTTTAACTTGACTCCAGTGATAGGAAGTCAGCGGTTTAAGAGACGAGTAATACTGTCTGTGGCAAGGTGGGTTGGCTCCCAGTGAGTAGAAACCACAGAGGGGAGGGCAGAGGGTGGTTTTGTACCCTTGGGCAAATTACTTGACTTCTGAGCCTTGGTTTTGGACTCTGTACAGTAATGTTGCTGAATCCCCTGGCATACCTCCCAGGGAGGTTACCCATTCAGTAAATACTTGTTAAGCATCTGCTGTATCGCTGGCACTATGCTTAGTATTCCTAGAGGAGACGGCTAAAGCAGTGATGTGAAAAGGACTATGTAAGAAAAGTTTCTGAAAAGCAAGGTAGTAAGAGTAGTGATAGTCCCTTGTTTGTAAGTATCTTGAAAGTTTGTCTTCTCAAACTGAACACATGCCCGTAATTACCTCAGAGTGCACTGGTGATGAGCAGAACAATGTACACCATTTCACTGGTTCCCAAGCTCCTCATTGTGTAGGGATAACTGCCTTAATCCTCTGTTTTTCTGCTCATTAGTGTCCTAGGGAGTTGGACATGTCGCAAGTAGAAAAAATAAGAATTCATATTGAATTCACTCTGGGACATTTATGCCCCCTGCTCATTGATGCCTGGGTGTTTTCCCCTGAGCTTACTCTGGAGGTTTTACCAACAGTTATGACAGAATGCTGCCTTGTTTTCAATGTCTAGGTAACCCTGAGATAACAGATGCTGGAATTGGATACCTGTTTTCTTTTAGAAAATTAAATTGCTTGGATATTTCTGGAACGGGACTAAAGGTAAGGCTTTTGGTCTCTTTCAGCCTTACAGGCTTTATGGTATGGGACTTTGCTTCTGTTACAGTTTGAAGTTTAGAAAGAGCTAGTATTTATGATGGTTTTGTTTTTTTTGTTTTCTTTTGTTTTTGAGATACAGTGTTACTACGTAACCCTTCCTGGGCTTGAATTCCCCATGTTGCCTAGGCTGGCCTCAAACTTACGGCTGTCCTTAGCTTATTGAATATTAAGGTCACGGGTGTATGTCACCATGCCCAGCTGGTTTGGCGTTTTAGTCTGGTTGGCTAGCCCAGGCTGGTTTGGAACTCATGATCCTCCTGCTTCAGTCTCCAAAGTGTTGGAAGTATAGGTGTGCACTACCATACCTAATTTATGGTGGTCTTTGTTACTAAAAACAAATAAGAATTGGAAATATACTCATGTCTCTGGTGTTTCTCCCTCACTAGGATATCAAAGCTGTTAAGGACAAGCTCCGGACACACATAGGCCTTGTTCACTCCAAAGTGCCTTTGAAGGAATTTGATCATAGTAACTGCAAAACAGAGGGCTGGGCTGACCAGGTACGCCAGGCTTTTCACTATAGTTAATACAGCTTTTCATTTTAATTCTAGGAACCTAGATGTCAAGTAAACATTAATCCCTTTGATACTTTTTTGCCTCAATTATACTCCTCACCTCAGTCATCAATGGTGATAGTCTGTTACTAACCCATCCCTGAAGAGGGAGGTTGTCTAACAGGAACCCACTTCCTTTTCTGTCTCCAAATTTCACTACTTCTCCAGCCGTATTCTACTTCCCTTCTTTTTAAAGAAAACAACTATGCAAGTTTATTTCAGTAGTAAGCCCTTGTTTATTTATTAATTCTTTCAGTCTTATTCCTGAAAGCCTTTAGCTTCTTTTGTCACATTTACTGTATTTCCCGTGCTTCCTCACCCCCACGTCCCCAGTGTCACCATCTTTCTCTGTGTAAATGTCAGTTATCCTTATTCAGGTGAGTCCCTCACCACCAGGGCATCTGTGTGCTCTTTGTTCTGAGCTCTCTCACCCTGGCTGCCTTCCCTTGTAGTCCGGTTTGGCCTCTACTGTTTTACTTTAAGTGTCTCTGGAAGCTGCCAAGTAGCCTAGTGTTCACCTTCCTTGGCTTTATATGACATTTATATAAACATGCATGCCTTGGGATTTTTCTGTCTTAGCTGATTCCTCCTTCCCTTTTATACCTCTATGTCTCAGTGTCCTGAAAGGATGACTAATCATCAGAAGCCATTTGTATTCCCAAATACTACCTACAGGTGTCTTCCTGGCATCTCAAAGTCAGTTAGTCCAAACTTGCTTTCTTTTTCTGTATTCACAGTTAGCCCTTCTTTTTCTGTTGCTGGAAGGACAGTGTCTTTATTTTCTACCAAGTCACCAAATTGATTTAGTCCATTTTGGCTTCCCTTAGATCAGTACCCATTTTCTAGTACCAGGAAATATCATTGAAGGACCCATAACTAATATGTTCCAAGTGCTTTCTACATAACAGACACTGATAGACCCTCCATGCAGTCCTTGTAACAGCCCTGTGGGATACATACCATTACTGAGCTCTATTCAACATGTCAAGAAAGTGAGACTCAGAAGTTATCTCACTAGCTACAGGCTGTGTGACTAGTAAATGTGCTCTTATGGTTTGTGGTTTTGTCTGTATCTTGAGTTTCACTGTGTATCCCAGGCTGGCCCCAAAAATCACAGTTCTGGAACTACAGGTGTGTTCTACCATGCTAAATCTGTAATACTTGAAGTGCTCTGTATCCTGCAAGTATTTTTCATCATTTGTGGTCATTATAATCATTGCATTGCATTAGTGAGAAATATTAAATGCAAAGTCCTTGTTACTAAAATATGTTGAAATGATTACTTACTTTTCATTCTGTCATGTATCGTTTATTATATCCAGTCATATTTCTAAAGAAAGGAGCAGTAGCTAATAAGTAAAATTACATTTGTAACACATGGATATAGAAATATAGGCATCCTACACACATAGGAGATGTGAGTTATTACATGTGTATTTCAAGGCATAAGAGTCTGAGAATGTGTGAAACATACTATGATTATGATTTTTAGCTTTTAGTGTTTAGTTTAAAGATGTGCAGTTCATGCAGTTGATTCCTAGTTTAGAACAGGATGGAACTGGGCAGGAGTGAGCTCAGCAGGCTTTCCTGCAGCATACACATGTATATTTTTGGATCCAATCTGATTTGATTCTTATTAATAAAAGTTATCAGTAGGTTTGTGTTTTAGGAAAGGGAGCAAAGACTAGCTAAGAGGAACAGTGCTTGTCTCCCTGGTACAGAAAAGGAAAATAGCAAACAGAGGAGGAAAAGGGGAGGGGCTGAGGAAGAATGAGACAAGTTTGAGAATAAAAAGGCAAGGTTTTGTTTGAGTTCAAGTCTTTCAAAATTCCTTCTAGATTGTTCTGCAGTGGGAACGAGTGATCATGGAAGCTGTGCGGCAGCGGAAAGACGTGGAGCCTCAAAACACAGCTCAGTACTTCTGTGAGAAATTTTATGTTTTGGAGTTTTTGCTCTTGGGTTTTTACACTCTTAAAGCAATCAGCCAGTCTTCTCTCTGTAGGAAAATTAATTGTAGCAGTATTAACTTATTATGATCACTAAGACAGATCATTCCCTCAGCATAGCTCACCGTGCAAGCTCCGCCATCAGGAAGGCTGCTTATTACTTATTTGTATCTGTCGTGCTCCAAAGACTTACAGTGGCACAAAAGAAAGCAGAGCACAGGCAATTAAGTGTCACCAACAGATGGGAGCAGGACTAGGAATGCTGTTCGATGATCAAGGGTTTCTTGCATGGGCAAGGCCATGTGTCTAATCTCAACCATGAGAGGAAAAACAAAGACTTGTAAGCCAAGTGCCCTGCAGTAGACAGGTGGGTTAACAGAATGCAGTGTTTATGTACAAGGGAGTATGATCCAGTCTGAAAAAGCAAGGACATGTGGGATAAAGAGATGGCTCTCTCAGTGGTTAAGAGTGCACATGCTCTTCCAGAGGACATGAATTCTGGTGGCTTACAACACCTGAAACTGTAGTTCCAGGGAACCCAATATCTCTGGCCTCCCGATACCTCCATTCGTGTGCACATCCTCACACACTTGCATACAATTAAAATGATATAAATCTTTTTTGTTTAACTTTTTATTTATTTTATATGCATTGGTGCTTGTATATCTGTGTGAGGGAGTCAGATCCTGGATTATAGACAGCTGTGAGCTGTCATGTGGGTGCTGGGTCATCTGGAAGAACAGCCAGTGCTCTTAACTCCTGAAGCATCTCTCTAGCCCCAATCCTTTATTTTTTTTTTTAAAAGGTAAGGACGTTTTGACACGTGAGCATTGAAGACGTGCTCCATGAGATAAAGCAGTTGTGAAAGGACAAATGCTGTGTTATGATTGTTCCTTTGTGAGTGTCCCAGAGCATCAGGTTCACTGAGAAAGAGAAGTAGTTGGAGGGAGGGAGTAAGGAATTTCTGCTGAATAGTTACAGGCTTCTACTCTATAAGTTAAGAGTTCTGCGGGCTGCTAAGACAGCTCATTGGGAAGGTGCTTGCCATCCGTGCAAACCTGGCAGCCTGAGTTTGATCCTGTAATGGAAGAACACTGACTCCAAAAAGTTGTCCTCTGACACGTGTGTGTGCACATTCACATCATACCCACAGGTACATGGTAATGAGGCAATAAAGTGTTCTGGAGGATGAAGGCTGCAGCTTGTGGTAGAATACTTGTCTAGCATGTGCAAGGCTCTGGGTCCATCAGCTCTGAAAATAGAAACATTCTGGAGATAGGGTAAAATGCTCATTTTGTCATTTTAAACAAGAATTAAGTGATAGGCTGAAGGAAACAAAATCAGAACCCCAGGGTACACCAGATACTGCAGGGGCAGAGGTCAGAGTCAGGTCCAGGTTTTAAAAAGGAAAAGGAAACCAACAGCTTACTAGCTTTGAGGGTGTGCCTGACAGTGTTGTCCCTTTATATGCATTATCTTATTTATTTCTGTGTCATTCTAGATTTTTTTATTCATAGGAAATTGAGAGAATTGATTCTTGAGGTATTTGTTAGACTCACTGAACCCAGTAAGTGCCCACCTCTCCGTCTGCTGTGGTAGTGTATCTACTGCTGGGCATTCAGTCCAGACCACCCCAGGGCCTTGTCTCAGTCCTGGGTGGTCTCAGACTTTGGCAGGCCCTGGCCCACGAGCACAGAAAACTCACCCACTTCTTATTCCTACAGATCAGAAGCGAGCTCTCACAGAAGCTTCAAGGAAATGTCCCCTAGCAGAGACCCACATGAATTCTTCTGGAAAACTCCAGTTCTATAGGGAGAAGGCTCCGGACTGCCATGAGCCACTGCTGAGCCAAGAATCAAAGAAGAGCAAGAAGAGAGCTTTTGAGGAGTCGGAGCAGGAGCAAAGCTCTCCACAGTCGGCCAAGCAGAAGTGTGTGTGTCTGGCTGTGGAAGACTGGGATTTGCTCAATTCCTACTGACTGACACATACAGTTGACCTCCCCTCACCTCAGCACATGAGGAGGGGAGACTGCTGGTGATTTACTTTTGGTTTGGATTTACCTATGGCATTAGCATAGCAAGCAGATATTTCTACTTTTGTGGTGGGGGAGGGAAGGCTATGGACGTATGTAATAATTTCTAATGTATATTTTCAATACATAGTAATTTTTTCAAATAAACTCTTTTGCTCTTGTTGAATTCTGTTGTGGATTGCAGATTGGAGCCACAGGAGGTGGCACCATGTAAACTCACAAATTCGGCATGACCTGTTCTTGCTACAGTCTGAACGGCTGATAGAACATAGATGTGAATGAAGCTGTTGCTGCCTGTGCGCTTCCCTGGGCCACGCCCTGGCCCTGTAGCAAGCCAAAATTCAGAGCAGCACGTTCAGTGTCACAGAGCTTACAATAGGAAGTGAGACTTTACACTCCTTTCTAGTTGGCTGCAAAGCCCATTCTGTTTTGTTGCCTTCTCAACAGTCATTAGCATTTATTGAAATCCCAGCCACTGAAGGTATTCATTAAAACCCAAGCGGCTCACGACAGTCTTGGAAGTAATAGGGCAGAAGCTCTTCCATCCTAAGATTTACTGGAAAAGGCCCAATGATAAATATTGTAGGTTTTTCATGCCACAAGAATTTTCTTACAAATACCCAGCTATACACAGTAAATCAATATGGCTGCCTGCCAATACAATTTTTTTTGTTGTTTACAAAGACAGGTGGCTGGGTTCATGCTACTACACCTGGCACCAGGAGGCTCTTGTTTAAAAGCAAGCACCCTTGTGAGGACTGTGCAGTTGAAGCAATTTAGCAAGAGTTAACTTCAGCAGGTCTGGAGTAAGGCTCAAGATTCAAAATTTCTAGATGAGCACAGCATATGTCTATCAATTTGGAGGTAGAGGCCAAATGATCAGGAACTTAAGGCTAGCCTGGGCTACATTAAAAGATTCACCATTTTCAGCAAGCACCCAGAAGATACCAGTGAGTATCAAAGTTCTAACTTCTAGCCGTCTGGACACTGGACAGAAAAGACTTTGATCTGGAAGCTTGAGTGCAGAGTGCTCCCATGGGCGGGTGTTAATGACCTGTTAAAATGTCGGTGAGTAGAGGTGGTGAAACACGCCTCTAATCGCCACACTTGGCGGACTGAACTGGAAAATCAATAAGAGTTCAAGGTCCTTCTCAGTGAGTTCCAGGCCTCCCTGGGCTGTATGAGACTGTGTCTCAAAAACATAACTGCCAGGTTTTACTTTTTTAATTGTGGGTACTAGGAAAATGTAGATGACATACATGACTTGGGTTTGTGAATTATCTTTTATTTCTGTGTCTACACCAGAGTTTCTCAACCTCCCTGGTGTTGCAGCCCTTTAATACAGTTCCTCATGTCGTGGTGATCCTCAACCATTCAATTATTTTGTTGCTACTCTATAACTGTAATTTTGCTAGTTATGAATCATAATGTAAATATCTGCTATGTGACTCCCAGAGGGTCACAACCCACAAATTGAGAACTGTTCTAGACATACCCATGTTTAAAAGGCTGTTAATTGCAAGACTTATTAATAGGCAACTAAAGAAGAGAGAAAATATCTCACGAAATTGAAAACATTAATTTGACATTGCCAAGTTTTTATTAAAGGTAGGTCTTGGGTTACATTTGCTATTCTGAGCTATGCTCCCGATATACAGAAGACCACTCAGGGTCATAGCAAAAGTGCAGAGCTTGTTATGGATTGGAGGTTCTTGATGTTTTGAGACACTGTGTTTTGTCTCACTGTGTGGTCTAGCCTGGGATTACAGGTAGACACCACTTCACTAAGCTTAGGATCTTAAATGGACCCAAGGTTCAGATATTGAAGGCTTATTCCCTGAAGTTCATAGGCAGGCTTTGGGAGGTGACTGGATCATGAGGGCACCAGTCCTTCTTATGGATTAAACCATTTGTGGGTTTGTGTCTGAATGGGTCTGGGTTGGAATCTGTTAGAAAAGGCAAGCAGTCTTCACTCACGTGATAGCAATTGAGCCAAGCAGCTTTTGTCTCGTGTTGTAGTGTAGCCACCAGAGAACACTGCTCGGACAAGGATTTGAGCCAATAGGAAGTCTTTATTAACCAGCTGGTGATTATACTGGGCTTTTGGGATCCCAGTGCAGCACTGAGCCTTTCTCAGGGCGAGCTTTTAAGCACAAAAACTAGGTTCTTGGTTGACACACTTCAGTTAACAAGAACAGTTAGCCAGAAGCAATACTACAGAGGCTAAAAAAGTAAGGTTAATACATTTAGAGACTCTTCCCAGAACTATGGACTTTGATGGATTAGATCTTTGTTTTAGTGTTGGCAGATGATGCTGTCTATGTACTGAGTTTTATGGCCTGCATGGTGCTTCCATCGTAAAGTCAGTTGTGCTAAGTTCTGGGGGCCTATTAAGACCTGGGGCCATGTTATATATTCTCTTGTATGTGTATCATATTCTTAATGTTACATATTCTTTCCTTGGTATCCCGTCTCACCATAGGCCTAAAAGGAGCTTGGTCAAGCAACTGTGGACAAAGACTTGTCAACTGTGAGTCATAGTGAGTCCTCCGTTTGGAAGAAAAGTATGTGTATATGAGTGTGTATGTGTGAGAGAGAGAGAAAGAATGTGTGTGTGTGTGTGTGTGTGTTTAGGCACACATGGAAATGAGGGGACAACTTTATGAAGTCAGCTCTCTTCCATCTTTCATGTGGATTCTGGGAATCAAACTCAGGTCCATAGGCATACACTGAAAGTGTTTCACCCGATGAACCATTTGGCTAACTCTATTTTTGGTTTTCTTTTTAAGACAGGATCTTACTATGTAATCCATACTTACCCCAAACTCAGTATGCATGTAGGTAGGACTGAATTCAGACTCACAGCCCTCTGGCCTCAGACTTCCAAATGAGGGATTCCAAGCATGTGCCACCTTAATGACACTTAGCACATCGGGTCTCAGCCTCTCTTCTTTGAAGTTGGTATACCGCAGGTCTTTGGGGTATTTTGTTAAAGCAATGGAGAGCAGACGCAGAAAACTGGTACTGGGAAGTGGTCTAGAGCTGGAGATGTGGCTCAGTTGGTGGAATGTGTGACTAGCATATGTGAGAGCCTGGGTTCAAGCTACAGAGCCACAGAATCGGAATGAAGGGTGGAGAGTGCCTGTAATTCAAGTACTCAGGAGGGAGGCAGGAACATCAGAAACTTACACGCATCCTCAACTACACAGCAAGGTCAAGTGCAAGGCCTCAAAAACACAAAGACAGATACACTTTATCATAACGTGGAGGTCTCTCCTCCCTGGCTGCTGGGAGATTGATGTGAGGCTTTGCTCCGCACACTCCCTGCCTTACCCCCGACTCAGAACATTTGAGCTAAAGCACTGAAACAGTAAGCCAAGTGCATCGTTCCTCAGGTTGGTTATCTCAGATGCTGTGTCAAAGAAACACAGCTGACCAGCACAGTGCCCATTGGGTTTTGTGCACATAAAATTGAGCTTTAAAATGCCGTTTGTGGGCCTGGAGAGATTTCTCAGTGGCTAAAACTGTGCTGTTCTTGCAGAGAGAAGAGTGGAGTTTGGTTCCTAACACCCACACTGGGTAAGCTCAGGCCTGCCTATGACCTGAGTTCCAAAGGAATCCAGTGCCTCTAGCCTCAGCACCTACACACACACACACACACACACACACACACACACACACACTCACACACACCTGTTTTAAAATATTTAAAGGTGTTTTTTTTAAATGTTATTTAGGCAGACAGTAGCATACCTTACCAAATTCCTAGTACCAATAACTTTACTTGTCACACAGTGTATATTGTTAATCAAACTTGGGCCTAATTTGACCACTCCACCCCAAATACATACCATCACTGCCACGTCTTCATTTTTCCTGCCTCTACCTACGGACTGCTGAGATTAAAGGTGTGAGCTACCACTCCTGGTTTTAAGAGTTCCTTTTTAAAAATCCTTTGTTCTAAGGGTCTCATTTTACTGATAAGTCCTTTAAACAACTATTTCAAAAGTTCATTTTGTCTTTCAAGTGAAAATCTTGGCTTTATTCTAGTGGTTGAGGAACAGGTCAAGAATTTCTGGCCAGCCTGCAGGTTGTATTGTTCCTGCTTGCTCAGTGATCCTGTAGACCATGGAATCCACATCCTACTCTGATATAATACAGCTAGGGTAATTACTTCATATTTGACAAACATGGGAGGTTCAGCCTTTCTTTTTTTAACTTCCTAGAGCTATGAATCAAATCTAGGGCCTTATATATGTCAGTCAAATGTTCTATCATTAAGCTATATCCCTGACCCTTAGGATAAGCAATGCTTTACCTTAAAATTGAGGTGAAGTGTTACTTTACCAAAATGGTAAAGTGGTTGTTTACTGCTTATTTTATTTCTTAGTTTTTGTGTTGTTGTCTGTTATATGTGTGTGTGATGTGTGTGAGTGCACATTTGTGAAGGTAAGAAGACTCCATTTTGGAATTTGTCTTTTGAAACTCCATCCCCTCCCACCATTGATTCATTTCTTCATGTGTATGATTATTTGCCTAAATGTATGTAAGTGCCCTGCATGGCATACATGCCTGGTGCCTATAGAGGCCAGAGAGGGTGATGGAGTTACAGGTGGTTGTGAGCTACCTGATGTTTGCAACAGACCTTGAGTCCTCTGGAAGAACAGATGATCTTAACCACTCAGTCATCTCGAAGGCCTCCTTCCATGGTGTGTGGCACACTAAGTGGCCTGAATATGTGCCCTCAGTGGCAAGCCTAGCAATAGCTTCCCATAAAACCTGGGATACACTGCATAAGAACAGAGACTGGTGATATGCCTAAGGGAATTCAAGAAGGATTATTTTTTAGTGTGTTGAGGGTAGAATCCAAGGCCTGTGCATGCTAAGCGAGTGCTTTGCCACTAAGCCACATCCAAACCCTGGATGAGATTATCCCAGATTATCCGCAAGGATCTCAAGGATCTTTACCAAGAGGAGCCAGAGGGTCAGAGTCAGTAATAAAGCACGCGGTGATGGAAGTGAGGGGCTAAGCAGACTGAAAACTGGAAAGGAGGCGGGTCACCCATCACCAAACCTGGGGCCCGGAGGAAGTGTGGAAGAAGGGGAAAGCCAGAGCATTTAGACAAGCAGACCTTGGCTTTAACTTCTCAGTCTCCTCTTCTTCCAATCATGGTAAAACCTGGGGCGTGTAGCTTCTTGACAGGCCTGGCATAGGTGGCTTGCAGATTGCTTTCTAATCTGAAGCTTCCTCCTCGGTCCTTTTAGGGTTAAACCTAACTACTTTTCTGGAATATCGAAAAGAAACAATCATAGCAAGTCAGGTGAACAGAACACCTCATCAGAAGCTGTGCTGTCTGCCGGGCGGTGGTGGCGCACGCCTTTAATCCCAGCACTTGGGAGGCAGAGGCAGGAGGATTTCTGAGTTCGAGGCCAGTCTGGTTTACAAAGTGAGTTCCAGGACAGCCAGGGCTACACAGAGAAACCCTGTCTCGAAAAACCAAAAAAAAAAGAAGCTGTGCTGTGTCTAGTCCTTCCACTGAAGGCTTCAGGAGCCACAGTCTGGCAGAAACATGAAGGCCTAGCGCGACAGATTTGTCTGAGAACGTTCTGGCCACGTTCTGTCCTGTGTGACTCCAAGCAAGTAGAGAGCAGTGGCACAGATTTCCCAGCTTTAACCTACATGTCCCCCACCTTTACTTTTGGAAATTATACTAGACCCCAATATAGTTGTTTTTAATCCACCAGGTATCAAGTCCTGTCTATGCTTGTACTCTCTTTACTAGAAAAGAGAAATTACATTCAAGAGTTGCTGAGATGGGCTGGCAGGGTGGCTCACTGAGCAGGCGTGCCTGTGTGCTGGGCTGAAGACCTGAGTTTGAGCCCTGGACCCCACAAAGTGACAGCATAGAACTGATTCCTATGAGCTGTTTTTTGACCCTCACCTGTTCACCACGGTATAAACATGCCTGTACTCACACACGTATAAACACTAAATAGTAAACAAACAAGCTGTAGAGAGAATATCTTAAGTAGTGTATGGATATATCACCTGTCAATTAAAAAACCCATGTATGGCCTATAGGAAAGGGTAGAATAGATATGGTGGGAATCCAGAAAGCAGGAAGAATTCTGGGATAGAGCCAGGCATAGGAGATAGGCCCGATGAAGATATGAGAGTGTAGCTGAGAATAAATGGGATAATTTAAGTTATGATCTAATAAGAGAAAAGCCTAGCTATATGGCCAAGGTATTTGAAAATATATTTTGAGTCTGAGTCTTATTGCTGGGAGGTGGAACTTCTACACAAGCAAATAAATAAATAGTCCCAGGCCTATCCTGACATCAGGGTGGCGACACCAGGCTTAGCGTAGCTGACCTCCAAGGTCAGCTCCTGCTTCTGACAGTTTCCTTTCTCCCAAATTTCAAAGATAATTGTTCAGGGCCAGGTGGATCAGTTCTAGGCTGAGAATCAGAAAAGCCAGTCTAGTCCTTCTCTCTGCTACTCAGTAAATCTCTTTCCTTTGCTGCCTGGTCTCCTTATCTGTAAAATGTAGTTAACAACAGACTCCCAATTGTGAGTGGGAGCGCAAGCCTGCCCCAGATATTACAATTATGATTTCTCTGTAAAATCCTAGAACATGATTAACTGTTTATTTTATAAATGGGGAAGCCAAGGTTCATTGTGGTTGTCGGCCTTGTGTCAAGGTGACTCAGATATGGTACCTAGATGTGGTCAAACACCAGCCTACATGTTGCTTTGAAAATGCATTCTATTACTAAGGATCAAATTCAGGGCCTCATGTATTAAGTGGACACTCACCTGAGCTACGTATCCAGCTCCAATTATATTTTTAGATTATAATATAATTACATAATTTCCCACTTCTCCTTTCTCCCTCCAAACTCTCCCATGTGTCTCTTTCTTTCAAATTAATGGTCTCTTTTTAAAAATTGTTTTTATATATTTTAATATATCTTTTATATATTTATGTGTATATATGTTATACATATATATTCCAAAATATCAACTCCTTTTTAAAATATGAGCTTAACACTAAAATTAGTAAATGTTGAGTAAAACAGATTACCCATCAAAATATGTATATCATGCAACCTTACCTTTGAGAAAAAAGACCAAGACCCTGTGAAGAAGGGAGACTTGCAGCCTGTTGGCCTGCCACAAACACTTCTGACTTGCCAGCTCTTGTGTCTACACAGGCCAGTTCATTAAAAGAAGTCTCTCAGATATGTAGAGATAGAGAAGATGGATGGATGGATGGATGGATGGATGGATGGATGGATGGATGGAGGATGGATAGGTGGGTAGATGGACAGAAATACACACAGAGAAACACCTGTTCTTCTCTGGGGAAACCTGACTAGCACAGCCATCCCTTTACAATTGTTGGGCACCTAGAGTGGACCCAGGTAGGCAGACCAAATAAGACAATTTCTGCCCTCAAGTAACTGCTTTCTGCCTGATTTTATTCTCACCTCTGGCTTCTGTTCTTTCAGTCACATCGTCCTCTTAATTCAGAAAAACAGACAAGTGACTTTCTATCTCCTGCTGAGTGTAGCCAGTACTGTGATTTCTGCACGCTTTGGGAAGTGCGAGTCCACAGCAAGATGTTCAGATGGGTAATCAAAAGCTCTGAGGCGAGAATGTTTCCCAAGTGATAACGATGCCCAAGTGGGTTTGAAGGATGAATATGAGCGAGCTAGTCTCAGAGGACAGGGGCCAGGCCTTCAGGGTTCTATGGAGTGTGAAAACTAGTGACAGTATTTCCACATTGTGGAGTTCAGGGGAGCTGTGGGTGAGCAGAGATGTGGGAGTGAAGAGTTGTGTGATAAAGCTAGAGCCGTCGGCAAGGACCAATTTTGGGAAATCATAGAGTACTGAAGAACAGCCTGGGAGGGATGCGTGTTTAGGGCTGATGTGGAGGGCAGGCCATGGGAGAGCAATGTGAGACCTGAGGCGAGGGATGCAGAACAGAGCATGCTCTTTCACTCATGGCATGTTGCCGAAACACTGGATAAACCAGCAGACTCTCTGCTTAGTGGTGAAGAGTCAGAATAGACAGACACCACACCTGGGGGTGGGGGCTGGGATGTAAGTAGTGGAGCTGAGAGGAATTAGTGCCCGTCACCGATGAGTCTGGAAGAACAGAAGCCAGAGGTAAGAATAAAAGCAGACAGAAAAACAGCTTTCATACTAAGAACCTGGGGCTATGTTAAATATTATGGGTTTAGAAGGGAGTTTTTCTCTCCAGTCTGTGGCAAGGATCTGCAGCTATCCTCATATTCCAAAGAGAAGAAAGGAGTTCCTCAAATAGATGGCTACAGATGGGGGCCCTAGAGGATGGCAGAGGACGGTTTTAGGGAGAAGAGATGATCAAACAGGAAGACAGGACAGTGCACCATTATGGAAATTAAGGAAAAGAATGACCAATATGGTGGCAGAGTTCAGCTATGGCTTCTGGGCAGAAAGGGCACAGGAGACAGACACAGGCAACTTGACTGGAAGTGAGAAGGCAGTTAAGGGAAAAACCTGATGTGTGGGGTCTGATTGTCAAAAAAGACTGAGACATGACCCATGTTGGTATGCACTGAGGAACAAGCCCAAGAAGAAAGCATCTGTGGCCACCAGAGCCCCAGTCACATGTGTCCTCACCTTCCAGGACAGTGGTGGCCAGGCCAGCTCAACAGGAGCTCCTAAGGAACAAGAGGAAGCCAAGATGAATGAAGGTCACCATGTCCAGCTCTGCTTCTAGCCTTGTTTAAGTGGCTAAAAACCGACCCTACAAGGAACAGCCAAAGGCTATGGGACTGTGCAGTTTGAGATGCCTCTTGGGAGATGGTCCCCAGGCTGCAGAGGAAGACTTTCCTGGAACCAAGGGACCACATACATTTTCTGAATCTAGACCTGAAAAAACCTGAAAATCTAGTAGAATCAGCTTCCCAGAGCCACCGCTGTCAGGAAGGAGTCCTTCATCTTTAGAAGCATGCAGAGACTCAGTGGCTCTCTCCTGTGGGCTGGTATGGAGGAAATTTAGTCCTCAGCTGGGGGTTGGAACGGGTGATCTTAAGCAGAAGGTGGGGAGGGGTGGAGAGATGTCTGCTACCTCAAGGCAGACAAGGGCAGGGCCAGCTCTCTGGTGCTGCCCAGGAAAGAGGCAGGGCCAGCTCTCTGGTGCTGCCCAGGAAAGAGGCAGGGCCAGCTCTCCAGGGTGTGGTGGTGGATGGGGGCGGGGCCTGCTCAGCACAGTGCTCTCACAACATAGCCTCTGGAACAGTCCAGACCAGGGATAGCCCACATGGCCTTTGGTGGTAACATGGGGCTGGGACCTCAACACACACCCCAGCTGTGACAGGACCAAGGACCCAGGCATGGCAGCACAGGCCACTCAGACCAGTTTGCCTCCCTCACCTCCGCCAGCAGCAGCACGTCCACAGAGCATCAACATGGTCTCAGGCAGCAGCCCAGACCACAGCCATCCAGATGGCCTTAGATGGCAACACAGACCACAGACATGGCCCTTGGCAGCAGCTTGGACTCAGACATCACCATGGTGACTGTGCCAGCTCTTCACATTTGCCTGATCCTCACCCCTGTTGCTTCTCCAGTTCCACCTCTTTCCACAGGGCGTGAACCCTTCAGCTTCACTTCCCATCTCTCCAGCAAATGCTCCAACTTTCCCATCTTGCCATCACATATTTGCTCCTCATAGTGGCACCGGCCGCCTCAGGGCCAGGGTGAGTGCTGGGGTGTCTTCTTCCGTCCACTCAAAGCTGAAGGGACCAGGCATCCCACTGGAGATTCTTTTAATGTTTCATTTATTTATTCTCTGTGTGTGTGTGTGTGTGTGTGTGTGTGTGTGCGTGCATACTCACTACTATATACATGCACAGTTTCACACTCTCAAACTGTGGAGATCGAAGGATAATTGGTTTCAACCAGTTCTCCTCTTGTACCGTTTGAGATCTAGGGGTCAAACTCAGATCTTCAGGCTTGGCAACAAGCATCTTTACGCCACTGAGCCTCCTAGCCAGCCTCAGGCTCAGTGAGGTGTTTTACTGTCTGTGTTCATGTAAGCACTGTCCTACTTAACAGTGGCCCCACCAGGCTTGGTGGCACATGCCTATAATCCAAGTATTTGGGAGGCTGAGCGAGGAAGATTGTGAGTTCAAGGCCAGACAGAGCGACATAGCAAGATTCTGTCTCAAAAGAAAGAAGGAAAGTAGCTGGGCGGTGGTGGCGCACGCCTTTAATCCTAGCACTTGGGAGGTAGAGGCAGGTGTATTTCTGAGTTCGAGGCCAGCCTGGTCTACAGAGTGAATTCCAGGACAGCAAGGGCTACACAGAGAAACCCTGTCTCAAAAAAAAAAAAAAAGCAACAACCTAGTTCCCAAATAAAAATAATGAAGCCAGCAGTTTCATTTTAGTACGTTGTTATAATTTGTCATTAATTTCATTATTTGTGTTTAATTTTTTGAGACAGGATTTCTCCTTCCTTACCCACCCCCACAACGTGTGTGTGTGTGTGTGTGTGTGTGTGTGTGTGTGTACGATGTAAAGACTCATGCCAGACTTGAATACGTAGTGAGTTTGAAGCCACCCTGGGCTCCATGAGACTGTGTCTCAAAAGAAAAAGAGAAACAAAGGACTCTGTGTGGCTCTGGAGTTAGTGTGGTCCCCAGAATCCTATGTTAGCCACTGGGCAATGCAGCTTTGGGCCAACCCCTGTCCTCTCTGGGAAGTAGTGTCCTTTTGTCAAAAGCCTGCCTGAGCCTCTGATGGACTCTAGCAAATTTGGTTCTGTGAGCTTAAGGATGAAAGGAGAGCCGCTGGCAAACAGTGATGGCAGGCATTTAACCCAGAGCAGATGTCCAACCCAAACCCTGGGGCCCAGCTGGAACCACTTTAAATTCCTCCATTCATTGAGCACTTCGTGTTTGCACAGCAAAGAACCTGTTGTATCTAGAGCCTTGATCTTAGGGCTGCGGCCAGGGAGGAGGGGCCAGGGCAAATATTGGCACTGGCTACTGAGCTGTCTCTAGGGCTGCTCTGCGGCCTGGCGCCAGGGGCGGGGCGGCTTGGCCCAGGCCCCAAGTCTGTATCTTCCTGGAATCCTTTATAGAGCGTTGTTTGGGTGGTGGCTATGGCACCTGCTCTTTTATGAAGGACCAATGAACAAGAGAGGAACACATGCCAACTACCTCCGGCGCACCTTCCGTGGCACTGCCAGGTTCCAGCTTCCCATCTGCGGAGACCTGGCTGAAAGAGCAAGACTTCAGGAGGCTTAGAGTAGCCTTTGGACTTGGGCCTGTCAACCTTGAACTCCTGGCTCTTAAAAAGCTGTGTGATCTCTCTCTGTGCTTCTGGAAAGTCATGTCCAGCGATCCCAGATGGAGTGGTGGTAGGCTGGAGATAAAATGGAATCACTGAGACGGGCTGATAAGGGCTTACAGTAGGGTGCAGTGGTACAGGAGAAATACAGACCCCTACTGCTAATGCTGGCGAGAGCCACAGGTCCTCGGGGCACCCCAGTCTTCTGCACGAACCTTTACAAATGTACCTCCTCTCAGTGAGTCTGCAGAACAGCCTAGACTAGACCCTGATTCCCCAGTCTCCCTGAAAAATCCAATGTATTCCTCCTGCTGAAAACAAACTGCGGCCTGCAGCCAAGACCCCTGTCAGAAGCCAGCCCCTAAGGCCTCTCTGCACACTCCAGGCACTGGGACTCCAGTGTTCAGGAACAGTGAGGTGCTCCATGAACGTCAAGCTATACAATCTGCACACAGTGTTTTACCCTCAGTGTCACGGTGTCCAACAGCTGCCTTGCCTCTCCCTAATAGGTTTTAATTAATCAAGTTACTTACTGTGTACGGTGTGTGTGTGTGTGTGTGCTCGAGCGTGCATATGAAGGCCAAAAGTTGACACTGGGAGTCTCCATCAACCGTTCTCCACCACATTTATTTTATTTATATTTCCATTTATTTCTATGTGCATATGTGTGTTGCAGGAAATATTAAAAAGCGAACCGGTGCATTCCCGCAACTCTCTGTCCCGGAGGCCTGGCCGGCCAGTGGGGCAATGGTAGACCTGTTTTTATCTTGTGGAGACTCTGACTCAGAACTCCACAATCTCTCCACCTAGCTCGCTAGGTTCCCACTGGCGGTCGCTACCACGCCAACCCCATGCTTCAAACTCCCCACGGCCTTTGTGGAGCACCTCTGGCAGACCCACGCTTTGCCACTGTACCTTTCTCTCTTGAACCCAGACGAGCCGCTGTGTGAAGGAAAACGCAACACAAACTTAGTTCAGAAACAACGGTAACTCAATCACTGGGTGCAACAACTAAAATCCTAACTTGTATGCCTTATTTAATCTAAATCCTGATGGATCCGCCATGGAAACCGGGAAACACTTGTAGCTACATCTTCTCCTCACACTATTCCTGTCCAAAAGGACCTCTCTCCTGCTTCCTGTCTTCCTCCGTCAACCCGGAAGTCCCTCCTACTTGCCCAGCGATTGGCTTCTTTATTCATTAGGGGATTGGTTCACAAGAACAGCACCAGGCCCATCCACAACATGTGAGGACATATATATCAGCAGAGGACAAACCCTGGGAGATTGTTCTCTCCTGTGGGTCCCGGGAATCAAATTCAGGGGATCAGGCTTGGTAGCAGGGGCCTTTCTTCTGCTGAACCAGCTCTCTATAACCCTACCATGTCTTTTGAGAAAGGATCTCTCACTGAACCAGAGTTCTCCCAGTTGGCTGATGGCTGTTCAGCCCCAGGATCCTGTCAGCTCACTGTAGATCGGGACCTTCCCACCGCACCACCCCCACCCCACCCTACCCCCGGCACTAGAGGTACGGTTGCCCACTCCCACACCTGTCTTGCCTGTAAGTGCTGAAAACTCAGGCTTGCTTACACAGAAAGCTCTTTACTCACCATCTCACAAACACTACAAGGCAAGTTTTACTTTATCTATCTATCTATCTGTCTGTCTATCTATCTATCTATCTATCTATCTATCTATCTATCTATCTAATCTATTTATTTACTTTTGTTTTTTTTGACATAGGGTTTCTCCACGTAGCCCTGGCTATCCTGGACCAAGCTGGCCTTGAACTCACAAATTCACTTGCCTCTGCCTTCTGAGTCCTGGGATTAAAGGCATGCACCACCACTGCCCAGCAAGAGTCAGTTTTTAGATTCTGTTAAAAGAGTACACTTTCCAGGCTTATTTTCCCTGATGGTACCCTCACTGGACACTGCGAGCAGGATGGACTGAGATGCTACCTGTATTGATTCTCGGTAGCTGTATTGATTTACTTTCTCCCCACTACTGTGCCCCCAACACACACACACACACACACACACACACACACCCCACACCTTGTAAGAAAAATCTGATGATTCATTTTTGAAGGTGCCTTGAGCCAACTTAGTCCCAGTGAAAACTGAACAGAAAACACTGGCCTTCTGCTAATGCCTACTGCTCTACATACCCTTACCCACACTCTGCTAAGTTATACCCCCATCCATACTAAAAGTCGAGAATAGAAAATTACTCATAACCAAGTTTGCCTGCATCTGATAAGCCTTGAAATATACAGGATATAAAACAGATGAATTCACACAAAAGTAAAGCACAGAGGAGACCTCGATGCCTGTGAGGTTGCCCCCCCCCACAGATGAGACCTTGATGCCTGTGAGGTTGCCCCCCCCCCATCATTCACAACAGGGAGGGTCGTACATCACGGTCTAAAATATCCTCTGGACTCACTAGGCGAGCCTGCCATTCTAAGCTGCTGCCTTGCAAGGTCACAAAATAAACTGATTTGCTCTGGCTATTCTGAGTTTCCAGGACTCTTACTATGAAGCGGGGATCTTTGTTTCCTGCCTATGCCCATGCTTTAGCCCCTCCAGCTTGTTGACTAATCCATGGTTTAATCAGAACTGTTACATGGCTCATATGGACCAAGCATGAATGCCCCTCCTCCTGTAGACGGCCCCCACCTTCTGCGGAGAACCCCGACTGAAGGGGCATTGCTGAGGCTGCCCATCCCTCAAGCAGCATCACAGGGGCCTCACACTTCTGCTGTCTCACCCATCCCTGCACGGTGTGAGGTGGGCTCTCTATAAGACCCCCTACTGCTCATGTGCCAGGACCCAGGCCTCTTCTCTGGGAGCCCAGCCCCCAACCCCGAGCCCCCAGCCCCCAGCTCAGCTCAGAAATGGCTGAAGGAATACACAAGTGGTGAAAGAACAAATGAATGGCCAGGGCCCAACTGCTCCTTGGTTAACATTTTCAAACCTCACAAAATACTAATGTAGAAAACCAGCTCTGTTACTTTCTAGTGGGCTGTCTTTGTCTTTTCCAACGGGGGCCTTCCATAGCCAGATCCCAAATCTGTCTTTCAGGATAAGGACAAGATACTTTTGGTCCCTTAAGCTACCTCTTTAATACTCACCCCCCTCCCCTCCCCACAGACCCCGGCCCCTTGGCCAAGGTTTGGCTCTATCCTTTTTTTTTTAAGGTTTATTTATTTATTATATGTCAGTATACTGTAGCTGTCTTCAGACACTCCAGAAGAGGGCATCAGATCTTGTTACAGATGGTTGTGAGCCACCATGTGGTTGCTGGGATTTAAACTCAAGACCTTCGGAAGAGCAGTCGGTGCTCTAAACCACTGAGCCATCTCACCAGTCCAGCTCTATTCTTCAACAGTGGGGAAGACCCTGAGGTCAGAGTTCCACAGACTAACTTTGAGTCCCAGTTCTAGGGTCCACCCTGGGCGAGTCATCCCCTAGGCCGCTGTTTCCTCATCTGTCTAATGAACACACCTATCCATGCCTGTTATGAAGCTAGAAGATCTGCAAGGATTCAGGGAGATGGCTTGTTCTGGCTTCAGGACCAAAATCCTGCAGACAATTGTAGGGTGAAGCAGAACCAAGGCTGAGGCTAAAGGCACTGAGGGGTTCTTCTCAGCTGCGCTTCTCTGGGTCTTCTATTCTATAGCTACAAGCCTCCGGAAGACTGGGAAACTAGAAAGATACCAGGTCCCAAGTGCCATGCGCAACCTCATCTGCTCAGTCAAGGCTGCTGGGGAGTCGAGCAGCAAGCTGCAGAGGCCTTGAGCTCAGCAGTTTCTGCCTTGGGCGCCAAATGATGGTAAATGTGTGTGCTTTGTTTTCTACCCATAGGGCTAAACTCACTTGGCATTTAAGCCACAAATGTATCTGTCTCTTCAAGGGATGACAAGATTGGAATGTCAGGCCTGCTCCAGAGTCAAGGAGCATGTTTCTTCTATGTGGTTCTATTGACAGGCCTAAAGTGATGGAGGCAGACTCCTCATCTTGTTAGAATCTGCCTAACACGGTGGTGAGCTCCGTGTCATTGGAAGTGCTCAAGTGGAAGCCGAGACACTTGAAAGGAGGAAAGACAATTCCTGTTCAGAGACAATGGGGGCCGGGGGCCACTGGTGGATGGCAAAGGTTTCTTCCTGCCCTTGCCATCTTAGGGTTTGATGTTCTGGTGAAAGGATCAGGGTGTCAGCTTCCATGCTACGGAGGGAGGCTCACTCAGGGTCCGGGACAGGAGTATTCATCTGACCAATCAGAGCAGTGCTGCACTCCGTCCAGGCACAGAGCCCTCGGGACACAGCTGCAGTAGGTGAACACAGTTGGTGTGCAGCGCCACCATCCAGGGCCACAGGGTGGGCACGCAGACACTGGGGAGACAAGAGCCAGTGGAAGAAGCAGCTACTGATCCTGGGCTCTCCAGACAAGAGGGTGCTCTCTAGATCTGCAACATGCACAGCTCCTGCGGCCTGAGGCTGGCTAGTGTGGGTAACTGTGTGGGCTTCCCTGCTGCAGAGAGAACTGCAGCTTCACAACTCATAGAGGCTGTGTGACCCGCCCACCCAGCTAAGCCTCAGTTCCCATCTGCTCAATTGTTGAGTAAAGGAAACCAGACAGTGCTGGGGGTTAACGGATGCGGAGATGCTGCACCAACCCTGTTTCCTGCTCCACTCTCACTCCTGCCTCAGTGATCCCTGGGAGGTTCTGGGGGCGCCTCACTCCTGTCCCGTCCTGTATCCGTGGCTTCCCCATTCCTCTTTTCACACCAGCCCTGACTGCTGGTCTCTGTTCTCTATGGCCTGTTCTGTGATGCCTTTTCTGAGGTGTCTGGTAGATTCTCCGCGGTCCCAGTATATTTCCTCTTGGCACCAGCATGGTGTAGTCCTGGGGGATGGGTCTGACTCCTGGCTCTCCCTTCCTGAGGGATGGGTCTGACTCCTGGCTCTCCCTTCCTGGGGGATGGGTCTGACTCCTGGCTCTCCCTTCCTGAGGGATGAGTCTGACTCCTGGCTCTCCCTTCCAGAATCAGGCACAGGCCACCTCAGCAGTGCTCAGTACATGTTTGTTGATTTAACACTGGGAATAGAATGCGTATGTATGTGTGCCCACACAGACATGTACACATATGAATGCATGGACACATGTATGTGTACTTGTATGGAGGCTTAAGGTCTACAGTGTCTTCCTTCATTGTCCTTCATTTGTCTTTGAGACAGAGTCTCAGGCTGGCCTTCAACTATGAAGCCAAAGATGACCTTGAACTTTTGACCTTCCTGCCTCTACTCTCCAAGCGTCGGGGTTATAGAAACGTGCCACCATAGCTCTTTTACGCCGTGCCAAGGATCAACCCAGGGCTCGTGCACACTAGGGAGTCACTCTACCTCCTGAGCTGCATCTTTAGTACCCTACCTTTAATTTTTTTTTTTTTTTTGGTTTTTCGAGACAGGGTTTCTCTGTGTAGCCCTGGCTGGCCTGGAACTCACTCTGTAGACCAGGCTGGCCTCGAATTCAGAAATCCTCCTGCCTCTGCCTCCCAAGTGCTGGGATTAAAGGTGTGCGCCACTATCGCCCGGCCTAACTTTAATTTTTTATTATATTTGTTTATTGTGTGTGCGAGGGTGCACCTGACATGGTACATGTGTGGCATGGGGAAGTTCTCCCTTCTAGCACGGGCGGTGGGTCCTCATGCTGTGCACTTCACTGACTGAGCATCTCCCCAGTGCTGGGGAGAGAATGTAAGGCTGTCTAAGGAGGTCGTTTATGTCCCTTTCCGTAGTTGTCTGCTCCCTTCTTGGTGCTTGGGATTGCCCACATATGAACTGAGGCAGCGAGTCCTGCCCTGCCCTCCTCTTAGGGTTGCTAGGAGGTGCCAGGGACAGAAGGCTCAGATCCAGAGAGGCTGTGCAGTCTCTTTGCTCAGTGACCCTCTGGGTCCTAGTGTCCAGTTAATGCCTGAAGATAAGCATCCTCTAGGGAAGAGCCTCTCATAGCAAGCACCTCTACCACGAGGTGTTCAAGTGGGAGGGGACATTTTCTTCCCAGGATGCAGGGACAGTACACAGGGGACCATGCCCTTGGCCGCTGCCCACCTATGGCTAGCCCCCCACCTGGGCTCAGCTCATCTGAGCAGTCCCCACAGTTGTTGGTGCCATCACATCTCTGGTCTGAGTAGATCCAGGAGTCTGGGTCTCCACAGGTGGTCAGGAGGAAGCTGGGGAGACTCTGGGGCACATCTCCTATAGAGGGACAAGGGGGCAGGACAAAACTCACCTCTGACCACAGTACCTCAGTCACCTGCAGTTGGATCACCCTGTCCTGCTGCAGGGTCTCCCCATTCATTCTGGAGGTCTTCCAGGAAGGAGGTCAGTTCCAAAGGGTGTAGTGTTCTTATTCTGTGCAACCCTTGTGGGGTGACAAGGGGTCCCTGAGAGCACCCCTTGTATGTCTCCACCCTCAGCATTTTGTGCACACTCACTACAGAAGTCCCCCTTGTCACCTTTGCTAACCCACCACCTTTAATCTAGGATCACGTTCCCTCCAGGAAGCCTCCGCTCATCAGAACATAGCAGGTAGAACTGGATTTCTTACACACAGGCCCCAGAATTCCAAAGTAGCATCTACATCAGGGAGTTGTGGACAGGGTGACCCAAATTCACACAAACCCAGGCCAGCCTCAGGTAATGAGCTCCCCCATCTTAGAAACACTTAAGCAGAGGCTGGGCACTCCCTTGGCTTGCTGGAGTAGCGCATGGGCTAGGAGCTGGACTGTGGACCCAGTGACGCTCTCTGCTGTTGTTGAGACAGGGCCTCATTTAAGCAGACTGGCCTGAAACTTGAAATAGATGACCTTGAACTCCTGATCTTCTGCATCGACCTTCCAAGTGCTGGGATTACATGTGCACAGCAACTCTTGGTTTTGGGCTAAATGGTTCTTTTGAAGCCAGCTCTCAAGAATCTGAGGCACAGTGCCCCCTACCCCTGCCCCAGCTCATAGCTGTCTCCCTGCTTCGAGTCTCCCCACTAATTCATGCTTTTGTGTTTATTTCACATAGCCAGGCTGCATTCTTTTAAGAACAGGTGTCTAAGGCATGGGGCCGGGTCTTCCGATTCATTCATTCATTCACATACTCATTCATTCAGAAAGTCATTTCAGACACTTGTCCCAGGTGCTGGGACCCCAGGATCAAGCAGACCTGAACAGTCTACCGCAGAGGCATTCAAAGCCCGATGGGGGTGGCAGATGTGATGCCAGTGTGACTAGGGACACGATACAGGGAAGCAAGGGTCTGTAAGAGCCCAAAGCAGGGCTGTTGACTTCCAGCAGGGATCAGGGAAGGCTGCCATGAAGGGCGGCCACAGGTGCTAAGTGGATACGACAGTCCCCCAGTGTGCAGCAGAAGGTACCATGTCACCACAGGCATGAGGACATGGGGATGGTACCTAAGGATGTTCCACGGAGCTGCAAGGGACATTAAGGTGGTTGTGGGTGAAGAGGGGCATGGGCTGGAGGGGTACTCACGGCACAAGCTCTCAGCCTCGTCTTCGCCATGAGGACAGGTGCGGGTGCCGTCGCACACAGCATGGGCTGGGATGCAGTGCCTTCGGTCATGGCACAAGAACCCCGTCCTGTTGGCCAGTGTCACACAGGAGTGAGTCTCTGTAGGGGTAAGAGAGGTCCTAGTGTGAAGGTGGAACTCATAAATGCAGCCTTGGGGTGGGCAAGGTGGGCACTGTGCCAGGTCCCTCAGGGAGCCCCTTTGAGCCCCTGGAGGGCCTCGGGCAGCAGTAAGGCTCTGAACTCCAAGGCATGTGTGGAGTTGAAGCTGCCACTCTGCCAGTGCCACAGCGTGGCAGGCACAGGTGACCTGGCCTCCTCCAGCCTGAGGTCCTTTGTCCTCAAAATAGAGGTATGTGGGATGTCGGGAACATGGTTGTTTTAGACACTGGATCACAGGCTGCGCAAGGTAGTTTGGTCACACAGGAAGCACTAAGGCCAGCATGCCATCTGTCACACGGCTTTAATGATGGATCTCCTGGAATAGGTTAGCCGGTTGGAAGCTGTACATTTGGCTGTCTGGGAACACCATGTGATAATCCCTTTCATCTGGGTAGACTTAACAGTCAGCAAACTTCCATATTTTTTATTGTTTCTCCAAGTATTCATAAGAAGTGTTACCCTTAAACCCTACCTGAGGAGGAGGGACACTCACCCCTAAAGGTGACCCCAAGATTTGAGGGAGAAAATGACTTATGGAGATGGAGGTCATAGGCGGTGCCTATGGGCACATGTGCAAGTGTATTTGTGCCAGCAGGAGTCATGTCTCTATTCCCAGAGCTACCTCACTAGTCAAAGGAGGCACCCTTAGGAGCACACATTGTCTCGGATGCACACAGGATTGTGCACTGGGCAGTTCAGCACTGAAGCCAGACTGCAGGGAAATTCTGGACACAGCCTGGTGTGTGGTTGAGAGTATACCCAGGGTGGTCAGTAAGGAGACTAAGAGATGCAGTGACTGTGGGGGCTGAAGGGAAGCTCCTGGCCCAGCTCCAGGGTCAGAGAGAATTTCTTAGAGGAAGTAACAACAAAACCAGGAGTTCTCAATGGATCACGTTGGGGCTGGAGAGATGGTTCAGTCAGTGGTCAAGAGCATTTGTTGCTCTTCCAGAGGACCCGGGTTCAATTTCCAGCACCCATATGGATGTTCACAAATACAGTTCCAGGGTTTTTTTGACATCATCTTCTGTCACCCCTGGGCACCAAGCACACATGCGGTATTAGACAGATATATGTAGGAAAAACACCCATACACATAAAAATAAACTTTAAAGATTAAAGGAAAAAATTTAAGGTAGCACATGTCAAGGATATGTATGCAAATGGCCTCTCAGACTTGTATCCCTATACACAGGTATCTCTGCTTACACCTTAAGGAACCCCTCTGGGAGAAGCCAGGCAGGGCTGGAGCTCCTGTCTCCCTGAGTCTCCATGCCTCCTTCTCGCCCCCCTCCCACCTGGTGTGCGGGGTGGATGTCCGAGGACGGTGGCCACAACGAGCAAGGCGGAGAGCGTGGCCAGCAGAAACAGCAGGCAGCCCGAGAGGCAGGTACCACGGCGTGAGCAGCAGAGGGGACCACAGCCTGTGGAGGGGAGGACAATGAAGAGGAGAAGGGATTCCCCAAGACCCCACCCCGCCCTGCAGGCAGCCTCCCTAGTCAGGGAGTACTAGGGCTAGAGGAGGCATTCCCAAGACTTCCATGACACTCTCTGGTCCTGCCTGTCCTCCACCATCAGGGGCTAGCCTCTGCTCCATAAAGGCTGTCCCTCTTTCCTGTCCTTCCTAGCCTATCCTCATGACCAGGAGCATAGGACAGTGAACATCTGTGTACTCGGGCCTCGGGCGGGGCATGCTTGCGTGGAGAGGGGTGAGTTGGGGAGGGCTTTCTTGATTGTATTCACTGCAGTGGGAAGATTCATTCAGTGTGGGCGACACCATCCCCTAACTAGGACGCTGGGCTGCATATGTGGCGAGAGAGCTGAGCAGTAAGCGCGACTGCCTGCGTTCTCCCCTCTGTGTCCCACTGCGGGTGTGATATGACCAGTTCTTCCAGCTGCCTGAGACCCCCGCCCTGACGGGCTGGCTGTACCTTTATTTCTGTGGATGACAAACTGAGGGTCAAAGAAGCAAACGTCCTGGTCACCCCTGTTCTGGGCTGAGGCATGACACCTGTTTGATGCCAAAACCCAGCCCCTTCGCTCACTTGCAGCCTATCATCTGTTCTAGTGTCCCCAGAATGCCGCCTGGAGTCCCAGCTCCAGGGATTCCTAGCCAGGCCACACAGCAAGCCATTTGCTTTTCTGTGTCTCGGTCTCCTTGAGGGCTAAGCCGGTACCATGAGGGTTCTGTAGTTTGCTGGGGGCTGGTTTGTTGAATGATTATTCTAGTATGGCAGGTGCTAAGTATGAGCTAAGTATTTGCTGTGTGTCTACCAAGCGCCACACTGTCTCTAGGCATTGTGGAGGCAGTAGTAACAGCAGATGCCCCATGCTCTAGAATGGTGCTTGGCTCCCCTGATCCTTATTGTTTCTTTTGTTTTTCAAGACAGAGCTCTATAGCTCTGGATATCCTAACTCATTATGTTTAGCCTGGCCTTGAACTCACAGAGCTCTGCCTACCAAATGCTAGGATTAAGGGTGTGTACTACTATGCCTGGCTTACTTCCCCTAATTCTTGCTTGCTTGCAAAATGAAGCAAAGCAGCTTTATGGGGGGGGAGGGGAGATTGTGGGCACCTTGCTCTGTAGAAGGCATGAAAGTAGCTTTCCTCCACCTCAGAGAGTTCTCAGCCTCACTTGAAGGGCCAGACATGGCCGAAGAGGAAGGAGGGTAGGGACTAAGTTCCCTGTGTCAGGCCACAGAAGGGCAGAGGCAGGTTTGATTATTCCTTGGGCTCTTATGTTCTGAGATAGGCATCGCTGTCCCTGGTGCTGTGTGTGGGGGTGTGGGGTGTGCGTGGGTGTGTGTGTGTGCACACATGTGCAAGTGCACGAAGTAGAGAAACAGAAGACAAGGGGAGGATCCCGATTTGGGTCATCTAATTCACTCCACTCATGTTTCCAGTCACCTGTCAGCTAGACCTGTGTCTGCAGTGTCAAATGAAAGGTGGCTGGGGAGGTGTGGCCAGGACTCTGAGGAACTCCGGGTGATACAGGGACCTCTGGAAAACCAGCTGATTTATAAGGTGGGGCAGGGCAGAGGCCTCAAAGAGCAGGCCTTCCAGGGAGAGGGCATGGGAGGAGAGGCCTGGTGGGTGACTGGTGGGCATGAAGGCATGTGGGTGTGGGTTTGTGGAGGAGACAGCAGGCCTACAGGAAGCACAGTATACGTAGGCTCCTAGAGCCCTGGTTGGCGGTTCCTTTGTGGTCAGCAACACAGAGCAAACTTGAGTCACCAGGGAGATTGTGTTGATACTGGGAAGCACAGCCAACTGAGTGGCTGCTCCTCAAATATTTGTGCAGTGCATGCTGTGCACAAGGGGGGTTGTAGGCAAGACTGGAGCGTCAGGCAGAGGTCTTGCCCTGGGGGTGATGCCCACTTTAAAGCCAGAAACTTCAGAATCTACCCACCCAGGCCAAAGGAAGAAACACACCACCTACAGTCAGCCACACCGACTGACAACTTGGAAATAGCCGCCAGCATGGGGCATGACCTTGAAGCTTAGCAACCAGGGGCCTCCTTGCCGATGCCACAAAACCATGGCCTGATTACTCAACCTCTCTTAGCTTCCGCAGCTTCTAGTACCCCGCCCGCCCTGGGTTGTCCTGAAACCGAGGTCTGCAGCTCTAGGGATCTGAGCCAGACCCTTTATAGCCATTCTTAGCATCTATCTGTCTCCTCCTTGATCAACTGTGGGCCAAGATGGGCCCAGGCAGACACATAGGTCCTGGCTGCACCGGAGTTGGGGAAACATAATAAGTACAGGTGTGAGGTCCCAACCGACTCTATCTTATGATCAACAGAAGCATCTAGATCAGGCATGGGGTCCATTCGTAGGTCCTTGGTGTTACAGCTCAGGGTGTGGCCCAGCAGGCAAAAGGCACATGGTAGGCACTCAGAAAATGCTGGAGAGAAAGAACAGTTCTATCCAGCAAGTGGCTGTCGGTATGGCTGGCCAGGAAGCTGGGAGCAGACATCACCACTCACACTGGGGTAGAAGAGCTGCAGTGGCCTTGGACACTATCCCAGCATTAGGGTAGTTCCCAGGAGGGACCCCCACCTCCGTCCTTACCTGCGTCTCCAGGGTCGGCCTTCCCTCCAGTGGCCGTGTTGCTCTCAGCATCTGCCTGCCCAAGAGACCAGAAGCAGGCTGGGCAAACTTCTGGTCCCTCACAGCCCAGGCTCGTCCTGCCTGCTTCACATTTCCACACTTTCCTCTGTACAGTAGGGCGGCTTCCGCCCAGTACCCACTCCTCCTTTGTCCTCTAAATTGTCCTGCTGACAATGCCCTAACACCCTTACCTGTTCTGTGCTGCTCACTTGGAGCAAGTCCCCAGGGCAGAAGAATGCGACTGTGGGTCCTAGGATCTCAACCCCGCCCCCCCCGCTGAGCTCTTTCCGTCTCCAGGATGGCCCCCTAGACCAAGAGTTGGTTTGGGCCCAGGTAGCTTTTACCTGGGGGAAGACTTTGTTCATGGCTCCAGCACTCATCTCCAGGAACTGGGGTGGACTAAAGAGCACTCAGTGTAGAGTTCTCCGCCTCGTCACCAAGGGCAGCCTGGGGGAGGGAAGGACAGCAACAGGCTTTGCCAGGGCTGTGCCCTCCCCTGTGGCACTCTCCTTCCAGGCTTCCTCCCCCATGGAGGAAAGGACAGGGGTACCTGCTCCTACCAAGTCTTTCCCTAGGTTGCAGTTGATCAGTGACACATCCTATTCACAGATGACAAGTCGGTGTTTGTACCTCAAGTCACTCTGTATGTGGGAGAGGTGAACCAGGGCTTTAACACATTTTCCTCCTCTGTATCAACAGACTGCAGGATTGCAAGGCTCCACCCACCCCACCCCCACTCCCCGGCTGAAGGAAGCCACAGGCAGAAGTGCCATGCGTCTTGGTTCAGTGGACAGAAGGCAAAGTTCCTTTTCTCACTGATGAACTGTTCATTAAGTAGGTGGTCTAGATCAGAAGAATATGACTTCTGAGGGCCAACAGGATGGCTCAGTGGATAAAGGCGCCTGCCTGAGGACGTTCATTTGAGTCCCAGGATGAATGTGCAAGTACAAGGGGAGTGCCCACTCCACAAAGTTGTCCTGACTCCATACTCGCATGTCCACACCCATACCACACACATACATGCATTAATAAGTAAAGGAGAGAAATAGATATTTGAATTGTTAAAAGCATGATGATATATATTTCTAACTTTTGGGGGGGTGGTATCTGGGTGGGAACTAGCTGCTTTCCAGAATATCTTCTATCCCAGCATGGAGCAGATTCCTTAGCAATCTAGTCTATGGAGGAGACAGAGGCCCTGGAAGCAGATGGGATGCTCTGAGGCCCACCCCAAGGGTAGTATCCACCTCCAGTGTCCGGGATTTTCCATCAGGGATTCCCTGCTGGGCCATTTCTGTTGCAGTGGGAAATAAATGGCAAACCATGGAGGCTGAAGACATAGGTAGCCAGTGGGCAGGCAAGCCAAGCATTGGTTCTCACAAGGGCCTTGCCAATGGCTTGGGAAAGATCCTTCCCTTCACAGGCATGAAGATGCACGGGTGCTTGAGTGTAGGTTTCTCAGAGTTGGGCCCTCTGACAAGAACAGAGGACAGTGGATCTCAGTGGGAAGGATCCTGGACATGCTGGTGTGGAGTGAGGGAGCTGAGGTGAAGGGAGGGACTCCGCTCACTGATATGGGGCAGCACCTGCATCCTGTGAAGCATCTGGGGGCAGTGGTGAAGATGCATCTTGAAGGCACTCATCTGAGGGAACTGGGGCACTTATCCCATCCTTGGATGAAGCTCTTGGCAAATCTCTTAGCTTCCCTGGCCTGTGGTAGGCAAAAGAAGGCCAAGGGCAGTTGCAAGCCAGGTTGATAAGCCACGAAAAGGAAAAGACCAAAGGGCATGAAAATAAATGAAAGATGCTACCTAGATTTCTTCTTTTGTGCCAACTATAGTAGAGACTATGAGGAACATGATTTCAGAAGGATGTTAACGTCAGGATCGATGATTGATTAGTAATGTCTATCATGGATGTCAGAGTGGAGAGTAGAGTACATTCCTGGACCAACACATGCCCTTTAGTCTCTGACTTCCATGGACTCTTAAGTCTTTAGTATCCCTTTGTTTGTTTGTCTGTTTGTTTGTTTGTATGTATGTATACATGTATGTATGCATGCATGTATACATGTATCCCATGTTACTCTTGTTTTTATAGTCCAGGATGGTCTCCAATTCATGGCAATCCTCTTGCCTCTGCCTCCCAAGACATGAACTATCACATCAGCTTTGGTGTTCCTTTATTGGAATATTCCTCATTCTGTTTGATGCCTCCTCCTTTGGACTCCTCTAGCCATGCCTGGCTGGAAGAATCACATCACTCCAGGGCTCTGCTGTGACTAGGAACCCTTGAAGGAAGGGCAGCAGGGGTCCTCAGATCATTTTAGTGTATGTGCTTGGTCTCGTACCCCTAGAGTCCTACTGTAGGCAGCCGCAATGTCTCGGGCACTGTCGAGCTGCTCTTCAAGGTGATGTGCTAGTCTGCACGTGCAAATAGTAAGAGACCCTTTCCTTGAAACCCCCAGGTCTTCCAACATCTGCTGGGCTGGCTCACGTGACAAAGTGATGGTTTAATTTACGTCTCTGGCTATTCCTTCCATGAACACGTACTTTCCCCATCTGCTGTGTGGCATGCTTTCTGTAAGTTAACCCACCTTGTCTTCCCCATCATAGGAGACAGGCCATCTCATCTCTAGTTTTCAAATGAGAGGTCTAGAGGCATTTTGCTACTTGCCCAAGGCTCTCATCTAAAGGACAGAGCTAGGGTTGCAACCCAGCTCACTGAAAGGTCCTTATACCCCTTCCTATGGGCAGGCCTCATTTCAGACCACAGACCAGAGTCTGATGCGCCCCCCCCGCCCCCCCTTCACTGCTGGTCCTTTTAAGAATGCACTGCCTTAAAATTCTTCATCTCTAGTGAACTGCTTGTTTACTGCTTGTAGGCTGCTCAATTTTCAATAAGTGCTTCCCACCCCCCGTATTGACTTATGAGTCTTTCTGTTTTGTAGGAACATATATTTTCTGGGGCTCCACCACACACAATCTCAGCATCACTTGACAATGGCACAATTATTCGGGATACAAAAGGCAGGCTTTGCCCACAGCTGGGGCCCAGAGGCGGGGATAGTCTTTATAGTCTTTTTTGCTCTCTCCCTCCCCCACCCCTCTCTCTCTCCCTCCCCTCCACCCCCCAGGTCCTTTCCTCCTATAGTTGAGGTGTAGGCTGTTGGGATGGGCTGGTTACCAGCTGGGAAATGGGACTCAAGTAGGTTGAGTCCAAAAGGGCCAGCAGGATGGAAAGTCCTGCATTACCCCAGGGCAAGCAGGATATCTCAGTCATCTGACCCTAAGGAACAGCTCACCCGTAGTCAGGGAAACTATGAAAGCTGAGCCCGAAGCCCAGTTCATAGACATTGTAAATACTTGCTGATGACTCCACACGGTTGCTATTGGCCTCTGGGGAGGTCAAGAGGTTGCCATGGATGTCCACGCTGCTGCAGAGGTAGTAGGGTAGGAGCCAGTATGGTGTTAGTGGATGGATGTCTTGAAGTTCTAGAATGTGATACTGATCCTACAGCAGTTGGTAGCTACTGCTTTGGCTGTGGATTCCCTCCACCTCTCCTCTCCCTCCTTTTAATGACTATTTGTGTGTGTGTGTGTGTGTACACATGCGTGCGTGCACGCCAGATGTGTGCAGTGCCTTAGGGGCCAGAAAAGGGTATGAGATCCCCTGGAGTTATAGGTTGCATGAGTATTGGGAACTGAATGTCTTCTGCAAGAGCAGCGAATGCTCTTAACCAATGAACCATCTCTTCAGCCCCTTTGTTCCTTTAAAAAACACTATTATTTATTTATTTATTATTTATTTATTTAATGTGTGTGTTTTGTCTGCATGTATGTTTGTCTGTGTACCATGTATGTGCCTGGTGCCTAATGACAGAGTAACAGGCATGAGCCACCCACCCTGATCTGGGCAGCCTGTTACATGGGCTGTAACCTTCTGCTGCCTTGTGCTTGGTCACCTGCTTGAGGAATTCTGCAGGTTCCCTCTACCTTTCTGAGTCTGTCTTCCCCGCCCAGGGTAGGTAAGCCTCCCTCCAGGGAGCCTTGGCTATCACACCTCCCTGCTGGTCTTACCTCTCCTTACATTCTTTAGCTTCTGGCCACATCTTAGTTTGCTGAAGCCAGGAGAGACCCACTGGGCATAGGACACCTGGCTTGAGTCAGACAGCCCTCCTGGTCTTCCTCCTGACTAACAAGTTACTATCTATGGAGACTGCAGCAATCTCTCTAAGCCTCAGTTGTCTCATCAGAAGAATGGGGTAAGAACACACAAGTTGTAGGCAGGATGGAGTGAGTCTGCCCTCTGTGGGTTCTGAGCACCTTAATCTGTCTCCTGTCAGAGAGATGTTCTTGAGAGCTGGGGTGTAGCACTAGAAGCATCTAAACTAAATGGGTACCCCAATTGCAGGGGCCCCAGAGCCTGAGGGAGCTGCATCTAGCTGTCTAGAACAGTGGCCTGATCCCACCTCAGCAGTTATTGCTCTCCCAAGCACTTTCCACAGCCCTGGAATCACAGCATTTCACCCCACCCCCACCTCACCCCCCAGACTGCATTGTCAAGATGGAGAAGGTCTAGTCCATCTGCTTTCCTTCCAGGGGTGTTAGAAGGATTCTTCAGACACCAAAATAGCTAAGCTGAGGAAGCAGACTGAAGACAGATCCTGTGAGATACAAGATAAAAGGATGTCAACAAACAAACCCTACGGTGAATTGTCTAATTAGATACCTGCTTCATTCAGATGTTGTTCAAATTTTATTAGAGTCCATACAGCTGAACATTATGAACTTTAGAGGCATGGAGCCCCTGGAAAGTGACATGGTGCCCTTAGAAAGCATCACCACGAGCTTTGGCTGAAATCTTTCTTTTCCAACCAGTTGCTGACTCCTTTCTACCCAAGTCCTCGGTTGCTAACATTGCCTACAGTTCAGGTGCAGAAAGCACGCACAGTAAGTCGGGTCAATCCAATAACCTGAACTGAGCAAGCAAACTCAAACAGCTTACTCTCAACATGTCAAAGAAAATTCAGACCACTCTTTCACCAGGGGTTTGGTGAACTTGGTTGGGAAAAAAGCTAATTTAGTGTTCAGTAGATTTGAATGCGAGTATAGCAGATTGTGACATCATCACCAGTAGAGCCCACATTGCAGTAGATGTTAATTAATAGCAATTAAAAAAATACTCTGAGATCATAGAAGCGTTACAACTATCCTTCGACGTTATTTTGTGTGAATGGATGCATATGCGTTACTACATCAAAGTTCTGAAAACATTTTGATTAGCATTAAATGGGTTTCCTTGTAATCCTTCATATTTAGTTTTATGCATATGAAAAACATAGTTCTGAGAGAGGGGTCCATAGAATCCAAAAGATGTCCAAAAAGGTCTGTGGCGCAAAAGAAAGTGAAGAATGCCTGTTGGAGGGGTCTGGGGAGATGGCTCAGGAGGTAACCTGTATGAGGACCTGGGTTTGGATCTCCAGCACTTAAATAAAAAGGAGAGTGTGGTGCTGCAGGCCTGGAATCCAGAGGGAGGAGGCAAACAGGGCCTTGGCTGCCACTTTAGCCAAATTGTTGTGCTCCAGGTTCAGCGAGAGACCCCATCTTAAAAATAAGATGTGCAGCAACAGGAGACTGATGTTGACCTCTGACCTCCACACATGGATACACTGGGAGTACACAAATGTACACATGCACTCAGTAGAGCATCCCTGTTCTAAACAAGTCAGTTACTAACAGCACAGGAAGGGCAATTAGCAGTGAAACATGAAAACAGTTTCCATAATTTCAAGTAAGGGAAGGGCTGCGCCTCAGAAGCCACATTGACTGTAGCAGCCAGCTTTCCACAGAAGACAATGTCTCCAGTGCCTCAGCCTGTGATGCAGGCCACACCGTAAACCCAGACTAATGTAGAACAAATAGTCAAGGAGAGATTAAAAAGGTAACTGTAGCTGATGATACTCAAACAGGACGCTTAGCAACTGGAAGCCTGAGGGAGGGGCTCAAGGGCAGCTGAGGCGAGCCTGCCCATGGATGTGCACCTGAAGACAGTGGTAAGCCAACTGGCTATGTGACAATGTGGCTTGAAAACTCAGCCCAACAGGAAGCATTTCGTGGTTGGATCTATGTTCAGCCTTTTGTTTAGCCTCACTTAGAGCAGCGGTTCTAGGCTTTCCTGATGCTGCGACCTTTCCTACAGTTGCTCATGTTGTGGGCCCCCAACCATAAAATTATCTTGTTGCTACTTTACAACTCTAGTTTTGTTACTATTATGAATTGTGATATCAATCTCTGATATGCAGGTGATCTGATATGCCACTCCCAAAGGGCTGTGACCCACAGGTTGAGAGCTGCTGATCTCGGTCACAATCTGTTGTGACCACAATGTAGGGTCCTAGGCTTAAAACAACATTGTGGGGAATAAAGTCTAAACAATGTAAGTAAAGAGAGCAGGACTGTAGTTCACGTAATAAAAACTAGATGGAATAAAGTACTCACCTGTAAGGAATCCCAGCACTTGGGAGGCCGAGGCAGGAAGATCTGGTTCAAGGCTTGGCTGAGCTACATAGAGGCTGTCTTAGAAGTCCAAGGGCTAGGATACAGCTCTACTGTAGAGCGCTTACCTAATATGAACAAGGCCCTGGGTTTGGTCTAGAGTACAAAACCAACAATGGGGCTAAGCTATGGCTGCCTCTGCCTTTGCTCCCATCCCCAGGCTGTTCCACATTGCTATCTCAGAATCATGCTGAGACCCCTTCTCCAACGAGACTCTGTAGCTTAACTTCTTTGCCATGACTCTCCATTATGTGCAAGGTCGAGGCTCACCAGTCTTATTATTCATATCTACATGATAGTTTGGCCTGCTGAACAACCTGCAGTCCCTGGCTTCTTGTCTCTCAGCTTATAAGCATATTGTCCCACTACCTAGAACACTGTCCCCTGGTCTTTCCTAGCTTTCCCTTTTCCCTCCAGGCTGAAGCTGGCCACCACTTCCTCCCAGAATTAGTGACGCTTCCAAGGGTTCTCGCAGTCCTCCAGGCTTACCCAGGTTCAGATGTAAAACTCTCCCACAAAAGGCACTTGTGTTGAGACTTGGCCCTTGGCCTTCTGTCTTCTAAATCTAGACACACTATCTTAAAAACAAAGCCTATATAGTTTGTGACCAATATCTTCCCTGCTTAGCTGTCAACTGTATTTTCTTGACTTTGAGAAATCTGACAACTGCGCCCCAGTGAGTGTGAGGCCTTCCAGTGATGGCAGCTGCCACCCAGCTCTGAGATCACGGACACTGGCTAGCAAAGGTGTTTAACATCTTCTGTGTGGTGCCTCAGACCCACATTAAGATGTGTGCTCTGGTGTAAGATGGTACCTGATTTTGCCCTTATTTTAAATCTCTATTTCTAGGACTGGAGAGCTGCCTCAGCATTAAGAGCTGAGGTTTGATTCCCAGCACCAACATGGCAGCTCACAAGTCCCTGTAAATCCAGTTCTGAAGGACCTGATATCCTCTTTTGACTTCTGTGGGCAGCAGGCATACAAGTGTGCACATACAGGCAAAACACTGATATACGAAAAATAAATATCTAAAACATTAATAATAATCGTCTATCACTGATGGTAAAGGAAGGGTAACAGTGCCAGTTTCTACTAAGTCAAATCTATACTTAACTCTACATCACAGGAGAACAAGTCTAATGCTAAAATGCCATTTTCTCTAAAAATATCTTGATGCAATTTTAAAGAGGTCAAACAGCTCCTTTGGAAAAATTCTTTCAACTCTAAGCTATGCAAAAACCACATCAAGTGGGCCTTCAGGAGAGATGGCTGAGGGGCCAAAGCATTAGCTTCAAAAGCCCGAAAACCTGAATTTGTCATGTGAGTCCCTGGAATAAGCCAGAAGCTCTCAGGCCAGTTTGCCTGGAGTATACAGTGCAGCCGCAAACATACGATGAGAGGACCCATCTCAACCTGGTAAGGGAAAGACGACTCCTGAACACTGTCCTCTGATCTCCACACATGCTGCGGCATGCAGATGTCCCCCACATACATCCAACATACACACAACGCACACAGATACAGACACACACCACTTCTGAGAAGGTCGCTTTTGCTTTAACCGCAGTACCAACCGACCTGCTATAGAACAGCAGACACACAGCTACTCATGACTCTGCACTGGAAAAGGGTGAGAGGGAAGAACAAGAAAGCTCAATACTCAGGTTTCAGGACATAATTATTCAAATAAATTTTAATGATTTCAATTCAATACAACTGAAAATGTAGTGTCATTAAATAACATTTTCTGCTATAATTCAGAGTACAGTTTGGAGGCCATTTCCGGGCAGAAGCATCACATCCTAAGTTTTCAGCTTATTAAGTGAGATGACTGACAGGGTCATGGCAGGGGTGGGGAGATAATGATCAGCTCATATAATTTGGCTAAGAGAGGGAAAAAAAACCAAAACCAATGCAACTAACAAAGTAGCTACAGATATTAGTAAAATAAAAATACAACCCAATGTCCATCTTAAATGACTAGAAAAATACAGGTAAAGTCACAGCAAATAAAGTCTTCACAGAGTTGGATAACTTTATTTGCATTTCATAGTGATTTCTTAAGGCCTATGTCCAATGAAACCATTTTTAAAAGCTCTATGAGGAATGGAAGTTTAGGTGTCGACGACACTTTTTCAAGAAAGCTTAGATTTCTGAGTGAGCAAGATTCACCTTGGTGGGCAGGGGCCCTGCCTCCTCATGCTCTTCAGTCTGAGACCTAACAACCACAAGAGAAGGAGCTGCACATCTGCTCAGCTTTTGTTCATTCATGACTTCCAAGTCACCATAGATACTCAGCTTCTGCAAAAGAAAAGTCAGCACACGCCATTAACTTAGCTGCTCAGGAATCTCTAAGTCTCCAGGCAACAGCTCCTCTCTGGAGCAGCTGATGAATCCAGTGCTCGGGAGGCAGAGGAAGCTGCGGGCCACACAGTGGGATAGTCTTAAACAGAAAACACAAAACACACAGACAGAAGAAACACTCTTGATCTATGGACATTCGGCTTGAGAAATTCTGTCTGCATCTCTGAGACTGAAGAATGTTCATGGATGAAGCTCAGCGCCCTGTACACAGCCTGAGAAGTGTCCCACATGGCCTAGCTTAATCCTTAGAGGCAAACAAGAGAGTACCAATGAAGTTAACAAGGCTACATCAAGAGCTTTTGTTCTGGAGTTTTGGTAGATGTCTCAAGTGACCAAGTCCTTTATGACCTTAAGTCTCCTGTTCAGTTAGGAAATGATTTGCTGCAGGTGTCATACAAGGAAAATGGCATGCACTGGTATAAACAGAAACAATCTGACACTGGCAGAAAGGTCTTCATGAATATATACAATTCCTCCAAATCCCAGCAACCACATGGTGGCTCACAACCATCCGTAATGAGATCTGATGCCCTCTTCTGGTGTGTCTGAAGACAGTTTCAGTTTACTTACATATAATAAATAAATAAATCTTAAAAAAATAAAAGACTTTGTCACAAAAACAAACTAACAAAAAACCCAACTCCTCATGCTGTTACTTTCAATAAGACACTAATGAAGCAGGGTCTGGAGGGACAGTTCAGTGGTTAAAAGCACTTGCAGCTGTTGCAGAACTTGGGTTCAGTCCTCAACACCTACACTGGACAGTTCGGAGCTGCCTTAAACTGCACAGGAGAGGGGCTGGAGATGACTCAGTGGTTAAGAGCACTGACTGCTCTTCCAGAGGTCCTGAGTTCAATTCCCAGCAACCACATGGTGGCTCACAACCATCTGTAATGGGATCTGATTCCCTCTTCTGGTGTGTCTGAAGACAGCGACAGTGTACTCATATATATTAAATGAATAAATAAAATAATATAAGAAAATTAAATTAGAAAGAAAAAAAAGTTAAAAAGAATAAAAACAAAAACAAAAACAAAACTACCCAGGAAGTCTGATCCTGTCTTCTGGTCACTGTAGGTCCTGTATGCACATGGTACACACACAGACGAACAGGCATACAGACATACATGTAAAAGTTAAATTTTAAAAAATTTAAGATAAAAAATAGAGAAATTGTCTCACAGAATTATACAATCCAAACAAAAGAGAAAAATCAAGTCATGCTAGAGAGATGACTCTGCAGTTGAGAGAGAACTCGACTGCACGGGACCTGGGTTCAGTTCCCAGCAGACACGTGCCCACTCACAACCACCAGAACTCCAATTCTAGGGGATCCAATACCCTCTTCCAGCCTCCATGGGCTCCTACACACACAGAGCATATAAATTCAAGGTACACACATATGCACATAAAATACATCTTTAAAAGAGCTATCTGAATGGGAGGAACTGTTAGCTGAGACCATCCCAACATGTACTTCCCAGTCAAGTGAGAAGGGAGGGGCCCCTTTCCAGTGTCAAGGCGGCTGCCGAGTCCAGCAGCTCCTGAGGCCTGGCTCTTGACTCAGGTCAGACAAAAAGTCAAAGGCTTTGGAGTTAGAATGAAAGCCTGCACCAAAACAAACATCTGCCAGGAACTTTACTCCAACCTCACTGAGTTCATAGCTAAGCAACCATGGAAGCATTACCTAGATTTTCTAAGGCTGCTTATTCATGTATAAATCAGGCATGGGGGCTGGAGAGATGATGCAGTAGTTAAGGGCACTGGCTTCTCTTCCAGAAGACCTAGGTTTGATTCCTAGCATCCACTTAGTGGCTAACAACCATCTATAACTCCAGTTCCAGGGGATCTAGTCTTCTTCTGGCCTCTATGGGTGCTGCACATACACAGTGTGCATACACACACACACACACACACACACACACACACACAAAGCAAAATCACCCATACACATAAAATTAAAATAAAAAGCAGCCACAGATGGTAGTGCTGGCCTGCAACGCCAGTCTTGGATCAAGGAGGAGGAAAATCACGAGCAGGATATTGCTGGACACTGGGTTGACATTCAAGAAAATACTGTGCAAATCTTAAAGAATGACATTGACACTAGTCAGCATCCTGTCCAGTTCCCAGGGCCTCTGCTTGCTGTACCCTGCAGTGACTCACCACACACTCTATGTATTTCCCTCCTTGCTCTTCTCCTGTGGTATTGTAGACACACAGAACTCTCACTTGTTTCAGTTGGATTTGATGTCAACAGACGTTATCCCACATTTAATTGTATAAGTAACTTTCTTTTCTTGGAAACCAAGTTGAATCAACAAATTACAGCTTTTCCCCAAACAAATCCTTTACCTTAACAACTGTATCTTGAGCCAGTTAAATTTTAATTACTAAGGAACAAGGTCATAATCTCTTTGAGGTTAGCTACCAGAGGAACAGAGGAACTCAGAATCAAAGACTTTTCTTAGTTTCTAAAACAGGATTCATGGCAATTCATAATTTTAAGTGGCTCTGGTGCTAGCAGTTCTCGTCAGTCTCAGAGGAGCAGAGGTGCTGTTCTCAAGCCCCCAACACACACGTGTCAGTGCAGGGTGGGAGGGGCTGTTGAGGCCAACCTCAGCTGGGTAAAGCCACTGAATCTCGTATTCTATCAGCAGGGCCTTACTTTACAGTTAAACAGGCACTTAAATTGTTCACGCGGCTCTGGCTTCAAGTAGCCCGAGGGTTAAGATTAGACTTACCTCAGGGGGAACATACTGCTCCACAGCTGTAGCAACAGCTGCACAACAGATCCAGAGCAACACCATCACCGAGAGGACAAGAGTCGTGGTTAAAATCCACCCAGAGTTGCTGCAAAGCAACACAACAATCAGTCACACTGCCTTACACACAGAACACAGAACTCTGTGGGCTGTCTTCAAAGTTATTTAACAAAACATTTATTACAAGGATAAATTACATTTAGTTTATTAGGGTGCTTTTGATGTTTTTTCCTCTATCTCTAAAATGTCTGTAGCATGGCTAAATAACTATTACAATAATAATTAATAATGATGGAATCAGACATGTAGACTTCCTACTCTGTATATAAAATTTCTTCAAATTGTTGGGCTTGGTGATACACACCTTTGATCCCAGCACTCCAGAGGCGAAGGCAGATGGATCTCTGAGTTCCAGGACAACCTGGTCTATATGAGTTCTAAGATAGTCAGGGCTACACAGTGGCAAGAACAAGAACAAAAACCCCACAAAACCAAAAACAACTTCCATCAAACTACTGTCAAGAGCATTTTAATTATTTACTTTTGAAACAGGCTTCATGGAGATCAGGCCTCAAACTTGGTATAAGGCTGGCCTGAAGCTCCTGCCTTCCTCCCTCACTAGGACTGCAAGTTTAGACCACCAAATCTGGAGAACACATTCTAATTACTAAATTAGACAAAGCAAGCAAATATCCTATAAATTGAACATCATGTTTCTTAATTTGTAGGCTACTGAAATAATACTCATTTAAGAAAATACCCCTAAAAATTAAGATAAATTATGAAATGATCATTTGTTTTGCCTCATGTTCTAGCCAAGGCATGGTTCTGCCAGCTGCAGATAGTTTCCGTGATCATGTGATGTTTGGAATTCTGCAAACTTTTCAGAGGGTGCATAAATGCTAGGGCCCCGGGAGGAGGGGTTGGTGGTTGGTGGTTGTTCAGGGGGTGGTTGTGGTTGTAGTTGTAGTTTGTTAGTAGCTCAAAGAAGAAACAAAAGGAAAGAAATAACATTCAGAGAGTTCTATTTTTCTCTTTTCTCTATCCTTTCTCTCCTATCCAGTGATAGGGATGAAATGGGGGTGGACGGTGGGGATAAAATGTGGGAAAAATGAAGAACGCATAAAGTAGCAGAGTCTGGCTACATAAGAGGGCATTTAGGACTCTCAAAGTCTGTGACAATCCCTAATTCTCACAAGTTCATTCACGGTCAAAGGACCTGTACTGTAGATCACCAGTGATCCATTCACTTTTTGCCTCAGCCTAAGGAAATGGCATGCCACTCATTGTCTCCCAACAAAAGAGGGACTTGGGCTGTTGGAGACAACTGAGCTCAATTCCAGGAATCTAAATAGTAAAAAGAAAGAATTGTCCTCTGATCTCTATAAGGTTCTGTGGCATATATACCCATAATCAAATAAATAACAATTTTACTTTGATGCTAAATTTTAAATATTCCAATTTTGAAAAGGTAACAGAGTAAGAAATGTTGTTAATAAAAAGCACTCACTTCCCTTTGCCTGGTCTAGCCCTCCTGGACCTAAGGAGCTCACACCCACGGGTGAGGACAGATCTGATGTCTGGACTGCAGTCATCAGAACAGACAGAAAACTGGGCTCATCTTCAAGTATATCTTCTTCCTCAACCTCCTCAGCAGAGCAAAGCAGATCTGTAGATGTCAACCATCTCCGTGACCTCCTGATTTCCCTGGACATTGCCCTAATCTGGCCCCATAATTTCCTAGGAGATCACAGTTCTCCAGCCTGATTCCTTTATCCATTATATACAGGATTGTTCCTGACATTCTTTATTCAAATATAGAATATATTATAACAACCCATATTTGTATACAGAAACTTCTAAAGAATAAACTTCTAATTAAAAGTTAGCTATTTTCTAAGTAAAACATTCAAAAGATTACTTTTAAATTATTAGGTTAGGGCCAGTGAGATGGCTTAGCTGGCAAGGATGCTTGTTGCCAAGCCCTGATGACTTGAGTTCAATCCCCAGAACTCACATAGTGGAAGGAGAGAACCAACTCCCACACACACACACTCTCCCTCTCCCTTCTCTCTAAATAGTTTAAATATTTCACTGTAGTGTCACTCTGGAACAGAATGGTCCCTAGAACAATGTACTGTAAAGCATGATGGCTGGCAGCTTTATCAAAATGCTCAGTTTAGTACACAATACAGTAGGAAATAAGATGCACGGCCCAACTGCCCTTCTTTTTGTGGGGGAGGGGACAGGGAGAGCTTGTATAGGCACTCCTATGGTGGGCAGACGTACACTTTGATAAAATCCTCTTCACTCATCAGCATGCCTGACAGTCCTTCTTTGGAGGAGGAGCATAAGGTAGCCATCACTCTGCCTCTCTGATTTCCTGTTCCCCCTAAGAATCCCTGCACAGAGTTGACATCCCCTAGTTCTTCTTAATCTATAGTCCTTACCTATCTCTTCTAACTGCTTATCTGTTCATGCAGATAAAATCCCAATCTTTAAATTATTCAGACATACTTTAAAGTTGAGCTTAATTAATTTATTTTTAATTTAGTGTGTGGTGGTCAAAGGACACCTTGTGGGTACTGATTCTCTCCTTCTACCATGTGATTCCCGGACTGAACTTAGCTTATCAGGCTTGGTGTTATCCACTAAGTTATTAAAGTCTCACTGACTAAGGCCTCAAGGGAGTTTAATTTAAATGTGTGGGTAAGAGAATCAAGGAATTCTAACAAGAAGGCCCTTGTACTATAGAAAAATATCTATTCTGTTTGGGTAAAAAAGAGAAAGAGAAAGTAAGAGAAGAGGCTGATCAACAGGTAAGTGAGAGAAGAGGGATTTCTGTCCTACTGTGCGACAGTATGACCATAGTTAACAGAAATGTACTGTTCGAAAATGACTACAAAAGAAGATTTTCAATGTGATATCAAAGAACTGTAGATGTCTAAGGTGATACATATGCTAATTATCCTGTCTGACCATTATACGAGGCATACATGTATTAAAATAGCATGTCATATTCCATATATTTGTGTAAGTACATGTCTATTTAAAAAACAGTACCCATATTACCTTCATCAGACTAATCATTCAAAAGTACACGTTTCGAAAGGAAGTTGAAAATACATTCAGTTTTTTAAACTATTAAACTTCTAATTTAAAAATAACAAACAGAACAACTAGAATGAATCGGACTTTATCTTTTGTGTACACACTAAGAAGAAATACATACAGAGATAGACATCTTAAAAAGCCATCACTTTCTTCCTCTTCAAGGTAGTTCCTGTGTGCTTGTGAGTTTCTCATCTGCAGATCTGAAATAAGAAGGCAGGGGGTTGAATGAGTATCCTAATGCCAGTCTCACTCTCTTCTATTTTTTCACATCTTGCAGGGAGTTTTTCTAAGTGTAATCTGACACATTCTACGTGTTAAAATTCCTGTGGCACATCAAAACCAAATAAGTATTCTATCATATTATGAATTTCCTGCCTTACTTTTAAATGTTGTTTGTTTTGTAGCCCAGGGTGGTCTTGAACTCAGCCATCTGCCTGCCCCTGCCACCTAAATGCTGGAAGTAAAAGTGTGTACTATCATGCCTGGATCAAATGTTTTTGATACTGATGTTCTCTGTTGAATTGCATGTGAACTTGAATAACAGAATTTGTTTTATTCTATCTTAACTAAAACAGTCTATGTTAGCATTATCTACTCATTCCCACTCAACAATTATCAAAATCAGTAAGTTAACTATATTAATAAGTAAAGTATGGTAGATAGAACATTATCAAAGGCAAACTGTTGTAGCCTGATGTTTGATGTTCCCATGATTTAAAATTCGTATCTAGCATGGAAATAAAAAGAGAATAAGAACTCATACCTTCAAGGCAGTGTCACTATTAGGCTTATTGGGAAAAAAAACCCCACTACTTTGTTAGTTCACATTCAAAGCTTTGAAATGGTGTTTCAAACAGTGCATGCTGGAAGTCAGAGTGGGCAATTGCAACAGATCTGACAGCTAAAGTTTATCCATCTACTTAGAATAAAACTTACAGGACATTTTGCTTAAAGATGATTCTCTCGAGTTTGTAGGCTCCTGCTCCAACTGCGGTGCATACTGAATTTCTGGCTTAGACTAAAATGGTGATGAAAGCATTATGTCATTTATACCTCAGACATTGTTTCTGGCAACAAGTTCTAGAATACACCATCTATACTTCAACATTTAAATTGAAAAAACAGTAATAGATAAAACACATCAACTACAATACTTCAATATTATTTATCTGGTAAAAATGAATTCCAATTTTAGTTCATCAGAAATAATTCTGCAGCCTGCTAAATTTTTAACCAAATATATATATTATCCTGGTTATAATATAATAATATATTTTAACCAAATACAGATTCTACATATGCTATCTTTTCTCATCTGGAACATTCTGTTCTTTCCTTAACTCTAAGCTCGACACACTACAGCCATGTGTTCTACACCTCCTATCTTTGAGTCTCTGGAAAGGGACTATCTCCATCAAGTTACACTCAAGATGACACTGACTCGAAAGAGATAATAATCTCTCATCCTCTGAGGATGCTTTTATGTAAGTAGCTTTAGGACACAGAACTTACACATAAATATAAGAAGACACTGTGTTTTCTTGCCACTAAATTAAGTACAGAGGTCCCAAACTGAGGATAATGCTAAGAATCACTATACAGTAAACCCCTCGACTAGCAATAATATGTAAGAGCTGTGGCTTACTACTCACAACACAATCTGCTGACTGATATATGTGAGGAACTTACTGAATTAAAGGAAATAGGATTAGGGTGCTCTATGGGTGTGGAGCCTAAAACGCTGAGTGTGAGCTGAATATTACTAGTAACTGACAGCATGGCTTCGATCAAGCTGGAAGCACAACTTCCTTATCAACAAGCAGGGACACTAAAACCTCATGAAGCTGTTTAGAGATTTCAGGTAACAGTCAGTTCTCTATACCCATGGCTCTATATCTATGGTTAAATCAATCATGGGAGAAGTCTGTACTGAGTGTGCATAGGCATCTCCATCATCATTAAACAATACAATATAACAATTATTTGTGCAGATTTTACAAGCAACTCAGGGGTGATTTAAAGTGCAGTCACATACTGCATGACTTTTCAGCTAACTGACCAGATCTTCGACAGCAATGCTGTAATAACATTACCACCTAGTGATACTGTAGCAACTCAGGTCAATACTGTATTGTTAAATGACCCATAACTGTACAGGGAGGGAGTTTGTAGGTTATATGTAAATGCAATGACATTTTATATTAGGAAATTTAGCATCCTCAGAATCCTGGAATAATCCCTCACAGGTGCTCTAAGACAATTGTATATAACTTTCCATATTAACACTTGTTAGCATCTTATCACACAGTCAATTATTAGACAAGAGAAAAGTCACCTCCCTAGAGGGCAAATGCATCTGTACCACGGTCTTAGAGGCGGTTAGAGGAAAACTACTATAAACTTTCTATTATGTCATTAATGCCTTTTCTAGTGTCTGTGTTATATGCCACTATTCATGTGCAGGGTATACGATTCTTACCTTCCCACCTAAATTTCTCACTTAGTCAATTTAGTCACTATAAAGTCAAGAAGACCAAATAACCACTAAGCTTGAGGTAAGGCTTTCAAGGGAAGAAGAAAAGGTAATTACATGAGTTTCATGTAATCGAACATGAGTTCCCATGACGGCCAGGTAAACAGCAATATTTGACAAAAACATTTAGGTGACTGATTACATGGTTCTATGCCAAGACCCTCATGTAAGACATGGACATTGACTATTGGTGCATTTAGGTCAATGTGTGAAACACAGCTGTCACCTGGAATATAACTATTTTTCCATCATCGGCTTGAAGATAAAAAGTCCACGAAGAGGTTATGAAGCTCTGTGCAGAGTCCATCATGTCACTCCAGAATGACCTCACCAGAGTCAGAGGGAAGAGGAGATGCATTCTTGGCATCAGAGACATGAGCTAAACAAACAAACAAAAACTTTTAAGTAATAAGGAATATATTATTTATGATGTGTGTATGCAAGAGAACAAATCTTCCTGAGAGAGGTTACAGATAATTTCATGAACAGTCACAATCATCAGCATCAGACTACATTCTATGTTAGTCTGTTTGCTGATGCAATTTAACTATGGTGAAGCTAACATCCCAGGGTACTCAAATTCACCAAACACTTTTATACCCAACCCACGACTTCTATCAGTATAACAGGCTTTGAGCCAAGCCCCCAAACATGGACGCTCTTAAGACCTCATTAAATATGGATCACCAAAAGACAGATTTGAATGGGAAAGGAGAAATCGTATCATTATTATCCTTAACATTCCTGGGAGGGGAAATCATGTCTTAATGAACATCAAAGGCAAAAATGTATGCAGAAAATATGAGACTTGGTTGCACTGAATGCTGACGGATATTCTGTGGTATTAATTTAAGCGATGGGTGCTGCTAACAAGATTTTAACTCCAACTGGACAACTTTGCTCAACTCCAGTTCTGACTTCTTAACTTACTAAGTGGCTCTGACCCTGGAGCACAGACTTGGGATGCAGACTACTGAGCTCTAGAGATAACTTTGGCTCATCTAATATCAGGAGACACATGACCAAGAGCTTTTGCAACGCAAAGAACAGCTTTTAGACTAAGAAAATCTGTACTCAGGGTCCAGTTTTCCCATGTAGCTATGAGACCTATCACAAGTCCACTCAAAAGTATTTATTGAAGTTACAGATTTAAAGAGATCAGAGCAGGTGTTTCTGGTTTTATTTCTTGAGATAAGGTATTGCTACGTGGCCCAGGCTAGCCTTCCACTTGCAATCCTACAGACTTAGCATCCTGAAAATTGAGGTTACGAATAGTATCTATTTTAATCATCAGTGTTCACCTGTGTTTAGTCAGAATGCTTTAATTAGGAATGGGATCAGCACAGGGCACTGTGCATATGAAAGGAGGGAGCCTACTGCAAACTGGGGTGAGGGGAGAAGGAAAGTGTTGCTAATGGGTGTGAGATTTTATTTTGGGGTGATTGGAAATATGAGGAATTAGACAGTGATGATGATTGTTCAACTGCAAGTTATTCCAAAATTCACTAAAGTTAGAAGTGTGGATTTTTTTAATATGTGAATTATTTGTCAAATTAAAAAATATTTACAAATTCCATGGAGGACAATTTTGCTCTATTTCTCAAAATTAGAACTGCACAAACTTCAGCAATTCTAATCCTATGTTCTTATTTTATGATATACTCACAAATGTTCTTATTTTATAGATATACTCACATATGTTCTTATTTTATAGATATACTCACAAATGTATGAAATATATACATACATATATACTTACAAAAGAAAAATATTAGAAGGAACTTGATGTTTACTAACAAGAGGCTGCTTTAGTTGGGTGTGATAGCTCAACCCTGTAATTCTAAAATCCAGGGGGAAAGAGAATCAGGAGCTTCAAGGCCTCCTCATCTATATACCAAGTTTGAAGCCATCCTGGACTATATGAGATCTTGCCTAAAAACAAACAAAAAAACCAACCCCCAAACAAGGAGCTACTGATACCATGATGTATACGTATGGAATATCATATAGTGAAAAACGATAAGCTTTATGTGCTTATATTAACAAAAAACCATGTGCATATCCTCGTACACATATAAAATACTTCAGTATGAGTGACCCTGGCTGCATAGTGGAGAAAAAGCAATGTTCCCAGGGAGCATCTGTATGTGTCAAGTACAAAGGACAGAGACACACTCTCCGAGTTGTAGACACTGTATCCTGAGCTTCATAAGGAAGCTTTTTTTATGCACAAAATTGAAGTCTAAAACTAATTAATTAAAAACATTTTTTTACTAAAACTTAAGATCCAGCAGGGCATGGTGGTAGACACCTTTAATCCTAGCACTTGGGAGACAGAGGCAGGAAGAGCTCTGTGAGTTCAAGGCCAGTCTGGCTTACAAAGCGAATTCTAGGACAGCTAGAGCTGTTATACAGAAAAACCCTGTCTCAAAAAACCAGAATGAATGAATGAATGAATGAATGAATAAAAATAAAAATTAAGATCCTTTCCCCAGATCAGAGTTCCCAAGGAACAAGCAACTTTCAGAGACGACATTGTTGAGGCTCTCAGGAGCTAAGCTCTAAGAAGCAGTTGGTACTCAATCCTGTATGTAATTGAGAACTACTAAATTACGTAAAGTAGGAAGATGACAAGATTCCCATTTAGAAAGGAAGATATCCAGATCCAGGATAAAGAAAGGACTAGCAAGGTCTAACGTAAAAAAACCGTCTAAAAGTTAATTGAGCAATTCAGAGACGAACAATGCTGATGATTCGAGGCAGTGCCAAGGGGATGGAGAGACAGACTCCAATATCACCTTCTCTTTGCCAATTTAGGGTTTTGGGGGGTTGTTTTTGCTTTTTTTTTTTTTTTTTGCACATGTAAAATGGAGGTATCTTACTGGACTGTGAGAAAAAACAAGATGAGATTATGGATATAATATTTTATAGAAAAATATTTTTAGAAACTATTCCGGTAACTTTTCCATCTGCAAACATAATTTTGATGGATGGAAACTAAGGATAAAATCTAACAGTAAAATAAGACCATGCCGGCAATGACCACGTAACCTAAGTTGAACGGCAGAAGCAGACAGCCTGGAGAGGCGGCATTGTCTCTTACTTGTTCTTGTCTCAGTTCAGCAAATGGCAACTGATCCTGGCAGCCAAGATGGCAAGCATACTGTTCATCAGGTTGGGAATATGCTTCTGTGCACGCTGAAAGAGGAAACAGCACATTCTTAGAAAGAGGAGAAGGGTGGTGAAGACAAAGGCTGCAAAAGAGAGAGATCTGGCACACGTTTAAGGCTGGAAAGACACAAAGACATACTTCAGTATTTCCTCTCCATGAGCTGCCAAACTTGGCAAAAGCAGAAAATACTTTAATAGAATTCTTTCATCTCTTTCCTACAAGTTCAATGTCTCATGAACGAGTGTATTAATTTCATACTTGGGCTCTGGCTATATGATGACATTCACATAAAGTATCCTCACAGCTGAAAAGTTTGTGGAGAGGGAAGAAACAGTCTGATGTTCCTCCGATGCCACAGTAAGTTGAAACCCATCATTTCTTGACTGTAACCCTCAATCTGGGCTGAGCGACTAAATCTCTGACTACTGATTTTTCTAAGCGCCATCTCCTCTCCCCCCCGGGGGGCCTTATATGAACTGGACAAGTATTCAACCACTGAGCTATATCTCTAGCTCTTTTTTTTTATTTTGAAACAAGGTCTCCCCAAGTTGCCCAGATTGTCTGTGAATTCACTCTCTTGTCCAGACAAGTCTTGAATCTTCCTGCCTCAGCCTCCTAATAACTAGGAATATAGACTTGGGCCATTAGGCCTAGTTTGATTTCTGGAAGTCTGAAATGAAAAGATTACTACCTAATATAAGAACGAAGCAATATATGTTAGTTATTTATATAAATATTTGTGATTATTCAGTTGAGAAACAAAGGCATCAATTTGGCGGGGGTGGGGTGGCGAGGGAAATAAACTAGTCTATTATGCTAAATTCTAAGAAAATGGAACTTGAAAATGTTCTAAAATGGGGAATTTTAAAGGCTAATATATGGCTGGGGCTGTAGTTCAGGGGCACAAAACTGGCCTGGCATACACTAGGTCCTGGGTTCGATCCCCAGCACTCCTAAGACAAGAAGCAGCTGAAATGAAGCCTGTCAGACACACTCACATCCTCTAGTCCAGGGCTCATTTCTTCTTGTGATTTAACAGTTCATCACTGCCGCAATTCTACTTTCCTCTCACTCAGGTAAGTGACATACTTCTCAGAGGCTCTAGATAAGCTAGCACAGCACTATGAATATACAAAGATGGCCAGTGAGCAGGAGCCTGAGCCACAAACATGAGGTCACAATATCACAGAATAGTGTGTGAGAGCCACCTCAGGGAACAGCTGTGTCCCGCCACATGGAGTACACTGTGTGTGTGGGAAAACACAGACAAGATTCTATTACCATTCTTTACAAAGGTAAATGTTCCCTGTGTCCTGATTGTAGGTTTCTTTTATTAAACACGTTTCTTTCATCACAAGGTAAGAAGAGTGGTTAAGTGGCGACAAAGCTTCTGGTTATTTTCCCTGGCATGACTGGTAAAGAATACTCTAAAACACTTCAGAGTCAAAGGCCTGATTCAGTAAAAACCTTGGAGATATGTCAACCAGCCGACTGATGGAAAGGCTTAGGGAAATTATACTATCCATGAAAAGGTAGTGGTGAATTATGAGTTGGATAATTACCTCTGCATTTGTCTAAACAGAATGCTTGGTTAAACAAAGGAATCCTATCCATAGCACAAAATAAACACGGTCTCATCACAGACGGATTAAAGACCATGCCATTTTTAGCAGCATCTATTAAAACTCTAATTTTATAATTACAATATGGTGGGTGACTAGTTTAAACAGGATGTCTGTCTTTTCTAGGAAAAATACATAAAAAGCATAACTCAACTCAAAGAAAGCCCCAAAGTTATGCACGGCTCATGTCATTAGCATAGTCTCTTACCAGATTCACATTCCAGTTTGGTCCGATTTAAATCAATTCCATCATCCACAAACTGGCAAATTGAAAACAGCCTGCAGCCTCTCTGGCATGCGTATAACTCCTCTTCCTGGGAAGTTCAAGAACAAAGAAGATTACCAAAAAATAAGATGTTTCTTTCAGCTGGAAAAAAGAGGTCAAGAAGAAAGCAGAGTTAGTGTTTGTTTTAAACAATGCAGTAAGTTTTGTACTAAAAGGGAGACGATTTAGTTCCTAATTTGAATTATTCAGTTATAGACATGGTCTCTTACACACTAGTTTAGTTTCTAAGTCCCTGTGCAATAAATGATGACCCTGTAATTTTGTTTTTAAAGAATTATATACTTTTATTTTATGTATTTTGCCTGCAAGTATGTCTGTGCATCACCTACATGCAGTGCCCATGGAGGCCAAAAGAGGGCATTAGATCCCCTGGAACCAGAATTACAGACAGTTGTGAACTGCCATGTGGGTGCTCGGAATGGAACGGGGTTCTCTGGAAAAGCAGCTAGTGCTCTTATTCCTGAGTCATCTCTCCAGTTCCCGAGTTTGTATTTTCGATCCTCCTGTCTCTACCGTCCTAATGCTGGGATTTCCTGTTCCACCACACCTGGCTTGTGTGATGCTGGACATGAGAACCTAATGACTAAGCCACACCTCCAGTCCTTATTTCCTTATTTTAAAAGAGATACTAAGAAAAAACCAAGTGGCTAAATATACCACTCTTTTTGCATATTCTGTGACCACAACAAAAAGGTAGAAAAATTGGAAATAGAACTAAGAATGACAGTAAGAATCCTGCATAAGGCAGAAGGGAGATAGCAAGTACCCAGGGGTCACTGGCATGTTTCTGCTGCGTCCAAGTGCATAACCATCAGCTCATTAGCCAAAGTATCAGGACCAGCTTCATAGAGCAAATGGTAAAACAAAGGCCAGAACAAAGATGAGGTGAGGTATCTACACAAATATTCATGTGGAAGAATTTTTATATGTTTAATTTTTTTTTTTTAAATTTGTATGCATGTGTGTGGAGCCCACGCGCATGCAGGAGCCTGGGGAGGCCAGAAGAGGACATCAGAACCCCAGTACTGGAGGTAACAGGAGGCTGTGAGCTGCCACACAGTCTCAGGGAATAGAACCTGGGGTTTCTACCACAGCAGTAAGTGCTCTTACCTGCTGAGCCATCCTCCAGCCCCAGGGGTTTTTATTTTAATTATTAATTAGCTTACTTTAACTGAGAATACAAACAAGAGCAACAGGGTGACAGTCTCTGCAATCAGCTAGACCAGAATCAATTTTTTCTGGTTAAAAAACAAAAACAAAGCCTGTGTAAGTTACTTGTTGAAATCTCAAATTTTCTCATCATGAAATAAGACAACACTATTCTGGGAGACTGCTAATGTTACCAAAATGTATGAGACACACGAGGTGATTAATAAATATTAGTAGTAATAACAATCATAATATTTTTTCTCTTTTATAGTAATATGTTTTAAAAGCAAAAAATAATAATCACAAGCATTGAGAGCTATGTGTGAAAATCAAAATAGGATTTTTTTTTTCTTTTTTCTTAGGAGAGTTCTTCATGCTTAGAAAATAGTTAAGTGCATAATGAGGCTATAAACAATGAGATCAACAAGCTTTTCTTTCCTTTGATGAATACAGTTTTTAAAAAAAGAAAAACTAATGTCCTCGTAACTTTATGTGTGATCCACTGTGCACAAACTGTCAGGCAGCTAGTGAAGAGACATGCGCATATTCCAGTTATTAATACAGCAGTGTACCTTTCTTTCAGCAGAAGAACCAGTAAAGCTAATGTAGCAGCAATAATCCACATGCAGGGATGGCTCTAAGTCCTACATGAAATTTCATTATACAACTTTGGAGGTGGTACACTTTGTGACCTTGGTTCTAAGGTTCTAATTGCATTAGTTGCTAAGGCAAAAACTACATTTCATTTATCAGCATTTACAGTTTACAGGCTTTGTAAATCAGCATTCTTGTTTTTGGAATGCCACATATTTCCTTACACTGTGCAGTGAAGAGCTCATTCTCATGAACTATACAGATGACATTTTCTCTTGCTATGCTTGTTCTATGTCCCAGACTGCCTGGACCCTCAAGCCCCATCTTATTCAGCTCCTGAACATTGGGACTGCTCTCATGCGCCAGTGCACTCAGCTCAGATAGGCTTTCTTTTATTAAACCAACCCCAAAGACACCCAGAACCAACGTCAGGAAATCATATGGCATGCTGAGAGTCTAGTGGGTCAGGAATCAACCCCAAGGCTCAGCCTGTACAACCTTACTCTGTACAGCCTTGGGCAAGGTACTAATCTCTCTGACTCTTAGTGTCGTCTAAGTTGTAAATAAGGATACTCTCACATTAATCTTGCACACGAGGAATGTTATTCATTCATATTATATTGTACTGATAGATATTACATTAAACATTTGAAATGTAAATAAAGAAAATATCCAATTAAAAAAAAGTTTAAAAAAAAAAAAAGAGTAGGCTGGAGAGATGGCTCAGTGGTTAGGAGCACTGTCTGCTCTTCCAGAGGACAAAGGCTCAGCTCCTAGCATCCACATGGCAGCTCATGACAGTCTGTAACTCTAATTCCAAGCAATCCATATCCTCTTCTGGTGTCTGCCAGCGCTGCACTTGCATGGTGTAGAGACAGATATTCAGGCTAAACACCCATACACATAAAATAAAAATACTATTTTTTAAAAGCAAAAAAAAAAAAAATCATATTCTTAGTTCAAACATTTTGTATTTTACAGAATATAAATTCAAATATGGTAAACATTTCAGTAATATGCATCTCAAGTGACTGACAAGCTTATAGAAAATATAATCTCCTAACAGAGGAAGGAAAGGGTGCTTCTCATCATAATGAATATCAGAAGGTCCTTTAACAGCAATGCTACCTAGACAGCTTTCATGTACATTTCTTCCCCTTAGTTATCGTAGCTAGGCTAATGCTGTTTGCTACTGGTCATGCTCTGTAGTCCAGGCTGACCTCACACTCACAGCAACCCTACCTCAGCCTCCCACGGACTGCATGCATGAGCTACATGCCTGGTTTGAAGTATCCTCTTTCTCAGCACTGTAAATGCAAACGTGCACAAACCTGGCTGCACAGTATGAGAAGAAATGGCTACCTACGGCTGTGTTAGGCACTGCCCTGAAATCATCAAATTATCTTCAATCTTCATACTAGCTCTGCAATTATGTGGTTTTCCTACAGTTTACAAAATTAAATTCTAAGAAACTAATTGACCAGCAGGAATACATTTAACAGTGGAGTCAGAATGGACTACAGGCTTGCACCACTCTGAAGCCCATGTCCTGTAAAAACCTGACCAGACTAGTTATTAACATGCCTTATGTTCCTTACATTTGAACCAGACATCATACAACTAAATCTTTGAGAACAAAGGGCAAAATGTATTAATTTTAGAATATCTACTCTATGTCTTTACAATACTCTATGTCCTTACAATAAATAATTATAAAGTTGGGTTTTTTTTTTCTTTTTTTTTTTGTTTTTGTTTTTCAAGACAGGGTTTCTCTGTATAGCCCTGGCTGTCCTGGAACTCACTCTGTAGACCAGGCTGGCCTCGAACTCAGAAATCCGCCTGCCTCTGCCTCCCAAGTGCTGGGATTAAAGGCGTGCACCATCATGCCCAGTAAGAGAGTAAATTTTGAGCTGGGTACAGTGTACAAGCCTATAATCTCAGTCCTTAGCACTTACTGATAGAGGGAAGAGAACAGGGAATTAGTTGGAGGCCATCTTAGTCTGTATGTCAAGACACTGTCCTCCAGCAAATACTTTAAAATATGCAGATAATTCTAGAATTCAGAGGGTGAGGCAGGGGAACTGTCTTGAGTTCAACCAGAGATCCTGTCTCATAAACAAAACAAATGTAAGTCCAGGACAGACAGGGAGCCAATGATTTGGAGTTCTGGTTATGAACAGCATTAAAAAATTAGTGAAAATGACTTATCAATATCACATCAACTATTAGCAACTAGTGAATATTATAATACCCGAGGCATCCGATTGGGACGGTGCATGTCTGTAACCCCACAGCACTGGGGAACCCTGAGGCAGGAGGACTGAGACTGAACTACCAACCTGAACTGTAGGCAAATCCTGCCTCAAAAACAAGCATATCCAAGAAATATCCAAAGATTCCTGGGATCCATATCTTTCAAATTATTTATGTTCCCAGTATTCTGGCTTACACTACAAATTTACCAGGAAAACCTTAAAAGAGGGAACCAAACACTAACATAAGGCAAACCTCATTCTAGGCCAATCGGTACTGATGAACTTTCATGTAGAACCTTTTGATGATGCAAGCTTTATTGACTGAAGTCTAAAGAATCCCTCGTACTCCCTAAGGCTGTTCCATGGCAAGCCTTGAACTCACAACCCTCTGGCCTCAGCCTCCAGTAGGCTGTAATGACAGGTGTCCATTACCATTCCAGCTCTTCATCACTCCCAATTACTTATTAATTTCTAACTTAAAAAATTTAAGGCTAATCCCACTACAATTTTGTGGTGTCTTTTGTTTTGCTTGTAATGGATGACCCTCAGATAGGTAAGGGGAACAAAATGCGGGAAGGTACCGAATTTACAATTTTTCATATCAAAGACACGAAAGCTCTTGTCAATATGGAACATTCTAAAGTCATTGGGACTGCCACTCTAGCCACTGTGTAGCTTTCGAAGGCAAAGACAGCCACAGTGGTTAAAGCAAATAGCACACAGAAGACGAAAGAAAACAAGGATAAAAACCAACAGCATCAGCGAAAGCCCTTACAAAGCCAGGTGGGGAGGAGTAGAAACCCTAATTATATATGGAAAATGGGTGGGGAGAATTACCAAGCAATTTGGAATGTTGAGTAAACAGAATTCATAAGAAACTGAAAAACAACTTAAGAAGGCAGAATTAAAGGCTGCGGCTGCGGGGAGGGACCAGGGATAGGGATCGGTCCTCTTCTAGCTACACAGTATAGGTCTTCAGTAGGACAGTCGAATTTCTTGATCCACTCCACAGATTCCTTATCTTCTCCACCGAGTGACGTTTATTTTACTTTTTTTTTCTTTTTCTTTTTTTGAAGACAGACCCCTAACTGCTGCCTCACAAAGGCATCCAGTCCCCTGCGGCAGCGTCTCGCACACAGTCAACACAGACAGGAAGTCCTCCTTTCTAGTGTGTCTCATAACTACTGAGGCTGACTTCAAGCTTCAGACCGCAAAGGAATTGTCAGCCTCTCCGACTCGCGAAAAAGAACGCGCTTCGTCCCAGAGAGGAGCGCAATAAACCCCGGCTGGAAGGCAATATTTTGTGCAGGCGTGCGTCCGCGCCTTCCTCCCCACCCCCGCGCTGCTAGTAGGTCAGGACCTCGCGTTCATCTTCAAGCCACCCTAGCAAATGATATACTCCCCTGTGGTCCCGCAGGCTCCCAAGGGTTCGCCTATTTCGCATGTTTGTATCCCCCACCCCCGCCCCCAGCCTATATCGAGTCCTGCAGCACAAACTTCCGGCAATTACAGCAGGAGCAAGGAAAATTGCAGCTACACCGAGGGGGGAGCAGCTGAAGCGCAGATTCACCACTAGGGTCCCGGCGCTGACACCGATGTGGAAAGACTCGAGCTGGGGCACCGAGGGATGAGGGGAACTCGGTATCGATGGGCCCTACCTACCTTCGGGTAGGTGTGCAAGGGGTAGGTCAGCTGACAGGCCCGGTGACAGGACGCTGTGTCTCCCAGGACCGAGTCAAACGCTTCGGCCGCTGCAGTCCCCGAGCCTCCGGCCAGCGCCATGGTCAGCAGCAGCAGCGGCGGAAGCCCCAGCTGGGCCTGGACCCAGAGCTTCCCCTTTGGCGCCGCCATCTTGTTCCCCTCTGTCACAGCAGCTCGAATTGTTGCTGTTTTCTTTTCAGGGTTTCTCCTTCTTCCGGGCCAGCCCCTTTCCCCGCCCCTCCGGCCTGCGCTTCCGCCTCCGAGAGCTCCTCGGCTCCGCCCTGGCCCGCCCAAACTGCTGCCTCCAGGCCTGTCTCGGGTATGGAAAACCTCTGGTGGGCGGGCTTGAGGACCCGGCCAATCATCTCAGCCTTGGGCTCAGAGCGGCGCCTGCCTCCTCCTCCGTGCCAGGCCGACTGGGGCCTGTAGTTCTCGGCGGCTTGGAGCGAACCGAGGGGTGTTGCTTCCCTCAACCACAGCCTCCGCGCATCTCGCAGTGCTTTCTGGGAAGTGTAGTTCCTGCGAGGCACCAGCGAGGAACTGGGCCCGGGAAGAAGTGTACAAATAGTTACCACGCGTGGCCGGGCCGGAGGTCTCGAGGGGTCAAGAGACCAAGCTGTAGGCTGGCTGATTTTCCCGGTGGGTCTCAGGTCGAGCTGTGATTGGATAACCCCTCTCCAGGCCTCCTAGGGCCGGGGGCAAGGGAAGGATAGGATCCTTGCTCGTGGACATGGTTGGGGTTCTCTGACCCAGAACAGTGGTTTCTGAAGCTGCTTCTATATTGTGCCGGGGTCTGGAGATGGCTGTTGTGGGCCTTAGAGTAGGCCTTTTTAGGATTGGGGCTGCCGCGGAATGGTTGTAAAGAGGGGTTCACTGAGCCCAGTGGAACCTTAACTCCGACACAACTCAACCAAAACTGGAAAAGGATTTCAGAAGTTACCACATTATCCCGGGTATTGGAACCCTATTCCCTCCATAGCGTGCCCTTCTGGAAGCTAGGAATCTAACCCAGGAAGTAAACTTAACTCTAGTTTCAGTTTTTCAGAAGAGATTTCCTCTTTCGAGAAGAAATCTTACTTCCTGTAAATACCATCCAAAGGCTTCCATAATTCAGGAGTGTTTAGAAAATCCAGTCGTGTCACTTCTAGGAATACACATCTCAATCTTAACGAAGTTTCACCCTGTTCTTGAATAGAATACACCTCAAGCACCTGAAGGTAGTCGGAGCCCCCAGCGATGGATAAATTCGTCATTCGAACGCCTAGGATCCAGAATAGCCCGAAGAAGAAACTCAAAGAAAAGGTTTACAAGCAAGCCACGATTGAGTCTTTGAAGGTGAGAAGGAATGTGGGATCAGAGGAAATGTGCAGAGGACTGTCCTAAAGAGACAGGGCCAACGGGTCCATTGTAGGGAATCATGAGTTTTTGTTAACCACCCTTCAGGGACCATTTGTTCTTTCTCACATACCCTGTACAGACTTTTGTCAATTCCTGTACCTCACTGCCCTGAATTAATCCAGTTCTGGCTTTAGGGTATGATTGCTAGCTGATAGGATCACCACCCCCCTTTATTACAAAGGTTTTTTCTTTTTAAGATTTATTATTTATTTATTTTGGTTTTCAAGACGGGGTTTCACTGTGAAGCCCTGGCTGTCCTAGAACTCACCTGTAGACCAAGCTGACCTAGAACTCAGAGATCCCCCTGCCTCAACCTCTCAAGTGCTGGGATTAAAGGCTTGTGCTCCCACTCCTGGCTAAGATTTATTCTTATTGTCGTGTCTGTGTCTATGTGTGAGTCTGTTCACTAGCGGCTTTGGATCTCTCTGGAGCTGTAGTGATAGTGATTGTGCTCTCTAAAGTGGAAACTTGACGTCCTAGAAACTGAACTAAGGTCCTCTGCAAGAGCAGTGTGTGGCAGGAATTCTAGTAGAATCATTGTATCTAGGGTAAACATTAGGATGCAATAGCTGTTGTTCACTCTGTCTAGGGTAAACTTTAGAATGAATGGCTGTGTTCTAGAAGTACTTGGACCTTGAAGAAATCACTAGAGAAAACAGTGATTGTTTTCTGTTATCTATAGAGTTGTTCTTCTGAAGGAGCTGTACAGCCTTAGGTCACAAGACAATCCTGGCACACTTAGAGCATCCTGCATTATTGGGCATTGCAAACAGTACACAATAAAGACTAAAGTAACAGGGGCATGATGTTTTCCTTCACAAAAAATATAGATGAGGGGCTTTGGTATTAGGAATTTGTTTCACCTAAAAACAACTATTGTTTTGCTTTTGCCTGGCTTTTTGAGGTTCAGCCCACAGAGGCTGGAGCTACCTCCTACCAGCAAGGCCTTAATATGTCCTGCAGTGTCTCTCTCCAGTGACCTGTGAGACTCAGAACATGGACAGCAGTTCCTGCTCTCAGCCACCCTGAGCCATCATCTCTCCATCCCAAAAGTTTTTCTCAGGTATATTAAAGTTTCAAGTAGGATTCTATATACCTGTGGGTCAAATGACCCTTTCACAGGGTCACCTAAGACTGTTGGGAAAACACAGATATTTACGTTACAATCATACCAATAGCAAAATTACAGTAATGAAGTAGCAATGAAAATAACTTTATGATTGGAGGTCAACACAACATAAGGAACTGTATTAAAGGATTAGGAAGGTTGCATTAGGAAGGTTGGGAGCCACTGCCCTAGACAAACCTAGTGTAGTGTAAAGGATGATGCTTTATAATGCTCTGGCACCTTATATGTAATGCCTTGGCCAGAATTGTAGCATAGGGCTTCATGACTCACATGATCCACCAGGACCACAGAGATTTAAATGTACTATTTGCTTGCTGGAGCTAAGCTTGATTCCAACTAGTTAGGAAGGGGCAAGGACTGTTTATAAATAGTCAAGCTAAGTGTGCTAGCCATACTGGTAGGCCTCGCATTTAGAGGGCTAAGGCAGAAAGATGGAGCATTCAAGAACATAATGGGTTGAAGCAAGGCTATTTCAAGAAAGGGAAAGAACTATGTTAGGGTGTAGATCAGTGGGCAACTGCCATGTGTGAAGGCCCCCCAGTCAGTCTCCACACCACCCCAAAAGAAAAAAAAATAGCAAAGCAATAATCATGTGAATGTAAATGAATTGTGATGTACTGGGAACAATTTGCAGAGAGTCCTTTTGTTCACTTTACCTCTTCTGCATTTCTGACTTTTTAGTTTTCCTCATTGGTTTCTCTATCCATGAAATTCCTAATGTTTGTGCTCCCAGAGTTCTGCCTTGTTTTGTATGCTTAACCAGGTGACCATACCCATCCCAAGGCTCTCTGGGTGTGTAACTGACACTCCTGCTCCTCCAGTCTAGATTTCTAAGGCTGAGAGGGCATCTGGGGCTACAAACGGTGGTGGTCAGGCAGTGCTCTAAGTACTTAGCTTAGATCCTAGTTATGTTCTTTCCTGGGTGCCCTCCTAGACTTGCCAGACCTGTATTAGAGAGCAGTGAAGAAAGAGGGCCTGCCAAGATGGTTTTGGGGGTGGGGACAGAGCTGGGGATCAAACTCCAGGCCTCTTGACTGCTGAGTAAGGGCTCTACTGTGGAGCTGTATCTAGATCACCAGCCCCCATACATCTCTAATCCTTTTGCTAGGAATGTTCTTACTTATTCCATTGTCTTGGAAACAGTATAGTATAGTGATTAAGAATATGCTGGAGCCAGGCAGGCGATGGCTCAGCAGGTTAGAGGTGCTTGTTGCCAAACCTGAAGATTTTAGCTCAGTCTGGGGAACCACGTGGTAGCAGGAGAGGACTGACCCCCATACCTTGTGTTTCTGTCCATCTCCCTGGTACAAACCCACTCTGATCTGAGGAGGGTGGTCTTTATGTCATTTGCACAACTTAAGTATGTTCCTCTTACTGCACTTCCGCTTTCTCAAAGCTGCTTCTTTGCATGTGTGTGTCCTGCTGTACTCTGAGCTTCTTGGACACATGTACCCTCCTGGTTTTGTCCCTACTGCCTGGCACAGGACCTCACATGTAGGATGTCTTTCTAAACAACCAGGTCACCTAGAACTCTACAAGTTTTGCCATGACACATGAGATCTTTGCTGTTTGGCTCCAACTTGACTTACGCTTGTAGTTCTCTCCATTCTGGCCACCCCCCTTTCTTTGTCTTTCTTTCTTTTTTTTTCTTCCTGTTGGTCTCTTTTAAGCTGTTATGGCTTTCTTTTGACTTGATGCTGGTCCCTTTTCCTGTAAAATCTATCTCTTTAGTTTTATAGAGTTCATTTCTCATTTATCTACTCAATCAAGAACTTCTTTTCTTGGAAACTTAGCTCATAAGTTACATACAGGGACTCTGAGATATTTACCTCTGTACCCTCAGAATATATTAGTGCCTGGTATACATTAAAGAGTCATTAAACATTTCTTAAATTGAGCATTGAAATGTCTTCTGCCTCCTCTAAGGGAGTTGACTCTCCTATCTTCAGTTCTCTCTCTCTCTTTAAACTTTTGTTCATGTTTTTAATGTATATGAGTATTTTACCTGTGAGTACATATGCACTGTACGCATACAGTACCTGTGGAAACTAGACAAGAGCATCAGATCATCAGGGATCTGAAACGTCAGACCGTTGTCAGCTGCCCTGTGGGTGCTGGGAACTGAACCCAGGTCTTCCAGAGGAGCTGACAGTTCTCTGAACCACTGATCTGTCTCTCCAGACCCTTATAATAGTCTTTTTTTTTTTAAATTTTATTTTCTAAGTTTTTTTTTATTTACATTCAAGATCATTTCCCCTATAATAAATAGTCTTGATAGTTCTACAACTGTTACTGTGATACAACTTTATGCCCAGCATAAAAGAAATCTAAGATCGAAATATAAGCCCTTATGAGACTTTCAATAAGGACATGAGCAGTAATAATAATAATATAAAATGAGACTTATTACAAAATTATCATATAGGCAATACAGAAGAGAGCAAGTCAGGTGTTGTGACAAATGTTAGTAATCTCCTCACTTGGGAGATAACAGCAGGAAGATCAAGGAGTTTAAGATCATCCTGGGCTGCCTAGCGAATTCAAGGCCAGCCTGGTCTATATGAGACTCTATGACTATTTCACTGGTTAGAGAAGCCTATGTGACAAGTACCTTAAAGGATGGAGGGAAGTCTTGCCTAGGTAAAGGGAGGCTACACACAAAGCCACGAGTGTTCGCTGTTCTTTTATGTGTCTCTGTGTGTTCTCTGTTATATGTGCACAGTGGCAGCATTTTAGAAGGAAGTTGTGTTTAACTGTGTGTGATTTAAAGAATTTGCTAGATCCGCTCTCTGCCAATCACTTATTCCTGTGCACCAGCTTTAGTTTGTATTTGTCTAGAGACGGAGCATCACAGTGTAGATCAAGCTGACTTGTGGTCTGCCTGCCTGGCCTGGGATCAGAGGCACATGCCACCGTGGGTGACTAGCATTCTGGTTTAATGGGAGAATCTGCTGAAGTTGAAGCCTGGTTTTCCTCATCAGTGTCAGGAATAACACCCAGTGTGCAGAATTGTCAGAGGACGCACAAGTAAATGCTTGGTGGGAGGACTGACCAAGCTTGGTGCCTGACAGGCAGTAAAGGCCATAGGTTTTGGGGTGGGCTTTTTGATTTTTTTGGTGTTTTGTTTTGTTTTGTTTTGTTTTCCCAAGGTACTAGCAAGATGACTCAGCTGGTAAAGGCACTTGCCACCAGGACCTAAATGGTGGAAAAAGAGAACCAACTTATAAGCTGTTTTCTGACCAACACATATGTCCTATGACCTAGGCGTGCACAAAATAAATGAATAAAAGATGTAAAAAAAAGTTTAAAACTCAAGATAGGGTTATTATGATGATAATAGTGGCATTTATTGAGCCTGTTTTTATAGGCCAGATGTTATGCTAATGCTTTACAGATATTAACTCTTAAGTCATAGTAACAGTGTTTAATCATTTACAGATGAAAATTCCAGGGGCTGGAGACATGCCTCAGTGGTTAAGAACTCTGGCTGTTTTTCCAGAGGGTCAGGATTCTATTCCCAGCACTCAGGACAGCTCATAACTATCTAGAACTCCAGTTCCAGGATATCTGATGCCCCCTTCTGGCCTCTGAGGGCACCAGGCATATACAAGGGAACAGATATGTATGCAGGCAAAAACCCATACACATATTTAGAAAGAAAATCAGGGCTGGGCAGTGGTGGCGCACGCCTTTAATCCCAGCACTTGGGTGGCAGAGGCAGGCGGATTTCTGAGTTCGAGGCCAGCCTGGTTTACAGGGTGAGTTCCAGGACAGCCAGGGCTACACAGAGAAACCCTGTCTTGAAAAACCAAAAAAGAAAAAAGAAAACCAAGGGATAGAGAGGTGAAGTGGTTTGCCTAAGGCCCGTGAAGCACCGCCTGGCAGAGCCAGGATTTGCACTAAGCAATCTGGGTCCATATAGTCTGCCCACTCAAACTAAAAAGAAAGTAGAGGTTTCTGAGTGCCAAGCTGGGAAGGCATGAAAATCTTAGGATCATTTTACTTCTGTTATCAGCATATTACAAGTAATTTCACCATAGTCTTATCTCGTTCAATAAAAGAGATACATGGTGGACCTCGTGTCATGCACATTTAAATGGTAAAGGTTAATTTGGTTAATCTCATCTTGCTCCTTCAGGAAACGATTTCTTCTATTAGTTCCAAGAACACTTTTTTCTTTTTACTATTATTAAAAGATAGAGAATATGCCAGTTCGTTCAGGTTTAGCACTCTGAAGTCCTAATGCTTCCATGAACGTTCCCTTGTAGGGCTGACCAGCCAGTGGCATGGTGTACACACGACTACTTATGAGTTCTTATTTTCTATGGTGGGACCTGGCATTGCAGCCATTCCCAGGGGTAAGGCCAGATGAAAAGCGTGTCTTTCCAGTGATAACTGTTCATACTCAGGATAGCTCTCCCAGTTATAGTCTACATGCATTTCTCTGTGTCTGTTTGAGTTCTAAATAATGCTGGTAAGAATCTGAAATACCTCTTTATATGGATTCAGTGGGGTGGTATATGCTTATAATCCTGTAACTCCAGCACTCTGAGGTGGAACTTGAAGGTCATCCTCAACTGCCTAGTGAGTTCAAGGCTAGGAACCTGTCTATATATGACCATACTCGGCCCTCCAAAACAGTGAAAATAATTATAAGAAAACATTTCTTTGCTATCTGTAGAATTCTTTTTTTTCCCTTTCTCTGATTTCTGTCCTTACTTTTCAGACCTGAAACTATCAGAACAGTTTTACTTCATTTTACCTTCTTTGCATTGAGGATGGCAGGTAAAGTAAGTTATTGGGACTCTCAAGTTGTAGTGTGGTGGGAAAGGTGGTCCTGCTCATGCGAGCATGCAGAAGCATAGGTACAGTACATAGAACACAAAGAGAGGTGTGGTCAAAGGCTGTAGGGAAGGAAGGCCTCAAGAAAAAGTTGATGCTGCAGAGAGTCTCTGAAAGACAAATGGCTGTCAGGCAAAGGAAGGCCATCCTAGGGAGTGTGTGAAGTGCTGCATTGGTTGCTGCTGATTATGTCTAGAGCATATAATGTGACTGATAAGATCTCAAGTCATGGAAGACCTTTTATATCAAGTGTAAGAGTTTAGATTTAAGCTTCTTCCAGCACTTAGGAGGCAGAGGCAGGCAGATCTCTGAGTTCAAGGCCAGCCTGGTCTACAGATCAAGTTCCAGGACAGCCAGGGCTGTTATACAGAGAAACCCTGTCTTGAAGGGAAAAAAAATGTTGGACTTACTTGTTCCTTAAGTCAAAATGATCTGACTTTGGGATTCCTAACCTGTTTCCAGCCACATATAGATGCTAGATTAAAAGTCTAATAAGACAGGCATGGTGGCTCATACCTTTAATCTCAGCACTGGAGAGTCAGAGGTAGGCAGATCTCTATGAGTTCAAGGCCAGTCTGGTCTACATAGTCGGTTCCAGGACAGCCAGGACCACAAGAAAGAGAAATCCTAGGTCTAAGAAGAGACAGGAAATTGAAACCTGGAGCTGTAAGTGAACGATGAAGCTGAGTTGTTTGGGAGTGTTGAAAGTGGCTGTGACGCTTAGATCTTGATGTCAGTCTGGGGCAGGCCTCAGAGCCTCATCTGTTGGAGATGAAGCTGACACCGATGCTCTCAGTGGAATTTGGAACTAAAAGAAGTCTACCATGTTTATGAACAGTGAGCAGAAAAATTCCGCCTGCCAGTTGAAGAAAACAGTGTAAAGATTGCCATCTTTTGGGGTCTTAGATTAAAAAAAAAAGAGTTGACTGGAATACATTGAGAAGCACATACCTTTCACCATGCATATAAACTGAAGTTTTAGCATGAAGTCTAATGTAAAACCAGGGAACTCCAAAGACACAGGCAAATGTGAGCTTCCCATGAAGACACTTCACATCCTAGAGCACACAAGACTCCCAAGAAAAGCAGTCCTCTTTAGAGAAGAATTCATGGTTCAAATGAAACCTATGAGAAAGTAAACTACAAAGGCAGTGAGTAAATGGATAGATGTAATAAATTCTCTATCCCAAAAAATGGGGATCAGAGAACAAGCTGAAATCATAAGTATGCTTGTAATATTCACAAAGATTTTAAAAAGGAAAAGAATAGAAATAAGAGTGAGCCGGGCTGTGGCGCATGCCCTTAATCCCAGCACTTGGGAGGCAGAGGCAGGCGAATTTCTGAGTTCGAGGCCAGCCTGGTCTACAGAGTGAGTTCCAGGACAGCCAGGGCTATACAAAGAAACCCTGTCTCGAAAAACCAAAAAAGAAAAGAAAGAAAGAAAGAAGAGTGAAAAGAGAAACAATTTGTCCAATGAAAAATAAATGTTTGTTGAAACAACAACATACTGAACAGGTTAAATAAAAGTAGACAGATTAGAACCTAAGAGAAAATGATGAATAGAAAGCTTAATAACAAGGAACTGATTTGGAATACATCACACAGAAATAAAAGAAATATGAAGAAACAATAGTTTTTGAAAAACAGCTGCAAGATCAGCCCAGATTTCTTTGAACATGTGTTCTAAAAATGACAATATTTAAGTGAAACAAGTACAATTACTTTTAAACTATAAAGAAAACCCAGAGCCAAGGGTGATGATGCATACCAGTAGTCCCAACAATCTAAATGTTGAGGCAGAGGATGGAGTACATGAGGCCAATATAGGGTGCTTTGAACCCATCTCAAAACAAAACAAATGTAGTTTGTTTAGCAGACGATAAGAAAGGAGACCAAAAAGTAAAGGAAAAATATTTCTAGTGCATAATACAGATGGACTAGATAAGGGTATCGGGAACTAGATCCTTAGATTCTCTTGGACAGGGGTGGGAGAGCAAAACAGCACAGCACTCGCTACTCAGAGCATGAAGACACAGAGAAGGTAGAAGGGACGGCGGGATAGTGTACAGAGAAGGTAGGAGTTCACCGTGTTTATAACACAGGGAAGAAACTCCCAATACCTGCTAAAGAAATAGATTTTAAGAGTCTAAGATGCTTGTATACAATAGTAGGATTACTATTCAGTATTGCTAGCATAGTAGGTCAGCTTTAACAATAAATATGTTACTATGGAAACATCAATAAAATATGCTGAATGAGAAAAACCTGATATTATATCTTCCAGTAGAAAATAGCGTCTTATGTGGCTTAGGTTTTTCTTTCTTTTCTTTTTTTTTTTTTTTAACCATTTAATAGTAATACTAGTTTATACTGCAGTATCACATAGGAAAAGGTTTTTCTCTCAGTCTTGATTGAGTCTCCTAGGGCCGAGGACAGAGTAGATGTGAAATGGCGTTTTCAGGTGACAATCTTGACCATCTCTCTGGAACATGTGCAAGCAGGACTCAGAAACTAGTTTCAGAATCCTGAACCCACCACCTGCTGTAGGCCGTAAAGAAGGTGGAAGTTACAGAAGAGGCAAGTGCGTTCACTCCTCTGTGTGAGGTAGGAGGCTTCTGTGGTGGTTTCAGTTGGAGAACTTAACTCTCTTCCTGGGGTTGGTCAACACCTAGACCGGACCTGTGCTTGGGAAAGTGCAGACAGCTGCTGGCTAATGCCAGAGGGAGAAGTGGAAGCTGTTATCCTTGGGAGGTTTTTAGGACAAAGATTCAGGCAATCCCAGGAGAGAATGCTGGGGTAGCCTGGCCTTAAATAGAGCAGCTGGGTTCACAGGAGCCTTAGAAGGGCTCTGGAGTCCCAAACTGGAGACTTTGATCTTGTGTTTAGAACACATACAAAACAATGGGTTTCATTGTGACACTTTGTTCTTTTTTATTTTATTTTATTTTATTTATTTATTTATTTATTGTGTATGTGTGAAGGTCAGAGGACATCTTGCAGTTCTGTCCTGTGGGTTCTAGGGATCAAACTCAGAGGTTGAGACTTGGCAGCGCCTGTATCCTCTGAGCCATCTCACCAACTCTTATTATGGTGGTGTTACACATTAAATTATATTTCTTTATTCCCTTCCCACTGTTCTTCCATCCTAACTCGACCTCTTCCTCCCAGGGGAAGAACCCCTTCTGTTCTCATGTCACATGTATTCCATTGCTCTATCTTGCTCCCCTTTCCTGTAGGTCTCCTCCCCATCTTATTCATGTGTGTGTGTGAGAGGACAGCTAGAAGAATCATTACCAATATAATAGGTGTTTCAGGTGAGTTCTCAGCAGAGAGCTCTCCAAGGACCTGCAGAAGTCATGAAATCATCCTGTCGGGGAAGAGTCATCTTTAAATGCTCGCCAGTTCAGAGACACCCAAACTGGACTGATGTCAATCTTTTCCTTGCTCTCCCCCCAACTTTGAGTCTAGAAAGCCAAACCAGTGCCTGCAGGCTTTGAGCTGGGAGCTAGGGTATGGGGGGCCCAACTTTCGCCCTTGGCTTCTAGTCGAGAAGCAGACCCCATGTTCTCCCCCAAGAGAAGGAGATAAGACTTTTATGGGGATTGTCTGTATAACATGGCTATATTGAAATTTTATGTGGAAAACTGTACACATTTCAAGTGTAGTGAGGAACATCCATGATGTGAACATCAAGATAAACATTACCAGAACCTTCAAAACCCCTAAGGCCCTTCCTGACCAGCAACTGCCCCCTCCCAGGGTAATACACCCAAGAACCCAAGATAAGATATCTCTCTCTCTCTCTCTCTCTCTCTCTCTCTCTCTCTCTCTCTCTCTCTCGGTTTTTTGAAATAGGGTTTCTGTGTAGCCCTGACTGTCCTGGAACTTGCTCTGTAGACCAGGCTGGCTTCAAACTCAGAGATCCACCTGTGCTTCCCGAGTGCTGAGATTAAAGGGGTGTGCCACCATGCCTGGCTCTAAGATATTTAATTTTCAATTAAAAAAGCTACTTTACTTTTTAACTTTTTGCCAATTTTGTTTACTAAAAAGTCTGTAGTTTAAACTATACCAAAATTACAGAAAAATCACATAACATTATAAGAGCTTTCCCATCTCCTTCCCCCATATCCCTAATCGCTAGTGTTTAATGGAAGTGTGAGGATCAATCAGCCTTAAGGTGGCAGCTTCTGGGAAGGACGGAGGGAGGTGAGTTTTCGAAGGGTGTAAATGCTTTGTTTTATAAGGAATGGCAAAATAATAATCTCATTAAGTAGTGGTTTGCTCTCTGTACCTTTCTGTGTGTTTTTAAAAGAGAAGTTTTCTTTTTCTCAGAAAAAAAAAATTGAGTTTTCTCCTCTGGGAAGTGTAGAGCTGTTCGTGTGATTTTTATTGTTGACGTAAACAGCCTCAGTGGCTTCTCTGCTCTACGCATGTATGTGAATCAGGACACTGAGTGAGCTGTGAGGTTGGTCCACCCCAGCACCTCTCCATTTCCCCTGCTGCTTCGCCTCTCACAGGGAAGTGCTGTGGTGCCCGCCCCGGTGAGATGGAAAGTTGCACTTTTCCTAATAGATGCAACTCTCCAGATTTACAGTAAGCAGGGCCTGCTTCTAAGCACTTACCCCTCATTTGGGGCCATCAGATAACACTGCTTTGGTTCAGGTCATAATCAATAATTCATATGTCCATAGGAGAGCCATTAGCTCAGGTGGAGGCAGATGTCTTTCTAATGAAAGGGTTCCATTTTCCAAATAACTTTTCTTTTTCGCAGAGAGTTGTGGTTATCGAAGACATAAAAAGATGGAAAACTATGTTGGAGTTTCCTGATCAAACCAAAGAAAACCTAGTTGCTGCCTTACAAGAATTAAAGAAGAAAATCCCCTCCAGGGAGGTGTTGAGATCGACAAGGATAGGTATGCGCCTGGCCTCTGAAAAGTACTTCCAGAGTGTCTCCTGCTTCCTGTACACCATGTTACCTGACCCCGTGTGTGCTTTTCACCCTTGCTGGAGGGGACTGTTGTTTTGAAAACTTTACTAGCCTCAGGCTAGGAATTTATAGTAAAAAAGTGATACATAGTAATATATAGTAAATAAATTTTTTTAAATGAAGTGAAAATACACAAAGCACAGTCATCAATCTTTTAAACTTTTTGCTTTCATTTTATTGTGTTGGAAATGGGCTTGGTAACAGTTATTTATAAGGTTTTAAAAGCATGTGTCTAATATCTGTGCTTACCATATAGACTACAAACAGGAAACGTTCTGAGCGTGCTTGATGCTGACTGGGCAAAATGATGAAGACTTGGTTGTGACCTTGAGGAGCTGAGGGTTTGGTAGAGAGGCGATGGTGTAGACAGACAGCAGCAGTACCTTACCGTAGCTATAAGTAAGCACATGCGATACTGTCCACTCGTTCTGGAGAGTCTACATGCGGTCAGAAAGGATGGAGCAGTAGCTATAATCTGGGGACTTCAGAAAGGCTTCATAGAGGAGGTGGTGATTCACTTAAATCTTGAAAGAAACTCGGCTTAATCTGTCATCAGTGGCAATAAGTGGCGAGGCCTGGTTTATAAAACAAAATGATAGCAACATTTGCCACCATGCCATTTATTATAGCTTTGGAGCTATCTCAGAGGTGAGGGAGGGAGCGCGTCGGATTGCCGTTTTAGTACAGCACACAACTGTGGGTAATATGCAAGGGAAGAACAACATGTGTTCCTCAAGCTGCTCTCGGCTCCCCAGGGAGCCCAGGGCAGTCCTTCACAGCTGCTGCTCCTGCCCTCACTAGTGCAGCCATCGCCTCCTCTGCCTCCCCTTGACCTCCTGTTCCTGAGACGCAGGAGAGAGCAGCATCGCCCTGGCACTAACAGCTGGGAAGAGCTTTACAGAGTCCCCAGGGAGCCCCCAAGAGTCTTAGAGTTGCACCCCTGTAATATAAACCAGAATCTGAGGAAATTAGATGCTTAAAGAATATAAAACCCTATCATTACAGCCAAGGAGACGCTCCCATCTGCTGCAGGATTTGCTGTCTTTATAGGTTGTGGTCACTAGAGGGCAATGCGACCATTCACATGAGCCTGTGAAGGCTTTCCACCAGTAGAGGGTACTAGTGTTTAATATTTTATGACCTGTTTATTGATGCATATATGTATGTATGTGATCCTGTTTAGACATATACCACAGATGCCATACGTGATCAGATCTTAAATCTCAACATAATAAGCTGGGATTGTCCTAAAAGATGGAACAGGTGATGATTTTAAAAACCATTTGTTTGACCACTGAGTATATTGAGTGTTTTCAAGAATGGGTGTATCAGGTGTCCAGCGATTACAGCCAAGGGCTGGAATAGAACTACAAAGAGGTTTGAGTTAGCAGGAATTGGAACCCATCCAACCTTTGAACCCTGACCTTACTCAAGCCTTCCTTAAACTTGAAGTTGCATGGAGTGCAGAGGGTTCTTGGTTCCTTTGCAGTTATATCAGATGAAAATCTTATTTGGATCATTTCCTGAGAATGTTTATGCTTCAACTTTTAGCCTTCCTGCCTCCCTACCTCGTGGGATGTAAGCACCAAATATCTACAGAGTATCTTCTGTGTGCTGGGAGCTAAGGGCTGTAATGGAGACAGGAATCTCTCCCTTCTTTTTGGAGCTTTAAATCTGATGGAACGTAGGCAGTTTAATAAGACTTTGTTCTGAAGCTTAGTACAGTGCTCTGACGATGGGGAGAAGTTAGCCAAGTGTATGGAAGCAGGGAAGAAAGTGTTGAGGAGTGTGTCAGGCAGAGGATGCATCCTGGAAGCTTTGTGGAGGGTGGAGGTGGGAGAGAGAACATGGTCATGTTCCAAAAGCTCCGAGTTGTTAGGTGTATTTAAAATGTAATATGGCAGAGAGTGTGGCAAGAAATGCAGCTGAGAGACAGTCTGGACCAGATGGAGGAGGCTTTTTGTAAGCAACTCAGAACTGATTGGTTCTGGCAATATATCTCTTACTATATAAAATTTCCCTAAAATCTAGCTGCTTAAGAAAGTATTGTTTCTCATAGTTTCTCTGACGGTCAGTTTGTCGGAGTGGTTCTGGCTCAGAGTGGGTTTGGTTTGGTGTGATTTGGTAGGGGCTCTTACAGTCAGTCTGGCTATGTAGTTTACAGTGACCTTGAACTCCTGATTCTCTTATCTCCATCTCCTAAATACTGTGATAAGAGGCACAGACCACCCCTCCTCGTCTTTTAAGAGCTTGTTATTGGGCTGTTGCTTAGGGCTTCAGTCGTCCGAGGGGCTTCCTAGATGCACATTTTAGAGACTTGCTTAGAGAAGGCCCTCAGTTCCTTGTCACATGGGCCAGTCTTTATGGCTGCCCCTCACAGCAGCTGACCTCCCCGAGCCAGAGATGCCGAAGGACAAGAAAGTGAAACAACAAAGGACACAGAAGCTGCAATTTGTTGTTTGTTTCTTTGGTTGGTTTTTGAAACTGAGTTTCATTGTGTAGCACAGGTTGACCTGAAACTCCCATGTACCCAAGCTAGTTTCAAATGTGTGATTGTCTGTCTTACCTCAGGCTCTCAAGTGCTAGGGTCACAGGCATGAGCCGCAACGCCTGGCTGGTAACCATTCTCTCTTAAAATGTGCTTTTATTTTCTCTAGTCCCTCCTGAGAGTCTACAGGTAGAACTGTGCTAGACCTGTTCTTCATATTTTTATGTCGTATTCTTTATCCTGTTATCTCTCTCAGCATTCTAGGTAATTCTTCAAATACATGCCTTCCAAACTACTGATTCTCTCTTCTGCTGATTCTAACTCATTCATGAGCTCTTTATTTCAAAGCCGTTTTCATTTTTTCATATTTCCTATTTCCTCTAGAACCATAGAAAATCCCAGAGGAAATTTCCAAAAAGATTTTGGATACAGCCTTTAATCTTGGCAGTCAGGAAGCAGAGGCGAGGGAATCTGAGTCAAGGGCAGCCAGGTCTACACAGAGAAACCCTGTTTCACCAGACAAAGCAAACAAAACAGAAAAGGTATTGGATGGGTAAAGCTGAAACTAAAGAAAGATTATAACCATTTCAGTGGGAATTATTTATTTATCCCCAACCTATAGCTAGGGAAGGAAGAGACAGAAATAGATAAGCCTTTGCAGGGACACTAAGGAAAACAAGGAGCCAAGTCCAGAATCCTGATACACTCCTATACTTAAGGGGTTTCTAGGACCATACTGAGAAGGTTGACCAGAGAAATAGCAGAGAATGTTGTCATTGGAGGGAGAGGGAAGAGTCAGACTTTTGGGGAGGTACAATCAGCTATATCTGAGGTTGTCACTGTGCCAAATAAGCTTAGTCAAAAATGGAATAGGTTATAAAAAAAAAAGTCATTGGTAATTTTAGGACAGTCTCAGAAGCAAGGTTGAGGACAGGAGCTTGAGGAGCAAAGGAGGGATGCAGAAAAGATAAAATGCTTTTGAGAATTTGCTCTTAAAGGGGTGACAGGATGAGGAAGGATGAGAGCGGGTTTTACGAGAGGAGAGACCCTGTCGGAATGTTGACCACTAACGAGAAGGATCCAGTCGAGTGAGGAGTTAGCATCGGAGGAAGCTTACAGGGCGAGGTCTCTGTTAAAACTAATGAGCAGCATGACGGTCAGCAAAGCCTTGGACCATTTGATCTGTATTTTATTTTCAGTCTGGAATAATTCACTCATTTGACACCTATCAAGGACCTTAATACACCATGCCTTACGCTGAGGGCCAGAGAATGATGCCTGCTCTGTGTTTGTAAGATCCTCAGTTCTTGCTTAGAAAGGAAGCATGTGAGTATATACTTAGAATTGACCTTTGAAAATACTCAAGTCAGGGCGTGCCCTGGAGCCCGTGGGGGCGTAGCAGCACTCTCCTCTCTCCATGGAGTGGGAAAGGTTTTCACAGACACGAACTTTCCATAGGTCAGAATGAGCTCCTGGTCATTTCAGGCTGAGGCATGAGGAAGGAAAGGAAAGGAAAGTCTGAAGTCCTGAAACGGCGTACTAGAACATGGAGCCTGGGAGGGTGGCAGCAGCAGGTCTAGGTGGGGCTGCTGTAAAGAAACCGGACAGCCGGACACTTAGCTGCGTCTGAACTTTATATCCAGTGTCCTTTTGTGCCTTCTAGTATGTTTTTCCCAGAACTCTGGTCTGTATTGTAATTCTTGAAGGAAGGGTTCTAGGTTCTGGTAAGCTTAGAAAGTGCTGAGTTACTGTTTCCTCTCTACTGGGGATTGTCATTCTAATTTCTTACGTAATAGGCTAAGAGAAATCCCATAAGAGAGAAAACTGGGCTGGGAATGTAGTTCGATGGTAGAGCACGTGTGTGTAGTTCGCACAAGTCCCTAGGTTCAGTCCCAGCATGGCCAAAATGAATAAGCAAACAAGCCTGTCCGTCCGGGTTTTGGGTTTTGTTTTTGTTTTGTTTTGTTTTAAGATTTATTTATTTATTATATGTAAGTACACTGTAGCTGTCTTCAGACACACCAGAAGAGGGAGTCAGATCTCATTATAGATGGTTGTGAGGCACCATGTGGTTGCTGGGATTTGAACTCAGGACCTTTAGAAGAGCAGTTGGTGCTCTTAACCGATGAGCCATTTCACCAGCCCCGGGTTTTGGTTTTAATTTAGGGTTATTCATGAAAGTGTTTCGTAGAATATCTTATTAGCAACCTATAAGGTTAGACAAATACACTTCTAACCATTTGATGCGGTTAAGCACTAGGATGCATGACTGGAGCTTCTGGTGGCTAAGAGAAGGTAAAGGTGAGGGATGCCAGGGAAGGGAGACCACATGGGCGGCCATCCAGGCATGTTCCCTGAATAGTTATTCAGTGCCTGCCATGCTGGCTACTGCTAAGCTGTCAGCTCAACCTAGAATCACGTGGGAAGAGAGCCTTGAGGAATTTCCTGAATCCGCTTGCCTTATAGATGTTTCTTTCGGAGAGTGTCCCAACTGATAGCTGGTAGAGGAAGGCCTGGTTTGGGGCCCTAGACTAAGTGATGGGAAAGAGAACTTGCTGAGCGCAAGCGGGTGAGGACTCGGCCTGTTTGCTCGTGCTGCTCTTGACTGGTTGGGAGGCTTTAAGCGCCTTCCTTCACTCCCCAGCAGTAATGGACTGTAACCTGGAACTGGCAACCCAGTGACCCCTTCTTCCCTGAGTTACTTTTGCTACAGTATTCTATTACATCAGCCAGTGAAAGAAACTGCAACACCTGCTGAGTGCCAGGCACTGTAATGGATGACTGTGATCCACACCGGTAAAGGCTTCTGCCCTAGCCGAGCATGGCGATCAGAGCTAGAGTCCTAGAGCTGAGGAGGCTGGGGCAAAGGATTGCTGTGGGATTGAGGCTTTCCTGGACTCCACAGTGAGTTCCTGGGTAGGAAGACTTTGTCTCAAAAACAAACAAACAAAAAGAATAGTAACAAAAGGAAGCAAAACACAGAGAAGAAACAGAAGTCATTTGTGTGGTGGTAGATGGTGATAGTTCATGGGAAAGGCTGGCAGTGGACAAACACGCATCAGGCGTGAGGAAGGACATGACCAAAGGGAGCAGAGTGTAGCTCTGGTCACAGAGTGGGACATGATGCAAGCATGAAGGACTGAGAACGGAGCAGAGAAACAGTTCCGCAGATAGCCCTTAGCTGGACTTCACGAGGGCCAGCTGTGGACGTGGTGTGGCCAGCGCTTCTCCTCCGTCCTCACTCCTCTTCCCCATTAGCTGTCCTTGCCCCTTTCCCAGACACCTGTTTCCCTTTCTAAATACTGGCTGCACACAGTGCCCTTCTCTGACCTCTCTCTCCCAGAGGGCTTCTCCTACACTCACACTTCTCTCTCAGGACACAGTGATTTTGTTCTGTCCGAATCCAGTGTCTTGTCTCCGTTCTCATCTTCCCAGACCTGTGATTTGAAACCGTTGATTATTTTCCTTTCTCTTGGCATAAGTGACACTGAACCGGCTGCTGCTTCTGTATTTTTGACTGGTTTCCCTCCCTGCTCTTATCTCAGTTTGTAATTACTTATTTAATTATTTGCCTCTTTATTTTCTGTTTGCTGAGCAGTAACTCCAGCAGGGCCGTGCTGTACCATCTCTCACGCCTCGCTGCTACGGAACCAGAGTACACAATGCACTTGTCCAAGAGTGGGAGGGGACAGGGTTCGGCGGGATTCTCTGTGGCCCTGCTTGCCTTCCATCTCTGTTTCTTGCTTTCCCCAACAAGGATGCTTCTTCAGGAAGGCCAGCTCAGCCTCTAGCTGCCACTGCCCCACGTGTGCAGGGCTCCAGCTTACCCGAGGCCTTCAGCTAGACTGCCCTGTGCGCCTCCTGCCTTGACCTGTGTGGGAACCTTAGATCCTAGGAGTGCTGTCCTCATTTGCATGCCTACATTTTTCTTAAACTCTCAGTAATCCAACAGGCCAAAAAGTAGAAATAGATTCTTATTTTCATTTACTAAGTAGACTAAGTGTTTGTAATAGGCTTGTCAGCCATTTGTCCTTTCACCTCCCCACCCCCTCTGTAAATTGTTTGTGTTCTTTGTTCATTTACTGGTAAGAGTTCATCGTTTTGGTTTTTTGAGACAGGTGTGTGCCACCACACCCAGCCTACATTTTGAATTCTTCTATAAACTCTTTTAATGGAAATGCCCAGCTCAAGTGAGACTGTTAGGCTAAAAATACATATTTGGAAGCAGGTTTCTAGGAAACATCTGTTTAGAATCACAAAAGTGAATGAATTCTCTGAGTCAAAGGAAAGACTAAAAGGCCAAAGGCTTGAACCTGGAAAGCCATTCATGATAAGGAAGTGGGAAGAAGGGCAGCTGTGGAGAGGCTCAGAGACTGTTGGGAGCAGGAGAAAAGCAGGGTAGGAAGTACCATGTGGACCAGGGACAAGTGTCTTCAGAGACACTGGAAATGAGTGGCCCCAAGACTCTAAAGTGGTCAGGGAAGCTGAGGGCCCGCTATGGAAAGGCCTTTGAGCCTTGCAGTTATTGGGCCTCTGTGGGTGGATTCTTCATAAAGCCAGTGGGCAAGGGCACTGAGCCGACTGAAGATGAGCCAAGGATGAAGGCTGCCCACCTGCAGTTCTACATGTGAGCGTCCAGGGAATGCTTCTGTCTGTTCTAGTGACCTGGTTTCAGATGCCGCGCTGCTTTAACTCATGATTGGTTAACTGCAGGAAATAGCTACTCATATTTATAAAGTGCTGTCACATCCATGACCCTTTTGACCCATGTAACAGTCCTGTAAAGTCATTATAATTATTTTCTCCATTTTGAAAATGGGAAAATTGAAGCTTCAAGAGTTTAAAGTAACTTGCTCCAAGTCAGACAGCCAAATGATAAGCAACAGTACTAAGACGCTCTTTACTGTGTCCTCCACTTCTGACACCTGAATGTCTGCAAAGCTGAAGGGAAGGTGTTGATGGGGTCATACGTCTTCTGAAGGCTCCTTCTTAAAAGCTACCCATGTTCCTTAGCTTACCAGTCCCCTTTCTCCATCTTCAAACAAGTGACTTAGAACTCTCCTCACATCCAGAATCTCTGCGCCACCCTTCTGCCTCTTCCACACAGACGCCTTGTCCCAATTCAAGGGGCTCATGTGATTACCTTGAGCCCACTATGGGAAATCAAGGCTTATCTAATCTCAGGACCCTTAACCTGAATCACATCTGTAGACCCCTTTGCCGTAGAAAGCAATGCAGTCACAGGTGATGGATGCTGTAGCGCAGAGGTGATGTGGGCATCTCTTGGGCGACATTTTGTTCACCGAATCCTCACTTATGCTTACTGTTTTAGGCTTCCATGGTCTTGCTCCCTTACGCTAGTCTTAGCTCCTTGAGTAATTATCAAGACTCAGGGACAACACAGCCTCTTTTGTGGTGTCCCCTGGTTAGTTGAGTTGACTCATTTGTTCTTTAGGTCTTTTGGAGACCTTCTTCAGTAATATTCTAGGGCCCGTAAATAGCATCGTGAGTCAGTGTGTTAGTCCCACCTGGAGATCCTTAGTGCTGGACTCTGTTTTGCTCAGCATTCTGGCCAGTGCCCAGCCTGGGTCTGCCATATACTTGGTATTTAGTAATGTTTGTTAAATCAGCAAAGGGCTGCTTCCTGTGGGGAATTTGTCTTAACAATGTGTTAGGATGCAGAAACCCTTAACCTTAAACCCAGGGGACCTGACCCAGGTTATAAGACCAGCAGTGACACTGTTTACATTAAAATATAAACTTCATGGAGCAAATAATGACTTTTTGCAGATCATTAACTTCCTTGATGTAGCTACTGACCAACTTGTAACCTTGGGGAAAGGTCATGGAACCTCATTCTTTTTTTCATTGAAATAAGAGCAGGTAGGACTGTTTGATCACCAGAGGTGATAGAATAGGGCAAAGGCTGGGCTGCTTATGTCCCCTTGACCACCAGCCCTGCCTTCCAGCATACTTCCCAAGTCACTTCGTCCTCATGCTCTTTACCTGCAAGACAGGGAATTGTTGCAGCTTCTAAAGGTCGTTCTGGGCTTGCAGGAGTTAGGTTAGAGTCTCTGTTGGTCAGCTCTCCATTGCCATGACAATACCTAAGAATGCCAGTTCTAAAGAGAAGAGACCCATGCAGTCCAGGGTCAGGGGCTCAGCCATGTCCACTTGGCTCCATTGCTCCCAAGTCGTGGTGAAGCAGGGATCATGGTGGACACTGTGTCTGTCTCCTCACCTCATGCTGCTCATCTCACACGGTGAGAAAGCAGAGAGAGGAGGAACATACTCCCTTCCAAGGTGCATCACCATGATCTTCCACTTAGTCCCTCCTTCTAAAGTTTCCACCATTCCTCAGCACGCCCCCAGCTGGGAGCGGCCTCCAGTGCATGAACAACGGGAAACATTTTCCTGCACCACAACAGATTTGTCCAGTGCTAAGAAGCTCTCTAAAATAGTTTCTTACTACCTTAACACTCCCTTTGTGTTCTAAATGTGGTCAGCCCACGTTTGTCTAGAAACTAGGCACTCAAGCTCTCTCTACTGCTGCCCCAGACCAACCAGATTGCCCTTCTCCATCTCTTGTGAGGAGATTCTTGCCTCCTGTCAGCAATGTTGTACTCCTCCCCACAACCTGGCTTTTAGCCCTGCTTTTCCTCGGTTGTCTTCCTAGACTGACACCACAGCACAAGGCTATCACAAAAGACAGAGTGTTTGCTGAACTGAGCCAAACCATTTTTGTTAGTTGTGTGTTTGTTGTTGTTTGAGACAGGGTTTCTCTGTGTAGTCCTGGCTGCCCTGGAACTCACTCTGTAGACCAGGCTGACCTCAAACTCACTCCAACTTGTCTCCTGAATGCTAGGATTGAAGGTGTATACCACCACACCTGGTTCCAACAGATTGAAAACATACACTTGGCTTCCAAATGAGTTCTGTGCTAACACTTTCTACTCTAAGTTGTCAACATCCTGAGGGCAGAAGCTTACTCTAACTTAGAGCAGAAAGTTAGTGTTTAGTTATCCTAGGCAAGGCTGGGCATGTAGGTCTGTGGTAGAACATTTGCCCAGAAAGTGTAAGGAACCTAGTTTGATCTTTAGCACAATAACAACAACAACAACAATAAATATTCCAGGCAGAATGAGCCGTGTGCGCTAAGCTCAGAAATGTGACAAAGCCAGACAGCATGCCCTAAGTAGACATGCAATTTTAATTCTGTGGAAGAACTGGGGTGGCAGAGGGTGACACAGGGGAGGGGCTAAGCCAGAGTTCGAGGACATCAGGCTTTAATGCTGCACTTAGACGTTAACTTGAGGGCGTTTAGCAATTTGTGTTCTCTCTCACTACTTTCTTCCCTGCCCCTTTTCTCAGTGCCTTTCCTGCTTCATCAGTTACCTCACACCGTGGCATGGCTACAGGGTAGACGATGAACTGGAAAGGACCAGATCAGGGGTGGACATTGAGCATGACACGCTGAGCACATGCTCTGCCACTGAGCCACATGGCCAACCCTGCCTAGAGTATCTAAGTGCCTGCTTCCACCTCCTCATTGTAAGCGTGTAACTGAGTAGACCCAGGGAGAGGCGTGAGTCAGGCAGCAGGGTGGAGAGAGACGGAGGAAGAGGAAGAGGAAGGGCGGTAGGAACTGTTAAGGTGTGGACCTGCGTCTTAGAGTGAGAGGACAGGAGACCAGGAACGAGTGTGACAGAAGTTGAGTTTAGGTGTCTGGGAAGATGCTGGAGATGTGGTCTCATGCCCAGGGGCACCCTTGGCTAGAGATACATATTTGGAAGATACCTGCTTTCAGGCAGAGGTTGGACCACAGGAGTAGGTAAGATTGCTTGGGAAAGACCGGTAGAGAAAGAAGCCGGGGACAGTGTCCAGGCTGGGATCCTCAGGTAATTAAGGGTTAGTCAGAGGATGTGCAGGCAACAGGCCTGGATGTGACAGATAGTATCCAAGAAGGATTGGCAGAAAATAGTTCAGAAGGAAGAAGACCAGTCTCTGGTGCCACAGAGGCTAAGTAGTGCTGGGACAGAGAAGGCCCTGCATTTGACACAAAAGACAGCATCTTTTTTCCCCCTCACACCTGGAGACCAGTGTGCCTTTTCTAGAGAGCAGAAGATACAGTGAGGACCCGGAGGTGGGCAGGCCCCAGCTCCACACACTGCTGCTGTTAAGGGCAGCATGCGCAGCCTCTTGGTGTGTGAACTGAACTGCCGACACAGGCCTGCCGCTCAGAAGAAACCTCTGTAAATAATTTTGTCATGAATCCTTTAGAACTTTTTTCTCTGTATATAAACAAATATGGTGTTTACATGTATCTACATATGTAATTTTTAAAATAAATATTGGCTTACACTGAACCTACTCTTCTGCTGTTTTAACTTTACTTGAGAAGTGATTATCTTTCTATGGCTGTACATGTAGAGTATCTGAGTATCTGCTTTTTCTGTTTGTTTGTTTCTACCTTTTTTATAAGTTATATAGTGTAGATTTTTTTGGAGACCAGCTCTTATTGTATAGCCCAGGCCTGCCTTTCCCCCCTGAGTGCTGGGTTACTTACAGGTGTGTATTGGTGTACTGGTGCAGCCTACTTATTCCCGGTTGTATGGTTGTGCGCTTGTCAGCCTGGGATGGACCCTGGATGGTGAGCTCGTAGGCTGTTCCTAGCTTTTTCCTGTTTAAACAGCACTTAGGGAATGTTTCTGTTCATGTGTTTTCTGTGCACACTTCGACAGGGTGAGTGAAAGCTGACTTCTGGATTGTCACTCTTCACCTCTGTCCCCAGGGCTGGGCATAAAGCAGAGTCTCTGGCTGTCACAGTGCCTTCGGTTAAGGTGCCTGAGTCCTGCAGTGTCATCTTTCTCTTTGTATTTTTGTCTACTTCTCATTTTGGTGCTGGAGACTGCAACTGTAGCTTAGAAGATTCCTAGCACGCGTCCTCGTCCTTCATCCACTCTTAGCCACCATCTTTGTGTTTTAGCATTTACAGCACTGACCAACAGCATAAAAAACCTTCTGTGAGTTAATAGTCTCAAGGATGGGAGACTACCTCTAGAGAGGAGAGTGTAGTGGGGGTAGGGGGGGTCCTGCTTTTAGGTGATGTATGTTTCAGAAACGCTCTCCTGAGCATTTGTTAGCTGGAAAAACACCTTCAGACGCATCTAATGAGCACTGTGTGTCTCCTGGTGTGAGCGAGGAGTGCGACGGACACAGGAAGGCAGATGAGAACCCTTCATAAATAACTGGTTAAACACGAGTTACACTTGTGGTTGTATACCGTTATCTTATCATCTCCAGGATTCTGGTCATAGAACCTTTAAGAGTGACGACAGTTTCTTCCAAGCCCTGCATGACTAGCGCCTGACCTAGAACCTTGTACAAATGGCCTTTGGCAAATGTGCAGAGAAGAAGAGTCACAGTTTGGGGCTATGCATTTGGCATACCTGGGGAGATGGTTTGACTGTTGCTCAAACTGAAATCTCTGCTTCCCCTTTGTTCAGTAACTCTCTTAATACATATTAAATCCATGCTTCCCCATCTCCCTCTCAGATGGATCTCCCTGTGATACCTAAGCTGACCCACACATGGTGGGCTTAAGTGATTGGTCGTCCATCCCACCTCAGCCTCCTGAGGAGCTGCAGGCACCTGCCACCACACCCAACTTTATATTAGATTCTTAAATATTTGTGTTTCTGAACCTTATTTTTATTTCATAGATTCATCCATTTGTTTTAGTGTTGGTCTGTGTAACTTTAAGTAATGTTGCTTTATAATGTGCTCTGATACCTTAGAAGCTATCTGTAGTAGATTAACCCCTCTGGTGAAAAATAGTATTTTATGCTCTTGTGCAATATAGTTCCAAAGTTAGTCTAGAAATATTTGTGTTCTAATAAAAGCCACCTACTGCTACTGTAGTTCTCTCTCTCTCTCTCTCTCTCTCTCTCTCTCTCTGTGTGTGTGTGTGTGTGTGTGTGTGTGTGTGTGTGTGTGTGTGTATGTGTATGTGTGTTGAGACAAGGTTTATCGGTGCAGCCATGAATGTCCTGGAACTCACTCTGTAGACCAGGCTGGCCTCTAACTCAGAAATCCGCCTGCCTCTGCCTCCCAAGTGCTGGGATCAAAAGTGTGCACCACCACTGCCCAGCTGCAATTTTTTTTTAAATTGAGATCCTGTTAAATCTACAGTTTCCTCTTCTTCCTCTTCTTTTTAAATAAGGTCTCATGTAGCACAGGCAGTTCTCAAACCTGAGATGTATCCAAGGATATGAGCTCTCGGTGTCCTGCCACCAATCCTGAGTATTAACTGTACAACCTTGAATTGCAGCCCCCAGTTTGCAAATCAGTTTCTCTACTGGCATTTTGTGTGTCTGCTGGTGTCTGTGTGTCCCTTTCCAGCCTTCCATGTGATATATTCCGTATTGTTCAGGTCATGTGTTAAGTACTTTAGTCAGATATGTGCGGTTGTTTCTGGGGTCTCAGCCAGCCTGTTCTTACTACTGTGCTCACCAATGGAACCCCGAAGAAGAGCGCGCTCCACAGGAGGCTCTCAGTGAGCGAGCGTTCACTGGCAGACAGGTACAGTGCACACGAGAGATCGTTCTGATCACAAGGTTCAGGGTGGGGTGCCAGCAAACTAAGGAAGTTAGTAAACTAAGGAAGACTTCCTGGAGAAGGGGGTCCTGAATGAGTCTTAAAAGCTGAAAGCTAGCCAGCTGAAGAGGGATGAGAGCATTCCAGACATCCTGTAAGGATGCTTATAGGGATGTGTGCTCCAAAGTAAAGAGACAAATATATCCAAGCATCGTAGGAGCTTACAAGCGGCTGGGGTAGGATGGCCGGAAGAGGGCAGCTGTAAATGCAGCTAGGGAGTGGGTGGAAGGGTGGCAGATTGTGAAGGGACTCCTGCGAAAGAGTTGGCTATAGGACTTAAGGGTTTAAATAGAAGAGTGAAGTAACCAAACTTATGTTTAGTGGAAAAAATTCTTTAAAAGAGAAAATACAGTGTAGAGAGATAGCTTAGCAAATAAAGGCACTTGTCACCAAGCCTAACAAACTGAGTTTAGTCTCTGGCACCCACATGGTGGAGGAGAGAACCAGCTCCCACAGATTGTCCTCTGAGCTCTAGATGTGTGCCATGGTATGCAAACAGACCCCACACCCACACAAACACATCATGCTAATAGATAGACTAAGCACAATAAATAAATGTCAAAAAATTAAAAAGACAAAATGAGGAAACTTGGCACTTGGTAGTGAAGTGACACTGTGGGTAGTGACACTGTGGTAGTGACACCATGGGTAGTGTCACCATTGGGAGTGACACTGTGGGGAATGACACCATGGGTAGTACCACCCCAGGTAGTGTGGTCTCACAGAAGAAATACTAAGGAGCGGCAAGTCCACTCTAGCTGTGGTGATGGACAACACTAGGGGCTCCTGAGCTCAGCAGACACCACAGCTCCAGCACGCGGCATCAGTGTGCATCTCTACAACATCTGCATAGTTTTGTAGCTAGTCAAAACGTGACTCTCGTGCTTAACTAAATTAACGACTCCCTAGTATAATTTACTATTTAGTACATATCCATATTCTTGTTTGTTTCAAATACCCTTTATGTGGTTCTGTTCAGGATTTAGATCACACATCCACTCGGTAACCAGGACTCAGATTCTGAAGCCATCCTTTTGTGAACAGTGCCTTTGTGCTGAAGTAGCCATCAGTTGTCTGACAGAATGTCCGTGTTCTGACTGTGTTTGCATCTTCCTCTCGCACAGGTTTCCTAGAGCCTGGGAGTTGGCTTGGAATGGGCGGTGGATTGTGGTTCCTATTTTTCTCTGAGGGAGGCGAGTAGAACTAGTCATGGGTAGAACGGTCAGTTCTGTCTCAGTCCCTCTCATAGGGGTCAGGACACAGACGATGGCAGTACACCCCAGCCCCACCAAGTCCCCATCAGCCTTTCCTTGTACTGGTAGTTGTTTTCTGACTGCATTGTTTATCAGAGCTTACAGAATGTTTTCTGTTTGTATTAGTTGAATAAAAAGTGTTCTTTTAGGGTCTGGGTGGGGGTGGGGGGTTCAAATAGTGAAGTATTTGCTGTGTAAGCATAAAGATCTATGCCTCAGTCACCAGAACTCGCACAGCCAGGTGTGGCAACTGGCAGGCAGGGACAGGAGGGTTCCCAGGACTTGTTGGATAGTCAACTTCAGGTTCCGTAACAGATCCTGTCTCCAAAAAATAAGGAAGAGGGACTGGAGAAAAGGCTCAGTGGCTAAGAGCACGTCCCCTTGCAGAGAACTGGGTTTGGTTTCCAGCACCCACATGGCAGCTCACAGCCATCTGTAACTCCAGCTCTGATCTCTTCTCCTGACCTTCACAGGCACCGGTATACACATGGTGCACAGATACAAATATGAACATAAACAGATGCTCATACACGTACTGTAAATTATATAATAATGACAGAATGGAGAAGCAGCTGAGAAAGGTATCCAGACACCAGACTTAAGCCCTCATGCATGCCCACACAATCAACTACAAAAACATGCATGCAACACCCATGCCCACCAAGAATATTCTTTTAATAAATAGTAAATATTTTTTACTTAAAATATAGTAAGATTCCAAAAACATAAATGTTGACTTCGTTCTCTTTTATTGCAATTTTGGAACCTTCCCCTTTTGTTGTTTGAGACAGAGTCTCACTAACCTTGACTGGTCTAAACTATGTAGACCAGGCTGGCCTTGAACTCTCTGCCTTCTGAGTGCTGGTACTAAAGGCGTGGGCCACCATGCTCGCCTTCTCTGTTCTTTCTGCCTCTACTTTCTGACTTGCTCCATTGGCCAGTTTGGTCCCCAGGGATTGTCTCATTTCACCCCCATGAGAGACACCTTGCTTGCACAGAAATCTGCATCTTTGTATAGGTGAGTGCTCCTCAGGGCTACACAGCAGCCTGTGGAGCCCTGTACAAACCTCACTTGTTTCATTTTACCAATGAAGACTTGGAAGCCAGACACTGGTGAAAGCCTGCTAGCTCAGAAGCAGAGAACGCACACAGCCAGCATCCCAGAAGAAATGTCATACCCGGTTCAAAGAAATCTCTTCAGTCTGATGTCCCTACCTTCTACTCCTCTGTGTCTCTATCTGTCCTCCTGACTCCTCTTACTCTCTGTTTTTTTCTTAATAATCCTCTGTTCACTTCCTGTCAACTGGTCTCCACCTCTTGACCCATGGTTGACTTTATTAAATCCTGTTTACAATATTTGAGCAGAAAGCTCTTAGCTTAAAGGTGTGTGCTTAGGTTGAACCACACCACAACTAAAAACAGGCTTTTCTAAGTAAATAACACAATCTTGGGTTCAGAGTGTGATCGACTATCCTGCAACACTGTACTTTCCAGAAGACAGAACTGTATTTCCTTCTGATTCTCTCCTGCTCTAGGTTATGCTGTGAACAAGATGCGCAAACACGAGGACCCAGAGGTGGCCGCTCTTGCCAAAGAAGTTTACACTGAGTGGAAGACGTTCATTGAAAAACATTTGGACAGACCTTCTATTGAAGTCCGGAGTGATCCAAAAACTGAGTCATTTAGAAAAAATGCCCAGAAATTACTTTCAGAAGCCTTGGCATTGAAGGTAAGGTCCTGCTTGGACTGTGATTGTGGGGACTCCTAATTAAATGAGTCTGTGTTCCCAGGATGGGCTCTGGCCTTCATCAGGCCCAGTCTGCAGTTATTCTCAGGTCTGGAGATGTCTCAGCAGTCAAGAGCACCACTTGATGCTCTTGCAGTGGACTCAAGTTTAGTTCCCAGAACCCACTGGGTGACTCACAACCACCTGCATACTGCTGCTCCAGGGACTTGGCTCCCTCTTTTGGCCTTTTAGGTACTCACAGTGCACAAGCACACACAACCACAGACACATGCACACACATAAAAATGTTGAGATATTCAATAAATTAAATATAACCAATAGGTTATTCTTTAAAGAATCTGGAATTGTAGGCATTTGGGGAGACAGTGCTGCATGTTGGCTGTGGAACTACCAAGACCCAGGTGTCCATTGTGTACCTCAGACACATTCCTCAGCACCAGAGGCCTATGCTCACCTGGGACATACTCGGAATCCACCTCCTAAGTTCTTGGGAAACTTAAATGAATGTTTATATAAGGAAATAGTTGGTGGTGCCTACCGTTTAGAAGTCATTTGATGATCAGGAAGTGATGGTGCACTGGGAGGCAGAGGCATGAGGATCTCTGTGAGTTTGAGGCTAGCCTGGTGTACAGAGCAAATTCCAGGACAGCCAGAGCTATGCAGAAAGACCCCGTCTTAAAACAAAAAGTCATTTAATGAATGTTGGTTTCTTTCCGTTTCAATTCTTTTTCTTCCGTTGAAATAAAAATTTTGAAATGTTGTAAAATATCAGTGGCAATAAAGAAAAAAGACTCTTCCCTCATTATTTGTCAAGACCTGTATCTTCAGGTCTGTGGCATAGAATCAGTGTCATAGGCATATTCCCTGTAACCCTATAGCTGGAAGACCAGGTGATCAGTTTGACATATACATGTGGACAAAATTTGTTCATTATTAATAATATTAATCATGAACCCGGTGCTGTGGCACACACCTTTGATCCCAGCACTGAGTAAGAAGAGTTACGCAGATCTGTAGGTTCAAAGCCAGTCTGGGGTACATAGTGAGTTCCAGGTCAGCCTTGGCTACATAGTGAGACTCTGTCTCAAAAAATAAAGAAGCTAATGTTGTGAAAAGACATATGGCATCCATATTTTTCCTATTGTAAGTTGTCCTTATAGAAGTATCCTTAAAGAATAAATTAGTAAATATAGGAGTTTGGGGCTGTCAAGGTGGTTCCCTGGCAGTCCAAGCCTGGCACCTTGATCCCAGAAACATCTAGAGGTGGAAGGAGAGAACAGGCTCCACAAGGTTGTTCCCTGACCTGGCACCCATGTGTACCATGTGTGCCCACACACATGCACACCCTGCCCACGAAGAGAGGCCAACAAAGCCTCTGATGAAGGAACTCGGAGCCTGGCTTACACACTGCGTCTGCCTCTGTATCGAGTGTTTATCCAGGAAAGAAAGCAAATGGACAAACAGTGTATTGTTCACACTTTAAAGAAAGACTTGGGTTATTTTTAAATGAAAACTAAAAATACCAAATGAAATAGATGCAGAAAGAAAAAACAGTTTTACCATTGAACCTGCCACCTAGAGATAATGTTGTTAACATTTTGGTGTGTTTTCTTTTATGGTGACTTATAATAGTTTTTTAATGAAATGTAGACAAGCTATGGTTATCCAAGATTTATTTAGGGCAAATTATTTGCCAAATGCTCCATAAGATATTTTTATTGATTATTTAAATAACCTCCCAGAAAACTGACCATTATTTATATTTGTGTTGTCTCGTGAACCTTGCTTAATCCCAAGTACTGTCGTCTCGTATGTCCTGTTCTATGCATCTTTATTCCTCATGTATATGAGCTTTACTGTTTGATGGTGCAGGCTCACTATGCTGTAAGATAGCTTAACTTTTCCTAAAGGAAGCTCTGATTTGAATAATGAAGAGAGAAAATGTGAAAGTCGCAAATAATTTTGTAGAGTATCGATTAGCCAGCAGACTCGATATTTTAAATAAAGCTTATTTTTTAAATAAACCAGGATTACTGCCGAAACATACAGTGTGGTCTATAATACGTAGTTAATGTGGTGGTAAATATCAGTTCCCTGTGGTATCTTTTTAAGTAAATGATAATAACGAAGCCATGCTTGTAAGGATTAATGAGCAGTTTGCCTGCTATATTAAACTCCATAATAATTATCCTTTTAGTTTATCCATTAATTATCCTTTAAATGGCACATCAAGTGGTAAGCGCTCAAGTGTTGCAAAGCGAAGTTTAAAAAGTGATACATTCGTTAGTGCTTTCCAACGTAATTGGAAAGAATATCAGGTTCAGTATAGCTGAGTGGGTTTGTTCCCAAGGAATAAATTTCAAAAATTTGAAGTATGCAACTTACTCAAAAAAGTATGCCTCTTCCTTGCTCAAAAAAGAAAAACAAACACCCTGTCTACCTTACATAAACAGCTTTAATGGTGGCATAAACTGTGTGTTTGGTATGTCCAAAAGACGAACAGAAATCCTTTTACATAATTGTGTAGGTTAACCTTTGTACCTGTCATTTCTGTATTGTGGTCACTCCATGACCCACCTCATCCGAGTCTGACAGTGAGCAGTGTCAGTTGCATCTGCATCCGACATCAGGCTCTGTAAATGTGCTTTATCACACAGTAGGAAACCTAAGTTCCCGGCCGGCCCAGCGACTCAAACTTTTTCCATTTATCCTAGCATGTCTTTTTGCAAATCCCAAACCTCCTGTGTTTCTGTTTCGGTTTCTGTTTTAACTGTGGAAGTCATGTGTGATGAACGCACCCCCCCCCCCAAAGGTTCTCTCTTTATCACTCTGCAGAATTTGCTTTCCATGTTCATGGGTTCCTTCCTTGTTCCTGGAATAATGGACCAGATGAATACGATCGCTGTTGCTGAAGCCGGCCGTTCCCTTATGCTGAAGCCGGCTGTTCCCTTACCCTCTCCCTTCCAGGTTCTTTGTTCTTCCCAGTCCTTTAGATCTTTCCTCACGTGAGCATCCCTGGCGTGTCATTCTCTTCCTTCCCTTTCCTCATTATCCACTCTCCTTCCTACCGCACGCACGGCCTGGGATCATTTCCCTATTATGTCATTTAAAAAATGAACCTGATTCTAAAGTGAGCCATATCATTAAGAGTTGGGACCCTGGTTGGTGGCCCAGTTGGTCGCAGGTGGTGCTAATGAGGTCCAGCTCAGGGGTGTATTCACACACAGGACTGTTGGCAGTTTTTTCTTTTTTTAATGGATTCATGGATTCAGACTGTGCCCCTGGCTTTGACCAGCTCTCTCACAAATGTATCCAGTGGTCAAAAAGTGTGGGGAAGTGTATATAAATCCAGTCATGCTAAAGCTTGCCTCCAGTGAATATACAGTTCAACAAATAGAGGATTTACTAGGTGCCAGGGGATCATACAAACCTGAAGAATTGCCTCCCTGTCCTAAAAAGCTCCCCTTCCCCTGACTTAGTACCTGTGAGTGACTAAAAGAACTATAAGGCTTGCAGAAAGAATGATCCTTGGGAGCAGTTGGCATGCTTGCACCACCGTATGATCTGGGAATTCGAGGTTTCACGAAAGAGATGTCAGGTGAACTCACTGTTATAAGAGGGGTAGAATTTTATGAACTAGAAAACAAAATGGAACTCTTAATTTACATTTTATGTGCTATGGGACTGATACTATTAAAAATGCAGGAGACGGGCTGTGGTGGCGCACGCCTTTAATCCCAGCACTTGGGAGGCAGAGGCAGGCGGATTTCTGAGTTCGAGGCCAGCCTGGTCTTGAACTACAGAGTGAGTTCCAGGACAGCCAGGGCTATACAGAGAAACCATGTCTCGGAAAACCAAAAAAAAAAAAAATGCAGGAGAAAAGGGAGGTGTGAACGGGGAGAAACGATTTTCACCCAACGATATTTGTCAGGCATGTACTATATACACCTACATCTATGCTGGGCACAGAAAATTAGGAACTGAGTCTTGTGTATGAGGTCAGCCCAGAGGTGCTCACCGTCTGCTGGGGAATAAGCACACAGCTCGAGCAGCACGTCAAGGCCTGGCATGGAGGGTAAGGTCAAGAGAGTTCACGGGCATGGTGATCAATGGTGGGGCCATGTCTTGCCAAGCCCCCTCCTTTGAACACTGCTCGCTCTGTGTATGTTCCCCCAGCTCTAGCCAGTTGGTCCAGAATTGGACAACTGAATAATACACGCTCCTCCTACAGGCACCAGTGGCTAATGGCAGCAAATCAGCTTCTCCATCCTGAGAAATGGGAACTCGGGAATACCAAGAAAACAGTACAAGTGTTGAAAGAGAAGAAGTGATTATGGGGGTGACCACCACACAGGCCATATTGCCATATTGCCCCTTGGTGTTAGGTGCCATCCCCTTTCTTGACTGGGATTAGGGTCTGAAGCGCTCGTTGTGGGTAGCGAGTGTGGGGAATGGGGAGAGAGAACTGAGCAGTAGGAGTCGGTAGTAAGCATGGTGCAGGGCAGGGAGCGAGCCCAGTGGGACAGGCTGTCTTAGTTTGTCTCCTGTTGCTGTGACAAACAGCACGATGAGGAGCAGCTTGCAGAGGAAAGGGTTTATTTGGCTCACACACCCCAGTCTGATGGAGGCATTTCCTCAGCTGAGGCGCCCTCGTCCTAGATGACTAGCTTATGTCAAGTTGACAAAGAACCAACCAGCACAGAGACCATGATCTCTGTCACAAAGACAGGATCTGGTGACTACACACAGGAAGTCTGCCTCAGGTCCGGTTGGGGGGTAGGGTTCTTGTTCCCATTCCCATTCAGCAGATACAGCTCACAGAAAAATCCCTCTTTCTCAGGGTCCCAAAGAGACTCTGAATCATTCTCCCAGAAGCACCATCTGCCACCTAAAGCACCAGGTTAGGACCCGCTGGAATAGAGCCAACGTTGGATGGGTTTAGATCAGTCAAAAGTAGGTTTCATTCATGCAGTAAACCTAGACAGCTGGGCTTTATATATGGCACAGATATTTCTCTTTATTTCTTTACTCTGATTGGCCTGAATGTAGCAAGAAGCATGAGAACCACTGGAGAACTAGGTGCTCCAGTTGTCCACCACACCCCTGCACTGCACCTGCCATGCTGCTCCAGGACTATGGTTTGTTTATATTTTGCTTATATTTTGTATGTTTGCTTATATTTTGACATGATCTTCCCATAAAGTTCAGGCTAGTCTTGAACTGGCTTGTCTTGTCTTGGACTCCTAAGAGTTAGGACGTACACACCATGCTTGGTGCTGTTGCCCTATGGCTACATATCTATAAGTGTTACATATACCACCCCAACCCCCACCCCCGATGGTGGAGGTGGTAGTGGTGTGGTGGTGGTGGTGGTAGTTTTTCTAGACAGGGTTTCTCTGTGTAGCCCTGGCTATCCTGAAACTCACTCTGTAGACCAGGCTGACTTCAAACTCAGAGATCTGCCTGCCTCTGCCTCCCAAGTGCTGGGATTAAAGGCACGCACCACCACGATGCCTGGGAGCATGCCATCCCTTCTGTGAGTGTCCAGAGAGGAAGAATAGGGTCTTATGCACTGTGTCCCCAGGTCAGACCTGAGAGAGTAGTGACTGCTGAATGGTGTGTGTGTGTAAGTGTCCAGCTATCTGAATGTCAAAGCTCTCTGATTTTTTTTTGTTTGTTTGTTTGTTTTTGCTTCATTTCCATGGCATGGCTGTGACTTGTAGAAACAGAAACATACCCTCTTCCTTTGATAACCACTTCCCCTTTTTAAAAAAAACTTCCTTGCACATTAAACTAAGTATATCTTAGCATTTGGTAACTAGTGAACTTCATCCTGGGTGATATAAGAAAGAAGGCCGTGCAAGCCAGCAAGCAGCGCTCCTTCATGGTCTCTGCATCAGCTTCCGCCACCTGCAGGTCCTGACTTCCTTCCATGATGAACAGTGATGTAGAAGCATAAGCCAAATAAACCCTTTCCTCCCTAAGGTGCCTTGGTGATGGTGTTTGTCACAGCAAAGAAACCTTTACCAAGCCCAGTGTAGTGGCCACACTAAGCGTCTGAGAAGGGCTGAAGAGGGCGTGAGAATAGAAATGGTCTGGGCTGTAATTCAGCCCAGTGCTGGAGCATACGCCTAGCATGTATAAGGTCCCCAGTTCAGTTTCCAGCACCAGTCCATCAGTAAATAGGTAAATAGTATTCTTCTATTGAAGGATTTATTACCAGGGGAACTGTATTATGACAGTGATCAAAGAACACTGGAGACATTGTTGCAGCCTACAGAACTCTCAGTCTTTGCACTAAGGTTTTTTTTTTCCCCCGAGCGCGTGAGAGAGAGAGAGAGAGAGAGAGAGAGAGAGAGAGAGAGAGAGAGAGAGTGTGTGTGTGTGTGTGTGTGTGTGTGTGTGTGTGTGTGTGTGTGTTGGAGTGGGGGATTGCTTAAGCTTGTCATACCAGCATAGCAGAGTGTCTTAGTTAGGATTACTGTTGCTGTGATGAAACATCACGAACAACTTGGGGAGGAAAGGATTAGTTAAGTTACATATCCTGAATTACAGTCCACTGAGGGAAACCAAGGCAGGAATTCAAACAGGGCAGGAACCCCGAGGCAGGAGAAGATACGGAGGGGTGCTACTTACTGGTTTGTCTCCTCTGGCTTGCTCACCCAGCTTTCTTATAGAACCCAAGACCACCAGCCCAGGGTGGACTGGGCCTTACCACAACATAAGAAAATTCCCAAAAGCCAGGTGTGGTGGAACTTGCCTTTAATCCACTTGGGGGAGGCAGAGGCAGGCAGATCTGAGTTTGAGCCCAGCCTGGTCTACAGAATGAGTTCCAGGACAGCCAGGGCTACACAGAGAAATCCTGTCTTGAAAAAGCAAAAAAGAAGGAGAGAGGGAGACAGAGAAGGAAGGAGGGAAGGAAAGGAGGAAGGGAGGTACAGACTTGCCTGCACCTGATCTTCCTTCCACAGGCATTTTTAGTCCCAGCGCTCTCCTTTCAGATGACTACCTTGTGTTAAATTGACATGAGCCAGCCAGCAGAGTGAGCCCTAGGGAAAGGCAGCCCTTGCTACTAGGAGGTGGGCCTGAAACCCGAAAGCTGCCCTTGGTTACGTCTGTGACCCCGGGCGGGCCTGGGCCTGGGCCTGAGGCAGATGACCGCTGCCGTCTCTGTCCAGTTGACTTCCCCATCCAGAATCAGCCGCCTAGGAGTGTCTCTGCTGAAGGGAAGACACATGAGCTCTGGAGTCAGCCTGCGTCTAGCCCTGTCTCCTCAGATGTAAAACGTGATAATCAGTGACGAATATTAAATATGAGCATGGTTTATAAACTGCTCCGTATGCATCTCAGGATCCAGACCAACATTTCTAGAATGTCATAGAAAGTTAAAAGGCACGTTTAAAACAAAGAAGTACGCATCGTTACTCTGATTTATTATCCTTGGGCCCCGCTTCCTGGTTGGTAAAGCTCAGGGCCTGGTGCCGCTTGCTTAGTTCAGGCCGGTTTCCTGTTATAATGGCAAATATTACCACCCGGCAGGGGTTGTGAATGAGGTCCCTGTCACAAAGCACATGGCCTTGTTCCTTAATTGCCAGGGTGGAATTAATTTGCTCTTCCTGTTTCTCTTGTGACAGGAAGTAGATGTCCTTGAATTTCAGTTGATTAATGGAGGCCCCAGAGCAGAGAGCACCAGCCTCTCTTGCTTTTAATCCTTATGCAACGCAAGGCCCTAATTTGATAATTTTGCTGTTTTTCAGATGGATCACCTACTGGTTGAAAATATTGAGCGGGAAACCTTTCATCTCTGCTCTCGGCTCATTAACGGGCCCTACCGGAGGACGGTGCGCGCTCTGGTCTTCACATTAAAGCACCGAGCCGAGATCCGGGAGCAGGTGAAGAGCGGGGCGCTGCCGGTCGGCACGTTTGTACAGACCCACAAAAAGTGACCCGAGGACGGGCGCAGCGCTGGGCCTCGCTCCCACCACTCAAAGACTCTTTTGAGTTTGGGTGATGCGGATGTTGGCTGTGCTGGATATTCCCATGGTGCCATTCCTTCAGACAGAACGTGGGGAGCCCTGGGAGACAGGCCTGTGGGAGCGGCTTCATTAGCTGCCTTGCGCTGGCTCTGCCTGACGGGACGCACAGTGCTGTCACTAGGAAGCGCCATCCAGTTGCCATCACCCAGCACAATGGAAGGGTGACAGGTTTCACTGTGAGCTTGCCAAGGACACCTCTAAACTCCCCCATGTCAGGCAGATGAAGTTACCACTTTATTTCGCCACCCTGCAGGTAACTGAAACTCAATTACCGCTGCTCCTCACTCGGTTCCATCCCCCTGAGTTTAGACAGCTCCGCTGCCTCTCAGAACTCCCCTGTCTGCTCTCTTTGCTCTCCCCCAGGGGTGAGCCCGCTGGAGCCTGCGACCAGCCCCGTTGGCCACGCTCACTTATCTGAGCCTTTCAGCTCTCCCTGGAAGACCTTCGGGGATGGGCTCCTGAGCCCCCATGCTGAGGCTTCTAATGAGGAGCTGGCCTGAAGCTTCCCTGCACCTCAGGGTTCATTTGAATACAGGCTCTGTTGAAGATGCATAATGAAATTTCTCTTGCAGTGACTTACTGCAGTAAGAAAAAAAATGCATACGTGAAGATTTTCAATGAAATACATCTATACATGTCTGCTTGGGTGATTATGTAAATGGTACTTGCTCTTTAAAAAGTAATAATAAACTGAGGTGTACTAAAACAGGAGGCATGTTTCCTCCTTGAAGACAGTACAGAACATGACCATGTAATCCGGCACTCAGGAGTCTGAGGCAGAAGGAGTGCCGTGAGTTCGAGGCCAGTTTGGGCTATGTAGTGAGTACCAAGCCAGGTGGAGCTACATAACAAGACTCTGTCTCAAAGGGGAGGCGGTGGGGGAGCTTGGAGCAAGAAAAGGGAAAGTGTGGGCCGAGTAAACGAGTTGGAAAGCTGGTCAAGCTAATGGTGGGAGAGAACTGGAGGGAGGCCAGGCTGGGCCGCACACCTTTCATCCTAGCGCTTTGGAGGCCAGCCTGGTCTATACAGTGAGTTCCAACATAGCCAGGGCTACATAGTGAGATCGTGTCTCAAAACACACACACACAAACACATGCAGAATCTTCAGAAGATAGCAAGATCCAAGGAAGGCTGTAAACTGAAGTGTGTGGGAGCACGCTTCCAGGATGGAGGGAAGGGGCAGAGAGAGGGAGGAGAGAATGCTGGAAGGAAAGGGATTGTTTGCAAAGCAAGGAGGAAGGCCAGGGGCGGATGGTGTCCGCCTTGCAAGTGTTACTTGGTCTGAGATGAGTGATGTGGGCTTGTAGTTCTTCAACCCTGCTCATTTCCCTTGCCCAGCCAGATCTGTCAAAGATTTGCGCTCTTGCTACCCCAGGGTGGGGGTGGGGAGGGGTGCTGGCTCGAGGAGGGAGAGTTACTGCTCCTCAAGCAGGAAGGGGAAGCTCATCCACAGCTACTCTGGAGTCTGCCTGAGCTGTAAGCAGAACAGGGTAGGGGAAGGGGGCACAGGGAGTGGCGGCCATGGGGGGAGGTGTGGAGGCCACCGGGTAGTGACCACAGTGGGGCCCAGGCAGCATCCAGCTGTGAAAACTTTGGGAGAGAACTCTCTTCTCCAGGAAGTGTTACAGCTCTTGTGTGACAGAAGCTCTCAGATGATCCAAGATGGAGTAATTCTCACACCTTATGCCTTCTGGATGGGGTCTTATATATATTTTGGGGTAGGTTTAGGGTCTGACAGCAGATGCTTTCTATTGGCTTGGTCTGAGATGTTAGGGATGCCTCATCTGCATGCGGAAGGACCTGGGATGCTGCCCCTACATGACCAATCCTCTCCTTGGGATGCTGTGGTCACATGACGGGTCTGGTCAGGAACAGGTGAAGCACCTCCTCTCTGGTATAAGGTGCCAGGGCTTCCCACTCAACCTTACCAAGTTTCCTGGCATGGTCCATTGCCCTACAGATAACCATAAGTACAATTTCTCTTCCTTCCAAATATTCTGTAGCACCTTAATCTATCCGGTCTAGGTCTGAGGATGTAGCTCACCGGAGAGTGCTTGCCTAGCTTGTGCAAGGCCCTGAGTGTGTTAGCTCCCCAGTGCTGCAGAGCGGAGAGCCTCTGCCTCTGTTTCCCTTTCTTCGCTAATCACTCTTCACAGTTATTTCTCGACTTTGTTGTTAGGTGGTCTTGCCACGTAGCCCACACAGGCCTGAGCTGCCCCTGCCTTAGCCCCTTAAACGCTGGGAGGCTTTTTAGTTAAATCTTATTTGTGGATTTGGTGTTTACTGCTTCTCCCCACTTGAAGAGCGTCCAGTTCCTGGAAGTAGTGTTCAAGTTTTCCTACCTTCTGAGTCTCCAGGTCCAGGAACAGAGAGAGCCTGGTGCCAGTGAGGTCTCCATAGCTATAGACTGTATAATCAGTATTGATTGAACAACTAACTAGCAGTGGGAAAACAGGAGCAGGGTCTAATCAAATCATGGAGTGCTTCCTGGAGGAAGGGATACCTGCGTGGTTGAGGTGCATACCCAGCAGAGAAAGCAGAATATGGAAAGCCCCAAAGGTAGACTGGCAAGTGACAGTTCTAGCTGGCCTGGAGACAGCATGCTAGGCAAGTATAAAGTGTAACTTCTATGTTCCTGTTGTCATTGTCCTTTCTGAGGCTCACTGCCTCTGCCTGCTAATCTAGACCTAGTCCTGGACGCTTCTAGCCTCCGACAATCTAATCTAGGCCTAAAATGTTCTCATTTCTGAGGCTCACGGCTGAATAAGCTCACCCTTTCTTGTTCTGAGACCTGGTTGGCTGATTCAACTCAGCTGTTCTGGCTCAAACTCCTCTCCACGCTGACTGGTTCAATCTGGCTTCTCTCACAGCCTCTCTTGAATTGCTCTGCTCGGCCTCGTACTAACTTTGGCAATAGGTTTTTTTTTTTTTTTTTTGGTTTTTCGAGACAGGGTTTCTCTGTATAGCCCTGGCTGTCCTGGAACTCGCTCTGTAGACCAGGCTGGCCTCGAACTCAGAAATCCACCTGCCTCTGCCTCCCAAGTGCTGGGATTAAAGGCGTGCGCCACCACCGCCCGGCTGGCAATAGGTTTTAATCTACTGGTTCCTTCTCGTTCTCTGGGTCATTCTGTCTTCGCCTGTGTCTAACTTGTTCTCCCTGCAACCTGTCTCTGAAAAGCTCTCCCAGTAAGACTATCTCCTTCCTTTCTCTCTCTCTCTGCACTGCTCTCTTAAGTAGCTTCCCTTTCCTCTCCTCGTGAGATTTGGGCAGATCCTATTCTGTCAAACCTTTCTCGGATTCATCATTTTGTCACTCAATTAGACATCACTTTCAAACATGTGCTTCCTTCTATAAACTAACTTTACCTTCGTTGTTTGGGATTAAAGGTGTGTGCTAAGGGCTGAGCCACACCACAACTAGAAACAGGTTTTTTTGTTTTGTTTTGTTTTGGCTTTTGTTTTGTTGTTTTTCAGCAAATCACAATCTCACAATGTGATCAAATATCCTGCAACAGGCAGGCTAAAGCGTTTGGATTGGTCAGGTTGGTGGTACCTGGCTGTAGGGAGGAGAAGTGGGGAAGGAGAGTGGAAACAGAAGGCCTTCTCCTTTGTAAACAACCCAGGAGTTCTGCTAACTTAGGAGTCCAGAGCAAGTGGAGAACAAATTGCTTGCTACCCAAAGATGTCAGCGGTGCTAGCTGGAGGGTAAAATGATTTTGGAGATGTGTCTTGGCGATAGGGAAAACAGCTGTGTTCTTGGTGACTGTTTTCTCCTTGATGCATGAGCAGAATTTCCAGGGGCGCTAATGGAGCTGCTGTGAACTCCTGCAAGGTTAGGGGGTGTGGGGGAGGCTGCGGCCTGCTCTGGCCTGGTGGCCCGCCCTCCTGCTGAGAAGTACTTGCAGGCTCCAGGTGGTTAAAAATGAAAGGGTTGCTCCCAGAATGGATGGGGAGGTTACCTGTACTAAGGCTGGGTGTTCTGTGTCTAATACATGTGCTCAGTTGCTGGAGGAACCATACCATTAGAATCCACTCCAGAGGCTATTGATCCTTTTCCAGTGGTTAAATTGAAGTTTTAAGTCCTGGTCCTTTGGGTAGGGACTAAGTCTCCTTATTTTCATTCATTCAGTCAACAAATAAATGTTGTGTGTCTTCTGTATGCCAAGGACTAGCGTGGCACTGGGGATTCAGCATCGAACGGGATATAATTTCCACTTGAGGGGCTCTTAGTCCAGTGAGGAGCGTAAGTAAATAATTACAATGTGGCCCATCGAGTGTTTACTGTAGACGTTTGTTTTACATGTTAAGGAGGTGGGGAAGCGAGTGGATAGCTACTCAGAGGAGGAAAGGGTCCCAGAAGGGTTCATCTCCACAGCAAGGCTGGAAGCATGACCAGGCGTCTTGCAGCATGAGGAAGCCCAGCTTCATGCAGTATCACTGGTTTTAGTGCAGGGACAAAGGAGAGGTGTGTGCAGCATCAGGTTCGTGGGAACTATGCAAAAAAAAAAAAGTCTCAGGGGTCCTGAAGGCTTTAGCCAATTGGTCCTCAGGTATAGGTGACCTGAGAAGGTTTTGAGGAAGGCAGTCAAGATAAAGTGGTTCTTCTAGAAATAAAGAGAAACAAGCTTTGAAAAACACTCAACAATTTAAGGCCTAGAGAGGAAAAAAAAACAACTTCAGATTCAGCAAATTGGAGACTTTTTTTTTTGACAAATGAAGTTTAGAGTTGCCCAAACAGATATCATTAGGAGTTCCAGGTTTGAAAAATAACAGAAGGCTCAGATAACTCATTTACCGCGTTCAATGGTGACGGGACAGGCAGCTGGTCTTTTTTCATTTATAGAATATCAGGTTCTTAAACTGGGAGCTGTCAACCTTGGTTTTCTTCCCTGGCTGCCTCGGGCCTCCAAGCTTCACCCTGAGATGGGCAATGTGTTTCGGATGCGTTTATTGCAGCCACGTGGGACGAGGGTCCAGTCTGTTACCGCTCATTACTGCAATCAGAAAGCATCAGCCCATCCAGGAAAACGAGGCTGGGAGCTTCCACTAGCACAGGGAACACAAGCTTCACAGGAGAGCTAACTTGATTGGATGACATGGTGTTCCCTTTTAAATTCCCCCAAACGATATAGTTGCTGTCAGGATTATCCTTAGGCTAGCTAGGTTGGTCTCCAGATCCAAGAGGACCATGATGTCCAAAGTGATGTTGTTTTCCTATCTTGTCAAAATCATTCATTTGATGCTGAATTCTTATGTGCCGTGTACAGAGGTCATGGGATAAATACGATGGACTCTAGCCTCAAGTTCACAGTTTGATGAAGAAAGATGATAAACTGACCTTCTTTTATCATTTGGAGTGTGGGCAGTGCATGCTGTGGCTTGTGTGTGGAGGCCAGAGGACAACTTGCAAGAGTCGGTTCCCTCCTCCTACTATGTAGGTACCCGTGATTAAACCGGCTGCTGAGCTCAGAAGCAACTGCCGTTACCATACTCAGCCATCACTCTGGTCCTAAACAGACCATTTCTTTTAAAGGCATATGATTGTGATTTATGGGAATTTAAAAAAAGGCAATAAAATAGCCAACAAAAAATATTTTTGTATCTATTTATTGGGTGATGCATGCCCTGATGTGTGTGGAGGTCAGAAGACAACCTAGGGGAGGTGGTTCTCTCCTACCAACTCTGGAGGTTGATCTCAAGGTGTCAGGCCTGGCAGCCAGCACCTCTACCTGCTGAACCATCTCACGTGACCCAGCCACCCAGTGAACACTGATGGATGCCATCCTCAGAGGCATCCTGGAGGTCACCACAGCTCTAAGCCACAGCTCTAGACACTGCCAAAGCAGAGAAATCTTAGACAACAGCAAAACTTGGAGGTGGCTCTGTCTGCATCTGCATCTGGGCCAGATGTCCATGTCAACACGTTCACGGGTACCAGGTATGTAGCCCCTGGGCTGTGGGAAGGAAGCAGAAATGATTCATGTTCCCATTTCAACATTTATCGGTATCCGTTTATCCGTGTACATTTACCGGCCTGCCCCCGGGTCACTTGCTCCACCCTCTCATGATAGTTTGCAATGACCTGTTCCACCTGGACAACAAGCTAACCCGGTAGATGGAAGTTGTCTGCTAACTGGGTCAGATAAGCAAAACACTTGGATATCGGAAGCATACACTGCAGAGAATGGGAACTCTGTGCAGATTCAGAGTCCTGGCAGCCAGTGGTCACTCTTAGTATTAATAACCCCAGGCCAGTAAGCCTCTCCAGGTTTGACTGACCCAAAGCTACCAGGCATTATAGGGGCCCACAACAGAAAAGGGCTTACGAGCAGGTGCAGACTATATTGCAAGCTGCCACACTGTGTGAGCCTTATGAGCTGCTGGAACCTGTGTTATCTGAGATAGTTGGCAGAGTAAAATAGTGACCTACAGAGTATATGATAAGACCCCACAGGAAACCTACAGTGTAGCCCCTGGGGATCCAAAGCCAAGGATGGTTTACAGCCAAGAATGACCAACTATGCTGGCACATGCCTTTAATCCCAGCATTCGGCAGGCAGAGGCAGACAGATCTCTATGAGTTGGAGTCCAACCTGGTCTACATAGTGGTTCTAGGACAGCCAGGGCTATGTAGATCTCTCAAAACAAAACGAAAAACCATCTTCTGTCTGGTCAAGAATTCTGGTAGAGACAGATCATCTGACCACGGCCATCGGGTTTACTGTATTGCTGTATGCCAAAGACGCCAATCATACTTAGTCTGATGGAAAGCTCTAACAGCAAGAAGCTACATCTTATGGCACCCAGTTGATCTAATTGACCTCTTGATACACCTCCCCCAGTTAATAAAGTGGGCAGGGACCTGAGAAATGGCTCAGTTGATAAGAATGTTTGCTGCTCTTCCAGAGGATCAGAGTTCTGTTCCCAGCAATTCTATCAGATACCTCACAACTCCAGCTCCAGGGGATTCAACATCCTCTCCAGGCCTCAGTGGGCACCAGCATACAAATGGCACGTATTCACACAGACACAAACAGAGACATCTACAGAGGGGCGGGGGATAAAAATAAATCCTAAAATGTTAAGAGGCCAAGGCCTGAGCAGGATGCGTGGTTGCAGGCTCTGATAACTTCCATGTAAGTCATGGAGGCCTTGAAGAAGTGCTAGCAAAGGAGATTAGCTAAAGCAGGTCTCCCTGCTGTAGCAGGGACCATCTGCCATGACCTCAAGAGAGGCCACAGTGATGGAGGTTGTAGTCTGACCCACCAGCTGGTACCTCTCCCAGGAAGAGGCTCGAGGGAAATGAAGCCAAGAGCCGAGTGGAGGCCTGTGCTGTGCTTGATGGTTCAGCATGTGCTTAGTATGTGCGTGCTTAGTATACATGTGCTTAGTATACACGTGCTTAGTATACACGTGCTTAGTATGCACGTGCTTAGTATGCACGTGCTTAGTATGCACGTGCTTAGTATGCACGTGCTTAGTATACACGTGCTTAGTATGCACGTGCTTAGTATACACGTGCTTAGTATACACGTGCTTAGTATACACGTGCTTAGTATACACGTGCTTAGTATACTCGTGCTTAGTATACTCGTGCTTAGTATGCACGTGCTTAGTATGCACGTGCTTAGTATGCACGTGCTTAGTATGCACGTGCTTAGTATACATGTGCTTAGCATGCATGTGCTTAGTATGTGCGTGCTTAGTATGCACTGTCTTTCCTCTGCTGCTGAGGTATCAAGGCAGCCATCAAAAATGTGTAAACATATGCAGCTGTGTCCAGCAACCTTATTTACAGAAATAAGGGCTGGCTGGGCTGCATTTGGGGAATAGGCCTTACTCTGCCAACCCTTGGTCTAAGAAATATTTCTCCCTGGGCACAAACAACTCCCTACAAAGAATTTGGCTGGGCGGTGGTGGGTGCATGTCTTTAATCCCAGTACTTTAGAGACAGAGGCACATGAATCCCTGTGACTTTGAGGCCAGTCTGTCTACAAACCAAGTTTCAGGACAGCCAGGGCTACACAGAGAAACACTGTCTCAAAAAAAAAAAAGTCAGTATTAAAAAACCATGAGCTGGAAAGGTGGCTCAGCGACTAAGAAAGCTACTGCTCTTCCAGAAGACCCTGGTTCAATTCCCAGCACCCACATGGCAGCTCAGAACTGTAATTCCAGTCCCAGGGGATCTGGCACCCTCACGCAAACACCAATGCACACAATAAATAAATAAATAAAATAAATACACACAAAAAAATGAGATTTGTGTGTATGTGCATGTCTCTCTGTGTGTGTGTGTTCCCTATCTAACTCAGGTTCTTTACACTCAAGTCTTCATGCCTCCATAGACACCTCTGCTCTGGGGCAGTGTCCATCTTTTCCTGTCCCTACAGCCTCTCCAGGCTTTAGCAACATTAGCTGGGCACTTTGCAGACGGCCCCTAAATCTGGTTTGTTTGAGAATCTGCTCCTTGCTAGGCTGGGATTATCGAGGGCAAGAACAGCAGCACAATGAAGTTCCCTTTCCATCCCAGCCCATCAGGGGCATGCGACATCCCTGGTGGTGGGAGCCACACTGTCTGAGGAGGGTTCCCTCGGGACTGTTTCCCTCTCTGACTTAGGGGCAAGTCCCTAAAGCCACATTGCTTTCCTGAGTCAGAGAATGGAGGTGGGCGTAACCCACAGCCTGGAGCCCTCCACATCTGCTTCTCAAGTCCGTCCGAGTCTCCTCTGAGGAAGATCTGCCCCTCCCCCATGTATCTATTCATATCAACATGGAGTTCTAGTTGTTTTGCATATCGGGCTCTAATCCAGTCTACTCGTTTTTCACAGTGGAGCTAAGCTCACTAGCTCACTTAGCCCGTATTCTTCAGTGACCATGCAGACTAAGTTCCGTGCAGGCTTCTCTCCAGCTCCCTGTGACTCCATTGAGGAGACTGCTCAGGCAAGCTATTTCAACTCTCAGACATCCATTCCCTACCTGGAGAGGCAACTTGATGAAATGTTCTAGAGCAGCTGTTCTGAACCTGTGGGTTGGGACCTGTTCAGGAGGTTGAGTATCTGATATCCTGCATTACGATATCAGATATTTACATTATGATTTATAACAGTAGCAAAATTATAGTTATGAAGCAGCGATGAAATAATTTTATGGTTAGGGGTCAAGACAACGTGCAGATCTGTATTAAAGGATCGCAGCATTAGGAAGGTTGAGAACTACTGGTCTAGGGTAAAGACAGGGCTGGTATTTGTGTATTTCTAAATGTCTGGGCATTTCATTGCCTGAAAGAGACCTTACATCCTTAATGGCTATCTTCTTTATTTATGCTGGAAAGTGACCTCAGAGCTACTAGGCCTTGAGAACATCCTATGAACACAATCTACGTTCATTTCCCATCTCAACCCCAGCAAGAATTCCTTCCCTGTTCTTCCACCCTCTCCCAGGAGGAGTTAGCTCTCCTCTTCTTCCTCCAGTGGCTGGAATCTAACCCGGGGATTCTTCACCAATTGCCTGCTGCCCTACTCAGTGCCCTTCTCGGACCTCTCACTGTCAGTCCCCTCCCTTACCACATCTCTGTAAACTGATAGTATCCTCTTAAAGTTACGTGTTGAAGTCCCACCTTTCTGTGCATGAGAACTGACCGAGTTTGAAGAAGGCTGGAAAGGGGTAAGTAACCAGGGCGACCGAGGTCTCACGCAAACGCCCTGCTCCAGTGTGATGCCGATGCTACAGAGAGAGGCCTGAGGACGTAGACTACACAAAGACCTTGTGGGAGCCACAGCAAGGACATGGCTATGTGCAAAACGGAGTGAGTCTCAGAAGGCCCTGCCAACACCTTGGTTGTACACCCAGTCTCCAGGGAAATTAATTCTGTCATGTAAGTCAACAGTGAGGGGGGGATGGTTCAATCACTAGTCAAGTGTTTGCCACAAAAGCATGAAGGTATTAGTTCAGATCCTGGCATCCATGGGTTTGTTTGTATGTTTCGTTTTTTGTTTGTTTTTAAAGCCCTGTCCTTCTAATCTCAGCACTGCGGAAGCAGAGAGGGAGAGTGGGGGGTGGGGGGTAGCTGGGGTTAGGGGGTGGGGGGAGGGGGTGGCGGGGACACCAAGGGCTCACTAGTCAGTCAGTGTAGCTGAATCAATGAGCTGAAGGTTCAGTGAGAGTCTTGTGTCAAAAAATAGACAGTTATAGAGGAAGATACCCAATGACCTCTGACTACCCAGGCTTACACATGTGCCTACACCCCCACATACCCACAGACACTCATACATGAATGTGTACATACATATACAACACACACAAAAACAATAAATAAAATAGAAAAACATAAGCCAACGGTGTGCTATGGCCGCCCTGCTGGAGATAAACACATCCTCTCATGAGTGATAGTGCTTATGGGACACCCCTGTCCTCTATACCAAGCCATCTGGCAGTCCCAGCCCTCAGAAATGAGCCACACAGGGACCCAAGTCACTGTACCACACTGCAACACGAGGTAACTATGGATGCCAGGAGGACTGGGTGCTGGGTGGAGGAGTGGCTCCCCTAAGTCTGTGGTGGGTCTGCTCTGCCTGGACCAACAAAGGCCTTAGCCACTGGGCCATCAGTTTCTAGCACTCACCTGGTGGCTCCCAAACATCTGTAACCCAGGGGATCTGATGCCCTCTGCTGACCTCTGCTGACACTGAACAGTGAGTGTGTGTGTGTGTGTGTGTGTGTGTGTGTGTGTGAGAGAGAGAGAGAGAGAGAGAGAGAGAGAGAGAGAGAGAGAGAGAGAGAGGCATACCTATAAAACAAATCCAAGCAAAATATGGCATTTGGCCTGACAAGATGGCTCAGCAGGTACAGGCACTTGCTACACAAGCCTGCTGACCTGAGAATACCCAGAACCATATAAAGATGGAAGTGAAAACTAAGTCCACAAAGCTTTTCTCTGACTTCCTAACACGTATGATGGCACATGCACCCCTCTACACACTAACATGATAGGTAATAGATGATTAATATACAGATAGATGATAGGTAGATAGATGATTGATATAGATTAGATAGCTGATAGACAGACAGACAGACAATTAGAAAACTCCTAGTACTGGACCAAGGGCTGATGACAGCTCTTGCAGCACCTCGAGCCTTTGCCTGTTCTTCTGCCCCAGTGCGACGCTCTCCCAGGCAGGAACTGTCTGATTCTCTTCTGTGCTACAGCAGAATCCTGTGCAGGTCAGGAGTGCCGCACAGCTGCAGTGAATGTGTGGATTAGGAAGCCAGACTGGGCCCAGTCCACATCCTACCTCAGCACTGACTTCATTTTCTGTCCTAGGACGTAATGCTGTCTGAACGCCCCAGAGTAACTTATTTATTTATTCCTCCTTACAAATGGTGTGTGTGTGTGTGTGCGCATCTCTCTTCCCCAGATCACCAGTGACTTAGTCACATGTGGCTCAGTAGGAGGCACTGCACTGGATGAATGGGTGAAACACTGGTGGCCCAGCCTGCCTCCAGGTGGCTCAGGAGGTTTCAGACGCAGGCTGTCCTGAAGGGCCCAGCGGATCTGCTGACAGATGGTGTGGAGCCGGAGTGGAAGAGGCTTCATTAGTCTGAGTGGCTTTGGTGGGAATGGGATTAGCATAAGCACCCTGGGGGCAAGTGGATAAGGCAAAGCTTCTTTAGTTACACTCAGATTTTGTTCTCTGCCACAGTCCACAGCCCTCTGGTAACTGGCTAGTCCAGTTCTTGGCTTAGGTGCGGTTGCAGAGACAGCACAGGGCAGACTGCGAAGGGTTCCCCCCTGACCTCCTGAATGACCTCGCTAGCTCTCGGTCCATCTGTCCCGCACCGGGCCAAGGCCCAGCAAACAAGCAGCGTTGTCCTCATTTGAGACAAGAAAAACTGTTGGCTCAGCACAGAGTGACTTGCCCAAGGTGACACAGCAGGCGACTGCAGAGAAGGGTTCAAAGCCGGCTATGGGACTGACTTGAGGGCCCTTTGTACCCTTCCTGGGGGAGCAGCCTCCGTGTCCTACAAAGCCAGCGAGGTGCTGGCTGCTTAACTCAGTCATTAGGAGCAAAGTGGAGCCCTCATCCTCTGAGCTCTCCAGCTCTCAGGAGGAGCTCCTGGCTTTTCTGAAGAGTTCCTTCCGCAGAAGACTCAGGCCTGGACAGTTTGTAACAATGTATAGTCAAAAAAAAAACAAAAAAAAAACCTAAACTTAAGTCCTGGTTAGTGGTTAGGTGTCAGGATTGAACTAAGTACTTATTACACCTTACCTTGGTTTCTGAAATTTCACTAATTTATCAAAATAAAGAACTCCCTACAGCCAGGTGTCAGCCTTTAATCCCAGCACTCAGGAGGCAGAGGCAGGCAGATTTCTGTAAGTTCGAGGCCAGCCTGGTCTACAGAGTGAGTTCCAGGACAGCTAGGGCTGTACAGAGAAACCCTGTCTCAATAAAAACAAAAATAAATACAAACCAAAAAAACTCCCTACATGTCTTAAAGACTACAAAAAGATATGATTTCCCTCCCTCTCTCCCTCCCTCCCTCCCTCCTTCCCTCCTTCCCTTCTTGGCACTCTTGTGTCCCCAACCTAGGCACAAGGAGCTCTTTGTACATCCTGCAGAGTCAGAGTTACAGTATCTCATTTAATCCTTTCAAAGTCCTTTGATGTATGTAGTATTACAAATGCAGAAACTAGGCAGGAAGTTGTTTACCTGAGGCCACATGGTGCTGAGACAGAGGCCCTGTTGACTGGGCCCTAAAGCCCATGGGTTTTCTGGCTCCTTTATTCCCATGGCTGCCCACAGGAGGCCGAGTGAACAAGTATGCAGCCCAGTGGGGAGACAGCAGCTCTGGGGCTCCTCCCACTCCTTCCCCAGGATTCTTGGGGTCATGGTGTCTGTGAGCATGGAGGGACATCGTTCTGCCTACCTCAACAGGTTCGGGGCTCACTAAGTGAGGTGTGCGAGGCCCGTGGTTAGTAGCAAAGCCCGGCTGTGTCCATTGTTTTTAATGCGCAGAGTAAATCACACAGCCCTTAGGAAAGCAGCTGACCCCATTCTCACCTCCCATCTGTTCACGTCTGTCCCCTCCCACACACCAGCCTGGAAAAAAAGAGAAAAAAAGCCCAGGCGAACCTGAAAGCCTTTATGTCAAAGTTGCCATCCTTCTGCCAATTCCAAGGGCCAGGATTACAGGCACAGCACCACGCCCAGCTCTGCCGCCGCCTTCGTTCTTAACATGTCTGCAGAGATTCTTTCTCAGCTCTCTCCTAAGAATACCTTCAGGAAGGAGAGTCACGGCCTGGAGGATACTGTGCCTGCCCCCAGCCAGCGTCTGCACGGGCCCAGCTAGCTGATCTCAAGCCATCTCTGCATTGACAAGCATTGCTGATTGGGGCCCTCCACTGAGTGTCTCAACCCCAGGGAACGCCTGTGTCAGCTCCCCTTGCTGTCCACATGAGTCCCCTAGACAGGCTGTCCCCAATCTCAGGAAGAGACAGAATAATCTATCTCTCCGGCTGCTTCCCAACTGGGATTTACAGCTGAGCCTGTCACCATGGTCCTGAAGGCTCAATTACAGATTTGTACTCTAGGGCAGGAACCTGCCAGGATTTGCCAAGTAGGCCCAAGGGAAAGCCACAGGTTCTGTCAAACCTGGGACCCCCAGAGAGCACAAGGCCACAGGGCTATGACACTGTTTGGCTGACTCCCTTGTCACACTTGAGGAAACTGAAGTCAAATGGGGGAGGGGAGGGGCACCTTTAGAGCTTCTGCCCCGAAAGCAGGCCCAGCCTGGTGTCTAATATGGAACTTTGTGCTGTTGAGGGTATTTGCTGTACTGCCCATGAGTTATGACTTTAATGTTACCAACATAGGTTTCTTTTTGTTGTGAGAATGTCTGCTTCAGACCATGCTTTGAGTCTGAAGTAAAATACCATGCTTCTGCTGACAAAGACTGTGTTCTGTCCCCAAAACACAATAGCAATGTTTTGGCACATCCTGAACATGAAGTTGCAGCTTCAGTCATCTGTGATTACAAAATGGAATCCTGTTGTTGCCCCTAAGTAGGAACTTTCTCTCCTCAGAGGTCTCCTGAGTCTCCTGGCAAGCCTCAAAATGGCCCAACAATTGTAGATGTTAAGTCATCCTCACTGGATCCTAAATCAACAAGACTGGTGGGTGGCGCCATGCTGCTGCCAACATGGCTGTCACAGGAAAACCATTGGCATGTCCTGGGACTCTAAGCCACCTCCTCTTCTCCAGGAGCCACAGGGAACTGGGTTGGGTGCCTTGACTCTTAGGTCTTAGGGAGGCACAGAGAGAGGAGCCTCCTTGATGTGGACCAAATGCTTATCAGTGACCGCTCATCAAGTCACCTCTCCTCTCTGAATCTGGACATCCTATGTGACAGTGACATTGAGGTGATGATGCCCACTGGGAAGGGGATCAAACAAGGTCACATGGACATAACACCTGGCAGATAGTAGGTGCTTGGTGTACACGGCCACTGCTGTCACCAGTTAATATAACATGGCAAGAGTCTTTGAAACAAGTGGCTTACATGAGAGGTTCCTGGACTCTTCATGGATGTGAGAGACCAGCAAAGGGAATACTCTCTGGAAAGTTTCTGCCATCGCCAGCCATGCTCAGCCTCGTAGAGGAATTCTGGGTCACAGCACAGGACATGCCTCAAAGCTGTTCCTGCCAGATGGTGAGGAAGCCAGGCCATGCATCCACCAGTCATCTACTGCAGGAGGATGGATGCCAGCTCCCTGGTATCTTTCCCGTGTGCACAGGGCTCTGAGAGCCATAGAAAGTCTCTAGGGAGAGTGGCAGGGTTGGCACACAGAAGATGTCAGATCGGTATGCTGAGTAATGGCACACCCTGAGGGACAGAGCAGGGACTGCCAGCCTTTAACCCCAACACGGAACTTCCTGACACCTGAGATACGAGAAGGATCTCTGTGGGCTGAAGGAGTAGAGAGAAGGGCAGAGATTGCTTGAGATCTGCCTAATGTAACCTTCACACTGACCATGTGACCTTGGTCAGTGCCACTTCTGGTGGGGTTTCCTTTCCTGCCAAGCAGGGAGTCCAGCTGGCTATCAGAAGTTCCTTATGTCCTGGCTTTTTCATTTGAGCCGCGAAGCGTATCTCCGGGGCAAAGCCTTCGAGCTTTTCCCTTGAAAGCCAAGGATATTCAGGCTCCGGAGGGAAGCAGCAGAACCAGTGGATCTCTCCTGTGTCAAAGCATCACTTGACACACGCAGAAAAGAGGATCTTCGGTTTTCACCAGAGACCCACTAAGTCAGAAGCTCTGAGGGTGAGGCCAGCGCCCCTGCTCTGCAGAGTCCATGGGGAGTTCTGTCTCAGGTCTGCTCAGATGTGAGCCCAACACCAGGGGGGATTGAATCTTAAGTCTCCCAAACTCTCCTTCAAGCCGTCTGGCTGCGGGGCCAGCCCTGGATTCCACATCTCTCCAGAGTCTCGCAGCTTCCCTCACATGTCTACTCCTCCCATCTGGTGCATCTGGGGCTTAAGAAAAAAAATCTCAGCTTAGGAGAGAGAAAGAAAATTATTCTGGAGTCCTAACAGTTCTGGCAGAGCAGCTGGAGGCTTCTAGTCATCCTTTCTCCACCTACCTGCTTCCCAGAGGCACCTAACACAGGGGTGTGGGGGGGGTCGGGGTGTGGGGGGAGGCTTCTTGTCAGACTTCCTGAGGTGGGAGTTTCCCCTCTACAGACCCACAGGCTCTGGGTCACAGCGGCAAACAGGAGGCTGGACCTGTGAAGGGCACCTGGGCTCCAACGCTTTCCAGCCCGCTCTCCACGGCGTTCTTCTGTAACGGCTCTTGGGATCACGCCACCGTTGTGGTGTCATTCAGGACACTTGACATTTTGAGTCACGCTTCCTTGTGTGCACAGAAGACAGAGTCGGACTTATTGCTATCCCTGAGTCACCCTCTGGGAATCACCTGGGCCAGAAGGTTGGTACCACCGCTCGCTCTCAGCCTCCAGCTTCTGCATTGGCTCCCAGGTGATTGGATCCGCCCACCCAGGTCCAGGTTCCTCAGCGTGGCTCAAGACTTCTTTCTGGTTCCAGCTTTCAGCCTCTCCATCACCCACCATACCCTGATGGAGGACCTTACCTCCGAGAGATAAAGCGCCACCGCAGAGTCCCGGGAGGCTTCAAATCTGAGCCTGCACAGCTCAGATGGTCATCGTGATGGATGCGCAGTTTGCCGTCTGCATACCATGGGATGTGGATAGTCAAACAATGGTTTGATTTCTGGCTTTTCAGTGTTGTGACAATATAGAAGTGACACTGGGGCCCAGAGAGATGGCTCAGTAGTTTAAGAGTGAGCACTGACTGCTCTTAAACCAGGCCTGAGTTCAGTTCCCAGGCACCCATGTTGGGTGACTCACAACTGCTAGTAAACACCAGTGTAAGGGGATCTGATACCCTCTTCTGTCCTCTGAAGGCAATTACAATTATACTCATATGCACACACACACACACACACACAAAGGCACACATAATCAAAAATAAAACTTTTTAAAGTAAATGATATTCAGTAGAAACTTTCCTTTGACCTTTGACTCTGCTCTTTGCTAGGCTGGAAATCCACAGTTCAATGCTTTCTCATGCTACTGGACAGCACCAGCAAACTACAGCTCCCAGACAGTCACACGGCGAAGCGAAGCTCTCTCTGGTAGGTTAGGTGTGTTTAATGGGCTGTATACTCAACTTTCATAGGTTTATCTGTTATAATCCGCCACAAGTGGATGAACATCAGTATTATTCATTCATAAAAAAAGAATTTTAATTTTTAAAATTTTTCATATGCATGCATGTATATATGCATGTATGTTTGCACGCGTATATGCACATGTGTGTGGAGACCTGAGGTTGACATAGGAAGTTTTCCTCAACCACTTCCTACCTTATTCATTGAGGCCAGAGATCTCAGTTGAAGCCAGAGCCTGCCTATCCACCGGTCTGGGTAGCCGGCTTGCTCAGGAGAGCCCACCCCGCTGTCCAGGCACCAGAATGAAGGCTAGCTGCCGTGCCCACCTGGCCTTTACTTGGGTTCTAGGGCTCCAAACTCCAGCCCTCACACTTATCCAGCAAGCTCTTTACTCGCTGAGCAATCTCTCCAGCCCCGGGAACACGACATTGTCTTAGTCAGGGTTTCTATTCCTGCACAAACATGACCAAGAAACAAGCTGGGGAGCAAAGGGTTTATTCAGCTTACACCTTCTACATTGCTGTTCACCACCAAAGGAAGTCAGGACTGGAACTCAAGCAGATCAGGAAGCAGGAGCTGATGCAGAGGCCGTGGAGAGATGTTTCTTACTGACTTGCTTCCCCCTGGCTTGCTCAGCCTGCTCTCTTATAGAACCCAAGACTACCAGCCCAGAGATGGCACCACCCACAAGGGGCCCTCCCCCCTTGATCACTAATTGAAAAAATGCCCCACAGCTGGATCTCATGGAGGCACTTCCTCAACTGAAGCTCCTTTCTCTGTGATAACTCCAGCCTGTGTCAAGTTGACACACAAAACCAGCTAGTACAGACATGGTCTCTTTATGTCGCCCAGACTGGCCTTGAACTGGAATCTCTGCTTTACTTCCTGAGTACAGGCATTACAGATGTACATCTTACCACACCGAGGGGAAGTGGTTGGTTTGTTTTATTTACTTCAGTGTGGGTGACCGGACTAGGGCCTTGAGCATGCCGGGCCAATGCTCTCTACCCCCGAGCTACGCAGATCGGGAGCCAAGTAATAAAAATAGTGCCGTGTTGACAAACCTCAAAAGCACTTCATCAAAACAACCAGGCACAAAAGGCCACGTGGTGTATGACTCTAATTATATGAAATGTCCAGAATTGATAAACCCATAGAGATAGAATGCAAATTGATAGTTTCCAGAGAATGGGGGGGGGATTTCTTAATGAGTAAAAGCCCTTTGGTATGATAAAGGTGTTGGGTGACTAGACAGAGGCACAGTATGCTGGGTGCCCTAAGTGCTACTGAACTGAGCACTTTAAAATAGTAAAATACACATACCAGCAATGCCAGCACTCAGGAAGTTGAGGCAGGAGGATAGAGAGTTTGAGGCTCTTCTAGGCTACAGAACAAGACTTCATCTCAATATGAAATAAATAAATAGAATAAAATGTAAGTAAATAAATAACAAGTGAAAGTATGTTATGTGAATTTCAGCTCAGCCAGCTGCTCTGACCCTGTCAGCTCCTGCCCAGGTCCCTGCAATGGCCCTATTACGGTCCAGCTCCCCAGGTTGGCAGTACAGGTCTTTTGGAGGCCCAGCCCCCCATCATTTCTCAGTCTCACTCCCGCCCGCTCTCCATTCTCCGCCCACGCTCTAAGGGCTGCCAGCTCAGTATACCCAGCCATGATCTCTAATGCTTCTGGGACTTTGCACACGCTGTTTCCTCTGCCTAGGGCATTTCCCCCTTATCCAGCCTCATGGTTCAGCTGTGCTTAGAGATTTTCCTACCTGGTCCCCTCTCCATCATGGGACTCCGTGCCCTTAACACACCCCAGGCTGGATGAACTCAGAACAGTGGCTGGAGGTAGTGAGGCTGAGGAAGGCCATGCAGATGAGGGAGGGAAAGGGGCCAGGTGCAAAGCCAGTGAGCTATCCTGACAGGCAGGGTTGGCCTCTGGCTCTCCTAGGCCATCCTCCCAGCCCTTCTGAGGGTAGCCAGCTGCTTCCCAGTGGTGCCATTTACCTCTCCTTGTGGCCCACAAGGTGGTGCTGTGTCCACCCCTAGCCCAGGCCTCTGCCTGGTGGGACTGGAGAGTGCTGCTCAGTCCTTAGAGCTTGGCCCTCTGGCTCGGGGGCACAGGACACAGTCAAGGACTCGCCTGCCTTTTCTCTCTCAGGCCCACTCTCCTTCCTCCCAGACCCCCAGGTACCCCAACAACATGTTGGTCAGGGCCAGAGGGACCAGAGGGAGATTGAACTCAGGCCCTTCTAGAAAGAGACATATACATACATGCACAGAAAACCCTGCATATGACTGCAACTGCACACTCCTGGGTGCAGCTCCCTTTCTCTCTGCGTCTGTTACCCTCCCATGGAAGGCCTCAAGTGAGGTATGTAGGAAATGCAGTTTGCTAGACAGAAACAGGCCAGGCCTACAGGCAGGTACATTGAGGATAACATCGGACATCTAAACGCATGCAAACACACCCTAACAAGCACTTGGCACTTGTGCCCTGCCCCACACTGTCTGGCCATGTTTATGCACAACAGTAGAGAGGCACACCGTCACATGTCTGTTTATGACCACAAGGCTGGCCTGGGCACCTGCCACCCAGTAGACCTCCTACTCAGAGTCCCCACTGTTCCACAGCTAAGGAGGAGGGTGAACACCAGGTAGGGGCCCCCAAACTGTCACACAGGTACCTGGCAGCTCCAAGCTCAGTTGTGGCTAGGAGCATGCTCTTGTACCCACTGACACCCCTATCCTGGCTCCTTTGTCCCTGGCTGTGTGACCAAAGGCAAACCTCACTGTGTCTGCCCCCTATGGCTAGATTCGCCTCCACTACCACTGGGAGCATGAGGGACTTGGGCAATGAGGGGCATTCTGGGAAGACACTTTTAATTCAGAGTTCCATTTCTAACTCTGATGTCTGCCCTACCACCATCATGAATCCATGTGAGTGTGAGTGTGTGTGTGTGTGTAGAGGTTGGCATTGGGTGTCTTCTTCACTCTCCACTGCATTTTTCCAGACAGGGTCTCCTGATGAGGCCGGAGCTCACTGATTCAGCTAGTGTAGTTCACCAGCAAAGCCCAGCGATCACCCTGTCTCTGCCTCCGCAGCACTGGGCTTACAGACCCCGACACAGTCCGAGTTTTAAGATGGGTTCTAAGGGATCAACTCGGCTTATGTGGCGAGCTCTTTGCCAGTTCCACTCATTAGTCTGCCGCCTCCCGGAACTGTGCCAGGCTCAACAACAAGCAAGTGACCGTAGGTGGCCCCATCACTTCCTGTAGATTCCAACGATGAGGGAAGACAGATCTGAACACTGACAGCAAAGCAAAGGCTGCTGGGAGCTGGAACAAAGGTGGAGAAGCCCTGACTAGTGAAGGTTCATGCAACAGCCTTCCTTGTTCCCTGCTGTGCACCGCCTTGCTGCCTCTGGGCCTCTGCTTACGCGCTCCCCCTCCCAGAGAGCAAGCACCCTTGCCTGCCTGTGACTGCTGTCTGTGTCTGAGAGGTCACCCTATTAGTACCTCAGGCCACTGGGATCTTGTGACTCTTTGGCCAGGACACTGGTCAGCTGGGACCAGTGGCTGCTCTCTCCCGAGGCTTCACTTCTCTGACCCTAAATCTGACACTAACTGCTGTGTGATCTCAAGCCCATCCTGTAACCTCCCAGGCTCGGGAGCCCCCCTCTCAAGGCAAGTGTAAGAACCGAAGGGGAGGCCGTTTGCCAGCTGCAAACCTCCAGGCCTTACATGCTTTCCAGTAAGAGGGGATTTTATTCAAACAGCCTCCTTCTGCGTCCTGGAGGCCAGCCAAAAGGTCTGCGCACAGGCCCCACAGGTTTGGGTATTGCTTACCCGGTGCTCAGGGGTGGGCCGGTTTCTGTTTGGGTTTGTTTCTGTTTGACTTCACAGGCAGGGAAACTCCCGGGGCCAGGTGAGGTGGGTGGGACCTAGTCCACAGAGTTGCCAGGGGAATCCCAAGGGCTGGCTCTGTCCCATCACCCCCCACAGTGCTCAAGTGCACTAGTGTCCCCCCAGTAAGGAGAAAGAGTAGCAAGATTGCCTCAGGGACAGGGTGACCCTGGTAGTCAGGTGACCTGTGTATGTATGAGTCCAGTGCCTCCAGGCAACCTGCCCTCTTGTGGGGGAGGGGGACTTCCACTGTTAGCCTGGGTGCAGGATTTGTGGCGGGGTTCCCTGTGTCTCAGGGGACATCACACGGAGATTAGGGACTGGCATGACCACCTTAGGTCCCTTAGGTCAGTCTTTTTCCAGCCATTCTCGGTCCCTTAGGAGCCTTCAGCCTTCAGTGCCTCAGTTCACCACACCCTACACTGAGCTACCAGCAAACTTGGAGTTCCAGAACTTTCTGGTCTCCCAGCTCTAACACACACTGCCTAAGATGCCCTTCCTTTCCCATGCTCCCCCTTTCTCCTGCCCAGTGTTCTCTCTCGGGACCCTGCACAGGCATCCCCTCTTCTTGGGGGTCCTCCCTCCCCTCCAGGGCATTATTAGGGCCTGTCTTCTGGTCACAGTTCTTACTCTCCTTGTGTCACTGTTATGGGTAGGTCTCCCCAAAGCACTTACATGAATCACTGCCTGCTGGATTCCACTGGGCTCAGGGTCTGGCATACCCCAGACACGAGTTAAAGCCACTGCAGTAGCCCTCCGTGGGTGGGAGATGGCACTGGGGAGATTCCGTGGCTTTCATGGGAAGAGCCCCCAGTAGGGTCTGGACTTGGGCTCCCACTCCTTCCTCCTCCCACCCTCAGATCAATCAATCGAGTGGTCTCCATTAGCCTATATGCTTCAACTTCCTTGTCTGCAGAGCACGGTGGCTGTAAGGATTGGAGGAGGGGTGAACTGCTTGTGTGTGTCGGTCTGCAGACACTAGGAGGAAGCCTGCTGGGGTGTTTTTGAGGAGGAAGGCCCACCAACACCACTGGGGAAAGGACACAAGTGGCCCTGGCAGAGCCCAGGTATTTTGGAGGCCTGCATGGGAACCAGACAGTCCAGGGCACCCTGAGTTCCTGGAATCAGCCTTGAATTCTGACAAGTCACCTGGGACATTAAGGTTCCCCTGGAGGCTTGGGAGCCAGATTCACTCCTTGGCCTCTGAGTGGGTCTGTGTGACACAGGGCAGCATTTGGGACCCTACTGTGTGCACAGAGTTCTGTGCCAAGACAAAACCTTCAAGTCTGAGCAAGGGTTAAGGGGCTCAGACAAGAAGTGTCCACGAGGCCTATCTGCTCCTCTTTCTGGCAGTGTGGTGTGGGTGAGCCCTACCGCTCTGTCCCATGGCCCCTCTGCAACGAGGCCTAAACTGTTAATGTGTACAAAGTGTCCTGGAGACAGAAGTGGAGATCTGTGAGTTTGAGGCCAGCTTGATCTATATAGCAATGTCCAGGCCAGTTAAGGCTGCATAGAGAAACCCTATCAATCAATCAATCAATCAATCAAACAAGGGAAATGTCCTGAATGATCCTGGGTCTCAGTATTAGCCTTCATCTATAGGGAGCTGTTATCTGTGACCTGAAGCAAGTCAGCTTAGTGTCTTGTCTTCTCACTGTTGAAATGAGACTCAACAGTTTTCACTTCACCTCACAGCGTTACCTAGAAGGCTAAATGAACGGAACTACCATGTGGAGAAGGCTTCATGTCCTAGAGCGCCAAGCATGAAGTGTGGGCTTGTGGCTGCGATCTATCTGTCCCTTCTGCTGCTTCTTCTGTTCTTCTGGCACACCTGAGACCTGGGCTCTGCTGATTGACTTGCTATCTGAGTGGTTTTGCTTTTTTATTCGTGTGTGTGTGTGTGTGTGTGTGTGTGTGTGTGTGTGTGTACAAGTGCGTGCATGTGCATGCCACAGTACTGGTGTGGAGGTCAGAAGACCACTCTTGGGAGCTGACTCCTTTCCTCCACTATGTGAGTTCTGGGATGAAACTGGTTTTGGTTCTCTCTCTCTCTCTCTCTCTCTCTCTCTCTCGGGCTTTTTGTTTTTTTGGTTTTTCAAGACAGGGTTTGTTTTTTTTCCCTCTGTGTAACCCTGGCTGTCCTGGAACTCACTGAAACTCAGGCTGACCTCAAACTCATAGGGATCCACCTGCCTCTGTCTCCTGGGTGCTGGGATTAGAGGCATGTGCCACCACTGCTCAGTCTGAATTTGTTTTTAAAGAAAGAACAGGAATAGTTACTGGTTAGAAAATGAAAATGAGTAAGTAAATGTAAAAACAAATCTAGAACCATGTCTGGCATGCCGTGCATTTCAGCAAATGTTCCTGTTATTGTTTCCAACTCGAAGACACGGAAGTGGAGGCTCAGAGAGCTTCCTCAGAGAGCAGGCCACAGAACAAGCTAGAACCAGCCACAGGGCCACCTTCCAATGCAGATCCTAGTGATGAGTCAGCCTGCCCGGCTCCTGTGGATGCCAGGAAAGGCCTCTTGGAGATAGATGGATAAACCATGGTCACACATGGCCAAGGCAGCTGGAATCCACGGCACAGATTCCCTAGGCCAACTGATTTACTTGCGAGAAGCATATGTGGGGCCAACCAACAGAGAACATGGTGAGTTGTATTGTTCATTTGCTTCTCTTGGTCCAGCAGTCTTGCAGAGGCCTATGACACAGGGAACACTTCTGTTCTCAGGTGCCGTCTTGGTGCCCGAAGCAATCTTCCAGCTTACCTTGCCTTCTGACTTCACCCAGAGTGTGGGCAAACCTCCTCACCCAGCCCTCTTCACAAACCCGGGCATGATATGCTCCTCAAGACCCTTGTACTGGTGTGTGCTGTCCCCTGTCCTGAGATTCTGTTCTCTGTCCTGTACCAAGTGAGTCTCTCCTGGAAGCTCAGGTCCTCCTCTGAGCTCCTCCAACACTTAGGCAAGGTGAGCTGTTGTTCACTTGGGCTCTGTCCTTGTCCCTAGATTACAAGAGGACAATCCTTGCTTATTTCTGTGTGGTCTCCTGCGTCCCTCAGGATTCACTCAGGACTCTCCTGGGTCCTGGGAGGCTTGCTTACCATTGCATTGGAGATGGGCATTGGGAAAAGGGCCCTTGGTTTCCCTCCCCAGGGAACCCTGGCTGGCTGTGTCCCGTGTGCTCGTGCCTTGGTTTGCAAATAGATTTTAGGTAGATCCTATGGAGAAAGCGAAGCAGGCACAGGGTGCAGGGTGACATGTGGGGACATCATCTTACATCAGTGATCAAGTACAGTGGAACAGAGGAGGACTCGAGGGACAAGGACTCAAAGGACAAGGCTAGGGATGCTTCTGTGGAATCACTCTCCTGCAGCACTGGAGGTGACGGTCTTGGTCTATGGAGAACAGCAGAGATACAGAGACTCTAGGGCAGACTGGTGGGGTCCTCTCCAGCCCTGAGATGTGAGGACTCCTGAGAAGCTCTTGCTCAGAGTCAGGACTCATCAGCCACCTGTCCCTCATAACAGCTACACGGAGGATGCTCCTACCCTCGTTCCACATAAGAGGAAAAATGGCGTTCAGAGGGCGTTAGCATCCACCCCAAGGTTGGTCACACTGAGTCAAGGTAAAACTTGAAAGGAGGCCAATGTCTGACCTGCAGTCTAAAGGGTGTTTTCGCAAGACAAACATGTCTACTTGTCAAGGTCCCTTCTCCTCTGTGACATCAGCCTGTTAGGAACAAGCTGGCAGCAGGACCCAAAGCTCCTGCCTAGGGAAGTCCCACCGTGGCATATGGGACGGGAGGCCCCCTCTCTGTCAACACTGAGCTTGCAGAGCTGGGCGGTGCCCCTCCTGTCTGGTCTCCCAGGCCTGAGTTTGGTGGCTAGTGGATCATTTCAGCCAGTCAGTTCTAATAGCCACCATCCTGTCTTAAAGACAGCCATTTCCCCCAGCTCGCCTGGGTGACACACACTGGTGCTGCAGAACTGGGGACGGCTGGCTGCAGGCACGTCTGCGAAGACAGAGCGCTCTCTCATGCTCTGCCATGCAGGCCTTTCCCGCCAGACACCGCCCTCACAGCTAAGGGATGCCTAGGGTCTGGGAGGCCCAACTTAGGGAAGAACTTCCTTCTTTAGCCAACGTCAGTGTGTCACAGCTGTGTCCTTAAGCGGTTTTCCTTTCTCTACATCAGTTCCCTCAGCTATAAAGTGAGAGACTTACACATATCAGCAAGTGGTACACAGCCCACCACCACAGAGCACAGACCCCAGGCCTCCTTGGAGAGTATCCAGGACATGCCCAGTCTTCTGGGACAGGGAAATTGCTAGTAATGTCTTTTTTGTTTTGTTGGTGGTAGGTTTTTTTTTTTGGTTTTGTTGCTTGTTTATTTGTTTTTAATTGTTGTTTTGCCAACTTGACACAAACTCAGATCGTTTGGGAAGAGGGAACCTCAATTAAGAAAATGCCTTTAATTGGCCTACACTTGATCTTAGCCAAAAGGCCGAGAAGTGAAGTTTAATTGGCCTATAAATAAGTCTATAGCGCATTATCTTGATTAATGATTGATGTGTGAGGACCCAGCCCACTGTGGGCAGGTCATTCCTGAGCAGGTGGTCCTAGGATGTTAGGAAGGCTGACTGAGACCGCCATGGAGAGCAAGCCAGTGGGCAGCACCCGCCACGGCCCCTGCTCCAGGGTCTGTCCTGACTTCCCTTCATGGTGGCCTGTAAACCATAAGCTAAAACAAATCCTTTCCTCCCAGAGTTGCTTTTGGTCATGGTGCTTTATCACAGCGTTAGGAAACTAGGACAGAAACCAAGACCTAGTGTTTGGTAACACATCAGGGCAAAGGTACTTAACTCAGAGACTGAGAGTGAGGTGGGGCGGGTGCAGGGGGAGGTGGGTGGGGGGAGAAAGGCTGGGTTCAGACACCCTGGGGCTGACTGAGGACTCCCCTGCAGGAACACCTCTGCCAGCTGACTTCCCTAATTCACTCTATCACACACCCTCCACAAGACGGGAACCGTGGAGCAGTTAGCCCCGACTTTCCATTAACAGGGTGAAGGACTTGGACTCAAACCTGGTTTGTCTCCGCGTCCAGGCTACTTTCTCCTCTGCTTAATTCACATCTTCCTCCAAAGCTTCTTCACTCTCCGCCTTCTTTCACATCTTCCTCCAAAGCTTCTTCACTCTCCGCCTTCTTTCACATCTTCCTCCAAAGCTTCTTCACTCTCCGCCTTCTCTTCAAGGTCCCAGCTGGTCTGCCCCTTCTTTTCCAGTTCTGCTTGGCCACCCCAGACACATCTCACAGGCAGGAGTCCCATCTGCCTGTGTGCGGCTGTGTGCGGCTGTGTGGGGCTGTGTGCGGCTGTGTGGGGCTGTGTGCGGCTGTGTGGGGCTGTGTGCGGCTGTGTGGGGCTGTGTGGGGCTGTGTGCGACTGTGTGCGGCTGTGTGGGGCTGTGTGCGGCTGTGTGCGGCTGTGTGGGGCTGTGTGCGGCTGTGTGCGGCTGTGTGGGGCTGTGTGCGGCTGTGTGCGGCTGTGTGGGGCTGTGTGCTGCTGTGTGCGGCTGTGTGGGGCTGTGTGCTGCTGTGTGCTGCTGTGTGGGGCTGTGTGGGGCTGTGTACTGCTGTGTGCTGCTGTGTGGGGCTGTGTGCTGCTGTGTGGGGCTGTGTGCTGCTGTGTGTGGCTGTGTGCGGCTGTGTGCGGCTGTGTGGGGCTGTGTGCGGCTGTGTGCGGCTGTGTGCTGCTGTGTGCGACTCTGTGCGGCTCTGTGCGGCTGTGTGGGGCTGTGTGCTGCTGTGTGGGGCTGTGTGCGGCTCTGTGCGGCTGTGTGCTGCTGTGTGTGGCTGTGTGCTGCTGTGTGCGGCTGTGTGTGGCTGTGTGCTGCTGTGTGCGACTCTGTGCGGCTCTGTGCGGCTGTGTGCTGCCTCGCACAGCTGGTGGAACCTGGGACCTGGTTCGGCTCCATGGGTTGCCGGATGAGCTGTGCTGTAATGGGGCTTCCGCTTTCCTAACCTGATCCCAGTGGTCAGCGGGTTGACTTTGGAGATCGTGGTTATTGTGGAAAGACACCTTGAGTGGTCATTATGCAATATAAAGGTCAGCAGGGATGAGCAGCAGATTATAAATGTATCGTTTGTTTATTTTCCATTAACAAGATTGTTCCACTTCTTGCTATCAAGTAGAGCTCTGGAGAAGGCTGTGCTGATTTGCATAAGAATCCTAAAGATCCTGACTGGGAAGAGCAGGAAGTCCCCTTAATCTGATGTAAATAGGTATAGAAGCATCAATGTGGGGAACTGGAGCAGCTCTGGGGGACTGGAGCAGCTCTGGGAGATTAGAGCAGCTCTGAGGAGTAGAAAACTGTTGAGAGAGCTCCAAAGAGAACTCATCTCCTGAGTGAGGAAGAGCCGGTGGCAAGAACATCAGAGCAAGCATGGAGACACATGGGACTTGGTTCAATGTTTTGGCCAAAGATCTAAGGCATTCAAACACAAGTCCCAACATAAAAGGAACACCTCAGCTCTAGCCTCTCCTCTAAGCATGCTGCCCAGCCTACCTGTGGCATCTATAGGAACCGGACACAGCAGGCCATTGATACCTCTATGAGCAAGCACCCACCAGGGTGCACAGGACCAGTCTTCAATGCTGTGGCAGGGGCTGAAATAACGGCACTAGCCAGAGCTTCGGCTCTCTTACCCGGTTCCTGGTGGCAGGGATGGAGTTCCTTAGAGAGGGTCTTCACCTGGGTTGCTTAAGGAGGGAGGAGCCCCTGCACAGGTCCTAGACTTCCTACTCCTGAAGGTCTGAGAAGCAAAGAGGTGCCCTTGTCTGTGCCCTGAGTTGCTGAGGAAGAGGATGAGTCTGTTGTCTTCACACTGCCACCTGTGACCCCAACTATCCAAGCTCACAAGAAACACATACGGGAGCTCTCCTGTAGGAGAATATTCTTAAAATAACTTAAGAGCAATCGCTATAGTCTTCAGAGCCTTTACCCATACACACTTTTCTCCAAGCCCTGTGAGGAGCAGTGATCCCGAGGAAATGGGCTCGGAGAGGAACACAACTTGCCCATGGTCACCAACAAGTCCACAAGCCCCACCCTGCCCTGCAATGGGCCCCCAAGCAGCTCTTCACCTGCTCACAGCAGCATCAGGACCACAATGGCAATGATCATGAGGACTCCGGCTAGAATGCAGAGGCCCAGGAAGACGATGTCACTGGTGTCCTGGGTCACCATGGTCCCTGGGCCCTCCAGGACCTCTGCCTCATCTCCAGGCGGTGCCTCCTGAAGGTGCTCAGCAGTGGCACCGTAGGGCCCAAGCAGATCAGAACCAGACAGCAGGTGGGCGGATGCCTCCTTGCGCCTTGGCTCACAGCGCACCTCATACTCGTGAATGTCATCGTGCCCGGCAGCCGAGAAGTCGATGTACAACACGCTGACGATCATGGAGGTGTTATTTCTTCTCTGTGGGGTCACAGAGTCATGCTCAGGCCCAAGGAAGCTCAGACTCTCCCAGTGCCTCTAAATAGACATCGGCCTGACTCCATAGCTTAGCCAGACTCCTTCACACTCGGCCTCGGAGTCATCATCTATCAAGGGGGCAGCAGGGCCAGCAAGTTGGCTCTGTGGGTAAAGGAACTTGCCACTAAAACTGGCAACCTGAATTTGGTCACTGAAACTCAAACAATGGAAGGAAAAAAACTAACTCCCACAAGTTGTCCTCTGGTCAACACACACACACACACACACACACACACACATGTAAATTAAACTAATTATAAGAAGGGGGAATGTGAGAGTGGACTGTCTTGAAGGGCATCAGACTTGACGGGCCAGTGTTTGCTCTGGCTTCAAGGAGTTAGGGTAAGTGAAAGACAGCAACAGGAAGAACGCCTAGGCTGGAGGACATAGCTTAGGGTCAGAGCATTTGGCCTGTATGTGTGAGGCTCCAGGTTCAATCCTCAGTACCAGCAAAAACACAAACCCAGCAACCATGGAGTTGAGATTATGTTTGCAATTCCTAAGCCACATGTGGTGGTGCATGCCTTTAATGCCAGCACTTGCAGGAAGAAGAGAACTCAGAGTTAAGGTCATTTTTAATTACATAGTATGTCTGAGACCAGTCTAGACTACCTGATACCCTGTTTTAAAAACAAAGACTATGGAACTGGCACCATTGAGGCTCCAGTTAAGTGTCAATTCTCACAATAGCCTTGGAGTCATTAACATTCCCATTTTACAGACAAGGAAACTGGGACACCTAGAGGTTAAATCCTTTGTCTGAAGCCATGCAGCATGCCATCCACAGAGGCCATATTCTTACCCTGACCTGCCCAACTCTTACCCTGTGCTATCACAAGTGACACAGTCACTCAAACCAAAGAGTAGCGGGTCAGTTCCCACCCTTGGTGGTTTGCAGCTGTGACCACTGAGCTCAGAGGCCATCATCCGCCCAGGGTGAGGCCCAGAGCATGCCCCTGCCTTGCGTGTTTGTTAGCTGTGTCCCTACAGTGTGACCTTCCCTCGGGAGTCTTTCTCTCAGTGATGTATGAAGCAGGGGCCCCTACTGTTTGTCGAGGCTCTGGTCACTCAAAGCCACCACCCTAGATGACACCCATTCTAGGTCTGGGAAGAGCCCCTAAAAAACATGTTGTGAATGGCCTGACCCATTGCACTCTTCACCTCAGGGAAGAGGGAATCGGGGGTCAAGTTGTCTTAAGTGGGTGAGACGTGTAGGGCAGCCTCTGAGAAGCCAGATTTTTAGGGGTGCAGTGACACGGGGCTACTTGGCTACATGTATGCCCATGCCACATCTGACACCACACTCCTCAGGCTGCCCCTTGCAAGGCTGCCACTTCTGAGAATGGAGTCTGAAATAAGAAGCTGCCTAAATCGGAGGGAATACACAGGGACAAGAAATTGAGAGCTCCCGTCATCCAAGACAGCGTGGCTCTGTGTTTATGGCCTCTCTCAAGCTTGGGCTTCTGAAGGGCCCTGGATCCCACATCTCCCAAAGAAGCCTTTGCATCTGTGCCCTTGGTCAGTCTGCCTCTGTCGGCCCGCCTTGGTTAGTCTGCCTTGGTCAACCTGCTCTCCACTCCCTAAGGGGAACCTGTAGCCTTGTTTTTTGAGACACAGAATCAGGACACGGGACAGAGCAGGGCAGGAGCTGTGAGTGGAGAAGAACCAAAGAGAGGCTGGTTATCTACGTAGTGGAGCCTGGAGAGAACACCTGTGGTAGAGGCGGGAACGTGGGGACTTGGAAAGGAGGAAAAGCCCCGTGGGACTAGAAGGCTGGGAGTTAGGAGGTTAAACCCAGTGTTCCCACAGAGCTGCGGAAGGGCCAGCTCCATGATGCTATTGATCTTGGTCACGTACGCCTCGGTGACAGCAGCTCCTTCAGATGTAGGGCCTTGAGGTTGAGGAGTGGCAAGGCCGAAATTAAAGTGCTTAGACTTTGCCCTTCCAAGCAGTTGATTCTATGGTCCGTGGCCCTGTGTTCTGGGGTAGGGTAGAGTTCTGAAACTAACTATTCATGAGTCCTTGGCTCTAGGACTTCATGATTTCCTTTCTGGGACTCTGTTTGAGGGTGAGAGATGGGCATATGTTCATGTGTGTGAGGGTGTACATGTGTGTATGGATATGCATGCCCTTGTGTGTGTTTGTGTGTTTGAAGACCACAGGTTGACCCTATATACACTCCCAAAAGCAACCCACCTTGTTTTCTGAAACAAAGACTCTCACTGGGCCCTGGAGTTTGAAGATTAGGCTGGATTGGTTGGCCAGTGAGTGCCAGACATAAGCCTGTCTCTACCTCCCTAGCACACACCATGCTAGGTAGTATTGTGTAGCTCTGGCTAGTCTGATCTGGCCTAGAGCTTGCTATGTAGACCAAGCTAGCCTCAGAATCACAGAGATCCACCTGCCCTTGCCTCCCAAGTACTGGATTAAAGGCATACATCCCCACCTCCACTTTTAACATTTCTATTTATTTTTTAGATGAATGTGGGTCTGAGGACGGACCTCATGTCCCCATGCTAACATGGCTAGCACAGCCAAATGTTCTTCAGCTTCCTTCTCGTGTTTAAAGGACAGTGGCAGCCTGGTGGCTGGGAAGGCAGAGCAGAGGACAGCAGGGGCCAGAGGCAAGTGGTGGGCATGGGACACCGGGCCAAGCCAGGCTGCAAACGCCCGGGTTTCAGAGCTTGGGAGCTCTAACAGGGGTAGACCATTTTTCCTTCTCTCCCCACCCCCTTCCCTACATTCTCCTAAGGACATCATTCAGGGTGTTGGGGTATGACATTGCCCAAGGACTCTCTCAGGCTCCTCCTACCTATCCACCCCAGCCTGGGTCCACAGCCTCCAGAATCCAAGGATAGAAGAAAAATCTTATTTGTAAGCTGCATAGCCTTTGGAGGGAGGTGGATCCTTACTTGAAAGGCTCACTTGTTTGTGGAGCCCAAAGATGTATTGAGATCACCAGGTTGGGGAGGATGGGTGAGCAGTGAGCAGGGGGATAGCTGTACATAGTAAAGGGATCGGGGTTCCATTCCCTGGAGGTTCTCAAAGAGGGAAGCAGGGAGGAAATTTAGGGTTGTTCGCCATGAGGGGTGTGTGTGTGTGTGCCAGTAAGCCTGCATCTACGCCTGTGGGTACCATCAGAGCCACGAGGGAAACTGAGGATAGCAGGTGCCCTTCAGTAAGGCTGAGAGCCCATCTCTTCTATCTCCCCTCCCCTGCCCCTACCTGAGACTCGGTACCGCAGGTGTCAAAGCGGGCCTGAATCCGGAAGTTACTACCAACTTCCTGGGCTGCACAGCTCCGGCTACCCAGGTAGACCTTGGTCCGCTCCAGTGGGGCCAGTGCCTGGGCAGAGATTAGGATCTGGAAGTCCGTGCGAGAACAGGTCACATTCATGGGCACCACTGGAACAGGAGGGGAGAGTCTGAGACCTTAGGGCTGCAGTCAGACCCATAACCCCTAAGCCTCCCAGAAGAACAGTAGACATGGAACAGAACCACTGACTAGGGAAGGTGCTTATGACATACTATAGGACTCAGTTGGGATATATTGTGTACATTGCTCCCCTGGGCCCCTGGGTCTGTGAGCTCTTAAAGCATGTACTGTAACAGTGTTTCTGTCTTCTCTGAGGCCAGCATAGAGCTTGGCAGGCCGAGGAAATGCTGAATGAATGAATGAATGAATGAGTGTAGGAGTGAGTGGAAACTAATTCTTCACCACAATAAAAGTGAGTGCTCATCACTTAGCCACACGGTCAGCTGTGCACCCCATCATTCAGTAAATACAGCTACTGATGGCTTCCTCTGCACAGTACACGCAAACACAGACATGAAGAAGCCTGCCACGCCACGGCTTGTGCACGACAATAAATGTGGAAATGCACAGGAGTGCTGTGAAGGACTAAGATAGAAAAAGGGGGTGTGGCTCTGAAGAAGCGGGGGTGGGGGGGTGGAGGATGGCGGGTGGAGGGTGGGGGGAGGGGCAACCCTGTTGCCCCTCCCTGTGATGGCCATGGATGGTGGGTTCACCACAAGCCACCTCAGTTTTGAAAACAGATCTCTGAGAGGTGAAGCTGCCTGTTGTGGCTGAGTTTGGATTTCAGCCTTGAGGGAGGTGGGTGGGCCGGATTCCCTAGTTACCAGTCTGCTCATTACAATCGGTCAGCTCCCAGCATGCTCCGTGCTGCGCAAGAGTGTGACTTTGAGTGTCTGGGGCTGCAGGAGCAAAGGAGCATGTGAGGCAGAGGCAGGTGGGGGTTGGTCGCTAAGCTGGAAGAAAAAGGAAGCCTGGCAGGCAGAGGCCTGGAGCCCTCGGCCCTCTCCGGGAAATGGCTCAGACATATTTCAACCTCGGGTGTCTGGGCAGGCGGGGATTTATGGGTCCGCTGTCTCCCACGATGATCTCGGTGGCGCTGAACTGTGTGTCACCCCTGATTGATGCCGAGGCTGCCCTCCCTGTGGAGGGGCTGCCTACAGCCTGGGCCCCATCTGGTGCTGGTCTGTCTGACCCTAGGCTCCCACAGGGGCCTGTGTAGGGAGTACAGAAGGTGCTGGGACAGGAGCCAGAATGATAAACCACCCCCACCCTCATCTCCAGATTTGCTGCAAGAAGAAGCTGTCTAAATCACTTAGCACTGCTCAGGCTGGGCCAGAGACTCAGGCTCTCCGAGGCAAGCTGGACCCTGGAGAACCTTCAATCCAAATCCGGCTGTTCAGGGGGAAACCAGGGTCTGGAGAGCAGAAGGCTTGCTCGCCATGCTCACCAGAAGCAGGTCACCGGGCGGGACCCAGATGCCACCTGGTCTCACAATATCCTCCTTGTCCGTGAAGAATCAGAGGAAGCTATGCCAAGAGCCCCAGCTTTTCTTCCCACAGAGCCAGGGCCAGAAGGGACTCTGTGGGCCACCAGCTTGTGACTGTTCTCTGCTCCACTGCCAGGGTCCCTTCCCTAACTCCTCTGCTGCAGGGATGAGGAAAAGGATCCTCCCCGGCTGGGCAGGCCAGAGTTGGCGTAGCCTGTCGCTCTTACTGACTCAGGGACTCGCTAGCCTTGTACCACTGAGTCCACGTTACAAAAGTGAGTAAAGCCGTAGCACCAGCTTTCCCAGCCTCTGCAGAAAAAGCATGGCTGTGTGACTGGTTTGAAAACCTAGGGGCCCAGGACAAAGCATTGAGAGCCCTTTGGAAGGCTCGGACTTTCTGGGTAACAGGAGTTTTGTGGCTACCACCTATCTTCCCTTTTTCCAGCCTTGGCTGTGGACGGGATGCCTGTGGTTTGCAGCAGTTCTGTTGCAAACACAAGGATCTCAGCGATGCTCGTAGGAAACTCTGAGTCCCTGGCCCCATACAGGGCTTGCCTGGCTAGGGCACTGCTGGGTGAGGACATATCAGTACCCTTTGTCCAGTCAGCACTTCTGAATAGTGCAGGCAAGGTTGGTGGCATCTCGGAGATTCCGCCTACTTACTGTTGATAACTTGACATATTTTGTGTGTTGATCCTGGAAACTAGATCAAATATCCAGGAGGCAGAGAGCCCATGGGGAAAGGAGCCAGTTGGGGGGGAATTAGGAATCATGGAGTCACAAGCTATGAAAAGAGGGTTCTGGGACAGTGGAAGTTAATGAAGGCCATACTGGAGTGATCTCAAAGGTCCTCAGGGTAGGCGACTGAGTAGGGTGGAGGGGTTGTGTCACAGTGGACACAGGAAGGAGGCCGCAGAGGTCACCAGGATCCACCCCCTCAACCCAGCTGACCTCCAATGTAGGCCACGGAGAAGCCCCTGCCGGAGGTGCTGCGGTCAGTGTGCAGCAGAAGCAGGAGTTGGTTGTGACTTGAGGTGACAGGCGGTGGCAGGTGATGCCCACACCACTTCCCCAGCAGCTGCGCCTCCTCACTGGCCCCATCAAAGGCTGCCAGATGGTCGAAGTCACAGGTTCCGGTTAGGCTGTTGGGCTCCTCCAAGCCCAGGTCCAGGATGAAGACCTTGACCCGGTAGCCAGGGGGCAGGCGGATGGTCCAGTGACAACGGATATTGTTGGGGTAGGCGCCGGGGTACTGTGGGCTGGAGAAGTTTCCACGCACAGCCGTGAACACCTCCTGGCATTCTCCTGGGGAGAAGGAAGTAATGCTCACACACATAATAAATGATAAATGAAGTTAGGGTCTCTAGCCTGAGGTGCCACCGGGAGGTGGTAGAACCTTTAGGACACGGGCTTACTGGGAGATTCACTGCGGGGGATGTCTTCAAAGTGGACGCTAGGGCCCCAGTCCCTTCCTTTTTATGTCTCTGCTTCCTGCCTGTTGTGAGGGGGCAGCTTTTGTTTTATTCTTGGCTCCCTGTCATGACGTTCTGCCTCATCACAGGCCCAAAGACCATAGCTGGCAACCCTCGGGCCTCTGCAACTGTGAGCCAAGGCGGACCTTTCCTCTCTGCCTCACACACCCTCATCTATCTCAGGTATGGAAAGCCAACCTTCTGCCTACATGCCAGCCTTGCTCTCAGCCACCAGTCCTCTGCCCTCAGTGCCGTTCATGCCCCTGGGCTGACTTCTTCGAGGCTCTGCTCAATCCCTCCTCCGGGAAGTCCCCTGTGATTCCACCTGTTTGCACTTATGGCAGCAGCTCACTACACCACCCATCTTTCTAGTGCGAATTCTCTGAAGCTCACCCATCCTGTGCACACATCACATGAGCATGTAGTGCGCTCCAGGCACAAGTAAAGGAGCTAGCTCGCCACCAGGAGAGGAGTTGGACAGAGGTGGCATGAGGTAGATATAAGAGTGTGAAGGAGGGGCTAGAGAGCTGGCTCAGTGGTTAAGAGCACTGACTGCTCTTCCAGAGGACCAGAGTTCAATTCCCAGCAACCACACTGTGGCTCACAACCATCTGTAATGAGATCTGATGCCCTCTTCTTGTGTGCCTGAAGATAGCAACACTGTACTCATCCACATAAAATAAATTAATAAATCTTTTTTAAAAAAAGGGTTGAAGAGTACAAAGGAATTCTCTAAGGCAGTAGTCCTCAACCCTCCTATGATGTGACCCTTTAATACAGTTTCTCAAGTTGTACTGACCCCAGCCATAAAATATTATTATTATTACTATTATTTTGGTTTTTCAAGACAGGGTTTCTCTGTGTAGCCTTGGCTGTCCTGAAATTCACTCAGGATTTGAACTCAGAGATCCTCCTGCCTCTGCCTCCCAAGTGCTGGGATTAAAGGCTTGTGCCACCACCGCACAGCTCCATAAAATTATTTTCGTTGCTACTTCACATCTGTAACTTTGATATGGTCATGAATCACAATGTAAATATCTGATTTATGACCCCTGCGAAAGAGGTTTTGGGCCCCCAAAGGGGTCACGACCCACAGGTTGAGAACCACTGCTGTAAGGCGTTTAGAAGGGATTGATCCCATCTGAGCGAGAACATAACCAGCTAAGGCCTTGCTGCTGGCCCAGAAGACTGCACTAAACCATTAGACACAGAGCAGAAAATCCAAGCCCCGAGGACACAGGCAAGCATTGAATCCCCAAGCATAGCAGTAGGCAGGATCTACAGGCATTTCCATAGCTCGGCTCTTCCTACCTGAGAAGTAGTGGGCCTTGAAGCCCCGGCCTCCAATGTTGAAGTCAGACTTGAAGACCACCTGCAACTCATGGCCCAGGGACACAAGGGTGGGGGGTCTGGCGCGGCCACAGTAGTGGAGCCCGTGGGCAGGACCAGGCGCTCCAAGCACAGCCACATAGTCATACATGCATTCATCGCTGCCCTCGACCTGGAAGTCCACGAACACCAGCTTCACAGCAGCAGGTCCAGAGGCACGGATCAGCCAACGACACTCCACATTGTTGGGGTAGTTGTTGGGGTACTCGGGGCTGCTGAGGACCCCTGACAGGCTGGTCAGGACACCACCGCACACATCTGCAAGGGAGCCCATTTGAGCTGACCTCCTCCCCAGGGAACCAGACACCCAAAGCACTGTTCCACAAACACACACACGTGGCAGGCACAGATCTGCATCCTGACCCACATGGCACCCACCTTTTACAGTGAGAGGCCAAGTAACTTATCTGTCTAGGCCAGAGTTCACTCAGGCAGGCCTTGGGGATAAAGACCCTAGTAGAGGGGTTTATTTAAAGGTCCAGAATCCCCAGGTGGAAGTAAGGGAGTGACATAAGATGGGAAAGCGTGTTAAAGGGGGCTGCTGAACCCCACTAAGGAATGTCCAGGTCGGGGCAAGGCGTACACCTGAGCTACGTCGCTCCAGGAGTGGAGGGGGTAGGGAATTATGCACTATGTGGTGGTTTGAAGGAGAATGCCCCCCCCATAGGCTTATATATTTGAATACTTTGGCCCTAGTTGGTGATACTACTTGGGAAGGGTTAGGAGGTGTAGCCTTATTGGAGGAGGTGTGTCACTTGGGGCAGGCTTTGAGGTTTCAAAAGCTCACATCATTACCAGTTCTCTTCCTTAAGCTTACCCTCGTGGAGCCAGGGGTAGGCACTCAGCTACTGCCCCAGCGCCATGCCTTCCTGCCTGCCACCGTGCTCCCCATCACGACAGCCATGGGCTCTAACCCTCTGCCACCGTGAGCCCTAAATCAAACATTTTCCTTATAACTTGTCTCAGTCATGAGGTTTTGTCACAGCAATAGAAAAGACACGGTCAAAACCCTCAAACAAAGACATGGCGGGCAACACTGAGGTGACACGAGCCAAGCAGCATGGACAGGTCACCCAGCTGGCTGACAGAGCTGGAGCCCAGGAGATGAGCTGCCGTTATGTGACCAGAGAGTGGCACCTGGCAGCTGAGGCCCTGGCTTCCTGTCCCAGGACTGCCTGCTCAGCTGCGTTATTGTAGGTAATAGTATTTCCTCTCCGGGCATCAGATTTACTGTGAAATGGGAAGGCAGGTGGAGATAGTCTGTGATATCCCATCAATTAATATCTACAACCTGAGAGATAGATACTCTGGAGTTCGTTCTTATGCTGAGTTTCCAACATGTGTGTGTTTTACATACATGTATGGATTCTGTATGTTTATATGTACTTACATATATGTGGGATGTTCATGCCCATGCAGATGTGTGTATGTTTGGAGGTAGAGGATAGAGATATTCTGTTCTATCAGCCTTTGTTCTGTCTCTCTGAGACAGTGTCTCTCTCTGAATCTGAGGCTTGTTAATTTCCAGCTAGGTTCGATGGCCAGCAAACCCCAAGACCAGGGTCACAGGTGTGCATGGCCATTCCTGTATCTCATGTGGATGCTGGGAATCCAAAAGTCACTTACCCACAGAGCAATCTCCCAGACCAATAGCTTTTAGTATAATAAGAGACAGAAGCCAAAGTTACCCACCTTATACAAAAAAATTTAGCCCAGTGGAGTCCATCAACATCCATAGGTTTTAGGGATCGGTTTTTTCACAAGTGAATGTTGGAAACATGAGCCCGGGACTAGGGCGGGAGCTGGGCTGTTAAAGTGTTTGCTGACCAAGCATAAAGACCCCAGTTTCACTCCCAGCATCCCCACGAAAGTCAGGCATGGTGGCTCGAACTTGTAATCTTAGCGCTAGGGAGGCAGAGGCAGGTTGATTTCTGGAGCTCACTAGCCAGCAACCATTCTAGCCTAATTAGAGAACCCAGGTCTCTGTAAGGTGGATGGCTAGAAGGACAGCTCCTGAGGGACAACACCTGAGATAGACTTTTGGCTTACATGCACACACACACACACACACACACACACACACATGTGCAAGCACACAAGTGTGAACTTGTGAAATGAATGCATATCATTAAAATACTGCCTTTATCTTTTTAGATCTCAAAGATTAACAGGACAGCTCTGTCTGCTATCACCTATTCCTGTTTGTAAAAATGCTGGAAAGCATTTCCTGTGATGTCAGGACTTTGATACCTTAAAGTCCTGCAGTCCCCAGGCCTAAGGTCCCCACACTCTAATCAGAGTAACCTCTTGTCCCTGTGTTTTAACACACCACAGTTCTATGCTTCTAAATTCACTAGGGCTGCTGTCTTGCCTGAGTCCTAGGGTTGCTGGGGGTGGACCTGTGGACAGGGGCATTTGTGGCTATCCTGCGTGGGCAGACACAGAGGCATCTGATCTTGTCCTAGGAAGAAAGGAGGTGTTTTGGGTCTGTGCACAGGAGTTCAAAGACAGGAGGGAGGAGCAAGAAAGCTGGGGAGCAGGGCCAGGGCTCCCCCTCATGGGGCTCCATGACAGGTGACAGATCTGCTTGGAGGAGTCAGGGATTCAGGAGCACTAGTAAGTGATGCTTTGGGGGAAAGGCCCTGAGCGGGGGGGGGGGGGGGTACCCCGCAGTCAGAAGCCACAGGATTTCAACAGGAACAACAGCAGGGATCTCCTGCGGCCTGATGCCAGCTAAGAGAGAAGGACCAAGGCAGAGGAGCCCTGGGGGCCTCCTTTCAGGGAGCTGCCTAGGGGACCTCCGCAGCCATGGAGGAAGCAGGGAAGTATACGGGTAGCAGGGAGTGGTTTGCAGTGTGAAGGAAGCCACCTTTGCCAGCCTGGGCTGTGCTAAATCGAGGTCATCCTGATTGCAGAGGGGCCTACACTAAGACGCTGCTCATTCGCCTCCCCTGTACCCCACCCCCACCCCCACCCCCGCAGCTGGGGTCAGCCTTTCTGCCGAGCGCCCCCGCCTGACCTTTCTGGTAGCCTGCAGAAAAGCCTCGGCTAGCCACATGCTTGTCTGAGTGGAAGACGACAGACATGACGTGCCAGGAGGAAGTGAAGGGCGGCGGGGGCACCTGGCCACAGAACCTGCCGAGCAGATTGCCCTTGTCTCCAGAGGCCCCGTTGTAGATCTCCAGGAAGTCGAAGCCACAGGTGTCATGGTACTCCAGGTCAAAGGCGTGGAAGGTAAGCAGCACGGAGGAGCCCTCGGCCACCACGATCAGCCAGCTGCACTCTGTGTCGTAGGGATACAGACTCGGGAAGTTCGGGCTGGAGAAGTTTCCAGATGGCGCGGAGAGCACGCCCCCACACTTGACTCCTGAAGCAGGAGAAAGGGAGGGCTGAGAGTCAGATCTGGGGGTTTGGAGACTCGAGGCAAGTCTGGGTCCTTGAGACTGGAAAGAAAACCGGACAGGGTCCCGAATCACTCGGGGTGCGTGCCTGGATTCACGCAAGTATGCGCGAATCTTTCAGATACTGGGGAAGCGGTCTTCTAGTCATGCAACAAACATGGAGCACTGGGCGATCAGCGGGAATAGCGATGTTCTGGTGGGAAGACAAATGAGCAGAATGTGAAGCAGACAGGAGAGGGATAAGCTCTGGGGAGAACAGTGAGAGGTGGGAGCACCTTTAGCCCCAGCGTCAGGAAGGCAGAGGCAGGCAGATCTCTGCAAGTTCAAGACCAACCTGGTCTACACAGGAAGTTCCAGGCCAGTCACATAGAGAGACGCTGTCTCAAAAATAAGTAAATAAACAATAAGTTAATAAATAGAAAACAGTAATTTAAAAGGACACAATGAAAGGCAATTAGAAAACCAGATTTGACAACTTTGAATGAAATGCTAGATTAGACAGCGCCATTAATGTGCTATCGCCAAGGAAAAGACTGGCAGGAGGGAAAGCGTAGGTGGTTGGCCACGCAGGCATTGTCTGGGAAGCTCATTCGATGTTGCTGAGCTTTTGAAAACCAGATACATTTTTGTTGTTTTGTTTTTTTTTAAGATGGGGTGTCCCTGAGTAGCCTCACACCAGCCTCAAATTTGTAATTCTATTACCCCAGGCTGTCCAACACTGAGGTTACAGGTGTGTGCCAGTACCTGGTTCAAGTGTTTGGAAAACACAATTAAAAAGATACAAGTCTGGTCTAGCAGCACACACATGTAAGGGAAGTTCTCTGGAGACTGGGGCAAGAGGACTGTAAATTTTAGGCAAGCCTGAGCTACATAGAAAGACGATGATTTGAAAACGGCAACCACAGTAGCAGCCGTAGGCTTAACAGAGAGGCAGGAGGGAGTCAAGGGAGAGTGAGTGTGTGATCAGGATGCATTGTATGTGTGTATGGAATGACAAAGAACTGATTTAACAAATATAAAATAAGCCAAGAGAGAACTTTATACAGTAGAATGCTACACAATTTGAAATAAACACTCCATCACTTACAGAGTAATTTTTTTTTTGAGGTAAAGTTCTAGTTCTAGAGCCCAGGCTAGCCTTGAACCACAGATTCGCTTGCCTCAGCCTTTGGGGTGCTAGGATGAAGTGTGTGTGTGTGTGTGTGTGTGTGTACATACATGTGTTCGTTTGTGTGTTTGTGTGTTCATGTGTGTGCATGCATGGGCATGTATTTGTGTATGAATTCCTGAACTCAAGTGATTCTCCTGTCTCAGCCTCTTCAGTGACGAGGACTACAGAGATGCACCACTGTTCCCCACATTAAAAAGAAAACAAAAATTTTTGTTTGTTTGTTTTGAGCCAGACTGTTTCTATGTAGCTCTGGCTGTCCCAGAACTCCTTGTGTAGACCAGTCTGGCCTCAAAATTACTTGGATCCTCTTGAGTTGGTCCCTGAGTGCTAGGACTACAAGCCCGTGCCACTGCTCCCAGCTAAAGGAGCATCTGAGTGGGCGCGTGTGCTCGTGGAGGCCTGAGCAGCTTCAGGTGTTGGTCCTCAGAGACCGTCCGTCTTGTGTTTTAAGACAAGCTCTCAGGCCGGGCAGTGGTGGCGCACACCTTTAATCCCAGCACTTGGGAGGCAGAGGCAGGTGGATTTCTAAGACAAGCTCTCTTATTGGCCTGGAGCTCACCAAGTAGGCCAGGCTGCCTGGCCAGTGCCCCGGGGACCCGCCTATTCCCACCTTCCCAGCCCTGGCATTACCGACGGGGCATTATTCCACGGCTGCTGGATCTTGAACTCGGGTTTTCCTGCTTGTGCGGCAAACACTTTACCAAATGAGCTACTGCCCAGCTTATAAAAGAGCACACTTTAAAGAAATCTTTTAAAAATTAAATTTTGAGTCTGGAGAGATGGCTCCGTGGTTAAGAGCATCTCCTGCTCTTGCAGAAGACCTCAGTTCAATTCCCAGCACCCTCACGGCAGCTCACAACTGTCTGTAACTCCAGTTCCAGGGGATCTGATGCCTTCTATACGTACCAGGCATACAAAGAGTTCACAGACACACCGGCAGACAAAATACACACATAAAACAAAAAAATAAGTAAATCTTTAAAATATAGATTGTATTTATTACTATGTGTGTGAACATGTGTGTGAAATGCCCCAGCATGCGTGCGCAGACTCAGAACAACCTGTGGGTTCTGGGGATCGACCTTCTCACTGGCCCCACAAAGGAGCTGCCTTCTCTTCTTCCTCTTCCTCCTCCCCCTCCTCCTTCATCAAGATTTATTTTTGTTTTAAATCATGTGTGCTCATGTGTGTCTGTATGGGAGTATGTGCGTGAGTGTAGGTGCCCACGGATGCCAGGGTACTCGATCCTCTGGAACCAGAGCTGTGATCTTCCCGATGACGTGGATCCTGGGATCAGAACTAGGCTCCCTGGAAGAGCGACCAGTGCCGAACCCTCTTGGCAGCCCTAGAAACATTCTTTTTCCTCTTTTTGTTTGTTCGGCTTTTGGAGTTTTTTGTGTATTGTTTTTTTTCCAGACAGGGTTTCTCTGTGTGGTCCTGACTGTCCTAGAACTCACTCTGTAGACCAAGGCTGACCTCGAACTCAAAGATCTGCCTGGCTTAGGAACAATGAGGTTCCATTTGGTCAAGCCAAGGATAAAGAAACTTCTGTGAGATAAATAGTCCCAGTACTTCAACAATCAATGATGAGAGGCACATTGGAATAACGTCCCTGCGAGAAGGACACAGCCCAATCGAATGTCTGTGCTGATTTGGACTGACTGAGTCTCCCTCCCAGGCACACTCCCAGGAGGGGCGGGGCTGAGGAGAGTCAGGCAAGCCAGGTAGAGCCTGTGGTGTGCTGTGCCTGTATCTTGTGGGGTTAGGGGGAGAGCAGTTTTAGGGAGCACCAAGATCCGCAGAGGAGGTGATATGTGCAGAGTGGGAAGGAAGTTGCCATTACTGGTGAAGATGGGGTGGGGGTGGGGGGCATAACTCACCCTCTGCGGACCTCAGCCACCTGCTAGCCTAGTTCTCCACAGGCAGACAGAGGGGGTGCAAGAGCCCTGCAGGGGTCAGGTCACATGATTTCCTCTCTGTCTGAGCAGATTGCTGCCAGGAATGGTGTCTAGTTCATAGCCCTCTGGCAAGAAGATGGAGGGACCTTTCTTTCAGTGTCTACTCTTGTCCTTCCCCCACACTGACCATACAAGTGTCAGAGCAGAACTCCTGTGGCCAAGGAGGCCCTGGGCACCAGCACAAGTGGAAATCTCGCTTATAAAGATCCAGCCAGGCACACTAACCCTCAGGGTCACGCCAAAGCCATCCAAGCCTTGGAGGGTAGGAAATAACAACCTTCTCCCCACTACCCAGGCATGGGCTGAGACCCAGATGTGCCCAAACCATTTCTGCCAGCAGTGGAGTGACTGGTAAGCTACCTCTTCCCTCTTGGCCCTAGTTGAGCTTGAGGAAGACAAGCTGTAGGGAGCAGCTCCCTCCCTCCAGTCCCCGGCAAGGTCACATGTTTCAGACCGTGAAATGATTTCACAGAAGGCACCTGCAGGGTCAGAGTGACCCAAAGGTCCTAGGATCACAGTCTGGGGCAGAGGACTGGGAAAGGAGCATCTGAGCCCAACAGAGGATGAGGACGAAGTGACATGACTTAAACTTTAAGGGTGAGGAGAGAGAAAGGGGACTAGCTAGGTGGCTCAGCAGACAAAGGTTCTCACCACTGAGCCTGAACTTAATCCACATACGGGCATGGCGCATGGCGAAAGGAGGGAACCAGCTCCCACAGCGTGCCCTCCGACCTCCACGGGGGGCGATGCAGCGCTCCCACGTGCATGCGCCCTCTGCCCCCCCACCCCACACACATAATAAATGTAATTGGAAAAGTATTTTAAAGAGAAACAGAATCCTTCTAAGAAACTCCAGGAAGAACTTTTTCCCAGGCAGAGGGACAGCAGGGCAAGGCTTTCCTAGAAAGGGAATCTCGTGGTTCCCAGCAAGGACACAGACACATTGCAGCCAGCACACCAGAGGCTCCAAATGGCGCTCCACAAGGAAGCCTGCGACAGGAAGTGTGGCTCCCAGAAAAGAGGGTCCTTCCCGCGGTGGGCAGGCCTTCCACACCTCTGAGTTATGCCATTCACGTGCCACAACTGTGTGGCCTTGTACCTAAGCCCTCGAGCCCTGAATTTCTTCATCTGGAGAAGCGGGCCAGCTCTCACCAGGGACTTTGTTCAGCAGATGAAATACCCTTCTGTGTGTGACGCCCACTGCAGGCCTCACTCGATGCCGTCCATCCTACACGGAGCAAGCGCACACTCAACTCAGCTGGGTCCCAAAGCGGCTCCCACTTTCTGGCTGGGGCGTCCTGAGTCCCTGCTTCCTCTGTGCGCTCCTCCCATCCGCCCGGCTGTGAGTTGCTGGCTCACCTACCTTCCATGGCCTGGGCCCCAGGACCGGAGTCCAGCAGTACCGCTGCCAGCAGTAGGCAGGCCCCCAGCTCAGCTAGCATCTCCTCACCGGGGGCTCCCCGCACCAAAGAGGAGTTCAGGGGTCAGGATCCAAGGGTCTGAGAGGGGAAAGAGAGGTGAGGCTGGAAGGGCCTCCAAGTAAATGGTGGTGTGAATAATTCATCGGGCCCTTGAATTAGTAAGTCGATCCTAGGTGCTTCCTCCAGTCCTCACTGAGGTGACGGATCTGGTGTCTCCTGGTTGACACTTACTGAGAACTGCAATGGCCACCCTGTATCAGGAAGGGGAGCAGGTTGGACCTGGAAGAAGACAGTGGAGAAATGGCCTAAATTCCAGGGCCAGATCTATCCCAGGTCAGCCTTCCGCTGGCCAGGGGACCCTGAACAAGCCATTTCACTCCCGTGCCTCTTGGCCTTCTGATCTAGCCATGCAGCCCTGCCTCCAGGGCTACTGGGAAAAAGACATGAGAAAGCATGTGCTAACATATGTAGTAAGCACTCAGAATCTGCTGAAGGCCCAGCAGGCGTGTGTGTACTTCTGACTTTCTCCATCCTCCAACCCAGTGGAAGCCAAAAGGAGCCTACCATTCTCGGGACAGACAGGACAAGCTTCCTTCCAATGTGAGACATCAGCTCAGAGGGACGGAGAAGGGCCATGGCTGATGGCAGGAGGCTTCTTCAAGGAAAACTGCGTCAGGAGCCACGGCTGATGGCAGGAGGCTTCTTCAAGGAAGACTGCGTCAGGAACGGCGGCTGTGTTCTGCTGTGAATCTTCTAATGCGGCAGTCTCCGGCCGCAGACTGCGGGTAGCCAGGACTGAAGCCATGCCCTCACTGGTCCAAGAGGTTCATTTACACGGCGCTGCATCCAGGCACTGTGCTAGGAGCTGGGACTTCAGAAGAGTCCTGAAGAGAGTGGTGTCCAGCAGGAAATGGGATCTGTTTTTCCCTCCAGGAATCTTTCCCTTTGAGTCAGCCCACCCCACGAGGAGCGGGGGAGGAGAGAGGGGGAACACATGCATGGAGGTCAGAAACCAACTTTGAGTGCTGTTCCCCAGAAACCATCCACCTGGATTTTTGAAACAGAGTCTCTTATTGAATCTAGACTTGATCCATGAGCTCCAGGAATCTGGCTGCCTCTACCTCCTCAGTGCTGAAATAAATGCTTTGAGGGTTTTTATTTTGGGGGGTGGGGGTGCTAAGGATCAAACTCAAGTCCTCAGTGCTAGTGTGGAAATCACTTCACCATCTCTCCCTAGTGTTTGTGCGGAGCCTGTCCCAGGCCTGGGGTACCGATGAGAGAAGGGGCAGAGGCCCACCTTCCCAGGAAAGGCAGAGCCTGGGCTGTGGTTTCTGATGGGTTGAAGTCAGTCCTGGCTGCCCTACTGCCAGGCTGAGGAGTCTGTGAGATTGAGACATATTCTCTGAGGCCCAGCTTCCTCCACAGAAAGAGGTAGCCGCCGCCTGCTCTTCTCCAGTAGGATTAAATGAGTTCAGGAACGGACGTCTCAACAGCCTGACTCACTACACCACAACAAGTATGCTTTTTATCTACCCAAGAGGGACCCGGCTGTCCATCTGCCAGAGCACATGTCGCCTCTGGCCCGTCCTTTTGTCAGGCAGTCCCAGGGGAGCTCTAGGCTGCTGGCAGAGGAGGCCACCTGGAAGGTGTTCAGCAAAGGGCATCGGGAATGGTCAGACCAGAGAGGCTGGCTCTTCCACGGAGCTGGATGAAAAAGAAAGGAAAGTTCTGGGCAGGCTGAGAAATAAAACCTTTTATCAAGCACTGACTCTATGAATGAGGGGAGTTGGGAGGTGGTACGTGCCTTTAGTCCCAGAACTCACAAAACAGAGGCAGGCAGACCTCTGAGTTCTACTGAGTGAGTTCCAGGACAGCCAGAGCTACACAGAGAAACTCTGTCATTGATGATGATGATGATGATGTTTATGAATGAAAGCCAGGCAGGGTGATAGATGGGCATTGTGCTGGGGTGCTGTTCACTTGGGTGTAGCCTCTCAGTCAGCACAACACACAGTAGGTTTCACAGTTGACAGGGGAGCAAGCTGAAGCCCCATGCTTGTGTCAAGGTCTTGGGGTGAGTTCTACCACAAGAAGACCTTAGACTGAGCCGTCTGCTTGGGAAGTAATTCCAGGATTGCAGAGAGGGCCGGGCGACATGACGAGAAAGAGACTCCCTGGCTTCTGCTTCAGGGCCTGCCTCCAGCTCTCTGTCTTGGGCTCTTGCCCGACTTCTTGATGGACTGTGAGCTGTGAGCTGAAATCAACCCTTTCCTCCCCACGTCGCTCTATCCTGGTGTTTATCACAGTGACAGAGACCTAAGACGTCCATCTTTGCCTGTGCCTCATCTCAAAGATCCCAGATGCTCAGCAGACATGTTGGAGGCCCGCAGCCAGCGAGGGCCCTTTCCCTCTGGGCCCTTGGGTGCCTGGGCCAAAGGCCGTGCTATTAACCCTGCTCTCCTGCTCAGCCCGTAAACACGACATGCTTATTCCTCAGTGTTCTGAAGGACAGGCGTCCAAAACCAAGGTGTCTGGTGAGAGAGGTGAGGGTCTCTTGGAGTGTGTGTGTGGGGTGCCAGGGTGGGTGGCAGGGAGGGTGGTCTCTTTTATAGGAGCACTAATCTCCAAAAGACTAACCACTTCCCTAAGGCTAGCACCTCCACTGCAATTGCACACTCACACTAGGATTTTAGCATACAAATGCTGGGGACACAAACACACAAATGTTCTTTCCCACAACCAGTGCCACACCCCATCCCCTCCCCGTGGCAGGATGGTCCAGTGCAGCGGTTAAGCTTGGGACATGTAGAAGCAAGTGGGAGTTATTAGCTGTGTGACCTTGGCCTTGCCACACTTGTGAACTGAGAGCCATGCACCATGAAGACAGGATGGGGGACGCTTCCAAGCCTCCTCCGGTGTCCTCGGAGCAGTCTCCCTTCTGCGTGTAGCCCATGCATGTAAACTCTGAGTGACGTGCAGACCTCCAGTCTTCCTGTTTCCTTGCAGCCTCCTCTCTCCTTGGAGTCATCTCTGGGCGGGGCCTCTTGCTGCCTGAATGTCCCTTGCTTCCAATCAGAATGTGACCAGGGCTTCTCTACTGATCCCAGGGGAGATAGTGGAGAAGGAGCAAAGGCTGCTACCTGCCTGGTCTTTAAGGTGTGCCCAGCTGCCCACAAGACTGCCAAACCTGGGCATGGGCGTCCATAAGTGCCCCTGTGTGCCAATGTAGGCTGATGCTTGAGGACCCGCTTTCAAACTTTCAGGGCTATCTTGGTGTAAGGTGGCCACCCTGTCCTGACTGGCTTTGCAACACCAGGGGCTACAAGGCCAAATGACCGTCTCTGGGGGGAGAGGGGGCGAGCTCCACACAGTTGTGAGTACGCCATCTAGGGAGGGAATGAACACCCTGGGTCGTGTTTCTATCACCGGGAACATGACACGTTTCTTTTCCTCTTCAGGAGCCCACTTTGATGTCTGTCAATGCCCCAGACCCTAAGGGCACCAAACTCTGTGTGACAGGATTTACAGAGTGTGACTCTGCCCTTCTGTGACTGCATATACCTAGGCATTCATATCTGCTTCTTTCCACACATGTTCATCCCTGTGCACATACGTGGAGCACACCATACTGTCTCCGTGGAGATGTCTGTCCCCTGCATGTTGAAGGACTCATATCTAGGTCTGCATGGACCCAGATGTCAGTGGACGTACATACTTGACCCTCTGGTTACATGGATACATCACATGTCCATCAGTCTCTGTGCAAATGTTACAGTGCATGCACGTGGCTACCCCAGGGGACCATATGCTCTTCTACACACATCCATCTTTTTCCGTGGCTCACAGCGCCTGCTGGTGGGAAGCTCTGTGTTTCTCCAGGTGTGCACACCTGTAGCGCGTACACATCCCTATGAGAATGTGCGTTCATGCTGCTCATTGCCAAGGCCGTACGCATCTCCGTGCATGTATGGGATGCACTTCTGGAGCTAGGATGCTCTCTAAGTCAGTTTTATCTTCATGTCTGTATCTGTCACAGATCACCATGAGTACAGGGACGGTGCCCAGGGGAAAGACCGGTGCTGTGGGGCGTCTGCCTCCCTGTCCCACAGAGGCCTGGAGACACACAGTAGCAGAGAGCCGAGACAGAGAGGCCTATCCGCCCTGGAGACTCCTGTTGGGATTTCAGGAACCACAACACTCCTTAAACGGGGATCCTGGAGATCTCAGGACGTTTGCCACAAGTGCAGAGGCTAAGAGGTGGGAACAGGAAGGGGTAGCAGCTCCTAACCCCAAATTTCCTTTGGAGCCTGATAGGAAGTCTTGGGGCTCGTACAGTGCTGTGTTCCCACATGACAGAGGAGGGGTATACAGGAGAAAGAGCGAAGGGTTCAAGACAAAGCAGACAGGGGGATGCGGATGGGGAATGGGGAGGTGGGTTCTATGGGGCAGGGGCTGGTGGTGACTGGGGTGGAGTCCCAGATGATGGACGGTGGTTCAAGGAGTTGCTGGGTCCTCACATTCTTGGGAGCCACGCCCCAACCCCAGGCCCAGGAAACTACCTCAGAGTTTCTGTTTTTATTTCACAATCACTCCAGCCTGTTCCCTTTCCCACAGGCTGAGGTGTGAAAGCCACACACTGCAGATGACGTCTCTAAAGTCCAGGCAGGACAAGGACAAGGTTTCCCAAGAGCCCTTGGACAAGAGTGTACATTTTGTGACCTCAGCTGGTAGCTCCTGGGCCCATGGGAAGGAAAAGAAGAGGGGGCTGGAATCACGGCCATTTTGGCCCCACCCCAGCTTGGTGGCCACACACTGTCTCACTGAGTCTCTGTGCCCTGTAGGAAAGGGAACTACAGGGCGAAGATGAGAAGATTGCGTCCCAGCTTCCCAAAGGCCTGTTCCCACCACAGCTAGGGCTTAGCGGAGTGGTTACCCACTGTCCTGGGAAAGGCAAGAGCTGGGGGTCGTCAGAAAGAACTGTTAACCCCCATCAGCACTGGAGTCCTGCATTACCCATGGTTCACTGGCAAGGCAGTGATTGGGCTTTGCCTCTGATCCACTGTGGAGCCTTGAGCCCTCCCCTACCAAGCCTCAGTTTTTACATGAATGAAATGGGATTCCTAATCATACATACTCCAGCGCCCTGGGCTATTGTGAAGATTAAATGCATGCTCCTGTAGGTGAAGTGACTCTGTGACAAGCCACACATCAGCAGGCATCTGTGTGGTTACGGCATGGGAGTGATGACCAGAGCCACCTTGCCCAGGGCAGGGCATCGCACTGGCACTGCATAGACTGCTTTGTTTACTCTCACCCCAGTCCTCTGGTAAGTGATAGGCGCCCCCATCACATTCCAAGCTATGATGTCCTGGATCACCCTGTGTGGGTAGCAGGCCAAGGACTTAAGGCTGGGTGGTAGAGGAGGCCTCCAGGTGGGTCAAGGGGAAGCTTGGCAGAAGGGTCCTGATGGCATATTTCCAAGGCCAGGAGGCAGGGGTGAGGAGACACAAAGGAAGCCTCCAGCTGGTCCAGCTTCTCCTCTCCCTTCCTTGAGAGCCCATTAGTCCTGCTTCTTCAGCCAAGCTGGGCCTCTCACCAGCCAAGGTAGATTAGAGGAAGTTCAGTCAGGTCAGGAGAGGTGGCCAGCGTGGGACCCTAGGGATCCTCCCTCCTGCTCTCAGCCTCTCTGTCTCCTCACCACACTGTTCCTCAGTCACTCTCTCAGAAGTCAGCGGCACGGATCAGCCTTGAAGTGGCTTCCCATCCTTGGTGTCCCTGCTCCACGGTGAAGCAGTGGAACATTCACATCCAGTCACAGCAAATTCCTCCACTGTGCCTCAGTTTCCTTGTCTATAAAGTTAGAAAAAGGAGCTAGTGTTTGCAAAGGGCTTAGAAGAAGGCCTCACACTGTGGGGTAAGCTCTACGTAAACATCCGCTAGTTTAAATGGAATTTGAAATTTAGCCAAGTGTCACGACACTTGCCTGGAGAGACTGAGGCAGGAGGATTCCACGTTTGAGGCCAGCTTGAGCATCTTTGAAAAATTTTACCTAAAAATATAGTATTTTTTTTACAAAGTACTCATGGGACAGGGGGACGGGGGGGTGTAACTCGGTAGTACAAATTCCTAGCATGTGTCAAGTCCCGAGTTCTGTTTTTTTCTTTTTTTTTGATTTATTTATATACTTTATGTATATGTGTGTTTTGTCTGTATGTGCATTTGCAACGATCCCATGGGACTACAGTTATAGATGGTTGTGAGCCACCATGTGGGTGCTAGGAATTGTACTCAGGACCTTTGGAGAAGCAGCCAGCACTCTTAATTCCTAAACCATCCCTCCAGCCCCACAAGTTCAGTCTTTTATAACAAGCTTTCAGGAGAAGAATTACCAATTTCCACCCACAGTTTGGTGATTGGAATGGGTTCAGGGAGAATTTCTTTCTTTCTTTCTTTCTTTCTTTCTTTCTTTCTTTCTTTCTTTTTAATACCAATTTCATTTCTTCCACAAGCATTTATTGAGCACCTACTATGTGCTACATCCAATGTTTCATGCTCTATGCACATTACCCCACTGCCTTACAGGAGGAGGTGTTAGCATCCCCAGTATTGCCAAGGGGAGCAGCGCTGTCCTGGCTGACCCTCCTGTTCTTGCCTCCCCCGCCCCCCGCCACCAGCACAGAGACACCAGGAGAGCAAAGATTTATACTGTTTACTGCTATACTTCATGTATGGAGTGCAGACGGGACGCCCAATAAACAGCCGCTGGGAGAAGGGACTGAAACAACTCGTTTTCAGTTGCGGGGACGGATACTTGGAGAAGCAGAGTGGTTTGCCCAGGGTCATACAGCTGTTCCACTGCAGAGGTTTGAATCTCCCACAAGTCCAGCTCAGAAGTCTGTTCTAAGCCTGGTGTGGCAGCACCTCGCCGGAATCCCTTCACCTGGGAGGTGGGGGCAGGGAAATCCTGAGCTTAAGAACAGAATGGACCACACTGCAAGACCTCAGACCAGGAATAAGAAAAGGGCCCCCGCTTACTTTTTGGTTTGTGTGAGGCACATGTGTGTGACCCTGCAGCTGGGCTAGTCATCAGTCAGTCCGACTGATCCTTTCAGCTCCACCCTCGACCAAGCGCTGAACTCCCAGGCAGTCACTCAGTCATGCCTAGCTTTCTACAAGGGTGCTGGGGATCCAATCTCATGGGTGCGTGTCCAACTCCTCCCCATCGAGCCATCCTTGGAGCCTTACTCCTTTGTTTTCACCACCGTGCTTACTCTGTCCCATGAAAGTCGTCTGTGCACAAGAGGTGTGAGCGGGGGTGCAGACTGGGGAATGAGCTGCACGTGCTGCAGGTACCGGCTGAAGGCCTCCGCGGACTCCCTCCCTGAGTGCTTCCTTCTGTGAGGACCTTCATCACGCCCACCAGGGCGGCAGCAGGCAAGTATTCCATCAACAAAAGGAGCCAGACGGCCTCTTGCGAGCCCAGAGACGGAAACAGCAGTACAGCCTCCGGGCTGCACACAGGCAGTTCGAGGTCAGCGGCCAGAGTTCGGGCCAAGGAGCAGTCGGTGTGGCTGCCGGGAACTGCAAGGAGCAAATGCAATCCCATTTTCTGACTGTGGAAACTGAGGCCCAGAGAGGATTGAAAAAATAAAAAAAGAACCCCAGGCTCACTGAGTGCTGTGCTCTGGGCAGAACACCAGGCCTTGTCCACCTGCTGTAAGAGCAACTGCTGCTCCCCAGGAGACAGTGGACATCTCCATGGCTAGGTGACAGTAAAAAAAGACTCTCCTGTTCTCTAGCAACAGTAAGCCTTAAACAAGACGATCGGTGGGCACCCACGGCGCTGTGTGTCCACGGCCCACCAAAGGCACCTGCAGGGTTCCTGCGTGCACGCCTGCCTTCCAGTGTCCCACCCAGACGCTTCTTCGTTCTTCCAACAGTGAGACACCCAGGGAAGCCAGAAGTACCAGGAGTCTGTGCCCTCTACCAGCAAATGAGGGGGTGGCTGGTGGACAAAGGCCCCAGTCTCCTTGTCCTTTAGTGGGACAGTTCTGCAGCACATCCCATGGCTACTTGGGACGAGTTCCAGGTGAGACCAGAAGGATCCTGACATCCACATCACCCTTTACTGTCTATGCACACATGCCACCTTCAAAATCCTTGCTCATTTGGCTTGAGGGCAGAGGCTGCCCCAAACAATGTCATTGTATTGTATTTTATTTTATTAAAGATTTGCTGGGCGGTGGTGGTGCATGCCTTTAATCCTAGCACTTGGGAGGCAGAGGCAGGCGAATTTCTGAGTTTGAGGCCAGCCTGGTCTACAGAGTGAGTTCCAGGACAGCCAGGACTATGCAGAGAAACCCTGTCTCGAAAAAACCAATATATATATATATATATATATATATATATATTTATATATATATTTTATGGGTGTGGGTGTTTTGCCTGCATGTCTGTCTGTCCATCGTGTGAATGCCTGGTACCCACGGAGGTCAGAAGAGGGTGTTGGATCCTCTGGAACTGAAGTTATAGAGAATTGTGAATCACCATGTGGGTGATGAAAATTGAACTCAGGCCCTCTGTGAGCATGAGAGTTTTAGTCAGTGAGCTATCTTTCTAGCCTCTGCTTTGTTTTCATGAGGCAGGATCTCACTATGTGGCCCTGGCTGGTCTCAAACTCTATGTAAACCAGGCTGGCTTCAGACTCACAGGGATCCATGGGCTGCCGCCTCCCCGGAGCTGGGATTTAAACAGGCATCCCCGTGCCTAGCTTATAACATCATTTTAAAACCTAATATTCAGTCGGGCCCGATGAACACTGCACTCAGGAGACAGAAGCAGGCAGATCTGTGTTTGAGGCTAGCCTGGTCTATGCAGCATGTTCAGAGCAGCCAGGGTTACACCGTGACACCCTATATTAATGGAAGGAAGGAAGAAACAAAGGAAGGAAGGAGAAAGAGAGAGAGAGAGAGAGAGAGAACTAAGTATAAATAAAATCCAGTACCCATAGTGGGCCTTCAGTGGCTGTGGTCCACTTTGATGTGTTTTCCTTTTTCAGAATTCGACATCTTTAAGGACACGGCCCCAGGGGAGCCATGGCTGGCCGGCCAGCATCATCCAGAAGCAGGTAAGACCGGACTGGGACATGGTGAGGGGAGGGGGTCAGAGCCACAGGTTGACACATAACAACTTCCAGGGCAGCTTCTGCGTTCATTCTTCCACCCTGGGTTCAAATCATGTGCTCCAGCTCAGAGATCTATGTCTAACATATTGAGTCGAAGTATTAATTGTTTGCAGCAGCCGGGCGGTGGTGGCGCACGCCTTTAATCCCAGCACTTGGGAGGCAGAGGCAGGTGGATTTCTGAGTTCGAGGCCAGCCTGGTCTACAGAGTGAGTTCCAGGACAGCCAAGGCTACGCAGAGAAACCCTGTCTCGAAAAACCAAAAAAAAAAAAAATTGTTTGCAGCAAACAGCCTGCCCCTCTCCTTCTTCTTTCAGGTGTCCCTGTGGTCAGCCAGACCAGAGGGGAAGTTTCCCCTAGACCCAGGTGGAGGGGCTAGTCCAGACCCACCTGCCCTCCACGCTGGCTGGTGTGGCCTACCATCCTCTCAGCCCACCCTCCTGGCCACCATTCTGAGTGCTGAGATTGGGATCTGGTCAAGACCATCACCCTGTCCCATATAAGCTACTGTGTACTGTCACTGGGAGATGCCCGATGCTCCCAGTGGTGGCCGCCAGTCAGGATCTGTGGGACCTGTATGCAGACAGCATTACCACCTCTTGGTATGTGAACTGTACACTCTTCTGTGTGGTACCGGTATATGCCATCTATTTAGAGTGAGCCCTTCAGGGAGCTCCATACCAAGGTATGACAAAGAAACTCAGTTCCCAGCCTGCCAGTCCGTACCAGCTATGAGAACAGTGTTCACCCGGGCAAGGCCAGCAGCGTTCACAGTTTGTGCCAACTGAAGGAGTAAGATGTAGGGTCTGAAGGCGACATACACTACAGAGCAACTCTGCCTCTGCCCAGTGTCATGTCATGAGCAGTGTCCAGTGGTAGCTTTGAGTGGCAGTTGTCTACATCTTTAATAAAAACATGGGAGATAAGTAATCATGACTCACTACTTGCAATTTGGCGTCAAAATCCTCCAAAGCATGGGAAAAAGAATTAAGGTGGTAGTGGGGTGGGTCTTTGTTGTTGTTTTTTTGGTTTCGGAAAAGACATTTTCCGAGAGACTTGCCATGTTGTGCAGGCTGGTGTTGAACACTGGACTCAGGAGATCCTCTCACCTCGGCATCTGAACACCGAGGCTATGGGAGTGCATCACCATACTGGGCGTGCAGAGGATTATTGACGGTGATGTTTGGGGAGAAATGCAGTCTGCAGCGGTCACCGAGTTGAGCACCAGGGAGAGGAAAAGGTGGGGGTAGACTGGGCTTGTCACGCTTTGAATATGAAATGTCCCCATATGTTGAAGGTCTGATCCCCGTGTGTGGTGCTATTTTGGAAGGTGCGAGACACTTTAGCAGTACCTAGCTGGAGAAAGCGGGTCACTGAGGGTGCAGGGGTGTTGGGGTGTCTCTGGGGGTACATCTTGTCCTGACCCCTTCCTGGCTGCTGTTTCCTGGCTGCGAGGAGGTAGGAAGCTCTCTCCTCTCTCTCACCAGCTGCTATGATGCTGTGCCTAGCCTTAGATCCCAAGCAGTGGAGTCAGCTGACCATGGACTGAATCTCTTAACTTTATTCCGTTTCTCTGGGATAGTTCTTTCAGTGGTGAAAACCTACTAATACAGGCTAGGAGCACCCATTTCAAGCTGTGCAAACCGTTTCCCTTATCCTCACAAGGATAGATGACCTGAGAGATGGTTACATCCCCATTGTAGAGATGAGCAAACTAAGATTCACAGGGGCTAAGTTCCTTGCTGTGGGTCACAGTCAGGAAGAGACTTGAACCAACGTCTGCTTTATTTTAAAAGTGGCTAAAAAGGGAAAAAGAGTGCATCACTCAGTCATTTTGAGTTCATGTGGAAAACAGGGAGAACTAGGCCCCCTAGCAGGTCTGGGGCCAGGAACATGGCTGCCTGTAGTGCTGTCTTCCACACCTAGGAGACGTGGAGTGCTGCAGCTTGAAGAGACAGGACCCACCCACAAGTGGGATGGCCTCATGAATTCCAATCAGTCCTATTTTACACTCACCTGTACCTCGCCAGGCACAGCAAACACTATCTGTGAGCTCTCAAGTACCCAGGTGACAGGAGACTGCTTGGCATCTTGGCATTGCAGACACATTTGTGCCCTTGCTAATATTCAGGATAACCAGTCCCACTAGTAGCCAGGCTGCCCAGATTCCACACAGAGGGAGGTGGAGAGGAAGGCAACCCACCAAGGACAGGGGTCTTGGCTGTCTCTGAGCGGCCTAATCCACCTAGGCATCAAGTATCTAAAATGGTAGAGAGAGGCCTGGGGGAAGCCCTAGGCTCCTCCCCTTAGGTGGGGCCTCTCTGACCCTCCCAGAAATGAGCAAAAGCATTGCTTTTGAAGCTTCTATCGTTGGGGCTGGGAAGTGTCCACCTTTCCTACAGGCTCAAGCCCTGCTCACCACTCTCAGCACTGTGAACCCATTTCTGTAATAGTCACCCCTTTCAGAGCTATGCAAGCCAACGTGTGTGCCTTGGCTGGAGCTCTCCAGTGGAAAGGCTGTGCCTAGCACGTTGCTATTTCCCCAGACAGCTGGGTTCCTAGTCGCCCAGGAGCATCCAAGAGGACAACCAGTGAGGCCCACCAAGCACACTGATGAAGTTCTCAAGGCCTGAAGAGATGACATGTGTCTTCCCCAAGTCACAGGCTGGGTAAGGAGAGCCCATGCACCGTTTAGGAGCAGCTCTGCTCTCAGTCTTTTTCTTTTTTTTTTTTTTTTTGGTTTTCGAGACAGGGTTTCTCTGTATAGCGCTGGCTGTCCTGGAACTCACTCTGTAAAACAGCCTGGCCTCGAACTCAGAAATCCACCTGCCTCTGTCTCCCAAGTACTGGGATTAAAAGCATGTGCCACCACTGCCTGGCATTGGTTCTCAGTCTTGTCTCACTGTGCTAGGCATGACTCAAGAAAAAGACGACCCTGAGGTTGAGGACCTGGGTCAAACAAAACAAGGTTTGTGCAGCTTTAATTTGCTCATGATGCTTGGTTCTGAGGAGTCATACCCTGTAAAACCACGACAGAGGCCCCATGCCTGAGGTGCAGCCTGCAAGCCGCCCATCATCACCCAGCTGTCACCACGGCTAGGTAGTGAACAGGGATTTCTTTGTTGTGATTTTTCAGGGTGGGATAGGAAAGTCCTTTTTGACAAAAATTCCTCCATGCCCCATGAAGATGAGGTAAAAACAGACATGCTGTGATTGAAGGGGACCTGGGGATCCCTCCAGCCACCCTCACTGCTGCCATCCAGGCAAGGTTTCCCCGCCCCCGTGGCCTGTGGAGTGGTTTGAAAAGCATGGTGTACAGCCACAGGCAGAGAGGGGAGGGTTAACGGGAAGCTTACAGGGCTGTCTTGGCATTCACCTTGGGTGAGTCACTCAGGCCTTGGTTTACCGGTGTGTACACTCAAGTCTGCAGGACAGGGCTTTCTGGCATCTGGGCTGTGCTATGGGGGTGATAGAGATTGCAACTCCATAGTTATGGATCCCCAATCCCAAAGGCTCCTGGCTCTCAGCTTCTAACATTCCACTGCTGAGCACTAGAAGTCCGGGACTGCCTGTATCTAGCCTGTGCTGGTGCAGCACACTGGGGCCCAGGCTGTGGAAAACGGAATTCATTAAGTCAACGTGATGCCCGGGGCAGTGAGTTCCCTGGAGAGGGCATGCCCCGCGCAGGGTAGAGGAGGTGGAGGTGGGGCTGGGTGGACCTGGATCAGCAGCCACTCAGTGGGCAGAGCTGGGAGAGGGACCCAGGTCTCCTGACTCCTGCTCTATCTTTAGATCTCCATAGCAACCGTCGCCAGGGCACCGGGAGCTGAAGGCACGGGCTATGTGGCTGCCTGCAGGAGGGAGGGGCATTTGCCTCTGTTCCTCTTCTTTTGTGGGGAAAGGACTCTGAGCTGGCCTCCAGAGCCAGGAAAGAAACGGAGCGTGAAGCTCATCACGGCAGGAAAGACTTGTCTTGGATAGAGATGATCCAGGGCAGTGCCGTAGTCTGAGAACATGGTCAGGTCAGAGACCCAAGGCCTTCAGCAAGTCAGGCTCACCCCACGGGAGGCACAGAGGTTAAGGTTCTCCCAAAAGCTCTGAGCTTTTCCCCAAATCAATTTCTCAGCACTGATGGGCTCTGGAAGGACAAGAGGCTCCTCACCCCTTGTCCTGTCCGACTCCCACCAGCCTGAGCTAGGCAGGACTCCATTTGCTTGGCTCCCTTGGAGCACTCTTCCCTGACTCCCAGGACAACTGCTGGCCTCCCTCCACACAGCAGGATGCAGCAGATAGGAAAGGAAGTTCCAAGGGTGAGGACGTTCGCCCAAGGTCTCTGGGCGAGTCAGCAGCAGGGTCAGGGCCAGACTCCATGTCTTCTGACTCTGGTCTGGGCTCCTCTCTCTACCCTGATTAAGGTCCAAGGGCAGGGCTAGAAGAGGAAGTAGGAGTCCTCAGTCAGGCCAGCAGACTGCAAACACCTAGCCACGTCCTCAGTAAATGCAGGGGAGCCACAGACTAACGTAAATGGCTTTCTCCGGCAGCCGGCCACCAGTTCATCAACCAGCTCCTGGCCCAGGCGGCCAAAGTGGGTCTTGTCACGGTAGCTCCAGGGGAGCTGTTCTGGGGAGACCTCCTGGGAAGACAAGAGAGCACAGCAATGACTCCTGGGGTTCTTGGTGTTCACCACGCCAACTCTTCCCTGCCACTACAGACACGGGAGAAAGCCTTCACCAAAAGTCACCTAACTCCACTGCCACCACCACGCTGAGTTCAGAGTCTGAGCTAAGAGATGAAGGTCTAGGCTATGGAGAGCCATGGTCCTGCCAGCCAGAGCAAGAAGGCAGCCCTGGGGAGGCCAAGGAGCCCCTAGTGTGCCATGCGCTTTAGGCCTTGTAGCCTCACTTCAAGGAATCTGGATGACGTCCCTAGGGCTGTTAAGGAGCACTCTCTGGTGGCCTGGATCTTCCTACACTCCCCCAAACACTCAAGGGTAGAGCCAGCAGACCTCACTGGCCCATCTCTTCTTCCCGTTTCCCAGTTCTCCCCAACCCCTTGGTTCCACTGGCCCTATCCGAATTGTGTACCCCAAGATGCACAGAGTCTGGTTACTCCTCAGTGAGGCAGACCCCGAAACAATGATGGGTAGGTAGGTGCTGATGGCAGGAGCACTAGCAGCACCCAGGGATGGACTCCCCATCCACAGATCCTGGAAGGGTGAGTAGGCACTGGGAAAGGGAGGGGACACCTGGCAGGGGACATCAGGAACAAAGGCTAGCACCAGAAAAGCACAGCACAGTTGTACCTGCAAGCTTGCTAGTGATACCAGAACACAGCATTAGAGAGGGAAGGCCAGGAGATGGAGCTGTGACGGTCATCAGGCCACTGGGCTTGGAAAGTCCTGAGAACAGTAGGAGCCAGCAAAGGGCCAGGAGCAAGGCAGCGCAGGAGGATGGACAAGCTGGCAGGAAGTGGAAGGAGTGTTGCCGGGCTCAGGCAGGGAAAGGGGCAGCCTGTGTAAGCGCATGTGGGTGGGCGGAGCTGCCACAGTCACCCCTACTCCTGCTATCCCAGCCGGCCTGCTCCCCTGCACACCCTTCAGGACCATCGAAGCCTGGCAGGGCAGGAAGTGAACTTTCACACAACTTTCCAGCCCAGGCTCTTCCGTGCGGCATTCCTGCCCCAACTTGCCGTCCACGCTGGCCAGCATGTCTGTGTACTATCCTGATGGACTAAGACAATGCCTCTGTGCAGGACCAGCTGAGCTGGTACCCAGCTCTCTGTTACTGTTACCTTGTTACTTCAGGTTCCACATCTGCGAAAGAGACAGGATGGCAGAACAAACCTCCTGAGACTGTAGTGGGGATTGAAGTGCCCTGAACTCACACTCACACTCACTCTCTCTCTCTCTCTCCAGGGTCTCCTCACTATTGTATAGCTTTGGCTGGCCTAGAACTTACTATGTAGACCAGGCTAACCCCAAACTCATAGAGATCTGACTGTTCTGGCCCCTCAAGTGCTGGAATTAAAGGTGTGTGCCAGCTCATTTTCTTAACTGGTAACTGATGTGGAAGGGTGCGGCTCACTGTGGTGGTGCCATCCCTGAGCGGGGAACCCTGGACTACACGGAAGTAAACTGAACAAGCCAGGAAGAAGCACTCTCCATGGACTCTGCTTTGCTTCCTGTTGGGGTTTGAGTGTCTGCCCTGACTTCCATCCCAGGTGGGCTGGATGAAGGCTTGGCACAATCCCATACTTTCTCAAGCTGCTTCTGGTCACGGTCTTTATCAGCAATAGAAGGCAACTAAGACGCAGCATAACCTGCTGTCCCTGTAGACAGGTGAGTGCCCCTAGGACAAGGGGGTATCTCGCCTTCATTTGGGCCCTGGCATCTCTCCTGTGGTTGAGGTCAGAGGTAAAGAGGGCCAGGCAGCAGCCAGGGCAGGCGAGTCTGCCAGTGCTAGTGCGTTCCCTCCTGGCCCAGGCTTTTATTGGGCCTCCCTTCCTCCTGCTTCACACCAGCCTTCTGTTTTATGCCCTGCCTTGGGCACTTCCTGCTGTTGTTAATATTCACCGAACAGACCCTCCCATGTGCATTTCAAAGAGTTTCCACCTGTGGACAGGTCTGTAGACTCTGATCTACACAGTTCTGGAGGGGACAGCAATCCAGTTTCCTGGCCCCAGCCATTCTGTTGAGGATCATATAAGATGTCAGAGATTTTCCAGAATTTTCTCAAAAAGGAGATTGAGGAGGGGGTATCTGCAGTATATAAGGCTGACCCTCAAGCAAAAGGAAATAGGGAAGGGGCAGCAGGGAACCCCGACCTAGGGAGTATAGGAAGCAGTGAGATTACACCTTCTAGAAAGCTGACAATGGTAACGAAAGGCCTGGCCTGAGACACGCCATGCTATGGCAAGAGTTGGGGCGATGAAGACACAGAGAGCAGATCATCGGGTGGCTTCGAGCTAGAGAACTTACAGCTCACTGAGTCTCACTGTAGCTGTTCCGCAGCCGTGTGGAGGATCAGGTGGAGGTGGCAGGGACCTTACTAAGGCACTGCCCGGTCAGTCTCGATGGAGCCCCTACTCAGGGCCTGGCCTCATGCTAGGCACCATGGCAAGTATGTGAGGCAACATTCTTAGCAATAAAGGTGTGAACAGGACTGCTGCTGCTTTCTCTCCACACAAGTGACCCCAGGGGATGGGTGGGACACAGCGAGGGCAGCAGCTACAAACTGCAGCTCAGGAGCGTGCAGCATTCAGGGCCCAGTCCCCGCTGCCCCGTGGCCCAGCACCTCTGTAAGCCTGCTTCCTCCTCTCCATGATGGACTTGGTGATGCCTGCATCCCACACAGCAGCTGGGGTTAATATAGCACAGGACACAGCACCTACAGCCAGTCCTCAGGACAGCAGAGGGAATGCAGCTTGTTAGGGGAGAGGTCCCCTCCTCCCCCCTGGGCTCACCTGACTGAGGACAAAGAAGGTTCTCACGTTCCAGAACCTTGCCTGTTCCTGCAAGAAGGTCTTCAGGTAGATGCCCTCGAAGGTCTTGAAGCAGCCAACCAGGGTAACAAAGGTCTCATCGTTTTCATTGTCTGTGATACTCTGCAGGATAGGCACCATAGGGGCCAGGCCTGTGCCGGCTGCCAGCATGAGCAGTTCACCATACTAGAGAGCAGGGTGGGCAGACAGTGGGTGGCGGGCCTCACACCACCCCACATGGGTCTTCTCTGGGGCTTGCTAAGCTGGGCAGCAATGGGTTTCTCAAGTGTCCTACCCGCCTCTGCCATGCTCTTCCCCTGGTGCATGAAGCCACCTGGATTGTGAACAGCAGGTAAAGCCTAGAGAGCAAAGCCCAACCTGAAAAGGCTGCCTTGTAACATTTCTCTACAAGGACTCTGCTTACAGCTAGCAAGGAACTCAACTACCCCCCAAAGCCACTTCCTCTGCCACCAAAGCCTTGCCCTTCCCAACTCCACCCCAGCCTGCTTTCTAGACTGTCTCCTCTGATCCTGGGGAGCTCTACAAAGGTCTTAGGACCCCAACCTAGAACTCTGAGCCTCTGAAGTAAATGAAGTAATGAACACATCTGCCTAGCAAGGCACTGTAAGGTAAGTTTCTGCACAAGAGAATAGTACCATAAACCCCTCCTCAGTAAACCCATTTCCTGTCTCTAGGTTCCTTAAAAAACAGGGCAGGACTTTTTAAAGTCTGTCTGTCTGTCTGTCTGTCCTGGAACTCACTCTATAGAACATGCTGGGCTCAAACTCAGAGATCTACCTGCCTCTGCCTCTCAAGCGCTGGGATTAAAAGTGTGCGCCATCACCCTGCTCTCAAAGCCAGTTTCTTAAATGAACGGTTAATGCCTGATCCACACTGAAAAATATTCACCTTCTCATTCTAGAAATTAGGCATCTGTATATAAATATCAACCATGTGATCTGGGCAAGCTCTTTTCCTAATCTGAACCTCAGTTTCTTCACTGGTGGAGAACAGCAATAAGAGCATTTTCCTAAAATAGCTCCTAGCTCAGAACTGCCCTGAGGACCAGATGAGGTAACATAAAGGCCCGGTATGGAGTCGGGGTTTAATCCATTTCAGTTCTCCCCCTTATTACTAAGCCTGAGATCCTGGGCTGGGTCACCTTGTTCTGCAACAGTGGTCTCTGCAGCTTCCAGGCCTTTGCTCTGTCTCACCCCTCCTTTTCTCTGTCTTGCTCAGGTTGTGTTCTAGGACACCTTCCCTGAGCTGGGCTGGGGTGGGGGGCTCTTCATTTCCTGTCCCCAGTGCCCGTGCCTCCCTCATACACTGGCAAATACTACCTGTCTTCCCCTGGACAGATGCTAATGTCTGCCTGTGGCATGAAGGCAGAGACAGACACTTGTATGGCTGATTTAACATCTGTGTGTAATCAGACAACTACGGCACAGGACTGGAAAGAGGGCGGGAGCCTCGGCCTTCTCAAGGTGAGAAGCAGGCACTGGTGAAGCTTTGGTGGCCATCTGAATGTGGGAGGCACTACCCTGGCCCTTGCTGCTAAATCTAGGTGAGAGACAAAAGGCTCTGATGTCCCAAGGATGAGGTCACAGGCACTGGGAGACTCCCTCATGGGACATATGGTCAGAAGACCATCTGCTCCAAGCCAGGAAAAGGAACAACATCCATATCCTGTTCTTAAGGGCAGGGACACAGAATAGGGGGAGACAATGCAGAGCTGAGCATGGATAGTTCCAGAACACCGCTGGAGAGTGGCAGCATATACACCTGTATGTATAAGATGGGGACAGATCACCGGCAAGCTGCCACGAGGGCTGACTGAGGATGTACTGCAGACCGGTTTGGCAGTATGTATGGGGTATGTCTTTACTGGGATGGAGCCCAGGGCCTCACAAGTGCTAGGAAAGTGTTCTATACTAAGCCTCACCCTATCCTGACAGGGCTGGTATGATGATGTTCATATAAGCATGTATGTGTGTGTATGATTTTGTACATATACACATGTGTGGGAGAGGGTTTGGAAGTGAGGCTAGCGTCCTAGGGAGATGGCTTCCAGGTGCATTTGGGTTTCTTCCTTTTGTCTGTCTCTGATGATATTTTTTGTTAGTGAACATGTTTTGCATTTATAATAAGGAGAAAATACAATAAAAGCTATTTTTAAATTAAACAAAAAGAACGGCAAGGCAAGCATGATTCATTCTTTTCCGCTTGTTTTGGTTTTGGCTTTGTTTTCCTAATTATAAAGGTAATAGGTATTTATTCCAGATAATTTGAAAAGCATAATGAAGAAAATGAAAATTGCCCATAATCCTTCCCCAAACCTACTAATATTTCATACATTTCATATTTTTTCTGTGCATTTTAAGTTAGTTTCCCTACTGGGTATAGATTGCTTTGTACTTAGCACTTCCCACTTGCTCTTATAGTATAAGCATAGAGCATCATTAAAAATATAACTTTAAAATCTAGGAGAATGTTCTATCAAGTACCTATAACCCAGTGTCCTTAACTGTTCTCTTTGTTGGGTACTCAGCTGCCTCTAGTCTTTTGTTATTATAAATAAAAATGCTACTAACACATGTGCAAGAAGCAGCATTTGGGTTTGTTCTGGTTTGTTCTGGTTTGTTTGTTTGTTTGTGTGTAATAGACTTCCAGAAGTGGAATTACTGGGTCAAAGGATTCTCAAGACTCTGGACACATACAACTGGATGTCTTCCCAGGCGGGGGCGGCTGACGAGAAATGACCGTTCTTTCTGGGAAAGGTAGACAAAGACGAAAGCATGCTGTGGAGATGAGGCAAGAGCCTTCCGATGTGGAAGTGAGTGTGGGCTGCACTCAGCTTCCTGAGGAGAAGGTGCAATCGGAACAGCATCTAAGAGTCAGAGGGCATCAGGATCCTGAACTCTCAGTCCTCAAGCCTGGTCTGAGGCACGGGCAGCCATCAGCGGTTTTGGAGTACAGCAGACAGTGTGTTTATTAGGGCCGGTCTATCTCCTCCCTTGTCTAAGCCTCACATCACTCCGGGGATTAGGTTAAGTGTTGGAAGAACAGCACAGTGACTTGGGGGAGCTCCTCAGAACTGAAGGTGCTGGCACTGACCTTCATTGGTTCATATAAGAAGCTTCCGAAAGGCCCTCTCCAGAACGCTGTGTCTCCTGTTCTCCAGGACGCCACATAGCGGGACATCAGCCCCGTCTGGTAGCACTTGAAGCAAACACAGGGACCAGTCAGTGGATAGGCATGCACTGCGCCACCGCCGCACAAACCTCCCTAACTAACGCCTGGAACTCCGTCCGCATGCTCAGTGCTCCCGAGGACTCTCACCTTGCTTCCTCTGCACTCCACATGCTGCAGCTCTCGTCCTCACCGGCACCTAGTCATACGAGGTGGATGGTAAGGCTGAGAGGAGACTCCAATGGACCCACCAACCTTCAGAGAGGTGGCACATCGAAATGCCTGAGGGGCCATGCAGAGAGTGTAGTCCAACAAAGAACTGGGTAGTGACTAAAGGCAACTAGCATGCAGTGTCCGAAAGGCAGTGGTCTGTCTACCAAGAGATGTTTCTTTTAAGAGGGAAGCTATTTCTCAGGTGCTAGTCTGTAGCTTGCGGGGCATATGTTGCCAGATCTCAGGAGTTTTCCAAGAGATAGAGTCCCCTCCCCCCACTTCTGAAATGTCAGCAGCGAACGTGTAAGTCTGCAATTTTGTGCTAAAGCCGTGCATCCCACACCACCTCCTGCTGAGGTGACTACTAAGTAGGTGAGCTGTCTACACTGTCTACACTGCCTACACTCTCTCCCTGCACTGTTCTGAACACCATGCTAGGGCAGCAGGACACACAGTCGGACCTGAAACATCGTGAAGAAATCCAGTGCCTGAACTACAAGCATTCAGCAATAAAAATTCCAATCAATTAACTTAAGCAATCAGGCCTCCTCTGAAAGGGCTCAAAGTATAAGAGAGATGTATATGTACACCCCAGACATAAACATGGCAGAGAAGACGTCACACTCCATGAGGGGAAACTCTGAGCCAGCCCACGGGGTGAAACAAGGCAGGTTTCTTGGAGGTAGAAATTACGTGTGGGCAAAACTGGATTCCCAGGGTGGGGAGACACAAAAAGACTCTTGGGATTCGAGGCCACACGGGCAAGGGCACAAGAGCCCAGATCTTCTCTTGGGAAGAACCGATGGCCATGGGGTAACTCGGGAATGCTGAGACACAAAGCTGGCAGGGTGGTTGGGATGGCCCAAAACTTGAAGGACAGACTAGATTTTGGTCAGACCCGCCTTTGAGCGTCCATGACTACCTCCAACACTGTCTGCAGGAGGCACAGGAAGAGTTGGCTCACCTGGGAGACAAGTGGGAGGGAGAGCTTTTACTGGAAGCTGTGGGGGGGGCACATTTTGGTTTCTGGGCCCAATTTGGGGAAAGCAAAAACTCCAGCTATGGGGACTAGAGAAGTGGTTCAGCTGTTAAGAGCACTGGTTCCTCCTCCAGAGGATCTGGGTTCAATTCCTAGCACCTACATGGTGGCTTACCACTGTCCAGAAACACAAAACAAACAAAACCCTGGCTAGGGCCCTTGTGGCCCTAGACAGCACCAAGAAAAGAGTCTACTGCCACAGAGAGCTTGGTTGGAGCCAATGCTCAAGAAAAACTAAGACAGCTTCAGTTTCTTCATTGGTAAAGTGGGGATAATATGGTTTTCTTGAGGTCAGGAGTTGAAATGACAACAGTTACAAGCAGTGTACCCAGTGCCTAGCAGGTGCCTGAAGACACAGTCCTCCTCGGTTTCCTCATGGGAAAGTCAACCCACAAATTCCCACTGCCTTCCCAATTTGCAAAGACATTTCTAGCTCTTTCCAGCCAGTGACTTAGGGATAATGAGATACCGCTCTGAAGGAGAAAGTCAGCCTTGCAGCTGGGAGGGATCCAGCTGCTCTGGAGAGCTGCCTCCAGGCTTATCCTCTCAGCAGAAGCGCCCTAGACAAGGAGCACAGGGAAGCAGGCCATTTGGAGAGGATTTGTGGAATCTCCCAGACAAACAGTAGCATGCAGAAGGGAGCTCGTCCAGGCTTATGTGGGAAGGAATAAACATTCAGGCTCGCAGGCAGGCAAGAAAGCAGGAGCCCAAGTCGGCTCGAGGCCTCAGAATCAGGGCTTGCTCGCCCACATCTCTCCTCCCCCACCTCCCACCTTGGGTCCTCCGGGCCTCAGCCTGCTGACCAGTGAACGAGATAATGTAAGGAGGCTTGGATGTCAACGCTGTTCTTCAATATTGATGCTCCTTAGGACTGCATGAGGGAAATGTTCTCACTTGCATGCATGTCAGACCTGTGGCCTGTGGTCACAAGCAGCTAAGGATCGCTCGCTCTCTGGGCCTCCATGACTATAACTTATTGCTCAGACCTTGGGTCCCCAGGGCACTCTGTACCCAGCCCATTCCACTCAGCCCTGACAGCTCTTCCAGCGGCCCCACTGCTTCGCAGGCATCCTCTTATTCCACCACTTGGGCTGAACGCGGTTCCCAGAAGGCCTGTTTCCTGTCACCCTTCCCGAAGTCTGGCTATCAGTACTCTCAGCCTGGACTGCCATTCATTCCTTGCCACCATCAGTTCCCGCTCCTCCTTCAAGGACAACCTCCCAGAGAGGATGTCAGGGTAGTTCTGTCTACAGGGTCTTCATGCCCAGTTCTCTCTGGCATCCACCCCTTCTGTGCCAGGACGAGAGCCTCTCCCATTTCATACGTCTTCTGCTGTGCTGCTCCCAGCTCTCAGAGCCTTCTCCCCATATTTCTCTCGTCACTCAGCCCTCAAGCATCTACCAGGAAGCTGGGCCTGAGTTCCTTGTTTACAGCTGCCTGTGTTGGGCTGGATCTCTACTCTCATGACTAGCATCACTGTATTGATCTGATCATTTGTCCTGGGTCCCTCCGTGTCAGGCTGGACCCCTGTGCCAGCAGGCACAGGTGAGGGACTTCCTCCCCACGTCTCAGCTCAGTACTCTCCTTCCCCCAGTACATAAGAGGTGATAAGGTATGGGATTTCCTAAAATCCCCCAACAACATGCCCTCTGGGCACAGCAGCAGCATCCTTAGAGAAGGAAGAGACCCCCTCCTAAACTATTGCTCCTTCAAGCCAGCCATTCTCACACCAACTAATAGATGGGAAGTTCTCCGCCCCCAGCAAGTCAGAGAGGGAGATACGAGTCCATAGCACATTACAGAATCTTCAGTAAGAATTGACTCACCTTGATTAAAACGTCAAAGTATCCTTCTGCAGTGACAGGGCTGATGGGAGTATAAGCCCTCTGAATTTCTAAGCCATCTACTACACCTCTGGAAAGTAGAAGTACATAGGAAGTCAGGTAGTCAGTCATTTAACAATGATACCTCCCCTGCCAGGTTAATGGACATGAAGGGTAGGTTCCAGTCATTCCCAGAAGTCCTCACCAAGTGACAGGTAAGGAACAGCAGAGGAAGAACAGTCAGCTCACCACTATCCATGCTAGCTACTTGTGAGGTCTGTGCACATTACTTAATCTCTCAGCAGCACCTCATGTAACGTAGGGGTAGCCATTTAGGTCCTGGTTGTGTGACTTCACTGGAATTAGAATAGTACATCAAAAAGTACACTGATGCTGTGAGCAGTTTGTGGGACATTACTGTGGTTTCCCTCTCCACAACAAACAACACAGATAAAAGCAGCTGCTAACAGCTTATGGAACATTACAGGAGACCAGCAAACATGAGACCTGAAGAGTCCTCTAAGGGCCGGAGGCCAAAGCCCTGTCAATGTATTGATTGTTTTTACAATGTTACCAACTCTGGGGTCAGGAGAACAATCTTGAGTCCTGATAATAGCTATGAGATATGAACACATACTGTGTGTTTATCAGGAATATTATATACATAATTTCATTTAAAATAACAACCCAGGGTTCCAGAAATGGCTCAGAACTTAAGAGCACTCATAGCTCTTGCAGAGGACCTTGGTTTGGTCCTCAGCACCCATATTGGGTGGCTCACGACTGACTGTAATTCTAGCTTCAGGGGATCTGATACCTTCTTCTGACCTCCATGATTACAGCACACACAGGGCACATACATACTCTCAAGCCCACATGCATACACATAAAATAAAAATTAAAAAAATAAATAAATAACATCTTGTTGTACATGCAAAATGCTGTGTTTAGAGAAGGAAAGCCCTTGCACAGCTGGCATCTGGCCATGGCTCCAAATCCAAGTTTAGTTCTGATCCCCCAAGTATCTCAGCAGTTAAGTGTGGTGGTGCACTCTGTAGTCCCAGCACTTGGGAGGCTCAGGCAGAAAAACATGAGTTTGAAGCTGGCCTTAAGTACAAAATGACCCCAAGTAAAAACAAACAAACCACAATAAAAAACAAACTCAAAACCATACACCCAAAAGATAACAACAAAATCCTGACAGCTTCCCAGGCACACCAGAGAACTCCTTTCTCTGACTTTACTGTGTGCAAAACATTCGCCTCTGGTGTCTACGGAGACTGAAAGGCTCTGTCCAAATTCGTCAAATGCAGGGGCACTAGACAGAATGGAAGAAATGCTTATGATGTGTGCAGAAACCAAGAGCAGAACAAACACTACTCAGAAGCAGAGAGCAGGACCACTTCCTGCAGCTGGCAGAGCCTGCGTCTCAGAGGGATGAGCACGCTCATCTGTGAACTCGCAAGTCTGCGGGAGTCAGGTACTGAAGCAGTGAGGAGCACCAGAATATGTCTTACTGGTCACATGTATTAGGAATGTCACTGGGTGGTAGAGAGGATGGAGGGGAGTCAGCCTAGAAGAGGGGTGTCCTGGTCACTCCAATTTATGGACGGAGAGCTGCACAGCATTATAACCTGCATTGTGCCTCCTCCTGACAGCTGGAATGGCGAACTTCAAGGATTGCCAGCCAGGCCACGGGTCAGAGTACCTGTGACAAGTGGCCAGTCTGACCAGCAGTAAGCTCCTTCTAGTCCCCTCCTGCTCTGTCTTTGGGCCACGCCTTGTGGGTTTTGTTTTCTGTTTTGTTTTGTTTTGTTGTGGATTGTTTGTTGGTTTCTTCTCTTCTCGCCAACCCCATAAGCTCTGCATTCTCAGGGTTCAGCTCTATGCCGGATTTTCTTCCCACATACGAATATGCTCCTGAATGCTCTCTGGGTGTGTGAAGATATCATCCAGATTCATGTGTGCAGAACTGATCTTTCTGCAGAGTCTCACACAGCCACAACTCTTGCCTGAAAGATGCTCAGAGGACCCTTCTCAGAGGAAAGGACATGACTGTAGTTCAGCAGCCAGGCTGTGGAGGCTGGAATCTGGATCCCATGTCTTGGTGGCTGTGTGAGACTGGGAAACGTTTTTGTTTGCTTGCTTGTTTCCTCTTTTATTATTATCATTACTGTTTTTGAGATAAGATATAAAGTCCAGAATAGCCTTAAACTTGAGATGTAGCTAAGGCTTTCCCTAAACAACTACTACTACTACTACTACTACTACTACTACTTCTTCCTCTTCCTCCTCCTCCTCCTTCTTCTTCAGACTTGTTTGGTGTGAGTACACTGTAGCTGTCTTCAGACACACCAGAAGAGGGCATCAGATCCCATTACATATGGTTGTGAGCTACCATGTAGTTGCTGGGAATTGAACTCAGGACCTCTGAAAGAGCAGTCAGTGCTCTTAACCACTGAGCCATCTTTCCAGCCCGACCCTAAACTTCTAATTCTCTTGCCTCTACCTTTTATATGTTCAAGTTCTTTACTCTTAGTGTCCTTTCTATCATCAGATGCTAATTACATTGGCTCCAAAGACAGACTGTTTGCTTTCAAATCCTGATCCAATACTTCCTGTGTGAGCAAGTTCCTGAAACTCTCTGACTTTGGCGTCCTCTGGGGATTTTGTGAAGGCTGAATGAGTTCATGAATGTGAGTAGACAGAACTATGCCTTGGCTAGTCAGAGCTGTCAAAGTGCTGGTGTTATTATAGATCACAGAAACATTGCTGAGCTCCACACCAGGGGCCCTGAATCTCATGCTGCTGTGTCCACCCTGAAGAAGGCAAACAAGGGCTTAAGAAAGGTCAAGTAAGTCCCCCTGGCTACTCGGCTGGTCAGTGGCAAAGCAGGGCAGCAGACATCGGTCCTCCCACCACCTGAATGTACCGCAGGATGAGGTGCTGCCCAGGAAGCAGGCCGAGCTGACTGTTCTCCGGCAGTGTAAACCGGATGAGATAGGTGTCCTTGGTGACCTTCTCCATGGTGCTGAGGTGGAAGGCCAGGAAAGTCTCTGGACTCAGCTTGGTAGGACAGCCCTATAACAGGAAAGGATCTGACCTTAAGAGGGACAAACATCCTTGCTACTTCCCCTGATTTCCATGAGAGCCATCTCCTGATGTAACAGAGTTGGTCCTTGCTTCCTCTTCATCTACAGCACAGTACATGGAGTTTACTCTTCTTGTAAGCTTTCTGCAGCTGCCCACAACTGCAGGACCAAGCCCAGGCTCCTTAGCCTACATTCAAGGGAGCAGTGGACAATTACAAACTTCATTTTATTTGCCACAGAACAGACCTTAGATTTTGATTTCTCCTCCCAAGGTCACCTGTCATTGCCCACCTACCTCAAGGTCTTTACCATTCATATTGTATCCTCTAGGCAAAACACCTGCGCATCCTTCAGATCTATTAAGTTCCAGATCTAGAGAGTTGAAAAACTGATGGAGCCTTAGAGATGCTCCAATCTAACATCCTTGTATCACATATGGGGAAGCTGAGGCCTGAAAGGTCTCAGGTTTTGGATGTCAGGAGGAATGCTGGGGTATACTTTCCTTCTGAGGACTGATTTATTAACACCAGAGACAGATATTATGGTGGGAGTTCCAAAGAAAATTCAGGCTCATGAAGCTAAGTGGGAGTTCCTCTTACGGGCTTCAGAGAAAAGTGAGGTCCCAAGTCATGTAGCTGATGAGTAGCCCAGAATACACACTGGCAGTCAGATTGTCTGACTCCCAGGAGGCAGGAGAAGGGAGAAAGGTTCATCCTTTCAGTTAACCTGTATCCATAATATGTAGCCCTGATTAGGGTACTTGGTAAACTTCCTCTGGGGATGTGAGAATTACAGAGTCACAGACAGTCACAGTATGGTGCCTGCCTGGCATCTGACAGACATCACAGAAGCTGTGAGGGTACACAGAGAAAGGCTGCAGCAGGTGAGCGTGGCCTGAGTAGTCCCTCGTCCAAATCTAACAGCTTATTGTTCAAAGTCAACCGTGAGCGGGGACTCAGATTCATGCTCATTGCCCCTAACATCCTGAGCCCTCCCTGTGTCTTCTGTGGGAAGCCTTCTCTGAATACCATGACTACCACTGAGCTCGCCTGTTCTCCCCTCACCCAGCTCGGACTGACCTGACTCCTCGTTGGCCAAGGTTGGCTTTGAATCCTTGATTCCCCTGCCACTAGCATCTAAGTCTGGGATTAAAAGAGTATGTCACCACACCCAGTTTTGTATATGCATTTCAAAAGTGTAAATTACTAGAGAAATTAGTATATTATTATTCCATTATAACTTAAAAGATAAAATTATTAGATTGAAATATGCTGTTTCAGCCAAGTGGTGGTGGTGACCCATGCCTTTAATCCCAGCACTCAGAAGGCAGAGGCAGGTGGATTTCTAAGTTTGAGGCCAGCCTACAGAGGGGAGTTCCAGGATAGCCAGAGCAACACTAAGAAATCCTATCCTGAAAATCCAAAGAGAAAAAAAGAGCTGTTTTGTAAGACTTACCAAATTTTGTAATATTGCTTAATTTTCTGTTATCACAGGTGATTACAGAACCACTATACACTGAACACACAACTACTGTGAAATGAGCGAAGGAATTAGAAAGGGAAGAGAAAGTCACTAAACTCCAGAGTTCCGGCAACACCCCTTATTGTCCGTATAGTACCAAGTTAGCTTGCTCTTTTGAGGGCTAGGACTATGCCTTGCTCACAAATCCTCAGTGGCTTATAGGGCCTGGGGTATAACAGGTATTCAATAGATATGTTGGGTGAAATGATCATTAGGTTTGGTGTTAAACATTACAAATAACATGGTCCATTTTATAGATAGGAAAATAAAGGCACCACAAGGTTAAGGGACTTAGACTATATCCACATAGCTAATAAGTTGATTTCAGGTCCTTGGATCTATCTGCTTCCATTATAAGGACTTCTCTCCACCATCTAGTCAAGGAAGGCTTCCCATAGAAGGGGCACTGGGCTGGGCAGGGCACTGGGCTGGGCGGGGCAAGGCACTGGGCTGGGCGGGGCAGGGCACTGGGCAGGGCAGGGCGGGGCCAGATACTGCCACTCTGGACTCCTCACCTGGCTCTCAGGTGGCTGCTTCCCACTCAGCAGGCTCCTGTCATTTCTGGCTCGGGCTGTTTCCCATCCTTCCAGGTCTCGGTAATAGAGGTCGAACACACATGGCAAGCAGCCACTGCCGCAGCACTGGGAGGGCAAGGGCTCCACAGGCTTCAGCCGCAGCCAAGTCTCAGCATCGTCATCCTCCCTCTCAGCCATTGTCAGTGGGGCTTGGGCAGTATGGGGGGACAAGTGGGGGCCAGGCTCCTCTTGGCTGTCAGCCTGGGGGAAGGAAGACATGGGAGTTATACTCTGTTCTCTCTCTCTCATACACTCCCCAAGGTCCACCAGGCTATAGGGACAGGGATGGCTTAACCAGAGGATCTGCTGTCATACAGGGCACGCTTACTGCTTAAAATTATTGGGGTTTTATGTGTGTGTGAATCGTAGCAGAGAAAAGGATTTGGATTCAGAAGACTTTCCTACTGTGCAAGAAGCTCTTGACTTCAGTTTCTGAGGCTGGGGCACCAGTGAGAATGAAGTTGGAGTCTTACTCTTTCTGTATTCTGCCAAACGCCTGGCATACGAGAAGCTCCCACTGACTGGTGAGTGTTCACTCTATGGTCTGGGAGCTAGGTACAGGATTAGGTGCCGGAAGGCAATAGAAGGCACAGGACACAGTCCCTGTCCTTGTCAAGACCTAGCACGGTGTGACATTCATCCAATCAATCCATCTTTACAGCATGCAGTGTATCAGATACATGAGTGAAGAGAGTCTCTCTTTATGACAATTACTCTTAGGGTTTGGAGAGGGGGTGTATTAAAATAAGACAAATGAAAATGCTTTGTTAACTGTAAACTGCTGTACAGTCTGAGCATTAGTCATATGGGGTTTAAACAATTCTATTGCCTTAGTTATTTTGGAAATTGGTAGATAAGTTGGCCACATCAATCACAATTTTGAAGACACTGTCCTTTCCCATCTGGGAAGCACACAATCCCTGTTACAGCCTTGACCTGGATGCCTATCCCTACTCTTCAGGCTTTGGCTGAAAGGTCATCTCCTCTCAGAGACCTTCCCAAGTGACCGCCTTGTCATTACCAGGCACGTTATTTTGTTCTAGTATGTACTCATTTGTTAAACATAAACGGTGCGTCACACAACTGCTCAAGAAGCCAGGGAGAGTTCACAGGACAGTCACTAAACAAAACAAAATTGAATAAGAACTTTGACAGTGGTCAAACTAGAGAAAAGACCTAAGGACATGGACAGGAAGCATGTGTGTTGCCACCGTTCACGTAGTTCACTCACGTACTCGGTGGTCCCTCAACCTCGCTCTACACGCCCACTCGATGCTTAGCACAATACCCACCCTGACCCCTACAGTGAGCCTGCCTGAAGCCAAGTGCATGGCGAAGGAGCGGTTCCCGGCACTGGTCCCCGTCTTCGGGAATTGGAAATCTCAAGAGCAGAGCAAAAGTAACTGCTTTCGGCGCTGGGCGAGCCGCGGTGCCTGCAGTCGGCTGCCGAGCTGGCGTAGAGGTACCCGGGCCACTCGCAGGCTCTGGGAAGCCGCAGCCAGGAAAGCGTGGGCAACAGTGAGAAGGGTAGAGAGGAGGACACTTCCAGAGCTCACTAGGCATCGGAAATGCTAAGACATTTTAACGCCTAATTTTACAGCGAGGAGACTGGGCCCTCTCAAGTTCTAAATGCCTAATGGTCAAAGACGCCCAAAGTACAGGTTTGAGGTCCCTACACTCCCCAGGCCACAAACACCACCACCACGCTCACCTACCTACCAGCAAGTCTGACGTGACGTACTTCAGAAACCCCAAGCAAAGAGCGCTTTGCAGCTTCCACCTATAAGGGTGGGAACTGCCTGAGGGGCGGGGACAAAGCAAGAATATTTTAATTGTGATTGAATAACGTCTCTGTCATTCGCCAAACGCGCCATTGCGCTCCGCCCCTTTTGCTCCCAGCAGGCCCTGCGCGACCAAAGATGGCGGCGTCCAGGTAGAGGTGTTGTGGGTACTGAGTCAGTATGGCCTTGGCGTCTGGGCCCGCTATGCGGGCACTAGCTGGCTCTGGGAGGCTCGGCCTCGGCGGCTACGGGGCCCCGAAACGCGGGGCGTATGAGTGGGGTGTGCGCTCCACGCGGAAGCCCGAGCCTCGCCCCCTGGGCAGGGTGTACGAGATCCCTGGTCTGGAGCCCATTACCTACGAGGGAAAGAAGCACTTCGTCCCGTGGCTGGCGAAGCCGATCTTCCCGCCGTGGGAGCGCGGCTGGAATGACCCACGGTTTCACCGTGCGGCCCCCATCCACGAGCAGCCTCTGTACAAGGAGCAACCCTGCTACATCTTCCACCAGCGTTGCCGACTCCTTGAGGGTGAGGCCGCAGGACAAACGGGAGGAGACCCTTGTTATCGGCTTTGCAGTGACCCCTAACCTGGGGAAATTTCTTCCTCTGCGAAGTAGAATCAGAGTGACATCCGTCTTCCAAGAGTTGTCAGGATCAAGGGCAGTGTTCATGAGAGGGAGCAATGGAGAATGAGTATAGGAGGGGAGTTGATTTGTCTACATTTATGGAGAGGTGGTAGTGAAGGAGGTCTACAACGCTCCGTTCCTAGGTCAGTATCTTTTGTTAAATAGGTCTGGGATATATTTTCAAGGAAGGGATTTGCACCCAAAAGTCTACCCACTTAAGAACAGGTCAAATGTCTTGAGCCTGTTTCCTGAGTTGGAAGCCAGCCTGATCTACAGAGTGAATGAGTTCCAATACAGCCAGGGCTACACAGAGAAACTCAGTCGGGGGAGGGAGAGGTGGGGGGCACAGCAATGTCTCAAAAACCAGTCTGTTTCTTGAGAGTAGTGTCAGGAATTATTTTCCAGAGTTGATTATTATTCTTCAAATGTCTGTCTACCTCCACCCAGCAGATCAGAGTGTGGATAGAGCAGATCCTATTTTGGTTGTGAGCCTAACCTTTAATGGCTTGCCATCTCTCCAGTCCAGGGCAGATCCTAAAACAAAAACAGCTGAAGTATGTGGGAACAGAGATTCCAAAGGACTACTAGGAAATATAGAGACCTGACAGGGTTTCGAGCCAAATTAAGAGAATCAGTCATGAGTTTGTAAAAATCGATAGCCACAGGCCAGCCTCCTAAAATGGCCACTTCTATGCCTGCAAGCTGATTTTTCTAGCCATTAACAATTTTCAGTGAACTCTGCTGTGAAGGATCTCACAGGCATGACCCCTTTGAGTGACCCTGACAGTGGATGCCTAGAGGATGGGCGTGTTTCAGAAGTTAAGATTTCAGTGTACCTGGGGAGGCAGAAGCAGGAAGATCTCTGTGAGTTCAGGCCAGCCTGGTCTCCAGAGTGAGTTCCAGGATAGCCAGGGCTACACAGAGAAACCCTGACTTAGAAAAGAGATCAGAAGTTAAGATTGCACTCATTGAACTAGTCTGAAAATGTATCTTCTATCCTACACTTTGTCAAGGTACAGAGAGGTCTTATAAAACTCACAATAAACCCTGAGAAGCCTGAGAAGCAGATTAGGGTTATGGAGGGATTGTGGACTTTATGGTAGACTCAGGCTCAGCTTCTCCTCTTACCTGTGTCACCTTAAAGATAAGCAACTTGAAGCAAGCTCAGTCTGTCCAAGATTCCTCCTTCATGTCAGAATCTAACTTACAGGGAACGTTATGACATAGGAGGTGCCACTCTGTAAATGGAAGCTCTAAATACTATGCATTTTGTTATGTGCTGGAGAGCTAAGCTTGGCTGGAGATTGCTAGCAGAAGAACATCACAGAGCTGGGGTTTATTTAAAGGGCTGGTATCCACTGAACTCGTCTCACAGTTTTGATTTCTCTGTGGGGAGTCAGCAGGGAACTCAGCTGTCTTGAGCATGGTTTGAACTCCTTCTGTTTTTAAACACTCATCCCTACTCTCACCAGTTGGAAGTTTCGTTTCTCAGATATCTCAAAAACAAAGCCAGCATCTCTTGGGCAGCCTCTTCTCTTTGGTGCTCCCTGGCAGGCATGAACATCCCGTCCTGAGCTGTTCGTTCTCTCTCTCTTTTGTTTGGTTGTCCCAAAGGTATGAAACAGGCTCTCTGGCTTACGAAGACCAAGCTAATAGAGGGCCTCCCCCAGAAAGTGCTTAGTCTTGTTGAAGACCCGGCGAATCACATAGAGAACCAAGAAGAGCGGGTTTTGGATATCATCTCTCGTGCCCGGCTCTGGCACTCCACTGAGGACATCCCCAAGAGAGAGACTTACTGGTAAGTTTCCTCCAGACAAGTTAACTGAGGAGTGTTGGGAGTTACATGTTGCTTTAAGTCTCCAAATATCTTTTTTTTCTTCAAGCCCACTCATTGTGGACAGTCTCATACAGCTGTGTAAGTCGCAGGTCCTTAAGCACCCTTCTCTGGCCAGGCGGACCTCTGCCCAGAACTGCTCCTTAGCCACCACCTGGAATCGAGGTCAGTCATCCTATATACCAGAGGGCCTTGCTGGGCTTTCTGTTGTTGTTGCTCTTTGGTTTGTGTGTCTAATCTCTCTCCCAGCGTCAGCCCACCCCCCAGACCCCGTCCATCTCATCTTTCTCACTACACAGCACAGGCTGGCCCAGGCTTGTGATCCTCCAGTCTGCACCACCATGCCCAACTCTCTCCTTTCTGTTTCTACCTGCTTCTAAGACTACTCCCCCAGTGCCGGCTGGCCGTGTCCCCTGAGTCCCCACAGTTTGCTTGGGAGCGTCTAATGGCCGAGCACCCTGACCTCTCCCTCACCACTCTGCAGCTTTGTCTCCCTGTCACCTCCTGCACCCTTCCACGGCCATGTAAGCATAGCTGTGGCAGTGCTTCTTTCCACAAAGCAAGTCACCCGCCACCTTCACTTGTCGTGGGACACCAGGCCCTCCGTGCTGCGGCCTCCGCCTGGCCCTAGCTGTGTCACCTGTTCTGCGACCACTCCCCAGATCCCTAAGTTTGTCACATAGAGCTTTCCCACCTGTTTGCTTTTGCACATGCTGTGTGTTTGGCAGTGCCTGCTGGTGTTTCAGACCGCAGTGTCCGTCCCGGAGTCTAACTGATGGAATTAGGGAGCAAGGAAAAGCCACAGTGGACCTGGTGAGACTTGGGATATCGGTTTGATCCGGTTTTCTCATCCCCCCCTCTGCATATGGACTTCTGGCAAGGAGTCAGCCTGGCAGAGGTAATGGCACCACTAAGGAAATTAGTGCACCTCATTAATGGAGAGTACTTGTTGGCCCATTGTCAAGTATTACCTCTAATTAAACTGCCCCATTTTGAGCTGTCACTGGAGGAGAGATGTGGAGGGAATTGAATTAGAAACCACACTACAGTGATCTGTGGGGAGAATCTAAAACCCAAGGTTAGGAGAGGTCCAGGCATTTGTGTGAGGAAACAGGAAATGCCTTAGGAAACTGTTCTTGAGGTGCAATTACTGCAGAATTTATCTGTCTGCAGATGTAACATTCATTTTTTTACATATCTTGGGAGACAGCATGCTAATTAAATGACATGCCATCGGCCAAACCAATTTCTAATCTTACAACAGCCCTAATCTATTACCTTCACACTGAGATTTGTCTCTTTCTGAAACCCAGGCATCAGCAGAGAACAGTGCCACTCAGAGCCACTCAGGGTGCTGACAATAGTCTCTCCAAACACATTTTGTCTGGTAGTGGCATGTGGCTTCCCCATGGGAACAGTGCAGGCGACATTTCCACATATTCACATATCCGCAATTCAGTGATTAGTTAGCTATGCGTGTTTCCTCTGACCACCTTTATTCCCATGTAGTATACATGTTAATCCAACTTACCCCAGGCTCTCTGATCTGCCTGGCTTTTCTCCGTTATTAAAAAGATTTTGGCTCTTTGCCTGGGTTTGAAAACTCTCCTGCTCCCGGCACTTCTTTCTATGCCTCCTGCTTTCCTGTGCCATGCTCAGCTCACCCTGGTTTGTCCCGCCATGCTCTTCCATGCTGGTCTTCATTTTCAGTGCCTGGCAGGCCACTGCCCTTAGCTTTCTCACCAGAAACAGTGAGGCATTTGGCGGTGTCTGCAGCCAGCTTCGGTCATGATCCAGATGGCATGAGTGAAGGTGGAGGTGAACTCTTTAGTGGCCAGAGGCCAGGCTGCTGCTGAACACGCACATGCCCAGTCCAGCCCCAGGTGGAGAGCGAGCTGATCCCAGTAAGAGAGGCCCACCCTGCCCCTCCTCAGATCCCCGGGTGGCTGTTGTTCTGAAGCAGTCTCACGGTGTAGTCCTCACTGGCCTTGGACTCACTGAGATCGTCTTGCCTCTGCCTCCCAGGGGCTTCAGGTGTCCAGTTTTAAGGATTCGCTTCCTTCCGGAGGCGCCTTGGCTTTGCAGAGGGCTGTGTCTGAACACGGCTTGTGCTTGTGCTTCCCATAGCAACACCTGCTGCCTAAAGGGCTCCTCGAGAGCAGAGGGTCCCTGACTTGTCACTGATGGAAGATGAAGGATGCCTAGGAGTCAGGAGCCTTGGGATTTAGCAGAAGAGCACCCAGGGAAAAGAATGTCATAGTTCCTCATCTCTTGGGGGCTCAGAATTAGTGTCCCAATGCCATGTGTGTGTTGGTCATCCAGAGAACGTATACAGACTGGGCTCAAGGTTTGTGGCTAGTGAAGGCTTCTCACTCTGAGAGCTGTAGAAAGACCCAGTCAGACTAATCTTCTTTTCCCTATTTTAGAGTCTCTTCTCCTTCAGGTCCGAGGTACTAGTAGTACCATACTGAGTGCCAAGGATCCCCTGCCCGCCATTGCCTCCAGAGAGGAAGTTGAAGCTACCAGAAGTCATGTTCTCGAAACCTTCTATCCCATATCTCCAACCATCGATCTTCAAGAATGCCATGTTTATGAAGCGAGAGATGACACAGGTACGGAGCAAAGCTCTGGATTTTAAGCAGTACAGAGAAAGGGACATGTTTTTATTTATTTCTTTTTTTTGGGGGGGGAGGGGTGCAGTTTTGAGGCAGGGTTTCTCTGTGTAGCCGTGGTTTTCCTGATACTTAATCTCGAACTCAGAAATCCACCTGCCTCTGCCTTCCAAGTACTGTTTTGTTTTTGTTTTTTGTTTTTTTGGGGGGTGGGGGGAGAGGTACTAACAGTCCTGTGGGTTTGGTACTACAAATGCATCGAGAATCTGTGGCAGCCTGTGCTTCCTAACTCACTCACACACTCTCTCTCTCTCTTTCTTTCTTTCTTTCTTAGATTTATTTATTTTATTTATATGAATACACTGTCACTGTCTTCAGACACACCAGAAGACGACATCAGATCCCATTACAGATGGTTGTGAGCCACTTGTGTGGTAGCTGGGAGTTGAACTCAGGACCTCTGGAAGAGCAGTCAGTGCTCTTACCTGCTGAGCCATCTCTGCAGCTCTCTTCTTGTCTTAATTGCTTGCAGTTCATGTTAGGCATCGCTTCCTCCCAGAAATGACGAACTTTAGTCTCAATCGGGGACTTTTCATTATCGTCCCACAGTCCCTGAGTCACCCTGGATCTTGCCACATCTCCGCTTGGATGCGATTGCTCTTCAGTCTGCTTCCCCTCTAGATTGTGAGCTCCTCACAGGCAGCCACGGGCTCCATTGCGCTCTCCTTGCTCCTGTCCAGAGCTCGGTGTGCACATGCTGCGGGAGGAGCAGCCTGCAGGGCCCGGCCTACAGGAAAGCCTGGGCTCTCCTTTCTGTGCTTTCCAGAGCCCATGTCGCCAGCAGCTTTCTCCTTCCTCACCCGCAGTCACCGCGTCCAGGCACTTACTCTAGAGGCTCCCAACTCAGCAGAGATGTATTCATAGCCACTCAGAAGAGGTTCATGACGTGACAGTGAGCACCTGAGTCATGTCTGAGCTTGGGAGGTCTGAGGCAAGCCCTTCCATCCTAATAGAGTACAGCCTTCTGCCTTCTTAGCAGCTCCGGCTCTCTGTGGTTTAGTATCACTGTCACGTGCGCTTGGATAATCCCGAATGAATGGAGTTAGGGTGTGTGTAGGAAGTACCTGCGGCAGGTTGATGTTGAAAGCATTCTGGGTTTTACAGGCCGCCTCTGGCGTCTGCCTCAGCTCCTCAGAGGCCATCCCTACATCTGTGAGCATGGCTGTGTACTAGTGTCCCCTGCGATTCCTTCTCTGTGGCACACTGGTGAATCTGTGTCTCCTCACTCATCCGTCTGTTCTCTTGCAGGATTCCGGGAGGGCTATCCTTACCCCCATTCCCACACCTTGTATTTCCTGGAAAAGGCCAATTTACGGCCACAGCGCTTTCTTCCAGAACAGCTGAGGGCTAAGATGCTCCTGTTCACTTTCGCAAATGCCCTGGCTCAGGCCAGGCGCCTCCATGGGGTATGTGTGTGGAGAAGAATGTGGAACTGCTTTCTCCGGGGTTGGCCTCCTGCCTTAAAGACTACTTCCAGGAAGAATGGCGTGGGGAACTGACTTTGGTTTTGACTAAGGACTTGCAGGAATATACACTTCTGCTTAACTTGTAGCAACCTGCTGACTTCCCCTGGGGCTGGGGCTCTATCCAGACACAGTGGCCCTCTGGGTGTCATTTAGAGCTCCCCTTTCCAGTATGCCATAGGATGACAGGGAACTAATCACTTCACCCTGCATCTTCCAGCAGATATCGTGGGGAAACAGGAACAAGGGGGTACCCTACTCAGAAGCCTCTGGTTGCCTGGGCTCTGCAGAGTCAGAACTGGAGCACACAGCACTCTCAGGAGGCTTAGGGAGTGAGGGAGGCCTTGCAGATGGCCCAGGCAGAGCACCCTCAGCTCAGGGACCTAAGATACCATGGTTGTGGTCCTTAATATTAAGATGAAGTCCCAAGACCTAGCTGGTGTAGATTGGAGGCTGAGAGGTTGTCATAGAGAACTGTCTCAAAATGGGGGGAAAGCCTGGTTGGAGTGTGAGGTGGAAACACAGGGCATGTTTCTGAGAGCTCCTGCTCTTTTCCCAGGTTCCAATTAGAACCTATGGCCCAAAGTCCTCCTGAGAGTGAGGAGTTCAGATTTCCATCCATCCTGCCTGCTCTGGGTATTGGCAGGGCTGGGTTTGGTTGGCTGCATGAGTGGGGAGTAGAAATAACTGTCCCGTAGTGATCACCTAACACATCCCGCATATTAACAAGCTGCTGATGTTAGTGGGTCTTAAACTACAGTTCTGGAGGGGCGTTAGGGCCTCACGTGGGAGCTTGATGGTCAAGGACTTCCCAGACCCACTGAGGCAGAGACTCTGAAGTAGGGCTCAGCAGTCAGTCTTTAAGAAGCCCTCCAGTGAAGCTCATGCAAGCTTGAGTTTGGAAGCCCCACCTTAAAGTGAGAGACTAATTTATGTTCCTTATCACACAGCTGAGCCTGAGTGAGCTGGAGGTACGGCTCAGCGGTGGAGAACATTTCTGCATGTGAGAGCCCTCAGTTTCCGTCCCCATCGTGGTAAAAGCTAGAACCAGGAAGACTGGCAGCTGTGGCTCTCAATGTGGCGTTCTTATGTCTTAACGTGGGCAGGGCGGTAGGCAGCCAGCTCTAGCCCCATTTCTCCTATATAATTCCTGAACTCTGTAACGTTAGATAAGTCACCCATGATCCCACAGCTAGTGAGTAGGAAAACAGGGATTGATCTGTGATTCCTGTGGCTTCAGAAGGATTTGCTGCCCTCAGTTTAGGCAGAGGAAGGAAGCAACCACTTACCATGTCCCAGGGCCACAGGCTCAGTGCAGTCTGCTGGCTGTTGCCAGAAGGGCCTACATAGCAGTGCTGACTAATTGCTACCCAGATAGATAGGAGAAGCAGCCTCCCCACTGTCTCCAGGTACAAATCATTCCTGGGGCTGTGAAGTCGAGCAGTTATGGGAAGAGCTTCCATGTAAAAGGTAAAATTGCTGAGAAATTTATGTACTACCTGCAGTTTTATTGATCTGTAGAGGGAGATAAGAGTCAATACGGACTCTCAGCTAACACTTACAGGTACTTCACTTTTTATTTATCTCATGCAGCGAAGAACAGGTATTTATAAGGCCAGCAGCCCTGGTGTGGCCCCACTTGGGGCTTCCATTAGCTAGTCCTGGCGTCAGGTGGGTCCTGGAGGGACGAGGTAGCAGCAGTTTTGCATTAGGAATGCCCTGCTTCTTAGGCCAGAAGCAGACGGATTGGTACAGAGTGTACAAAGGCCGGCATAGAGTTACTCAGACAGGAAGCGGAATGGAAGAGGCTCTGCCGTCAGGTATTCTGGGATACCACGTGCAGACTGGAACAGTGGGATTACCTGACTTAGCTCATGCCTCAGGCTACCCTTGAACGAACTTCTCCAAACCTCAGCTTCATTGAGAAACAGGAATATACTTGTATTTATGAGAGTGGTGAGTAAAGTCAAGCAGGGGACCCGGGCATTTGGGTGAGCTCCCATAACTGTTGTGTCGTTACCGTTACCGTGACATTGGTACAGGCCCTGGCTGTGACATGCCGGGAGTAGAGCCTCCAGGAATGTGGCCCAGGATGTGCAGTAAGCAAATGAAACTCAGGTGACTGCAGAGCAGACAGTCAGACTTTCAGAAGTACCCAGTGACGCCAGAGCCTCCAGAGCAAAACTGATGGTGACATGTTCAATCCCTCTCTGTGACTTGAGACAAGTCAGGTTACCATGTTGAGTCTGTCTCCTCATCTGTCAGATGGAGTCAGAACTGAATGGTAGGTCTGATGGTCAACTTCCTAGGATAGCCTTTGGGTTACCTCTTATCAGGTAAGGTGGAGGTTTGAGGGATTCCTACCATTAACCTCCCAACTCATCTGCCTGAACGTCAAGACTTGTCCATTGATCACCCGTGAGCTGTGGGAGTTACCACTGGAGTTTTGGGGCAGATTTCTGGGGGCCTTGAGGCAGAGAAGGCCAGGCTGGTGATGGGAGGCCAGGCTGTGTGGGTGAGGAAAGGCCTGTCTGGGTAGGAGAGGCTGGGGTGTGGACTGTGGTGCTCGGTATTCTACCTTACCTGCCCTGAGGTGAAGCCATAAAAGCGAAGCAAGTGGGTGTTTTAAAGGGAGGAGTGGGGATGACTGGTATGTACTATTCTGCTACATGGTTTGTTTATTTGTCCACTTTTCTTAGAACACAGCCAAAGTCTTGGAGCAGCCAATAGTTGTGCAGAGCGTGGGCACTGACGGCCGTGTCTTCCAGTTCCTGGTATTGCAGTTGAACACCACAGATCTGGCTTCAAGTGAAGGCGTCAAGAATTTGGTGTGGGCAGACTCAGACCAGCTCCTGTACCAGCACTTTTGGTGTCGCCCGGTCATCAAAAAAAAGGTGGTGGTGGTGAGTCTAGGTGCCTCCAGCCTGTGACTGCGACAGGGCACTGACTCCTGGCACTCGCACCTGGTCTAGGGACTGAACTCTCCCATCGCCTGCCCTTCTCTTCAGTTCCTGCTGTGGGAGAATGATCCTGTGTCTATCCCTGCCTCAGTGCCTTGGTGGGCCATTATAGCACGGTCATATTGCCGCCTTGTGGTTACCTGCTAAACTCCCCAGAAGGCACTGAGGTCCCTGACAGCCATGTGGATCTTCTCCTGTGACCCTGTTCCTGCTACACTTGGGGCTCAGCTGAGAGTCCACTCTGATGTCTGGGTAGTGGCAGTGAAGATGTCTACACCAGCTCAGGCTAAGATGTAAGGAGAAGCACTCTGAGGATGATAGAACGGAGCACGGTGCTGTGGGCTGTGTGACCCACTAGGCCTCATGCAGGGCCAGTGCTTGGTGGAGTTAAGTGGCCTTTGAAGTTTGACAGGGTGACAGGGTGTTTCTCCCCTTGAAATGCTGTGGGAGTCTGGACCCTTCTCTGGCCTCACCCCACTTGTCACATACACAGCTACCAGCCACCCCATCACTCAGTGGTTGGTGCCATCTACCCACAGTCTCTCTCCTAGAATATGAACTCCATGGTTGGTCAGAGCTCCCACCTAACCTCTGCAGTTTCATTTTGAGCTTCTGAGCCCCACCACCATGGGATGGGTTCTAATCTTGCCCTGGTCCTCGCCTTCATTCATACCCTGTGCTACTGAATGCACTGTTCTGTCTAAACCGCCTTCCTTTTTCTTCCTACTCACCCTCCATGTGTGCAAGTCAGTGAGTCAAACGCAAACACCTTGGCCTCTTCCTATTGCTTCTGTAATGAGATCTGTCACATTTTCTTGTCAGTAAAACACCTGATTGGAAGTTTCTTGGTTAGGAGCCAGATCTCCATCCCTCCTGGGGCTCCTCCAGCAGTACAAGCTCAACACAGTGAGAGCAGGAACCTGCAGACTAGTGTAGAATGGGGGTCCTTATCGTTTCCTGGTGGTTGGAGTGAGGGACTTAGGGAGCCAGAGCATTGTCAGCAGATGACATGGCTGACAGGTGCCAGGAACCCTGCCTAGCTGCAGCACAGCTCCTCAGTGCCCTTGATCACAGAGAGGTGATGCAGGAGATGACAGTGACTGGCCAGGCGCTGGTGACCCTCGGAAAGTGACCCGTTTCCTTTGCTGCCGTGAAATGGTAGCAGAATCCTAATTGTCTGTGTTTTTTCCAGGAACCTGTTGGGCCTGTTGATTTCCAGCCGGAGACGTTCAGGAAGTTCCTAGCTCTGTACTTGCATGGTGCTGTGTGAACTAAGAACTTTCTGGGGTCTGATGCCCTCCCTTCCTGCCTCTGAAGAGCTCATGTCCTGGGACGGTGGTGCTGGAGCCAGGGCGAGCCTTCCACTCTCTCGGTCTAGTCTCTATGGAAATAAAGTCTTAGCATTGCATTGGTGTGAGCTTGTCAGTGAGTCATCAGTATGTGCTGTATGCAGACCACACCTTGTGCCTCCTTGGCTCTTAAAGTCCAGCCGTGCTGTGCTTTGCACACATGTGGACTCAGGTAATGCCTGAGTTTCTTCATCCAAATCCTGAAGCTAATACCGCTTCCTTTAGAGTTTTGTGTCCCGTTCCCCCCACCCCCACCCCGTGTGTGTGTGTGAGTGTTCCTCCCTCTTTTTTTCCCTTTGTCTTTGAGACGATACTGCTCCGTAGCCAGCCCTGCCCGCCCTGCCCTCCTCTTACCTTAGCATCTAGAGTACTGTTAGGTATGTGGCACGCTGTCCCTTCCTTGGGTTTTTGTTTGTTTCCTTTCAGTTCAGGGCTTGAAGCCATGAAGAACCCTGTTCCACTGAGCCACATCTCTGCCCCCCCCTTTCTAATTTTGAAGATTCTAGACTTGCGTGTCTTGCCTCCCTCATGGCAGGTACTCTAAACCTGTGCTGAGTTCTTACGGAATATTTTCTTTTTAATATGTGAGGGTTTTGTCTTTCTATATGTCTGTGCGCCAGTGGGTGCTCAGTGCCCAGAAAGGCCAGAAGAGGGGCTTTGGTTGAGCTGCCATGTGAGCCCTGGGAACTGAACTGCAAGAGCGGCCAGTGCTCTTAACTGCCCAGCTATTCAAGTTGTATGAACATTCCTCGGTGACTGCAGGCTCCGGGAGGACACTCATTCTTAGACATTCCTGGTTTTCGGATTGGTAGGCTTGGCTCTAGATAACATCGAGTCCTGCTTGACACTGGGCCTGGTCAACAGGGTAGTTGTACAGTAAATGCCACTGTGGCGTTGGTAGAAGTACTGAGTGGGAGGCTGGAGAGATGGCTCAGTGCTTAAGAGCTGCTCTTCCAGAGGTCCTGAGTTCAATTCCCAGCAACCACATGGTGGCTCACAACCATCTGTAATGAGATCTGACGCCTTCTTCTGGTGCGTCTGAAGACAGTGACAGTATACTCATATAAATAAATCTTTAAAAAAAAACAAGTGCTGAGTATGTAGAAGGCATGATGAGATACCATAAGGAGTGGCCCCGTCTCCCACAGCTGACGTTCTGAGTCAGCTTCCCTAGTATACACCTAGGGACAGAGACCTGGGTGTTTGGGGAGAAACTAGCCTAGGCCCCGCACCTGTGAGGAGCACAGATGGAAGAGATGGTGCTTGCTCACTGCATCTGTGATCACACCTGAGGCTTCAGTGCGATCCCACTCCCACAGGAGAAAGGCCCTGGGTGAGGTGGCTCTGAGTACCCAGGCTTCCTATGGGAAGAGCACAGAGAGGCCTTGTAGCTTGGTAGTAGTAGCACTGGGCCATGTCTGTTCCACTCCGAGCTGTGTTCTTCCACCACACAGCCAGCTTTAGGGCTTAGCAGGGGCTGTGGGACTTGGGGAGGTAGGAAAGATGGAGGAACCTGGCATGTCAGGTACCTGGGAATGTGGAACATGGAGGGTTGAGGTTGAGGTTGGTGCCTCATGAGACATTCAACACCAGGCACCTTGGGCTTTCCAAGGGAGGTAGGTGACCGGCATGGGGTCCAGTGAGCCTTGTTGCCAGTTTTATCTTGCCTTTCAGGATGAAAACTGAAGGTAAAGACTGAGGGAATTTAGAAAAGTGCGAGTTACTCATCCCAAGCAACTCCTAGTCCTTTTCTCAAGATTCGTGTGCCCAAAGCACACAATTGTGTGCACCAAGTGTCCTCCTTGCACACTTAACCTAGTCTCAGGGTCAAGCCACACCAGCACAGTCCACCCCTACCTTCCTGGGCTGCAGTTGTGGCTGCAGATGGCCATACAGGTTGTTTCTGGGTACTGGTTCTTAGAAAATGGGCAGCAAGCATCCCTGCTCATGGCTCCAAGTCTGCTTTTGCCAGCGCGGCCATCAGGTAAATTGTTGGCAGTGGAATTGCTGAGTCAGAGGAAGTGTTTTCAACACTGGTGGGAGCACAGAGGGTGAGTTGGCCGATGACCGAGACAGCCAGCTGGAGGTCACTACAGTAATCCTCTGCAGTGACAGCGATGACTGGAAGCCTAGGCAGCCCAACTCCTATTGGGATTGACTTGATGGCCAGTGAAGAGGGTGAAATGACCAGCCTGGTGGGTGGAGGCTCTCAGGAAGCACAGTCAGCCCATGACCTTGCAGCTTGAGTCCTGATGATGGCCCCAGATGGGCCAGTCAGTGTTCCAGGGCTGGGAGTCCAAGGTCCCCTAACGCCATAGCATGGACCTCCTGGCTGCTGGCATGGTCTTGCCATATGCACCCAGAGCCCACAGCACAGAGAACCAAACTGAACACGAAGTGCAGCTTTCCCATACCAAGGCAGGAGGAATGGGGGATATCCCCACCCCTATAGAGATGGGGAAACTGAGGAGGCTGAAAGGCCCACATAATTTACCGATGAACAGCTAGGAAGTTCATTATGTGGTGACAACTGCCAACTCCCTTGTGCCCAACCCATTGAAAAGCTCCTTCATGCTGAGAGCGGAGATCAACCTATGATCCAAATACTCAGGTAGAAGCAGGAAGATCAGGGGTTCAGGTCCATCCTTGCCTACATTGGGGATTCCTGCCCAGCCTGGGCTACAGTAATCTCTATTTCAAAAATAAGTGAATACTCTCTTTTAAAGGATGAGGGAGAAAGGTTGGCTCAATTCAGTCTCAAGGGAATTATATCTGGCCTGGGAGGCCGTTCCCCAGCCTTCAGGCTCCAGCTGCCCCAGGCCCTCTGCAGAGGGCGCACAAAGCCCCTCCACACAATCGTTCACCTTTGCATTAGGTGGGCTGCATCTAATCAGACTTCCCTGGATCAGATTGCTCTGGAGTTTTTAGAAGTCCCAACTGGAAGGGGTTCACTTTTTGCTGACTTTTCTCTAAGGACCTCAGTGGTCCCAGGCAGATGCTTGCCAGAGGCCTTGTGATTTCACTTAGAAGGCTGGAAGGAGCTATACGGGCTCAGTTCATTTATTCAAGTTGAGTTCCTTGAGGCAGGCACGGGACCTGAAAACTGTCTCTTCAATATGCCCACATGAAAGCTGAGGGTATGGGCACCTGAACCTCCCACCCCCATCCTGGGGACTTCTAGAGACATGTATTTACTCACAGTCAACTCTAGTATGTGTTCCTTGTCTTGGATGACAAGTTGGCAGCCACATGATCCATTCTCAATAGTTCCCTGAAGTATGTATGTAGTATGTGCCAGACCTGATATAAGGCTGTGGATGCTGGGCAGACCAAACAGGCCCTGCAGCCACAGGATTTGCATTCCTACATAGAAAACCTCTCCATTGTACCACCTTGGCCTACATCAGCTACTGGCCACTGCCTAGGACAAGGTAAGATATGGAGAGAGGCAGTTCCCAGAAGGGGGCACAGAGGGTATGTGGAATCGGTCTCTATGAGTCAATGACACAGGGTAAAGGCCTGAATGGAGAGCAGGGCAAGCCAGGAGAGTATTTGGAGACAGTGTGAGCTCTGAGCTGGGTAAAGTTTGGAGTAGCCTGCAGGGTTGCAACTAAGCATCTTTGCCAAAAGAGGAAGTACAAGGGACTGGGTAGCCAAGTCTCCAGGGACCTTTTAGAGGTGGCAATCTAGCCAAAATCAGGTCTGAGGTCAGTGAGCTAGACCTAACTCCAGTGCCTGTTTGTGTATCTTCCACTTTGCCATCTATACCCATGCTGGGTCCCAGGAACCAGACCTGCACCACCTGGTTCCCCAGCTGGCTTTCACCCTCCCCACGGGGGAGCATCCTCTGTAAGCATTCTCCCTTAATTTTCGGATGTCCTGGTGGATAAGTGCCCTAAGGCACTATAAGGCAAGCCATCCTGTAGCTTCCCTGCTGCTGAGTCACGCACAGTCTCCCAGTAGGGGCCTTCCCTAAAAAGACTGGAAGCAGGATGATGGATCTCAGAGAGCCTGCTGTCTCCTTCCCAGGCTGGCCCCTCTCTTCAGTTCACAGGGCAGGCAGTGCAAGGGCAGCACTTCCTGTTCAGGATGCTGCCACCTGAGAGATCATGCTTCACGCCATCGGCCTCAGACCAGGTCTCGCCTGACCCACCTAGGCTCCCTTTCTGGAGAGTTCTGCTTGTGGAGAGCAATGTGCCTCTCTCTGGAGCACATACATAATTTACAAGCTTCTAAACCAGACAGACTGATGTGGGGACCCCCAAAAGTGTCAGGACTGGAGTCCTACATATCTGGCAACTTAGCCATTCACACTGTTCTAGTACTATGTGCCAGGCATTGTGCTGGGATTGGGATACTCAAGATGGGAGCCACAGTCCCTGTCCCCAGGACTTCCTAGTATGCCACTGACAGTAACTAGTCTCCTCTGGGTCTGCAGTAGCAGATACTCACAAAGGCCACCTTGCCCTGCCTGAGCACTAGGAACAGTCATCCTGAGCCTGTTACGGGGCTGACAGACTCAGCAAGCTTCAGTGTCCTCCACAAACACCCACTGAGCACCTGCTAGGAGCGAGGCCCTGGCTTAGAGAAGGCAGACACTGACTCACCAGCACAGGGCCTGGGGACTCGGCTGCCACAGCTGAGGGGCCTTCTTGTCATAGGGCTTTGGGGCTTGGTTCCAGGGAACAGATAGGAAGGTACAATGAGACCCAAGGTTTAGGTGACAAACTGCCAGGAAATCATACATGGAGCATCAAGTGCTGGGCAAGAGGATACAGGGGTCACCAGATACCATGAGCGCTGCCCTCTGCCCTCCTTTGCTGTTTCCTGGTTCTGTTTCTGATCTCTGAGAACCCCAGAGGACCCATCTTGATCTATTCTCTAGATGACCTAAGCTGTTCCGTCAGTCATTCAAATGCCAACAGCTCCTTAAGTTGGTCACTAACACAGGCCATCACACCTGATTTCTTCACTATCTAGTTGACTCAATTTAACCCACAAAGGCAGGTCTCCCCCACCTGCCTGGCCCGCAAAGGGTAGCACCAGCCTTCCAGGCCTAAAACGGGATGCTTAGCAGGTAGGTGTCACCAAACACATGAGGGGATACCTGCAAGAGAAAGGAGCCTCCGAAGGAAGTCTTTGCCCATCAGAAGACAGACTAAACTATGTCCTAGGTAAACAGACAGCCCTGACTTAGGTTCTCTGTCTACAGCTTCCAGGAAAAAGGCTGGTGTGGGGATCTCCAGCCAGGCCAGCTATCCCTTAGTCAGGCGCCCTGGCCAAGGGGCTCCAGCAGGGAAGACCACAGGCTGACTCCTTGACCCCCGTCTAAACTTCAGTCCTCCCCTCCTTTGGTAGCCTCATGCTGTTCACCGTAGTGCTCTGGCCAGGTCTTGGCTAGGCCTGAGCAAGATAGTGACAGCACTCTGTCGGATGAAGACCAGTCCTTCCCTCCAAAACCAGGTTCTGAGTGGCCGTCAATGCTGAGAAGACAACTTGTAGGGGCTACTCTGGGGTCTGAGTGGTGGGGTACAGGGACCCTGCCACCTGAGACAGAGCTGGGATGTCTTTTCCCACACAGCACCCCTCTATAGCATAAGAGAGTCATCGGTGTGGGTGCCACAGCCTGCATCACTCACTGGTCCAAAGGGAAACTGCTGAGAAGAGCTTCCCAGTTTCCCTCTATCTCACTACCCTTCGGAGTTAATAGTAGTCAGCGAGTGGTGAGCACACACTACTCACATCCACACGGGGTACTTTTAATGTCTAGGTGAACTGACCTGTCCATGGTCATGCCCCAAGTACTGACAAAGGCAAGACTCCAATCTTTGGATCCACAATCTGCTTCTAAGATTCTAACACTGTCCGCTCTGTGCCCGGAAGATGTACCCAGGACTTCAAATGTACTTGGTGAACACTATCAACCAGCATCTGCCAAACTGTCCAGTCCCTCTGCAAGCTGCAGGTCACTCTCGACCACTCCTGAAATCCTTTGTCCACTCCCAAGCCTTGCCTCTCCCACCTCCATCCCTGCCTGTGAAATTAAAAAAAAAAAACCCCAAACTTCCAATAACCTAGTACCTACAGACTCCCATAACACCCCCAAAACCAGGCATTTGGGCATGGTCGTTAACAAATTTGGCCTCTGGGAGATGGCAGGATGTGGTAGAGTAGGAAGGCCACCTTGGGCCCCCACCGCACAACAGTCTCCTGGGACCGCTCTCTTGGAAGGTAATGTGACTACAAGCCAGAAGACTGAAGCTTCCTCAGCCTGAGGCCTCCACGGAACTGCGGTAAGACTGGCAGCCATCTGTCCCAAACCCCTCCCAAGGCCACTGTATTCAGCACCAGGTACAGCCTCTCCTTCTGATCAGTATCGTCAGCTTCTACCCGGGTCCCCCAAGTATGTCAGGAAGGGCTGCGGAAAAAAGATGTCCCTTTAATAAAACGTTATCAACATATATCGTACACAAACTACAATGTATCATAATTACTTTTTTTTTCCTCTCATAATTCAGAACCAGACTACAAGGTAAGAAAAAACACAGAAACAGCTACAATGTTCCCAAGAATCCGCACAAGGTCTTTTTTCAGGCAGATGGTATCTCACATAATATGATATACATGGGTCAGAAAGGGGAGGTAAGAAAACAAAGACCAGCTACAAGGGTGGGCAGGGCGCGGAGGGTGTAAATGTACAAAGAACTCAGTGTCTTCCAGGGCAAGACACAAAGGTTGCCACGGGGAGAGGCCAGGGCAGCCAAGTCACCCCTCCTCAGAGGGGACAGGCTCCACCATCAGGTTCATCGGTTTTTGAAAATAAAAACAGGACCAGAAACAGTGTCTGTTTGGTTGCTGGTGCTCCCCCCACCCCCACAGCAATGCCAAAGTCTGTCCATCCAGTTCCAAGCAAATACAGAGCAATTCCAACCAACACCCATCTTTGAAAAAGGACAAACAGGAGAAAAAAAAGAAAAGCACATCTTCAGCCCGCCCTGCCCTGCGCACCATGTGAGGAGCTCGGGACCAGAACATGGAGGTCAGTTCTATGGCCCAGACTGTAGTCATCCAGTGGGTGGGACCTCTCCTCCTTGGCCAGGGCCACTACCAAGCCAGCAGGAATCTTGCCAGGAAACGGTGGGGACCGAGGGACTGGAGGCCCCAGTTGCTGGGCACGAGGTCTGGAGAAGAGGCAGCCGTCCTGGAAGTGTGCACGCTGGGTCACAGCGATGGTCTCTGTTGGGTGACAGCAGGTTGGGGGGTCCTCTGGTCCAGTGTGCTGTGATGACCAGCCAAGCCAGAGCAAAGCGGACACCCGCATCTCCTTACCCAGGCAAACCCCAAGGCCTGTGTGGAAACGGTCGACTTCTGTTCCTTTTCCCCCCAAACAGCTTTTGAAAGAAACCACCAATTGTAACCTGTCCAGTTTATTATTATTATTTTTAGATGGCTACAACGTCAGTGTGACAATCGCACACCTAGACTAGCTTTTCTGGCGGTAGGACTTGGGGACAGACAGCAGGGCTTGTGAGTTTTTCTTCCTTTTTTTTTGGCCTTTTTTTTCTTTTTCCTTTTTTTCTTTTTCCTTTTTTCTTTTATTTAAAGAAGAAAGCAAAGAGGTTGATTGGGGTGGGGCATAGGACTTGCTAGAAGCTTCCATTAAAAAAAAATTCCCCCAAAGAAACCCCCCCAAAACAAATTTAAAATCCCAGCAACAGTAAAATCCCAAACAAACAAACAAACAAAAAGTGTCATGTACAGAAAGGTTCTTTTGGGCAGGGAGGTGATATTTTTCTGGCCATTGACTTGAAATATATTTTTGAGTTTTGTCCTTCATGTTTTATGGAATAAAAGTTTGGCCTTTTTATTGCATGAAACTAAAATTGGGGAAGGTGGGGGAGTGAATGGGAGATGGAGGGAGCAGGAGACGCCGGCCCCCAGCTCCTGGTGTCGACACCTCACTTCTTGCATAATTTCTGGCATCTTCTGCCTGCAGTGCCGGCTCGCGTCGGGGGTCACACACTCATCGTCATGCTTGGAGAATACTGCGGGGGAGGAAGCACAAACGAGATCAGGGGGGAGAGGCCAATGGGCTTGCCATGTGCAACAGCCTGCTGAAGGCTTGCTGGACAGTGCTGACCAAGTCTACCTGGTGGTACAATGGGTAGGGACAAGTGAAGGAGGCGGGAGCTAGGTGACACCTCTGGGACCAGCTGAGTTCCAGTCCTTGCCAGGAACTCTGGCGGCACAAATGGCCTCTAGTTCTTATCCTTTGCAGTCAGCTCTTTGGGGCTTTAGTGAGTTAGGGTTCCTGAAGGGTGCTGAGGGCTGGGGACAGTCTGGGGCTCTCAAAAGGTGCCTCATCAGTGAGAATGGACGCAGAAGGCCACATGCCCCAGCTCAAGCCAGGGCTCCGAGCCTTCTGCATGTGAACGCCAGGGGCTTCCGGCCTTCATGCAGTCCTCCTGGAAGGACCAGGCAGCAGAAAACACAAGGAATGGCTGGGGCTCCGCAGGTGGCTGGAAAGACAGCTGGCTAACATGGTTCCGGAGCCCTTAGGCCTAGGGAACCCCTGGGACCCGAGGGTAGAGTCAGGGCTGCAGGGCTTACATTGTCATTCTGGAAGGAGTGGAGGAAGTTGCCCCCCAGCTCGCCGTCATCCCGAGGGGTGCCTGGAGGATTGCTAATGCCACTTATGTTGTTAGGAGAATTCTGTGGAAAGAGATGGGCAGGTGAGTCCATGTCGCCAAAGCCTGACCTAATAGACGGGATGACACTGAGGGAAGGGACATCAAGTGCCACTCACTTTTGGAAGTCCATCTATGTCGCCTGATCCTAAGAAGGAAGAAGAAACTGAGTCAGCATGGTGGATTTGAGGGGTGGGGGGGTGCATATGTAGGTACATGTTTTCATGTATGTATGTGTGTACATTGGGGGAGGTCAAAGGGCGCTGTCAGGGGCAGGTTCTTTCACTGAACCTGGATTCAACCTGCTGATTCAACTCCAGATCTCCTGTCCTGCCTCCACAGAGCTGGTACTGTGAGTGTGTACTACCGTGTTTGGCTTTTACATGGGTGCTGGGGATCAAACCCAGGTCCTCATACTTGACAAATGACACATTACTGTCAAAGCCATTTTCTCAGCCCCATTTGCTGTTCTGAAGCCAGGCCCTTGCTATGTAGCCCAGCCAGCCAGGGATCATGCTCACCCTGGCATCCTGAGTGCTCAGACTGAAGACATGCACAGGTGCCAGCCTGGGCTTCTTTACCAGAACTGGGCATCTTACCCGGCCTCGCGCATGCTCTAGTGAGTGCCTGAATACTGGTCTAAAACTTCAGTTCATTTTCTCTTTATTTTAATTAATTAATTAATTAATTAAGGTTTTTCAAGACAGGGTTTCTCTGTGTAGCCCTGGCTGTCCTGGAACTCACTCTGTAGACCAGGCTGGCCTCAAACTCAGAAATCTTCCTGCTTCTGCCTCCCAAGTGCTGGGGTTAAAGGTGTGTGCCACCACTGCCCGGCTTTCTCTTTATTTTGAAATAGGGTGTTACTGTGTGTCATCCAGGCAGGACTGAAACTTGTGACCCTCCTGCTTCAGGTTCCCAAATGACTACAGTACGTGTGTCCAAACATGCCTGGCCCAATCCAGTTGCTGGATCACTCTTCCGTAGGGATCTCTACCCTCTAAGAAGGACCCTTTCCTCTCTGGGTCTGCATTAGAGTTCACATTATTTATTTAGAGAGGATACCCCCCCCCAACCCCCACATCCTGCATAGGCAGCAGCTTTTGCTCAGGACCTTTCTAGGTGCCTAGTCAAGGCCAACAGTGTCCCTGGCCCAAGTGACTGAGGTGCTAAAGCAGAGTGTGCTGCCTGGGCAGGTGCCCGCTTACCTAAGGATCCATTCATGTGGTGTGGCTCCATGCCGCCCATGCCTCCCATTGGGCCGTCTGAGCCAGGACCCATTGGAAACTGTGGGGTAAGCAGGCTTGGTTAGTGGACCTAGGCCCTTTGCACCCCTCCCTCTTCTGCTTCCCAAGCACCCTCAAAGGCTCAGGCCTCAGGGTCTCCCTGTGCACACTTAAGCACCGGGCGCTGACTGCCGAGTGGAGGAACCCGAGGGTACGTAACAGTCAAAGGAACAAACTCAGGGAAAGGCGGCAGACTAAGCCACCGGGCTCTATGTACAGCCAGCTCGCAATGTTCCTCCTCACAGGACCTGATGACTCCTGGGGAGGTACCTGGCTCCCCAGCCATTGCTGCACAGTGAAGCATCCCGGCTGCACAGGTCAGACCAAATGATTTGAACTTGTCACCTGCTTGGGAAGTGCTTTGCATAGTCTCCTGGTGGAGCAGAGAGTGGAACAAGGGCCTGTTATGGGGCTATAACTCAGACATGTTAAGTTTCAGGGGGTATCGGTGAAGAGTGCACTTTATCCTGTCTGCAACTGCCAAGCAAGGAAGCAAGGCACACAAGGCCAACTCAGGGTCCTGAGGTAAGGCTGAGCCTATGCTGGAGCCAGTGCCTATGATGCAGTCTGGACAGGGGATGGGAGGGGCTAGACACGGCGTGACAGGGGCAGGACTGCTGGGCACCTGGCCTGAGCTGGGTGCTGGAGACAGATCTGGGTCACACCTGTGTCACAGTCACCAACAGAAGAGGGGCCAGAGAGGTTGAGCTCCAAACACAGCCACAGCCAAGGCATGGCTGCAGCTTCAGAGACAGGCAGGGAAATCAGAACAGGCTGCAAGGAGGAGGCTGCTGAGTCTTAGCAGAAGAACAGAGTACAGAAGCCACTCCGTGACTGCTGTGTGGGCACCAGACCACAGGACAGCGGGCAGCACGAAGACCGGAGGAGTTGGCGTGCACGGGCACTGGGAGCTTGAATAGCAGCAGGGCGGGGCGGGGCGGGGCGGGGCATGGCCTTCCTGAACCGTGAGGTTCAACTCTGTCACCTTTCCCAGGCACAAAGCTCATCAGCCCAAATGGGGATGGTCATCTTATTACGCTCCTAAGACACAGCTGTCCCAGGCCCAAAAAACAGTATTTACAGTTGCTAACATAATACACACATCGCACACGTATACAAATGCACATCAGTATTCTAACATAGATATGACCAACACATAAAAATCAGGGTTTTGGTTGTTTTTCTGATACAGGGCCTATGTAACCCTGGCTACCCCAAAACTTAAGAGATCTGCTTGCCTGTTTCCCAAACTCTGGATGAAGACATACACCAACACATCTGTCTCCAAATCAGGCAATTCTGAAATTGATATTATGTATCGCTACGTAATGTTTTAGTAACTTAAAGCATTCATACACCATACAACTGATCCCTGACATTTATGGTTGGCAACCACCACTTCAGCTTCTATCAGCCCCAACCGTCAGCTCATGTCTATGGATTTGCTTATTTTGGACACTGCACCACATGGTCTCCACAGGCTAGTGTTAACCTCTTAGCACATTTCGAAGGTTGCCCCGGGTCCCTGCTTATGGATGGAAGTCCGGGACAGAGCCCTGCCACACACATCTGCCGTACTCAGGAGGATTTCACTCTCAGCTCTGCAGCCAGGCATTTCCACTTCTGGCAGGTATGTTCAGTGCAACCGCGGGGTCACGCAGTCCCGTCCTTCCCAGCAGAGCCAGGCTGCTCTCCTTAGCCTGCACCGTTCAGCATGCTTACTAACAGTGGATGGATTGGGGCTTCCTTTCTCTACTGCAGCCCCAAGTCCCTGCCATGGCTGTGATCACCGCCACCCTCCACCCTCCCCATGCGCGTGCGTGTGTGTGTGTGCGTTTCGAGACAGGGTTTCTCTGTGTATCCCTGGCTGGCCTATAACTTAAGAGATCTGCCTGCCTCTGCTTGCCGAGTGCTGGGATCAAGGGTGTGTTCCACCACGGCCTGGTCCTTACTCTGTTTTAAATTGCATTTCCTAACAGCTTCCTGTTTATGGCCTATTTGCACAATGCTGGAGAAGCATCTATTCGTATATTTGCCCCATTTTTTAATTGAGTTGTCTTTTTTATTATGGAGTTGTTAGAGTTCTCTACATATTTTGAGTTTAATTCTTTTATCACATATACTTCCTCAATTCTGTATATTTTCTTCTTAACCTCATTGTTTTTTTTTGAGGTGACTCTGTATTGCTTGCCCCTTATTGGCCTTGAACTCCTGAGTTCAAGTGACCTTTCTGCTTCAGCCTCCAGAGCAGCTACATCTATAGGCATGCATCAATATTTAATTTAATTTTTACTTTTCAGTATGTATGCATATGTGCATGTGGAGGTGAATGCATGCCTGATTAGGAAAGCTAGCGGCCAGGGCTGCGTCTCCTCCACTGCCCCTAGGGGACAGGGTTGTATCTCCTCCTCTACTCTTCACCTCATTTTTGAAAAAGGGTCTCTCACTGAGCCTGGGGTTTGTCTACTTGGCCACGCTGGCTGACCTGGGTAGGAGCTCTGGGTTCCTCCTGCCTCCGCCTGCACCTCCCCAGGGTTGGCAGCATGGGCCCAGCTTTTAAAAAAACAAACAAAATAAACCCATGAGTTCTGGAAAGCGAATGTGGAACTGCATGTGTGCACAACAAGCCCACCTCATTTACTTACTGCTACTTTAGTCTAGGTTAACTTTCTAGTACAGAAACACCATTACTTAAACAAACTGAGAGGGCTAGTAAACAATAGCAGGTGGTAGCCAGGGGTGACTAAAGAAATAAGGAAGCTTTGTATATTTTCAAAAATGCTCCTGTCCTGACATATCTAACTTCCTTCTGCCTCTGCCTCCTTCCCCAACCTCTGAAATGTCTGCAAGCTCTGGGACAATGCATGCACACACAAAAGATGGGGGAACAGACACACACGTCCTGCTCAATTAAACCTTTTCTCACGAAGAAATGGTATTCAGCCACAGAGGACACGTGCGCCTGCGAGATCTCAGCTGAAGCCCAAGTGAGTCAGTTTCTCTGTGGTATGAGGTTAGCACAAGCGGCTAGCTGAGCTGCACATACCTTCCTTTTTATGCCAATTCCCTTTCCTGCCCTTTCCTCAACAGATTTCCTCGTCTCATTTTTGCTTTTCTTGTGTTTTGAGGCATGGTACTCACTATATAGCCTTGGCTACTATAGGTTGGCCCAGAACATATGGCAATCCTCTTGTTCCTCTGCCTAAGTGCTAGGATTATAGGTGTGAACCACCACGCCAGCTCATCTCAAACATTGTAAGTTGTGGGGGTTTTGTTTGTTTGGGTTTTTCTGTGCGGCTCTGGCTTTCCTGGAACTCACTTTGTAGAACTACTGAGGACAGGACTAAAGGCATTTGTCACCACCCTCCTGACAAGACTACTGCAACTTAGACAACATTTACCACCTTTTCCGTGGTTGCCAGCAGTGACTGTCATCTTTATTTCATGCATTGGTGTTTTTCCTGCATGAGTGTCTGCGTGAGGGTGCCAGATCTTCTGGACCTGGAGTTACAGATAGTTGTGAGCTGCCACGAGGGTAATGGGAATTCAACTTGAGTCCTCTGGAAGAGCAGCCAGTGCTCTTAACTGCTGATCGATCTCTCTAATCCCCTGATGACTGTCATCTTACAGGTATATATGAGGCATTCTGTTTCTATGAAGTAAAATTTATATGAAGTTCTTCTGCAAACTGACAAGCTACCTAAACTTTCACCATGAAGGCTGATGTCACAGAGACCCTTTGTGGAAGTCCTGGCACAGGGTGCGAGGCTCGCCTCCCACTGGTGAGAGCTCTCAGATCAAGTTGCCAAGCGAGATATTAAAACTGTTGAACATGCAGATCAATGAGCAAACTGGAGCTTGGCTTTGATAAGAGAACAGTTCTGCTTTCTGCAATTTCATTAAAAGCCTTTAGGAAATCAAGATAACATAGCACTCCAGTTCTTAAATCAAAATACCATCAGGAATTGTTTTTGTTTTGTTTTGCTGGGTGGTACCAGGGTCTCCTGCATGTGAGGCACGTGCTTGAACCCTAAGCTGCACCCGCAGTGCACAATCTTGTGTTACAGTGTTGTGAGCTGTCACTGATATATCATAAAAGAGCACAGCTGTGCCCAAGGGGCAGGGATATCTGTTATCAAAATCCCTTCCCTCTTGTCCACACACAGGACTTCTACTGTAACCACTGTATCTGGAACTTAGTTTCAGAGCCATCAGGGAATGGGGTGATGGCAGTGCCCACTCTAGCCTGCACTCACACTGTCTTGGGGGAGGGGGGGTCACTGTTTTTGAATGAACACCAGTATCACTTTGAAGAACAAAAAGTGCTTTTGGTTCAAAGGATGTGCCAGTCCCCACTCAGCTGAGAGAGTGTGAGCTTCCCTACCCTGTTTCTGCTCACTGGAGCTCTCATCTAGACACAGTGTAATAGTCTTGACTGTCTTCCAGCTGTGTGTCATTTAGCTTACTCTGGTGAGTTGGGTCACATGGCATTGTCATGGTTTGTAGTTTTATGACCTCAACTCTTAAACACATGGTCACAGTATTCATCAAGTTAAATGTATACTCAGTAGCATCTTCATGCAAACTTGAGAGTAACTGTAGCAGCAGGTAGAGGTCCTGAGGCCACAGTCCTTAGGGTGGCAGAGCCTGAGTGATACCTAACAGCATCGATGGCTGTGAAAATACAACAGTGATTGTGGGTGGCCAATGACCTAAACCACGTCCATCCTGGCCCAGTGGGCCTCTGTATTCTCAGCCTTCTAACCACTGATACAAAACAAGACTTATGCCCCGAGGTATCTCAGGATACAGCGTACCTGAATGAAAGAACCCTAGTGAGGGGAATCACAGCAAGTGGATGGGTGGGAGGGCTGTATCATAGAGAGCTCCCCATACTCATTCAACACATGGCCCTGGCAGAGGAGGCAGGCCAATGAACATGACCTCTGAAGGCAGCAGGGAGATGCGATGTATATGGTACCTAAGGCTAGAGGTGCAGCCCAGGAGGAGGCATGTGCTCACGTGCATAGGGTCCTGGACTCATCGACACATTTGCCGGCATCAGCACTGGGCAGTCCACATGTGGGGATTTAATACCTGGCGTGACTTTTGTCTTACCCCCAGGAACTGGGCCCACAAAACCAGAGGCTATCTCCTCTCCACAACTACAGAAGCAAGGCAGACACTGTGTAGGGAAGTTCGGCAGGGCACTAGAGAGGAGAAGATGGTCAAGACTAGAGGTAAAGGAGCTGCCATATTGGTATCTGCATGGGTTAGGCAGGCGCCCAAAGGCGCCTCAGGATTTAGCATTAATGCCCGGGTGAGAGGGACTACCCAAAATGGCATAGCCAGTCAGAAGAATGGGGAGTAACCCAGAGTCCCCTAAGCCTGGAGCTTTCCTTCGCCAGCATTCTCACACCTGACCAGAGGGCGAGCCCCGCCCCTCCCGCCTCCCCCTAGCGATAAGATGGGGACTGACTTGCCCAAGAGTTAATCACTTTTCTGATGGTTTATTTTATTCATCTTTGGTAACAAATGGCTAAAATCAATTACGCTTGCTTTCCCCTCAGCTGATGAAGGTAATTATGATTTGTTATGGTATCTGGTATGTAAATGAGCAGAAAGCAGACTCACGTTAGACCGGCTGCCTCCAGGCGGCACAGGATTAATCATTGTGTAGATGTTGTCACTGGAATTTGTTGAATCTGTGGAATAGTGGAAACCATAGAGTTCAGGTGATTAATTCATTTCTTAATTAAAACAAACTCTCGGCACTTGAACTCATTCTTTTGTATTTTATCACCTAAAATTTCTTCTAAGTATCACCATCTTCTGGCTAATTTGTATTTAATGAAGATTCACAAAGTTTTTAATCACAGAAAATTCAACTGAGAAAACCATTCAACCACAAACCTGAGAATGTCAGGGTATCTGGGCAGGCACAGCACAGGGACACAAATCCGTCCCCTAAGCTTAGCAAGGACACAAGGACACAAGCTATGTTTTCTCTCAGCCCCACCCAAGGAAGGAAAATGCAGCAAGTTATCCAGACCCAGTCTGCTGGGCTGAGGGGTAGGGGCTGGGCCGCATTAACATACGGAGTGGGTTAACATGACCCAATCTGAATGTAGGTCATGCTGTTCATCAATGCTGCAGAGAGGGCACTGGCGCGGGAGCCTGTGATGGCTGCAGCCAGCTCCAGCCCTGCAGCTGAGCAGATTTCCTTTATGGGGAGTAGGGAGGGGACGCTCCAGCCACTCCCCACCTAGCCAGGAAAGTCTCCTTAGGAAACCAGCTAATGGTGTTCTATCAGGAGCAGAAATTCTCCCTCTATTCTGGGCTGGGTGGAGTGTATGCTGCACTCCTTCCAGCTGCAATGCTATTCTCAGCCGGCAGACAGATAACTGGGACACTGTGTGTGCATGTGTGCACCTGCCCTCATGTGCATGCATGCTTTCTCCACATAGAGAGACAGAGAGACACGATCTCTTACACAGAGGACAGAACCTGGGGGGAGTGTGTGTGCACTTTAGAATCCTCGTCCCCAGCTGTCAGGAACCCAAAGACCCTTTTCAAGTCACCTAGGGCAGTGAGACCTTGTTGCTTCAGACCTCAGCTCAACTTTATTCTTTTCAAAGTAGTGTATAGGAATAAAAGGGTTGCAGGGCTGAAGCCGCACTTGGGTTGCTGGTGAGGGCTCACAGCCCTTTCATCTCCAGGCATCAGAGTCTGGCAGAACATGCACGCAGGCCTCAGGAAGTAGTGCCTGAAAGGCCAGGGTCTGCAACAGAGCCCTCGCACACAGCACCCCACTCCCACCAGACATTTACCCCTCAAGCCCTCTTACCCGCAGGACTAGGCATGATGGGGGTTCCTGGAGGGCCGCCACCACCAGGGGGTCCCTGAGATAAGATAAAAGCTGTCAGTAACCTATGGTGTTAAGAAGCTTGGGGAGACCTCTATGCTACCTGCCAGTGCCCAGACCAGACTGGTACCTACTTCTGCCTCTCTTCACTCAGAACTGGAGCACATAAGCCTGAAGGCAGCTAGACTTATGCTCTTCCTCTCAAGCCAAGAGGCATCAGCAATAGGTATGTGCACATATCTGTTTACCTGCACACCAACTAGTGAAAGCCAGAGGCAGTAAATGGGAACACACAGCCTGCTGGGTAGCTAGTCACTGAAAAGGAGTCCCCTCCAGGATCAACTTTGGAGAAGTCTGGGCTACACCAAGCCTGTATAAATACCTAAACACTGATAGCAATATGGCTCCTAGGCTCAGATGTGTTCTCATGAGGAACATTCTAGAACCCAAGTGGCTCCCCTCCCTGGAGAGTCAGGGTAAGCTGCACTTACCACGTAGGTTCCGGGTGATGAGGAGGAGTACGGGATCTGGAAAGAAGATTCGGGAGCCATGGAATGGAGCTGCCTTCCCTGACAGACAAGCAGCATGCCCTGTCACTTCCAAACCCACTTCGGGGCACACTCACTCTTATTTATGGTAGGCTTGGGGACCCAGTCAATTAGTAACCTGGTCAGTTACCAGAAGAGGCCGGAGACATGGGTCATGCCACACGTCCTGGGGATTGTCTTTCTCTCAGTCTGGGGTGGAGCCTGAGAGTAGGGTCCCAGGAGACCTCCCAGTTGAGAGGGTGGAAGAGAGCAACACCCACACCCCTTCTTCTGTCTGCACCAAGCCCATCAATCATTTCCCTCAGAACCATGATGCACCTGGAGCCCCAGCTCTCAGTGGGCTCCTGCTAGCTCAGGGCAGGCCCAGCTCTGAGGACCCCAGCACACTGCCCATGGGTTCCATCTACACGGGCCTTCTTCCTAGAGGCATCAGGTGGATCCTGAGTTACTGCTCCCTCCTGACACCTCTTCCTGGCAACAGGGTTACCTAATGCCCAGAACCTCTTCCCTGGAAAATGGCACCCTCCAGACCTGTATACTCACTGAGTTAGCACTGTTGGGATTGGGCCAGGGTCGGCCAGCTCCTGGGCCCCTAAGAGAAGGAGAGATGGCGACAATGAAAGTGGGGCTACAAACTCTACCGAGTGGAGCCAGCAGGGGCAGGAGCAGGCTGCCATCAGTACAGGAAGTCCTAGATGCCATCTGACTCTGGGATAGCAATGAGTAGTTCCATGGAAGGAGACTTTAGGCACCCCTTCAAATTACATAAAAAAATTTGTAAAATATGTATTTACAAAATTATGTATTAAAGTATTTCTGCTTTTCCCTAGGAAGATAGACCACCGATTGATTCTTGAAGCACTAAATATCAGGGCTTATTTGCATAAGGATTAAATCTTGAATTAGCCATTGAAACTGTGCAAGCCTAAGGAAGTCACTCTACCTCTCTGGGCCTCAGTGACCTCATCACAGGGAGGGAATAACCACCCTTGTAGGAGTAGCCTGACGATCGTGAGGTGGCCAACACTGCCTAGCATACAACACTGTATAATGCAGAGCTCTCACCCTAAGGATGAGGAAACTGAGGTCCAGAGAGGCACCAGTGAGTGTTAAGAGTCTTCTGGGGTTCCAACAGTGGGTGGGGAGGCCACAGGCTCTGAGGCACTGGCCGGGGCCTATTTGCCTTACATGTTAATCCCAGGCATGGCGGGGCCGAGGGAGTTGGGTGGTGGTCTCATGCCGCTGCCGTAATTCTGCAACGATAACCAAGGGTCAGTCTATGAGGAGGAGAAGGGGAACCGGGAGGGAGACAAACACAGAATATAAGTGAGAGGGTTAGTCTGTGACGACAACCTGATGAGAAAAAAATCACACATTCTTTCAGAACGGACGGGACCACAATGACAACAAGCCAGCACAGAGGGACAGTCACAATAGTCAATGCGTTTGCAGGGGCTTCATGATGATTTTCCCTACGCCACGTGTGATCAGTAAGCTGCCGTCAGCCCCTTCCCCCAGTCCTCAGCAGTTAGACAGGCTGACTTTGCTACCGGGCACAATGCTGACTGGTGATGGTTCATATTAGACTGAGGGATAAGACAATAGAGGGCAGCAGCCCACCATGCCTCTGACCTGAGAATGCTCAATAGCCTCCCCTATAGCCAAATGGCCATTCCTCCCCCACTGCTGGACTCTGAGGGGTAAATAGAGCAGGACAGTGTCTCTGTGGCTCCACCCCCAACTCTACAACCCAGGGTGCTCAGTGACTGACAGAAACCTTGCGGGAAGACGGAAAGAGAACAAAACGCACCAACTGTAAGTTTGGGCACTGCCCCTGTGGGCATCTGAGAGCAGGAGGCTGTCGGCAACAGGCCCTCCAGTGTGAGCACCTCTTGCTGTGCACACAGTGATCTTTTACTCCGCCTGCTCTGTCCCTGTAACAACCCTCTGAAACTGGTCCCACTTTACAAAAGGAGAGACTGTAGGTCTACGAGGGAGCAGCTGGCCAAAATCAGCTAACGAATGGCAGACCAGAGTCTCACTCATGCGTCCTGAATCTTTCCCAAAACCTCTGGCAGGAAGAAGGTGAAACCCAGGCACAGTGTTGGGTCAGACAAGCAGAGGTTAACACTAGGCTAAAAACAGGTGACATCACAAAGAATTGTCTCACAAACCTCACTACTGAGGGACCCCTATTCTGCTAGGTCACCCGTGGAGGCCTTGAGCCTACAAGACTGCCTCGACAGAATACAGGCCGTGACATCCAGCTGCCGGCAAGGAGTGAGGTCTACAGGGAGCACTGGCTGCAGCCAGCTCACACAGCGAGCGCCTCACTCCCTGGGCCTGCTCTGCCAACACAACCTGGATGGCAAGCAGAGTTCACAAGACAGCTGACCTCCGCTTGGCCACTCGCTGTTGACTCCGTCTACACAGACGACCATTCTCACTGTGGAGGATAAACTGTGTCATGTGTCTTATGTATATATGGATGTTTTACAGCCATAGCGACTCCCTTAGAGATTACAGAATGAGGCACAGAAGGAACAGGATAGTTAGGGACAAGGACCTGTTGCCAGGTTCTGCCTGCAGGGTCACAACACTGTTTAGTCTGTAACACAGGGACAAAGCCTATTTGCCTTCAGCCTTACGGGACCCACGCTGACTGTGAAGTGTTGGTTCTGAGGTCCCTTTAGTAAGGGGTTCACGGTTACTTGCTGACAGCACCAGACCCAGAATGCTTTGCCCCGATTCTGCCCCTCACAGCAAGCCAGTTCATTGTGACCCATGGAACTGGTTCATGAGAAAGACCCTGGAGGAGGCAAGCGTCACACTCCAGGGCTACAGGAGCCAGGAAGCTGCTGCAGTACTGTGTTTGTTGGTCAAGAGGGTCCGCTATGTAGACCTGCAGCATGCTGCCTGAGGGAGACACAGCCGGGATTCCAACCCTATCCTGCTTGCTAACAAGGTGGTATCCTGCATAGAGCCAAGGCAAGTCTCCCGCCTACAGATGCAAAGCTCGAAGGGCCACTTCACAGATGACCACCTGGAGGCCCAGAAAGGCCAGACATGTGCCCAAAGCCACTGAGTAAGCAAGACAGGAATGGGAGCTGAGCTGAAACCAGATTTGGGGACCAAGGTTTTCAATCAGAAGCAGTAGCTTTCCATACAGGGCTGGAAGATCAGTCCCCAGGTTCTGGATCTGGTGAAGGTGACTGTCCCTGCCCCTCATCAGCACTGTTCTGTAGAGACAGGAAGACATGAGCCCAGGTCCCTTCCTCACTCCCGGAGAACAGAGGTGCCGGCTCCACATGCTTCCTGTCACCTGCCCTGTTCTAGCTTTATCTTCAAACAGAACCATCTGTCACTAGACTCACCTGCAGAGGAACCTGAAGCTATATATAATGCAGTCTCCCGGGCAGTAGGAGGTCTGACAGGAGGTTCCCCAGTGCCTGCCTAACTCCCTCACTTAGCCCGTGGTGCTCTGCACAGGATAAGTGGTCCTTCCAGGGCTCTGAGCTTGTACCAGTCTTGGGTCTGTGGGGCCCCAAACTTACCACCATGATAATCACGAACTAAACCCTCTGAAAGTTTAAGCAGGCCCCCAACTAAATACCTTTCTTTGTGAGCAGCCTTGGCCACGATGTTTCTTCATGGTAATAGAACAGTAACTAAGACAGGGTCCAAAACTTCTCTGTGACATCCTAGATGTTCCTAAAGCCCACTGACTGACTGCTGAAACAGGACTACGTCAGCCCCAGGCCGTCCTGTCTCAGAGATAAGCTGCTATGGGGATGCCAGGATGCTCAAGAGAGGTTTGACACTGCCCCTTACCCAACATGTTCCAGGGAATGTGGTCAAAGCACCTTAGACCCTTCTCATTGATACGGCAAGGAAAGAGGCCAGGAGAGCTCGGGCTTTGGGGCCGTGCCTCTTCATAAGGACTGGACTGATATGGTGAGACAGCCTGGAGCCAGGGGAAAGGTTAAACTTCTGGAGCATTCCGTGCTCACACTGATAACTTCATTTCCAACTGCTGGAGTTTCTAGTTCTGTAAGGATTTTGTTGTTTTAAGATAGGTTCTCATGTAGCCCAGGATGACCTCAAACTCACTGTGGAGTTGAGAATGACCTTGACCTCTGATTCTCCCCAAGTGCTGGGGTTACAGCCAGGCCCTGCTCATGCCAAGTACTTTACCTACTGAGCTTACATTTCTAGCCCCTGTAAAAAAATTTTTTTCCCGATTTTACTGTTTGTGGCACTGGGCATGGAACCAAGGGATATGTATGCCAGGCAATAGCTCTGCCTCTACCCTCACTCAGCCTTACTATGAGGCCTAATAAACTGCTAATGACTTTGTCAGGAAAAGAAAATAAACTTAATCAAACCTAAATGGGTGAATTCCTGAATACTGGTTTGAAGTTCTGTTGTGTTTTGTTTCCCTAGTTAACCTGGAACTTGCTATGTAGTCAGAGTCTTACACTCCAGCTGTCTCTGCCTTCTCTCTGAGTCCTGGGATTAAAGATGTGTGCCGCCACACCCAGGCCCAGGATGACAATGAGCAATGAGCACTTGCAGCACCCTATGTGTGGGCTCCGTGCTTATGCATCTCAAGAGATGTGGCTGCTGAGTCTCAGTCCCCACGGGGAAAGCAAGACCTCCCCTAACATCACTCAGATCCCTGAAAAGCCAAAACCTCTTGGTTCATCACAGCAGTGAATTCCACATGGCTCAGGCCAAGGGGACAGAGACCCTCTTCTGACTCTCGAGAGAGGATGTCGTGCTTTGAAATGCTGCCCTCTACCCTATCCAAGGACAGTCCTGTGGTCAGCTCAAGATGATAGGAAGGGGAAAACCATGAGCTGTGGGAAACTCGAGGAAGACTAAACAAGACCTCTCAAGGAACGACTGCTGTAGCCTTCCTTCCCCTTAGGATTTAGGATAGGGCTGCCCTAAGATCTTTCAACACCACAGAAAAGGCAGCAGATTGGTTTGCTGTGGGATTCTGGGAATGACTCGATGGTTTCCAGGTCTGTAGGTTTCCCTACAAAAGTGAGCACATGGGGCAGGAGGGTACAACTTCAGGGGAACTGGAGCCAAGGAGGGGATCCAAAGAACCTCAATCACCTACAGCAAAGAGAGGAAGGACAGCGCACGGCCTCCAAGGAACAGAGCCTGGGGGCAGCGGAGCCAGCCACATTTCCTGGGAACGTGGGTAGAGACTCTAATTTGGTCAGTGGCAAAAGTGCCCGGGGTCCCCAGAAGTCACTGTGACTCATTATCACCTCTCACTTGACTCAACCACCACTGAGTCGTGAGGTGGTCCTGGATCCCCCTTAAGGCTGTTCCACTCTGGGAGGGAAGCGGCGTTGGATTCTGGAAGATCCCACATCATAGCTTGTGACATTCACCCTGCAGGGATCTGCTACCCAGGCAGCTCCCTGGGGTTTTATTCCTACTCAGCATCCTGCAGACAGGGAATGGAGCCAGGGGCCTGAATGAGCTCTTTCTTTCAACTGAGAGCAAGAAATGTGGAGACTGACAGACTACGGAAAAAGGAGAGAAGGCAGGTGCACACAGATGGCAGGGAGACAGATGGACAGACAGACAGGTAGCTGCTTACCTGTGGGCCAGGCCCCATGGGCCCCATGCCTCGGGGAGGGTTCATTCTCTGCATTGATCCTCCCATGTTGGGGTGACCTGTGTGAGAAAAGGGGTGAGCTGTGTGCTGTTAGGAGTAGAGCAAAGAGAAGACCCCAATGCTGCAGGCCATGTCACCCTGCCTGCCCCTCTACCTTGTTGTCGTGTGGGATCCATGGAATTGGGCAGCAATGGCTGTGTCCCAGGAACTCCTCCTGGAGGCTGAAAGACACATGAGAGACAGCCTGAGTCACTACTTACAGAGATAGGGTGGTGTTGGGGTGGGAGGAAGATGCAGTTGCCTGTCCCAGCCTGCTCCCCCAACCTGGCTCTGTGGGGCTACTCATGGTGCCCCAGCTCTGGGAAGCAGGGTAGACAGTTCCTACAAGCACTGGTCTAAGTTGTGGCATCAGACGGCAGAGCGGTGGGCCGCTGGGCTCTCCATGTAACCTGCATCTGGAGCAAGGCATGCTCTGGATTCTCTGCTCACCCCCACCTGAAGGAAGCACATGAATCCAGGGGCTGCGGTTTAGGTCCAGCCCTACCTTTCTTTTACCTCAAAGATGTAACTCATTTTAAGTACATTTCCAACAAGAACTTAGAGGAACCACTGGTTAAAAACTATCACCTTGGTGAGACCTTTAAAAGGTGAACCACAAAGGGGCCTGGAGATTCAGGTGGGGTTAACTGGGTCCAGGGCTCTAAGAGCCTGAGTCAGCAGAACCATCAGGCCTCTGAGCCTCTGACCCCAGAGGAGTCGGCGCAGCTAGAGGCCGAGGAACAGGGTGATTAAGGGCAGCCTGTTCTTGTAGCAGTGGGTGCCAGTGTGACACCATCAAAAGCAGACAGGATGCTGTAAAACAGACTTAAGGTGACTGACTTTGGGCAGAGTTATTCCAGCTGTATTGAAAAGTAAGAGAACAGCAGAGTGTCCTGTGGAACCTTTAGACCAAAGAGAAGCTACTGACTTCAGGAAGAAAAGTCTTGATGACAGGACCACAGCTCCTGATTGAGGTGCCAATCAATGCTGTGGAGGCCGGGGGCCCATGGCAGGGTCCCTAGACTTGAGTGCTACTCCAGGCCACCTAGGTTCCTGCACCTCTGGCTGGCAGGGAATGCCAAGCAGGTTCATCAGGAGGTGAGAGTAGAAGGGACAGACCCTCCCTGCTTCCCAGCTTCAGAACAGAGGGTAGGCTAGGGCAAGCAGGCTTCATGAGGACCAGCTCCTCTGGCCATGCTGCACCTCAGGTTCACGAGGTGGTGCTGGCATCTGCTGTTTTTAGCTGCGTGGGGAGCTGATGAGGCTGGGTCGCTCCACCCTGAATTTAGTCACCCTTACCTTTCTCCTTTTCTCCTCAATTTCTTGAACTATGAGTCACCTGGCTGGTCTGTGTCTGCCCATCTGTGTTGGAGGTTTTTAATAGAGATAGGGGATTTGAGAGCTCCTAGATCCCCAGTATAGGCACACCCCATCTATCCTGTTGTATAGCTATAACAACGGCTGCTTTCCACACAACACTTCTCCATGACTTCTAAACCTGATACATGCCAGGGGTTTTAGCTGGCAGTCTGGGTTAAAGGATCTGTGAATCATTATCTTCAGCTGGGTGTCTGAAATGGGACAGGGCGGTCCGGGCTCTTCTGTAGAGGAAGGAGACTATGTGAACGATGGCAAGTCTCGCACTAGAAGGCTGATGCCTTCATACCTGAGAAGGAAACACAGCCTTGGAGGTGGGGGCCGTAATCTTGCTCTGTGTGGCCCACAGGGGACTGGAGGTAAGCCTGCTCTTCTACAGCCCTGGCCTTCCTCCTTTTCCTCACCTGCGACAGACCCAAGAAGTCCTTGTTGCTCTAAAACCTGGGTTTCTAAACTCCCTTTGTTTACATTTGCCCCCTTTGTGTTGGAGAAAACAGGAAACGAAGGACTTTGGGAGAGGAGAACAGCAAGGTGGCAATGTGGGCACTTTGACACTGGAGAGCACTGGGCCTCCACAATCTGTGTCTGGTCACTCAGGCTTTCTTGAGTATGGCAGTCACAATGGAGGTGACCAAACAAACTTCTAGCTCTCAGTGTGCTGGCAGTGAATGCAGCCAGAGTGTCTTGGTTAAGACATTGGAAGAATTCTAGCTAAAAAGATTTTGGCACTAAGAGAAATCTCCCTGATGCCTATATATCAGGCTGTGTCTGTCTGTCCAGCCTCAGCAGAGACATCTACTCTTTTTTAGCACTCCACCCTGATGGGGTGGACCAGAGAAGATCGTATGAAGACCCATTCTCCAGCCCATCCCTAACTACCAACTCTGAAGGACCAGAGGAAGGACATGACCCTGCGCTAAAAAGCCCTCTTCATAAGCAGGGTACTTTTCTAATTATATGAACAAATCCTTCCTTGTTCCAGGAAAGCAGGTAGACTCAACACCTCACAAATGTCCTGCTCCCTCTGCAGCCAGGCTCCTGATCTAAGCATTCCTACAGGACATTTCTCCACCAATAGTAGGATTCTATTTACAAGCCTTGGCAATTGTGAAAAGCTTCCAGGAAAAAAAAAAATACAGATTGTCAGTTGACTTCATTAAGAAGGAAGACCCTCTTCCAAGAAGGGGCTCTAAGGGAGGGTCATTACCACTTTCTCTACAAGAGCTGAGTCCCTGCAATCCTGCCAGCTGGTGCTATCTGAATACAGGCTGTTATAAGGCTCCCTGCAAAATGCAGGTTATATACTGGACCATGGGTTCGGAGCAGACACATGGGCACGTTCCCCCTAATATTCTGTCCCCCTAGTCTTGCATCTTGCTTTTCACTTGAGTCCAGGTCTACCTAGGCCTAAGGGTGGTTGACAGGGAAGAGAAAACAAGAAAAGATACAATACCTGGTTTCCCATTCTGATCGGGGGCCTGGGGCCGCCTGCATATCGCGGTGACATAAAAGGCTGCAATTATAGGGAATCAGTTCAATGACAGATGAACTACTGTATAGTGACAAACACAAATGCTTTGCAAAGTCCAGTTTATGACAACTAGTGGTCTTCTAAGCTCTCTCTAGTCCGGTAGCCTCCTCTTCCTTCCAGGCAAAACTTCCCTTGGGCAGAGGAACAAAAGATCCACACATCTCCCAGCCTGCACTGGCTTGCAGGAATCTACTTTGGGTGGAGGGGCAGCAGCTGGGACCTCACACAGAACGCAGAATAGCTAAATCAATGCAGGGCAAAGGAGGCCACCTCTGCTCTCCACAAGGGCAAAGAAAACAACAAGCAAAAGGAGCAAGACATCTTCAGGTTTGCAGACAGAGCAGGACACGCGCACACGTGCACACACACAAGCACACACAGAGAAACCATCAACAGGGAGGAATGGGAAGGGAGCAAGGACTTATGGGAAAACACGATGAAAAAAAAGGAAAAAACAAAACAAAACAAACAAACAAACAAAAAACAACCCGTAAGGAACAGCGGGCTCCCTGACTTAGTGCGGGGAATGGGCAAGAAAGCTTTCTCAGCAGCGAGAGTGCACAAAGAAAAGGCCAGGGGTGCAGCCTTGGTTACAAATAAATGGTTAACCAAACTCAAAACCAAACAAAAGGGAGAGAGGAAAAACCAAAAACATAAAGGCCACTGGCAAGGTCACAGAAAGATTTTTGTTTCTTTTCTCTTGGTTTCAGATCCAAACTGGGTGGGATGTCCAAGAAATGAAGACTGTATATAGAAGAATATTTTTAAATTAAACTTGTCAATTAGGACTGGAAGGCAATGCTGGAGCACATTTTGATTTTTGTTTTTCCTCTGCGGCTCTCTCCTTCCTCCTGCCCCGGCGCCCCCCGGCCGGTGGGCCGGCGAGCCACAGTGCGTTTACCTGACTGTGGGGTCCCATCATGCTGCTGGGATTGTGAGGTGGAGGCTGTGCGTGCGGCGAGGGCTGTGACCCCGGAGGACCCTGTGAGGCCAGACAGTAGAGGCAGGTTATAGATCACAGCACATGGAGAAGCGCAGAAGAAGCTTAAAAGAACAAAAATTAAACCAAAACGCAGAGTGGCGGCGGGCGTGCGGGTGGTGGGCTGTGGCTGGCAGGAGGTGGCGGAGCGCTGCTTGGGTCCTGGTTCAATGGCGAACAACGGCGGGCAGGCGGGAAGGAGGGAGGCTGACCAGTACATTCACAAGGGATTTGGAAAAACGAAAAAATAAAACAAAGCACCTTCATCAAAGCACACAGGAGCAAGGGCCAGACACAGGCTACTACCTAACAGAGTTTGCCATGTTAAATACACTGGTTGACTCAGACAGGGCCCCTGAACCCAGATGCAATGCCTGCAAGTACTTCAGAGGGACGGGAGGCATCAGATGAAGTCCCTGCCCTCAAGGAGCTCACAGTCTCAGAGACACAGAACAGGCGACAGTATTCCTCAAGGTCCTGCTGGCTGAAGCAGGACAGAGGAAATGATGGACAAACATGGACAGAAGAGAGGTGTGCTGGGTTCTAAGCCAATGGGGCACACAGACAGTTGCCAAGGCCAGCATGAGCAGTGCCAGGGCTCCATGGCTCCTGAATCCACCTACAGATCAAACGAGCTCTGTAGGCGCTGCCTCTTCTCCCAGTCTTTATAGAGGAGGAAACACACCCTCAAGAGATGAAGAGAGCAGGCCACAACCACACAAGCCTTAAGTTGAGAAGCCAGACTGAGGGTCAGGTGGCACAGGCATGAGGACAGTCACTGCCTGGTGATTCAGTGGGTAGAGGGTCCACTTTCCACACCAGATGAGGGAGAGCCGCCTGTAATCCCAAGCTGACCTGCACCTCCGGGCCGTGCTTACCTTGACTGCCCAACAGACACAAGGAGAGGAATTCACTATCTACAGAGTTGGTCAAACTGCAGGTTGTATCCTGCCAGTAGGTGGTAAGATCAATGTATTAAATGCAAACAAAACAACAAAAACAGAAATAAAGACTCAGAGAGCCTATGTCATGAGAGAGTATCTCTTCAGAACTTCCAGTGTGCAGGAGAAAGTACGAGTGTTGTGTACATGCTTTTGCACACACACATGCACATATGCAGATTAGAAGTCATAAAAGTTTACTGTAGTGGCTTCCAGCAGTCTGCCTTTGAGGCCCCTTTTGGCTCAACAGGCCACCAAGACCTGGACTCAGGACAGGGGCACGTGTCACAAACCACAACGCACCCTTCTTCTCCACTGGAGCTGTCCTTTAGTATAGGAAAACTCCAGGCACTTCTAAAGGGTAAGGAAAGCAAGCAGGCTACAGCCCTGGTTCCATCCACTCTTGGTCTCCTTTCACAAAGCCCATGCGAGCACGGAGCCAGGGGCTGGGGAGAAGGTAGGGCTGGGCATAAGGTAGAGACAACAAGAGGTGGGCAAACCAAGCGGCAAGGGCTGTCCAGCGGCTGAGGGCACCGCCGGGCCAGCCCCAGAACTTCTTGGCTAAGCAAGGGGCTGTTCACTTCCGGAAAGCACGGAGGAGCAGATGTTCCCCTACCTGCCACGCTACTAATTTCAACAAGTGTGTGTCTTTCTAGCGGCTGCCAGCAACGGCATGGTTTGTTACCATGAGCAATTTTCTTAATTAACAGACATTAATTAGCCATTTAGCAATTTTGCAAGCATTTGTTTAGCGGCTTTCCTAAACATGAATACCACTGTGATAATGGCACTGATTAGAGGGTCCCCTAATTAACAGTACAGGGAAGGAAAATTGAAATCACATAAATTAAAAAGGGAGGGGAAGTTAATGAAGGCGGGACATATTTGCACCTGCAAGTCTTTTATACCACAAAACTTGGGTGTAATGTAAACAAAACAAGATAATTTGAAGCCAACCCCCAAAAAGAAAATGAAAAAGAACGGAGGAAGGGAGCTCAAGGGGTGAGTCCAGCTGCCAAGAGGGGGCAAAGGCTTGTCTGCTGGTCCCCAGGCTCCTGGCAACGGGGACCCCTCCTCCCTCACAGTCCTGTCTCCCTCCCTGGTCACACAAATGCATCGGCAGAGCAAGCAGACTGTTTGAGGCAAGCCCCGCACACCTGTGTGCCCCACCACGCAGAAGCGGTCCCTGGTGGCTACCAGAAAGTAGAGAAAAACACCTGAAGCAACCCCACCTCGGGGCCTCAAGTGATGGCTGACTTGAGGTTCAGTGACCAAGCCCAGGCCTGAAAGCTGGGCTAGGAGCAGCAGGCTAGGTCCTTACAGAGGCACCCTGGGGTGCAGAAGGCAAAGCTGGTCCTGAACAGGTGGAGATAGCAAGCTGGTCACCAAGTCAGATGCACCATTTACCAAGGCTGCAGCTGAGAACCTGAGGGCGTATGGGACAGGGAGGGAATCAGCAGCTCCCTGCCTCCACGTGAAGGTGTGCTAGAGCATCCTAGCCCAGGCCCTAACAGAGAGGAAACCGCATGGCCACCTCAATTCAGATGACAAAAAAGTTATCTCCCTCAGGGTAAATGCTACACCTGTCTGTCAGCCGCAGACCACCTGGCCTCTCTGGGAGTCTACTGCGTGGGTCAGAAGCAAAAAGTTTTCTTGCCACTTTGCCAGTAGTTCCTTCAAGTTCTCGGTACCTGTCCCATCTGTCTTCAGCTTGGAGAATTCTTTACTATGTTGTGTGTCTGGGCTGTGACCTTCAGACTGTCTCAAGCATCCACAGAAGGAACCTGAATAACTCGCCACATAGGCCCCAAACAAGTGGCCTCACCATCCCTTCTAGCCTGCATTTTGCCAGAGAGTTGCCGTTTGGTTTACATAAAGGGAATCTAATAGTCTTCCCAATTTGTTCTGTGTGGGCAAACCCTACATAGGAAGTTTGACAAAACACACAAAGCCTTTGCTGGAGGTTTCTGACCTTTTTGCTGAGATGGGAGGAGGGTGCCCCAAACACCAGTTTCCCAGACAGGACAAGTTCCCCATGGGCTGTCTTAAGAGTTCAGCCGCTGGAAGCTTTTTGAAGAACCTAAAGTGTGTCTAGATGCCTAGCTGGCAAAGGCCCATCTCCTTAAGGATGCTGGGGGCTTTCTACCACAAGATCTACACAACACTAGGGTAGATCAGGATGGCTGAGTACAGCTCCAGTATTCATTGGTTTATAGATGGCCCTACAGTGACAGACTGCCATCTCTTTCCCTAACGTCCTCTGTTTCTAGGGAGGAAGAATCAGGATGGGGATGGGACTTGTCCAAGACTACCAGAAACTAACTATTTGCTGAGCTAAGTTTTCCAACTCTGTCAGGGCTCTCTGCATCACACCAGGTCTCCAACTCCATCTATTTTTAAAGAAACAGGGCTTGGGGAAAACTGGTTTCAAATTCTACTTAGCTCTGTTACTGGCTGTTCCTGGCCTCTCTCACTGATGAACAAAACCAATCCTGGAAACCCAGGGCAGAGAGGGCCTTTTGCCTGCACTTGATCATGTGCTCTGCAATGTAAGGACCACCAGTCATACTGTTTTATAGGCAAGAAACAAAGCTCACAAAGAAGACTACTCACTAGCTCTGTGGTTACTAAGTGGGGAGTCAAAGCCTCATTCTGGGAACCAGGGATCTGGAGAACACCAGCATCCCGCAAGCCACTAAGCCTGTGTCCAAAAGACCTCCACCTCCATTTGGGAAAAGAAGAACTCAATGACAGAAAAGGCTGAGAGCTGGCAAACCCACCTAGGGCTCTAGAAGCAACACTTAGTTCCCCCTTACTTCCCAGAGTGGCTACAGGATGTAGGTCTGCTCTCTGAGCCCCCAGAAGCTACACTGAGAACTACAGTCCTGCAGTAGATCAGACTTATTTCTACTGCCTTCATTGCCCATGTCAGGTGACAGCAGACCTGAGGCGAGGGGGAGCCCAAGTGAACAAGGGCAATTCCTGCTCCTGAATCTTAAAAAAAAAAGGTGGAAAGTACACCTGTGGCCTATGCGGCTTTCACACCACCCCAACCCTGTTAATGGATTTGCCCTTCCCTCACAGCTGGCTCCAGATCACTGCCTTCAGAAACCCGAAGCCCCAGACTTCCTTTTCATTCTTTTTTCTGTAATTTCAGCATTGAACAGTGTTATATCCAGCAGGTTGTGAGAGCCACTTAGGCAAGGCCTGGGAGGCTCTGTTACGGGTGTGATTGAGGCAAGTGTTTGGCCATTTCACAGAACCCACAGTCTGGATGCCGATGGTTTAGTGCAAAGCCTTGATGGGGCATCAGCATGGTAGGAAGCAGCACTCCCGCGGCTCAAAGATCGAGGTCTGTGCAGAAACGCATCTCACAACTGCCAGCAGGAGCCCCTCCCGCCACACTCTGGCTCTGCCCTGTACTGAAGCTCTTGAGAGACGCACTAGGGCATGATGGGGAAATCCTTGAAGTGTATGTGCTGAGCCTCAGGCCTCTATAAGAAAAATGGAACCATCTATACAGACACTACAGTAGTGTGGTCAAGCTCAAAAAGGGCCTCTTGGGCATCTGGCAGGGAAATTGGCAGTTTGGCTGGCTGGTTCTGGCCTGGGTCAGGGTGTCCTGTCATGAATATCCATAGACTGAAGAAAGTCATATAGCATCCTGTAAGCCTCCACTAATATCCTGCTTGTCAGGTAGCAGTGTATGCAGAATTCTAGGACAACAACTATTCCTGTTTTCCCCTTTAGAACACCCAAGCTTGGACCAGTGCAGTGAGGTTTGGGCGGTACCCCTAATGCTTTTGGGCTTGAGGAACTCTAACGGCATGTGAGTTGGTACTCTAAATGACTCTGGGGTAAAGGACAATAGCTCTTCAACATAAAAGACTAAAGAAAAATAAGCATATACTCATTTTTAAAGGAGAAGTTAAGATGAACTAAGTGTCCTTTCTTAAATGGCCCCTACACCACCACTCCAAGGAAGAAGCAGGCACAAGCTTAAGGCTGTGGAACAAGAATCAGAGTCACACCCCTATGGCCTACGGCCTTGGTTTGGCTGCTAGGTTCTTTACTCTTACCCTGTCCCCAGGGCTCAGACAGTACTTTAGAATGACACTGTCATTATCATCTAAGGAAAATCTCACTTTTGTCCTCAGAGAAGGTCACGGGAAAGGGGACTTGAAGACGTAGTTTCAAGAGGAAAAGAGCCATGACATGTCCACCCCTTCCCTGACTCTGTGGACACTGGACTCTATCAGACTAGAGTATGAAGGCCTTGTGGTACTGGTGGCCACCTGCCTGCTGGTCATGTTGCTATAGATGAGGCAGTATAAAATTATGATGATAATACACACAGCAAAAGCACTTCACAGACAATCCATTTTGTTCTTTGGATATAAATTGTGGGCAGAAGAGGCTGTACTCTACTCTGTACAGAGGGCTGAGGTTTGCCCATGCACTGTAAATACTCTCCATCTGGGATGGGAAGTCACCAGTTATTAAAGAGTGAGAAGTGCACAGTATTTTCACCCCAGGGAAACATCAGGGAGGATCAGCAGAGGGGCACTGCTCTTTATGTGAGCTAAGTAAAGCCAGCGTCACGGCCTTCTTCCCTGTCCATCTCTTCATCATGTCAGGATAGCATCTGGTAAAAGAAGCAACAACTCAGTGAATCTGAGTCTCACACGGGCCTGGTCGGAAGCACAGGAACACTCAAGGAAAGATTTCTCAACATGTAAGTGGAACGCTTGCCCCATGAATCAGTAGATGATAGTTTTGCTTGTTTATTTTGTGAGACAGTGCTTATATGTGTAGCCCTGGCTTTCCGGGATCTGTAGACTAGGCTGGCCTCAAACTCAGATCCGCCTGCCTCTGTCTCCTGAGTACCGGGACTAAAGGGATGCACCTCCACAGCCCAGCTAGACGGTAGGTTCAAAAAAAGTTGGGATGGAAACCTGTGCTTACTGCTTTTAGGCAGAGAAAGGAGCCAGACATGCCCCGGCCATGAAGGAGCATGCTCAGATTCAGCCCTCTGAGCACTATGCATTGTTCAGGTGGAGGCGAAGGTGAAGGGCAACACAAGACCCACGGGTGCAGCTATGAGGTCGGACTAGAGTAATCTCTGGAAAATCCGAGCTGCCAGCTCTTCACAAGGTTTTCCCGGGACACAGCCACGCACATCTGTGCTCTACGCACAGCCACCTTTGTGCGGCAATGGGAGAACTGAGGAGTCGCAGGGCCTCGGACATTTGCTAGCCTGCCAATCACAGGAATGGCTGACAGATCCCCGAATGAGATGATAGCTTTCAAGACTGATGATGGAAAACTGGGGCCTTTATTAATTTGCAAGGAAAAATACAATACTACAAAAACTTCCTGATTTTAAACTCAGATCTTCCCTAAAAGACGAAGGCAGTAAGAGCCAACTACTTCCAAAGGAGAAATGGAGTCAAGCACACACACTTGGAAGGTCAAGGCCAGAGGACCTAGGGTTCAAAGGTAGCCTTAGCTACACAGTGAGTATGAAATGGGGGAGGGCGTGGCAAACCAGTGACATTAAGGCATTAGCAGAGAACCAAGGTTTATCCCACGGGAAATAACCGGAGTGAATGAAAGTCAGAGGCCAACAAACGTGCTCTCTTCCTACTGTCCACATCACCTTCCAACAGCCGGGTTTCCTTGCCTTTGGTCCTGAATAAACTGCAGTTCACTACCACAGCCTAAAAGATCAGGGGCTGGTAAGATGGCTCCCTGGGTAAAGACACGTGGCTGCCAAGCTCGATGTAGGCTTGATCCTTGGCCCATGTGGTGGAAGAAGGAAACTGACTCAAGCTGACCTTGATCTCCACACGTGCATCCCTCCCTGCTGTCCTCTGCTGATCCCGATCCCTGCTACAGTGCTGGGTTTCTCTTGTCTGGGACATGAGCATTTGCAATCTTTCAGCAGGTTCAGACTGCGTGGCCCCTCTTCTAAGGACTGAGGTTCATGGAGGAGTCTCTGGGTTCATCAGGCTTAATCTTAATTGCATGGGTTGGGATGGGGCAAAGAGGACAGGTGGTTATGGAGTCACTGAAACCTTGGGATCTCCCTGTTGGACACTGGGTATCTGTCATCTGTGTAACTGACAAAAGAAAACTATCTAGTATTTAGACTAACGGGCAGGACCCACAGCTTGCCACGGCCAGCACGTTTGACCGGTACCAGCCACTGTGCCAAGTGTCACAAACAAGTAGCACCCTGCCTTTCCCTCAGGAGTTGAAGCCTGGTGGGAGACTGAAGGGTAACTATGACCATACCAGCTTCAGCGACAGAAACTAAATGCAGGAGGTATTTAGGCTGCAGTGATTATGATGGATAATCATAGGAGGCAAGGCCTTGTGGTTGTAAATGTGCCCTGGATGAAGAAAGGAAGAGTCTGAGCACAGAGGATGTAGTCTGGGTAGCCCCAGTTCGGGAAAAGGTATGCTTACAGAAAGATAGGGACCTGGGCCCGGGCCGGAAGAATTTTAACCTGTGGGAGCTACCGTAAGGAAGAAGTCACCATTAGACTGCTTTATCGAGGATCACACATTCATCACATCCAATTCTCTCTCTCTCTCTCTCTCTCTCTCTCTCTCTCTCTCTCTCTCTGTGTGTGTGTGTGTGTATGTTTCGAGACAGGGTTTTTCTGTGTAGCCCTGGCTGTCCTGGAACTCACTCTGTAGACCAGGGTGGCCTCAAACTCAGAAATCTGCCTGCCTCTGCCTCCCAAGTGCTGGGATTAAAGGTGTGCACCACCACTGCCCGGCAAACATCCATTTCTTCCCAAGGTATGGGAAGAAATGGATGTTTCTCTACTTCTTTTCGAGTCAGAAATCAGGGCTCATGGCCATGGGAGTAAAGTCCCAAGAGCTAACAACAGCTGTCCAGGGGGCTAACTCCCATCTCTTGCCCTGGGAATGGAGGAAAACCACTATGTTCACCCTGTGAGCAGGCACGGTGACTCTGCTGGGAACTGCCACAGCACTGGCCAGGCCAAGGTCCCCACACAGTTTCATCCCAGAGGGCTTCTAACGGTCTTGATGGTCTATGTTTTCTCTGACTTCTACTCACTGCAAAGTAACATGTTTTGGGAATATGTGGGCATTAGAGATAAACCTGACAGCAAATTACATCAGTTCCTCAGGACAAGGGGAGAATATTCCTGTTCTGCCAGAGCAATCTGTTTCCTACCCCTAAAAACTGTCGTTTGCTCTGAAATTGGCCAGTGCTGCTGCTGCAGCTGGCTTCCACCAGCCTCCCCCGCCTGCCGGCACTCCGCGCTGCTGTTAATCACAACGGCATCGTGAAGGCGAGGTGCATGTTAAAGAGGCATGGCCTCATCTACCCAGAGAATCCTGCTCTGCTTGAAGACCTCCAGACACTTGTGCACACAGCTCTTCCAACCTAACCACAGTTCAACAGACAATCCACGACTATTCACGGCCAACCAGGAAGCAAGTAACCAGGTCCTAGAAGCCGCAATCCCAAAATGCCCAGAATTCAGCCTCCAACACCCAGCAAACAGCAGACTCCAGAAAAGATCAGGAGGCTGCTGGTTTCACTGCTTCATCAGTGTGGTTTCTCAAGCCTCTCCCTCCCTGACATGCTGGGATGACCTGGGACTCTATTCTCTTCTCAGTTAAGGTGAAGCAATAGGCTTGGGCCTGGTAAATGCAGAACTCTGGAAACATACAGGTTTGAGATCTCTGGTCCGCTGCCGTGTGGGCAACAGACATGATCGCTGGAGAACTTTGGCAGAAGGAGTGACTCTGGGGTAATGAAAGAAGCCAGGGTTATGGCAGGAGCCTGGCTTGAGCCTGTGAAGATCTTAACATGACTGTAAGACAATCACAAGTCTGTGGTGCCAAGAGTCAAGTACTCAGGTCAGTGCCAGGAGCAAGCTATCACCGTTAGGCAGCTGCTAATATGTGAAGCTGTCACTCACGATCCTGTCCCTCCTGGAGTTGTCTAGGAACATCCTGTCTTTTCCTTATTACTCACTCAAGAATCCCACAGGGTCTTCAGTGGCAGAGCAGGCAGGCCTGGGGTACGGGTTCCTCTTGTACCTCCCACGTCCTCTCCCTCTAATGCTACTGGGGACCAGGACTTAGAAAATAAGGCCACTTTTCCAGATCAGATCACAAATATCCAGACTCTTTGACTATTCCTACGACTTCAGAATTGCTGGGATTAGTTAAAGCTACCTTCAGGAAGAGGAACTTGGCTAGATCCATGTGTTGGGTCTGTCCATTTTGATCTGGGAGCAAAGATATGGCCAGACTCTATCAAAGGTTTCTTGAATACTGACCTGAGAATGAAGACCCTTCACTCCTAGGAGAGAACTCAGCAGTTGGGAGAAGAATACATGCAGACTGATGGACGGACAGAGACCAGACCTCAGAGCCTCAGATCTAATCCTTGCCCTGGGATCCAAGAGCTGGTCTAATGGGGTGAGGATGGCAAGGACACACCAGACAGGGTTCCAGATGCTGTACTAAGAAACTGGAGTTTTACAATTAAGGATACTGTAGAGGAGCACTTAACATGGCGGTCCAGGATGGCACCTGACAAGTGTGCCCACTATGGCCAGGCTGAAGGCATCAACTGTGAATGTGCTAAATGAATAAATGATTGACTGCTGGCCTTGGAAAGGAATCCTGCACAATTTCATACCATTCTCATGCTCCTTGGTTCAAGTAAGAGCTGATGGAGTAGGCTGTTTATAAGCAAGGGAGAAACAAAACTCAAAAGGTGCTCAGGCAGCTTCTGGTGACAGGACTCCATGCAGTCCCTGGGGTCGGAGAAAAGGTTTCCATTAAGCTCACCCAAACAAGCCTGCTAGGAATAGAAGCAGAAGCTCCTGAACCCACAACCTACTTCCCGCCTTCATTTCCCCTAGAGACTCCTGTTGGGGGCTAGACCGAAGAACAAGGAGTCAGAATGGCCAAAGCCAAGGGAACAAGTCAAGTGGACAGAGTTCAGCAAGAGATTAGGAAGCCCGCATTAAAGGGCCAAATGGGCTGACGCTTCACCGGCACCAACTCCTGTCAGTGGAACCAGAGGGTTGAGTGCAACTACAGGGTAGTTAGTTTGGAGAATCATGAACCTTTAGCAATGCCATGAAAACTGTACTAATCTTCAAGACGCCCTTCTGCCAAGAGAATACACTAAAAGCAGCCCCGAGTCCTGGCCAGGTAGGAAGCTCAGAGAATCAAGTGGCCCCAAGATACACAGGAACCATTCAAGAGCTAGTAGGTAGGTACAGGGTGTTCACCAGGTACCTGGGACCAGGCAGGGTTTCCTGTGCATCATGTCACAGAATCTTCACAAGGGTCCTAGGAGTCATGGATATACCATCAACCCCAAATGCAGCAAGAGGTTCAGAGAGGTTCACTGAATTTCTTGAGCAACCATAGCTACCAGGAAAAGTACCCCCCCCCAGAGGAAGGAGGGATGGGCGCTGCGTCTGCCTGACCCAGAGGGGACAGCATGCTCACCAGACCCCCGCCAGCTGGGATCTGAGGACACTCCTTATCTTCCAGCAGCACTGCAAACCATTCTTGACCATGAAGACGCTTGTGTCTAGCCCACCCCTCTTCCGCAGACAGAAACAGCAAGCATCCTACAGCACCCCAGGTGCTGCCCACACTCCGCTTCAGAGAGAGGAAAGCCGCCCCCCCCCCCCCGCTCACAGCCACTAGCAGCTCCCAGCCTCAACAGTTCCCGTCTACACCTGCCCTGTTCTGTCACCCACTGTGTGAAGAGCTTAGCTTAACATCTAGCACAGTGCTGGCACTTCATGAAGGCTGTGCCTGCCCCTGATACCTCCAGCCTCATTAACCACCATTTAGGTCTTAGCAAGCAATGGGGCTTTTCTGGGAGGAGGCTCACAGAAGCTTGGTGGGCTAGAAGCACAGTTGCTGTCAAGGCCTTCATGTCTGGATGGAACTCTGCTTAGCAAAGTTGCCTAGGGAAGGAAGAGGCTTCAGACAGAAACCTGAAATTCACTTGGTGGGCCCTGCCATGTCCTAAGTCCTCCAAAGAGTCCTCATACTATATTATTAGATGGCTCAGCTGTTTCTGAATCTATCCTGGGTCCCAGACCTAGGTCTTCCCAGGGGAGGATATATACATGACTGACCCAGGGGGCCATCCTGACCTGTGTACTGCAGAGGCATGTGTACTGTGTATTGCACAGATCTCTACTGGAACTCTCTTCCTCAAACCCCTTCTGCTACAAGGACTCTGACCTTTCTGTAAAGGACAAAAGTCTCACACAATTTGCTGATGTGGTGGCAGGACAGGCAGAGGGTCTGTTGTTGCACTGACTAGAGAGAGCCCACACACAACAGCTCTTACAAATGGGAGCACCTCCACAAGTGGCTCTTATTTGGGGAAAGGAAATAGAGTCAGGCAGCTGGCAGCACAGGCCAGCAGCTCTCAGAGGCAGAAGAGAACTCAATGCTAAAAGAAACCTAAATACAAAAGCAGGTCTGAAGGGGAGGAGAAAGCAGCCCCAGGTCTTCAGCAGCAGTCGGCACAGCCCTCCCAGCATTGGAGGAGCGTAAATGCCTAGCTGGAGCTTACAGCTTGAGAGATAAGGCCCACCAAGGGCAAGGAGCAGCGTCTGTCTCTGCCTGGGCTTCCTGCCTGTTTGGGGAGGAGGAGAGCGCTGTGGTGTTGGAGGCGACCAGCAGGGCTCCATGCCGTGGGGTTGGCTCCGCATTAGGGGGCGGTCGCAGCCTGTAGAGCCTCCGGGGGCTTTGTTACTGAGCACATCTCCCAGGCGCTGACTGCTGATGCATAGCTAACGGGGTGGCAGACATTGATTTATGTTCAACTTTCCATTTCATCAGTGAGAGTTACGATCCTACATGTGGAGTGCACATTGGGGGGGGGGGGAGCAAGCTGGAGTGTGCAGTCACAAACCTGTCCAAACACATGCATATTGGCAGGCTTACCAGCCAAGGCCCTAGCCTGTCACATCAGGAATAACCTTTTGTCCGTGGTTGCTGGTCATCTGCCACTGGGCAGACATAAGGCACCAGGTAGGCCACCAGATGAGTATAGTCTGACCTCTGAGGAAGTGATGGTGGCCAGGAAAGGTGATTGGAGGTAAGGTTCTGTCACTAAACCGAAGGACAAAAGTAAGTCCTAGAGTGGGTAGGAAGGCTCCCGAAGGACACACAAGGATTTGTCAGCAGGGTTGGATACAGTCCAGGGTATGTAGCTCTTGGCGTGAGGATGGGGCCTACAGTTGGCCTCCACAGTAACCAGAGGTGGGAAATTAGTCACTTCCAGAGCACACTGACTGAACAGGTAGGGGTAGAGTAAGAAGGACCGCACTTCCAACTGATGCTTGGACCCAGCAGCTGGGGCACTTCATCCCTAATCCTTCTCAGCAGTAATAAGCTCACATTCTGTCAGTCTAGAAGCAGATGACTGGACCTGGTAAGAAGCTGGGGGCAGGGGAGTTGGGCTCACACAGTACCTGTGGGCCTTAACTCAATGGGCATCAGACTGGGCAGAGGCTGGGGTGAAGGGGAGGGGCCGGGGGGGGCAGGGCCTGGGTAGAGTGGCTGGAAAGATAAGTAGTTCATACAGAAGCCACAATCCTCTGCTGTCCAGAACCATCTTCCTAGCCAGACCTGTCCAATCCCAGTATGGTTCTCTCATCTGTGCTGCAGTCACGCTGAGGCTCTGGGGCTTACCTTCTAAGCCAACATAATCCCAGAAGACAGAAAGGGCTAGCTCTTCTGGGGAGAACGCTTTTCCCCAACTTCAAAAAGGTCAGACAGCTCCATCAGGAAGGGCCTGAGCACCACCAGAGCAGGCAGGCGGGCAGGTGGGGGACTGAAGGGGCAGCAGGTATTTATCTACTATACACCCATTCCCTGCACCCAAACTACCCAGCATTGCCTAATCCTGGCCTGTGCTTCTATGTGTGTCACCATGACATCTCTCTTAGTGGCCTTTGCTGGGCTGAGTCCCTGGGCAGCTCCTGTCTACGGCTCCCTCTGGTCGCGTTCACCAGAGATCCCCAACTACAGGGACCATGTCTGACACCCATGGATGTGGCACTTGTCCTCTTCCCTGCTTCCCTTCTTTCTCACTGGTCCCTAGTCCTGACAGCAAGTCCTGCTCAGTAGAGGGTTTCAGAAAGCAGGAAAACAGGATTTCTTTCTCCAACCCCTAGACTTGAAGTGGTCATCAGGGCAGCAGAGGTGTCCTGGGGTAGCAGCTTTCTGGCTGGAGGAATGGCCTGCGTGGAGGAATGGCCCCCTCCCCCTTTCCCTCACATATACCTCTGCTCTCCTCTCCTTTCTTCTTCTGAAGTAGGCCGTAAACAGCACCTACAGCCAACCCACTGCCACCAGCAGTGCATTCTTATTTTTGGGCTTTGACCTCCCAAGGTTCAGAGCCTACAAGGTTCTCCAGTGGGCATCCTGCTGTGACTGTCAGTCAGCTCACTACCTCACCATAAAACCTGCAGATGGTAGAACTGCCTTCTCCACAAAGCTTCAAATCGGCTTCTCTCTATTCCCTCAAGGACTTGGGATGGAGGCTGGAGCCTCACACGACAAGGCTGCGTCTGCAGGAGAAGGTCGGGCTGTAATCTCCTCCTTCCATGTGCTTGTTCTCTATCTTCCAGGCTGCGGGCAGTGCTTCCACCTTGTAGCCTCTCCCTTGTACCTGCCCTTGTCCCTTGTCCTCGTAACTAGGACAGAGCTCAGCCTATTTCCAGGGCATTAGGCACAGATGGAAATGAGAAGGGTATCCCAGTGAGGAAGGGGATCTCGCTGGAATAGGTGTTGGGGCACATCATCGCTGTCTCCACAGCTGATAAAAGGAGTTGGTTCCCTTGCCAGCCCAGGTCTCATCTACAGAAGACACAGCTTTTTATTCCCGTGACCTTTGCCGGGCTCCTATGGCACCAGTCCACTTCTCCCTCCAAGACTCCATGTGCACGTCACTGAGTGTGCAGACTGGACCAGCACACTAGAACGTGATTCCTGAGCATGTGCGCCGCTGCTGCATTCAGCACTGCCAGTAGGCTCCATGCAACTCGTCTGCTGGGCAACCTCACCTGCTGGGCTGTACGTTTATATGCTGCTCTTTCAAGAAGACAGCCATCCTTCCTGTCTTAGGCAATCGGAGACACCTACACTTGGATTTCAGTGGTCTGAGCACAAACATTATTTACTGGACAGTGTAAGGTCGTCCTTCACCTTTCTAAGTCTCCCGCTCCTGACCAGTCCTGCCTCACTGGCAGAATCCCTGAACTAAATGAAAGTAAGCTGCATGCTTAAAAACACAACTGAAAATTAGCAGTGGAATTTAAAAACAAAACAAGAACAGAAACAGTCTGTACCCAGTGCTCTGCTCTATGACCCCTGTTCTCCTGGAATTGTCCAGTTCTAGACCTAGAAACCTTTACTGGAGAGTCTTTCCTTGGGGCCAAGAAACTAGGGGACCTAGCCAGAGTAATGGGCCTGGCCAGGGTCAACCGCCTGCCATATGTGTAGCCTGAGTTAAGCAGTGAGGGAAATGACACTGCCTGCCTATGTAAAGTCCATCTGGGTCAATGCAGAAAATCAAAGTCGGAAGGCTATCTACTCCAGCCTGCACCATCTACTGATGAGAGAATCTAGGGTCAGCAATGGGAAGCACTGGTCCAAGGTCACTCAGCAAGCTCAAGGCCAAGTCCTCTGTGCCCTTCTCCAGAGTGCCAGTCCCGAATGCCCAAGCCAGCCTTTGGTCAGAGTTCAAATGGCCAAAATTCCAGGTCAACACTTCAGAGCTGGCAAGGCGTCTGTCCTGTGCCATGAACACCACAGATAAACATGTACTGTGTCCCGCTCTATTCCTGCCAGGTGCTACAGCGGCTATACGTAGGGCTTTTTCTTTTTAAATAACAAGGAACAGAGTTCAACTCTCCTGGCTAGACTCTGCAAGGCCTCCAAAAACCCCATAGTATCTCCAATCATGAAGTGACTGGGTCGGGATACAAATGACTAGACATATCTCACACCACTCCACAGGCCTAAACAGGCCCTGCATACCTCCGAAACCCAGACCCAAAGGGAGGATAGCAAATAGGACCTCTTGTATTTTTGGCCCAACGAGTGACCCTTCCCACATGGTGGCAGTCAGAAGTAAGGAAGTCCCGTGTGATATTCTCTGAGGAGCCTCCATAGGCAGGAGTCAGCTGTTCCCTCATGACCATCCTGGAGGCCTTGCTGGTTTCTAAATTTAAGACCAACTGGTATTGCAGTTCTGATTTGGAAAAGGCCTATGACACCGCAGGACACGGGCTGGACAAAGCTAGCCCAGCCACCCAGGCTGGCTTCCCAGGACACAGCCCTCTTGTGGCACAGCCACCTGTCCGGGCTGCAGCCAAGAAGGGAAGACATACAATTGTTAACAACAGATAAAATCCTTCATATCATCTCCATTTTCCTTCCAATATCAGAGCGGCTGCCTGAGAACAGTGAAGGGCGGCAATCAATCGCTAATATTTCTGTCGAGAGATGATCTGTTCCGGAAATGGGCTGTCACTTCTTCCTTTATAGAAAGATGCCCCCCCCCTTTTTTTTTGCAGGGGCCTAGGCCAAGTGGTCAGCATCATGGAAAGAAAGCACCCCTTGGAGTACCTGGCCTGGTCTGCCCTGCCTCCTTTATCTGACTGATGGCGCGTGCGACCCGACAGAAGCCAAAGTGCTTTAGCCCTTTACTGCTACATGCTACAGTGCTGGGGGTAAGAAGCGAACTGCTCAGAGCCTGTGACAGAGCACAGAGGCCCGGGAAGCAGAACCTAACTAAATGGTCCAGCCAACCCTTGGCAGTGCACCTTGTCTGAGGAACAGAGATGATCTCAGGCAAGAGTCTAAATGATACTTCTGCTTAACAGTGGCTGGCAGTGGCTAAATAAGGGCAGAAATCAGTTGGGGCTTTCTGACCACACACCCCTAAGCGTCATAGGGGAGGGCCCACGAAGTATGGCTGGAATTAGAACTCAACCATGGAGGAGTACAGCCAAGCAGGAAGCTGGCCGCTGCCCACACCGCACACAGACCCATTCCTTCTCCTAGGCTCACGCCGAAACAGAAGGCAATGATCTATTTTTTAAAAGTACAATTGCCATTAACTGAGAGATGGCTCAGCAGTTCCGAGCACTTGTTGCTCCTGTAGAGGATCCAGGTTAAATTTTCAGCACCCACAGGTGGAACATAACTGTCCATAACTCCAGTTCTAGGAACCCAGTGCTGAGCCCAGACCTCTACAGCATCAGACTCATACACACATCTATGCATGGAAAGCATATTCATATGCAGGCAAAATACTCACATGCATAGAATAAAAACAAAACTTTACAAAAGTTGCTTAATTTGTGCAAACAAACAGACACAATCTGCAATTGTCTACTCTCTGTCTCTTATTACAGCAGCCTGCACTGGGTACCTGGAGACCATAATTATCCTTAAGAAAACCCAGAACAGAAGAACTCAGGCGGCTGTGATATATGTCTGGGCTCTGTCTGCCAGTCAGAGAAACCATGCTTATACTGTATCAGGGCATCTGTGACACCATGTGCAGAGATACCTCAACCAGAGAAAGAGTTCCCATGAGCAGAACAACAATGGGGAGCCCGCCAGATCCTTGCCTCCCCTCTGGTAAAGGTGAACAGCAACACAACTCTCGCTTTCTGCCAGCCGCTCTAACTGATGTCTGCAGTGTTACCCCAAGACTTGAGGCCCTTCCAGTCTCCATACCTTGGACAAGGCCCCAGTTCTGGTGGCGTGCAGGCAGCAACACACACAGACAGATATATGAGTGGTCATCTGATGCCCTGAGCCATCATCCTGTATCTCTCTTCTCGCAGCCAACTGACGACACTCAGTTTTATGGAGTGAGCAAATCTTACCAATGTCCTTCTCTTTAGTGAGCATGTGCCCTAACCCTCCTCTTCCCAGTTTTACCATGAACTAAATATGCAGTCTTACAAAATGGAAGTGCCTCCCAGGTCATCTCCCAGGAAAGGTGAAGAGGAGCCCTAATGTTTCCATGGGGTGTTAATCCTATCTTTGTTTGTGACTCCAAGGCTCCATCCTGCAGTGTGCATGGGGTCCCTCTGGTCCAACTCTGCATTCCTTCCTGCCTGGGCTTTCCGAGAGAATTCTCTTCACAACCTTGTCTGGGAGCCCCACCCTTTAGAAGGTGTGGGCAATCAAGTACTTTTCAAACTCAGTGAGGACAGGTTTGAAAGAACTGATGCTGTCACAATCAAGAGACCCGGCAGGAAAGCCTCCCTCTCCCAGCCTGCAGGCTGAGGCTGAGGCTGAAGGCACTTCAAGGCAGCACTCCCCTGCTCCAGCCTGGCTGAGGAGGCATGAGCACCAGAAGGGAAGGGAGGGGAAGGAAAAGAAGGTGTGGAGGCCACACCCAACCCTGACAAAACAGAAAGGTGATTTTACACCTCCCAGACCCCTACCCCTGCCTGAAAGACCAGCAAGGTGTGTTGTAAAGAAGGTGGGGCTACCACCCTGTGGGCAGGGTGCCGGCATGGCACAGATGCCTGCATGGCGCAGATGCCATGCCGTGGGGAGACGCTTGTGAGGCGATGCTTGTGATCACACTAGGAAAACATCAGTGGCTAGCCAAAGTGAAAGGATGCCGGGGCTTTGTTTTTCTAGTCCCGCCTAAGGTCTGTAGTTTGGACAGGAAAAGTAAACAGTGGTGAAGACAGGAGCAACAGAACAGAACAAAGGACAGCTTACTCATTAAAAACGGGGAAGACAAAGAATACAGCTTTTGTTATAAAAACAACTCCACACTGGCCTGGAAGCACTGACCTCCCCCAACACTGGGGTGGACAGAAAGGCGCGGCCACAGCCTGCCTGGAAGGAGACACCTTTCTTCCCCTCTGCAGCTTTTGGAGAAGTGGGCGAGGTGAGAGTGCAGGGCCTCAACCAGCACAAAGCAACTGTATTTAAACCATGGCAAACAAAGCTGCTTTCCTGTCCTCTCCTCCCTGCCTGCCCAGCACAGGGCCCCGGGCCAGCACGTACCTGAAAGAAACCTGGCGGGATGGGGCCTCCGGGCATCCCATCATTCGGGGGAATGTTGCCAAGCACAGGGCTTGGGGCAGCTGCTGCACTCTGTGGAGACAGAACAAGGAGGTCAGTGGCAAACATCCAACCACACACAGTTTTTGGTCCCTGTCCCCACACAGACCCTTCCTCCTCAAAGGCCACTTTCTACACAAAGTCCTGCAGAGGTGTTATTCACTGGGCGAACCACGGACTCTGGGCCCCACTGCTTCATCTCTAAAATGAGAGGCAGAGGCACACTGTAGGCGCAGAGCAAAAGTACTCCTGTAGCATCTGGCAGAGCAGTGATGTGCAGCCAATCCAGTGTATATGTTGATACCATATCTTGACTTTCCACCAGCTGCTCTAAGAAGCAGGGGACCAACTCATAAACACTGGTGCCCTCTCCAAATCACTGACATGTTACATAGAGCAAGTCAATAAATGTTACTGAATAGATGGCAGGCCACTAAGAAAATATCCAGATTAGATGGAATAAGATGTGTGTTCTGACCCTGACCAGATCCCACGTGCCTCTTGAGAAGAGTGTGGGCTATGCCATGGGAGATGGCCTCTACTCTTCCCATGATTCCTGCTGTCTTAGCATCCACTTGGCACGTCTGCCTCAGCAAATGCCTCTCAGGGGTGGCCAGGCATCGGATGTCCCACCTGGTCTCCTTCTAACAATTGTGTCCAACCTGTTTGTGTGGTCAGGCTCTGTACTTACATGTGCAGAGTTGAGGCTGAAATGCCAAAGCCCCGCCTTAAGGAAGTCGCAGACCTGGGCCTCCTACCAGAGTGTGTTCCCTGCTTCTCCTATGTAGCTAAACCCCTACACACACCTGTCCACTTCCACCCAGCCTTGGTCCTGCCAACTCCATCGTGACACAGAACATGATGCTCCACCATTGGCTTCTTCTCATCACTCCAGGAAGTCACTTCTTTCCTCTCCTTGACATAAAACAGAAGCACTAATACACCCAGTACAAGATGGCCATTGGCCTCTGACTGTGCGGCTTGTCCTGCCCCCATGGTAGGAGTGTGAGGACTGGGTGCTGGGACGCACTGAGGTCTGCAGGCAGGGAGCATTCTGCTAATGCAGAACAAAGACCCAGTAGGGAATACAGTGGTTACCTGGCAGGTCCCAGGTAAAGAGAATGAAGGCCAACAGAACCTCCCCAAGGAGACTCTGCCTAACCACAAGTACCGTAGGCCTGCATCTGCTTCCCCAGTCTACAGCCATAGGGAGAGGATCTGAGGGGGAATCGGCAGACTCAGGAATTAGTTGTGTTATTGGATCTAAGAGTTCTATGAAATATATTCTCTCCCCCCTCCCCTCCCTCCCTAGTTATGTAGCCCTACTTGGCTTAGAACTCACAATTAGACTAGGCTGACCTTAAACTCATTACAAATCTCCTGCCTAGGGGATAAGTTGTAATTTTTTGGAACAGCCAACAATTACTTCTCTGCACCAGGAGCAAAAGAATACTAAGTAAGAGGTAGGGCTGAGATAAGCATACATGTGTCTCTTGGGTTCTTCCCGCAGAGGTACTACACGGAGTTCCATCCTTCACTCACCAACAGCATGAAGTAACCCCCTGACTAGCAGACCTGCTAACCTGATGTGATCTTAGAAGTCTGAATTACTACATTTTGAAGTGGCTTGCCCTGACAACTGCAGTTCTACTTTCAATTTCTTTGTTATTTGAATATTTGACTTTTTACACGTTGAAGTATATGTTACAATTGGTGGGGGTCATAAACTTTTAAATGAAAGACTGAGTAAACTGCTTCTTCCCTTTCAGATATGGCTTACCATGAAATCAGGTGCGCGCGTGCGTGTGTGTGTGTGTGTGTGTGTGTGTGTGTGTGTGTGTGTGCGCACTAGGGGACTAGGGGTGCATGACATAGGCCAGGGCAACTATGGCTCTAATTAAATGGATGGTGTAACTCAGTATTTCGCCATCCTCCAATGGAAGACAATGGATAATCAGGAAATGGTGCTGAGCGTCAATCGCTAAGAGACTGCAGAGGGCTCAGGACAAACTATTATAGACCTCGCCAAGGGGACCCAGGCTGACCTGCCCTCACCCTCCCATGCCTTAACCACGGGAGCTGCTTGCCTACGCCCACGACCCAGCACAAGGTGAGGCATACAGCAAGTGTTCAATAAATGATTACGTTAATATTCAAGGACCTGCTCAAACCTGACCACCTTGGAGCCAGACCTTTCAGGCCTGCTAAGAATCGGCCTCTCCCTGTGGTTTCAAGCACTGAGAGCTCCATTAAGGCACTCAACAAAGCATCTCGTGTGAGTTTTCTCAACAAACCCAAACCCCTGGCACATTCTCTAGGCTACAGCATACCAGGCTACAGCTGCCCAGGACGCAGCAACCACAGGAGTCAAGGCTGAAAGGACCTCACACCTGAGTCAGGCCCCTTCTCATGGGAGTCTGTTTCCCAAGGTCTGCCCATCCTGGTTCATATACACTGGAAGCAGCAGAGTGTGGAGCAGAGCGTCAGCCTCCTGCTACAACTCTTCACTCACTACAGGACACTCAGAAATCAAAGATTAAAAAGCACCCAGAGACCTGTCTGTCTCGGAGCCTGGTATATGGATTCCTGACCCCAGACCTTCTTCTCCAGCACCCATTCTAGCATGAATATATGGACAAAGGAAAAACTACACAAACATGCATGTACACACACATATACAAATATATAGACTTAAGCTGGTTGATTCTTACATCTACGCCCATCAAGTTCTGGGAAAAAGTCAAATACTCATGGGTGGTTAATATGGTTCAGTAGGTAAAGGTGCTTTTTGCCAAGCCTGACAAACTGAGATCAATCCCCAGGACCCACATGAAGCAAAGAGAGAACTAATTCTCCCAAACTGTCCTGTGATTTCCACGTGGGTAGTGCCTGCCCCCATAAAATAATTTATTTTTATAAGTAGTCAGATGGACTCTGGACTCTCCCAGCTCAGCCACTAACTCCTGACTGATTTATAAGGCTACGAAAATAGTATTTTGTTCTTTTTGTTCTCTTTTGTTATTTTTGTTCTCTTTCCCTGCCCAACATCTAGGCCTTGGCATGCAGCACCACAGCCACGTGTGAAACCACCAACTGCAAGTCTTCCTTGACTGAAACTCAAGCCAGGCCATGTGGCAGAGGGCCCAACCAGCAGGGGGCAAGGGGTGTGTCCTGGATGTGGCCAGGAAATGAAAGTGGCAAAGGTAGGTGTGGTCCTGGCAGATATGCCCCCGGGTAGAGCAGGAGACCTATGCTCCCGGCAAGCCAGGTCCCAAGAGTCTGTGCGGAGTTCTGAGGTAGCCTTGCACAACCCAGCAATATATGGAAGGCTGAAGATGCACAGTGGGAATTGAAAGGGTAGAGAAAACGCCATATGCCAGAGCAGTAGCCATTGATAATATGCAAAAGAGGTCTCCCAGACAGACCACAGGACAGCGTTCAAATTCTGCAGCTCAGAGAAATCAAAGAGCTGACCTACATGAAAGGCTAAAACCAAATAGTGTCAAAAACAAGTCCCAGTAACATAAAGCACCTGGCTTCGAACAGGCAGGACGCTAGTATTTGGGAAGAGCGAACACATTTGCCCAGCACCAAGAATCGGCTCTGCATCCAACAACAGAATGAAATTACACAAAGCTTCCTTGATCTATCTATCTAACTAACTGGTTGTCTTGGAGGGGATGGACTGGGTGGGTAACCTGGGTTGCACACTAGTGACAGAGTAGTATATTGCCTACTATCTCCTACGGTATTCTGGGCATGATCACTGTTAGATCCCTGATCTAAGGGTCCTCAAGGTTTGACTCTCACTATAAAGCACTCACTTCTAAGACTTAGGCCTCCAAAGCATGAGCACCTGGCACACAAGGCTGATGAGGGCTCTGCCATCCCAGTGCCACCCCAGGTATTACCTGAGCCCTTCCTGCAAGCAACTAAGGAAAGGCTCCTGGTGCAGGCGGAAAGAGCCACCAGCCACAGCCAGGCCACTAAGCTCAAGGGAGGTAGAGACGAGACATGCGCTTCTTTTAAAAAAAATCCTATTTTCGTAGCAACTAAGGACTAACTCAGAACAGTCAGAGAGGCAAGCACCTTCTCATTCTGATCCCATAAACCAGGAGGGGTGTGAATGGGAAGAATTTATGCCCCAGAAACCCAGGAAGCTGTCATTTCTGGTTTTCTGTAAGGAAACGGAGTCTTATGGTTATACAGTTAATAATTAGGTCTAACTTTAGTCCTTACACATCCAATTTCAGAATCAGGATACCAGTCTTCAAAGCAGTCCCTGCAGTTCCCAAAAACAAAAACAAACAGACAAACAAAAAAACCATGCACTTTTTGTCTCATGATGAGAAACAGTAGACAGATCATTAAGCCACCCAATAACCACAATTCATTCTGTGACTTAGGTAATCTGTGAGACTGATCTTCCACTTGGCCCTCTCTGTCTACTTCAGACAGAGCCTTTGCCAAGAAGTAGGGAACGAGACCATGTTTGTAAGATTCCCTCCAAAGAGCCTGTGGACCTAACTTGCAAGTGGCAAGGAGAAGGAGAAAGGAAGCCTTTAGCGGGAAGGCACAGGGGCTGCAGGGCTGGGCGGCATCGATGTACTCAGCCAATGCCGGTGGCCAGTACTGTACCCGCTAGGCGGGAGACAACAGGGTTTGCCTTGAAGGTCTAAACGATAAAGTGACTTGTGACAGAGAACTTAGGGACATGGAAAGGTACCCCAGGCAGGCGATGAAGCAGGGATTAGGGGGATCAGGGAGGCTTTAAAGGACGAGGTGGCACTCAATCCAGGGCCTTACAGGACAGCAGAACTCAAAGATGATACCTGCAGGAGATTAACAGCTGACATCTTAACCCTCTCTCCCAGAACGGGCACCTGCCACGTCTTGGGGGTGGGAGGCGAGATTCCAACAGTGCTCTCTGTCTATCCAGGACCCACTCCATCTGCAGACAGGGGTGGGCATGGGCTCCCTCTCCCTAACCTTCCTTCACATTCCAGGCCCAGAATGACTATACTCTCTGGCACTCTCGACCCTCGAGTAACCTATCACTGCACATAAGAAAATGCAGGCTATAGAAGACCTGTCTAGAATCTTACAGCTCAGAACGGGCAATGCCCTGAGGCAGGCCCTGATGGGCTAAATCCATGCCACCTGGTCGTGGTAAATCCCAGCTTCTCTCCTCCCAGTTTGGGATGAATGATTACGAGCCACAGAGAGTCACCAGGAACTGGGAATACCTGCACACCTCACATGTCCTCATCCGGCTCTTCGTGGGTCCACACAGAGGAGTGGGACTATCGGGTAAGGCATCTTGCTGTGTGGGCAAAGTAGGTGCTAAGCAATTGGAGGTTCTGAGTCTGATAGAGAAGTGGACAATGGCGGATAGGCCTAGCTTTCTGAGTTTCATGTATTTGTTCATTTGTGAGGTGAGGATTTCACTCTGTTGCCCAGGCTGGCCTTAAATTCCTATTTCTGATCTCAAGAAATCCTCCTGCCTCAGTCAAGCAGTTGAGATCACAGACACAGAGCACAGTGTGAACAGCAGAGGCCAGGAATAGAGTGGTACATGGGTATGTCGGGAGGGGCGGGCACTGAAGGGAAGACAGATGAAGATCTGCCCTAAAGGAGCTACATTTCTAACAAGTAGACTCTCCTCAGTGGCCACCTCAGAAAAGTGAAAAAAGACAGACAGACAGGAGGAAGGAAAGAAACAAGATAAAAGAAAGGCACATTAGTCCTTTTCGAAAGAAAGAAAGAAAGAAAGAAAGAAAGAAAGAAAGAAAGAAAGAAAGAAAGAAAGAAAGAAAAAGACTGGCTCCCCAGGCTGATAGAAGACCGCCATATCACAGACTGGCCCACCTATCCTAGGACTCATCTGACTATTCTGGAACTGGATCAAAGGGTACCTCATGGTAAGGGGTAAAGTCCCAGGTTGCTAATGCTACCTGGTTGTGCCTTGGACCCTAGCCAGGATGCCCTCCTCTGTAAGCAGAAACCCTCTCAAGCCCACAGTGTGCCCATAGTCTCAACCACATAGAGCTTAGCCTATCCATGTACATGAGGTTCAGAGGCCGAGGGAGAGCAGTGCCCTCCGGATGAACGCCATGCAGTAGGTCAACAGCATGCTCTCTGTACAGTGATCACTTTTCTTCTTAAAAAGATGGCTTCTGCCATTAGGAAAACATACATACATACACACACACACACACACACACTGCCTGCCGCCTTAAAGAGCTGCTTACAACCACGAACATGTCATAGTAGGCCGGTGACAGTTCCTTAACAAGAAGGCTGGCAGTTGCTCCTGCAGAGTGGAAAATCCCCTGGCGTGGACCTGCATACTAGCTCAGTTCCAATGACAACTTAATCCTGCCGGGACCAAGGTACACAGCAAACAGAAGCCATTGCCTCTAGGAACTTTTTGCTTCAAGTTTAAAAGGAATTATTAAAGGCCAAGTCCTCCACATATCGTTCAAGGATGGGAGCCCACACCTCCTCAGCTGGTACTCAATAAAGCAGGTTCAGAGTCACTTTTTCTCATCCTTGGCTGTGACATGATGACAGTCTCAAAACTTCACCAGGGTCCCTGATATCAAAGCTCTGGTGGGGAAGGAATATACAGCTCAAGCTGACTCCCTGGTCTCTTCTGCACAGTAGAGTGGACAGGAATCCTTGGACTCTCCTGCCTGGCCTCGGGTAGCCATGAGGAGCCGCCCACCGTGGTTCATGAAGCCATCCCTCAAGCATGCCCCACTCCCTACTTGCAAGCTCAGAGCTGAGCAGATGCCTCCTAAGCCTTTAAAGCACAACTAATTGGGCTAATTTCGCTAACAGTCTCTGTTTCATCCCCCCCACCCTGCATCAACCAGCGTCCTTTGGTACTGCTGGAGAGATGCAAGCTGTTGGCTTTAGTGTTATTTTGTCAGCCATTAAACGATTCATCGGAGTCATTAATTGATTTATTACTGCTGCCTGCTCAGAGGGTTTAGCAAATAAAGAATGATGTAGGTCACAATGCAAAGGAAATTGGACCAAACAGCACGAGGAGTTGGGCACTCAGTGCCTGCCTGCCACTGTCCACTCTAGTAGCCTCCAGCCCCGCTGCCAGGTAGGAACCAGTACCCATGGCCCTTCTGACTAGAATTCAGGCCCAGCCTGCCTCTTGCACAGGCAGAGACATGGAAGGTGGAGGGCCCTGTCTGGAGACTCTGAAACCAGCTCCTGAGAACTGCCAGACACTGTCATCAACAGAGCAGGAAGGCAGAGGCCGAAACTGGGCACTAAGCTGCAGAGTGAGGAGCCTACAAGTGAGGCTTCCAGGCTCGTGTGCTAAGTTTCTACTCCCCTGGAGGTGACATACAAGACAGCAACAGTTGACATGTTAACAGGCACCTCCCAAAGTCTGGCCTTTTATGTGCTTATCTCTGATCCTCTTAACAGTCCTACAGTCGAGGTATTATCTTCCCAAGTTACAGAGAGAAGAGAAGCCCAGCAAGCTGACCTGCCCCAGGCTGCATGGCAGGCCAGGAAGTAGCAGTCTAAGACTCAAGCCTGGTGGATCTGACTTCAAAGTCCACAGTTCTTCCCTCTACCCTATCTTCAGACAGACAAAAGAGCCCAACACCTGCAGCTCAGCTCGGTGGGAACTGACAGAAACAGGCAGGAGACCAAGAATAAGGCCCCTCTGGCCTTCTCAGAGCCCCGAGCTCGTTTACAGAATGGCAGGGCTAAGAGGCAAGCAAGCCCTGAGGTCACACCAAGTGGTAAGACTCAGTCTTTCTGCCACCCACAAACATCGCATGGCCTGGGTGCCTCTCCCTTGTGAGCACTCACATTATGAGGGAGCCCTTCACATTTCCTTGAAGCCCAGTCACACAGTATTTGGGTTGCCATACTGGGCTAGACCAAAGAGACTGGTCCTGTCACCTGTAATCACCTTTCTAAATATTCAAGGTTCCAAACAAACTAAAACGAGTGGCATCAATGAGAAGGTAATGTTCACACCTCTAATGATGGACTCCATGGCGCGCACGCATGTGTGTGTGTGTGTGTGTGTGTGTGTGTGTGTGTGTGTGTGTGCATTCGCGTCACACACAAGACAGGCAACAGCTCTGGTACTTAGGGGTTTCCCTAGAAGCCAAACAATCATTCCACATGTCTCCAATTCTGCTTGTGTAGTAATCGGCTGTGAGGAGACCCCGCACTCCAGTTCAGCAGAATTAGAACAAAGTTCACCCTGGCCAGCTTTCAGGAGGTTCACTCACAGTGTTGACTGGTCTGATCTCAAAGTGAAGGGTCAGGTACCCACCACAAACCACCAGTTTCCTTCCTGCCTCTGTTCTGGATCCAGCCTGGCCTGAAGTCAAGATCTCTGTGGAGATGTTTGGGGTCTGCCAGGTGTACCACACATAAACTGAAAGTAAGACTGCTTAAAGATGCCCCTCAGCTTCCCTGTGTTCCTCATCACAGCAATTGTCACACCTGACTGTTAATTCCTTATTAAATTAGCCAGCTGTCTTCTCAGGGATCGGGTGGGTATGGTTTGTGGAGCACAGAGAAGATGCTGTCTTAGTAAATATCATCTGGGTGAATAAAATTCCTGCAGAAATCCTGCCTATCAAGAGTTGTTACCAAATCCACAAGGTCAAATCCCAAGGCTCTGCAGTCTTCTTCTAACTACTGATAGCCCACATCTAAATAATCAGTTGCTCCAACATACGCGCATACACATATGCACACAGCCACACACATCTCAGGACACACTGTTCCTAGGCATACCCCAACTTAGGAAGTGAGAATGTCTAGGTGCTGCTGTTGCTACTGCTGAGAGTTTGCTACCAAATGACTTAGGCAAACCATGTCTCCTAGTCACTGGTCATGTCAGTAGCAAAGACCACTGCTGAATCTCCCTCTCAAGACAACTATAGACTTCAACTGTCCTGAAAAAGTGTTTGTACATCCAAGGAGTACAGAGGCAAAGGGTGGTGTGGGGTGACTTCAGGAAACTTAACTCTTTTCATTTTTCTCCTTCAGAAGACACGTAGGACACGTGCAGGGAGGGGACCCAGTTCTCTGTGAACTGCTGAGGCCTACTGTCTCTCCTGATCTCGGCCCAGTTTGCCAAAGCAAAGATGCTGTTTACTTTCAGACAGGTTCAAAGCCCTGGGGTTCTGATCAAGAACCTTCGGGTCCGCTGACCTAAAGAGTCACTTTTACATGGGACTCATACACAAGTCACGAGAAGCTCCAGACACCTGAGGAGTCTGGAAATAGCAGATGGGCTGCTCCTGGCCTGGGCAGAGGCCCACTCCCAGACAACGTGCTCCACTGCAGTGAAGTCCTTAGCCAAGCCTGAGATCACTGTCCACAGCTGGACCCTCTAAGACAGAGTACAAGAGAGACGCATCACAGAGCAGGCCTAGCGCTAGCTTGGCGGGGCTACACCACCACACACCATCATATGCCTACTCCCTCAATCCTGCTTGATAAACACAATGGAGGCACAGTGGGAAAGGGAGGCTGACGACTGAGCTCTCTAGCTTGCTTCCTACTCTGGCCTACCCCTGTACTAACTGCATCTGGGAAGTGCCAACCTCTCAACCCAGGAGCCACTGCTCTCATATTCTCTGCTCAACAAGCTCTCCATCTCTTCCCCTTCCAGATTCCCAGAGAATCCCCAGTCCTCCATCAATACCCACCATACACTTCTTGCTTTCCAGGCCAGAAGATGAACAGAGAGATTATAAACCAGAATTCAACACTAAACCATGATGATTCCAACCTGTGTCTCTTTCATGGGAAGCCCTGAGACACTGAAACCAACGCAGCACTGAAAGCAGAGAACATGCTGAACCCGGGTGGCTCCCCTAGGAGAGGTGGGCATGTTGCTCTGGCCGACGATGTGCCCTGTGATGCAGGGCTTGAGAAGCAGAACCAGGGGGTGATGAAAGGCTGTGAGCTCATCTCCGGCTCTTCTCCTCTTCTTGTCCTCTCACTTGCAACAAATCTCGCTAGTGCCCAGCTTCTGCAGATGCCATGGACTCTACTTGGCACGCCCACTTCTCTTAGGCTGTCCTGAGCACTGAGCAGACTCTGTTTCCTACCTATAACACCATAGCATTTCTTAGCTGGCCACATGACAGGGACAGAGGCTACCTTCTTACAAACTTCCAGCTCTGAAAAGACAATGCAGGTCTCAATGTTTGCTACATGTGATAACCACTGAACACCAAATGACTAGGGGCATGCACCTTGACTGGCCCCACCCTGTGCTAGCCAAGGTAAAAGACCTTTTTGGACTAGCTCAGCCTGGTTCTTCTGGAAAAAAGAAATCTTTCCTTCCTTATTCTTCTTTATAAACATGTTACTTCAAAGAACAGAACATACTTGCATAAGCCCAAATGTCAAGAAGGACAAACACAGCGCCACTCCTATAAGTCCTTGTTCTCTAGTCACAGTGGTTACTAGAAAACAGTGCCTGAATCCAGGGTCTCTGCCATTGTGAACCCAGAACTCAGGACAGCAGACCGGGCCCTGACAGATGACCAAGCTCCCTGATCCACAGCAAAACTGCCCTAATGCAGGTTATTTTCCTTTGATTTTTTTTGTCTAACTCTAGTCATGGTCTCCACCCAAGACAAGAACTTTTAATTAAACCTGGGCAGTGCACGGCCTTCAGAAACTCAACCTAGAACTGTCTATCAGGAAGAAGGCTGAGGATCCTTGGCCCACACACAGTCAAAGGCAAGATGGTGCTGGAACAGCCTTTCTCAAGGTGTCTGTGACCTGGCTGGCTCTAGATGGCTTATAACCCTGCCTGCCCCATAGACTTGCAAGGCTAACAAGAAAGGCCTGCACATATGAATCAGGTCCTCCACAGACACACACCTTTAACAACCCCTACCACCCGTCCTCTGATACTCTGGAGAGCAGATCTTTCCAGTGCTCCCAGCACTGTCCTCAAAGTCTTCCAACTTGTGTGTGCTGGGAACACAGGTACAGAATTCCTCATTCTGAGACTTACTCTCTGTAGACACCAGAGGAGACTGCTCAGTCCATTCCTCAACAGCTCCTGAGGTGGGGAATCTGCTTTCTAATGGCCCATCTTGCCAGCAGTGATCAGGCTAGCTCAGTGATCTGTACAAGTTCACAGGTAACAGTGGTTAGGCCCTCTCCATTAGAAACCTAAGGAAGGCTGTCCTGAGGGTCCTCCTACCCCCTCCACTTCCATGTAAACAAAGGATGCACACCTACTTCTTGATTTGTAAGCTGTACCTCGGAATGCTCACATCGGATTCTCAGGGGACCTTTATGACTAACTGCTGCTCAGGCTGCACAGCTGCAGAGAAGATGGAAGGCCATGGCTTTGGGAGCCTCTGAACCAGACATCCTATCACATCTTTTGTTGGCCCTGACTACAACCTGGAAGAGAGATCCAGGTCTGGGAACCACTGGCCTAAGTGGCGAGGCTACTTTAGCCCTTGCCCTCTCCCTTGGCCAAGCTCTCTAGAGTCTCCAGAATGCCTGTGGGTACAGGTCAGGGCTTAGACAGCTGCCCAAACAGGTACAGCCTCAGATTTAATTGGCCTTTCGGTTCAGCTTTCTAATCTCATCAATGCTGCCTCCGTCATGCAGATGGAGGTCCTGGGTTTAATGCAGAAGAGTACAGTCCAGCCCTGTGTAAGCTGATTGCATCCTGAGAGACCAGAGGGGACCTCTCCGCTCTAGCATTCTAGCTCACCACGTGGGCAGCACACACTAAAATTGAGAGGTAGCAATTCTACAAAGAAATGACAGAGGCATTCTGGCAGGGGTGCAAAGCAGAGGGTGGATGCTGTCCGGAGACTGTAATGAATGCAAACCACTGAGTAAGTTTATCCATGCTCTTACAGGGTACCATCCTGAAGCCCGCGCTAGCAGGAGGCAGCTGCCCTTCTTGCAGACGCAAACTCACAGCGATTGCCCCTCCCACTCATTCTCTGTGGCCTTGAGCGGCTACTTCATTCTGTGGGAAGGAGGCAGGGGTGGGTGTGCTGGGAGGACAACCAGCTGTATTTCATCTTGGCAAGAAATGGCTCGCCAACCACTCTCCCTGCCCACACGCCCCTCCAGGAGGAGGGGATGCTACAGACTGCTCTCCAAGTGCATTAGAAAAGGTGAGGAAAGCTCAACTCCTGTACATCAGGTCCAAAAACATCACAGATGACGTGTGCAAACATCCCTGTGCAGAGACACGTGGCCTACTTCAATTATCTCACTTTATCTAAATATATCCTAAGAAAATAAGTTGGCAGCAGTGATAAATTCTACAGTGGGTTCAAAATACATACACACACACACACACACACACACACACACACACACACACACAGTGTGTGTGAGGGGACCTAAGGATTGCTAGGACTTCATGCTTGATGTTGTGGGTAGATATAAGGAAAACAGCATTTTATAAAAGAACTCCAGGCAGGTTCCCATTCAGACCAGCACACATGCCTTGTCCAAGGGAGATGCTGGAGGCACGCCCAGCGAGTGTACACACACACACACACACACACACACACACCCAACCCCACACACACTGGGACTCACTGCAAGACACTGGCATTTTCCACTGCACTTGCCAAGAAGGGAGCACCCTGTCCTACACACTTGAGCTGCCAACTCCTGGAAACAAAGGTGGCAGTCATGGGGGTGTGCAAACACACTTTCTCCATTGGTCCACTATTCCTACCTGCCATTTTCACCAAAAAGAAAATTAAGGCCTATAGCAGGAGACATACATGCCCACAACCCTTCCAGGGTGCCTCAAATCTTCCCATCCTCTGGGATACTTGGAGAGGTGGCTTCTTCACTTTTTTTAAACATTCATTAAATCTGGGCTATTTATGATAATCCACAAACCCACCCTCTTGGGCACAGGAACATTAATTTTATTAGGAAAAAGCAATGGTGTTTGAAGGAACTGTGGGCATTTCTCCTAACCACCAAATTCTCCAACGGTTGGAACATCAAGGGTTCTAGTCACCCCTATGTCATCTGGACACAAGCCCCCCAGTCTGGCCTACCAGGTCAGCCTCCTCCACTGGCTCCCTCAGGGCTCTTCCCGCACAGCAGTAGATCAGCCTGGCCCACTCTCCACTACCTGGTCTGCACGGAGCCTGCTCTGAACTGAGTTTTGTCTTCCTCGCTCTAGAGTGCTCCACGCACGACTCTCTGCCTTCTCAGGCACCCACCTGCATGCCCTTTTTCTCTTCCAGGTTCACACATCATGCAGCTCTGCTAGGTCTCTAAGACAGACCTTCTCTCAGGGCTCGGGGATTAGTGTCAAGGTTCCTTCACACACTATCAACATTGGCTGAGGCTCTCTCTCCCTCCAGATCAGATAGGTAGTTCTCAACTTCCTAATGCTACAGCCCTTTCATACAGTTCCTCATGTTGTGGTGACCCCACCATAAAACTATTTCATTGCTACTTCATATCTGTTACTTTGCTAGTTAAGAATCACAATGTAAATATCTGATATGAGACCCTCCACAGGCTGAGGACAGCAGCTCTAATATACTAGGAAGCGAACAGTATCTTCCATATCTCTATAACCTTACTAAGGGTCCAGCACATTAAAGAATTTATTTGCAAAAGAAACGTCAAAAATCTCAGAACCCAGTATCAGGAGTTCATCTAATCATCTCTCACCAACACTTGGGAGTTTGAGACAAAGCTGTGTTACATAGTTTCAAGCCAGCCTAGACTAGTGTGGCACTATCTCAAAATAGACAGTCAGTCAGTTATAAGCATTGTCAGCTCTGAGAGTAGAAAAGTCCTAAGTTAACACACATAGGTGTCAGCAAAGACATGAGGAAGGCCCAAGGAGGTCCCTGGCACGCAGAGGCTCTCAGTAAACACTTGCTGTTGCATAAATGGCCAAATTACAACCGATGCAATCCAGTGTTGCACAGGTCTGTCCTAGGCCCAGGATACCAGAGAAAAGGAAGGATTATTTCTCCTTCAGGGTGGGGCAGTCTGGGAGAGCTTCACAGAGTGGTGACATCTGATCAGACACCATCTGTTATTTTTCTCTAATTGTTCCACATGTGTGAGTCTCTAGTTAGAATGCAGACTCCAGGAGGGGAAGCCATGGTTGCTGCCTCTGTCCTCTCCAGCATGCTCACAGTGTCCTCTCTCACAAGGCTCTGAGGAGTTTTGTAGGAGTCAGACAACACAATTCTTTATTTCAAAGCCGAGTTGCTGAGGCTCCCTGAACCCCTTCATGAAATCAAATGGTTTCCACTAACACTTTGAACGACCGGATTGCCCCGTGCAACAGGCATGGCATTCCAGAGACGGCAACTTTACACCTCCGGGAATACTGATGCCCAAGAAGGGCCACTGAGTCGCTTACACTTATGAACTCTGCAGGGCAGGAATGAGTATTTCCACTTGACAGACTGGGAAAATAGAGGCTTGGAGATCCCTTAACTAAGGTCAGGAGCAGACCACATCCAATCTTTCCACTCTGTCACATTGCCCATGATATTAATTTTGTGCCAACAATTCCCTTCAGTAGAAGCTTCACTTAGGACCATCTGCCCAGAGAGAATCAGCGCCCACTCACTCACGTAAAGGAAAGTCACAGAGAACAATCAGCAGTCAATCCCCCCTGGGTTAGCAGCACAAACTAGCCTATGGGGCACTGTGTTCCAGGCAGTGCTCATTCCTGGAGACAGCACTGCTCCCCTCAGTTTCCACAGAGGACATCCCCTTTAACTTCCGTGGAGTCCTGACACATCTCGGGTCCAACTATAACTATAGTTCCTAAAAGCCCAAAAGAATGCAAACTTGAGTGCCCCTTTCTCTTGTTGGGATAATGGCTACTTCACTATTCTCTCACTCACACTGGGACCCTTTCTGCTCCTGAGGCACACAGTCCTGAGCAGGCATCTGGGTGAGAAAGAGAACACAGGAGAGGGCTAAAAAGCACACACAACAGTAAGCTCTAACCCAAACAGAACTAATCCATTCAGAGCCAAGAGCAGATGGGAAGCCAGGCACCCCCGCCCACCACCACCCTGGGTTCCAAGACCTTCCCCAGAGAGGCATAATTATAAGGGGTGACCCAGCACATGCTCCCAGGGCTACCCTACTCCCAGACACCCATGGTATTGCCTTCATCTTGTTTCGATTTAAAAATCTTGCCAAGCTCCTCCCCCAATATCATGTATTAAAAAGCAAGAATATAAACAAACACCTCAGCTTTGGGTCACTACCTGGGGCGGGACACACAGAAACTGGGTGCATTCCTTTCTGGAGTCTCTTAGGGCTCTGATTTTCAGAGGTATAGGCCCATCTTTTGTGCCTGCTGCTCCCCGCAAAGCACCATGTGTATAAGAGCAAACTCCTAAGAGAATATACACTTATCTAGCTCTGACTGTGAGGACAGGACCAGAGAAACCTCCATTTTGCTCACTGGGGTACCCCAGTGTTTAGCATAGGTGGTGCTGTACAAAATGTATCCAAATACCTACAGAGTCAATGTGGCTCCCAACTAAGCATAAAGTGGAGGTTTGTCTCCATTATCTATTTCCTACTCTTTTAAACTCCTGAAGGCAAAAGAATCCTATGTGCCTCATTCACTGGTGCCTTCTAATACTCCAGCCTCAGTAGCCACTCTTGCAGAACAAAGGGGTGATGGCTGGCCACTATAAAAACATAAAGCTCCAAGCCACAGACAGTCACTACACTAGAAAGCAACAGAGCTGAAAGGGGCTCCAAGATCATGCTTGTATAGAACAAAAGGCCACAGAGCAAATCCACCTGGTCAATGCAGGACTTGGACCTGGGCCCTGAGAGCAGGCTCCTTGGTGCCCAGCTACACCCTGGCCTCTGGGCTCTGGGCAGAGATCAGAGTCACAGAAACAGTACCTGTTTCTCGAAAGGAGCAGCGGAGAAGACAAGATAAACGCACGAAACAATCAGTGAACAAGGTAACTGCCAGGCTAACAATATTATATCCTGATATAATAAGGCACATGCTGTACCACACAATTAGAGACAAGAGTGAGGTACACCACACTAATCACAAAGAGCTCTCTAAGAGGAGCCAGAGGGTGAGGGTGCGGGTGCTATCCAAGAGGGCTCTGTGAGCCATGAGACCCAAGATGAGCTTGGGTGGGGCCTTCCACACCAGGAGGCTCTCCTGGCTACTGCTCTCCCCTCCATGTTCCTGCTGTGGCCTGTTCCCATGCCAGCCCACCCCTTATGCCACACTAGTGTCATTGCTCAGGAACCTTGACACGACCCACTTAGGTATCCAGCTCCAGGAGTATAGAACAGGTCCTGGCACCAAAAGAGGCTCAGTATTTTCATATACAAGGTCACCAGGACTTCTCAATGCCAAATGTTCCAATCTGTGCAGCCTCTGCAAATACCCTTTCATTCAGCTCTTAGACCACTCTGAAGTACAGATAGTAATGTGCGGAGAGAGTCCTAGGTCAAACAACCCCAAACAGGTCTGTCACTCACTGGAAAATCCTGTTTCTTTATTTACTGTCCTACTGGTGCTTCCGAGGTCCCAGAAGGACAGTACTGCCATTCCAGGTAACAGCTCCAACTGTCAGGAGCAAGCAGCAAGGGGGCAGCGATAGGTCAAGCTCACTCAGTCACCACCACAGTCAGGTAGGTATAATCCTGGGTTTGCCAGGAGGCCAGGAATGCTGTTAGAGAAAGGCCAGAGACTGAACAGTGGGTGCTGTCAGAGGATGGACAGGAACTTGCCTATAGTATGATCCCGGGTCTGCCTCTGCAGGCAGGTCTCACACAAGCACAGATAATCACATTCACAACACCCAGAAAAACAACAGTGCCACCATCACCATGAAGGAGCAAACTCATGGGATTCTAGGCTATTACATCTGTTTGTTGTCATTAAGACATCTTACTTGTAGCTCAGACTGGCCTCAAATCTGGGATTCCCCTAGTTCAGTCTCTTGAGTATGGAGACCAGGCACCACCATGGCTGGTTTAAACTGTTTCTCAACTGAAAAAGAAAGATCCCTCCCTCTTTCCCCAGTGAGAAGCAGAGACTGACTAGGAAAGGTTCTTTTGTTTCAAGGGACATAGCACCCTGTCTAGGACACATCCTAGGGGTTCAGACTCTGCTTTCAGTTGTCACAGTTGGGGAAACAACAGCTCGGATTCATCTCTGGATTGAGACAGACCAGGAGAGCAGAAAGTTCCCTTCCTGGGTAGCACAGGGCCACACCTGCTCTTAGAACAGGAGCAAGTGATCCCCAGTCTAGATGCTCTTGAGAAACACACCATAGCAGGGAAGAACCCCTCACTTTAAAGCCCTCACCTGTTTCTTTTGTCTAGCAGGACTCTTACTGCAAACTGTCTCCTATGAGCATCTTTCCTATGACAGCTCATCTTCCTCCCTATGTGTGAGTATGCTGACCCATGTCCCAGTGGAATGATGACATGCTTCCTCAGCAACCTTTCCCAAACTTACCCTCACTGATGGAGTTCCCCCTCCTACCTGTCACTACCCGCTGGCATCCTCTAGCCAGACTGGCAGCAGCCTGATTCATTTCACATTTTCCTCAAGCCATCCACCCATTTCCGTGGTTCCTCTAGAGGCAAGCTGTGCTTGTTCACTACCCACAGACAGTGGGCACGACACACTGGCTGAGTAAGAGTGGGAGCAATGTGCGAACACACACTCTGGATCCGATAAGCCCTGGGCTGGTATCAGAGAGCATGCATCCACCTCTGGGACTGGAAAGCTGCAAGCCCAAACAGGCAGAGCATTTCGGGCCAGGACACCAGGTTCATAATTAGCAAGTGTTTAATTACTTGAAACCAGCCTGACAAAGAGAAATTTAAAAACAGAACAAAAGAAAACAAACAAAACCACACCAGAGCCATCTTTCCTCTTACCTGGGTCACCAGAGATGAGTGGGGAGGCGAGCTTTGGTGGGAGACAGGCCCAGGACCCTGAGATCTCAAGGACTGCTGCTGTGATTCTGTGGCACTCCCTACTATGTTTTCTGCCCTCACCTTCAACCCTGGGGTTTCAAAAAGCAATGCTCAAACAGCACCCCAGCCGCTCCCAGCTGAAGCCTAGGCCTGCCGGCTGTCATCAGATCATACTTCACACAAGCTTGCACACATGTGGTGTGTGTGTGTGTGTGTCTGCGTGCGTGCCTGCCTGCCTGCCTGCCTGCCTCATTCTCCCTGTATTTGTAAAAATACACTAGATGATGACATTTTCAAGCTCAACTCCATCCAAAAAATTAGCCAAAAGTCTCACCAGAAATGTTCGTCAAAATTAAAGTACAAAGAAGAGTAGAAGAGGTTTTGATTTCTAGCAAGTCAGACACTCCTGTAAGGGCAGTTTTGGAAACTAAGTTGCAGTTTTGTTTTGTTGTGTGTTTTGGAGACAGGGTCTTACTATGTGGCCCTAGAGAGCTGGACTGAGAGATACTCATTTAAGACTACTCTTTGGGGCTGGAGAGATGACTGGGTGGTTAAGAGCATTGGCTGTTCTTCCAGAGAACCCTAGTTCAAATTCCAGCACCCACACAGCAGCTCAGAGTTGTCTGTAACTCCAGTTCCTGAGGCTCTGGCACTCTCGCACAGCCATGGAGGCAAAGAACACCAATACACATAAAAATAATAAACCTGGAAAAAAAACCTAGTCTTTAAAAACGTGTAATAAAAAGACAATTTCTGTCTGGAGGTTCATGCAAGACAAATATCACTAGCTTGGGATAATTAGAGAGAGAGAGATGAAATGCTGGACTGAGCCCTCACCACAACTAAATTATAATGCTCTTCTGACAAGCCAATGCTCTTCTGACACGCCCTAAGGGGCACACACAGAACACAGCTCCTGTGACTCAACAGAGGACAACTGTCAGAGGTGCCGGCACAGGTACACAATCAGAGCGCTCTGGCTGGGGCATTTGAGATGATCAAGCTGACCCTACAACCTTATTAACACCACTCCTCTACTGAGCTGCCCTGAGCCTTAGCCTGAAGGGTCAGGCCTGAGTCCTGCCCTGAGGGAAGTAACATCCAATTTTGCCCCCCACTATCCCCGAATAGCACTGATCACAGTGCCCACTCTGGGCAGAGCCAGGTCCAGATAACCTTGGTCAGCACAGAACTATCTGGCAGTGGAGGAGGATAACATGGTAACTAGGCAATGCCAGTTCCTCCTGAGCACAGCTAGAGGGCAGAGTGCTGGCTAAAACAGCTAGTCTTGCCTTCTGAGGATATTTGGGCAAATGCCCCTATTAGGACTGGAAGCCATGAGAAATTTTTTTGTCCTTTACGCACATATACAATGAGCTGAGAGATCTCCAGGCAGTCAGAAAGTTGGCTTCTCTGCCACTCGCTGTTGCTGACACCACTCAGTAACTCAAAGGCACTGGAGTGGTCTTGAATCCCCAACTCCCCAATTGTCCTGTACTCAGAAATAACCAAAAGCTTTAGCTGCTGCCAAAAAAGAAAAGAGAAAGAAAAACCCCAGGAACACACCAAACCCATGTCCAGCTCCTTTGCCCCTTGGAACAAAACCCATTGCAGACACGCACAAAGAAGGGGGGCAAGACAAAGGAAAGGCCAGGTCACACTTGACAAGGAGCTTTCTTGTCGTTTCCAAAACAGAACTGTCCTCCATTAAAGCGCTCTTGTTGCTCGGATGTTGGTGCGGGAAAGGAGGGGCTCACAACTCTCAAAACAAAAGCAGGGCTTGGCGGGTGGGGAGGCCCTGGGCAGGCTCCTTCTCCCTGCACACTTGTACGCCTTTGAATGCCTGCAGAGCTAGGTCCAGGGCGGGCAGCTGTCTGTTATTATCTCAGCAACTCCAAGGGCCCCGACCAGGGAGTGTGTCCCGAGCAGGTGAACACCATCTGCCTGGCTCTGAGGAGATGTCCCTCTTCGTGCCTGCCGCTGCCAGCTGGAGTCACAGCTAGTCCACACCCTCCCAGGACAGGACTTTAGCCAAGCCCCCCTCCTCCCTTGGTCACTCCCTGGCATTTAAAAACACTGGTCACCTCTGAAAGAAATTTCTTAGGGGTTTCTGTCAGGGAGGATTGCAGAGTGTGGGACATGAGAAAACAAGAGCCCCCTGACGCACCTTCCCAGAGCCCCCTGACACACCTTCCCAGAGCCCCCTGACACACCTTCCCAGAGCCCCCTGACACACCTTCCCAGAGGCTAATTTTAAGAAGGGTTTTTAATTGATCTATAAAGAAAAAAATTCTACCTGCCTTTTAAAAAGCACTCCCTGCATTAGCTAAAACATTCCCAACACACCCTAACCCATTTCCTCCCTCCCTGGCCCTCCCAGTTTTAATGGGGGTAAGTGGCTCCCTGATGCAATCTACAAGGCCGGATGGATCCAGACCACGGGGAGGGAAGAAGCTGGGTGGGAAGCAGGTCGGCTGGGTAGGGTTCACAAGGGGTGACTCTGAAGGTCTGCAGTTCTGGCTCTGCCTTTTCACTCCCCTCCCCCTCCTCCCCTCCACTATTTTATAGGCTCCAGTGTTTTTGCCGCTGGGCTACTAAACAACTGTAGGTTACCACCTACACCACAGACAAGCCAATGATCCACCCCACTAACTTATGGGTCTCACCAAGGACAAAGGTTTGGGTGGATAGGCAGGATAAGCCTGCCTGCCCTTGGGTCCGGATGGCATCTACAAGAAGCATGTGTCCTCACTCGTGAACGGAGTATACATACGCAGTAGGGATACATCCCTACTGTCATTTCTCTGGGGCTTTCAAGCAATGAGAATTCTGCAACTGGACATACCACTTCCTGGGGTGAGGAAGATCAGGCAAAGGCAGTCTCTGAGTAGAGAGCTGGCCGTCCCAGAAGGGGGCAGCAAAGTGAAGGTCTGATCGTGGGCAGCCTCCATGCTCCAAAGTCTGAGATAGGACAGGCTACACGGTAACTCAAATACCCACGGAAAGGGCTCTCTTTTCCTAAACAAAAGCCAGAGAGGATGAGCCCACATTGCCAGAGACAGCTGCTGAAGAACCGTGGATGCTGGAGTGCTCTCTGGACTCCCTAACTCGCAGGACCTGTTGTGGGGCTCGTAAAGGGCTTGGGAAACAATGGCAGGAAGACGCCAGCCACACAGGTCCCTAATCAGAAGTGAGTCAGCCAGCCACAGGGCTGAGCCATCCCCACTTCAATCCTCCATCACCTCTGGGGAGAGAGGCACAGAGCAAGGCCATTCACTGCACTGAAGGAACAGGCCTTCTGCACCCAGACCCCACACAGCAGCCAAGTTCTAAGGTCTTCAAGTGGAGGACAAGCTAAATTCCTGTCAGCACACAAGCAGTAACAGTAAGGCAGTCAGACAACTTGGTGGGTAAGAGCACTTGCTGTGTAAGCATGAAGATACACACAGAAAGCTGGGCATGGCCACCTGTGCCCTACTCCAGCACTGGGGAGTGCAGACAGGGGTCCCGGGAGCTTTGTATCTTACCGGCCCAATCGACAACCAACCATACAAACAAAAGCTGTGGCAAGAAGGCACAAGCTTAAGGTCACTGAAATCCTCCAGCCCAGAGCAGGGGCTGTGAGGGGTAACAGAGCATATGTCCAGTCCCCTATAGCCCCTGCATTGTGATACACCTCAGTGATTCCCTCTGTGTGGAAGGAAGCCCTCACTGACCACTCATTCACACAGTTATCTGTGCTAAAAACTCGCCAGTAGGCTGCTGCCAGGTTTTAGATCAAACCTCCTTGCCCATGCCAGGGGCTGCCCGTAGCTCCCACCTTGTTGTGGGTGGCACAGAGCCTTATAACATAGCACCTTATGCGAGCCACTAGGCTATGAGTCTCCCCTCTGGTGCCAGGTGATGGATCCAACTTCCTGAAAACATGCATCCTCTTTGAATCTACTTCAGAAAGGCAGGCCTAGGTGGGAGGCAAGGGAGGGGCTGGGATGGGAAGGAACATCCTGTCTGCATCAGAGCAGGGAGGTGGCTCTGGAGCTACTCATGTGCACTTCAGCCTTTCTCCCCTCCTCAAGCAGGAAGTGTTCACTGGACGAACAAACATGCATCTGGGGTCACACTAGGGTTAGGGCAGTGGAGCCAACTCTGATTTGTGGAAAAGAGCCATCCAAGACAATGGGTCTACAAGCCACAGAAATCAGCTCCAGATGCAGGCCAGAGACAGCTGCCTAGGGACCTGCAGGGTAATCAATCCTGCTGATAGTTTATTCTCCAGAGGAAGATCTGGGGGAGGGGGCTGTAGCTTATGGCTCCAGGACAATGGAAGGCAGCTGGGAGCACAGTCCTAGGATCTTCCTCTAGAAGTCTGAGGGTCCTGCCTGCCTTTCTGCCTCTGGCCTTGCTGCTCCTTCAGCTAGGACCCAGGAGCAAGGGACACACAGCACTCAACCGTATGCCTGCCCGGAGTCATGTCCAAGGTCTTGCGGGGAAAGTGTAAAGCGTGAGGCCTCAGGCATCCCTTCCTCTGCAAGCATCACCCTGCCCTGCCTCTGCAGTGGATGCTGCTTAGGTTCAGAGAGCTACACTTTCTGAAACTCCAGCGCAGGGAGTGGGAGGGCCTTTACTTTTAGACCTAGGAGATGGGAGACAGAGGGGCCAAGTCAGATAGGCAACAAGGAGCTGAACTGGAGCCAGGTCTCTCTTAGGAACCCAAGACTCCCTCTTGCCAGCTCCCAACCTAGTCCTAGGCTCCAGGCGGTTAGTTGGTGGGGAAAAGAGGGAGATTAAAATGAAAAGTCCTGAGGACCCACTATGGGGCACAAACAGCAAGGACAATTAGAGAGAAGGAGGTCTGCCTCCCCACCACCGAGCTCTCAGGCCTCACACCCATGACGTGCAGAGACACGGCCATCAGATAGCACATGGGTAAGTGCTCAGGCACAGGACTTAACTAGATGAGCAGTTACAGTTGCCCAGACAAGAACACTGAACTTAAATTCCTTTAGATTCTGTTTTAAAATTACTTTGTCAAAGGGTGTTTCAGAACTCTGTAGAGTTGGGTCTCACACCAGGATAGAGGAAGCTGCCCCGTCTGGTGTGTAAAGCCCATGCAGTCAAAAGCTACCTATGTACAGGCCAAGAAGGAAATAGAAGCCTAACCTCCCTTAATAAGCAGGAATGGGGGAAGGGAGTTTAAAACCTCAAGAACAAAAGAAAGGCAGAGCTTGTCACTCTGGCCCTGATCATCCATGGCACCCTATCCAGCCATCTGTCACGTCATGCAGAAATTCCCTGTGTGTGATCTGTCTGCCTGGAGTGACTGCTGGCTCATACCCATCTCCTAGTCCCCACTGAGCCTAGTGCCCAAGAGGACCCATAAATACTCCTGAATGAAATGATGCATCAGGGTTTCTACTAGAGCCTTTGGTGCACAAAGCCAGCCCTGGGGTATTCATTTCTTGATACTCGGGCTCTCTAGGCCACAACTTACTTCCTTTTGCCATCTCTGAGAGAAAGCACAGGCAGTCATCTTGATCCTGCACAATGGATCAAGGTCACATGTAGTCTACCTGGGACACCCCCCCTTTACTTCTTGGAATATGGGGTAACAGAGAGCTTACTGCACTTCACCTGTACCAAGTGCAGCCCAAGCAGGCTCCATGCTGGAAGGGTAGGGTATAAAGCAGGTGGTTAGAGCTACAACACTATATGAACAGCTATCTATGACTTGTTCATCTAGGTCGAAAACTTCTAAAAATGAAAAAAAAACCAGTAAAAGTATAGTTAGGGGAAGTCATTTATGTATTGCTTGTGTCTCTTTAACTCAAAATAACCCTCTGAAAAATTACTTGGCAAAATTAACTCAAGGGTCTTGAAATGAGCCCATCCTTCCTTATCCAGTAACTTCACTTCTAGAAATTTATCCCAAGGAAACCATGGAGAATGAACTGCAAAGGTGTTCACTGCAGTGCTGTATGTAGTGCAGGCTGGTAGGGAAGGGCAGGAAGGACTAGCCAATAAGGAAATGCTTCAATAAAACCGTATGTAGCCATTAAAGCATAATTATGAATAGCTGGAAGCATGCTTACTCAAAGAAAAGGCAGCAAACCACAGCCACAAGTGTAGACTTGGACGGCATCTGTCAAGGCTATGGCTATGACAGGGTAAGAACAGGGAGAAAGTTTGCTTCTATTTCCTGAGCTCTGCCCCTTTTTGTAAGGGGGACAGACAGCTAGGCCTGTGTCTCCATCTTCCAAACCACCCACCTAGCTCAGACTCCTCCAGGAGGTGAAGAACTAGGTGAGAGGCAGGAACCGAGGCAAATGAACATGAATCAAGGAGGGTTACCTGACACCTCCAAGAATGACATTTACCAGTGGGAAACTTCTGGGAATCTGCTACACGCACGCGCGCGCGCGCACACACACACAAATGTGTGCACGTAACTGAGAGCCACAATTTCCAACGTACAGAGACACACCATTCAGTTCCCTTACAGCAGCCATGGCCAACTTTTTACCCCAACGAGCCATCTGGGGCTCAAAGGGAAGGTGTCAGATTGAATACCAGGGTAGGATTAATTTTTTTTCCTCTTTCTTCTTAAATCCCCTTAACTGAGAAAGCAGCTTGAGCCAATTCTGCTTTTCTCGCAGACACCAAAACACCAAGCTATAGTCACACCAGTTCAACTTCACACCCCCAAAGTCGGGGGGGGGGGGAAGCTTTCCAAGCAGCTCTGCCGAGTCTGCCGTGCAGGAAGGATGCAAGAAGCACAGGCTTGCAGATAGAGCAGGACTGCCAGGCTGGAGGTGGTGACATCTCTCAGGGTGCCACGTGCTGCTAACAGCACACACAGAATACCCTTCAACTGTACAGACGGAACGGTGGGGAGGACACACACCAGGCACAAGGACCCTATGATTCATTCTGCCCCTCAACAGTGAGGTGTTCTTATTCTGTGTATGAGGAAGGAGGGGAGGGGAGGGGGGAGGGGAGGGGGGAGGAGAGGAGAGGAGAGGAGAGGAGAGGAGAGGAGAGGAGAGGAGAGCGACCAGACCATGAGCAAGTGGAGAGTGAGTGAGAAGGCAATGGGGAGAGGACAGAAGCAGGAAGGGAAGACAGTTTCCTCACCCCAAATTGGCAGGTGAAGAAACAGGGCTCCAATAACTGGTTCCATTCTCACTCCCATCTAAGTGATGGGCCCACCTCTCAGATCCAGGGTTCATGTCCGTAGGTCACCCCTTGCACCCCCTATACACACACACACACACACACACACACACACACACACACACACACGGATCCCACCCCATCGCGCAGGGGGAATAGCACTACAAACTGCTCCCCCTGGGGTTCCTTTCACCTGACACTGATGGCACACATGGACTAGAAGCACTTGCTTTTGTTAGGTGGAGGGGAATGGAGGCCAGGACCAGGTGAATTCCTCTCTTGGATAAAACATGCAAAAATGCAAGATGCAGTACAGCAGGAAGGAGGCTCTCCTGAAGGAGGAGAAAGCTCCTGACATAGCCCACTCGGGTGCAACCTCAGGTCCACTACCCGTATTACAAGCTCTCCCCATCCCCAGTCTGTTAATGATCAACCCTCCAGGCTGGCACCAGTTTCCATGAAGACAATGACTACCTCCAGGAAAATGGCCAGAAGCAGGGTTGGCACCAATTTATTAGGTTGTTAAAAAAAAAAAAAAAGTAAGAGGAAAACAGCTAACACACGGTATTTTTATTGTTCTTTTGTTGGCCTCTTCTCTTTGAAGGAGGTAGGTGGCCAGAGTGAATTCTAGGGACCAATGCTGAAGACACTGGTTTCAAACTCTTATCTAGAGAGCCTTCCCCACTCCTCAGGTCTAGACAGTAGAAAGGCTCGGCTTCTGCAAGGCAGCAACAGGACTCTGCGTACTGCTTTCATGACAGACACTGGCTTCATGCGTGGGGGGAGGGGACAAACTTTAGAGGTGAATGGGTTGTCCCTGCCCTTCAGGGGCTTCCAGTCTGGTGGGGAAGGTTTGACAAAAAGCTAGTGTTTTCAAGTGGAGGGGACTAAGTCAGATGAAAGAAAAGCCAGTCTCTGAGATGAGAGATACTGGCACTTCTAGGTTAAAAAAGACCAGAGAGCAGGGAGGACTAGCTTCAAAGAACCAAAGAGAAGGGCGAGTGCGAACAGCCTGTAAGTTAACACCAGGACCTCACAAGTGGTAGTCACTTGGGAAGCTGGTGGCGGTTCTCCTGCAGTAGACACAGAGAAGGCTCTGACTTCAAGGAAACAGGATCAGTAAGGAGAGAGGAGAATACCAAACCAAGAGTCCACAGAGACAAGCTCGGAGGCTGTCTGGGAAAGCCCTGTGGGTCAGCACGGTGCCTGGCAGACAGTAAGCAGGCCACTGTAACTCTGAAAGGGGTGAACGGAATACGAGAGTGAGCGAGCTGTTCATTCTGCTTGAGGAGGCAGGAGGCATCTGCCAGGGAGATGCCCTGGCAAGTCAGCTTTACAGAGAAACCTGTACTCAAAGAAGGAGCAAGGGTTACACCAGGCAGAAGGAAGCTCCTATGCAAAGACACAGTAACATATTGAGTGAACTCCAAGGAGATCTGTTCATGCTGGAGGGACAGAGGTGGCTGGGCGAAGACGCAGACCACAGGACCTTAGAGGCTCCAGGAAAGGGCATAGAGGGCTTCACCCGAGAGAAGAGGGGGTTTCTCAAGATGCCAGATATGGTGGAGCAGTCGGATCTCTTTTAGAAGGCAACTCTAGCAGCAATGATCCCAGTTTCTACATAAGGAAACTAGGAACAAAAGTGGGGCCACTGATGGGACTGGAGAGAGAATTCAGTGATTAAGAGCAGTGACTGCTCTTCCAGAGGACTTGAGTTCAATTCCCAGCAACCACATGGTGGCTCACAACCATAGTATTGGGAATCCAATGCCCTCTTTGAGTGTGCATGCAGACAGTGTGTTCATATACATAAAGTAAATAAATCTTAAAACAGTGGGGACATCCAAGAAGCTGTGTGTACTCCCCTTGGCCTGCCCTAGGCTCCTTGCCCCATACTCATGGTAACCCCAAAAGCTGCACTGCAGGAGTAGCCCACAGAATCTCACCCAGATAAACCTGCAGCAATAACAGTGCGTGTCTCAGGACAATGTCCAGGAATCCTTCGCCTGTATGGATTTCAGTTTCCTCAAGTGCAGAGCAAAGGAATGGGGTGTTTAGCCTGGGGTGACTATACACAAGCCAAGAGGGTGTGTGTTAACTAACGTGCACAAGGACAGCCCTTCAAGTACAGTAGTGCTGCTCCCTCAGATTTGGGTATCTTCTAGGTGCTGTTGAGAATGTAGGGCAGGATGAGAGCACAGAGCCGAGGCTGGTTCATCAGAGTCAAATGGATGATGAGTCCTCTGCAACGGGGAGTGGCAGAAAGGCCTTAGCCAATCAGGAAAGGCAGCTGGACAAGGAAGGCCATGTTTTATGCACTGCTGGCTTACAGAAGGAAAGTAGGAAGTAGACTGAGAAGGGGTTAGAAAAAAATAGAAGACCTAACACTCCATCCTGTCCATTCCAATTCAAGACTAGAAAATAAGTAGGTCTTAGCATGCAAAGAACATGGGGGACAGGACCCTATGGCTCTGACTTCAAGCACTGAACAAGGAAATTCTGGTTTCGTTTCCGGTCTCTGTCAGTCCTCTTATTAGCCTGCGGCTGGGCCAGGCAGACCATGCAGGAAAGAGCAGCACAGTTTGTAGCAGTGAACACAGCAGAGAAGGACCACAGGACCCCACTGATCTGAGGTCACCAAGGCCCACCAAGGCCCTGCTGTCAAGTTTCATGGCATGAGAAAGCTAAGAGGTGAAGCCGTGGCGAGCAGATACTCCCAGGACAAAAGGCTCACCATTCTTCTGTGCACACCACTCAGCTGTTCCTAAGGCACCAGAAAGCCCCTGCAGGAGCCTCAAGACAGTTTATTCCTCCTATGGCCACCACCTAACAATATGCACATTTGACACAAACACGAAAGATGACATTAAATTCCACAAGGCTTTGCTTGGCCAGGTCACATGGAAAAAAGGGTATACACCACAGGCAAGAGCTCTCCACCCACAATGAGTGGATGGAACATATCTGGTCTCTAGAGGCCTACAACTGTCCCTGACTCTGAGCCAATCGAAGCTCAAGAAAAACCAACAACCCACTTCTGCCCCAACAGTCTAGGCAGCATCTGAAAACCAACATAGCACCTGACACAAAGCAGATACCATGGGGCCACTGGTCCCCAAAATTGTACTTCTACAAGTAGCATTCATTAAGTCTACTTAAGGGGAACACACAGGCTCCCTGATGCATCCTACCTGACATGCTAGGGTGTGACCCACACTAACCTGAATAGGAAGACCCTCTGTTCTGCTAGTTCTCTGTCTGAGGGAGAAAGAGGGGAGTAAAGTAAAAAGCCACGTTCCTTGCCTTCTGGAATAATACTGGTATATAATTAACACCATCGTTGACTCTCCAACCTAGGACTTTCAAGAGATACTTCTAGGAGGGGAGGAGGAGGGGGAGAGGGGAGGAAGAGGGGGAGGGCGGAGGGGGAAGGCAGGCATACTAGGCCCATCCTAGGTGAACAGAAGAGGGTCCTCCACTCTCCTTCCCAGCTCAAGGACTCAATGATGAGCCCTAAGCAAGACAAACTTCCAGCACCCTACAAAGTACGATGGTTGGGAAAGTTATTTAAAAAAAAAAAGTTCTAGGCCCTAAAACTGTACCTGGAGGGTTTAATTAGCTTTATAAAAGACCAAGAGATACAGATGATAGGTGACTTTACTGAAGGGGTAGTCAGCAGCTCAGCAAACAGGCAGAGCCAAGCCTCAGTTCCTGGCCTCTTCATCCCAGGACCCCTCCAGCAAGTTGGCCTAGGAGCCTAGAAACCAGTTTCTCTAGCTAGACAAGATGCCAGAGTCCTGCTTCTGGAAGGAGGCTCCCTACCTTCCCTAGAAGGTGGTGTTCCCGCTTCTGCTGCAGCCTGCTACCTAGAGCCTCTGCCCTGGCCTGCTAGCTAGACTCTGTCCCAACAGGCAGGCAGTGCTGTTCCTGTCCCAGCTCCCATGCTCTCTGCCTCCAGGCAAGCAAAGGGCAGGGAGGGAGGTGCTTGACTTGAAAGTTGGTCCGGATTCTCCAAACAGCTAAATTTCCCAAACCAGAGGAGGGAAGAACTATCCCTGGTGTCCAGAGGTTGTTTGTTTTTTTGTTTGTTTGTTTTTTAACCTACACAGATTGTCAGACTTGTTCCCCTGTCCACCTTTGGACCCAGGGCTGGCCTGGAACTCACAGAGATCTGCCTGTTCCTGCCTCCTGAGTGCTGAGATTAAAGGGGCATGCACTGTTGTCAGACTCTTAACAGGTCACTCAGCTTCTATCCTCTTAAAGTGAGGCTGAATAGACTATTGGGGTTTGGAGAAGGGGAGAGAACCAGCAAAATGAGGTGTCTCCCCTATCAGGTTAGTGTCCCCTTGGCTCAGTGTTAAGTGTGATATAAGACTTAGATTTGTGTGACCTCCTCAAATAAGACTAATGAAATGCCATGTGTAGACAGCCAGCATGACCAGATGACCCTGGTCATTTTACAAAATCGTTTCTTTGAATCCAAGTATTCTTAGGGAATGTATCATAATAAATCCCACTGTACAGATGCAGAAGGCAGGAACCAGGAATGAAGTCTGCTTCCCAGAGTTAGTGACCGAGAGCACTGGCCTCTCACACCAGGTCTGCTGGCCTTGAACGCACCAGCAATGCTTGAGTCAAGGAGCCAGGAAATGGAAGTGGACTTCTGAGCCTTTGAGACCATGGGCAAACCCCCTTTACAACAAGATCATTTAGCAGGCTGGACATGATGGTGCACACCTTTAATCCCAGCACTCGGGAGGTAGAAACAGGTGGATCTCTGTTGAATTCAAGGCTAGCCAGAGCTACTCCAGGTTGTGTGAGTACCAGGTTAATGGCAGGGCCCTAATGGGGCTACAGTGTGTCCTGCAGAACTGTTCTGAATGATGGCTCCTGAAAAGCATAGGTCCAAGATGTCAGCAAGTCTGCTAAAAAGAGGTTGTTTCTGGAGAACGGGTTATCTAGGCCTGATGTGTTGACCAACTTCCCCAGCTAGATAAACCTCAAAGGTGAAGACAATAGTCGGGCTCTGGAGGGGGAAAGTACATCCTGAAGCAGCAGGGGCCCAGGACAGAAAAGACTGAATTAAGGATCTCTGGCTTCATACTTTGATGGGAGAATGAGGCTCAAAATTAATAAACTTAAGAAATACAATTGAAAGGCAATTGGTATCCCCTGCAACACATGTGTCTTCTGAGAGTGGAGCAGTCAGGAGTGGGGACAGAGCCTTGTATTAACTAGCATGAGGACCACTCCAGCATGGACTGCCCATACCTGTGGCATTTATGTCACACTGCTGCCCACCACTGCTCCCAGTCAGAGCCCAGAGGTGAGGGCTGTGCTTCCCTATAAGAGCCATGGTAACCATGGGCTGTTCAGAAGCCCATTTCTCTCAGCAGCTTCTCTGGGCTCTACTGATACTGCCTGAATGATGAAGACGGGGGGGGGGGGCCCTCCCCCACCAGCCAAGGCCTGTCAAAGGCCAAGATATCAGAGGTCTAACGTATCTGGTCTGGTCACAATCCCTCCTTCCAAGATGAGACACTCCTTATGCTGTAGCTCCCACTCATGTGAATACCTGTATCAGATCAATTACAATGCCATTGCTCCCCACTACCTCTGATAGGGGATCCAATTATTGGATTAATTTATAATCTGCCTTCCTGGTTGTTTTTTGCCTATTGCTCTTTCATATGAAAAAAAAATCACATGGAAGTAGAACTTAATCAAACAGTTCAAAAGGTATGTGAATTTGTCTCAATGCTGACGTCAATTCATTAAACACTGCTGTGTTTTCCTCTGTTTCCCCCACACTCCTCTCCACAGGGTGAGATTCCCTAGAACCATCTGTGGGCTTAGCACAGTGAGACAAAGATAATCAAAAGAGGGATCTTGCCTGACACCAGCAGGTTCTCCGCTTGGGTTGACGGGCAGAACTCACCATCAACAGCCTAGGATGCTTTTCCAGTCAGTACTGGGCATGGTGGCCTGGGCACTAGGAAAAGGATCCTATTGGCAGGGACCAGGGATGGTGGTGGCAGCAAGGCAGCAGCTCAAACTCTAGTGTCTCCCTCCTGGAGCCAGGGTAATCTGATGATCACAGTGGATAATTAGAGTCTCTTATCAAAACAATTAGCGGATGAATGAACAGTCAGTCCCATCTCTACACAACTGTGCTCCGCAGTGCGGGGGAGGCAGAGGCAGAGGAAATGACAAACTGCAGCCCATTCCCCGGGAAAAAAAGATTCTCGCCTCACCCAGCAGCTACCCAGAACACCATCCTGTTCCTATGCTTGCTTTCAGCCAGACAAGCCTCCTTTTTCTGGCCAACCTGGAACCCTGCAGATACCAGACTGACCAGCCTTGACACAGCCCCTAGTTGTGCCCTTCAGATCTAGCACTGACCATCTACTTAGCCAGGCCAGGTGCTCAGGCAGGCGTCAGAGCTCTTACTGCCTGCCTCTCAGAGAGAGACACTGGAAAGGGACTCCACAGAGGTCTGTGAGCCCGCCTGTCCCCCTACTGGGCTGCACTCTTCCTGGAAGTCCCATTCCACAGCAATACCAGGGTATTCTATCCAATGCCCTCAACTGTAATTTCATTAGCTAATGTTTAAAATTCAAAGCTCTTCCATCATTTCTGTGTCTCCCCATCTGTAAATAGTCCTGTCGGTCCGATACCATTTGTTTCCACCACAGAAAATACACAAGGATTAGTCAAAAAGGCCGCTGGAAATGTAATCCTGAGTAACTTAGTCCAGAAGGTGGCAAGAGGGTGGGGAAGAGCTCTACAGGGCTCAGAAACGGGGTGGCGGTGGGGGTGGGGGTGGGGGCATCCAACATGTCTTGGAGACAGGCAACCTGAGGAGACAGCCAAGCCTCCTGGTTTCTGGGATAAGACTTTGGGTACTAAGGGTTGGAGGTTAGTTATCTCAGGCCCAACACATTTAGGATCTCATGAGTGTTGCACCCTAAAGGATGTGTCCGCTCTGGGTGACTCTGATGGTGTGAGTACCCTCCCTCACTTCCCAATGCTCAATACAAAGGGAGGGTGAGGGGAAAAAGAAAGAAGAGAAGAGGGAAGGGGCCAAAGCCGATGTCCATCTGCTTTTGTTTTCCCGTGTTCCTTTCAAAGCTCAGGGTCTGCTAAGCCCCTGAAAGCCACGGCATCGGCTGTCCACTTCCCCCACTGCCATTTGCCACCTGGCTTGCTCCTGACAGCCATCAATCACCCTTAATGTGCTGACCTCCAGGCTCAGGGGACAGAATTTTCAAGTCAAATGTAGCCGTTAACATAAATAAGGCATTGCCTTGGATTTCTTCCTTTTTTTTCTTTTTCCTTCTCTCTCATTTCTGAAGACTTTGCAGCTGCTGTGGGGACTCGCGTGAGGGCAGACAGGCAGAGTGGAACGGCAATTTTACTGTTCTGAGTCACAACAATTATGACGTTGTGATAAGAAACATTTTCTATGAATTTTTAAGCACTAGTTATCCTGTTTTGCAATTGTCTCTAAAGAAAAAACCATGGCTCCAGTAAGCCTGAAGGCTCCAAGTCAACTGTCCCAAGCAGGCAAACTCTGAACCCCTTCCCCATCCACTCCTGCGCCCTCTAATCAGGGCTCCCTTTCCATCTTAAGCAAAGCTGTTGTCCTTTAAGCACATTTACATGCAAACGACTTCCATATACCAAATATAGCCCTGTAAGCCAGCATTTATTTTTAAACATGGAAAAAGTCTCTCATAATAAGGCTCGTGATAAATGTTATGATCCTCAAAACTGGTGTTGGGAAAGAAGAGGGGTAACTGAAGGGAATGGAAAAGAATGGGGGCTTTCCCCTGACCCCATGCCCAGTAGATCACATGGAAGAGGGAGTTCACCTCCGGTCCTAGTGGGGAACAGTGAACACAGATTAAAACCAAGTGGTTCAATGTGACCCACTCCAGACCTACTCTGCCTGGCAAAGCATTGTTCACATGTTAAGATCAGGGCTTTGTATTACCTGCCCAGCCCCTAGCCCAGCCCCCAGCCGGCCCAGCACGCATAAAGCAGCAGGTAGAAGACACAGTGGGTTGTCCTGGGAAACTCCTAGATCCACGCTGATCTACTGTGCAACCCTGGTCAACTCACAGCCAGGCCAGGCCTCCATTTCCTCACCTGTGGAGGGAGCTCAGGCCAAGCACACATGATTACTACACTACTTCCTCAGACCCGAAGCTCCCCTGCAACTTGTCCTCAAGCTTCCAGACTTTCTCCTCAGCCAGTGGAACTGAGTCCTTACAGAGTCCCAAAGGTTCCTTTGAGAGAAAATCACCAGCTAGGTTCCCAGGATGTATTTACAAAAATCCTATACAATGACAAGATGAAGATACCACAGCCAAGCCTGGTGTTATAGGCCTGTGATCTAAGCTACTCGGGGTCAGGCAGGGGGATAGGGAGCTCAAGACCTGCTTGGGCTGCACAGGGACTTCAAGGCCAGCCGAGATAATGAGGCTTGTCTCAAAATGAGAACATTAAAAGGGGCCTGGGGATGTGGCACACTTGCCTAGCATGTGAGAAGCCTGGGCTTCACCCTCCAGGACCAATGCACAGTCTGATTCAACCTCCAGCGGGTCTTCACCAAGGCCTAACTAACATCCACCTGATCTTAGCTTACCTCAGAAAAGGCCATTTAGAGTTTCTAACAACACAGCCTCGCCTCACCCCAGGCCCCAGCTTCTTCCTCATCACAGGCCACAGACAACCAGTATCATCAATCAGTGACAGGACAGGTGGGCCAGGGTTAGCAACTTCCTTCTGATTCTCTGTCTAAAGGGTTTTCACTCCAAGTGAGGAGAGTATTTAACTAGACGGAAGTTACTAGAAGCCAGTGCCTGCTCTGGAAATCTAATAGCAAATGCATTCCAGAAACTACACAGCATTACCAGACTCAGAACTAGGCAAACACACATGTCTTCTGGACTCTGAAGGAGGCAGTCTGCCTCTGTTCTCCCTTCCCTACCAAAAGTACTGCCCCGGGAAAGGTGGCCAGATCACCCATAGTGAAGGAGGAGGTGAGGGAACTGAGTAGCCTGTGACCCTAAGGACGAATGACACCCTTCTTAAAAGCGCTGGTCAAAGCAGGCACATTAGGAAGGCTGTATATTTATCTTTCTGACATTTTAAAATATGCTGCAAAAAGCTGAAATCCTAAATGAAGGTGCATTTTTAAAGGCATGTTAGATTGGTGACAGAATCACTCCACTCCCTTTCTTCCTTCAAGGAGCATGCCTGCTTCGAAGCAAGGGTTACTGCTCAAGAGACAGCCTAGTGTCCTGCACAATCAATAGTGTGCTATGCTTTGGGACATGGCAGGAGGCTGGAACTCACCCCAGCATGGGCCATTGTCAGGGCCCTAGGCTCAACCTGGGGTTCAGCTAGAGACTCGAGGAGATCCCTTCACAAGGGACACCAAAGAAGGACAGTTTTCTACTCCTGAGGTCCAGCTCTCAGTCACTGTCCCAAGATATATAATCCTTGGCAGGAACCTTCCATATTTCCCAAGACTCTGCCTAGCAGCAAGGAACCAAGGTAAGACGGTGATCTCAAAAGCAAGGGGCATGCATGCATACACACACACACACCTACCTGTCATAGACTTCCCATATCCCCACCCCAAACTAGGGGAAAGAAAGGGTGGCCCTGGGTGGCTGCCCTTATTCCACCAATCCAGGTGAGGCTGCAAGGGTGGGAGGGCTGAGGAACACAACCAGGCCTTATCCTACAGCTGGAGAAAAGCCTAAACAGAGAAAAACCCTGAGACCTCAAGACAGGTTTAGCAGCACATGCCTGTGATTCTGCCACTCAGGAGCATTCTAATACAAGAGGATCTCAAACTCATAGCCATTCTGGGCAACAGAGAGACACTCTGCCTCAAAAAAACAAAACCTAAAACGATAAATTCTAAAAATCAAAATTAGAAACTATTAATAAAAGAACCAAATATCCCAGATAACCCAGGTACATACATGGCAACTTCAGCACACTGATCAAAAATCAATAATGTAACTGCCTTCCCTACAGAGGACCACACAGAGGGCATTAGTACTGGCAAGAGCAAGGAGGTGCTATCAGCCTACAATTCACAGAGGACCAATACTGTGCCCACAGAGCCTGACCTTGTACCCCATGTCCCTCCTCCAATGCTCTATATCTATACCCCTCCTCTTCCCTTTGCCTGTCTTTATGCTACCAAATTCTTCCTCGTGCAGAGGCAAAAATGCTAAGACTCTGTCGACTGGCTACCTCTTGGACCAAACAGGAGAAGGGATACGCCGTCTGATCCCTCACTCCCATCGAGTCACTGTCCACAAGATCCAAATGGAAGCTCTCAGGGCTCCCTGTCTGCCACCCACAAGGTGAGGTCACAGGCAGCACTTGCTGAAACAGCCCAAATCTCAGTACAACAATCATGTCCAACCTTAGGCGGCGGGAAAAATCCTTTCAGAGCCTGACTCTCAAAGGCATAACCACCCAGAACCTCTTGGGTGAGGTTCTCACCTTTACCAAAGTCAGGCTGTGAAGGGACCCAACTGATGATCAGAACAGGCCACTTAGAAATGGAGCTGCCCCTCCCAGGCACCCACAGGGAGTGGGAGTAGAGATCACCTCTCCAAGGGAACAGAACAGAGTTCCCACAATGCCATGTGGGCAGTGCCTGGCAATAGTGAGGAAATGTGTGACTATAACCACTGAAGACACTGTTAGTGTATTAGACTTATAAGAAAAACATGCCAACATCCACCACTGCAAGTGCTTTTAACAGGAAACCCTTGGAAATGTTCTCACTCTAAGCCCGACATTTATCCAAGTGTGTGTGGTATAAGCCCAGGTCCCAACCTGATACTATCTGCATGTTAACATCATCAACATAGAAACTACAGCTACATACCTGATATAGAAAGAATTATGGGGGAGGGGGTCTGGAGAGATGCTCAGAGGTAAAGATACTGGCTGCTCTTCCGGACCCAGATTCTCCAAGCCACATGGAAGCTCACAACCATCTGTAACTCCAGCCCCAGGGGACCTGACAGCTTCTTCTGGCCTCTGTAGGCACCAGGCACACATGTGGTATGCAGACAAAACACCCATGTGTATGAAATAAATTAGTTTTTAAAAAAAGACACGGGAGTATTTTCTGGGCACAGCCATGTTATACTGTGACAGTGTGTGCAATCACTTCCAGATGCTATGGCCGGCCTAGGATACCCTATGTTATGAAAAAAGAGAAAAAAAGCTCACCCTTCATGCTCAGATAGTTGGGTTCAGGTTACACAAAACAGGATGTAACTTCTCAGCCAAGGCAAAAACCAAAGAATGACAAGTGTGTAAACAGCTGACGTGGCAGTACAATGGAGACTGAGAGCCAGTGATGCCCAGTCTGAGCTGTGGCTACCTCCACCCCACACCTGTGATCTAATGGAAAGCAGGGTGTCCCAGGCCTAAGAGCAGGATGGAATCCAGTCCGCAGATGGCATGGGGGATCTGGTGCCTGCCTGTGGCCGCTGTCAGGTTGACAAAGGCTTGCCAATGGACTGGTGCAGTGTGACTTCTCATACACCCACAGGCAACCTCAACCAAGAAAGGACAATGCCTATGCCCACAGCACCAAGGCAGAGAGAGAGGTGGCAGAGGCATGGTGAAGGATGGTGGGATGCCTGCACCTCTCATCTGGGGCTTCCCATGGTACCTGCACTCACTCGGAGCCTCAAACCTTGAGTTAGGGCTTGCACACCTGCATGACAGGTACAGTCACAGAGCTGCAGATCTGTAGGCTACTGAGGGTTGAACCAATATCACCTAACCCACCTTCACCCCTATGACCAATCAGGACTCAGAAAGGTTATTCAGCTTCCCCAAGACCACACAGCTCCTGAGCTGGGGGACTGAGACATGACCCTGCAGATTATCAGCCATCACGGAGAGTGGTGGAGCAGTAGGGAAGAGTCAGAGTGGTGGTCATAGTCGCTCTCATCCGCCTGGCAGGGGAAGCAAGAGCAGCAGTGAGACACACCAGTGCAACAGAGGCCACAAGACCTCATCGGCTCTAGACTCCACCAGTGACGGAGAAGACATCCAGGCCAGGTGAAGCTGCCAGTCTGGGCCTTGTTTTCTCATCTGTAAGACAACTGGGCTGCAAAGGAAATGCTCAAAGGCCCCTCACCACAGTTTGAGTCACCAGAGGCTAATGAGAGTCAGACTTACCAGTGAGGTATGGCATCTCCACCCTGCCCCTCCTCACGGAACGGGCAAGGAGGTGGTGGCTATTAGGGCTCCCTGACAAGGGCTTCAAGAACACCCCCTTCTCCTCCACCCTGGCCAAGGAAGGACTATTCACCTGTCCCACAGTAAAGCTCTAGCGCCTGAGAGCAAAATGCATTCAGGCCAGGCTGAGTGTTCACTAGGGACCAAAAAGGAAAAATAAACTGTGTTACTCAGGTCAGAGGTGAGCAAACACACGCCTCCTACACAGCATTGTTCCCAGGCACTGCTGTCAGCATTCTGTGGGCCTGATAGTCAGCACTCCCTAATATGGCCAAGCTGGACCCCACAGATAGTCAGCCACTTCCCCTGCAGTGACCCATGGGGACCGCCACCTCGGACACACTGTCAGCCGCAGGTAATGGAGGTCCGGTCTCTGACAAAGCACTGGGAACCAGCCAGCCACACAGGAGGTCATGGAGACCTTTATATCCTATATATCCTGCCTCCGTGGGCAAGCCTGGTTGTGAGCAGTCACCTAGCAACAGGGAGTTCACTGCCACACACGGGGAACATGCTCCATGGCCATCTGGTGTCCACAGAGGTAAGAGTCTGGGCCCAGCTTCTTCCTATCACATCTACAGTGAGACTGTGGCTCTTCCCTGAGTCCAAACAGAATAGCCACCACCAATGAGGAAGAGGGCGGGCAGAGCTCTCCTGTCTGCCAGCTGTGTCCTCTTTAAGGCTGCAAGGCCTTGAACCCCCGATCTGCTATATATAACAGCCTCATTTTGGACAAATTGCTTAACTTAGCCTCCCCATGCCTCAATTTCCCTGCCTGAAAAAAATTAGGTGCAATAGCAGAGCCATCACATAAAACTGTTTGGGACTGGGCCTAGTGCAAATAAACCTGCCTCAGGGCTAAGCGCCGTCATTTCCTTCAGCATTTCTCCTTTCAGAATCATCACGGTACCCAACCCTCCGCCTGTTCTAGCCAGGGTAAGGTCTTGGTCTGCCGGGGTTCATTTGGTCCTGTGCTTCGCCCTGAGTAATGCTAGACAAACCATCTCCTGAAAAAGGAGGATCACACACTACACCTCAAAGATGGCATAAGGTCACGCAGATAAAACGCCTGCCTACTAATAGTTACTGGCAGTCGTTCTAGTGGCCATTGTCACTAGGCATTGTACAAGCCTGTGTCACGTTTTTTCACTGGTGACCAACTGTTGGCACACAAAGCCAGCTATCAGGTGGATTTGATCACTTTCTAAAGCTCACTATTAAAACCACTCTTCTTTGCCCTATGACAGTATCTTAATTTTTTTAAACCCACACAGGACTTAGCATTTATGCCTATTATATTTCATCCTGTTGCTTTGAACCGGAAATAAGAACAGGAAGATCTGCTGATCAGCTGGCTCGACCTGCTCAGCAGTGACCTAGACAGGGCTACAGAAGCAGTTCCCAGGGCTAAGACAATGATGGCCACACGGTCAGGGCCTCAGCTAGTTTTGCTCTTGGTTCAACACTGGAACACAAGAGGCAGCTCTATTACGAGGGATAGCTTTGGAAGTACAGCCATGCAAGCAGGCTGCTGCCAGACCCCCAGCCTCTCATGGTCTCTACAGCACTCCTCCCATGTGAATCTTCAGAGTTCCTACTTCTCAGTAATGCTTCTAGAGAAGACCGTGCTTCCAGGGAACGAAAGGTACTTGTGCTTAAGTGTGCAAATAAAAGAGAAAGGGCAGAAGGAATCTTCTAGCCTCTGGGCCACAGTGGTCCACCTTACTGCTGAAGGCAGAACAATTCAGGACTTGAGCCTGATCATGTGTCCTAGGACTTGACCATTACTGGCAGAGGATTCCCACACTTTCTAAAGAGCATCTTCCCACAGCCAAAATTCAACTCCATGAACTCTTTTTGATGAGCATTACAAGATGTGAGATATTTCTGTCTGTCCTTAGGACACTCATTCTGTCTCTCTCTCTCTCTCTGTCTCTCTGTGTGTGTGTGTGTGTGTGTGTGTGTGTGTGTGTGTGTGTGTGTGTGTGTGTGTGTGTGTGTGTGTGTGTGTATCCCTTAAGAAGAGTACTATCCCTAGGGGATTATCAGAGAAGCAATGAGGGGCTGAGTTCTTGCTTAGACACTGTGCTCTTCCTGGTTCTCCTAGGCTGCATGAGGCAGCACCCGCTGAGGGATTCCTGAGGAATCCAAGCAGGAAGAGGAAGCAGTTGGAGGAAGAGAAGAAGAATCAGTCTGTGAAGAAGAGAGGACTGAGAGCAGAAGTCAATGTGATGTCATGAGACAAGTATGAGCTGAAGGGCAAAGAGGCAGGCTCAAATTCCAACCTCGCCACTTCCCATGCACCTCTCTGAGCTTTAGTACCACATCCACAGTAAGAAGGAAACTAATGGAACCACCTCTGCCTGGCACTGACTGACACATGGAGTTCTCAGTCAAGATTCCTGGGCTTTTAACTTTGACACTTCTCTTGGTACATTCTATAGATTATGGCACAGTAAGGCCACCTTTCCTTTTACTCACTGGGTCCTTGGCAAAGGCCCAACAAGTACTTATAAGATTCAGCAGGTACACTGACATGCACTCACCCACACAGATCACCTTGGAGATCTACCTGAACTCCTGAAGCTCTAGGAAGCCCAGCTCCCATCACCATTGAGAGACTCAGAGACAGGCTGGCCTCCATGCATGGGGGTGGGGGGGTGGGGGGGGGTGTACAAGAGTGCCTGCATCCTCTCAAACCTAGGGCCAAGCAGATGCCCTTGCCTCTGTACAGATGGCCCAAATCAGCAGCTTTTCAAAGTCAACAAGGTCCGGTTTTCAAATCCTAAAAGGCTTCTCAAGCCGCTTCTAATCTGTCTGCCATTTTGTTTCATCTGCTCCGCTCAAGTCAAGGGGAATTTGACATTTGGAATACTCACTACAAATAATGCTGTGCCAGGGACATGCGCCCATGCACGCACGTACTCACACGTTCATACAACATACAAATTGAACTAGAACCCAGAAGAAACCAGGATTGGGGAGGGGGTGGTTTCTTTGACCCTTCTCTTCAACAACCCAGTCTGACCTGGCTGCCCATGGTACAAAGCTTTTCTTTTGGCTTTATTCTTGTCATTCTTTTCCTTTTTCACCAAGTGCAAGGGACTGAAACAAGATTTTGCTAGACAAGTATTCTATCAGAGTAACACCCCACATCTTTGCCTGGTTTTGAACTATATAGCCAAGACTAGCCTAGAACTCATAGCGATCCTCCCTCCTGCCTCAACCTTTCAAGTGCTGGAATCACAAGCATGAAATACCACCACCCCCCAAACTTTTCAGTGTAAAAATTAAATTCCCAGGACATCACCCATAATAGCATGTATGAAAACATGATACCTAGTAGCCAACAACTCAACTATGCACACTTGAAGTCTCTACCCTCAATTTTTTAAGCCAGTTCAATTTTTTAAGCAGTTACCCAGCACCTCCTGAAAAAGAAGCAGACTGTGACCACCCTGTGGTCCTTCTTCTGCCTTGCCAAGGCTTCCTGTCCCTCCTTTAGACAGAAAGACCTTCCTTCAGAGCCCAGCATATATGCCTGGCTTGAATATGATCAACTGTATAAAATTGTTGGGAGATAATACTTTATTCCACTCTGAAAATACACACATGTAGTGTGTGTCTCAAACTGAAAGACTATGTGTTGAATAAATAAGTCTGTGGGTAAGCCCATGGCCTCTGCCCCCCACACTGGCACCCAAGCCCGCGCAGCATACTGAAGAACATGGACAACAGAAGCCGTAACAAGACAACTCCCAATGACTCAGGGTAAATGCAAGGCCACTTTAGGTTCCTCTGTCTTCAGAACAACACATATACCCAAGGGGTTGAGCTCAAGTTTCCATGCGGGTACAGGCAGCCGAAGGAGCATTCTCACTGACTGAGGCCAAACAGGGATCTAGCCACAAACATCTAGTAATTCTGAACATGACGTGAACAGAGTAAAAATAGCTCCTGTAGCTCTCTGCTCCCACCCTTCTCCCTGGTGACACAAAGGGCAGAACAAAGTGACACCCCTAACAAGCCTCAGCTTGTTCCCACATGGACGCCCCAGCCTCCTACATCTAAACCAGCTGCTGTGTGCCAATATGGAGTTCCACATTACAACTGCCATCATTTTCACAGGTACCTGAAATCAGATCATGACAACAGTGTGAGGAATCCCCAAATGGGACATGTAAGGTCCAAATGACACACTGGTCCTCTCTGCACTCCTTTCCTGTGTGCCCTTCATTCACGCGGGGCTCGACATTTAGAGTGCACACATGTAGCCAGGCACAGTGGTGTGTGCCCTTTAATCCCAGCACTCTGTAAGTTCGAGGCCAATCTGGTCTACAAAGTGAGTTCCATGACAGCCAGGGCTATACAGAGAAACCCTGTCTCAAACAATCAATCATTCAACAAACAAACAAACAAACAAAAGCAGTGGGTACACAGACTTTCTCTCCACTGACTCTGGGTGAACACAGCTTCAAGCTAGCGAGGGTGGCAAATACCTGTAGTCTCAGCTCCTAAGAGGCTGACCAAGGCAGGGGTAGGATACCAGCCTTGGGAACATAGCAAGACCTTGTACTATTATTGAAAATAGGTAAAAAGCATACAGGAGCCGAGGAGATGGCTCAGTAGGTAAAATATCTGCTCCACTAACCCAAGGATCTATAGAACCTACACAAAAGCCACACACCTCAAGTCCTGGTACTCCTGCTGAGAGACAGAAGCAGACGAGAGTTCCTGGAAGCTCACAGGCCAGCTACCCTAGCTTCATAGTAGTGAAGGAAAAAAAACTGTCTCAAACAGTATGGAAGACAAGGACCTACACCCAAGGCTGTCCTCTAACTTCCACAGGAATGCCTTAGCACATGTACACATACACATCTCACACTCACAAAGACCTTTTTTGTAATTCTTTTAAAAGCATGCAAGCCTCTCCAGATATCAGCTAACACTCACTTGCCACCATCTGGTATGATTGTTTGTTTTAAAGAAATGGGGGACAATAGAAGATTCTTATCCTTCAGGCTACTAATATTATATGTATTAAATGGAAAGTATATTAAAGATTCTCAAAAGAAAGTGCTGAGGACAGACAGGTGGCTCTAAACAGATGAAGAGTGAAATCTACTGCTTAGACCTCAACATGTCTAGCTGTGGAGCTCCAAGAAAGTTTAGTAATCTTTTTTTGGGGGGGCACACCCCAGTTTCATCATTAGAAAGTGGGTAAAGAGACCAATGCTAATGCTTAGCCCAGAAAATAAATGTAAGTATTAGCCCAGTCTAATAGATAGCTCTACACTCAGTACAAAACTGCATTTATTCCTTCTCCCTACACACACACACACACACACACACACACACACACACACACACACACACACACAGGGAACTGAAGACAGTTACCTTCTAGCAATATTGGGTGGTGGTGGTACGCACCTTTAATCCCAGCACTTGGGAAGCAGAGGCAGGTGGGTCTCTGTGAGTTCAAGGCCAGCCTTGTCTACAGGCAGAGTTTCAGGACAGCTGGGGCTACACAGAGAAACCCCATCTTGGAAAAACAAAGTAAGACACTAAGAAAGAAACACGGTCATGTTGCTTTTCAGTCAGTGCTTAGGTCCCCGTCATACGACTTGGCATAAAACATCTCCTCAGTCAGAATTTACAAAATTAACGAATTTCTTCTGTCTTATCTCCGCATTCTAGGTATCAAAGAGAAAACACCCAGCACTGAGAAAGCCTTCTGAAGGTACCTCGCTCTTTTGCGGTCATATTGGCAAAGGGAGTCCGGGTCCCATCTTACGCATACCCACCCACTTTCCAAAGCCACTTCTGAGACTACAGAAGTTTCCTCAGAGGCCTGAGGCTCAAGGCCAGTGAGCAGAATCAAGCCCATTGTGTCCCCACAGTAGTGAGACTCTGCACACCTGTGAAGGATAGGAGGCACTAATAATCCCTTCAAAGCCCAAAAAGAAAACCCATCTGCTGCAAAGAGAAGCAAGCACAGGCTTTATTTTTAGCTACAAATGACCGGAATGTTACTCTGAGAAAGGTGGAGATTGTGCCTCATCACTCTCGGTACCTTTCCAGAATCCCCTGCGTCTCCGCAGGGACAAGGAAGGGAGGACAACGGGAAGATCTAACACGATTTCAGAGACAGGGAGCAAAGATACAGAAGGAGGGGATGGGGAGCCGGTGGAGGCTCATACAGTCCCGGGAACTTCTAACTGGAAGCCCAGTGCCCTCCGTGGTCCACCAAGAAATGGCAGCTGTCACACTATCCCAGCCCAGTGGGAGCTGGGGCAGAACCATCCTATGAACAGGAAGGCTGAGCTCCAATGCCACTGCTTTGGCCAGGGTGCCCTGAAGCAAGCTGAGTCTCTTGGCTGCCTTGTGAGCCAACACATCGAGGCCGAGCCCAAGAGCAAATGCCCACCGGGCCACCTAAGGAATCATCCTTCCACAGTGGAGGTCGGGATAAAGATCTTCCCAATCTCTGGGCTTCACATCTTTCCATCCAGAGGGAACGAGCTGATGCAGACTCACGTGAGGCAGCAGCTACTGTGGGAGATGCAAAACCCGGCCTACTGCCTACTTGAAACTTCCCGAAACCTCACCGTCTCCGTACCCTTAAACGGGACTGGGCATGGGGGTGTTCTCCTTTAATTCCAGTACTCGAGCAGCAGAGGCAGGAGGATCACTATGCGTTCGAAGACAGCCTGGTCTACAAAGCAAGTTCCAGGACAGCCAGGGCTACATAGTGAGACTCTTGTCACAAAAGGGAGGTGGGGAGCACTGTCCACGGGGAATTGCCATTACAGTGATCCCTCCACCTCTGCCCTAATGTATCCACGCACAAGAGCAGACCCTGGCCACCATCCCTGCAGGCCACAATGATGTCTTGCCTCAGAGGGGAGGTGTGCGGGCTTGTTTTATGTCAACTTGACATAAGTTAGAGTTATCTGAAAGGAGAAAACCTCAACTGAGAAAATGCCTCCATAAGATCTGCCTGTAGATCGCTTTATTAATTAGTGATTGATGGGGGAGGGTCCAGCCCACTGTGGATGGTGCTATCCCTGGGCTGGTGGTGCTGAGTTCTCTAAGAAAGCAGCTGAGGGGGCCATGAGGGGCAATTGCAAGTACCACTCCACGATCTCTTCATCAGCTCCTGCCTTGAGGTTCCCGCCCTGCTTTAGTTCCTGTCCTGGCTTCCTTTGCAATGAACAGTGCTATCAAAGTGTCAGACAAATACCCTCTCCTCCCCAAGCTGCCTCAGTCACAGTGTTTCGTCGTAGCAACGGATACCCTAAGACGGGAGGACAGGTCTTCCCTGAGTTTAGCCTCCACACTAGTCCTGGAAACCACGAGAGCAAGAAGGAAGTCTCTCTCTCTCTCTCTCTCTCTCTCTCTCACACACACACACACACACACACTCCCACCTGTTTAGCCTCTTACTTTTATTTATTTTTAAACTGGGGCCTGCTTACGGTCAGGTTAATACATTTTTAAAAAGAAAGCCTTGAGTGTGCTGTGGCCTCCCCAAAAGGAGAGGGCAGATCAATGGCCCTTCACTTCTCTCACTGACCCCAGCAGAGGCCAGAGGGACAGGTGGGGAGCAGGGCAAACAGCATCCTTGAGTGGGCCTGAGGAGGGCTCCTGCCTCTGTTTCTGTGGCTCCCAGGCCAGTCTCCCTCCCACAACAAGTAGTAGAGAATTCCAGACAGCCTAGACACACGGATGGTTCAGTCCCTGAACAGCCTTGAAAAAGAACACTCCCTTCCCCACGCCCTGCATGGCAGTTTATCTGACAGACGGAGACATCATAAGGAAAGTGACCTGGCACATCTTACGTATGTGGAAACCTGACCTGTATCTCCCACTTTCCAGTATGACTAAGCCCCTAACCACAGACCCGTACACCATCATGGAGTGTTGAGGGCTCCCCAACCCCTCCCCAGGGGGCAAACTCTCCGACACTGACAGATGGAGAATCCTAAAATACAGTGTAGGGATTATGTTTCGTGACTAGCAGACAAGCCAGCCGGGACACTCAAGAGACCTGGCCGACTCAGGAGCAGGATTTCACACATTTTGCAGAGCGGTGGACCTGCGCTCTCCTCCACCAGCTTGTAGGCTCCTCAGGAGACACCGAGCAGGTGCAAGCCTGGGGAGGAAATGGTGTCCTGACCCCCACACTTGCAAGGCTGGAGTCCTCGTCTCCTGAGCTAGGATCTGCCACACTCTGAATCCAGCCACGCTGCTTGGGTTCCAGGCCTGGCTCTAGCTAGACATGTTACCTTTTCTGAACCTTCATTTGCTGGTCTACAAAAGTCATGGTGGATTTTTTTCTTTCTTTCTTTTTTGGGGGGTGGGGGATGGGGTGGGGGTTCGTGGCAGAACCACTCCCTCATTGGGTCATGGTGAAGAAGGTGAGTGGCAGGGTTCAGAAGTACAGCAGACACAGTAACCGTCATCCTTTCATCTTCACAACAGCACGAGTGTGGGTCTTCTCGTTCTAGGCCCACTGAAAGACTCCAGGAGGCCACGCCAGGAGGCCAGGAGGCTCCGTAGTTTGGTGAGTTGATCTGCCTAGGGAGGTCCCCTAGGGAAGGGCTTGGGAGAGTCTCCAAACCAAACCCCTGGGGTTCTGTTATCTGTACATGCTAGTGGGCAGTGCTTGGAGGGGGACAAAGGAAGGGCACATAAAGGTTAGAATCTGAAGCCTGCCACCTCACTGGGTTGACACACGCCTCGATGCCTCCAACATAAAACAAAAATTACACCTCACCTCCTCATTCCGAAGGAAAGATACTGGTCACATTCATCACCAAGATCTTCTGGCTTGGAGAGGGAGTGAAATGTCTGGGCAGGTCTCACGAAAAGTTCTGGACACACAGCTCAACAAAGTGGGCTACCCCAGCAGAGAGCCCAAGGTTAGAAAGGAAGGAAGAATGGAGGCAGGAGACTGGGGAAAAAAGAGGCCCAGCGGCTGAGACGCACATCTGATTAGACCCTTTGGAAGGATGTAGTTATGAACAGCACTACTACCTTTGGTTGTGAAGGCCTGAGGTGCAGTGGTTACTTTATCATCTATCTTCTTTTACAAAGAGCATACACCCACATATACTATGGGAATGGGCAGCAAACTCTAAGACTGTGAATGCACTGTCACTCTTGAGGTAACAAAGTTTCTGTCCAAAATGTGACAGACACCACTCCCAGAAAGGCAGAGTCAAGTAAGTACGCTCAAGAGCCTTCCTGGACCCTTCAGGAGTTGCTTTATTACAAGCATAAAGATGTGCTCTGGCAAGTGACGCCTACTGGGGTGGACTCCTCCGCACAAACGTGGGGATGGTCTTGTAAAGGGGGGAAATACCAACTCATGTTCTTCTCCTGCTTTGTATGGTTGCCAAGAGCAGAGCCACGATGAATAGCCAAGAGAGGGAACAGGGCTCCTCGCTGCCCAAGCCCTGCCGCCTGCAGACAGCGCTCTCAGGTTCACAGGCACATGGTGGGAGATTTCATTGGCATGCGTGGTTTTCAGCTGTAGTGTTTTGAGGACACGTACAGTCCAGATTTCCTATTTATACTACATTGGTTTCACCAACTCAAAAGCTACAAATGCCTCTATTCTACTCCCATCATCTGAGTGTGCTCTTCTGGGACAGACAGCCTGCAAGGTTCTAAGAAGTTTCATCTGGTTCTGTGCAATGGGAAACTTTCGTGAGGCAAGAAAGCTGGCTCTCCACAGTCACTACTCGCTAACACACACCTGGCTCTTCATGTTTTCCACAGCAAAAACACATCCATATTGACACTGTACAGTATTTGCCCTTCCAATAGAAGTTACCAGCTACAAAACCTGCCTGAGACAGACCACACACTTGCCAAACCATCAGAGTCTTCCTGCCTTCCTATAGGGAAGAGCCAGGCAACCCTCTACCTTCCCCATCACCCTTCTTTAAGAAGAAAAGGGAGTCAAGTAGCCTCAAAATTAACAGGGACAGAAGGCAAACCTGCCTACTTTCTAAGGCCATCTCCCAGTACATGTACAAACATTCCCTTTATGCTTTCTTTAAAAATCTCTAGAAATAACTTCTCACCCCAAAAGCCGGGTGATGTCTCACTCCTATTGCTGGCTGAGACCAGACTGTGACCATGGCAAGTACGAACTTTAAGGTCCCTTATGCCAGTAATTTAAACACTCCTCTGAGGTTACAGATCTCTGGGAAGGTTGGCTTGTGTTCTCACACCCCTCCACACCCTGCAAACAAACAAACAAACAAACAAACAACATGTCCGAGGTCTCCCCACATCCAGGTACCTGTAAATGTGAACCTGTCTATAGATAGGTCCTTTGCAGGTGTAATCAAGCTAGCATTCGGTCATATTAGATGTGAATGGGCCCTATTCCAATTAGAAAACGTAGGCACACAGACACAAGGAGAATGCCAAGCCATGAGAGGCAGAGACTGGAGTGACATGGCTCAAAGAATGCTGAAGATCGCCAAACAACACCAGAAGAGAAAGTCATGGAATAGATTCCCTAGATCCTTCAAGACTGCATGGCCCTACTGGTCCGTGATCTTGGACTTCCAGTCTTCACTCATTTATGGTTCTTTGTTAGTGGAATTTTGGAAATATGTAGACCTCTATTTCACAGCTCTCTCACCTACCCATCAACTTCCCTCTTCCTCTGCACTATTCCCACTTCAAAAATACATGACCCAAAATGATGGAGCCGCCACTGTACAACCAACCTTGACGGTTCACCAAGACCACCGGGGACAGGCCAGAGAGAGACCATCCAGAGCACAACAAAAAAGTCACCTAACTTTACCAGGTGGTACTCTGGTCCCAGGCCTGCCAGCTGAGAACAGTCAAGCAGAATCTGAAACAACTCTAGTGTCAAAAGCACAGAGAATGTGGAAACGTGGGTAGGTAAGTGGTAATTGGGAAAGTCAAAAGAAACACATGGAGAAAGTCCAAATAGGAACCTCAAGGTCAAGGAGACAGACCAGAGATACTCATTGCAGATACGCCCCTTTCCCTGTCCACAGCCAACCACATATGTGACTCCCTTGCCCTACTAGAAGTTCCTGGAACCTCACTCCCACAGCCTGCCACCCAGGAGATCACCAGGCACTGCCTACCCACACAGCTGTTGTCCTTTGAGCTTCCACAGGGAGAAAGCCGGCCTGCTTCCGTCCAGGAGCTAGGCTTATTTATTTTGGACTTCCAATACTGGAACGTGATAGGGCCAAGTCAACAAGGGCAGGCCAAGTAGCTGGCTGGACAGATGGCTGGCTGGGGATCCCATACGCTGTCCTACCTGTGCTGGCTCACAGTCACCTGTGCTCCCATTTTCCGTCCCCTGCCACACTCAAAGTTCAAAGCATAACACCAGGGTGCCTCAGCAGTCACATGAGACTTGCCCCCCCACACACACACACACAATCTTTTCAGGTATCCAAGGACTCCACAGCTGAATATGCAAAAAAAAAAAAACCAGACCTACCAGACACCCAGACCATCTTGGGAACAGAAGTGCAAAATCTAGCAAGGCGTGGTGGCCCATGCCGATAATTCCAATAGGAAGACTACCACAAGTTTGAGGCCAACCTGGGCTAAATAATGAATTCCAGACCAACAGAGACCCTTTTTTCAGGGGGGGAGGGGGGGATCTGAGGTCCTAAAACAAGCAACCTTGGCCCCATCGAGGGTGAAAAAGCCAGAAAGCCAAGAATCCCAGTCCATCCTCCCAACACCCCGTGTATCCAAATTAAATGAGGAGCCCAACAAACAGCTGCCTCAGGCTCCAGCCTCAGACAAGCACGCTGCCTTTTCCAGGGAAGAACTGGTAAAGGTCTCAGCTAGACTTATTTCAGAGCTCTGAAATAAGGGAGACCACAGCAAACTGGGGTGGCCCAGCCAGAGAAATACACCATAATCATTATTTTTGCAATTGCCTTTTTTAAAGCTGGCCCTGACCTCAGTTGAGATTCATAACAATTTCAATCTTTTGACCCTTCCCATCCCCCCTCAAGCTCAAGCACCCAGCTGGTGCCCTGCAATGAGTCACACTAAGTGCTGGAGCTGCTGGCTGTCATTCCAACTGTCTGCCCCAAGTTAAACTGCACCAAACGGCAACCCCAGATATTTAACCAAAATTACCTTTACCACCTCACCAGGCTATTCTTCACCTGCAACTCCCAACCTGGGACTGTGAAGACCCCCAAACAGAACAATGGATTCCATTTGGAAAGGTCTACAGCACAGGGCTGTCAGACATGTCTGTAGGTTCCAATTCTGCCTTCAAGAAGTGGCCTGAGTTCAGGCTGCATGCACCTTCTGAGCCCACTGCTGCCTCTCAGAAAGGCAGACGTCTCCCTGCTGCTGCTGTAGGGACAAAGAAAAGGACACAAGAGTGCTTCTGGGTGATTCCACACCAAGGCTGTTTTACAGAACTGAAACAGCCTTCCTCACCAACGCTGGGACAAATAGAGACACAAGCTAGAAACCTGTGCCAGACACAGGCAGCCTGACAAAGCAGAAGGCCTGCTTTGCTCAAGTGATTAACAGGCCCAAGAAAGGCTGCGGTGCGATTTACGAGGGCCATGGCCAAGAAAGATTTATCCGTGTATGGCCTTCAGATGGCTTGTCAGGCTCTCGAGCAGCCCCAGTTTGGCTAAGGATCTCAGCAGCAAGTAATTTTCTAATTGATTCATTAGCACTCCAATCACCAACTCCTTAGACACAAAGGGTCTTGTTCAAGTCTGGATGCCCAGGCCCAGGATGCTGAGCCGTAAGGACTCTTCCAAGCAGCAGCAGCAGCCTGGGATTGGCAAAAAGCACCCCACACAGAGACTTTCCAAAAGTCACCCACCAAGGAAAAACCTCAGAGTCTGGAAACAGAAACTGAGCCTCCATGGTTTCTCAGGAGCTGCAGGTTTATCTGTTATTAAATATTTGTTTTACTTTCAGTGTGTGGAGGCGGGGGTGTGCTGTGACCACACTCAGAGGTCAGCAACACAGGATGCCCTGGAGCTGGAGTTAACAGGCTGCTGTGACCCACCTGATACGGTGCTAAGTACCAAATTCAGATCCTCTGTAAGAGCAGTGTGTGCTCCTAACTGCTGCGCATTCTCTCCAGCTCCAGCTCATGTTTCATCATGGGAATACTCTGAACAGAGTCCCATGGGAAACGTTGGGAAGAACAGAGTACTCAAGAATCCGCCGTCTGCACAAAACCAGCCTTGGTACTGACCGACAGGCGACTTCTTCCTACGACTTACAATGCTGAGGTTGGAGCCCACCCACATGCCCATCAGATAGTAAGTACTGCACCACTGGGCCACCTTCCCACCCTCTCCCTGCTACTCTAATGAGTGTGTATAGAACATACAATTCCTTCGGCTCTCCTGAGGGGAGCAAAGCAACAGTGGCCCACATTAGTGTAATAATTGAGTAAGACTGCACACAAACACCAGACTGAATGACAGAGGGCCCACTGGCCTCTGAGAAAGCGTCTGTGGTGATACTCAGAAAGGATATAAATCACCCCGGTCACACCTATGAACAGCTGAAGCTCAGTAATGGACCTCAAGAGCCGCACTGTAATAACCTAAGTAGAGATTAACTTTAAAAACAATTTTAGCTGGGCATCGGTGGCATGCGCTTGCAATCCTGAGCACACCAGCGAGACTGTAAATTTAAATCCAGCCTGGGCTACTTAGCAAGGTCATGTGGCAAACCAATCTTTCCTCATTTCATGTTCCTCTTAAAATGTGAAATGTTTACAAGAAGATGGGTCTAGGACAGTGCAAGCTGACAGAAAGGAACATTGTGGGCATTCTCGGAGGATGGCTCAGAAACCTGAAGGGGTCCTCTGAGAGCCCTCTTGGGACCAGTGTGCCGTGTACACACCCAATTGTGGCAAAGTCTTTGTGAATGTTCACATGGGTGTAATGGTGCTTTGGAAGGTTCCTGACCCAACCCGCCTGGCTCAGCACATTCCCCAACTTACTACCTACCCTACTAGCCATGGGATAAGTTCACCTCCCAGATAGGTCTGGCAAGCTACAGGGGCAATGTGGTCCCCAACTAAGCAACAAGCTCTCACAGTACAAAAGGACAAACTCTGGTCACATGAGGCACCTCAGTCTGCATAGCCCTGGGCTAGGCAGAACTCAGGACACACAAAGATGCAAATACCAGCATTGCAGAACTAGCACACAGTGCCTGAGGATGTGTGGACAGGGACAGTGCCACTTCTACAGAAAAGCTATCTGGCCAGCTAAACCTCCGGGAAAGCCAAAGGGTCCAGACTTCCTGAGCTATGGAGATGACTTCTTCAAATGACACTGGAACAGAGCCATGCTTCTCCACAAACTGTCTGTGCAGAACCTTTGTCAGACACAGTCTCTCTGGGTCACCTCACTTCCTGTCAAACAATGTCTTCCCTGGGTCACCTCACTTCCTGTCAGACACTGTCTCCCCTGAGTAACCTCACTTCCTGTCAGACACAGTCTCTCTGGATCACCTCATTTCCTGTCAGGTTTCATCTCTTCTCAAAACCTTCTCTCCCTTAGCCTCACCTCCATTCTATCTCAAGTCTCATGATGAAGACAGTATGGTGGCTGGTCTCTTCTGGGTCCAGTTTTCACTCAGTTTCCTGACTATATGGCACCTCCCATGACAGCACTGCCCTGAATGCTGTGACCAACACAAATTTAAGAGCTGCAAGATTTTAGAGCTAACAATCAACACAGGTAACTCCTCTGCCATTTCCCCTTCTCCAGACCAGAGGTTGACAATGAAAACACTCGAGACTCACAGCTTGAATGAGGTGTACCCACCACAGAGCACAACACCTACCTAACTCCACAAAGCATGAGAGACACTGGGCCCTGGAGTCTGAAGGCCCCATGAATGGCCTTCCCAAGGCCAGACTCGTGGCTCCCCTGACACAGTCCTAAGGCACAGAGGTAGAGTAGGGTGGGCGGCTCTCTCCTCCTCCCTTGATCCTAAGGTTCTTCCTGCATGAACTGGGAGACTCAGGCCAGTCCTGCCTCCTCTCTGCTGTACCTGCAACATGCTACAGATGTCTATGGGAGAATGGCAGAAACCAGGTGCTGTCTGGCACTGGTGGATGGGAGAATGGCAGAAACCAGGTGCTGTCTGGCACTGGTGGACAGGTACCTGCCAGACATGAGGGACCTCACAGGCCCAACTGAACCAAATATCTGGATAAAATCCATCTAGAGTTGACACAAGAAGATGAGGCCAGGACACAAACATGACAGGGACCTTCTCCATGTCAAACAAGCCCCCAAAGTTAAGCAAGATTCTTGGCAAACTAGAGGAAAACTTTCAAGTTTCCTTAAAGAGCTAGTCCCTCTCAGGGCAATTACAAAACAAAATCATTAAAAGGGATTCAGGATCTGGGGAGATATTTCAGTCAGTAAACGTAAGCACCCAAGTTTGAACCCCAAAACTCATTCGAAAGGGTTGGCCTGGTGATGTTCACATGTGATCCCAAGGCTAGAGAGGCAGAGAGACAGGAGTCCCTGAGGACTGTGGGCCAGCCAGCTTCCCCTAACTGATGAGCTCCTAAGTGATGAACTGGTGAGCCAAATGGGTCAATGAGAGGCCCTGACTCAAGGAGGGAATTAACAGTTTTAAAGATGACACAAGGCTGTGCCCTGGTCTCCATACATATACACACATTTATACATACCAGCAAACATAAACACACGTTAAAAACAAATCCATTTACTGGATGTGCTGTTTCAAGGGCCTAATGGGTGACGAGAGTGAGCCAGGCACACCCACTGTCCAGGCCATCTCTCTTTGTATGGAGGCTGTCCCACACAAAGGGTCCCCTCCCCAGAGCGCCTTCTCTTCCACGGAGCCTGGCCAACCCCCATGAACACTGCTCACGCCATCCGAACTGTTGTTCTGGAATGTGCCAGCAATTCTGGCGGCAGGAACAGCAAGCTTTAGCTCAGCAAAGAAACCAGCTGGAGAGGCAGCCTCATGAAATGATGAAATGCCAAACCAACCCCTACATCTTCTCCAGTCTCTCGGGTCACCTACCAGATTAGAAGGCCTGTTGCTACGGCAACCATATCTTGCAAGTGTCGACTGAACCTCCCCATAATTTTTAACCCGTTAAGTAGCTGGAAGAGGGGTAGTGTACAGCACAACCCAAATCCCAAGTGTTAGCCTGTTTTGGCTATACTCCTACAATTAAAGCAAGAGACTGAGAAAACCGCAGGCAGCCAGGCAAGGACCAGAGTCCACAGTTGGGCAAACAGACAGCGAGAGTGAACAGGCCGCTTCCGCACCCGCCCTTTTCTCCCACCAGCTCTCCACCTAAAGGCTGCCTGACAGCAGCCTGTAAACTTTCCACACACCTGGCAACACCAAAGCACCAGGAACTACAAGGAGGATAGAACTAAACAAAAGCAAAATGGAAAGCTGTCTGCCCCTCCCAGCAGGCGCTTCGCCCTTGCGCTGTGGAACTGCCGGCCCTTCTGTGGTAAGCAGAAGGTGGCTGGGAGTTAGGCGCAGGGGACAGATGGCCCGCAAGCACTGGCACTTTCCAGTTGTCTGATAGGCACCGGCTGCCAAACAAGCCCCCAGTTTCCTTGCAGGCGCTCCCACTCCACAGGCAGACCCTGGGCATAGTGGCACCCATTCCAACGTGAGGCAGTGCTGTGGTATTGCCATAGCCACATGCCTCTCCTCCTGCATTCCGTGACATCTGCAAGTCATCCTCCTGGACAGCCCAGCCACCCAGTCACGCCCTCCTCCACAGCAGGGCAACCTTCCTCTACCCACATCCACAGTTAGTACATAGGTCTTCAAAGAACCAATTGTACAAAGACTTTCCTCGGCCCCTCCTATTCGAAAGGAGGACGTTCACAACGGACGTAAGGGAGAAGAGGTCCCACAGCCTTACTCTATTGCTCCAAGGATGGAGACAGACCTATGGCTGAGTCAGTGGACCAAATGGTCCCTAGGACGGAGAAAAAAACTGAGCTCCCGGGGGGTAAGGAACAAAACACAGTGGGATCAAGGGAAGTGGCTGGCAACCCAGGACTACAGTTTGAGTCTGCATCTGAGAGGGAGGCCTGCCCAAGTCTTCTCAGTGTGCCTGGCCCACTGTACTGACCAGGTGAGACCACTGTGCTAGTGCAGATCTACACCATACTCAGAAAGCAGGGGACCTGCCTTAACCGCGGGGATGGGATCTGCTTCAGCGAGCTCACTTCTCTCGTGAGGAAAGGTTTGGGACCGGGATGCTTACCAACTCTGTTCCTCATCTTCCAGCCAACCTCTGGGTCTGTATGGACAGACAGACACCTGGGACCAAGTCCAGTCCAGTGAATTAAGATGCTAATGTCCTTGCTGGTAAAGAGGCAGGCCTAGCACTTGGATAAGGGATGATATATTAGAAGGTCCACTGTCACCCAGCCCTTCCCTGCAGATCATTCCATTAAGTTCAGAGAGAACTTAAAATGAGACGATGGGTGAGGAAGGACGCGTCCCTTGCTCGCTGGCACAAGAAGGGAGTACATTAGCAGGAATCTCGTGTGCGCTGTGAACTCGGTGAGTTGACTGTCGGACACCAAGAGGCAGCTTTCAAGGAAGGACTCCCCCTCAAGGCAGAACAGAGAGTTTGCCATCCAGGAATGGGGGTGGTCGGTCCTTAGGGAGGAGCTCTAAGAATGTCTTTCAGATTTAAAAAAAAAAAAAAAGTTGAGGGTTTTTTGTTTTGTTTTGTTTTTTTATTTTAGCCCACCAGATGGGTGGGTTACCACCAAGCTTGTCCACTGTTAGGTCTTATTATCCAAATCCTTTGGCTCATTGAACAGATCCTCGCTGAGCACTTACTATATGCCAGACACTGTAAACACGAGAATGAAGACTCATCATTTGTCTACCCTTAGGGAGCTTCTTACTGGGCAGAGCCTCCATCTATCTCTGCCTTGCTGACAGGCCTCAGCCTCTGCATACAGTGGCCTTGAGCTCAAGAGTGCCCACTTGGCCCAGGCAAAGTGAGGGCAGTTTCAGAGTTTCCATACCGACCACTTCCCAGAGTCCGTGGTCTCTCTAAGGCAGAGAGCTCTGACACAAGAAGCCTGGTTACTAACTCTAAGACAGGAAAAGGGAGAAAGGTCTGCCCCCGTGCCCTAGGCCTCAGTTTCTCCTGCTGGTGAATGAAGGGTTTGTTCAGTCTAATCTCTAAAGACACACTAGTGACCCCGACCCCTAGCAGCCTGGAGCCACCCTGGCTGGATGACTGCTGCCAAGAAGGCTGCAGGCAGAGCAGAGCAGGCAGCCTACCGCTGCATCCCCGCGACAGACACTGTCAGCCTCTCCGCCAGCAGTGCTGCAGGGAAATTCTGCCCACAGCTCTGAATAATAATAGAAGTAACATTTAGGTAAGGTTGGGGATTAAGTTAAACCTCACTTAAGAGGCAGGGATGTTGGCATTTGGGAGCAGGAAACAGGCCTGGGAACACAGTTAATACCTACCACAGAGCAAAGCGGATCACTGCCAGCCTGATGAAGCACCTTCCGCTCCACCGTGCTTCTCCCTCTTGCCAACTGCAGACACTTCAAGGGCACCAGGCCAGAGAGTGGACACTAGAGGTCAGTTTTGGAAACTGTATTTTCAGAAAAACACTGACAAAGCAAAAACCAGCAAGATCCCATCCGAAGCCGAACTGAGGCTATCTGGGATGGGAACCCATTGGTGAGCATGGAGGAAGGCCTTTTGTGGCAAGAACAGAAACATGTGTGAGTTGGGATGATATTCACCACCCAGAAAGCAGCTGTAGGGAGAGCTGTCCACCTGATGGTGGGAATACCTTGGACAGGCTTCCGTTCACTCTTCCAAGTGGGACAAAGCAGGGACAAAGCAGGGGCCGTAGTGGGAATCAGAGCCAAAGACAAACTCTCTGACTCAGAAGGGACTTTAAAGGTGATCAATTGATAATATGCAGATGAGGGACTATAAAGGAGAACATTCGAGCCCTTCATGTTTTAAAATAGCCTTTCTTCTTTAAAAAAAAAAAAAGTCCAGGATTCCTAGGAGGGGCATGGAAAGGATTTTGCCTGCCTCTCACTGACCTCAGAGGGCTTTTTATAAACACCAGGCCTCTCAGGCCATCCTTGGTCAAGCCCCACCCCCTTCTTCCAGGCTGCAGAGGTCACTCTTTTGTGGCAAAAGCTGCAGGTGGTGACTGCGATGCTGGGTTAGTAAGAAAGGCTCCATTGTGCAGAAACTGCAATGTTTAGGGTACTTCTGTCCTGCCGAGCTTCAGAGCAGACTGCACAGGAAGTGCAGCAGGTTGTCACTGCAGCTTTGGAAGGCCTTGCTGCCATATTGGTGTTTCCTGGCAGTGTCACCCAGCCTAGCAAGCTAAGAAGACAGTGTCCTATGATTAGGTAACTCTTACCAGGCAGCCTAGGGGGAACACTCAAATCAGACCAATCACAAAAGAGTAGATCAGAGCCTCCCACTGCTACTGGGTGTCAGTATAATTCAAGGAACCTGTCAACCCTTCAGGTTTACTGAATTCTCTCAACCAAAGCATGACCAGCATATCACACATGCTCAAAGAACAGCTGAACAAAGAATGGAGCAAGCCAGTATGGCAAACACCAGTAATCACAGCACTTACAAGTTCCAGGGTCAAGAGTTCAAGGCTAGACTGGACCATCAGAAAACCCTGTTGGATGTGTGTTCGTGTACACAAATGCAGAAGCCCGGGAGAGCACTGCATAGCTTCTTGTAACATACTTTGATACTCTGTTGCTCTGTAGCTTTTGCCTTGAGACAGTATCTCACACTTAACCTGAACTCACTGGCTAGTTTTTCAATAAACTCCTGGACTCCACCTGTCTCTGCCTCCCGATGCTGGGGTTACAGGCATACCCAATGATACCTGCCTTTTTATGTGGGTGATGGAGACTCAAAGCTGGGTCCTCTGAGCTCTTTTAGCCATTCTGAGTCACCTCTCTAGACTCCGTCTCAATTTTAGACTCAATTTTGTAACTTCTTTTCCCCAAACTAATTTATCTATCACTCTGTATTCAACTCAAAATACTGCACTAAATTTCCTTTGTAGTGTTCAAATCCACAGTAAAATACAAGCTATGTAGAAGCTTAGTGAGGAAAGCATGGGAATAAAAAAACTTCAACTTGAATTCACAAAATTAGGGTATTTATGTTCTGTCCACCACTTTATCCCCAGCACTTGAGATAGATACAGATGATACAGATAGATACAGATACAGATACAGATACAGATACAGACACAGACACAGACACAGACACAGATACAGATACAGTTACAGATAGCTAGTCACCACTCTGCTCAACAAAATCTTAAAATGAACCCAGCCAACAAATTCACTGTATGACCCTGGCCAAGTCACTTGTCCCTTGAGAGCATCTTTTCTCAGCTATAAATCAACAATATCATGGAACTCAGGGTAATTCTCCAAAGCCAGCCTGGGATGGCTCTAATCTACACAACCAGGCCCAGGTGTTTCCACAAGGAAGAAGCTAGGAGGCAGTGTGGGGCCATGTAAAGAGCCATGTGGTCTGGGGGAAGTCACTGAACTACCTACCTACCAGCTTTCAGCCTCAACTTCCTCATCTGCAAAATGGGGCCATGCCTCAACTACCTTGGCAGAATAAATGTAAACTGTACCATAGACATTGGTGAGGAGAAGTGCTAACCGTGAAACTCTGAAAATCCTCACAAGAGGAATCTGCTCTCCTGCCAGCTTCTCAGTGACAATTAGGGACAAAAGACAATCAAGACCACACCACAAAATAACATTATGTTATTAACTCCAAACACTATTGCGATGTAAAGGTGTAAATTTTAATAGTAGGATTCACAAGGGTTTTACCCTTCTCAGGAAACTGAACAGTGAGGGGTTTGAAAGAGGAGGGGAAAGGTCTAGACAACTGAACCATACAGGTGACAAAGTGAGGCTGAGGTGGATGTCAGTCACCGAGGTGTGGGGCAAGCAGAGAAACACTGCACTCCTTCAAGCCCACCCCCTCCTATGCAGACAGATTTAGGAAGAATCTTTGGGCTGGGACTAAGTGGCTTAATGAGGAGGTGCAGAGCCTGTTCTCATGGACTGAGGCCACTCTCCTCCCTCTTGGAGGCCCAGTGAGTCTGTAATCAGTAGTGTGTGGCAACAGAGTACCTATGAGCAGCTGTGACCAAAATCAAGACAAGTGGCCTTTCAAAACACTACAGATATTTTGGGCTCTAGTTCCACAATGCCAGAAGTAGGCAACAGCTACATTACCATTCACAGGTAAAAGCTATCTCCCCCTACTCTGCCTGACTGGTAAGACCCCTCACCTTCCTACCTCAGCACTCTAATCTCACTGCCTCGATAAAGAAAGGGAACCAGAAGGAGAGCTGGGCATCCTTCAGAGTGGACGAGGGAAAGAGGCTGAGGACCTAGGGATTTCCTACCCCGACATACACCTTCTCCTTCCCAGCCTGGTATCTGTATCTTGTCTTCAGCCCTATCACCACCTCCGCCTCTGCCTCCACCTCCAGGGTAAGGACAAGTACAGGAATCATAAATAAGCACACCCTCATCGCATCCAGAAAGAGGCCCTCCCCATCCCCATCCCCCTCCCGCTCCCCACCACACATTCATTTCCTCACCCCACACCCAGAGCTCATGGGCAACAGCGGCTGCCAGCACTGAGAGTCCCCACACCAACTAGGGTACCAGTTAGCACACTGCAATGGGGGGCATCGGTGCACCCCAGTCATCCTAACACTCTGGAAGCTGAGATAGGAAGACTAGAAGTTCAAGGCCAGCCTGTGCTACATAGAGAAACTGTTTCAAAAGAACAACATGACCTCATTCATAGCACTACTGTGACCCCTGTGGGACAGAGCAAGTGTCCCTGGGTCACTTCCTCCACAACTATATTCTCTTCATCTGTGAAATGGTCTAGCAGAGCAGGGACTACCTGGGCTTATCCTGCAAACTGATAGACAATGAATGGGGGGGGGGGAACCTGAGCTCAAGCTAGTCTCTTGGAAAGGCTACCCCAGAAGGCAGAAGCCCCCACCCCACCTCAGTTCTTTCACGTGTCCTTACACAGGAGTAGAACTGCAGTCCTGGCAGGGAAGCTGTAAGGAAAGCTGAGGGAGATTCCTCACTCTGTGAGCTCCAAAGCTTAAAAACCTCAGGAAACAGAAGGAAGGCCCCATACCTGACTTTTTCTTCATAACCAGGTAGCTGGTTTTATTTACTTAAGTTTTAGTTTATCTTCTTAAGCTATCCAAACATTTGTCTGAGCAGCTGAGCCACACGCAGGCGGCCCTCGGGGTTAGTCTTGCTTCAATGGTGTACCCCTCAGTTCTCCCCACAGGCCCTCCCCACCGCGTTTATAAAGCTGCATTTTTCCCTCAGGGCCACAACAAAACGGAAGAGGCAGGGAGAAAATGAATGGTCTGAAAGTCAATGGCTGGCCTGCCCAGAAGATGCCCTAGACAGAGAGGGCTGTAACCCTCACCACCTTCACAGCCTGGGCACTGCCTCGGGAAGGTCTGGGGAAGGAGGCACCAGCCCCGCAAGGCCCACTCCCGCACAGCACCAGGCCAGGTCAGGTATTATCTGGGAGTCATGCTTCAGTCTGCATGAACGACATGTGCATGTTCTATCTAGAACTGTGAAGTCCCTTATTGTCCAATCTGAGGAATAGGGACAAGCTTTCCCTCACCTGCTAGCAGCTCGGGGAGAAAACCACACAGCCTGCAGCCTGTGAGGAACCAACGTGGCTCTGCCTGGCAGAAAGTAGCCCAGTTCAAAGAAATGAGAGGAGCGGAACCACACGAACCATCTGATGCCACAATCAAGGTTACCAAAAAGAAAGGAGGGGCTGGAGAGAGCAGTTCAGAGCACCGGCTGCTCTTCCAGAAGACCCTGGTTTAGATCTCAGCACCCACACAGCAGCTTAAAACTGTCTATGACTCCAGTTTCAGAGGCTCTGACACCTCACATAGACATACATGCAGGCAAAACACCAAAGCACATGAAATGAAAATAAACTTTAGAAAAATACAAAACAAAAAAGGGTAGTCACATTAGTTTTTCTTTTATCCTTTGGCTCCTCCCTACCCCTCCATTGCCTGCCTTTGCTGGCCCTCAACCAAACATCTTCATAAAAAGCAGGAAGGGGGTGGGAGTGTCATGAGAGGACACAAGAATGCAACACTGTTATCCCTGAAACCATCCTCTGGGCCACAGTTTTTTAATAGAAGACAAATAGAAGACAAAATCCCTGAAGTCACCACGATCTGCCTCCCTTCTCCCCCTTAGATGTGCAACTGCAGGGAGATTCACTCCCACTGCAGGGAGCGTCTTACCCAGGCTCCGAATGGGATCCCCAAATGTGAAGGCACTCTGGGAGCTGGGTGACTTGCACTGCAGTAGCACACCTGTCCCTTGGGGAGCGCTGGACAGGACACCTTCCAGCTACCAGAAGAAATGTGTGTGTGTGTGATGCAGACTCATGGTAAGGTGGGGCCTCAGGAGAGTTCATGGTTCAGGTGTTGCCCTATGTCAAGCATGAATTCTGCCACACAGGCTAATCATGTGCACAGCCCAAAGCAGTGTGAAAAACTAACATTTCTCTGCAGCAGCCAAAGAGAGTAAGGATACTCCAGAGCTAGACATTGCAAACTAAGGTGCACAGGTTAAATGCAGCACTTGTAAGTAAGCTTGACCTGGGGCAGACACATGCATTTGTGTCCCCATCATCTGTGGCTGATTCTGTTTCAGTGGGAGGGCTGGAACTGCAAGACTGCACTGCCCATGGTAACAATCTCATGACCCACACTCTTACAAAGGCCATATATAAACTGGGTATTTCAAAGAATAAGGACTACTAGAGTTCAGCACCTCCACTTCACAGATGGAAAAACTGAGGCCCAAAGCAAAGGGAGTAGCCAGCTAAAGGATAAGGTCCCAGCTGCCTTCAAATCCCATATGCTATTATATAAAATAAGGGGTGGTATTCTTGAAACAAAAACTCAGTAAGAAGACATAGAAACAGACAATAAATCCCACAAGCATAAAGCTTAGCCCAAGGTTTACATCAAACGTGGAAAATGGGGAAAGGAGAGAGGAGCTATGATGGTCTACCCGAATTAATATTCAAAAGCACAGGCTAATTGCCTTTTACCAATAACCCTTCTCTGCACACAGAAAAAACTCCTGCTCCTTACAAGTTCCACCCCTCCCTGGCCAGGCACGTCACTTCCTCCTCGGCACTGAAGGTGAGCCTGGCAATACAGGACCAAGCAGCTTCGCTTCACCAGCTGCCGGCAATTCAGGTCTCACACAATCCTGCCCTCGAGGAGTCAAACTGGTGGAATTTGTGCTAGATTTAAAGCCTCCAGTAATTAAGACCTCTCCCAAAAGGAGCACCCAACACTTTCCTGGAAGCAGTGGCAGAAAATCAGGCTGAGGATATGCAGATGGGAAGGGACAAGAGGGATGGATGTTTGCTACATTCCAGCAATAAATGGCACCAAAGAGCTTGTGCACGCACTCACCAGGAGGACATTGGGCAACACGAACGTGCGTGGAGATGAGGCAACATTGCAGAGTTAAAATTAATTAGTGGGCACATCAACAGAGGCTCTAGCGTGCTGCACAATGAAGTAAGGACATCACACACCATGTCAAAAAGCCCCAGAAGGCCCAGGTACCAGAGGACGGGGTGAAGACATGCTCAGTTGTGCACGGGTTTGTCAGTGTGTTTCCTAAGGAGATGCACCAGGGCGGGTTTCTTATATCAACCTCAAGGAAGCAGTAACCAAAATACCAATAAGGGTCCCATTTCAGGACTGCAGTGAAGAGCACGCAGTGGAGAACTGAAGGTCAGAACACTGGCTTACAAGCTGCCATGGGAAAGCAGAAGGGTGGGCACCTTAGCCACCTTAGCATCTCTAGACCTCCGACACCTCTAACCTTCTCCGTGCCCAGAGATCCCTGTAACTCCTCCCACCCAGTCTTCCATGAGATCTGATAGGCTTCACCTACAAATGCTCGGAGTGCCTGGGATACATCCTAGCTGTGTGACTGTGGACGCATTACTTGGTGGTCACCCATCTGCTTGTTCCCTCACTTGGAATACTAGTCCCAATTCCAACTTCAGAGCCAGTGGCGTGAGATAAAATGTGTCTTTTACAGAGCACTCAGAACTCTGTGAAGTAGTTTATGAAGGTCTCTACCCCTCCTTGGAAGGTACTTCCTCCAGAAAATCTTTTGACCTCTTTGGAATATCTGCTTCCCAGAGCTTTGGAGACCCATGTGCATGATGCCCCCTACAGATTAGTCTGCGTTTGTAGGTGTTATGCCTTCACTGCCCAAACCACTCTGAAGGCAAAGTACTGCAACATGGGAAGGATCATGGCAACTCTCTCCAAACCCTTCATTTGTTCCACATCCTGGGCCGTGACATCATCACCTTGGTAAGAAGGAGCTTTGTGCCGGGCGGTGGTGGCACATGCCTTTAATCCCAGCACTTGGGAGGCAGAGGCAGGAGGATTTCTGAGTTCGAGGCCAGCCTGGTCTACAAAGTGAGTTCCAGGACAGCCAGGGATACACAGGGAAACCCTGTCTCGAAAAACCAAAAAAAAAAAAAAATCATAAGAAGGAGCTTTGTATCAGGACAAACCTGCTCCCAGTCTCACGGGCATCCATCCCCTCCCTTGACAGCAGAAAGACAGTGTTCATTGATCACGATACCATTCTAGCAACTCAACTCTGTGCCAAAGGGATTCATGACACTATTTACATCTTATAGGCTTTCCTAGGGATCCTATAAAACAGCACGGAAGATTCTGAGAGGACTGCCCTCCTCTGCCACCTGATCAACCAGTTTCGGATGATAAACACTATCTAACCCCAAAGTCAGCCCTCCTCCAAAACCTTCAACAAGGGCAGAAGAAAGGAGAATAAATCTTGCAGCCACTCTGGTCCCTAACTACCCTTCCCCTACACCTCCTTCTGAGACACCAGTCATAAAAGAGGTCAGCAATACCCAGGCAGTAGCAGTGAAGATAGAGACTTCTTTGTGAGCCAAGTCCCTGATGCCCCACTGTCTCTACAGTCCAATCTGTGCCATCTCGAAAGGTTTCATCAACACAAAACACATTCAAATAAACAGGTCTCAGCTATGAAGCATGTACACAGGGAAAACATCTATATCTAATCAATTAACATGTAGTAAGTCCCCCAGGGCCTGCTACTGGAGTGACACAGAGCACTGCCCAGCTCTCTGGGGTCAGACTAGCCAGAGAGGGCAGCACAGTGAACAGCAGCAGGCCTCTCTGCTGGTTTTCCAGGGCAAAGCTGCCTCTACAACTGGTCCTGTCCCTTCCTGCTTGATCTGGAACAATGTTAAGGATGTTCTAATGGACATGCACTATGAATGTGTGTTTGTGTGTGCAGTCAAAAGAGGACATCAGATCCCCAGGAGATCACAGGAGATCACAGTACTTCTGAGCGGCCCAATGAGTGCCGAGAACTGAACTCTAGTCCTCTTGAAGAGCTCAACTAGCTCAGACTTGCATTTCTAAGTACAAGACCCAGCAGTGCCACATCTAAGAGGACCACCATGCCTGTGTGCTACTTGCAACATAAGAAACTTGCAGACAATCAAACTACCAAGCAGCTGAACTGGAACAGAAACAACAGTTACAGAATGGTGAACTGTGGTGCCGCCAGCAGGGTACTGATGATCACTAAAATATGGAAAACACTGACTGACATAGGAGCACACAGGAGCCCTTGACACCAGGTGCCCAGTGAAGCAACGAAGGTCAAAAGAATGACAATGGTAGAACAATCTGGAAGTTTCAGGAGTGCTCAAACATGAAGGTCTACAGTCTAGTAAGCTAGAGGTCCTTGCTGGTTGTTCAAACATGGCTGATCCCAGCCCTCTAATGGGCTCTGCGGTACACCCAATGAACAGAAACTTCCTCCATTTCTCAGAACTCTGAATAGACTCCTGAAAAGGGTCCCTTAATGCACCCCTTATGAAGAGACGACATGGGTCCCTTAGTCATATAAGCGATTGCCTCCTTGGCTAGGATCCCCACACTGGAGGCAAGACTGAATCTAGAATATCTTTGTTGCTAGTTTTTACCATGGAACCCAGCTTTGCACATGCTAGGCAAGTGCCCTAGCACTGAGTCACAGCCCCGGCCCAATCAGAGGAACCTTAAACATTACTCCCTCAAAGGTGAACCGTCCCAGAAACACGTGCACGAGGGGACGCACAAAGAAGAACGGCTTGCCAGCAGGAGTCCCTGGTTGCCCTAACTCACAGCAGTCCGTTTTATTTTTTTTTATTTGGGCTTCTCTGTAAGACTAGGTTTAAAGAAAAGGCTCTGCTACAAAGGAAACAGCAGCAACTAAAGCCCACATCATACAGGGTCCCTCCTTGCCGTTACAGTGGACTGTCCTTCCAGCTGTATTTCAGGGACAACAGTTCTTCTCAAATTTGGGGCAGCTGAACTTCTGCCAGCAGCTCCTTGGGTCAAAGCAGGAATGACTAGAGAGGACGTCCTGTAAGCACGAAGTCAGATGACCACGACTTTATGACTGAAAGGGACAAGCAGCCAGGTGAACAGATGAAAAGCACCTTGAAATCCAAGGTCAAGAAAACTAACGTGGAGGCTGAGAGCAAGAAACTAGCTGATTTTTGAAGAGTTATATCATCAAAAAAGGACGGGCATGAGTTAAGTGAGCACAGTAGATGCCCCTGTGTCTGCATGGAGGAAAGGTGAGGACGAAGGGACAGGCGTGCAACTCCAGGTCCAACTTCACTGAGAGCATCGAGCGTGGTGCGTGGAGATGCTCTGAGCCAGACCATGTTCTCAGAAGCAGGTGGGATTCCCCAGAACAACATCTGCCGCCTTCTTCACCCAACCTTCTTGAGAGCCACGTCCTAAGGGTCATATATAGTGTAAAGAGCCATTCTTGGGACATCCCAAGGGAAACCTATATGCAGAGTGGAGCTCAAGGTTCAGGAGGGTGCTTTAGATTCACTTCTTTCAACTAGCAAGGTCCAAGTATGTCTCTACGAGACGCTGCTCCGGCCCTCCCCACCCCGTCCCCTCCCGTGCCCTTCTGGATCACCATCTGGCGCTCCAAATCAAACAGCTCTCCTTTCCTCAAACACTGTGCGGCCTTCTAAGAGTCTCTGGGGCCTTCCTGGGTTGGTAAGACTGTCTCTGCCAGGCGGATACAGGTCTTCCAAATAGATTCCATTCTCAGCAACAGCCAACTTTCCCTTACCTAGAAATCCAAACAAGTGGAAAAGGGGGTGCATGCCCCTAGCCAACTTCAAGCCCAGCATGGGACACCCATGACGTGACAATGGACCCATGTTAAATAGACATGTTGTTTGAATGATAATGATTGAATGAAATACTGAAAATCTCTGAACCCAAGGTTGGCAGGAAAAGAGTTACCGAGATCAGCTTGCAACATCTGACTCAAGCAGGGGAGGAGGGGGCCTCCAGAGTGTGCCAAGCCTTTGTCATCTGCCCTGTAAACCTTGATTAGTCCTGAGATTGGATTTTACTCTGAGCTTCACCATAAACTGTACATGGACATGTGACTCTGGAAAGTCACTAAAGCCATTTGCTTTTTCATCAACAGAACGAAGTAATAAGCCTGTCTGTCACTGGCCCAGGACTGCGGGAGGGTAGTGCCAATGAGCTTGTATACAGGAGACTATTGTATAAAGTGCCCGGCACAGGGGGTTATTATATCTAAAGATTATAGTCCTTTTCCACAAAAGTGGCCCCAAGGCATGACATGAGCCAAGAGAGGCTTCCAGATCACCAAGAATTAGCCAAGTGTGGGGTTGAGTGGCCCTCAGCTCCCATGACACAGAACCAGACGAGAGCTTGGGTTTCCTGTCCTGTCATTAGGGACAAAGGTGAATATCCCATGTCTTTCTGATCTTTCTCAGCACAATGCCATACACAACACAGCCCTGACACCTGAACTCTCAAATACCGCCAAATGGGCTTCCTAAGTGACATGACATGGCCAACCACTTGTTCCAACAGGCCCCACACCCAGCCAGGAAGACACCCTGCCCTTAAGTCTGACCACTTTCACCTTCTGCCTGTGTTCCCTCCGGTGCTGACCACTGTCCACCTGCAGACAATACTCAGCACAATCCTCACTGCATTCTCCGTAGTCTGCTAAACTCTAACAGAACCTGACTAACAGTAACCGTATGACGGAGGCCTCAAGGGAATTGGGCCTCTGAGCACCTCTGGACAGCTTATGGGCACCTCTTCCATGATCACCCCTTTAGAAATAGGTAAACTGATATACTAAAGAACTACTGGCTTAACACAAAAAGTCAAGTTGGAACGTCTCCCGCAGACACGCTGCCTAGCCGACCTTTTCCCCTTTGTTTTTCTTCCATTTCTGTCCTGTGGGGTACAGAGAGACAGGGTACATGCCTGCACATACAGTCCAAGTCTATGAGTGCCCTGAGATTGGGACCCATTAGAAATCAACAGGCTTTACTTACACTGAGCGCTCCATGTGGCCTGCTCCTCCTTCCCAGTGTCACCAGCCTGCACTACCGCCACCTTCTCCCCTCAAGGGCCCCCAGAACCAACAGGGGAAGTAGGTTGCTAATGGCAACAGCCTTGGGAGCAAGGTGAGACCTCACCAGTCTGCTGCTGAGGCTGAGGGGAAATTCTGAACAGCCTCTGGGGCCCTTTTCTGTCAGTCAAGGTGACCTCTTCCCTGTTCAGGACTCAGTTTCCTTGTCTGCAGAGAAAGGAACCGTCCCATGATTCTAGTTAGAGGGCTCAGCAGGAAAGGGGGGTCCGACAGATCCAGCCTCTGGAGTGAGGGCTCAGCAGAGGACTGTTTGGAAAACCAGGAAGGTCTCTCAATGGCCAGCTCAGCAAAACCCCCATCGTCTTGCTACCCACAAGAATGTCTGGAGCTGAGGGCACAGTCTGACAACCCTGCTGGAGAAGGGACAGGCTGCTTCAAAGTTGCCCACAGTGTTCGTACATAGTGAGTTCCTCAGAAAAGTTGAGAGGGCACAGATAGCCAGGGAACTGAGGAGCTCCCACAGATGTCAGCGCTGGGCAGACCCTCAGGAGGCATCCTAATGCTGGTGGGCCTGGATATCAGGATGGAGTCCAGGCTAGAGAACAGAGCAACAGGTAGACAACTGGCTGGAGCCTCATGGCTACTCCCAAGGGGGCGCCAGCTCTGAGATGTGGCTATGCACCACTACATGGGAAGGCCCATCTTTATTATTATTGTCTTTGGCAAAGCACAAAAGGTGCCTGTCTCCTACCTAGTTTCTGAGACTACTGCCAGCACTCACTGTGTAGACTGATCCACCATCAATCATCCAGTCCCAGCTGTGGACATCATGACCTCCATCGCATAGGTAAGAAGGATTCAGAAGTGAGCCAATGAAGAAAGCCTGCGCCACACTTGCCTTGTCCCCTTCTTCCGCACCAGGGGCAGGGTGGGCGTGAGGGAGAGCCACACTCACCTGCCCTGGTGTGCTAGAAATTTAAGGGGATGAAGTCTGACGTGTCAACCCACTCCATCCAGCTTCAGGAATCAGGGTGCAAACTGGTCAATGAGCACAGACTGGCTTTAAAACACTTCCTTTATTCTGTCATTCTGTGACAAGACAATACCCTAAGCCCAAAAGACTCAGGTATGCAGGAGGCCGGACACACTGGGGACAAGAAGGATGAAAGTAGCCCTGGGGAGAGGTAGCTGGTGGCAGCGTGACCCAGCCCTCTCTACAGGAAAGACTGATCCTGTCCTGCAGCCTGACAACATGTCAGAGAACACATGCTGCCCAACCACTGTCTCCACTGGCCTGCCTGCTCTAACCCCAAGCCAGACAGACTCAACAAGTACACACAGGGGTGGCAATGCCCACAATCGGCCCAGAAACAAAAGAAAAACCTTTGGGGGAGCTGTCTCCTGCCTGGAGTACAGAGCGCACAGCTACCCAGAAGACATATGACAGGCCAACCAGCCGGCACTATTTAAGATCTATTCTTGCCCACGCCAGTCCACTGGTCCCTCTCTGCCACACCCCTATTCTGAGATGAACTCACACTGCCTTGGGCACTTCATTCCCAGCAGCTACCCTTGGCTAAGTTGCTTTGAAGGAAGTGTTAAGCTGGAGACAAGCTCCAGAAAACCATCTCAGGAGTGAGCATCTGCCAGTATCTCTCCCGGAGCTTCCAGCTTCCAGACAGAAGACACGGTTATGAGAAAAAAGCAGCTGGTAGCACACAAAACTGTACGGGCTCTGTAAGAAAAGCTGCGGCCAGAGCCGTCCTCTGCGCTCCAGTACAACAGGCAGGGCCAGTGACACAGGGCCAAGCAGCATGCAGGGACTGCAGTGGGGTAGAGCAAGGCCAGGAGGTAAGGGTGGGGAGGGGGGAGGGAGGAAGGGAGGCAGTAAACAGAAGACAGTAGGAAGGAGGGACGGGAAAGGACAGGGAAGGAAAGAACCTTCCTGCCAACCAAGCCCCACCCCCAATAATACATATGGACCCTCCTCCCACCTGCTCTCCTGGACCGTCTACATCCCTCCCCCTCCATCCACACCCCACCCCCACCCAGGCACAGCAGCACTGCAAAAAGAAACCTGCCCTGCACCCCAGCCCCTTCCTCCCTGCACCCCAGCCCCTTCCTCAGCTCCTGATCCCGGTTTCCCTCACCCCACTCTAGGACCCCCACACTGGGCTCAGCAGTAGAGAAGACAAGGAGAGCAAGATGAGGCGGAGAGCGACAGGAAGCTAAGGCAGTGGAGAGCTCAGCACCCAGAACCACCTCAGGGCACTTCAGTAGTTGAGGGCCACATGGTCAGTATCTGGCCAGCCTGGGATTCCTACACACCGCATGGACATCTCAGCCAGGTGACAGTGCTGGGCTCTTCTAGTCTCCTGAGATGCACTTTTAGTCCTTTCACTTTCGGGTTATGTCAAACATCTAAATTGGGGATCCCTGCTCCCTCACAACGGGCATATCAAAGGTGGGTATTCAAAGCAGCACTTATTTAAACGGGCAATGCAAATCGTCCTACAGATCTAGGCACTGACACACACCTCAGCCATAGTCTACCACAACCAAAGACTGGAGTGTGAGAACCTGTCACCCTGCAGCCAAGACATGATGACTGAGACGATGGCACAGCCACAGACAACCTGGCAATGGATGTGCCAGCTCTGAAATAAAACTGTTAAAAGACAACGCCTCGCCGGGCGGTGGTGGCGCACGCCTTTAATCCTAGCACTTGGGAGGCAGAGGCAGACGGATTTCTGAGTTCGAGGCCAGCCTGGTCTACAGAGCGAGTTCCAGGACAGCCAGGGCTACACAGAGAAACCCTGTCTCGAAAAACCAAAAAAAAAAAAAAAAAAAAGACAACGCCTCAATGCTTCCTTTGAGTCCTTTCCACAGATTAGTAAGTCTTCCCTTGCCTTCTGGGCACAGGTACCCAAACCAAGGGCATTTAAAAAAGTACTCTGGGAGGGAGTGCCAGCAGACAGGTCACAGGCACTACATTTAACAGGCAGGCAATCAATAAATGGCCAAGGGCCTCACCTCAACCCATTACTGATACTTGCCTACTGAGAGTACAGGCCTTTCTCTGGGAATGGGTTCCCTATGGCCAAATCCAAACAGGACCCACTGTGGTCCTCCTGGCTCTCTGCACAAGTCTGCCTTGGTCTGGCGTGACGAGCCTGTGCGGTGACTCTGTAAACCAGAAGGTTGCATGCAGGGGGCACTTTTAAGGACGCAGAGCACCATTCGGAATTCTTCACACTCAGCCCCGAGGCCCTGCTCGGCCCTGCTCAGCCCCGCTCAGCCCTGCTCGCTGCTTGCTTCTAATGGCCGAAGATCCCAATGCTCGGAGAACTTTCAAGGTCACTCGGAAAGCAAGGAGCTGCTGCTCAGTCCCCAACACGACAACAAGGGCTGAGAGATGGTGTGCAGCAGTCATGGACACCTGTCACAAAGCCAGCTTTCCTGCTAGTAATGGGTCTCTGTGACTGCAGACAATTTCTAGAGACCGAATCGCACATAACAGCAGAGAGAAAACCCCAACAGCTCAAGCAGGGTGTTGGTGGTGAAGAAAAGCGGCTCCCGACAGTTTCTGCAGGAACCGATAGAACGCATGAGGGTGAATTACGGTGTTTCTAAACGTGTGTGTCATCCCCTTTTGCTTAGTATTTGAAAATGTACAGCTGAATTAATAAATTAAACATGGTAAGCAGAGAGAAATACCGCAGATGGCAGCGAAGCTATACTAACTGGCCATGGCCGTGCCTGACTGGCCGCTGCACAGCTCTGCCCTACCCCTGTGGTACTTCATAGGCCCCAGGCCGTCAGGACAACACAGGGCCCGGTCATGGGACACCCAGAAACTAAGGTCCTTGGAACTTTATAGAAATGAGGCACCAGAGTTCAGTCTGCATAAAGAATGGAACCAAGGCCAACTCCCCATGTTCTTGTCAACAACTTCATTCTGATACATTTTCCCCAACTTTCTGTTTTCCTCCTTGAAGGATTTTACTTCCACTCTTGGGACTGGCCCTTGCTTATGATTATGGCACTATCTTATGTGCCCATGTGTGCCCAGTATTAGCATGCTGAGGCCCAGGGTTCCACTGCCTACAGAATACAAATTGGCATTGGAGGTAGGGGTCGGGGTGGGGGCTGTAATCTCAGCACTTGGGAGGTGGAGGCAAGAGGATCAGAAGTTCAAGGTCCTCCTCAACTGCATAGTGAGTTTCAACCTAGCCCTTGAAAGCCTGTCTTAAAATTTTAATATTATTTTTGCGGAGAGATTATCTCAGCAATTGGGAGCACTGTCTGCTCTTCCAAAGAACTTAAGTTCAAATCCCAGCACCCACATGGCAGCTCACCAGTCTGTAACTCCAAGATCTGATGCCCTCACACAGACATGCAGGCAAAACACCTCGTACATAAAATTAAAATAAAAAAACAAACACCTTCCTGTGACAGAAGTGAGCTACCCCTTCTAGAGATCAGCATGCCCATACTCTGTGGTTTTCACAGAGGGCTTAGGATCAGAAAGGCCCCAGAACCACTCTGAGTAAGAGTAAACCAAGGAAGGGTGTGAAGCCAGCTACAGCCTTGGGTCTGGCACAACCCCCAACACTGCGGAAGGGGCTTCAGCGGTCAGAGCCAACCTTCACCACCTTTTGGAGGCATGGGACGAACTGGGCTCACTGCGAGCCCGTGGTGCTGGAAGCAAGTGGTCTGAATTCACTGCTCCTTGGGCCTCACTGCTTCTCTGGGAGGCAGGCCTTAGCTAAGTTTCACTGGTGAGTGGCCTGCTGGGCACAAAGGGAGGAACCGCTGGGGGAGGGGAGGCCACAGAGCTGAAGGCTGGGACAAAGGGGACAAGAGACAAAGGGACAGGAAAGGAGCCTGCTTTCTCCTCTGAGGAAGGAACTCCTCACTCTTCCCTCAGCCTAGCATTTCACTAGCACATCCCTGGGCAAGAAAACACCCCACACACGGATTCAGGTGTCCCACTGGCCCTCCCGGTCTAGGCCAGAAACTAACTATCTCTTAGACTTTTTGTGCCTGGTTGGGTCCCTTCTACCCTACTTGATCAGTCAGTCAGCTGCCTCTGATAGCTGCCTCTCCAGGCCCAATCTGCCACCCAGAAAAGAGACAAAGAATTATTTATTTGAAAAGAAAACCCTCAAAGAGTCAGCCAGTGACACACTTGTTAGTTGCTGCACAGGGAGAGGTCTTGATGTGTGTGTATGGGGGGGGGAGGGTTAGAAGGCTTGTGGGGGGTAAGGGGTTCACTGGCAACACAATTCCTACCAGAGACACTCTGAACCCTAACCTGCCCACCCTGTTTTGTCTTTCTGTCCTGAAACCTGCGGCCTGCTTCAGCACAAGGCTATGATAAAAAAAATGGGCCTTTACCACAAAATCCAAGTGTGGGTGAGGCCTGGGCTAGGTCTAGGGCAGGAGACCTCAATGGGATGTCTTCATGGTGGCTCTCAATTTTTTGGTCTTGGTTCTGGTTTGGTTTTTACTTAATAAGGGCGAGACATCACATCCTGCATTAACAGAAATCTGGCATCAGCACCCAAGACAATGCCGAAAGGGAGACAGGCTGTCCTCACAAGTAAGAGAAACAGAAGACCCAGAGACCCCTAGAGAAGGCCACACCCCTCTGTCTTCCACCCACCTATGTAAAAACCCCTGCTTTCTCTGCCTCCTCCACACAGCGCAGCCCACAGCGCTGGCCCACTGGCCGGGCCAGGGTCCTTCCCAAGCGTCCTTCACACAGACTTTGCTGAGCACCTGCGGAACTACTCACATGGAGGGTAGAGGAGCAGCATGCTTGGTCCGAGAGGGGGCAGTGGAGGCTTGAGGGAGAGGGGGCTCACTAGCACAAAGAGCTTGAAAACCCAGGAGGGGATTCTCTGATCGGAGGGGGGTGCCTCCACCCTCCCCCACTCCCACAGGGTCCAGCTGGCCTCAGCCTCCACCTCAGATCAGAACAGCCCCTCCCCTAGAGCAGCAGGGCGGCTGGTTTCAGATGGGAATGATGTGTCTGTGGTACTGACAGAGTCAAACCTAGACTGTTCCTCCCCTCACCTCCCCTCCACAGGACTCTTCTTCACCCCAGTCCCCACCAGACACTGAGGCCCTGGCCGCAGTGGGCTCTGGATCCCAACCAGTCTCTCCAAGGCGTGCAGTGACAGCTTCTGTCCACAGGAAAGAGTGCCATGAAGACACCTGCGCTGCATTGAAAACACGTTCAAAGAACATTCAGAAGGGGAAGGAGCCATCCGCGCATCTTGAGTGTTCAGGGCAGCTCTGGGCGGCCCACAGGCTTCCTGAGGAGCTGTGACCCAGCGCCACCCAGTCTCACCAGGGAGGGATAGGAGAGGACAAGCTTGCTGACTCACAGGAAAGGGGGTGCTGTGGCCAGCACCTGGGCCTCAGAGGTGGCTCCCAGGGCCTGAATGGGGAGCTGAGGGGGCACGGGAGACTTTGTGTTGTTTAGTATGACATAAAACATTTCTACCTACAGTGTGAGAGAATGTGAGCCCTTAGAGCCTCCTGCACTCTCTCTACTTAGCCTCTCTGAGCTATCAGTTTCCAAAAGCCAGTTTTGGGTTTTTTTGGTTTTTTTGTGGTTTTTGTTGTTTTCATCATGTCTAAAATAACATGGCACTGCTGTTCTAACCTCACCCCCACATGGGTCTGAGAGCAACCCCCACTTTCTCTGAGCTCTTCAACTGCTCGGCTCGCACCTGTACTGGGACCACAAAGGGCTCATGTACCACTCCGTTACCATGGAGGAGGCGAGCACTCGGCAGACAGAGCAACTAGCCCGGTTGCAAGGCTGACCCGCAGCGCGGCACACGGCAGAGGGAAAGATGGTCTCCAGGAAGTGCAGCAGTCAAGAAAGCAGAAAGGCATCGATCCTGTGCTTTTCTGGGAGACATGCCCAAATGACCCAGAAAGATGGCACACAAGCTCTGAGTACCGGAAGGAGGGACCAGAAGTCGTGTGAGGACAAATACAGCAACGTCTACCTCTCCAGTCTGTGATCACACAGGGAGGCGTCAGGTACTTGAAGGAAACAAACATCTGGGATGGCCCACAGGTGTGATTTTGGATAAAAAGTTCTGAACTGAGACAGTTTTAATAAGAAACGGCTGTTTAAAGGAACACGTATTTCAAAGCTTGAGAAGGCCTGAACGGGCAGCTCAGAAATAAGCTTCTTTCTATGCCAGGGTGTGGCTGAACCCCCTCCCAGAAAAACAGATAAGATATTTACAATTAGAAGCAACCAGCTGCATCCAAAGACCCAGGGCCCATGCTGGGGCCAACCACTCTGGAATCTTCCTTCTTATCCTTGCCTAAGCAAACAGGAGTCTTTACAGATAAAGCAAAGGTCAACTGTAGACTCAAAGGCCTGATAAAAATCACCCACAATCGTGACTTACAGAGCCAAATCATACAGTATTTCCACACAGACCTTCGGGGAAGTTGGATGATCAGAACCACAGCGCCTTCTGTCATGCCAGGTTACACCCACTAAGACTCAGGCTAAGGGAGAAGTGTGCTGGATTCCACACCACACCCCCTTGCCCCCACCACTCCACAGTCCACCTAAAACAAGCAAAACCTAGGAAGAGGTTGCCATGAGTCTCAGGAGATAGGCTGGGTCAAGTGAAGATAAAGTTCTGTCCATCCGTCAAAGGCCTCCTTCAGAGAAGAAAGGCAAACACCATGGCTAGGGAGTGGTGAACCTGGACTGGCCCTGAAAGCTTCAGGGCCTCGGGAAGCCTACAAATACGACACAGACTACACGCAGCCGCACCTGGAAGGCGGGCAGCCTCAGCGAATATGAGTTGGGTATCCACTGTCTGTAAGAGCCAGTTTTCAGGAGCCACTACTAAATCTACCTGCAGCCTCTGTCCCCAGCAACTCAAAGGGGACTTTAGTAAGTTCTGTAAATTTAGTGACACCTAATCTGAGACATGTAAAGAGAATCCGACTCCTCCACACAGAGAAAGAATGGGAGAAAGTGACCCGAGCTGGTGAGCGTGTGCAAAGGTCCCAAGGAGAGGCTGGCCTGCCTGTGCTTAACTACAGCCTGGCGGCCTACATACACCTCAAGAGTTCAATTCCAGCCAGCAACTGACAAGAAAATCAGTTTAGTTCAACACAAAGAAACATCTCTCTCCTCAAGCTGGTTTTTCCGACAGGTAAGTGCACTGCTCCTATGCCTGCGGTCGCCTTTGTTCCACGGCGTCTTCCCAGAGCAAGTGTCTGCTTCTGAGCAGTTCACACAGACCTCCAGTGTAGGACATACCCTAGCTCTTCACTGGCCACTGCCTGTCCATGTCTCCAGAGCAGGTTGGGCAAGGGCAGGGGAGAACTTGTTCCCTGACTGAAAGAAAAGAGCAAACTCCAGGCCAGGAAGGAAGGAGGAAGTCATCCAGCGCAGAAACCTTGCTTAACCATCAGTAACTGACTGACCAGAGCCCTAGCCCACAAGCTAGCCCATCCTTCCAGGAGGGACAGCAGGCACCACGGAGGCGACATGAGGTCCCCATCCCTTAAGTACACAGAATGTTCTAGGGACATACAGCTGCTTCTGACCTGAAGGGACTTGGCTCCTGTGGCTGTCCCCATTCTCCCTACTCAACCTAAACAGACTTCAGGAGAAATTGAATCAAGGTTTACAAGCTTCCATATTTACACGGGGCCACAAACCTACCAGTGGTGAAGCCTTTAAAATAAACTGTCTCCTCACACTGTCACACTGTCACTTCCTTTCTTCTTCTGGCCACCCCCTCCCCACACACAGACACACCACCTATTATGGGGGGATTAACCTTACCTGTGAAGCCTGGGCTTGAAAGAGGAACCCCAAGTTCAGAACACTCTTCTCACTCCCGCTTCTAACTGCTCTACAACAGCTCTACCCAGCAGAAAAGAAGATCTTCCTAGGAACAATGCCTCCCTCTGCTCTTGCTCTGACTCTAGAAATAGGTCCTACACACCTTCTCTGGTTCTCTCACTCCTTCTCCCAAGTAGCAGCAGCTAACAGTGCTTCCACGTTAGAGACGAGGACACAGGTAGAAAGCAGGCCAAGCAGTGTGCAGAGGCCCTGGAGAGGATGGGACCAGGCCGGGTCCCTTCAGAAGCAGCTCTGTTCCTACCTTAGCTCTCAAGCAACCCTCGTCCATCAGTCACAAAGACCTTCTAGATCACTAAGAACTGTAAATGTGACCTCCTAAAAGCTAAGGAGTATTCTGACTGGCACTTCAAGATGCATCATGACAGCTGGCAAAGTGGCTCAGCAGGTAAAGGCGCTAGCTCCGTCCACCTGGAGACCTAAGTATGATCTGCAGAAAAAGTAAATGTGGATGGAGAGAACCTATTTCAGAAGCATGTGCTCCAACCTCCACACACGGTAATAACTAAAAGCGTAATGAAGACATGGCCACAAGAAAACCATTCCAAGTAGTGTCTGTGACTCTGGCCCTTGGTGTAGCACCAGAGGCACAGGAGGCCAATGCAGCCTTCAAGCCCTTTTGGGCCCACGCTAGCAGCAGCTGCAGGATGACGCAGGTCTCAGCCCCTCACTCCCACCAGGTCTTAGGACAGTAGCCTAAATGAGGTACCTCCCCACTTTAATCTCTTAGACGGCGTGAAGCTCAGCCCCACATCATGAATCCACAGGAGCAGAGTCAGCACAACAGGGAGCTGGGCCAGGATCCAGGAGCGCGGATGGCCTTATCCCCTATATACTATATACATATATACAGTGTATATACTATGTACATATATACAGTGTATATACTATATACATATATACAGTGTATATACATATACATATATACAGTGTATATACATATACATATATACAGTGTATATACATATACATATATACAGTGTATATACATATACATATATAATGTATATACATATATACAGTATATATATACACACACACACAGGGGCTCAGCACCCCCTGGACACTGAGAAAGAAGGGAGTCCCACTCCATTAGCAAGTCAACCTACTACATTCTCCGTACAGTCTCTGGCTTGATTTTCTAGCTTCTAACCCCATAATCTACAGCTGCTTTCTGATCCAGCTTCTTCCCAAGCAAGAGGCTGCTCCTTCCTGCTGCGCATAGCCCCTGCCCTACCTCATCCTCAGCCCCAATACCTGGCACCTCAACATCTCAGCTCTCAACTCCCCAAAGCCAAAAAGCAAAATCATGTTCCACACAGAACTTCCCACAGAGAAAAGCAGACAGTCACTTAACACTGAGTACCAGCAGACAGAAACACTATACAAATCTCCACCCTTTACACACAAACTGACATCTCCAAGATACCCCTCTCCCCAATAATTCATTCATGTAGTTTCCCTGCTGGACTCAGTCTATTAAACTACAGGACAGAAAAAAACCTCCAAACAGCAAGGTATGGTTGCATCCCAAAACTTGGGAGGCTATGGCAGGAGAATCATGTATTTGAAGAAAGCCTAGGCTACTTAGCAAGAACCTATCTCAAAAATAAGAGAGCTCCAGGCTGAAGAGACTGCTCAGAGGTCAAAAGCAAAGGCTGCTCTTCTAGAGGATCCAGACTGAATTCCCAGCACACACATGGAGGCTCTCAACTGTCTGTAATTCCAGTTCCAGAGAATCTGACATTCTCTCTTGGCCTTCCTGTGTACCAGGCATGCACATGGTACATGGACACATATATAGGTAAATCACTTACACATAAAATACGTTACACATAAAATAAAAATAAATCTTTTTCTAAAACACGAGAGAGATGGTCAGGTACTGGAATACAACACCTTTAGTCCCAGCCCTTGAGACAGAAAAAGGCAAATCTCAGTAGGTTTTATGACAGCCTGATCTATATATCAAGTCTGATGAGGCCAGCCAGTATTATACAATAAGTAAGACCCTGTGGAGAAAGAAAGGAATGAAAAAACAGCCCCCCCATGTGTGCACAAGGTACAACACTCGAGAAACCCTGAAAGAGAACTTACAGACCAATCAAACACTTCCAACTAAGACCCAGACTCTCATAGCAAGAAACGCCACAACTTCTTCAAGAAAGGATGGATTTCCAGGCAACCCTTAAAGAGATCTAACATGGGCTCTCCACCCAAATCCCTGCCACCCTATATAGGCCATCTTGGATTATTTGCCTTCAAAAAAACATAATTTAAACATTGAGTGTCTTCACTTTTCAAACCATTGAGAATTAGGGAAAGGGGGGAACCACGTCTGTTTCTATTTGAAACTGTCAAAATTAGCATTCAGTAATTAAAAATCACACCCTTTCTCTTAATAACCTAAGCAGCATGATACAATCAGGTTGTGCCAACTCTTTAATCTAATTGACTAATTACAGATTTTAATTTAGTCAGTTACTGAACAACTGTTGACAATTTGTTTTCATTAGGGACAGAACAGAATAAATATTTAGGCTTTCCGTCACAAAGACTCCTGCGATGGGCTCTCCATCATGACCCCAACTTCAGAGTGACAAGTCCTGGCTCTACCCTCAGGCACAGGCACCTTTGCTGCCCCCAGCCCCGTCCCAGCTACACCTGCACCCAACAAACCTAACTCAAGCCCCTTCAGAGAAAGGCGAACCCTAAGTGCATGAAGCAGCCTTCACTTCCAAAAAAGACAATTTCCAAATATCACACGCATCATTCAAGAAGTGGCAAACACTTAACATCGTGAAGAAAAATAAATTCAATGCTACGTGTCACTGGCTTTTAAGCAACAAAATAAGTTAACAGTCAAAATAGGTTTATCTGCATTCATCTCACTGAGATGCAAACTGTCACTGACATTTTTTCAAGACACTCATTTACACGTTTGTGTAATAAAATGTTCCAATTTTTTTCAAAGAACGGTTCTCCCCAAGGACCCATCTCCCAAAGTCATCCCATAAGTTTATCAATATAGCAGTGGCTCAAAGGCTACAAGTAGAGCCCTGAGAGCAAGTCCTGACTCCTTCACTTAGTAAGGCCATAGCCATGGGCTCCTGGCTTCTCTTGAGCCTTGATTTCCCTCATCCAAGAAATGGGATCACAACAGCCCCTGCCTTTGGAGTGTTAATGGAATTAAGTATTACACACACACACACACACACACACACACACACACACACACACAGAGACAGTACTAGTCCTGTGTAAAATGTCAGTTCAGTAAATACCGGTCGCCATTGTTTCAGAGACTGCCCTTATATCCCTCACTAGCCTCACGCTGTGGAAACCACAGCCTAGGAAGAAGACCATGATCCATTGATAGCTTCTATGGAGGAAGGTCTGTTAAGAAAGCTGATGGGACTTTGCTGTCCCGAGCCAGTTCCTCTGGGAGGACAGCTCAGATCGGCAAGGGGCAGAGGCCCTCCAGCTCTCCAAGTGTGCACAGCCACCCGGCACTCTGCCTGCACAGCCCTCACTCAGCACCCTGAGCTCTCTTGGCTCAGAGGATCAGTCAGGTGATCCTGTCAGAGGCAATTCTGCATTCTGACTTTCCCGAGCCAGGACTAAGTTAGACAGAGCCGCCAACACTGCTGGTCAGTGGGGAACAGCCAGCAGAGCCAAGGTCCTGAGCCTAATGATTCCAACAGGCCTCCAGGAAACCTCACTGGGAGTGCTTGAGGCGTTACACTAATCTAAGCTCAACAAGACTCAGGTCTGCCTTTTGCTGGGAGTGTTTTCTGCTCACTACAACTGGACCCGCCTGTAACTCGGGCTGGCTCCCTGGACCTACTAAGAAGCCCTGACCAGTGTCAACATTTTATTTCATACTGCTTCATTAGAACCAATAGTGACAATAGCCAGGAGTGGGAGGCACACACCTGTACTCCGGGATGTGCAAGCAGAATGCTCATGAGCTCAGGGCCATCCTGGGCTACATAGAAAGAGTCTGTCTCAAAAACTCAGACAAGTGAAATTAACAGTGCCTCTGGGTTGAGAATAGTCATAGAACTTGCCTAGTTTATTCAAGGCCCTGAGTTCGAGCCCTAACACCGCATTAACAATTAATTAATGATGACTTAATATAAGCAATATCCTCGTGAATAAAATATGTTCGAGCATGTAGTCCACAGAAGCGGCAAGGAAGGAGGAAGGGGGCCCTGCAAGGAGAGACAGGACCCTTTGGGGGCTAGAGAGATCTTCAGCCGTTAAAGGTTAGGCTAAACAGAAACATGAAGAAAACCCTTACTGCAAGTGAGTCAGGCATTTACTTCTTAGACGAGGTTGTTAAAAACCAGCCAGTCCCTCTTCCCACAGGGAATCCCAAACCTAGTCAGGAAACCTAGGCCCTCAGGAAGGACCTGGGCCTGCCCAAGGCTCTCAGGACTATCCCTCAGCCCAGTGAGGTTTGGGTAAGGTTTTGCTGTTGTTGTTTGAGGGTGGGGAGTGGGGTTGTTTTGGCTCTTTGAGATAGGGTCTCAATTTGTAGCCAGGATGGTCTAGAACTTACTATGTAGGCCAACCAGTCTCACACTCATGGAAATCTACCTATCTGAGCATCGTAAGTGCTAGGAGCACAGGACCATGCCATCAGACACACTTGCACTAACTCTTAGGAAGGCAGCATGACACGGAAACAGAGAGTGCATTAGGGAAAACAGAAACCGGGAGCAGGTAATGGTTCAGTTGGTGGAGTGTTTGCCTCACATGCACAAAGCCCTAGTTTTGATCTTCTGCACTTCAAAAGCCAGGTACAGGGCATACCCGTAACCCTAGCACTCAGGAGGTGGAGGAAGGAGGATCAGTAGTTCAAGGTCACCTTCAATACGCAGCCAAGGTCAAGACCGATCAAGGATACATGGAACTCTCGGGGGGGGGGGGGGAGGGAGGGAGGACAAACTTAAGTTTAAGGCTATTTTTGACATTTCTGAGTCACTCCAAATACTTCCATTTCCTCATGCACAAAATAAGAACAAAAACAAGATAATCTACGGGCAGGATCCCTGAAAGACAGGAGACAAACTTACCTGAAGATAGTATAAGGCACACAGTTAGCACTCAACAATTGCTTGCTACTATTACCGCTCTGTTCATGAAGTAAGAACCCACGTCCTACAATCTCAAAGGAGAATGGAATGGGAGCACTTTTTAGCTGGGTATGGTGGTGCATGAAGCGGTAGAGGCAGACTGAACTCTGAGTTCAAGGCCAGCCTGGTCTACATAGTAGTTATAAGCCAAAAAGGACTACCTGAGACTAATAACAACCACCACCACCACCACATGGTCCGTAACCATAGTAAGTGCTCAGTAAACACTTGTATCCTTCATTGAATAGGGGATTATTAGCAAGCCATAATGCCATCATTTAGTAATTTGTCCCTCACCACAAAACTGCCATCTGGACTGCCTAGGGCTTCAGCACCCACAGAGGATTGCCTCTCTCTAAAATCAGGGGTTGCCAGAGGCGAACACTGTGACTTCTACCTAGTTCCCTTTGACGAACATGCTGCCAGCAAAATAATGCCAAAGAAAGTATGTGGCGACAGTCAACTAGATTTAAGTTCATTTTCTGTAGCTTGGGGTCAGAATCGACCGGAGCACTCTGGTGATCAAGTTTTCTGCAATTCCCTATTCCACACATTAGCTCACTGACAGAAATTCACCGTGGTATTTAAAGTGGCAGCCATCACAACTAACTCAAATTGTATTGGCTTCCCGGTTGCCGAAACGCTCTGCTGAAGCCATCAATTGGCCAATTCGGAGATAACATGGTGGCTGAAATTCCCTGTCATGTTGTAAAATCCCTTTCAAAGCAGCTCATGGCTTGCAGACCCTCAGCAGAACCTGTGCCCAGAGCCTCGGCCAGGCCAGCACCGCCCAAGCGGTGGTAACCCAAGCGGCAGGCGGGCAGAGTGGGAGCTGGCGGGTGGCACTGCCAAAAAGAAGGGCCTCCAGAGAGAGGATAACATTTTCTACTGGACGCCTTCTAAAAGACAGGGAGAAAAGACCAGCACACGCCTGACACCAAGCCGGCCCAATGGGCATCTGCCCCCTCAGCAAAGGCTGGGTAGCCAAAGCCACAGGCATTACTGAAGAAAGCTGCCAGATTCCTGGAGGATGGCACACTAGCCAGACTCGTAGGTACAGTGTCTAGAGCCAGTGTCTACCACAGGCATCTGGGACTGGGCAGTCACAAACCAGCAGGGTTACCACCCAGCTCTGAGCGTCAGTTTCCCCATCTGGAAACTCAGCAGTACCGTCTTCAACAGTATTCCATCATCTGACGGTTGATTCAAACATGAAACGGAATTCTCAAAGAGACCCCCACACACACACAAGCCAGCAGAGGTAGGACTTCAGGTGCTAACCTGAGCAAAAATGAAGGGTCCAAGGCCAGCCTCTGCTACATAGTAAGTTTAATGCCAGTCTCAAGACCTTGCCCAAAAAAATAAATATGAAAGAGAAGAGGGGCAAGCCATTACAGTGACTCAGCAAGCTAGGCATAGAGAAAAGCCAGCCCTGACTTCACTCACCGTCTGCCTCCTACTGAAGAGCAAGCAACAGCTCAAAAGACACAACCAAGTCCCCCCAGATCATGAGGAGGAATCCAAACTGTAGGAATCCACCTTAGTCCAAACCCACGCACTGCTCACACCACATTGTTTCCAACACCTAGAACAACTAACTACTAGGCAGTCTGCTGTTACCACAGAGTCCCCCCTCTCAAGCAGCCTTCTGTGACTGAGAAAGAAGATGAGAGGAAAACTCGGGCTCCAGGGACTCAAGAGGCAGAGAACTGGGAAACAAACAAGATGTCAGTGCTTCCCCTAAAACACAAAGAGGAGGGCACAAAGCCCGCACCTGTGGTCACCAAGGGTGGGGATGGGGAACTGGGAGGCTGGGCCAACCTGGGTGACAGGAGGCACCCTGAGTCTTCCAACAGTCACAACCTACACACTGCTCAGTCAATCCTCTCCGTGAGAGAAGGACACCCCTAACCTAAGACGGGCAGAAAAAGCTGTCTGTGGCCGACCACAGGCCGCACTCATGAGGCTTGCTCAAGAAGCCATTGGTGGGGCTGGAGAGATGGCTCAGTGGTTAAGAGCACTGACTGCTCTTCCAGAGGTCCTGAGTTCAATTCCCAGAAACCACATGGTGGCTCACAACCATCCGATGCCCACTTCTGGTGTGTCTGAAGACAACAACACTGTACTCACATGCATAAACTAAATAATTCTTAAAAAAAAGAAAAAGAAAAAAAAGCCGTTTGTAGTCTGCCTGAGAAGTGAGACCACCGCCTCCTCCCAGACCCACCCACACCCTACCCCTCCAAGTGGTAAGCATGCAGTGCTGCCTGTGCACTAAGACTACACCAAGACTACAACGACAAGCTGCAGAATCAAAGGACCAAGCACCCAGGACTTAACCAGCAGCCCTAGACCTGAGGCTCTCCTCAGCCCTCCGGAGCTGGTGCTACTTCCTTATTACAGATCTGGAAATGGGCTCAGCCACTGCCTATCACTCGATCCAAATCACCCAACCTGAAGGAATGGCTCTCTCTGGGCCAGGCCTGCCTCAGAACTTCAGGCTGAGACCTGCAGTGAGACAGTTTTCCACGGTTAGGACAGGCGCACACACACTCATGTTCACTCATAAATCACTGGACAGAGGCTGCCAGAAGCCGCTCTTAGGCTTACTCTGTGAACCAACAGTTGCTTCTTTCTTTTTTTTTTTTCTAATTGCCAGCCATGACCCACTAGGTTGATTCAAGATCCACTAATGGGTCACAGCTCTGTCTCCAAAACAATGCTTTGCCACTTGCTGCCATTTGTCACTCTTCATGAAAACATTAAAACATACTTAGTCCCGGGCAAAGAGCAAACCCTCCTCATTTCTCAGGGCACAGTCTTGCTCACTCGCCACAGGTTTACTCAAGATGCTACAGTCAGCCCCAGAATCGGGGTGGCAGAGGAGGCAAGGATGAAGTTTCATCCCTCCAGGGGCTAGAGAAGGAAAGCAACCGCCTTGACTCAGATCATTCTCCTTCTAGGCCACAAGTGACAGGTGAGTCAGAGGAGCTCCAACTTCCTGGGAGAAGGAGAGGAAGCGGATGGCCCTGGCCGGCGTGGGAGGCTGTCACATTCTAAAGCAGCACTGGCTATCAGAAGAATCAGTGCACAGGGAAACAACTTCCCAGGTGCCGTGGCACGGAGCAGGAGCACAGGGAAGAGCCTGAGGCAGGCTGGGAAAGAGCAGCAGAGGAAACGGGTGCAAGCGTGGGCCGGCACCCGTCGAGCAGCACACTGCTATGGAACCTGTGCATACGAGGTCTCTGCCCTCGTGTTTTGCAGATGCCTGGACCACAGGGACCCTATAGCAATCAACAGGTGAGCAAGTAAACAAAAGGCAGGCCTCGCTGGAATCCGCCCTCACACGAAGGTCCTTCTGCTCCCCATAATCAACCACGCAACACCACCTATCAGAAAGTAGGACTTTCTAGAGTCAGGAGGACCAAGAGCAGACATATATGCAGAACTTAGAATGTGCCCGGCATGAGTATGCACTTACTGTGTGTGTGTGTGTGTGTCTGTGTGTGTGTGCGTGCGTGTGTGTCTGCACATGCACAGGCACTCACACATAAAGTAATTTATTCCACATGGTAACCCTGAGAGATATGTGGCTTCAGCTCTTCTTTAACCACTGAGAAAACTGAGGCACACAGGCTAATAAAGGCGCTCGTAGTCCACACGGCCGGCAAGTCTCAGCTCCTGCTTGAGTGCGCAGATCTGAGACGCGCTGGAGATGCTATGAAGGGCCTGCACGTCTTTGTTCTCTGGCTTTCCTTTGTCAGTTTTACTTGCTTATGACACCCGGTTTGACCATCTGCAGCTCCTACTGACATGAATAGGAGATTGCACACAGCCCTTTGTAAACACTAACCATGCTCTGGCTATCTCCAGCTCTCCAGCAAGCAGGGCAGGTGGGCAGGTGTCTGGCAACTGTGGACAGTGAGTGTTGCATGCTCCTGGTTCATGGTCACAGAGGGGTTTACCCCAGAAGTACAAAGAGACCAAACAGCTTCCTCAGTGTCTCCCTCTCCAGCTTGCCAGCCACTATGGCCCATTCTGAGACTCCTCACAGAGGCAGAAACTCAGGTGAGGCCTTAGCCAGAGAACGGCACAGGCCCAGGGACTTCCATCTATTCATACCTGTGCACATTCACACGGCACCACCACCTCCAGGGACAGCGGAGAGCAGGCCCCGTCCATGTTTTACAGTGAGGAGGACCACAAACCTAACCCAGGCATGAGACTAAAATTCAGACGAGATCCTTGCCAGTGCCACCCACAAGCTCCCGGGCCTCCCCACTGGCTCTTTAGCTGATCAAGCAGGCGTGGTCCAGGACACTGTCCAACACAGATAAGAGGCAGGGACATCTCAGGGGAGTCCTTATCACTGCCAGTTGTGTATGGTAGGACCACCAGCTCTGCCCCCTCGTGAGGGTGCAGGGAATGAGACAAGACAGCTGGGAGGGAAGGGACCTGGGGCACACAGGAGCCCTGGCAGGGAGGGTGTTACTGAGATAGGTCAAGTACACAGGATTCTTCCGTAAGGGTCAACTTGTTCTCCCTGGAGACAGTACAGTAAAAGATGTTTGTTTCTGAGCAAACATCAGGACAACAAAAAACAAACTCAGCAAGCACTGGCTGGGAGATATCCCACCTGATCCATATGTGTCATACACCTTCACCCTAACAGCCCTGCAGGAACTACCATTCCCTAGCCTCCAGATGAGACAACAGATGAACCCAAAGGACATCTAGATAGGGAAGCGCAACCGTGCACATGAAGTCAGGGGTGAGGCCAAGCCAGAGCTCAAACTCATCCAAATCCAGAGGCTTGGAGCCCAGGAAAAGGAAGGCATATTGTGCAAAGATCCAGTCCTACGACTCATCTCGTCAAGGCCATGGAAAACCCCAACCCTGACAAATCAAAAACAAACTACCAAGATTGTCTATTTGCTGTAAGCTCCCAACAACGTATATTAAAGAAGTTTATGTGAATCGCCTAATGTACTTTGCCGTGGTCAGAATTACTACCAAGCTAAAAGAGATTAATTTTGCTATATATTCTAATCCCTTAGACACTACTACAAAGGCTACAGCTAGTGTAACATTTCTGCTATCTTAGCTGGCAAGCCTCAAGCACACATACATTCCACCTACCCATCAAAACACACACACACACACACACACACACACACACACACACACACACACCACGACTCCTCTTAAGGGTTAAATACACACTCAGAAGACAAGGGACCAGTGACACAGTACTCACTGGAGAGCCCTCCTCCCTTACAAAACAGAGCTGACCTAAGGGACATAGAACTGGGTGTCTCCCAGCTCTCTCCAAGTGTTGGCTGGCACAGAGCTAACTCTCAGTCCAAGTTTGCAAATGCTTAGCTAACAAAGATGGCATTATGCAAAAGGCTGCTGCACACTGCTGGTCTGGGAGTTCAAATGAAGTGACCACTGCCAAAAACTTTGTTTGAGTCCCCACTGTCGTCGTCCCCTCCCCCCGTCCCACCTCCTGCCTTAAATAAAGGGCAAAGATTTGCAATTTGGGGTCTTGCAGCCACTTGAAACCCATTACGGTGGCCACATCGCCTGGGTTCTGGCAAAATGCAATTCCAGCTCCTCATTTAATGTTTAATTAACTACTAACAGAGGAGTCTGGCAGCCTCTGGGGGTGAGAAGAACTCCAGAAGACAGGGTGGGAGCCCAAGGAAGGGACTCAATATAAAGTATAAGCTGGGGGAGGGGCCACAACTGTGTATATTCTGTTGTGTTTAATCTGCCACACAAGGGTGCCAAGGGTCAAAGCCACAGACAAGCCTTGAACTTGCCAGGACCTCTGGCCAGATAGCGAGGCTGGCTTATCACTGAGGCCAGCACTCCTGCAGCTCCTTGGAGCCCAGCTGCAGTACCCTCTGCCACCCTCTAGTCGCCCTCTCCCTAGGGGGCCCTGGCAGGCACTCCCTGCCAGCAGGAGCCTCAACTCAGCACATCCAAGGAGAGCCCTCTCAAATATCACTTTGCTATTTCAAACCCACCAAGGACACTGGACCCCTGCCACACGGCCACAAATACCCCAGCTGCTGTCCACACCCACAACTCAGGCACTTTTCCCCTCTGCTAACCTTACCTCTCCACAAGAATGGGGGCTGGGGCATGCACAAAAAGGGGCTCAAGTCTTCAGAACAGAGAAACTGAAACAAGCAAGGAAATCTGGCCACAGTCACAGGAACGCAGGTCTACTATACTGTCCAAATTCTTCACTGTGAGAAATAGGGATCTAGGCTCTTTTGGAGCAATAATAAATGAACCTCCTAAAATCATAAACAAAGTCTCCTTTATGAGGACATGGAATTTTCTAGAAAGGAAAGTCGGTGGCTTTTATCACTTTACTTCTGGCAAAAGCAAAGAGCCACTTTACCACAACAGATTCCCCTTCCATAGTTCAAGTTTCGCCCAGCCTGTGACAGGCACTTCTCCTTACAGGGGCTTCAGTTTGATTGTTATTTCTTCAGAGAAAGGATATGGTCAGACTGGGTACTGGGCACACTCTGGTCAAGTGCAACATCTCCCATTTTAGGGAGCCTGCACCGGGTGAGCACAGAAAACACTGTCAGGTAGAGCGCAAGACTAAGTTCTGGCCTCAGCTCTACCACCTCCTAGACTAGCAACCGAGATCCTGGCAGTGGTCTCATCTGTAAGATGGAGGGAGACTCGGTAATAAAACCCAGCCAGCAGGGCAGCCACGAAGCCCACCCACAGCTGACGTCAGAAGGTGTGCCGTTCTCCAGCACCTGACGGCCGCTACAAGGCTAACCTACTCTGCTCTTTTCTTGCTCCCAGACAGAAAATACAACAGCTACCACAGGAGGAAGAGGACCGCCAGAGGTAAAGGCACCAAAAGTGCTTCTCTCTAACCACAGACCCATCCTACACGCCCCACACAGGGATGGAGACACAAACACCTGGGAGTGTCCACTGACAGAGGACAGTAACTGATCACTCTGTCAGAGAAAACCCAGAGGGAGCCCCAGTGGGGTCTTATGGGCTTTTCTCGGCTCTCTTAAGGGGCACTGCTAAGCTTGGGGAGAACAGAAAAGAAATTGCATGGGACCCAGGTACTCAGAACAAACCCATTCTCAGAAAAGTCCACCGAGACACAAAACCACTATCACTCCGTGTGCGTGTGGCAAACATCAGGGCCTTCAGGCCTCTAAATGAGCCAGGAAAACCCAAGCCGCCAGGTGTGAGGCGGAAAATAGACAATGACTCAAATAAAAACCCAGCAATCAAGGACAGTTTAACTCCTCCCTGCTCAGGTCACCGGGCTCATTCCAGGATCCACACATCTGGCCTTGATCTGGGAGGGGCCCTCAAGATCACCCAACCTGACCCTTCCTATTTTGGAAGGAGATGACCTGACAAGATGACAATATTACTCGGTACAAGAACCAGGGACCCACACCTTCTATTCGAACTGGAGAGCCTCCTCCCTGCCAAGAGGTGCCCCAGACACCTTTTCCATATTGTCAGAATAGTTGACTCTTCTTGGTTAAGCACCCAGGCCAGTCATGCCTGACATTAAAGCCGCCACTTGCTCAGGATGACCCACAGAACTTAGCATCCCAAGAACATCCCCACTAACTTATGAGATCTCCGTGTCCAGGTTACCCCCTCCCCACACATCACCTCTGTTCCTCCCCTTATTTCCTTCCTTTCTCCCATCGGTGTGTGCTTGTTATGTATGTAGAAGGCCTTAGGTAAGCTACAGAGATAAACAGCTCCCAGCCTATGCCATAGTAAAAAGTTAGTGTGCTATGCAGCCAAAAAGGCAAGTCTAAAAAGTTAGGCAGCATCATGCCAGTAAGTGAGGCCTCCTGTGTGCCTATGCCAGGAGATGTTAGACGCATGGGCTCTGGTGTTAGCTGGGAGCTGTATGTACATTCTAATTCTCCTGCTGTGATCAACCTCTCTGTGCCTCAGTTTCTTCATCTACAGGACGGAGCCAGCAGCATGTCTGCTTCCTCTAACAGGGTCAGCTGGCAGTAACAGCCCACAGCCAGACACTTGGTAAATGTTGACGTATGCACAGGTGGCGTTTACAGACACTAACATGAAAAGATCACCAAATGCAGAAACCAGACATAGGTGTCCTTGAGACCTATGCATGATGGCTGAGGCTTACGACCCCTGCTCCCCAGGAAGCCGAGGCAGGAGAATTGAGATTTATACCACAGTGAGAGTCAGTCTCTCCCACATACAAAGAATCTTCCAAGGAGGTCTTAGAAAGAGAGAAAGGATTAGAGTAGACAGAGAAAAATGCATTCTAGCCTAGGGGAGAACCTACTTGTGGGCCAGCAAGATGGTGGCTCAGTCTCCAGAACTCGGTATGAGAACCTGATCCCTGAAAGCCACCCTCTGAAACCCCCCACAAACCCTGTGACAACCACCCACACTCACAATCACACACATAAAATGACTATAAGGCACTGGAACCACCTGGGAATAAACTAGATGAAGAAATGAAAAGGAAAAACAGAACAACAACATAATTGTCTTCAGTAGCTCTTCTTTTTTTTTTTTTTTTACAGTGTAGGGAAAATCCTAGAGCCTTGCAACAGCATACTTTTAATCCCAGCACTCAGGAGGCAGAGGCAGGCAGATCTCTGAGTTTAAGGCCAGCCTGGTCTATATAACAAATTCTAGAGTAGCCACTCCTACATAGTGAGACCCTGACTCAAAGAGAACAGAAGAGGAGAGAGAGATGAGGAAAGGAGAGGGGCGGGGAGGGGAGGGAAGGAGAAGAGAGGAGAGGGAAGGGGAAGAGAGGGGAGGGAAGGGGAATAGAAGGGAGGGAAGAGGAACAGGGTAGGGGAGGAGAGGGGAGGGGAGGAAAGGGGAGGGGAGGAGAGAACGGGAGGGGAGAAGGGAGGAGATGAGTCTCCACTCAATCACATCATTCCTTCTCCCTTGTGACCTGACTTAGGTCAGAAGACACATCAGTCCCAATTTAAGGGGAAAAGGCCTTGAGCTGCAAACCTATGAATCATGGGCCCCCAACTACTATGACCTCATCTCTTAGCAGCATCTTCTAAATGTCATGCCAACCTCAGCAATCTGCCAGGTTCGACTGCCATTCCTTAGCAAGTCACAGACTGCAAACTAACATACATTTCTATCACTGCCATCTTGCTTCAAGACACAAGACCAAACCCACACACGCCAGAGAGAACCTCCAAGCTACCTAGATAGAGCACCACACTACAAGTCACCACCTGCAGGCAGGAAGGTCAGCTCCGCAGTAAAGAGCACCGCCGGCTTTGCAGAAGACCTGAGCTCAATTCCAAGCACCCACCTCAGGAAGTACTCCACCCTCTGTAATTCCAGTTGCAGTCAATTTAGTCTGAGGCCCCCTGACCCTTATGGTGCCTTTATGGGCATGGTGTACATTAGCTCATGCAGACGTGTGCGTATAAGAAATAAACAGCCGAGTGTAGTGGCGCATGCCTTTAATCCCAGCACACGGGAGGCAGGGGCCAGCCTGGCCTAGTGAATTCCAGGATAGTCAGAGATACATAGTGAGACTCTTGTCTCTAAGCAAGTAAATAAATGAGTAAATAAACACGCTAACTTTTTGTTTTGAATCATTAGCATATGTGATTTCCTGTGAAAGAACATAAATGTCGATCAAAGACTGATCTAACCAATTAGAAGGAATAGCTCAGAGCCAGAGCACTTGCCTGGCACTCATCAGGCCCTGAGTTTGATTCCTGGCATGGGGGCGGGGGATTTTGAAACAGATACTCCCATCCTACCTTCCTCTCTAAAATGAACCATCTGCAAGGTAGTCAGAGACTAGCAAGGTAGGCTTGGCTATTTGTAGTTATTTTAAAAGGGGCAACAGGTAGGGGGCAATATTTTGCTAAGGGAAAGGGGAAGTTCACTGACTTTTTCACCTGACTGCCGTACACTCAGCTTCTAGCAAGTTCCAGTTCAGGAAGTCCGGCCCCTCAGTCATCATCACCACTTACCTTCCCAGACCACATCACAAGAATGACAACAGTCACCTGTTCCTTTCAGTCCCTTTTACAACTAAAAGTCCACCAGGCTAGGAGTACCACTCCCAGTTTCTTTTTCTCAACCCTGGAGAGGACACGAGAACTGACCACATTCCATCCCTGAGCATCTTACTCCAAGGGCATAACAAAATCCCATCACACTAACCACCTGGGAAGCCAGTGAGCTCGGTCTCACCATAACTCCCGCTATAGGAGCCATTTCACCATGGCAACACCCACCTCATTGACACTGACCACCTATGAAACTCAAAGGTAGGGTTTGGTCTCCTAGGCCAGTTCAAACTCAGCATGCAAAAGAGGCAAACAACCTGTCCAAGAAGAAGGGACCGGATGCTGGTCATCAGCTCCTACATCTAGAAAGGGAGGACGGCTCCTAACACGCAAGTCCAAACCTATGTCTGTACACAATCACCTGCAGTGCCCACTGGAAGCAAAACCCACAAGTAGCGGAAGATGGCGAGACACTTCCCCTTCCTCATGCCTCTCTTCCCTGACAGATCTCAACCACCTGTTTCATCAAATCATAAAGTCTGGCCACCCGAACCCAGGTTGGTTCAATGTGCATTTAAAAATACACAACAGCACTGCCACACAGATGACTTCACGGACCTTAAACATATCCAGGTAGATAGTCAGCAACAGGACAGAAGACTCTACTGCCTGGCAAAATTTAGTTACACTCAAAGGAAAATTTTGAGCTGGCCATGGTGTCTACAAACTCAGCACTTAGGAGGCTGAGGTAGGATGGCTAAAAATTCAAGGTCAACCTGATCTACATACTGAGTTCTAGGCCAACCTGAGCTTCAGCAGTTATCTGTGTCCCATCCTTGTCCCCCTCAACCCCTAGTAGTAGGCTGGCAAGATTGGTGAGTCAGTAACAATGCCTGCCACCAAACCTGAGGACCGGGTTTGAGCCCCAGAACACACATAGTAGGAAGACAGAATTGAGTCCCAAGTTGTCCTCTGACCTCCACTCTCATGCTACATGTCACACCTACACCCAACTCAAATGTGCATAGGCACACAATACAAATATAATTAAATATAAAGTGTCCGGGCAAAGGACAGTGGGTGAGCTTCACCTTACAGACACATCACCTGAGAAGAGCAGTATGAGCCCCACACTTGTGACCCCATAAACCCCACACTGTATGTGCACATAAAAACCCACACTGTGTGTGTACATAAACACCCCACACTGTGACCCCATACACCCCACACTGTATGTGACGTGTACACACCGAAAGGCTGCTCTCTGGAAAACAGAGCTAAGTCCACTCCGCGCTGTTGCTCAGCTGCCCCTTCTAGTCTAAAATACGAATTTCACATTTACTTTCTTTTTGGTTGTAGTCACTTTTTTCTTCAGCCAACACCAACCAGTCCCCTCCCAGCTAGCTCTTAACAAACACCCACATGATTCTGAGCTTCAAACCCGCTCCAGACAGGTATCTGCCTCTTTCGTGTAACTGCAAAGTGATGAAATACTGTTCCTCAACTTAAAACACCCGGGAAGGAGGGTATAAGGAGGCAGGCGGCAGAGGCAGGTGGGCAGGAGACCGGCAAGGAGGAAATAAAGACCACTGCCAGTTGGCTGTGCACTTGCTTTTGATACTAAAGAACTTAGAGCCATCCAACCCTGTAATTATTGCCAGGATTAAAAATTTGTTACTCACATAATCATGAAAGGCTTTTGCTTCACTTGAATGTTCACAAGTGTCTCTCCTTTCAGGAGCTGCACAGTAAAGGTCCCAAAATACACTGCAAATAGAAAAACAAAGTGAGATCAGGTTACTAATTATTACTGTGTACACAACAGGGGAGTGCAGGATCTATGGTGTAGCACCAGCTCCACAAGGCTCCATCCTACCTTACAGCACTGGACAAACTCAGCCCATAACACAACTGGAAGCAACCTCTCCTGGCGAGCCAGACATCTATAATAGTTCCCATGTAAGCAGCTCCTCTGGACTGGGCATCTCCCATCAGAGACACTGTCTGCGGTTAGTAAACACCAAAGCTTGTATAGGTCAGCACAGCCCGCCCATGGTTTGTCCGCAGACGAATTGGATGAGATTCTGCCCATCCCATCTCTGTCCTTATCACCACCCCAAACCAAAATGGCTGCAGCATATTGTAAAAAGGTTAAGTTGTCAAAAGTCAGGACACAACGAAGATTCATCTGCAGAGCAATCTGGGTGACTCCAGTAACGAAGGGAGCTGTATAGGTTCTTAATCCTTCAGCCTGCAGCCCCCAACCTGTCTGTGAGCCAACGAGGAAGGAGCTGTGACAACCAAGAACCTTACCCCTCTCACTAAGCAGAAGGGCCTCTTCAGACAGTACCATCGAGCACAGGGTGAGCAGGCAGGGTGAGCACAGGTCCAGGGCACGGCTCTCAGGACCCTCCGGGATTCTGTATGGTCACTCCAACGCTCCACAGTCACAAGAACAGAAACAAGTGCCGTCTCGACCACGAGAGTGCCACACAAACACAGGGCCTTAGAAACGCCTGATACCAGAACCAAGGCCCAGTCAGAACCAGCTTGAAGGGCACGGTAAACACTGAAACTGAGGTCTGATCTGACCAATGCCGCTGCCCCATCACAGCAAGTTCCATTGTCACTGCCAAGCACCACCCTCAAGGTGTGCCTAGAATAAAATCCATCCTTACCCCCCAAAACGGTCGCAGAGCAAACATTCTGACAAACCAGACTACAACCACTGACAGCCCCCACAACCTGAGCTCCAGTACAGTTTCCACTCCTAGAACAAGGGTGGAAACGCGGCAAGAGACTCCAGGAGCCACTGGAAAACCAGGTCTCTGCACAACTGCAGATGGTGGCTGGACCACTTTCCTCCTCCAAGACTGCTCCCAGGAAAACCCCACACAGCAAAGACTTCAAGACACCCTCATTTCCAGCACCCTCAAAATAACTTTTACTCACAAGCCCAAGTTTCTACAAGACCCACAGCAATCAGACCCACCAATCCCATCAACACGCTCACCTCCAACAGCCAACCTATCACCCACTCCCGCAGGTGGGATCCGTGCACCACACCAGCCGCCTCCTCCGACCAGGCAATTGGGAGGTTGGCAAAAGCCATTAAAAACTCATTTTCTCTGCACAAGTTAGAACAGACACTTCATCCTCCCGCTGTTCAAAGAGCCTTGAAACAGTAACCTGAGCTGGCAGTCAGGTAAGTGCTAACATCCCAACAGGACACTACACTTGACTCAACTCCACCAAAATATCAAAAGTCACCCCTCTTCCTTTTCCCTTTTCAAAAGGAGGTGAAAGAGTCCACCTGTCAGCCCCACGAGACATCCAGATCACTCACTCAAGACACTTGCCTAAAGCGCTGACCCTCTGCTTCCCTCCCGCCTGCAGAAAAGACCACAGGCCGCTTGGCCTGGAGAGAGGGTCAAAGATAAGGAGAGCCAGTCCTGAACAAGCTGCCGCATCCTGCCGGGCCACCTCTGGCTGGTTAAGGTTCTCTGGGTAAAATAAAATAAGGCTTTGTGGTTGCAGGGATGGCTGGGGGTGGGAGGGGGGGGAGGCAGAGGAAAGGAAGGTCCAGTCACTCTGAATCAGTGTCTCTACAGGAAGTGTGGCCCTTCTTGCTTTTCTCAGGATCCCTGGAAAAGGCCCAGTGGATATCTCTTAAGGTTTGGCATTTATGGAAGAAAACATAAGGGACAGGCCAGTTGCAAAACGGACCTGGTGTCCCCTCCACCCGCCCTGCCCCCACTCCTCTAATTAAAGCAGCATGCAGGATTGACAAAAACCCTTCCAGCCCTTTCTGAGCCCCCTGCCTGGTGCCCCAGAGTGAGATGGAAAGGCATAGCAAAATTCAGTCAGTTCCCCACAGGCCGAGAAACGCCAGCAAAAACTTCAGGCAGCAGCCTCTTCTGCCCATTCTTCCCTGCCAGGCCTGGTCAGCTCACCCAGAGGGGCCTGCTCCATGGAAAGCAGAGGCTCAAGGTAGAGGGCCTGCTCTAGACCCCTTTCTTTGTTCACTTGGACCCGAGCCTCAAAACAAAACACACACAAAACTATCACACAAACTTACCACCACCAGGAGTGCAGAAACCCAGGCGGTTCACCCAGTGTGATGTTTTTTTCCCATCGAATCTAGAAAAGAGGGAGCGGAGGAGGCAGCTTAGAGGGGCAGAAAGGAGGGGGCCGCAGGGCCTTCCCCTGCCAAAAGGCTGTGAAGACCAACTAACAATAAATGCCAAAAGGTGATAAAAATTCAAAATGGTGGCCACAGTGGCTGCTCCTGAAAACAAAGGCTCTAAGAACGGTGGGGAGGAGGGGGTGTCAGGAAGCGGGATGCTGAGGAGCCCACTCACCTCTGATAAGAAGGTCTGTGCAGATTTCTGTGCTCCTACGTGCAGTAAATATTCGTAGACGTATAAAGCTAACCTGGAAAGTGGGTAGAGAAAGAGAGACAGAGAGAGAGAGAGAGAGAGAGAGAGAGGTCAGATCACACTAAGGCTCGCTCTGGACCTCGCCAGTGACTGTGAGCCCAGTCTGTGCCATCCCATTGTGGCCACGACAAGAGGGGAGTACCTATCACCCCAGACAGGATCCGAGTCAGAACAGCTAGTGGGTGGGTACCACAGACAAGCTGCACCAAGCCGCGAGAGCTGGAGAACGGTCTCCAAACTTGAACTTCCAAGTGGCACTGGGACTAAACCCACCTAGGTCTCACAAACTCGCAAGCCGCTTCAAGAGCTCCTTTACCCAACCCACTTCAGCTCGCAGCTTTAGCCCACCTTTGGGGTCCGGACGGACTCGGTCCCAGTCCGGGTACTTGGCGCGCTCTGGAGAGGGCAGCAAAGCGCCGCCCTCAGCATCTCCCCACAAACAACTGTCCCCCAAGCCTGGGGCCAGGCCGGCGCCGCCAGCCCAACCCAGCCCCGGCGCCCCGGAGCGCACCGGGCTGACGGGGAGGCCGCTGGCTGGGTAGGGAGAGCGCTCCCGGGCGAACAAAGCCCCGGCACGCACTCCTCACGCCGCGGGCGGACAAAAGGAGCCTTCGGGGCTGCAGAGAGCCACGCGCCCCCTGCCCGCACTCGGTGGGCAAAGTAAGGCCCTCGCGCCCGGCGCACCGGCTCAGAGTGGGACCTCGCCCACCCTCGTCGCGGGCCCCCGAGCCCGCTCTGCCGCGCGCCTACCAACTACCCTCGCCCACCGCTGCCCTGCCGCCCCTTCAGGGTGCCCCAGCCTCCGCCGGCGCCCAACAATGGGCTCTCCACGCTGCCGCCGCCGCCGCGGGACAGAGACCGGAGCCCCAGGGGCACAAGGCGGCGCGACCCCCGCGCCCACCTGCCTCCCGCCGCCCGCGGCGCGGCCCCACTCGCGAGAGGCTTACTTTTCCCGAGCCTGCCCGTCCGAGGGCACCGCCGAGCCTTTGCCTTTGGCAAACATGGCTTGCAGAGAAGAGAGCGCCGAGCCCGCCGCCGCTACCGTCCGGTCTCCCGAGCTGCCCTGTTCCCGGCCCCCTCCCGGCGCTCGCCCGCTCGCTCGCTCGCACTCCGCTCGCCGCGCTCCCTCCCTCCCCGGCGCTGGCTCCGCGCTCTTTCCAGCTGTCAAAGCGTCAGCCCCGGCCGCGGCCCCATCGCCCTGGAACTCCTCCCGCGCCGGCTCGGCCTGAGCTGCGCCGCCGCCCGCCCGAAGCCTGCAGCTCGCTTGCTCGCGGCCCGCGCGCCCGCTGCCCGGCTCCGCCTGCGCCGCCCTCTACGCCTTCAGCACCGCTGCCGCTGCCGCCGCCGCCGCTGCTCTACTTGGAGCTCAACCGAACGTGGCTGCCCCGGCAGGAGCGCGGCGGGCGTCCACGCCCCGCGACGGACGGCTGCGGCGGCCAATCGGCGCGCGGGGGCGGGCCCGGAGGCCGGGAGGGACGCCTGTCAGCGCTGCCGCGCCAGTCCCTCTGCGCCTCCTCCGCGAGCCGCTGCCCGTTCGTGCCCCGGCCGGGGGAGCGGGGGGCGAGCCCTGGCGCTGGGGTGGGGCGGCGACTTGAGGGGCTCGGGCGTGGACTGGAGTACCCGGTGGCCGGCGCGGCGGGGACTGGGTGCTGCGACAGCAAGCGCGGACCCCGGCTGGCCCGGCGCGCCCCTTTCCGCGTCGGCCTAGCCCCCAGCGCCCCCGCCTCCCCACGCTGATCTTACCCTCAGCGGGCCAGGACCCCGGCCGGCTCTACTCCCCTCTCCGCCCCACCCCGGGCTGCCTGTGCCCACCCTGCCTCCCGAGCCCCGGCCAGGGCTGCACGCGGAACTGGGTGGCCGAAGCTGGCGCCAAAGCGCGCGGCTGCTTCTTTACTAGATCGTTAAAATACTTTGGGAAACCCCAAAGTGGAGCCGCGCGAAAATGGCCCTTGGCGTGCTCCAGGCAAGCCGTAGGAGGGGAAAGGGGTCTTGGACTAGAAGGAAAGAGAGTGATTTCTCTCAAATCTCCGAGGTTTGCTAGCCCCGGCAAGTTAGCCTTTCGCCTTTCCACGGGAAAGGGTTCCGTGTGAATGAGGGACGTCACCTGGACGCCTCGCGACTCGGAATGCGCGCCGCAGAAATCTCAAACTTCAAATAAATGGAGCTAAATTGGAGAGTAGGGGACCAGAGTTGGGCGTGGGGGGAAGGGAAGCTTCCATTGTCAATTGACCCAGGTGTACAATGGGAAATGGGGGGTTGGCAGAGTGACCAAGCTTTTTGCTCACGACTCCTTTCTGTCCACTCGAGGACCCCAGAAACCTGCAGTGTACTCTCATTAGAGAATCCAAATCAAAAACTGGCGAGATAAGGGATGGCTCCCCCATTTTCATACTGTTTTTAGAGCGCGGTTCTCTTTAAATGTGATAAAACATTGTCGGCACTGTCTCTTTAAAAGAGTCAAGCAGAAAAAGCTGTGTAAGCGCTGATTGGCTGCCTGTTTGGATACATCTTTAGGGGAGCCTTGAAACTGTTAGCCTAGGTTGATTTTTTTTTTTTTAACTGCGCTGTTCCAATAAACAAGTAACGCCCCTCCCCCTAACATGCCTCGCTCCAAACAATTAAAGGATAGGTCAGTGTCCTGGGGAAAACACGTTTTAAGTAGGAAAACTCAGAACTAGATTTCAACAAAATAAACAATAATTCTCTGCCATTAAAGTTTGCTTATTTTGCTCTGCAGAAGAGAGAAAAGGGGTTTTTAAAAGAAATGTCCCACAGCAAACGGATCTGCACTGGTTCAAGAAGGAGACTCCGGGTGCGTTTTTGAAATAATGTTCTACACTTGTAACAGCCTCCCTAAATTAGGATACAGCCAAGTACCGTGGACCCCTCTGGACTCTGCTCTCTGCTAGGAACCAGAGCTCAGACAGAAAGACAGAAAAAGGGAAACACAGAGACCTAGTTTGGGGATGCCTGTGCCAGCCCCTAGTTTAAAGGTTGTCTTGACAAGAAGGGGAGACGTGTGGAGGTTGGGAGTTGAAATACAATGGTAGGAGAGAAAAGGAAATAATTACAGTTATTTTTTCCCCTAGGCAGTTTAATTTAATAGGGCCAACTTAAGGTACCTTTAGAGCCCGCGCTAATTAAATCGGTCTGCTCATACCCTTCCTTTGGACTTCCTTCCATTTTTGATGGGCTAGGAATGGCCAGAGATGGCTTGTCAACACACTGACTCATTGGTGTCTGCAGGTCCCGCAGATGATGAGGACCAGTTGGGTCTTGGGGGAGGGAAGGCACTGCCCTTCGGGAGCCCACTGCGGAAGCACTCTGTCCGGGTTGGCCATGCCCAGCAGCCCAAGGGCTGAGACACCTCGGAGCCACTTGCCCATCCTCTTCCTCGCCTGTCAGCGGGCAAAGGTTTTGGGGAGAGGGGTTTTTTAAAATCTCTTGATAGTCTAGGCTAGTATTCCTCTTGCTTTCTCCCCTTTGCAAACGGACTGGACCCTCCTTCCTGGGCATGTGTGAGGAGAGGGGTTGTTTGTTCGGAAGCCCTGTGGTCTGCCCTTTGTGGAGGTTTGACAAAGTGAGGCTCCGAGTGGGTTGGTGGGTCCGTGGTGGAGCTAAAGGGAACAGTGGGAGAACCTGGGCAGAGAGACCAGAGGGAGGTGTCTTAGCTCTTGGCGATGAAGAGGAGGCTAAAGGGTTCCCTAGAAGACCGACCTTTCTCCAGCCCCAGCTAGCATGCTGCAGCTGGTAACTATCCAGAATCCTAGATCACAAGCAGGCCCCAACACCCATAGGTGGCCTTTCTGCCCCTAACTTATCTTTTCCCACTGGGTTCCCCTACCTCCCTTAGAGCACATTTTTGGACTGGCACCTCTACCTGGAATGCCTCTCACCCCAGCCCCTTCTCTCAACTATCTTCAAAGCCTAACACTCCTCCACAGATAGCTCCTTCCAAAACTGCCTGGTCCCATCCTGTCGGCTTGCGTAGAACTTGCGTAGAAGTTTTCCCTCTAGTCAGCCCATTGTGTAAGCCCCTTGTTTACTGTCTGTCTCCCCCACGGGACGGAAAGGTAAGACCTACATTTTAATCATCTGGGTGTCTCCTGAACCCAGCACAGGTTCCATACCTGTGTGTATTCGGACCCAACAGGACACCAGGGGACTCAGGGGGAGAAAAAAAAAACAACACCCCAGGCCTGAAGTAGCTCTGGGCTGGGTGAAGAGATAAGAAACTGTCACCACCCACAATAGGATTAGATCAGGCCACGCCTTCTGCTAAGCCCCGCCCACCACAGCCTCTTCCACCTGGAAGTACTATACGGTCACATCCCAGAGTAACCAAGCCATTTCTTTCAACTTCTCCTTGCCAATCACTTTGTTTCAGAACCTGTTTATTAAACACCTACTATGTAGCAAACGCTACCCGAGCACATAGTAGTAACCTAAACATAAACAAAACCACTAATCCTGTGAGGCTTACACTGTTGTAAAACCCTCTGCTGGGAGCCTCTTCCTGTGACACAGGACTTCCTTACTCCAGCTGGATGGTCGAATCCCCTATTAGGGACTTCCCGTGCACCCACCCCGAAGCTTCCTGGCTGCAGTTAGGTATGCCTCCAGCTGACTAGATCTGAGCATGCACCAGGTCGCACCTCACTTGAGTGTGGTTCACTAAGCACACCCCCCCACACCCATAGAAACATGACTCCACTCGTCGGGGTCAGGGAACTTGTCATTCTACTGGGGACTGCCACATTCAGCAATGACTAAAAGAAACGAGGAACAAGACAGATGGAGAACTAGCCCTCTTCTTCCTCTCCCACAAACTGGGGAAGGTTGGAGAGGGCCAGGCCTTCAGAAGGTAGCAGTTGAAAGAGAGAGACTTGAAGCCAGTGAGCTCAACCCAAGGAAGCTGTGCTTGCCAAGGACGCCAGGGTATCTGGTTTCCTCTGGCTGGTTCTCAGCTCTGTTGGTGTGGCTGTGCTCCTCACAGCTGCTGGAGGCTCAGCCCTCCTCCCCTCTGAGCCCGTTGGACAGAAGCTAGCATCCAGCCCTTACCCCTCCCGCCCCCAGCACAGTCCAGGGAATCCTAGGGAGAATCTTCCATCAAAATCTCCACCAGCTCTGCAGGAAGCCTTGGCCAGCCCCTTGTCAGCCCAGGTTTGGGCAGGAATTTCCCCTAAGGGCATTAGGGGCTCCCTGGGAAGGGTGCAAATTCTAGCGTCCAAAGACCTGGTTTCCAGGTCTTCATTGCTTTGCTGGAAACCTTTGGGCAAGAGATAGCCCATGAGGAGCCTCCGTGTCCTGTCTGGGTAGTGAGGGTATTACTGTCCATGGCAAAGGCCTGAAGGCAGAATTAGGGGAAAGATAGGTCACACTCCAGACTGTCTGGCAATGTGTCTGAGCCCACAGCCCTGTGGATGGATGGGGAGCAAAGAAGTTAGGATTGGAGAAAGTTTCTGCAAACTGGAAAAAAAAAGATGACCACTGGGGCTGGAGAAGTGGCAGGTAAGAAGAGTAGTTGCTGTGGCTGTAGAGAATTGGCATTCAGTTCCCGGTGCCCCTCTAGGGCAGCTTCCAACCACCTGCATCCTCAGCTCCAGGGAATCCAGCACCACACAGACAGACATATACATAGAATTTTTAAATAACAAAAAATACATATTTTTTGCCCAGGTGGTACTGGTACATGCCTTTAATCCCAGTAGTCTGGAGGCAGAGCCAGGCAGATCTCTAAATTTGAGGCCAGCCTGACCTACAGAGTGAATTCTAGGACAGCCAGGGCTACACAAAGAAACTGTGTCTCAGAAAAATCTTTTTTTAAAGAGATGGTCACTAGCTAGGCGCTGCGCATGCCTGTAATTCCAGCACTCCGGGAAGTAAAGGTAGGAAGGTTCAGGAGTTAAAAGTCAACTTTGGCTAGGTTTCAGGTTCACTGTGCTACATAAAACCCATTTAAAAAGACGGGGAAAAAAAGTATTCCAAGCCAAAAGGTAGTGGCCCACACACCAGCAGCCCCTCACTTCCTCTAGGTCAGCAGCCCCCAACTCCCTCCCTAAGGAGCCCAGAGAAAGACACCTGGTCACTTCCAGTCTGCTTTTCTCCATAGCAACCATAGCCACTGCCAGAGTAGATGTTTATTTATTTATTTTCTCACCTACCTCCCTCATTGGCGAGGTCACTCCAGGAGGCTTTATCTCAAAGCTGAATGATTCATTTAACAAGGGAATTCTGAACACCCGGCCTTGGCAGGGCACTGGTCAGCGATGGGTGTACGATGGTGAGAGCAAGATGGTGTCTCAAGGACCCTTCTGTGTGGAGCTAAGAGGCCAGCAGAGAAGACAAGGTTAATTCAGCGGGCGCGTAGATACTTAAGTCATTACAGACTGTGCCAAGTGCTAGGAGCAATCAAAAGAGAGAGGGACAGACGGCCCAGACGAGAGCAAACAACAGGGGACTGCATGGACAAGGGCCGGTGGGGAAGGAGGGCTTCTCCAGGGAGGTGACCCTAACTCTGTGTTCTAAAGGATGGAAGGAAAGGAAGAAAGTATGGGGGCATGGGCGAGAGAGAATTGAGAGGGGAGTTTGCAGCAGGAATTGCTCTGCCAGGGAGAGTTATTGATAGCTGGCCCTGATGGCGGCAGCAGAAAGCTCCTATGTTCTGGGAGTCTTTCTTGCTATCACGTCAGAGATGGCGCATGACAGAAGACAGGAGTTGCCTAAGGGGGCGCTGCCAGGTAACGGTGCAGGAAGCAGACAACTGAGCAGAGAGAGACTGGAGTCAAACGCAGTAGGGTGGTGCTTACCAAAGAGCAAGGCCACACACAGGAAACAGGAAGTGAGGAGTGCTGAGGATGTAGAGACGCAGGAATCCGGCTGTACTGTTGGTGGGCTGTGTGACGACCTCTGTGAAGAACATTACGGAAAGTTATCTCCAGATCCATCATTTCTATTTCTGAGCACTAAAAGCAGGAGTCTGGCTGTAACAACAGTGTCCACAACAATACTGTCATAAGGGCCAGAGGATGAAATGACCCACATGTCCACCCACGAATGGGTAAATACAATGGTACGTGTTGTGGACTAGTATTCAGCCTTAAAAAGGAAGGAAATGGAGGAGGGATTGTAGAGGAGGGAGATTTTGAGGGAGCGGAGTGACATAGCACTGTAATCAAAGGCTGAGGCTGGAAGATCATGAGCTACAGGAAGGAACACTGTATTCAAAAGCAAAAGGGGGAAAAATTAAACATTTTCAAAAAGAGCTGAGTATAGAAGCAAACACTGATAATCCCAACACCATGGAAGTGAGAGTAGGAGTTCAAAACTATCCCTGGCTACAAGTTCAAGGCCAGCCTGGGATAGTTGAGACCCTGTCTCAGAGGGGGCGGAGAGGATATTCTTATGCACACTTAAACGTGGGTGACTTAGGTCTGTTAACTAACAAAATGCTAAGGAACAAACGCTGTGTGAGTCCACTGGTGTAAGGAGTCACACTCAGGAGAGATGTAGGGAAGGAGAGACATAGGGAACAGGGATTTCATAGCTGTTCAGTAGGTACAATTGTGCAGATGAAGAGGCTCTGGATGGACATGGTGAGGTTCGCTCAACCATGAGAAGGACTCCGAGAGCTACCCACTCTGTACTTAGAAGAGTTAAGTCAGTTCCTTTCATGTGATGTGGATTTGAACACATTTATTTTTACCATTTTTTAGTGGTTTATTTATTTTATTTTATATACATTGGTGTTTTGCCTGCATGCATGTCTGTGTGAGAGTGTCCTTTCCCCTGGAACTAAAATTACAGACAGCTGTGAGCTGCCATGTAGGTGATAGGAATTGAACCCGGGTCCTCTGGAAGAGCAGCCAGAGCCCTTACACTCTGAGCCATCTCTCTAGACCATACCACATTTTTGGTTGTTTGGTTTGGTTTTGCTGTTGTTGTTGTTGTTGTCTATATGGCTTTCTCTGTGTGGCCCTGGCTATCCTGAAACTCACTCTTTAGACCATGTTGACCTCGAACTCACAGAGATCTGCCTGCCTCTGCCTCCTGAGTGCTGGAACAGAAGGCACGCGCCACCACTGCCCAGCCCATGTCTTGGTTTCTTGAGACAGGGTTTTTCTGTAACAGCCCCCGCTGTCCTGGACTCACTTTGTAGACCACACTGGCCTCAAACTCACAGAGATCCACCTGTTGTGTTTATAAAAAGATAAAGAGAGAGGGGATTCTGCTCTATGGGGAGGGTGTGGTGAGGTATGGGGGAAGGGGATGTCTCGACGGGGCCCATGCCAAGGCATCCCTTCCCCCTGAGGGGCCAGCCACATGACATTATAGTATAGAATAGAGTTTTTTTAGGGCATGGGGAGGGGAGTTAAGAGGATAGTAGAGGGAGAGAAAGGCAGAGAGAGAGAGAGAGAGAGAGAGAAAGAGTAGAGAAGTGGAGGCTGGCCATGAGCACATGGAGAGAGAGGGGGAAGGGAATGGGAAGGGAGGAGGGAAGGGAAGAGCAAGGAAGGAACAAGAGATCAAGAGAGGGAGGAGGGGCAAGCAGCCCCTTTTATAGTAGGTCAGGCCTACCTGGCTGTTGCCAGGTAACTGTGGGGTGGAGTTTAGACAGAATGCTAACACCACCTGCATCTGCCTCCAGAGTGCTGGGATTATAGGTTTGCACCACTTGGCTCACAATTTTCTTTTTCTTTTTTAAGATTTATTTATTTCATGTATGTGAGTACACTGATGCTGTCTTCAGACACACCAGAAGAGGGCACTGGATCCCATTACACATTGTTGTGAGCCACCATGTGGTTGCTGGGAATTGAACTCAGGACCTCTGGAAGAGCAGTCAGAACTCTTAACCATCTTAACCATCTTAGCCATCTCTCAACCCCCAAGCTCACTTTTTTTTTTAATTCAGGGAAATTAAAGCCTGAGCTGAGGCAAAGGCTACAAGGATTTCTTGCTAGGGAACATCATGAGGCTCATAGGTGCTACCTAAAATGCAAGATCTGGAATCTTGATTAAGCTGGGAGAGACACAGAGAGGTCCCTGGTAGGCGTTGGGAAGGGTGGGATAGAGTAGGACAGAAAGGACTCCATGAATTTGTGCATGCACCCGCTGGACATTTAGGGCCATGTCATGCTAAGAAGTTTAGTTTTGTCCTGCTGAAGCCCTGATGGTTTTACCCAGGATCCTCTGCAGGGAAGGAGCCAGGGGCCAAGGGAAAGAGAAAAGTCCACAAGCAGTTAGAGCGCCCTTGTGCACCCACAGGATGGAAGAGGCCCTGGGGCTAGAGTTAGAGATCGGTGAGCATTTCCTGAGCCTGTCAATCCAGGAAGGAGCATCAAGGACTCTGGCTTCTGGTGTGGGTGCCCATAGCACTTAATATTCAGGGGATCCAGGAAGGGCACAGTCTCAGAGGCGGGCTACAAGGTCAATCCTGGGTGAGCTGAGTTTAGAAAGCTCATTAAAGGTCCAGGGAAGATGGAGACACCTGAAAGAAGGCAGAAGATGAGTCTGGAGGCCCAGGAAGAGGTCTAGAGAATCACCAGTATCTAGGATGTAGATCAAGCCCTGGGGAATAGCTAAGCAAGCCCGTCATTCAGTAGAGCTAATGATACTTGTCTTCACTCTGTAGCCCAGACTAGCCTGGAACTCAATGCACTACCCAAACTGGACAATGCTACTGCCTCAGCCTCTGAGTGCTGGGATTACAGACACAAACCAGCATACTCTGCTTCTATATATGCAGATAGAGTGCTTCTCTGTGTCTGAGCTCAAGGTTCCAAAACTCCGGAACTTGCCTTTCACCCTAATGCCAAGCCCACCCCCCTCCTGCTTTCCCTCCTCTCCCCTCTGTCCTTCCTGTTACCTTAAAGGATTCTCTTTCTTCAGCCCCCACTTAAACTGCTATTAGTCACAACACCGATGATCCGGGATTAAGCAACAGTCTCGGTATCTTAGTGTCTTAACATTAAAGACATACCTCTCACTCAGTGGCCTGCCACCAGCTCTACAGCCCGTGTACAAGGTGCAACTTCTGTGTAACCCACACGTATCCCCACTCAAGGGGTTCCTGACATGTTCCTTCCACAATAACAACACTAGAGGCTGAGCTCCTCCACTCTGCTCCAACATCACATGCCAAGCCTAAACTGAGTGGTTCAGAAGGAGGTAGATTTATAGAATAAAAAACAATGTGGCATCACATGGCTGTGATCCCAGCACCCAGGAAACTGAAGCATGAGGATCCTAAATCCAAGGCCATCAAGACGGCAGAGAATCCAGGCCAGGCTGAGTTATGTATTAAGACCATATATACGTGTGTGTGTGTGTGTGTGTGTGTGTGTGTGTGTGTGTGCGCACGCGCGCGTGTGTGCACACGCACATATATATTCCATATATATTCATACATATTCGTATATATTATATAATGCTAATATAAAATATATCACATATTATATATACATGTATAATGTGTGTATTATATATGATTATACACATGCACACACAGAGACTGGTAACACAGTCCGTCAAAGCTGGCTCCTCTCTGTTCTTGCTCTGTCTCTTTGGACAAGTTCACATGTGGGCACGGCCCCTGACTAGGTCCATCTCACCAGTGCTGATTGTTCCCTTTCAACACCAGCACTACAGGTTTCAACACAAGGTATTCCCACTGATGTCACTCAGGAGCCCCCAGGTTCAGGTAGCCAGGGTTAAACTTTATATCTCTCTCCATCCAATTCCTGTATCCATCTCTGTGTCTTTCCGAAGCACCGACCTCGTCCCAGCCTCCAGGTCAGCAAGCTAGAGACTGCCTCTGCGCCTCTTCTTGACCCTAGCCAGCGCCACGCCGATGAGCTGGACCTAGCAAGCATTCCTCATCCTCTCCGCCCTCCGCCAATCACTTCTGTCTGTAACAGTCCAGTGCGACCCAGTGGGGTTCTGCACAGGCCCCCTGGCTCGCTTGCATGTACTGCCCCATGTTTGCAGCTTCTCCGCCTCCTCCCTTGTCAGCAGAGACATGCACTCCAAGCCCTAGCCTGAGATCGTACCCTGCTCCTGACTTGTCAGCGGCTCCCTATCTTACAGGATGGAGCCCACACTCAGCACCAAAGCCTGATCAGCCTCTGCCTCTTTGCACCCGTTTCTTGACACAGGTTGCTCTGTGTAGTGGGGACAGATGTGTAAATAGGAGGGCCTTGGTCCTTCTATGAGGAAGCAGCTCCAGCAGCAGCTGTGATCTAAGGTGACAAGACAGTGATGGAACACATGGCCCTGTGGACAGTGTGGAAATGCTAAGCTGGACTGGAGGTCAGGGAAGATGACCTAGCCTGGACCATGGTGGGTACTGATGAGCCCTCCTGGGGAGACGCTGGATATCTGGCAGCTCTGAGGAGCATCAACAGGTCTGATGAGAGAGTAGCCAGTGGGGGACCAAGGAGGGCTGTTCAGAGAGGTTGATGAAAGGGAACCAGAAGCGAATGTGATGGCGCACGCCTTTAATCCCAGTGCTTGGGAGGCAAAGGCAGGAGGATTTCTGAGTTCAAGTCCAGCCTGGTCTACAGAGTGAGTTCCAGGGCAGCTGGGGCTACACAGAGAAACCCTGTCGAAAACCTCTCCCCCTCCCCCAAAAGAAACCAGAAAGATGCACATCAGTTCAGGGAAAGAGTGGCTCAAAGAACAGGGAGAGCTCTGAGAAGGGCGAGGTCAGTCTGCTGAAAACAGTTCTGGGGAAGCAATGGCAGCCGAAACTGGATCCAGACAGTAGACAAGGAGAGAGAGAGTGAGCAAGAGCGGAAATCACTCGGGAGGGAGGGCAAAGGACATCCCTCCATCCAGGAGCAAGTACTTCCCATTTTAGGTGGAGTACTGGAGAGGCTGGAGCCGTGTGGATGCTGGTCAGCAGGTGTCAATATGAAGGCTGGTGGTGTTAAAGGCAGAGGACAACGTCACATGAAATCTCTAAGACATAGCGAAGGGGTGGGGCCCAGGACAGTGCTTGCCTAGTTTGCACTGAGCTCTGCACGCTATCCCCATCGCTGCCTGAGCTTGGAGTAGTGATGCCTGCCTGCAATACCTGCAACACCGGGGAGGTAGAGGTCCAGAGAGGAGAAGTTCAAAGTCATCCTCAGCTACCTAGCAAGTAGGCAGAATGGCTGGTTGTAATGACTCTGTCTCTCAGTGAGATGGTTCAGCAGGTAAAGGTGCCTGCTACCAAACCTGGTGCCTGCTACCAAACCTGGTGCCTGCTACCAAACCTGGTGCCTGCTACCAAACCTGGTGCCTGCTACCAAACCTGGTGCCTTGAGTTCTACCTCGATCCATATGGAGGGAAGACAGATCATCCCCACTAGTTCTTCTGACCTCCACACGTGTGCAATGGCATGCAGAAGCCCCCCCCCCACACACACACAGATAAAAGTTTAAAAGATCATGGAGGTGGAGAAAGGGAGAAGACTAAGCAGTTAAGTAGCCTCAGCCTCCTCAGCCTCTGCCTTGAGATGTTCCTGCTTCAGAATCCCTGGTAGGCAGGCTCAGAGCTGTGGATTAAAGGAGAAGCCAGCATCTATCCCTAGGTTGTTCCAGCATTCTCTGCTAGCCCACAGTAGAGAAGGGCGGGGCGAGAGACCACCACTCAAGAGGGTATAGTCCATCCTCTCTCCCTCACTATCTGGGGCACCTAGAGCTGAGCTCACAGGTTTCTTCTCTGCTTCTGATTGCCGTTTCCACGGAAACAGACATCGGCGACTGTCGAAGTCCCAGCTTTCAAACATACTCTCTCTTCCAAACTTACTCTCCTGTGACTTACACAACAGGGCTGTCGGGGCTGCAGGATGCTAGGACACACCCCACACTCCATCTAGACCACACCCACCAGGCGCCCACTTCAACACTGCAACCTGTGTCTGGGGCTGACCCCACCCAGAACATCCCAGCAAGCAGTCTCATGGTCAGCTTGGACCTTAATTTACCTCTGGGGTGACAGCACCTGAAGTCAACAGATGTTTCCTTAGTGTCTTTGTGTGTGCCAGTTTCAGGGCTGGGGCCTCATCTTTTCAAGGTCTCTAGCCCCGCTCCAAAGCTGAAGCCTTGGAACTCATTTCCTGGTCATATAACCTGGGGTTCATGAGAAACGGGAATGAGAGGGCTCAAGTCCTCCATTGCTAGCCTGGTTGGTAGCACAAGGCAGACTGACAGGGAAACAGTTTCTCCACGGAAAGCCAGCAGACCTGCCCCTCCTGGGCTCTCTGCTTCTGCTCCTGCTCCTGCCCTACACCCACCCCCATGTCTGCTTGCCTCCTCTGTTCCTGCCTCCCAGTCTGTCCTTCTGTCTGTCTGAGTCTTTCACTAGGCTCCTCACTGACTTTCTATTTTACCTGTCTCAAGATCTCGTCAGTGTCCCACAAGGACAAAGATTTTACCTGTTCTGGCCATTACTGGATTCCTCCTGCCTATGGTGGTCCTTGACCTGATAGGAAATGAATAGTGTTTGAGGGGGATTGTGCTTCCCTCCCTTCTACCCTCCCTCCTCCCCTCTCCCTTCCCTGCCTTCCTCTGTTCTCCCTCTTAACCTCACCAGCAGTTCAGTTCGGTTTGGTTTGGTCTGTTTTTGCGTGTGTGTGTGTGTGTGTGTGTGTGTGTGTGTGTGTAGCATTGAAAACACTACAGCATGGATTTCTTCCCATCCTAGGGGTCACGGAGACTGGACTCAGGTCTACAAGTTTTTCAGCATGCACCTTTCCCCATGCTTTCCCGCTGAACCTGCCAGGCCCCCATCTGCCGTTTGTGTGTGTGTGTGTGTGTGTGTGTGTGTGTGTGTGTGTGTGTGTGTCTTTTGACATGGTCTTCACTCCCTCCCCCTAGTCCTTTGTCTCTTACCTCTTCTGTGCTCTGACTCTTTCTGTCTGTCCTCTCTCTCTCTCTCTCTCTCTCTCTCTCTCTCTCTCTCTCTTTCTCTCTATCACACATACACGCACACACACACACACAGCTTCTTTTTGATGCCTTCCCTGGCTCCTGGCTCCTAAGATGTAGTTTTTCTCAGCCCTGCGAGAGCCCCACCTAAGGAGACAAGCCCGGGATGAAAGGGCTGCCCTGTCCAAGAACCTGTGTCAGATGCAGCTGCCCAGAGCAGTTACACCTGGTCTGATGAGACCCGGTCATCATCCAACTTCTCAAGGAGCCTCACTTCCTCTCTGGGTTAGGATGGAGCAGAGTTCACATAAAGAGGTTGCTGAGCCCAGACCCCACCTCCAGCCAGTCCCCTAGGGGAGATCGCCTTCCCCGGTTCCCTCCTCTGGAAAGTAGAAGCTGTAGTGCCATTCTCTGGACACAGCACTGAGCAACGGGCCAAGCACTTCACCGTAAGTGATTGCTTCAGTTTCTCCGTATGTGCAAGGGATTTGCCAGGGAAAATGGACAAAGGTGTGTAAAATCCCCATCATCCAACTGTACAAGCACCGGAGGCTGGTCTCAGTGGTGGTGAAGTGCTCTGAGACCTTATCTTTCCACCTACAGCCATGCTGTTGAGCCGGACACTATAAAATGAGGGCGACCTCACAAGTTTTGGGCCTGCACCCACTTGAGTAGGATAACAGCTGAAACTCGGAGAGGAAGAATGATGGATGTCCAAGTCTCCCCCAACTCAATGTCAACCCCACCCCACCCCCATCCCCACCACCACCACACTATCTGGCTGCAAGGTAAGGCTGGACTCTAGGCACCCTAAATCCAGTATCATCACTGTTACATAAAATTTATACTTATATAAAATATAAATATATAGTTTGTCCTCAAAGCTGGTGAGATGGCTCAGTGGATAAAGCTAGGAACCTGCTGCTAAACTCCATATCCTGAGCTTAAGTCGTAGGACCACACGGTGGAAGGAGAGACCCAGCTTCCACACATTGTTCTCTAACCTCCGAACTCACAGCAGTGTATGCACATACCCACGTGCATACAAGGTAAATAAAACGTAAAAGAAAAGAAAATAGTTAGGCAGTGGTAGAATATGACTTCAATCCCAGTACTTGGGAGGCAGAGGCAAACAGATCTCTAAGTTCGAGGCCAACCTGGTCTACAGAGTGAGTTCCAGGACAGGCAAGGCTGGTTACACAAAGAAATCTTGTCTCAAAAAAAGAAGAGGAGGAGGAGGAGGAGGAGGAGGGAGAGGGAAGGAGAGGGAGAGGGAGAGAGGGAGAGGGAGAGGGAGAGAGGGAGAGGGAGGGAAAGGGAGGGAGGGAGGGAGAGAGGGAGAGAGAGAGGGAGAGAGAGAGAGAGAGAGAGAGAGAAGAGAAGGGTCTTTCAACCCTAGAACTTTCACCATACACACACCATAAGCCAAACCCCAGCTCATAACCTTCCTTGAGTCCAAGCAATTCACTGGGCAATGGTGAGCTTGCAAGAGGAAGCATTTATGAAGGAAGGAGCCCGGGTCCTGGGAGGCTGAGGACTGAAGCAGACATAAAGCAGGCTGGAAGCAGCTACAGCTGTGGGTGATGGGGCATTTGAGACACCTCCGCAGTAGTGTCTGCTATTTGCAAGCAAGTGTTATTCCTGAGTGTGGCTCATCTTATACATGGAAACAAGAGTGGGAGGGTGGCACGCAGAGGCTTCCCCAGGCAGGAAGGTGGGTAGGAAGGTGGCAGCTCAATGACAAGATTATCCTGGGAACAGTGAAGGGTAGAGAGATGCCTGTGTGACTGGCGGCCTGGTGAAGTCCAGTGGATTCCTAGACTAAGTCACACAGGTGCCTTCAGGTAGCAGCCAAACTCATGGGCGGCGTGCTGGGAGAGGCCCCGCTGGGGCCCAATATCTAATCAGCACATGCTTCATTCTGTCACCTATGTGTCTGGATTTCAGTGGTAGGGTGGGACTGTTAACTGAGCAGCCTGAGATGGCCAGAGATAGGGCTGGCATGTGAGGGAAGAGACAGGAAAAAGGCTCCTGAGCAGGGCCCTCTGGCTGCTGGACTGCATGATAACACTAATCCCCCCCACCCCCATTTTTGGAACCTGTTTTTTATTTCTCAAACTTGTCAGAGCTGTGTGAGTCACACTGAATTCCTATGCCTAGCTGCCAGTGGTTGGGAGGTTGGCTGGTTCATGTCAAAACAAATCAAGGCAAGGTTTGAGCATGAGGTTGAGGCTGGGTTCTAGGTATGGGTGAAAGATAGCACATCTCAAAGGGGAACTGTATTCAAAACACCGACTTGCTCTGCTAGGCATTGCCTTGGAACTCTATAAACAAGATTCAGGTGCAAAGAGAGGCTTAGAAACAAAGGAATTGGGCTCGAGCTTAGTGAGAAAAGAAGAGGGGAAAAATCAGGAAAAGGGCAGGAGAGATGGCTCAGTGGTTGGGAGCGTCTACTGCTCTTCCAGAGGTCCCGAGTTCAATTCCCAGCAACCACATGGTGGCTCACAACCATCTGTAATGGGATCTGATGCCCTCTTCTGGTGTGTCTGAAGATAGCAACAGTGTACTCACAAAATAAATAAGTCTTTAAAAAAAGAAAAAGAAAAATATCAGGAAACAAACAAAAACTAAGCCAATGAAAAGTGGATCTAGTTATCCTATGAATGGGCATGAGAAGTCCCTGCTGGGCAAAATAAAAAGGGAACCAGGATCCCATACAGAGCTCAGGATATAAAGAGAATAGAGGGAACTGGAAAGTGGCTAAGCTGCTAAGAACATTTACTGCCCTTGAAGAGGAATGGGGTTTGATATGCAGCACTCAATATTAGGCAGTTCACAACTCCTGTTCCAGGGACTCCAATCCCCTCTGGATTCTGTGGGCACACGCATGCGTGTGGCGCACATAAACTCATGCAGAAACACACACATACATATAAATAAAAATAACCAATAAGTACTTTTGAAACAGAATAGAAACTCATTTTCACAGAGTACAATTTCAAGGTTTAAACCTGCATCGCCTCCTTTCCTTTCCAATATCTACGCCAATAAGCTGTGTGATCCCCACTGGAAGGAGGGAAAGTAAATTTGTGATGTTTCCACGGGTGGCAATGCTGGCACCTCCAGCACATTTTTCAGATTCTGGAGATATTGGCTGCTGGGGAGAACTCCCCCCAGGAACTGCCTTTGGCTTCAGGGCATAGCCACACTTCACAGAGGCCCATTACTTTAAGGAGAGGTCTATCCCTGCAGCAAGGAGTCAGCAGATCTAGTTCAGGCTTACTTAACCTCTTCCCCTATGTGTGGACTTTTCCCTCCAAGAAAGTTTTAGGCAACATCAAGTACACATGTGTATAAAATAAATATACATGATGGCCAGAGCAACGGCTCAGTGTGAGGTGGAAACTTAAGGGTTCTTTGGAAAGGCAGTTGTGTCGGATAGTGTTTTGCTAGAACAAACATGTGAAGGAACGTTTCATTAAAGTAGACGCAGGTGTGAAAGGGTCAGGCAGAGTTGTGAAGGAACATTTCACTGAAGCAGACACAGGAGAGAAGATGTTCCGCTAAAGCAAGCACATAAAAGGACGTGTGATGAAGGATTCTTTCTTAGCTAACGACGCACATGTATTGGTCCACCTTACATTGCATAGTTGAGCTGCATTTGTTGGGACTCCATAGAGAGAAACACACCAAAAAACTTCTGGTGGTGTGCTGCAATTTGTTGCCGCGTCGCGTCCAAGGACTCGGGCTGACTGGATGCTCGTGCTGAGGCAAGACCTGCGCTGAGGCAAGGCACATGGAGGACACGTGATGTTTGGAAAGTATAAATAGGAGTCGACAGAGTGACAGAGAGAAAGCTTGGCTCGCTGGTACAGATAGCTGTGTGAGGATTGTGGGTCTCACTTCTTCACTGATCTTTGCTTCCCTGAGAGAAGCACAACCAAGAACTTCTCCTGGTGTCCCTCCAGGTTCCTCCTGCTGACTGGAGCCGAGGCTGAGGCCTGGCTGTCTTTGCTAGGTGATGTCACCACTATTGCTAACCCGAACCAGATTGCTAATGTATCTGTGAAGTGTCTGTGAATGGATAGAGCTGCCACTGCCTACTAATCTGTGAACTGAACTGCTGATGTCCAGACAACACAGACAGAAGGTACTCCAAAGAACCTTTCTAAACAGGTCCACTTCCCCTATATCCTTTCTCTTCCACTACCACTGGTAGGTAGGTGGAGGGCTACAAAGGACATTAAGTGTTTAAGAACCACCATTATAAATAAGGTTTGAAAAAAATAAAATTACACTCTGTGCTTGAGAGAACTTGCTGCTTTTCATAGGACCAGAGTTCAAATCCCAGCACCCAGATCCATTGGTGACTCATAATTTCCTGTACTTCCAGACATGGTGGAAGGATAAAACTAACTTCTTCCAATTGTCTTCTATAGCCAGAAATGCACTATGGCACTAAGACACACACACACACTACACACACACACACACACACATATATACACACACACACACACACACACCCTACTATTTGGAATCATCATCAACGTCATCATCATCATCATCATCTCTGAGTTTGAGGCTAGCCTGGATTACAGAGCAAGTTCCAGAACAGCCAGGGCTACACAGAGAAACCCTGTCTTGAAACAAAAAAAGTTGGTGCTGAACCAGGTGGATGTGGAAGTGCATGCCTTTAATCCCAGCACTCAGAAGACAGAGGATGACTGCTCTCTGTGAGTTTGAGGCCAGTCTGCCTAGTGAGTTCCAGGTTTCTGTATAGAAAAACCATGTCTCAAAAAAAAAAGTAAAAATAAAAATAAATAAAAGTTGAAGTCTAGAAGTTTCAAGAGAATGTTGTCATAGTTACCGTATCTATTAAGCCCATTAAAACTATGACTATTTCAGGGTCATCTTGGCCACCTTTAAGCTAAGGGAATGTCAACAGTGAGAAATCCCCACGTGGGTAGAAGAGACCACCCTGGCCATCATCAGGAGAAAGAAATGTTTCTACAGAATGGGAACATGGTGCCTAAGTCCCACTCAGGTGACTCACTGAGATGCCTCTGGTGTCCCTTGCCTGGCATTAGAGTCATATGATCAAGCACAGCCACTGTGGTCTGAACAGGGCACAGTGATCAAGGGCTCAGCTCATAAAAGGTAAAGGTCTATATCTCCACCAGGTGAGAAGAAAATGCCTGTAAACGCTCAGGGGAGCCAGGCAAGGTGGCACTCATGCCTTTAATCACAGCACTCGGGAGGCAGATGCAGGCAGATTTGTGTTAGCTCAAGGCCAGCCTGCTCTACAAAGCAAGTCCAGAACACTGAGAAACCCTCTCTCAGAAAACAAAAACAAAACAAACAAACAAAAAAGCTCAGGGGTACTGGATGTGGTAGCATAAACCTCTGATCACAGCACTCAGTAGGCAGAGGCAGGTGGATCTCTGTGAGTTCAAGGCCAGCCTGGTTTACATATCAGGTTCCAAGAAAGTCAGGGATACATGGAGAGACCTTGTCACAAACAGATGGATGGGAAGACAGACAGACAGACATACAGACAGACAGACAGACAGACGGACGGATGGACGGACGGACAGATATAGTCAGAGGAGTCTGCTCAGGGTTGAAAGAGGCTAGCAACACCAGTTGCAGCTTGAAAAGGGACTTCTACTCCAATGTTGCAGCCAGTACACTAACCTCTGTTAAGTGTCACTGGAAGTTAGCCAGGTGGAGGCTAAGACAAGAGGATCACAATTTCAGCTAGCCTGGGCTACAGTGTGTGACACTGCGTCAAAACACCCCCTGGAACAAAAACAAAAGCTACAACCAAGCCCAAGATTTTACAGGAAGCAAAGCAAACTCAAGCAGGAGCCTGGAGAAAATGGGTTAAACTTAGAGAAACAAACGGAGAAGGGCAGGCCGGTGGGTGGGCTGTGTGTGTCCCTGTTCTCCTAGAGTCTCACTTCAAGGCTGATCACCTCTCCTGAGCTGTGTAGCATGTGACTGGTCACTGCCTCTCCCCAGGACCTTCTCCAGCTTACAGAGGTCTTCATGCAGGCCCTCTGCTCTGGGGTGACCATGGCCTATGATTGGCTAATGGCAAGCTACACTGGTCACCCATTACCTTGCTTCAATTGAAGGTACCGCTAAAGGGTCCTTCTGGCTTCAGGACTCTTGGTGGGATGATAGCTGAGACCTCTCCAACCAGTCGGTGTCTTAGTTTGGCTTCTGCCTCTCCCAAGCTTGCCTTCCTTGCCTTCTCTAAATCACATCCTCCACTGAACCCTCAGCTGCAATTGTTCCAATCAAGGTTGGTTCCCAAGAAATTCAACTGAATGCAGACTTAATGGTAAACTTACACATGATAAGTAACCAAGCATACACCTTCCCTACAGTGTCCTGGAGGGGACCTCTCAAAGTTGACAAATGTTTTCTTATGTTAAGCCATAAGTTTTTAATTCAGCATTTATTAAGGGACCAAAGGTTTAAAAATATATCTGCCCGACAGTAATTGCACATGCCTTTAATTCCAGTACTTGGAATACAGAGGCAGGAGGATCTTTGTGAGTTCGAGGCCAGCCTGGTCTACAGAGGAGTTCCAGGACAGCCAGGGCTACACAGAGAAACCTTGCCTTGAAAAACAAAAAGGAATAAACAAAAGGGGAGGGGACCACATCCATCATAGGAACAGATCCAAGATTTGAAACCTCCTGGTTTTATTAATCAATCATTTATTTTATTTATTTAAAACATTTTTAGACTTCTTTTATATGTGTTTGTCTCCATATATGTGCACCATGTGCATGTATATATAGTGCCTTCAGGGATCAGAAGAGAGTTTTGGAGTTCCTTGAACCGGAATTATAGACAGTTGTGAGGCATTGTGTAGGTGCGGGAAACCAAACTTAGGTCCTTAGCAGAAGCAACAAGTGTTCTTAGCCAATGTGCCCTCTCTCTAGCCTCCCTGTTATTTGTTTTTAAAGACTGCGACCAAACTCCTCACGAATGTGATTATCTGGCCTCAGCCTCCCAATTTGCTGAGACTATATTCAAGGGCCACTTAACCTGCTGGTTTTTTTTGGTTGGTTGGTTGGTTTGGTTTGTTTTATTGTTTTTTTTTGTTGTTGTTTTTGTTTTTCTCTTGTATATACACTGCTTAAGAATCTATATTGTAAGAAAAACAACAGTATCTAAATTCAGTGTAAAAGGGAATCGATTGTAAAGTTGTTCATGACACTTGAAAACAAAATAATCCATGTGGGTGGAATAATCTTTGACATAGTGTATCAATGTCATGTGATACTATGTAAACTCTGGCTACAAGCCTATTCTGAGGACAGAATTCTGTTACCGCCCAGTTTGTTACTCTCTTGCAGGGCACTCAAACTATTTTTCCTAAAAGTAGTAACAAACTATGTAGGCTTTCTGGTGCTTTACTTTCTTTTGCTCGGGCCTTGCTATTATCTTGCCTCAGCTGATCAGGTACTATGATTACAAGTATGTGCCACCATGCCTGGTTTAAAGATCTCATTAATTGTAAAAATATTTGATAAACTATAAACCAGTCATCCCAGCACTAGGGGTTGGTGATCATGATTCTGTATGCAACAGTTCTGTGATGCCACAGTGCTCTAGTCTGGTAGGGTAGACAAGAGCTGTAACTCTTCAACACATTTCAGACTCTGAAATGCAGTGGTTTTCAACCTCCCTAGTTCTGCAACCCTTTTATACAGTTCTTCCTGTTATGGTGACCCTCAACCATAAAATTATTTTTGTTACCACTTCATAACCGTAATTTTGCCACTGTTATGAACAGTAATGTAAATCTCCATGTTTTCCAATGGTCTTAGGTGACCCCTGTGAAAGGTTTGTTTGACAACCCGGGGTCGAGACCCATAGGTTGAGAACCACTGTTTCAGAAGTAATACCATTTTGGTTGGGGTTGGGGAAGCTAAACTGGGGGCTAGGGAAATGGCTCTGCAGATAAGAACATCAGCTTCTCTTCCAGAGAACCCAGGTTTGATTCTTAGCACTCACATGGTGGCATTCAAGCTCCCACTCCAGAGGACTTGAATACCCTCTTCTGACCTATGTGGATACAACATGCATGTGGTATAGGGACTCATGTAGAAGCAAAACACCCACACACATAAAATAAAAATGTCTTAAAGAAAGGAAAAAGTCCCGCTTGGCCTACAGAATGAGTTCCAGGACACCCAGAGCTACACGGAGAAACTCTGTCTTGAGAAACAGAAAGAAATGAAGAGTGCAGGTGTGTCGGGGTGAGGGGTTGCAAAGCACCCCCTGTGCCAATCCCAATGGGCTTTCTGTTGCTACCGGTTGGTTTAGCAGCAGACCTGGGAGACTGAGTGGCTGAGCATTTCTCGAATGCTTTGCAGGCAGACAACAAAAAAGGGTCATTTTCCTCTGTTGGGTGTTGTTGTGACTGGTGTGTAGTTCCTATCTGCTGCCACATCTTCCATCCTTGAAAGGCTTTGACTTCGGGATGAGTCTGCCCCCGAGGGTGGCAGAGACAGAGACAGAAAGCTGGTTCCTCTGCAGTTTTCAGCGGCTGATTGTCTACAGCCGGCTCCCTTTCGGCTTCCTCCTGGAGCGAGGTACCCTGTTTTCTGGTGGTTTCATAGTTGGAGTCAGGACAACATGCTTAGTGTTGCCAAGGGACATTCTGGGCCCTAGCTACAGAAAGAGCAGGATCGGCAGCACAGAATGGCAGAGGCAGAAGCTGGACCAGTGACGGCGATGCTGCCAGCCGCCAGGGAGAGGCCAGATGGGCCAGGGCATGGCAGAGTACGCCAAGAAGATGCCAGACCGTTTCCTGGAGGGTAATGGGGGCAGGGATGGACTTTTTTTTTTAATTTGGTCAAGAGTCCTGTGCAGCAAGGTGATTTTTAAGATTTGTCTCTTAGGGAGATCTTTTAACTAGAACGATCGGAAGCTAGAGAGGAACAGGTAGAGGCCAACGGGAAGGGTTGTGGATAGCTTACAGGCAGGGCCAGGCAGGAAGACACAAAAGTAGGAACAGGAAGAGACCAGAAGTAGGAAGCCCCGCCTGATAACATATGCCAACAACCCTAGCACCTGGCAAATTGAAGTAGGAGGACCAAGAGTTCAAGGCCAGTCTAAGATGCATAGTGAGTTTAAGGCCAGGCTACAGTATGTGTAACCTTGTAGGAAGAAAAGGAGAGAGGCAGGGGAAGGGGAAAAGAAAAGTGAAGTTGCGGAGTGCTTGGACTGGATGGTGAGCTGGTTGTGGGGGGCAAAAGATGAGGTTCCCATTGGGTTTCAGGCTTGGGCATCTGAAGGGCAGTGTGGTGAAAGAGGAACACACAGAAGTGTGTGGAAAACAAAGTTAGGGCTAGACGAGATGTGGTATGGAAGACACCCCACTGGAAGGCCTCCAGCCCCTTTCAGATCACTGTCTAGGCTTGCTTTGGGGAGCTATATTCTATAAGAGACCATCTTGAGGTCACTACCATAAGTCTCAATAAATGGTGGACTATAGTCTGTGCCAGGCCAATAATAGGGCATGTTTTCCTCTGAAATAACTTTGTTTGTTTGCTTATTTCCAAGTTAGGGTTTCTCTGTGTAGGCAGTCCTACCTGTCCTGGAACTAGATCTATAGACAAGCTGACCTAGAACTCAGAGATCTGCCTGCCTCTGACTCCTGAGTGCTGGGATTTAAGGTGTATACCACCACCACCTGGCTGTTTTTTATTTTGTTTTATAAGATTTATTTATTTTACGTATATTAGTGCCTTATCTGTATGTACACCTGTACACCAGAAGAGGGCATCAGATCCCATTATAGATGGTTGTGAGCTACCATGTGGTTGCTGGGAATTGAACTCAAGACCTCTGGAAGAGTAATCAGTGCCCTTAACCACTGAGCATCTCTCTGATCCTTATTTCTTTGTTTTTTCAAGACAGGGTTTCTCTGGAACTCACTCTGTAGATCAGGCTGGCCTCAGACTCAGAAATCCACCTGCCTCTACCTCTCAAGTGCTGAGACTAAAGGCATGTGTCACCACTGCCCAGCTTCCTTGTTTATTTTTTAAAAAGCTTTTTAAAATTCATTTTTACATTTACTTAGTTGCGTGTGTGTGTGTGTGTGTGTGTGTGTGTATGTGTGTGTGTGTGTGTCTACACTAACAGTGCTGGAAGTCAGAAGACCACGTTTGGGAATTACTATACAGCTTCTGGGAATGAATTCAGGTTGTCAGCCTTGAGGGCAAGCCCCTTTATCCACAGAACCATCTCTAAAGGCCTTTACAGCTCTTTTGAAATGAGGTTTTGCCGTGCATCCCTGACTGGCTTGAATTTACTCTATAGACCAGGCCGGGCTCAAACTTGCGAACCTCCGGCCTCAGCCTCCTGAGTCCTGGGATACTGGGACAGAGTGCCTAGCTCTCTAAGAATGTGCATCGTGGCCTATTGCATAAGGCAGGTAGTTCACCCCCACATGGAGCTTTGCTTTAGTCTGTCCTCTCTAAATAAATGCCCAAGTAAGGGCTTGTATGAAGGAAGTGCATCTGTGACTCAGGTAAGAAGAGAAACTGGGGAAAAGAGCCCTAGTAGTATATTCCAGATGGACGTTCCATCCCACTCAGAGCTAAGGTGGAGAGCCTCGACCTTGGAACAGTATTGGGTTGAAGGATGGCAGAGCTATGAGCACCTTGGGCAGGATGTGCACCTCACTTCTCTGAGTCGCCCATTTGAAGACCCAGCACCTACGGATATCTCAAATGACAGCACTGGTCACTCGAGGACGGGAGATGGGAGGCACCTGCTCCTCATTTTCAGATGAAGGCTGTTGGTACACACTGTGTTCAAATCCAAACAGAGTGGAAAGGCCCCATAGTGAAAGGAGAGCGGGGCAGGAGAGGAAAGGTCCAGGGATGATGTCCATGGTAGATCGTGAAAGCCCTGGCTTGGGCTGGCTCCTGGAAGGCTATACCCATCCTCCTCACGAAGTTCTGATGACTGAAGAGCAGGTACATCATAACCTTCCAGTGCATTCTTTTAGGCTCATGACAGTTTGCGTTTCTTAAGATCAAACAATCTCTCCCTATGGCATCTCTCCCCCTTTTTGTCTCTAAATTATTGGTGTATTTCTTTTTTGTTGAGATGCAGGCCTCACGAGGTTGCTGGGATAGTCTTGGACTCCCACACTTCAGCTTCCTGAGTATCTGTGACCTTGGACATGTGACATTTCATGAAAGGTCATGTTGTAAACTTGGAGGCAGAGTATGCCTCTTTTTATTTTTTTTATTTCATTTTGAGATAGGGTCTTACTATGTCACTCTGGCTGTCCTGGAATTCACTCTGTAGACCAGGCTGGCCTGGAACTCACAGAGGTCCACCTGCTCTGCCTCCTGACAGTAATGGCATGTTTCATTGGTTGGTTTTCTTTTTCTCCTCCTCTTCCTCCTCCTCCTTCTTTTCAACTTGACACAAGCTAGAGTCGTTTGAGAAGAGAGAACCTAAACTGAGAAAATGCCCTAACCCAATTGCCCTGTAGAGAAGCCTGTAGGGGCGTTTTCTTGAGGAAGTGTCCCTACTCTTAAACAGGTGGTCCTGAGTTGTATAAGAAAACAGGCTGGGCTGGAGAGATGGCTCAACCTTAAAGAGCACTGACTGCTCTTCCAGAGGTCCTGAGTTCAAATCCCAGGAACCACATGGTGGCAAAAAAACATCTGTAATGAGATCTGATGTCCTCTTCTGGTGTGTCTAAAGACAGCTACAGTGTACTTATATATAATAAATAAATAAATAAATAAATCTTTGAAAAAAGAAAGGGAGAAAGAAAGAAAGCAGGCCAATGCCTTTATCCCAGAACTCTCTAAATCTGAGTTTAGCCTAATCTGCATAGTGAGTTCCAGGATAGCCAGGACTACATAGAAAGACCCTGCCTTTAAAAACAAAACAAACAAACAAAAAAACTGGGGTGGGAGGTGGGGGGTAGCAAGCCAGGGAGAGAGGCAGACAGGAAACTATGTTCCTTCATGTCCTCCACTTCAGTTCCTGCCTCCAGGTTCCTGTCTGGAGCTCTTGCTCTGACTTCCATCAATTGTGGACTGTGATATGAAAGTGTGACAAAATTAACCCTTTCCTTCCCAAATTGTTTTAGTCATGGTGTTTTATCACAGCAATAAAAACCCTAAGACACCCACCATATCCAACCTGCCTGCCTCCCCCCTCTCTCTTTCCCTCTCTCCTTTCCTTCCTTCTCTTTCTTACTCTTTTCTGCCTACTCTTCTCCCTTCCTGACCCTCTCTTGATAGGGTCTTACAAATTCTAAGCTGCCCTCAAATTCACTATGGTGCTGAAGATCCTGGTGTGAGGATTACAGATATAAACTACCATGCCTGGATGATGTGGGTCAGGGAACTGAACTGAGGGCTTTGTGAATGCTAGACACCATCCTACCAACTTAGCTGTATTCCCACTCTTGCATTTTCCACTTAACAATATACAATATACTCTAGACATTTGTCATAACACATATAGATCCATGTCATCCTTTATTTATTTACCCCTCCCCCCAAGACTGGGTTTCTCTGTGTAGCCCCGGCTATCTTGGAACTCACTCTGTAGGCCAGGCTGGCCTTGAACTCAGAAAGCAGAGTGCCTTGGCCTCCCAAATTCTGAGATTAAAGGGGTGCACCACCATCTGGCAACCTGTCATTCTTTACATTCTCAAAATATGGGTTAAACAAATGATCTTCCAAGATTACTCATCACTAAGAATATATGTGTGTTCCAGTGAGCTGCCGGCCCCTTGTCACTATTTCAGCAGATTTTGATTTGGGTTTTGGTTGTTTTTTGTTTCTTTTTCTTTTGTCTGTTTGGAGCAGCCTTATGTAGCTCAGGCTGGTGTCCAAGTTGTTATTTATCTGAGGACAACTTGTGATCCTCTTCTTTCAGCTATCTGAGTGCTGGGATTAGAGGTGTGTGCCACTCTCTTAGCTATCCTTGTCGCTGAGATAAAATATCATGACCAAGAGCAATTTGTAGACAAAAGTGTTTACTTTGGCTCACAGTTCTCCAGGGATGAGCGTCCAATCGCAGCGGGAAAGCACGGCAGTAAGCAGCCGGCCTCCGGCAGAAGCAGGAAGATGAGAGATCACATGTCAATCTACACACAGGAAGTGGAGAGTGAACCGGAAGTGGGGAACAGTGAACCCCTTCAGAGCCCATCCCTTAGTGATGCACGTCCTCCAGCAAGGCTGCACCTTCTAAAGGTTCCACAACTTCCCAAAGCAGGGCGTCCAAAAGACCAAATATTCAAATACCTGAGCCTGTGGGGGACATTTCTCTTTTCAAACTGTCACACTCATTCTGCCCGGTTTGGTTATTTGTTTTAATTTGTTTGTTTAGTTGGTCTGAGTCACTATCTCACTTTTGGCCCAGGAGTTCTGATCCTCTTGACTGAGCCTCCCACGTGCTAAATTGTAGCCCTTTAGCAAGATGAAAATCTGATAGGTCAAACTAGTTTCTCATTGACTTAACTAGCTTTCATTTAATTATAAGTGAGAATGTTCATGTTTTTAGCATGTTTCATTTTATTATTTTAGCATGTTTATTGCCGGTATTTATTTATTTATTTTTGGTTTTTCTTGAGACAGGGTTTCACTGTATAGCCCTGGCTGTCCCGCAACTCACTCTGTAGACCAGGTTGGCCTCGAACTCAGAAATCTGCCTGCCTCTGCCTCCCAAGTGCTGAGATTAAAGATGTGCGCCACCACTGCCCAGCCATTCATTTATTTTTTGAGACAGGGTTTTACTGTGTACCTCTAGTGACCTAGAATTTACTATGTAGACCAGGCTGGTTTCAAACTAACAGAGATCCACCTAGGTGTGAGCCACCTTACACAACTTTTGCATTTCTTAACCACAGCCTTTATCCACCTTGGGTTTGTCTGTGTATTTTGTTAATTTGTGGAGATTACTTCTACTTTAATAAAGTTAGGCTTTTGTTTATAAAACTTCCCCTGCCCTTCTGTGTATAATTATTTACCACTTGCGTTTACAGTGCTTTCCTGTGATATGAAAAGAAATAGACTTTTTCAAGACATAGTGGAACCTGGCCTAGCACTCACTCTGTAGTTCATGTTTCCCTCAAACTTACATCAATCCTCCTGCCTCAGTCTCCTCAGTGCTGGGATAACAGGCATGAGCCACTGTGCTTGACTTAATGTATTTTTTATGCTCTCCGATGTCTTGCCATCTTTTTTCATAGTTTCTAGGTTGCTGTCATGCCTGAAAGTGTGTGCTGGTTCCCAGGGAGTGAAGTCCATGTGAAAGCTGTTCTCCAGAACTTTGATTTCACCATTTGTGCTAAAATCTTGGTTCTGTTTGAAATTTGACTTAGACATGTAGGTCCCCAAGCACTTGATTTGTTAATGACTGGCTGTTTTAATTGTCCCTTACATTCCCAACTGCTTTATTTCAGGGCTGGGGGTGGAACCCAGAGCCTCACAGGTGCTGGCAAGTGCTACCTTGAGCCTCCGGGTGGGGCTTCTTACAAGGACCCAAAGTGAATTGTAAGCGATAGGACAGAGGTAAGAGAAAGTGGGAAGCCTGTCCACAAGAGACCTCTTGCTTCTGTATGAGAGCAGAAAGAGCACGTGTGATCCTTCCTTCTCAGAGAAAGGCAAATGCAATAGTGAGGCTGCCACAGCAGATGGGCTTGGGCATCTCCTGGCTACCGCTGGGTCTGTACCTGGGACCAGCCCTTTTGAGAGAGCAGGCAGCAGCCTGTGTCCGGAGAGCTTCTGTGACCCATGAGTATACGTCTGGGAATTCGACATGAATGTTAACCGGGCGTGTTCACGTACTAGAAGGCTGACCAGTGCAAGGATCTTCCTGTCATTCACAGCTCTCTTACGAAAATTGTGAGTTGTGCTGCTGAGTTTTATCCTAGTAGTCAAGAGGCTGAGGCAGGAAAATTGTTGTGTAGGCAAATTGAGCTTAACCCCGACTCAAAGCAAACGAACAGCCAGCTGGGTGTGGTGGTGCATGCTTGTAGAATCTCAGTACCTGGAGGTGGAGACAGTAGACTCAAGATCGTTCTGAGCTGTACACAGCATTCATGGTCAACTTGGGTTTTATGAGTTCCAGCTTGGGGGAGAAAGAAAGTAAACAGCTTACATGGGATTTGACAATTTTTATCCAAATTACACACACACACAGAGAGAGAGAGAGAGAGAGAGAGAGAGAGAGAGAGAGAGAGAGAGAGAGAGAGGAGACAGAGACAGAGAGAGACAGAAAGAGAGAGAGGGAGAGAGGGAGAGAGAATAGCAAACACATCTATTAGTACCCACTTTGCCACTTTTCCAGTCAAAATATTTTATTTTCTCCTCTGCAAAATTGAACACTATTGATACTGATCTCATAAGCATCACTGTGAGGGATTAAAGAAAGGTGAGTAAAAGCCAGGTGATAGCAGTACATGTCTTAAATCCCAGCACTCTGGGAACAGATGCAGGCAGATCTCTGGGAGTTCAAGGCCAGCCAGGGCTGTTACCCAGAGGGAGAGACCATTGAAAAAAGGTGAGGAAAAAAAATCAAAAAGAGGGGCTAGAGGAGTGACTAAGAGCATTGGCTGCTCTTGCAAAGGACCAGAGTTGGATTCTTAGCACCCATGTTGGGCAGCTCAGGACTGCTTGTAACTGCAGATTCAGGGATCCAATGCTCTCTTCAGGCACCCACATCCCACACACACAGAGACAGAGAGCTGATTGTAGATTGTGGTGACACATTTCTGCAATCACAGCACAAGGCTTAGGCAGGAAAGACCTTGACGTTTGAGGGCCAGATTCCAGGACAGCCAGGACTACATAAAAAGAACACATCAAGCCAGGCAGTGGTGGCACATGCCTTTAATCCCAGCACTTGGGAGGCAGAGGCAGGCAGATTTCTGAGTTCGAGGCTAGCCTGGTCTACAGAGTGAGTTCCAGGACAGCCAGGGCTACCCAGAGAAACCCTGTCTCAAGAATAAAACAAAACAAAACAAACAAACAAACAAAAAGACCGCATCAAATAAATAAATAGATAGATGAATGAATGAATGAATGAATGAATGAATGAACAAATAGGGCTGGAGAAATGGCTCAGTGGTTAGGCACTGACTGCTCTTCCAGAGGTCCTGAGTTCAATTCCCAGCAACCACATGGTGGCTCACAAACATCTGTAATGGGATCTGATGCCCTCTTCTGGTATGTCTGAAAACAGCTACAGTGTACTCACATACATAAAATAAATAAATCTTAAAAACAAAAACAAAAAACAAAAGCAAAAACCAAATACACAGACACCATGAAGAGCAACCGAAGATGGACCAGAAGGAATTCTCTGGAGAAGCCAAAGCTGGTTGGGTTATACAGATGCTTCTAATTTCCTTCTTTACAATAGTTTCGTCTTTTTCAAATTTTCTAAAATGACATAACATAATTAGGAAATAAATAAATTTGTTTAGGTGAGTAAGCAAACTGTTTTTATTGTTCTTTAAATAACCAATTACATGGTTTGAATGTAAATGACTGGCTCTTTGAAAAAGTATGGTCAAAAATTTAAAACTGTATACCTACTTCCCAAGTGCCCGAGGGTACTCCACCAAGTCTCCTGCTCGAGCTCTCTGTCTCTCCTCCCCTCCTGTCCTTCCTTGTCTCCCCTCTCCCTCCCTCCTCCCCTCTCACTCTTTATTGAGACAGTGCCTTATTTTATAGTCTAGGTCAGCCTAGTGCTCTCCACTTTCCGGCCTCACCCTCCCCATTGTCAAAACCAAAGGTACACAAGTTGTTTCCGCTGTCTTGGAACTCTGTAGAGCAGGCTGGCTTTGAACTCACAGAAATCTGTCTGTCTCTGCCTCCTGAGTGCCTGGATTAAAGGCATGGGCCACCACTGCCCGGCTCTGTTTCCTTATGTAACTTTTGAAACTGAAAAAAAAAAGTCACCATTAGTGATTTAATATAAAGAAACATAACTTAAATTAGTGTGGAGGGAGGACCATGTGCCTAGGAGCGGTGTCTGGAATTGAGTTTGTGCTGCTCTGCCTTCGGATGGTTCTCCTCACTGTCTAACAACCTACAAGTGATAACTTCTGGCCTCACAGGCCCAAGTAGATTCTGTTTCTGGAAAGTCAAAGTTCTTGCATGTGTGTACGCACGCGCGTGTCTCACACACACACACACACACACACACCAGGAGGCAAAGTTCTATGCTGAGTGATGGAGTGAGGGATGTGTCCTGGGCAGATCATGGAGAACTGGAGACAGGTTAGAGGCTGGATAAGCAATAGGGAACTACAGAAGGACCAGAGGAAAGAAGATGTGGATTTGAACATCACTTGGTGAAGACCTAGGAGTGGTTACAGACTCAAAAGTCAGGGCTAGAGAGTAAAATCCTATTTTTCAGATCCAGGAGGAGGGACAGCTTTCATTATTTGGGTGAGGGGACATAGAGAAATGCTTAAGAACTGTATTCCAGCAGGGAGGTGGTGGCACACACCTTTGATCCCAGCACTCTGGAGGCAGAGGCAGGCAGATCTCTGTGAATGTCTACAGAGTGAATTCCAGGAGAGGCAGGGCTATCTAGAGAGACTCTGTTCCAAAACAAACAACAAACAAACACAAATAAATAAATAAACAAACATGTACACGCTAGACAAATGTTCTGAGATATATTCTCTGCCCATGTTATAATTGGTTATCGCCCTAGGTTGGCTCCTCTTCGGAATCTGCCTACCAGCATACAGCACTGTGGCACACCCCAGCTATTTTTGTTTGTTTGTTTGTTTGTTTGTTTAATTTAATTTTATGTATTTGGGTGTTTTGCCTACATGTCTGTCTGTGCACCATGTGTATGCAGTACCCACAGAGGTCAGAAGAGGGCATACAATAACCTGGACCTGGAGTTATAGACAGTTGTGAGCTGCCAAATGGGTGTTGGGAATTGAACCCAGCCAGGTCCTCTAGAGGAACAACCTATCCTCTTAGCCATTGAGCCATCCCTCCAGCCCCTGGGGCTTTGTTTGTTTATTTTGAGACAAGGTCTCACTGTGTTGCTCTGATAGACCTGAAATTCTCTTTGTAGAGCAGGCTGGCCTGTAATTCATGGCAATCTTGCCATCTCTGCCTCTGGAAAGGCATATGCCACAACACCTGGCCAGCCTCTACCCTTTTTCACTTTTCATTTTAAGATACGGTGTCAATAAGTTGCCTGTACTAGCCTGGGACTTGAAATCCTCCTGGTTTGGTGTCTGAGTATCTGGGATCACAGGTCTGTACCTTCGGGATCGATAATGATACTGTTCTGTGCTTCAGTAAGTTCATCTGTGAAGTGAGAAATAATGGTACCCACCACAGGTTTTGAGGATTAAGGCAGTTAGCAAATGGAAAATGCTTAGGACGGTGCCTGGCATTTGGCAAAAACTTTTTTTGTTTTTTGCTTTTTTTTTTTTTTTTTTTTGGTTTTTGAGTCAGGGTTTCTCTGTGTAGCCTTGGCTGTCCTGGAACTCACTCTGTAGACCAGGCTAGTTTCAAACTCAGAGATCTGCCTGACTCTGCCTCCTGACTGTTGGCATTAAAGGCATGAGCCACCCATAGCGGATTCAGCAAGAACTTTGTAAATGTTAAGTCATCTAATATTCTTGGGTACAGTACTGAAAGAACTTAGCTGTTTGTGTGTGTGTGTGTGTGTGTGTGTAAACATTCATTTCTATGTATGTCTAGATCAGAGAAAAATAAATGGGAGTCAGTTCTCTTCTTTCATCTTGTGGGTCTCAGGATCAAGCACAATTCGTCAGGCTTTGTGACAAGCACCTTTATACACTGAGCCCTCTTGTTGGCCCCCTTGGCTGGGATTTGGAGGACAGGATTCTGGTCCTTGTTTTGCTGTAGCTATGACACGTGACCATGAAGATGTTCTTCTCACTCAGGCTCAGCCTCATGTGTGAGATCATGTCTAGTTCTGCAACCACCTGAACCAGACCCTCTATTTACCTTGGGTCACCCTCTGCCTCTACCTCTGCCTCTGCCTCTGTCCCATCCTACCACCCAGACCAAGAGATTGCCACTAAGTCCCAACTGGGTCCATTCTTTTTTTAATTTGTTTTGCTTGATTTTCTGAGACAGGGTCACATATAACCCAGGCTGCCCTCAAATTTACTATGTAGCCAAGGCTGGCCTTTTCTCCTCCTCCTCCTCCTCCTCTTCCTCTTTCTCCTCTTCTTCTCCCTTCCCCTCTTCTTCGTTCTTCTTATTCTTTTTCTTCTTTTTGACACAGGGCCTCCCCAAATAACCCTGGCTATCTTGGAATTTATTATGTAGACAAGCTGGACTCAAACTTGGAGTTCTACCTGCCTCTGCCTCCCAAGTGCTAGGATTAAAGGCGAGTGCCACCATACTTGGCTCTGCCTTTCTTACTGCTAGGATTATAGGATGTAACACTATACCCAGTCAGTGGTTTCACCTCCTGGCTCTTGCTTTCACAGCCAAGCCTCCCATCTTTCTTTGGAATGTGATCTTCCTGGCTCTGTCATGTTCAGGCTCCTGGGTTCCTTCATCTCTTCCAGTCGGCACTCTCTAACTTCTTCCCTACCTTCCAGTCCTCAGTCTCCCTCTTATATGTAGATTTTTTCTGGACCTCTCTCAATACACTCTGTGTTCTGTCTCCAGGCCATGTCCTCTGGTCCCCAGGCTTCAATAATCTCTTCTAAGCAGAAGAGATATACGTCAATATCTCTCTCCAGATCTTCTCTGAGCTTTGGTCCTGTGTGGCCAGCTGGGGTTTGGCCACCCACACCTATCTCTCTGAACCAAGATTCATCAGCCACCAGCCTTTACAAACTCCTTGCCTAAGGGCAACACCACTGCCACCTACATAGATGCTGTGTTGTCAGCTTTCCATCACTGTAACAAATTACTTGAGATAATCAACATGTAAAGACGAAAGGTTTTCTTTGGCTCATGGTTTCAGAACATGGTCTCCTGGTTCTATTGTTTTGGGCTGTGGTGAAACAGAACATCATGGCAGGGTCTTAGTAGCTCTCTAAAGACACACCCCCAGTAATATAATTTCCTTCCACAAGGCCCCATGGTTATCTTAAAGTTTCTACCATCTCCTAATAGCTGAGGCCTTGTCCTAACACCCTTGGGTCAGGATTTGATCTCCGGCACTGAATAAGCCAGGCGTGGCAGTCTATGCCTGCAGTCCTAGGACAGTCTGGCCTATAGGAGACCTGTCTCAAAACAACAACAAACCTCAAAAGGTCATATTTTATGTTGGTCAAATAACAATGAAAATTCCATGAAATTTTTATTTATTTTTTTTAGAAAATAAAAGATTAAAAAAAACTAATTCCAAAATTTACATGAAAATGCAAAGAAATTAATAAATTATAATGCTGAAAAAACACAGTTAGGATTTGTACCAGGGCATATGATGATTCGTTATGATTGGGTACGGTGGCACGTGCCTAGAATCCTAAAACTCAAGAAGCTGACGCAGAAGGATCACCATAAATTCAAGGCCAGCCTGTTCTACGTTATGAGTTTCTAGCTCAAAAAAAAAAAAAGTTAAAAAAAAGAAAGAGAGAGAGAGAGAGAGAGAGAGAGAGAGAGAGAACAGAAAGCAGAAAGGAAGCAGGTACTGAGGTGTAACTCAGCTGGGAAAAAGCTGAGCTAATGTGCACCAAGTCCTGAACGCCATCTCCAGCACCTCCTAAACTAGTCCTGGTGGTACATGTCAGTAATTCCAACACTGCGGAGGCAGGAGGATTGAAAGCTCAAGGTCATCTTTATCTACACAAAGAGCTCCAGATCAACCTGGACCGCACAAATCTCTGACTCAAAGAAAAATACTTTTTCTTTATGAAGCTTCAGAAGCACAGGGTAGACAAATAGATTAGTAACACAGAGCAGAGACTCTAGAGACATCACACAGATGTGAAAAGGCCACTGCCATTCCCTGGTAGGAAAAGAGTTTTACAGATACTCGCGTGCGCGCACACACACACACACACACACGCATATACACATACATACATGTAGGGTTAAATGGGGTCCTGCAGCCGCTCAGGGACTGCTCCGGGAGGTGGGACTCCAGAGTTTTGACTGTGCTTACCCCCTGCAGGTGCCAGCCGGTGTCCAGCTATGGGAAACTGCAGAACACCACTCCAGGGTGAGGGAGCACAGTCTGAGGTCCTGGGGACAGCCAACACTGGCTTGGGGGTCCCGGGGCCTGCAGAGTTCTCAGGCTCTTGGGCACCCAGGCACTGCTGTGAACCACAGAAGAGCTGAGAACAGAGTGAGGGCCTGCAGGCTGGATCTAGCCCAGGGCCGAAGGGGAAAGGGAGCACTTGGTTTGCTAGTGGCTGGCTGACTTGGCTTGGTGGTCATGACTGGGAGCACAGAGAGGCCTTCTGAGGATGATTAAACAGCCAGCTCTTTAGGTGAAGTCCTTCTCTATTGCTTCCCACAGCAGATCCCGATGAAAAGAGACAGTCCATAGTTTTTTTTTTTTTTTTTTGGTTTTTTGAGACAGGGTTTCTCTGTATAGCCCTGGCTGTCCTGGAACTCGCTCTGTAGACCAGGCTGGCCTCGAACTCAGAAATCCGCCTGCCTCTGCCTCCCAAGTGCTAGGATTAAAGGCGTGTGCCACCACCGCCCGGCCAGTCCATAGTTTTAAGACATTTATTGCCATGGTGGCAAGTGGATGAGTAAAACCGGACCCCACTCCTCAGGGTGGGTTTGAGGTTAAATACCTTTTACAGGGAGGGGTGTCTGAGAAGGAAAGTTTATTGGCTAAGCCTCCAAGCCTTTAGGTACCTCATTAAAATGGAGATCTGTCTTGAGGCTACTTGACCACAGGTCAGTCATATCCTTTACCTGTGGAGGGGCTTGAAGCATTGCCCTTATGTGACTGACAGCCACAAATCTATGGAGAGCTTCGGTCTTGTGTCAGGAGCCTAGTGTCTGGGAACCAGATAAAACGCCTGCTGTTCCTCAGGGTCACCAGGGTTTCCAACCTTAGCTCAACCAGGAACCAGCTGCCCTTCATGGTCCTACACATACACACACACAAAAGAAAAGGTTACCCGGCAGTGGTGGCACACACCTTTAATCCCAGCACTTGGGAGGCAGAAGCAGGTGGATTTCTGAGTTCAAGCCTAGCCTGGTCTACAGAGTGAGTTCCAGGACAGCCAGGGCTATACAGAGAAACTCTGTCTCAAAAAACAAAAACAAAAACAAAACACAAAAACAAGAGAGAGAGAGAGAGAGAGAGAGAGAGAGAGAGAGAGAGAGAGAGGGCACCAGGCACCAAGCTTAGTGTGGTTGTACACACCTGGAATCCCACACTTGGGAAGCTGAGTCAGGAGCTTTGTGAGTTCAAGGCCAACCTGGGCTATGAAACTAGATCTGGTCTCCAAAATTGAAAAAGAGGGAGGAAGAAGAAATTTGAGGATCTAGCTTAGTTTGTCTAGCATATCTGTGACCCTGGTTACTTTACAGGACTGTGGCTATATGGGTCCTCATATTAAGGTTGTTCTGGACATTGGAAATGTTCAAATTTATTAAATTAAAAGTGATTACATTTACTTGGGTTTTAGGGGTTTTGCTCTTTTTTCTTTTTCTTTCTTTCTTTCTTTCTTTCTTTCTTTCTTTCTTTCTTTCTTTCTTTCTTTCTTTCTTTCTTTCGAGGCAGGGTTTCTCTGTATAATCCTGGCTGAACTGGAACTCATCTGTAGACCAGGGTGTCCTTGAACTCATAGATCTGCCTGCTTCTATCTCCTAAGTGCTGGGATTAAAGTTGTGTGCAACACTACCAGGCTACGTGTGTGTGTGTGAGTGTGTGTGTGTGTGTGTGTGTGTGTGTGTGTGTGTGTGTGTGTACAAGTCGGTACTCTCCTACAAGAATGTGAGACAATCTAAGATACTCAGGCTGACAAGCTTAGCAGCAAGTGCCTTACATGCTGGGCCATCCCAACAGCTCCTGTGTTCTCAATTTTTATGTAAGTAGGAGTTATAATTCAAATGATATTCTTTTGCTTTAGGAAATATGGAGCTAGAGAGTCAGCTCAGTTGTTAAGGGCATGTACTACTTGCACTTGCAGAAGATCCTAGTTCAGCTCCCGGCACCTGCCTCAAGTGGCTCGGAGTTGCTGTAACTCCAGCTCCGAGGGGTCCAGTGCACTTGTAGAGGCCATGGAACAACTTGCAGGAGTCCATTCTCTTTCTCTACCATGTGGGTTCTAGTGATTAAATCCAGATCATCAGACTTGGCCACAAACACCTTTATCTCTGAGCCATCTCACTGGCCCTCTTTTCCACTCCTCTGACAGGTGCCAGCTCCTTTCCTGTGAGTTCTTCCCAAGCCCTTTGCTAACTCTTTCTATGCTCCTAGAACCTACATGCATCATTTGAACTATCATTTTTCTCTATTTCCGAGGACTTTGAAAGTATAAGTATCGGGCTGGAGAGATGGCTCAGCCGTTAAAGGCTAGGCTCACAACCAAAAATATAAGAGTACAGGTGCACTGCCTACCTCTAGACTGAATGCTCTCAATTTAACCCCAATTTCCCAAGTCTGTTTCTTACTACTGTTTATCAATTCCATGTCCTGGAAGGGTGATTTCCATGAACCTAGGAAACCTGGCCTCTGGTTCAACTTTCAGGGGCCTCTAGCAGGAGAGTGGAATTGTCGTCACCCATCCCTCTCCCTCTCCCCTCCAGGGTCAAGGTTCTGTTAGGGGAACCACTTCTGTAGCCCATTTCCAGTGCTTATCTGGTTCTATGATAATCTTTTCACCCAGTCAGAACTGTAGAGGTAAGGATGCCCTCTGCCTCAGGGAACCTCACCATTTCCTGTAGGTTTTCTTAGCCCTCCTCATCTATGTTAAGGGCAGTGGTCCCTTGGTATCTATGAGGGATTGTTTTTCAGGACCCCAGGCAGACCCACAGATGCTCAAGTCCTTAATTACAGACAACTTTCACTTCCTCTTGTGTAACTTTGCCATTTCAAGATTCCTTTCAATAGCCAATACAATGAAATGCTATAGAAATAATCTGTGGGCCAGGCAGTGGAGGCGCATGCCTTTAATCCCAGCACTTGGGAGGCAGAGGCAGGCGGATTTCTGAGTTCGAGGCCAGCCTGGTCTACAGAGTGAGTTCCAGGGCAGCCAGGGCTAAGAGAAACCCTGTCTCGAAAAACCAAACAAAACAAAACAACAAAAAAAAGAAGAAATGAAAAAAAAAAGAAAAGAGAAAGAAATACTCTGTGTGTGGTCTGGAGAATTAGAGAGTAATCACCAGTAATCACAAAGGATGCCTGTATCTCTCTCTCTCTCTCTCTCTCTCTCTCTCACCATTTGTTTGCCTTTTATTTTTTTGTTTTTTTGATTTTTGTTTTTTGAGACAGGGTTTCTTTGTTTACTCCTGGCTGCCCTAAAAGTAGCTCTGTTAACCAGGCTGGCCTCGAACTCAGAGATCTGCCTGCCTCTATCTCCTGAGTGTTGGTATTAAAAGTGTGTGTCACAACTCAGCCTCTTTTTTTGTTGTTGTTTTGAGACAGGGTCTCACGTAGCCCAGGCTGGCCTTAAACTTCCAGCCCTCCTGCATCTATTGCCTAAAGGATATGAATATAGACACAGTTTTATGCAGAGCTGGGAATTGAACTCAGGGATTTATGCTTACCCAGCAAGCTCGCCACTAACTGAGCTACGTCCCTGACACTTACTTCCTGTACATTTTGCTCTGTGGTTCGCTCCATCTCTAGACGCAGAGCCCAAGAGCACAGAGGGCCAACTGTGGGGCCTCTGTTAAACTCTCTTCATGGAGCCCTTTCCACTGCTGCCCGTTCCCTGCTAGCATCCTGGCCACACCCTCTCCACCCTCAACCTATTCATTGTCTGTTTCTCCATCATTTGGCTGTGAGAGCCCATTCGATGGAGACTCAGCAGTAGCAGGGTGGGGATGGAGACAAGGCCCATGTGCTCACTCTTGAGGAGCTGACAGAGAGAGCAGAACAGATGCAGTCAGGGTGGAGTAAAACAGGAGACCCTAGAGGCAGCTCCAAAGAGGCAGCTCTGGGAAGGAACATTCCAGAAGGATCAAAACTCAGAGGACTCCTTCCCTTGGGGCACACAGGAGCTGCGTGCCTACTTGTCACCAAGGTTTAGGGATGAGATAACTGCCCACCGGAAAGAATAGAGCTGGTTTGAGGTTTCTTCACAAACACTCAACAGGCTAGAATCTTATACGGTTGGAAAAAAATCTAACACTCCCATGGGATGCTAGAAACATCTCCACAATACACCATGGCAGTCTGTAAGGAGTGAGAGCCTCTCCCCAGGCCCCTCACCCCAGCTCTCATGCCTCATGTCCTAAGTCATGGCTGTTCACACCCTCCACATGCTCTGCCCACGTCTCCACCCAGGGTCTTTCCCCATGAGGTAATCAGCAGATCAAGCTCTAGCTCTCAGCAGGAAGTTCCTCTGGGTGGGCTCTGCCCACCTCTCTGCTTGCTATGCTAACACTGCCTCTGATTCAGTGTCCCCTAACACTGGCTTCTTGCTGTGCCTCCATCAGGGGGGACACTCTCCCTACAAATGTCACCATGTATAGTGGATGCTTTAGTGTGTCACCCAAATCTCCCCTTTGGGGTAGGTTCTCATTCCTCCAGTGGCAGAGGGCACTCACAGCAACAGGTGTAGTGACTGTCCATCAACAGACAGCTGGCCCCTTCGCCCACGGCTGTTCAAGAGTGGCTCAGAGCCCCAGCCCTGGGGCCTCAAGCCCAAGCAAAGCAAGGCTCTCCCAAAGGGCACTTCCCACTCCAGAGTCTGTGGGAGAAAGCAAAGCCTTCTGTGGTGCCTGTAGCCCAGTCTACCTTTTCCCTTAACCGAATCTCGTCCCTCTCTGACTCACAGAGAGTCACAAATGCTTTAAATAAATCCCCCGGCAGTTCCAGCTTCCTAGGTGTCCCGACTGACAGCACAGCACCAGCACCCTCCCTCCTTGTCTCTGCCATATGTAATGTTTCCCCAGGCATCCTACCAGCCTCCGCTCTGTGTGTGTGTGTGTGTGTGTGAGGGGTGCGGTGTGGTATGTATGTGGGGTGTACAGAGAGGCCAAAGGAGGATGTCAAGTATCCTGCTCTACCATTCTGTGTCTTATTTTCACGAGACAAGGTCTCTCACTGAACCTGGAGGTAGGTAGGTGGCCAGCAAGACCCAGTGGTCAGGGGGCTGGAGAGATGGCTCAGTGGTTTAAGAGCACTGACTGCTCTTCTGAAGGTCCTGAGTTCAAATCCCAGCAACCACATGGTGGCTCACAACCATCCGTAACGAGATCTGACACCCTCTTCTGGAGTGTCTGAAGACACCTACAGTGTACTTACATATAATAAATAAATCTTTAAAAAAAAAAAAAAAGACCCAGTGGTCGGACCTCTGTCTGTCTGTCACAGTTCTGGGTTTACAGACATGTCTACCCCCCACCCCACCCCCCAATTGAGACAGGGTTTCCCTGTGTATGCCTATTCTGGAACTCACCCTGAGAAACTGCTCACTGTGGGAGGCCCCATTCCCTAGGAAGGGGAATCTAACTGTATATGACTGGAGAAAGCCAGCTGAGCACTAGAATGGAGAGAGCAGTCAACTGTTCTCTGCTCATGAGAATGGACGTAATGTGACCAGATCTTTCAGACTGCTACAGCTGTGACTTCCCTGCCAGGATGGGCTGGAATCTGGAATCAGGACCCAAATAAATGCCTTCTCCCTTAGGCGGCCTTTGCCAGTATATCTTATCACAGCAAAGGAAAAACCTAAGCAATTGGATATCGTTACTTTAAGTTTTATTTTGTTTATTATTGCATATGATGTATATGTGATGTGTGTGTGTATACACAACTGTGCATGTAAAGGGCAGAGGACAACCTTTGGAGGTCAATTCTCTCTTCACACTATGAATTTCTGGAATAAAACCTCATTTCATGCTTTTTTTTTTCCCATGGCAGAATTTCACTGTGTAGCCCAGGCTGTCCCAGAACTCACAGAGACTGTCTACCTCTGCCTCCTGCATGCTGGGACTAGAGGTATGTGCCACCATGTCCAGCAGCCATTTTCTGCTTATTCTTTAAAAAAAAAATCTTTTTTAGCCAGGTATGGTGATATATGTCTTTAATCTCAGCAGTCAGGAGGCAGAGATAGGCAGAACTCTGTGAGGTGGAGACCAGCTGGTCTACATTAGAGATTTCCAGAACATCCAGGACTACATAGAGAGCTCCTGTCCCAAATGAACAAACTGTCTGTCTGTCTATCTATCTATGTATCTATCATCTATCTATCTATCTATCTATCTATCTATCTATCTATCTATCTATCTATCTATCATCTATCTATCTATCAATCATCTATCTATCATCTATCTATCTATCTATCTATCTATCTATCATCTATCTATCTATCTATCTATCTATCTATCTATCTATCTATCTATCTATATCTATATATCTATCTAGGCAGAGTCTATGCTGCGCAACTCAGGCTAGGCTTGAACTCATGATTCTGTGTCTTCTGCCTGCCAGGTTGTGGGATTACAGGAAGGCACCACCACGCCCAGCTTTTGCCACCTTTTGGAACTACCCTTTCTGTCGTTTTGTTCATGCATTTTGTCTCTCCTCCGTGCGTTTCCTGAGAGCTCCTCCTTGTGATGTCACCGTGCTGGGACTTGGTACATAGCTGGTGCTCACTAAGTATTTGTGGCCTGAACGGCAACGAAGTGACTGTGGGCGAGGCTCTCCTTCTCTGTTCCCCCCTACCCTGCCCCCAGCCCCCGAGTTGGGCGTCAGCCCCTCCCCACTGTGACCCTGGCTGAGCCAGGGCCTCCTGGGAGGATGAAGCCTGCAGCCGCGTTGGCTGCCTGCCCTGTATTGATCAAAGCCGGGAGGCCTGCTGGCTGAGGTCTGTCCCAGTGTGGGGGTGGGGCGGGGCAGGGGATTTGTCCGAGGCTTGCCTGGGGCCGTTCGACGCTGCTGAAGACCCATCTGGTGCAGGGACTGGCTATATTCCTTCCTCATACTTCCCAGGGGAAGCCGACACAACCCCAGGGGGATGGATGGGCGGTAGGAGTGAGCAGTGTACACAGGCAGGGCTGTGTCTTGCAAAAACCATGCATTGGCCACAGTGTCCAGGGCTGTCCTCCTGTGGACAGGAGTCCCCTCCTTTTTTCTTTTTTTTTAAGATAAAAGTCTTAAAAAAAAACTTTTAAATAACATTTATTTGTGGAAATGATGAAGGTAAGGGTGTGCATGACACATATATGAAGATCAGAAAATGACTGTGGGAGTCGGTTCTCTCCTGGTGTGTGGGTTACAATGCTTGAACTCAGGTTGTCAAGCTAGCAGTGAGTACCTTTACTCAATGAGCCATCGTGCTCACACTTGAGACAGGGTTTCTTGTAGCTCAGGCTAGCCTGGAGTTCACTCTGCAGCTGAGGATATGAGCTTCTGAGCCTCTTGCTTCCACTTTCCAAATGCTGGAGTTAGAGGTGCCCAATGCCTGGTTTCTACATGTTGGGCCCAGGCTTCGTGTATATGACAGTAAGCTACCATCTCAGCTCCACCCACCGCTCCATGTGAGCACATGTTCCTAAATAACCCCGAGAGACAGACTAGCTAAAAGTCACACCTGTTTGACAGAGGAGGAGACTCAAGCCCCCAAAGTACCGTGATGACTTGTTTGCTGGTTCTTCCTATACATGGGTTACTCTTGCTCCCTGGCAGGCCCAATGCCAGGACACAGCAGAGGACCAGACCTTGGCCATCCTGAGCTGAGGAAGGAGTAGGTATTTCATGGCAGCTCAGGGAGTGCTGGAGGCCCTGGGATCTCCAGGCAGGGCCTAGGCTAGCCTCAAACTTGCATTCTGTCAACCCAAGCCCGTTCCTGGAGGATTTAAGACTGTGTTGAGCAGTTGTTTTAAATTTCCGGGCAGGGGGCTGCAAGGGGGCAGGGGAGGGGCGCAGCAGGCTGTCTAGGGTGTGGGCTGCTATTTACCAGGGCCTTTTGTGGGATGCAGAGTCTAGGCTGGGGGCGCCTACAATTGCTTCCAGCTGGGCTGTCAACCAGGCAGAGGCCTGGGGATAGGTGGAGGGGGTGGCAAGAGAGGACCGCAGTGCTTAAAGGGTCCCTTCTGACCCACTTCCCCATCCCACCCCCCACCCCCACCCCACCCCTGCCTCGATAGGTGAATGTTCTTGCTGGGCCATCAGGCCTGGTGCGGCATCCCTGGACATAAAAATGTATCTATAAACTGGGAATCCGGCCGGCCGGCTGGGCCTGCACTGAGCTTTATGGCCCTTATGCACTTAATCTTTCATTTCCTCTCCCTGCTCCACGTCCCCGCTCACTTCCCCTCTTTCCCTGGAGGACTTGCTCAGCAGCACCGTGAGCCCCTTCTCTGCCCCTCCCCCACACGTCCCTTTGTCAAAAGGTACCTGTATGTATGTACAGCTGTCCCAGACGCCCAATGCTCTTTCTGTAGCTTGAATTCACTCTGTGTGGCAACCGGAGTGAATAAACGCTGCCTGGCATGCAGTGAGCCCCGGGGCTCTCTGCAGCACCCACAGAACAGGCTCCTTAGCCACCTGCTGAGCCCCGCAGCTTCCTCTTCTCCCCTCAAACAAACCCTAGACTCTGAACTAAACTACAGCAGAGTCCAGATTTCTGCCTTGTTCCTGGCACCCATGTTTCCATTCCACAGACATCATCAGGTCCTAGACACTATCCCAGGCTGGGACAGGATCTAGCCTTTATGACGGCAGCCTTGATTTTCTAGGGGTAAAAAGGCGGAGAGTAGGGGCTGGGGAGATGATACAGTTAGCATGTATGCATGGCATACAAACACGAGACTCTGAGCCCCAAGCTCTCTCTGTCTGGACAGTGACATGGGTCTGCAATCCCAGGGTTAGGGAGATATTTGTGGAGCTAACTGACTACCCAGTATTCTCTGATCAGTGAGTTCCAGGTCCCAGGGAGAGATCTTGTTTCAAAAAACTGGCCAAGCAAGATAGTATAGAGGAAAGACACTTGCCAGACAAGTCTGGTGGCGAGTTCAACTACTCTGTCACCCTAACCTATGTAGAGGTAGGAGAGAACCAACTCCATAATGTTGTCCTCTGACCTCCACACACATGTGTACCCTCACACAGACATCTTGTGCACATGTGAGCAAACATGAACACACACTCAAGCATACTAATAATACTCTTTTTTAAATTAAAAAAAAAACCAATAAAGATGTGGAAGTTGTGGTACACGCCTTTGATCCCAGCATGGAGAGGCAGAGGCTGGTGGATCTCTGTGAGTTCGAGGTCAGCCTGGTCTACAGAGCAAGTTCCAGGACAGCCAGAGCTACACAGTGAGATTTTTCTCTCAAAAACAAAATAAATAAACAAACACAGTCCGAATATGGGTAACTCCTGAGAAATGATATCTAAAATTGACCTCTAGCCTCCTTACCGATAAGCACAAGCGCACTTGCACATGTGTACACACACACACACACACACACACACACACACACACGGCTGGGGGGGCATTGATGGGAGAGAGGTGGGGTGGTAAAAGAACTTTGTGAGTTCTGTAAGACCACAAGACCACACCGTTAGAGAGTAGGGTTGCTCTGCACTGGTTTTGGGGTCCCAGTTTGTGTTTTCTATTGCAGTGGAAATGTTACCACAAAATCTTCTGTGCCCTATCCCGATGGACTTGCAGACCCAGGGAGCTGGCTTGTTCCCGTGTCATGCACCTACCCAGTGCCTGCCACAGAGACTTCTGGAATGCATGCTCTCACTGTCCCGCTTCATTTTATACAAGAGAGACTGAAGTCCAGAGTGGGAAAAGATTTCACTCGGGATCGATCACACAGCAGGAGAGAGCAGGATTGGGACTAGTTTCTTGGGAGGCTGAGGCAGGAGGATCATGAATTTCAGGCCAGCCTGGACTAAATAGAACATCTCTGTCTCAAAATAAACAAACCATAATAAAACAAAACAAGAAAGAAAAAAAATCCAACAACAGTAACCAAACAAAAACTAATCCTGAGACCCCAGTGAATGAAGAACTCGAGGCTAAGAGCCAGGAGAGCGGATGCTGACTGCAGTGTAGCCCCCACCCACCCCCAAAGCCCAGACAGGTCACATGATTACAGTCTCCTCAAGCTGCCTTGCACCCTCCTCCTTTCCTTCCTGCAGATCCTGAAAGCAGCCTCTGCTCCTTTAAGGCCCCTCCTTTCTCTCCCCTGGAAGGCATCCCTGGAGAGCTGGGCCAGTACTGGGGGAAGGTGGCAGGTCCCAGCTGTGGGCCTGGTAGGTCCCAGGTCTCAGAGAATGAGTCTGCACCCAACAAAGAATGTCAAATACCCCTTTTGTTCTTGGGTGGGGAGAACGGGGTGGGAGGGAGAAAGGGGAGGATGGAGCTGCAGGGGCCAGGGTAGGGTGGGATGTAGGTTTGAAGAAGGGAGACTAGTCGCACTGAGAGCTGAGTGTAGAGTTAATGTGCAAAAGTCTTTTAGTGTGAGTGGGTGGGGTCACCTGTCTGCCTCCCCAGAGAAAAGGTCTGGGTCTCACAGATCATTCTCCCCCTGAGCTGTTCTTGCCAGAAAATCCCATTTTGCAGAGGCCAGAAGCACCTGACAGGAGACACTTGTATCTTGCTAGGAAACGATAGATAGGCTGGAATCATAGTGAAGTCTGTGCCCAAGGCAGGACACTCAGCACCTATTGGCAAAGGTCCCTCTAAGGGAGAGTGCAGCTGGAATCCAAGCAAATGACTTGCATGTCGGGCAGGGTCTGGCAGGCCTGGTCTCTCTGTGCACACTGACTGAGCCTGGGAATCTTTCTCTAGAACTCTCCATAGTCCAGTCCAGGCTGGCCTTGAACTGAGCATCTCTCTGCCTCAACATCCCTCTGCCTCAACCTCCAGAGGGCTGGGCTTACAGAAAGCCCACCTGTGTACCACCTCTGCAGGGGTCCTGATAAATTTCAATACCTCTCCTTGCTAGTCAGAAGCCCCAGAGTGAGGAAGCAATCAGCTGTGGGACTTAGTTTAGAATGACCATGCTATATTCTTTCTTCCTTTCTTTCTTTCTTTCTTTCTTTCTTTCTTTCTTTCTTTCTTTCTTTCTTTCTTTCTTTCTTTCTTCCTTCCTTCCTTCCTTCCTTCCTTCCTTTCTTTCTTTCTTCCTTCCTTTCTTTCTTTCTTCCTTCCTTCCTTTCTTTCTTTCTTCCTTTCTTTCTTTCTTTCTTTCTTCCTTCCTTTCTTTCTTTCTTTCTTTCTTTCTTCCTTTCTTTCTTTCTTTCTTTCTTCCTTCCTTCCTTTCTTTCTTCCTTTCTTTCTTTCTTTCTTTCTTCCTTTCTTTCTTCCTTTCTTTCTTTCTTTCTTCCTTTCTTTCTTTCTTTCTTTCTTTCTTCCTTCCTTCCTTCCTTCCTTTCTTCCTTCCTTTCTTTCTTTCTTTCTTTCTTTCTTTCTTTCTTTCTTTCTTTCTTCCTTCCTTCCTTCCTTTCTTTCTTTCTTTCTTTCTTCCTTCCTTCCTTTCTTTCTTCCTTCCTTCCTTTCTTTCTTTCTTTCTTTCTTTCTTTCTTCCTTCCTTTCTTTCTTTCTTCCTTCCTTTCTTTCTTTCTTTCTTTCTTTCTTTCTTTCTTTCTTTCTTCCTTCCTTTCTTTCTTTCTTCCTTCCTTTCTTTCTTTCTTTCTTTCTTCCTTTCTTTCTTTCTTTCTTTCTTTCTTTCTTCCTTCCTTCCTTTCTTTCTTCCTTTCTTTCTTTCTTTCTTTCTTCCTTTCTTCCTTTCTTTCTTTCTTTCTTTCTTCCTTCCTTTCTTTCTTTCTTTCTTCCTTTCTTTCTTTCTTCCTTCCTTTCTTTCTTTCTTTCTTCCTTTCTTTCTTTCTTTCTTTCTTTCTTTCTTTCTTCCTTCCTTCCTTCCTTCCTTTCTTTCTTTCTTCCTTTCTTTCTTTCTTTCTTCCTTCCTTCCTTCCTTTCTTTCTTTCTTTCTTTCTTTCTTTCTTCCTTCCTTCCTTCCTTCCTTTCTTTCTTCCTTTCTTTCTTTCTTTCTTTCTTTCTTTCTTCCTTCCTTTCTTTCTTTCTTCCTTTCTTTCTTTCTTTCTTCCTTTCTTTCTTTCTTCCTTCCTTTCTTTCTTTCTTTCTTCCTTTCTTCCTTTCTTTCTTTCTTTCTTTCTTCCTTCCTTTCTTTCTTCCTTCCTTTCTTTCTTCCTTTCTTTCTTTCTTTCTTCCTTTCTTTCTTTCTTCCTTTCTTTCTTTCTTTCTTTCTTTCTTTCTTCCTTCCTTTCTTTCTTTCTTTCTTTCTTCCTTCCTTTCTTTCTTTCTTCCTTTCTTTCTTTCTTTCTTTCTTTCTTCCTTCCTTCCTTCCTTCCTTTCTTTCTTTCTTTCCTTCCTTCCTTCTTCCTTCCTTCTTTCTTTTTGTTGTTGTTGTTTTAGTTTTTCGAGACAAGGTTTCTCTGTGTAGCCCTGACTGTCTTGGAACTTACTCTGTAGTCCAGGCTGCCCTCAAATTTACAGCAATCCTCCTGCCTCTGCCTTCTGAGTTCTGGATTTAAAATGTGCATCGCCACCACCTGACTCAGGCTACATGCTTGAGTCCAAGTTTACTCCTATGAAAATAGGTGCTGTCCGGAAAGGAGGCTTGGGAGGTTGATCAGAGGAATGCGGGACAGACCAGCTACACCAAGGCAAACTTTTCCCTGTTCCCTCTCCTCATAGGCTCTTGGGCTTGGGCTCAGGCAGGCCTGTTTCCTGGACAGACAGGAAGCTAGTTCAGTGGGCTGGGGAGGAGGGGTGGAAAGGGGGGAACGGAGGGGGAGGGGAAGAGGAAGGTTTGTCTTCTAGTTGCTATTCAGAGGCAAGAAATTTCTTCTCTGCACACAGACCTGGGGCACTGGCACTCCAGGCTAATAGTCTGCTCTGGCTCCAGATTCCCCGGGTGAGGAGACTTAATGGACCCAGGAAGACAGAGGCCTTGGTGAAGCACCATAAGGTACAGGAAATCATAGGGTTAGCAGGGAGTCCTTAACCTCTCTCCGCATTACTGGGCACGCAGCACACAGCATTGGAGGACGATGGATGTAAGCACAGAGGGTGAAGGACCCTGTCCAGTGACCAGTGGCACCGTCTGGTTCCTCGAGCATCATGCTTCCTGGAGGAGGCCTGGAAGTCGGGTAGACATAGAGCTGGCGAAAGCTTCCTGAGCCTCGGGAGAGTGCTCCATCCACACCTAGTTCTTCTGCCTTCCACCAAGACAGAAAATGAAATCTTTCCAATAAAGAGGATTTACCTCATGTTACCACTGTCCTAGCTGAGCCCTGCCTCTCTCATAGAAGAAGCTCAGCCCTGAGAACAGGCAAAGTGGAAAGTCAGGTTTAAGGTCTTGCCTAAATACTTCCAGTCGAGCTTCTCCCTTCTTCCCTACCCTGCAGTTCTTACCGGTCCACAGTTGTCCAATCTCCTCAGGGCATGGAGGGTCTTCCAGCAGAAGCGATTCTGCATTCTTTGAGGACTTCTGCATCTGCCTACACAGCTTCCCCTTGTCGTTTCAATTTTAGAACCTCACCAAGCAGGAGTACCATCGGGGTCTTCACAGAATCTGATCAAGAAGAAGTCAAGGGGAGAGGAGGAAGGAGGAGCTCCAGTCTCCCAAGTTGAATCCAGGCTTCTTCCCTGAGTCGTCAGTGCCCAGAGTCACTATAGCTGGAAAGGACCAGGTCAGAGGACCCTCTCTTGTAAGGAGAGGCCCAGAGAAAGCAGCAAGCCATTCCGAGTGTCATGCTGAGCTACGGAACAATAGCAAACACAAGGACAAGCAAGATCCCAGCCTGCTTTCGAGGTGCACACCCAGAGGCAGAGGCAGGAGGATTCTGAGTTTGAGGTCAGCCTGGGCTGAGTACTGAGACCCCCGACTCACTACAAAACAAATCAGAAATAAAAACATAACAAAACAAACAAAAGGAATCTCTCTTGGAGCTCTTCAGTGGAGGAGACACCTGCAGTGAACGGCACAACCCAGAGCTGCTTCTGATGTGTGGAATGGGTATTAAGGAAGGCTCCTGGAATCCACGGTTTCTGAGGATTGAGGAGGTCAGGAGCTGGGGAGAGTGGGACCAGAGGAGGAGAACGCTCTACGCAGGGAGTATCTGCATCTCCGGTCCACAGAGCAACAGCACTGCCTGAGTCTTTTCAGAGGACTCTTTTCTTTTCTTTTCCACGAGCTTATTTATTTATTCACTTTACATCCAGATCGCAGCAGCCCACCTCCGGATTTCCCCCCCCCTGCACAGCCCCTCCCCCTTCCCACCCTCCCCTTCTCCTCTGAGAATCACCCTCAGTATCACCCCACCCTGGCACATCAAGTCACTGCAGGACTAGGCACATCCTCTCCCACTGAGGCCAGACAAGGTGGCTCAGTTAGGAGAATTGGATCCACAGGCAGACAGCAGATTCAGGGACTGCCCAGCCCCCACCCCTGCTCCAATTGTTGGAGGATTGAAAAAAACTTTTTAAATTCATATTTTATTTTATCTGTATGGGTGTTTGGTTGTGAACCACCGCGTGGAATCAAACCCAGGTCTTTTGGGAGAGCAGTTAGTGCTCTTGTTACTATGCTGTGTGTGTGTGTGTGTGTGTGTGTGTGTGTGTGTGTGTGTGTGTATGTGTGTGTGTGTGCATGCTCAAGCCATGCTACACACATGGCTATGAAAGGGCAACTTGTGGGAGTTGGTTCTCTGCTCTCATCACTGTGGGTTCCAGAGCTTGACCTCAGGTCATCAGGTTTGGAGGCGGGGACCTTTATCTGCTGAGCCATCTCTCCAGCTCCATTGAAATTTCGTTTTATATTTAATTTTCCCACCATCTGGGCGATCATTGGCAAATTACCTCTCATTCCCTGGCTCTTGGGGAATGTACTTGCAGTTCTCTGAGCAGGAACAGAGGGACTGAGGCATGGCAGTGGCCAGAGGAAAGGTCCCAGAGACAACAAGGCACTGCGTGTGGATGGACACAGGGTTAGAGGGAGAGGCAAGGCTCAGAGTGCTCAGATAAGGGTCCAGAGGTAACATTTCCTGGAAGGCTGTTTGGAGGTAGGCAGGGGGTGCAGTGACCGTGATTCTAAGTGACAGTGGCTGAGGTTCTCCAGAGCTTTTCAAGGGGCAACAGGCAGGTGACCAGTAATGCTTGGGGACAGGGCTCAAGGAATGCAGCTGAGGCGTCACTGGCAGAGGAGGGAAGACATACCTAGTGTCATAACAGTAGGAGCTGGAGTGCGGTCTTGTCTTTTCCCAGCACCCTACTGCAGACCTCAGTTCTAATAACTATGTCTGGAAGGGGTTTGGAGCCAGACAGACTCCGCTTCCCAGCCCAGTCCCTGCCTGCAGCAACCCAGGCCAGTTTCTGCTGCTTTCTGAGACCTTACTTCTCAGTGCTGGAATTTGACTTTATCTCCCAGAGGTCACCTTGTCCACACCCAGCCCTGGGGATGAACATTCCTCACATTCCAAGGCCCTCACTGGAGCTGGCCAGCCCAGACTTCCCGTTAGCCTCAGCTCCTCTAAGTGAGGACCTATTATGCCTACCCTGGGTCTAGCCCCTGGGCTTTAGGGGTCCACAGTCAAATTCCTCCACTCCCCTTCTATCTGGATGGCCCCTGAATAAGCTACAGTTTGTTTTTTGTCCCCTACCGTTCCAGGCCCTCACCTGTGGCTCTGGAGGAGACGAGTAGTGTCCTGTTAGGAAGCCTGCCCCTCCGTATCTCTCTATGAGCCTGTTTCCCCCTTCTTTTCTTCCTTTTAAATAAACAACAACAACAATAGCAGCAACAACAACAAATACTTCTTACTATTTAATGTCGGGAGTAGGGAAATGCTACAGTGTGCTCCTGAAGATTCAGGGGACACTTGCCAAAAACCGGTTCTTTCCTTCCCTCATGTGGATCCCAGCGATCAAAATCGGTTTGTCAGGCCTGGCAGCAAGAGACCGACCATACCCACTGAGCCACCTCGTGAGTTCTGTTTTTATTTTATGTGTTTGGGTGTTTGTCTGCATGTGTATGCTTGGGTGCCTGCTGCTCATACACCAGAGCAAATTGGATCCTGTGGAGCTGGAGTCACAGCTGTGAACCACCACGCGGGTGCCGGGAACCGAACCTGGGTCCTCTACAAGAGCAGTCAATGCTCTTAAGCACTGATCCATCTCTCCAGCTCAGCCCAGTCCCGCACCACCACCACCCCCGCCTTTTTTGTGAGACAAAGTCTCGTTATGTAGCCAAAGATGTCCTCAAATTCATGGTAATCCTCCTGCCTCCGCTGAGCAGCTGAGGGCTGGCACGTGCGGTGGTTGACAGTTCATAGCCCGTGAGGTGGCCAAGTCTGAGGCTTTAGAATTCCTCTCCTCCTACCCAGCAGACTCTGGCTGTGCCTGCAGGCAAGAGCCGAGATGTCCTTAGCTGGTCATGGAGCAGAGGGACCCAGGCTTCATTCAGACTCTGTGGTCCGTTTCTTGGAAAAGTAACAGCTCTCATGGGAACAGAGGCAGGGAGTATGCCCCAGGCAGTTGGGTCTTTACTCTTTATTGTAATGTAGGGATCTCCTAAACCATTTTCCAATGGGAGGGGGACAGGACACAGGGAATGTGTTCTCTGGGCTTATTAAGCTCTTGTTCCAGATCACTTTCTAGGTACCTGGGCTCCGGAATTCTGAACTTGGTAGAGGGCCTGCCCAAGAAGAGTCCAGGGACCAGCAGTTGGAGGCTACTGAGGCTACTTTTGCCTGTGTTTTCCTAGGCATGCTCTGGAAAATTCTCCACAGGTTTAGAAAACATGCTTAGGGGCTCTGTGTCCGCTCCCTGATTTGATTCACTCTCCGGTGACAGTGTTTCTAGGACACTGAGACCCGATGAAAGGTCAATCAGCGAAACAATTACCTTCTGAGTTATCTCTGCTCCTTCCCCACCCAACAACCCCTAACATTTCAAGCAGCTTGGAAAGAGATCACAGCGTGTGTAGAATGTAGCTTGGAATCCTTGAGTTGGTTGGCTGGTTGGTTGGCTGGCGTTTGCCACCACCACCTGGAGGCCTTTTGTTTGTTTATTAAAGATTTCCTTGTTGAGTGTTTTGCCTTCATGGACATATGTGCTCTGTCAGAGGAGGGTGCTAAATCCCCTGAACCTGGAGTTACCGATGGTTGTGAGCTATCGTGTGGGTGGCTGGGAATCAAACCCTGGTCCTCTGTAAGGTCAGCGAATGAGAATGATCTTAAATGCTGAGCCATCTCTCAAGCCCCGCGTCTCTATCTCTGCTTCCACTGGGTGTCCATTATACAGGATGATTCTATTCTCTGTGGAGGGAGCTGGTACGCTGCAGGGACACCCACACCTGCAGACTCTGGGACAGCTCTAGGGCACTGAGGACCATCCAGCCCCTGTGGCTGTCCCCTCTATTTTCTGCAGTACAGGCCTCTTAGCTCCTCGGCGAAGATGTTTTCAAACTGACCAGCGCCCACACCACACAACTGCTCTCAAAGTCAGAACTTCATCCCCCTTCTCGCCCTCGATAAGCTCCTCTCTGCCCTGAAATGCTCCCAGCAGCCAACCCAAGCGTCTGAGCACCCATAAGCCATAGGCCACTTCCCTGCTGTGGCCATTGCATAAGCAGCTCTAGACTCTGCCCCTTCCCTGGACCTGCCTTGCTTGAGCCTTGTCTTCCAGAACCACTAACTTACTGAAGCTCTCCCACTGTTGGGCAGGTTGACAATCAACCAGAGGACACTTTCCTTCCTCACGAGCCTTTTAGAAGCTCTGGCCCCTGGTCCCTTTCACTATTACGCAATCCAAGTGCTTCCCTCCCCAGCTGCCAAACCAGGGTGGGAACAGTCTCCTCACAATTTGCTCCCCCCCCCCATGTTTTCACCTCCTTGTCCTTGCCCACGATGTCCATTTTGCTTTGGCTTCTGATTATTATTTCCAAGGTCTAATCCACACTGCTCCACTGGTAGCCTTCCCTAAAAATAGTAGCTGGTATATTTACTAAATCTACCTCTGTTCATTTTTTCTGTATAGATCCACCTACTCCCCACAACCATTCCGGGAGGCAGGTTCTATGGTCACCGTTGTTTCACATGGCAACCGGCTAAGTTCACATTTCTTGGAGACTGGAACCCAGGTCTACTGTCTCCAAAAAGCTGGCCTCTGGTGCAGCACCCAGCTGTTCCGTGCTGCCTCCTGCAGTGCTGGACTGGTTTGTGGGAGTCTTTCTGCCTTCTGCACTGAAGGTAGATTCAGAAAGGCCGGTGGTTTCTGATCCACTTCTTGAGCCCAGCAGCTAGTTACCGCGATGGTACCGGGAGGAGTGGGCACCTGGCGCTGTTGCCCTGGGCTCTGGTCGCCGCGGGGCTACAGTGACCCCCAGAGAGCAGCCGGGACCCTCGGAGAGCAAGCCTCGAGCCGCCCAGCTCGGGTGGGCTGGGGGCCAGATGGACTGCGCTGTAGCAGGGAGGCTGGGGCCCATCGGGCCGCGTGTTGCCATGGGGACCGGAGGTGACTGTCCCGCCCTTGTGGGCGGGGGAGCAGGTGGCTGGACGGTGTGCGGGCTGGGGGAGGGGTCAGAAGGGGCCTGCGGGGTCGTTGCCAGTTCCTCTGGAGCTGTAGCCGGGGCAGCTACCTGCAATGACCTCTGGTTCTCTGGGCAGCGCTTTACATTCACCACCTTCCTCATCCTCAGTTTCTCTAGCTGTGATTGGAGGAACTGGACCAAATGGTTCTTTGGACACTCCCTGCACACTTGCACTCTACCCCTACCCCACTTTGTTTTTGAGACAGGATCACAACTCTGGCTGGCCTCGACCTCACAGAGATCCTTCTGCCTCTGCCTTCCTAGTGCTGGGATTAATGGTGTATGCCACACCTACCTATATCGAAGGCATTCTTAACTAGACAGTTGTTGGCGGGCATCTCAAAACAAAAGCTGCACAGTATTTTTTCGTAGCCCGGGAATAAGGCTTGGAGGATTGAAGGCTGGTGCAGAGTAATTTCTCTTACACGGAGGTATTTTCTCATCAAATGATACCCTCCATAAGGCTGAGAACCAGGCAACATTGTCTGAGAAAGCTGGTAGCCTCTCAGCACTCCTTTACACATCTAAGCAACACCAGCCCAGAGAGCACCAGTGAGGGACCAGTCTAGGGTCACAGAGTGGGGGAGGAGCCAGAGCAGGATTAGAAGCCTGGCCTCCAGTGCACCACCCCCTCACCCTCTGCTGGGGTGAGGGTAGGGGAAGTTGCAAGACATCCCAAAGTTGCGGCTGCCAAGGAAGCGGGAAGGTTGCTTGAGGGCACAACGCTGAGGCCGTGGCTCAGGCTGCCTCAGAGACATGGTGGTTATCCTGTCCCGCTCCCCCCTGTCTCCTTCAGTGATGGTGACATTTTTGGCTCTGTCAGCTTCAGAAAGAGGTGGAATCTTCCCAATTCAGCCCTGGCGAGGGAAGAGTGGGCGCCTCCCCACCTCTTTCCTTAGGGTACTCCAGCTCTGTCCTCTGCTTCTCCTTCCCAAGCTCTCCACATCCCTGACTGCGGCTTGTGAGGGGGGTCTGAGGGAGGCAGCCTTTCCTTCCTAGGTGCAGCAGGCACTGGGGACCAGTGGGTGCTGGATCCCAGCTGATGACAGGAGGGACTTCTGGCTGAGATGGATGGAGGTCGGGGACTCAAGAGGAGGGGCTGTGCCTTTAAGGTACAGCTTGCTGCAGGAACAAGGCACGCACGAGCATGCGCGCGCGCACACACAAACACACACACACACACACACACACACACACACACCAGTCTCTTGCACAGTCCTGTAGTCACACAGCCATACACACACACACCCCCAAGCTCTGTTTTCTCTTCCCATCCCCCACATATTCCCTCACTTCTCTTTCCCTCCTCTTCTCTCTCTCTCTCTCTCTCTCTCTCTCTCTCTCTCTCTCTCTCTCTCTTTCTCTCAGCTGCACTCACAGAGGTGGCTCTCCCTCTCCAGCTTTCCCCAAGGTCTCGTTTTTTTTCCCGTTGTTGTTGTTGTTGTTGTTTGACAACAGGAGCAAGCTAGGAAGAGCAGGGCAAAGTGCTCTGACCCAGAGCTGGGCTTGGGCTCCTCCTAGGCCCCTGGCCTAGGAAAAGGGCTTGGTTTTCAATTTGGCATGCCTGCCGGAGGTCAAGGCTGCAGGAGGGATAGAGGGCCTGCTCAGGAGGAGGGGAGGGGGGACAGGCATGGAGAGAGAGGGAGGGGTTGCTTGGCCGTGAGCCCAGCCTGTTGGACACAAACCCAAGTATTGAGGGGGGGGTCCCCACTCACGAAGAAAAAATAAGTGAGGCTGACTTCCAGCACAAAGGGAGCAGGCTTAGGGAGAAAAGTGGTTATAATTTGGGCTTGGTCCCAGAAAGACAAACCAGCGACCTTTTGACTCAGGAGGCAGGGGCCCTCTATTCTTCTAGGTCATTTTATACTTCTAGTCAAATCCTGGACTAGAAATTATCCTTCAGCTCCAGGGATCAGATCTAGGACCTTTTGAATGCTAAGCAAGCACTTCCTTCATCTTACCATGTTGCAGATGGAACCCAGAGCTTTATGGGTACTAGGCAAGTGTGTTCTACGGAGCTACATTTCAATCTACAGCCCTGCGTCTCAGCCCAGACAGTGCTCAGGCTAGTTCTGCAGAATTAAAGAGTGAGCAACATTTCAGTGGGTATCGTGGTGTCATCAGTCCTGACCCCTCTGGGAGCTGTCATAGGTCCCCTCTTCCTGTAGGTAAGATACAGGGAAAGCAGATTTCTTACAGCAATTACCTGGCCCGTGATAATAGGCCTAAAAGCAGGTGTGTTCTAGCCTCTACACAGCCGGTGGACCCCTTGAGGTAACACAGTGAACTCTTCTTTCTTATCAGTGCGAACACGGTGGCTCAGGTCTGGAATCCCAAGCACATGAGAGCCTAAGGCTAAAAGGAGGATCACGGAGTTCAAGATAGCCTAGGCTACATTGTGAGCGAGCCTCTGTCTCAAAACAAAAAAATAGAATTCCTCATTCTTCTTGAAGAGGCTGGAATCAATCTCTCTGTCTCTTTCTCTCCTTTCAGTCTCTTCATCTCATTTTTCTCTAAACACACTTTATTTCTTAAGTGTCATGGCTAATTCATGGGAAAGGGGACTCCTTTCAGCTTCAAAGCCCAGTAAAAAAAATAGTACTTTAAGTTTCTTGGACAAAATTACCAATAAGTATCCAGGCTTCCTGTGCTTTCTGTAGTTGGAACATTTGCATACTTGAATTACCAAGTGTGTACCTGAATTGCAAACATGGCTGTTCTTACTTTATGTCACCTTTCACCTATTATATCCTGTCTCCTGTCCACCACTGTGGTAGGGGTAGGAGAGCTGTTAAATACATAGGAGGAACTCAGCCAAATCAACTACCCACTCCAGCTGAACATTAACCAGGATTTGAAGCCCATTATCTGGTGTAAGATCTCTGTTTTCCCTTGTTTCTGACAACTCTTAATAGACACCTGACCTATAGAAAGAGGGACTTATGATAGTTCTCAGAGGAATCAGACTAAGGCCACCACAATGCCTCCTGAGTGTGCCCTCCTCAATTCTTCAGAACTGTACTGAGCACTATCTAGACTCAGATCCTGTGCTGAGTGTCAAGATGGAATAGATGTCCCATCCTTGGGGACAATGGATCCACAAACCCAGTGATGATGTGGGTGCCTGGGGTTGGGATGCTGAGGAGACAAGGACTTCAGCCCAGGTTGGGAAGGCAGGTGCCAGGAAGAGGATGAGAATCTTGAGGAGGGAGTGGGAACCAGCCAAGGAGACTGGAAGCATAGATGAGTCTGAGTTCTCGGATGATGCCCACATCCCTGTGAGCATCACAGTCGGAGGAAGGCGCCGCTTTGAATCTTCGCCTTCATTAGCATTTCTCCTGAAACGGGGTAAGATCTGTGAGTCTGCCAAGGGGCCGCCTGACAGGCAGCTTCTTTCCACTGTCTCTAGACCCAGAGTGCTCTCCCTAGAGTCTGTCCCAGAACCATTCGGAAGAGATCGGCATGGCTTGGATATGACTCAGTGACAGAGCGCTTGCTCAGCTTGCACAAAGCTATGGGTTCGATCCCAGCCCTGGAAAAATATAAAAGGGATGATGACCAAGTTTCTGGTTCAGCTACTCCAGCTGGGGGTTCTCCTTCTCGTCCTTCACGCAAAGGTCAAGCAGATGGCATTGAAGTTCCCAAGAGCTGCTCTTTGGGAAATAGGACTCACCCTGCCATTAAAGCCTCTGAGAATGCTCATCCCTGCTTCTGCACAGACCATAGCATCTGGACTCCAAGCCTGAGCTTAGGACTAGAGAGACAGCATAAGAAATTCATCAAGGCGCGCGCGCGCGCGCGCGTGTGTGTGTGTGTGTGTGTGTGTGTGTGTGTGTGTGTGTGTGTTCCCCAACCTGTGATTGTGGACACATATGTGCCATCGCATACATATGGAAGTCACTATCTGTCTTTACCTTCCTCCATGTTTGAAGCAGGCTCTCCTATTTGCTACTGCACAAACCAGTCCAGCTGATGGGTTACGGATATGCGTTCCGTCATTTGGCTTTGCATGAGTTCTGGGAATCTGAATTCTGTCCTCATGTTTGTATAGCAAGCGCTTACCCACTAAGCCATCTCTCTAGCCTTTGTTTATTTTTTTTGAGACAGAATTTCAAGTAGCCCAACTTGGAGCTGGGCGGTGGTGGTGCATGCCTTTAATTCCAGCACTTGGGTGGCAGAGGCAGGAGGATTTCTGTGATTTTGAGGACAGCCTAGTCTAAAGAGCTAATTCCAGGACAACCAAGGCTACACAAAGAAACACTGACTTGTGGGGCTGGAGAGATGGCTCAGCAGTTAAGAGCACTGGCTGCTTTTCCAGAGGACCCAGATTCAACTCCCAGCACCCACATGGCAACTCACAACTATTTTTAACTTCTGTACCAGGGGATCTGACACTCTCACCCAGACATACATGCAGTCAAAACACCAGTGTATATAAAATAAAAATAAATAAATTAAAAAAAGAAAAGAAAAGAAACACTGACTTGGAACCAGTCATATGAGTAGTATGTGGTGGCAGAAGCTTGTAGATCTTTGTCATTTGAGGCCAGCCTGGTCTGCATAGAGCTCCAAGATAGCCAGGGCTACATAGAGAGACCCTGTTTCAAAAAACGAACTGAATGGATGTGACCATCTGCTTCTCTGGCTTCCATCTCCCTAGTGGTGGTATAACAGGGGGGGAACTACCATCTAGGGCTTCTCTGGGGTTTTGTCACTTCTATTTACAGTCTACTTAGTAAGTCCCCTTCCTTCTTATCTCCCTTTATTCTTCCTTCCCAACTCTTCGCTCTGTTGCAGAGGCTGGCCTTGAACTCATAGGCTCAAGCAAAGCCCGTGCCTCAGTGTGTTGACTAGCTAGGATTCTTAGACTCAGGCTACCATGCATGGTGACTTGGTGTTTTCTTTAGAATTAGTTCAGTTTTGCAAAACTTTATTTAACAAGGAAACTGCATCAGTGCTCGAAATGGAAAACCAGCATGACTTTCCAAAAAAACAGAAGGCAAAGATAAAAATAAATTCAAGGAAAACGAACCAATTCTAGCTTAGATGTTCGTGTCTGCTAGGAGGACTCTCTCTCTGCCACAGGGGCAGATTTACCAGGGTGAGAAAGGCATTAATGCCAGGTGTAGTGGCACATGCCTATAACCCTGGCACTCAGGAAGCTGAGCGTTCAAGGCTGGCTGCAGATATATACAGGACTGTCTTACAATAAACAAAAAGGTTTTAAAAGACGTCAACCCTCACACCAACCTTAAACTGAATCTTTGCCTGCCTAAACTTAATTGAAGACACAACCTAAAAGAACTTGAGCTGAGCCAAGTGGTGGTGCACACTTTGAATTCCAGCACTCAGGAGGCAGAGGCAGGTGGATCTCCATGAGTTCAAGGCCAGCCTGGACTACAGCATGAGTTCCAAGATGGCCCTGTCTCTATGTTGAAAAACAAGGGGGGCGGGCGGAGCTAGTGAGGTGGCTCATCTGGTAAAACTGCTTGCTGTCTATACCTGACCTCCTGAGTTTGACCCCTGATGTAGGACAGAACTGACTCTTGAAAGTTATCCTCTGACCTCCACAAAGGTCTATCTCCATACCCCAAATAAAAATCAAAACTAAACAAAAGAGGGTTGGAGAGATGACTCAGAGGCTAAGAGCACTGGCTGCTCTTCCACAGGACACAGGTTCGATTCCCAGAACCCACATGGCAGCTCTCAACTGTCTGTAACTCCAGTTCCAGAGACTCACAGACAAACCTGCAGGCAAAACAAGAATGCACATGAAATTAAAAATTTAAAAGGCGGGGGTGGGGGTGGGGGTGGGAGCTGGAGAGATGTCTCAGTGGTTAAGAGCACTGACTGCTCTTCCAGAGGTCCTGAGTTCAATTCCCAGTAACCACATGGTGGCTCACAACCATCTGGAACGGGACCCAATGCCCTCTTCTGGTGTGTGTCTGAAGACAACTGCAGTGTACTCATATAAATAAAAGTAAATAAATTAAAAAAAAAAGAGAGTGCCTTACGTTTTTCTTACTGTGGTGCCAGAGAAAGAACCAAGGGTCTTATACAAGCTAGATGAGGAATTCTGCACTTAGCTGCCTCTCCAGACACCTGGAACAACCTTTATCAAGATGAGGTTCTAGGAGGTGGACAGACACCTCAGCAGCTAAAAGCCAGAGTTTGGTTCTTAGAAGCCATATAGTGGCTCTCAACCATTCATCCCAGGGAACCTGACACCTTTGGATGTGCATACAAACATGCAGGCAGGCAAAAGATTTAGATACAGGTTAAAAAAAAATTAATTTTTTTTTTAAAGACAAGGCTCTGTGTGTGTGTGTGTGTGTGTGTGTGTGTGTGGTCTTGAATTCACGGAGGTCACCAGCCCCTGCCTCCTGAATGCTGTGATTAAAGATGTTTACCACCTTGACAACAAGGCAGACGCTCCATTTCTCTCTGGCGTGGTCTGTGAACTTTGGAACCACGCCGCCCCATCCCACACGGCCTGCGCCACACCTGGGAAGATCTGTTGGTCTGCCTTCTGGTCTAAGGGATATAACCCAGACTCACTCAGCACTGAATGAACCGCAAGCACCCAGGATTTCTGACAGTGGCAGGGACTGGCAGAAGAGAAGCCACATTGAGTGGACAGCTGGGGACCTGGCAGCCCAGTGAGCTCTGTGGTGAAGCCAGCCCTGCTTCCCTAATGCTGCTGGGAACCATAGGTCCTTGCTTGAATGATCCCCTGGTTTTCTCTTCCGGGATCCCTACAGCTTACAGGGTAGTGTCCAGTCAACACACCATGAGATGCCTGCCCATTGTGCTACAGACCAGCCCTTACCTGCTTCTCACTTACATACAGCCCTTTTCTAAGAAACTTCCCTTGAAATTTCCCAACAAAGTTCATCGCCATCAATGTGGCAAGACTCTACCTAGCATTTGCTGGATGCCAAGCACCAGGGGCAGTGTGCCAAGGTGAGCAGGGTGAACAGGACAGGACCATCCATTCTCCCCGGGGCTTCTCAGCTCCCCACTCCTGGGTGCTCTGTCTGTCTCCAGGGGACTATCCTGCATAGCTGTTCTGTTTGCACCTGGGGCTCCTGGGCTGGCTCAAACTCCTGGCTAAGGCCACCTCCCCTCCACACGTGGCTGAAGGCATTGTCATCAGGCAGCCCTCCCCACCCCAAGCTGGAATTTCCAGAACAATGTTAGCAAGGACAGGAGCGGTGCAATGCTGGCCACTGTTCACTGAGACTTCAGAATCTGTAGGCTAACAGGCACCTGGCCCACATCTTAGCCACCCTGAAGGTACACACTGACCTGGGACAGGAGCCTGGCCCTACAGGTCACACAACTCCCCAACCGGCCCTGAGCTCAGCCCTCTGGGAGCCTCTTCCGGAGGCTGGATTCCAGGAGCCTCCTCTTTCTAAACCCTGCTCTGCACACCCCCTCCCCCAGCACTGGCCTAGCTTCCTGGAATTTCTCCTCCTAATTGAAACCAAACACCGGGGCTCCTCAAGGGCTGTGCCCCGGAGGCCCCGTGGGTTTCTCTTTTCCTCCCTCCTCCCTTTCCCCAAATGGGGCCTCTGGGGGTGCTGGGGGTGGGGTGCTCAGCCCAAGGCAGCACGGGAGGGGGTAAGGGGTAAGGGGCTCATAGCTGCTGGGCTGTGAACGAGCTAGACTTGGCTGCCTAACTGGAGAGGCATTGAAGGGCAGGCTGGTGATTTCGGCGAAGGGCAGGCTGGTGATTTTGGCGAAGGGCACTGGGAGGCTCTGCTCAACTGGGACTGTCCCAAGAAAACCCTGGACCAACCCTGTCTCAGGCAGTAGGTCTGGGAACTAGAGGATGGGTTGGTGAAGGTTGGCCTCAACTGGACCTGCTGTGTGACCTTGGGCAAGCTATTTCCTCCTCTGTGTATCTGAACCTTGAGTTCCTCGAGGCACAAGCAGGGGATCTGTGGGGACCTGTCTCAGATAATGTGCATAATTACCACCTGGTCTTAGTGATGGAGTTAGGCATACTAACCCTTTCCAGGACATCCACAGGGATGGAGGGAGGCAGCCTAAGAACGTGAGGCTGTTGATCGGAAAGGTCACTGGGGGGGGGGGTGTCAATAAATGTTTGTTGAATCAAGGAATTCTCTCCCCTTTTTACAAACATTTACCTAATGTCTTCCTTGCTTCAAACACTGGGGCAAAACCCTAAGGCGGCAAGGCTGGTTACCCTGACGGTGGAGTCTGGGAAGGAAGCCCATTGTCATGCTTGTCAGGAGCACCACTAGGAGCCTGTAGGCTGATGCTATGACCAGAAAGCAGAGAGGGCAGAGACCCTGGGGAGGGTCGGACCGAGACTGGGCAGTGGAGAGAATAGTTGGGACAGCTTTCCAGAGAAAAATGACCGAGTGACCTTCTTGATGCTCTTAATTCAGCCATCACTAGTCACTGCAAGCCACTGGAACCCAGGGGCTGCCGAAGGCATGCAGCTATGCTGGGAAGCCTGGTGTGGACTGCTGCTGACCAGCCTAAAGGAGAAGCCCTCCCCTAGTGATAACCTGATTCCAGCTAGCCACAGACACATCCTTCCAGCTAGCCACAGACACATCCTTTCTCCTGCCTATTACCATCTTAACTGTGGTAGTCCCTCTTCCTCCTCCTCTTCAACTTTTTTTTGACACAGGGTTTCTCTGTATAGTTCTGGCTGTCCTGAAACTCATTCTGTATACCAGGCTAGCCTTGAACTCACAGAGACCCACCTGCCTCTGTCTCTAGAGTGGTGGGATTAAAGGTATGCACCCCCATGCCCAGCTATTTTTTTTAAATTATTCTATGTGTATTGGTATTTTTGCCTGCACATGTACCTGTGCACCATATGTGTGCAGTGCCTATGGAATCAGAGGGGATTGGAACCTTTCTTTGGAACTAGAGTTATAGACAGCTAACTGCCTTGGGGGTGCTTTGATTTGTACCGAAGTTCTCTGGAAGAGCAGTCTGTGCTCTTAACCACTGAACTATCTCTCTGGTAACCCTAATTGCCTGTAAGTTCTTGTTTTCATGCCTGTGCTCCTCACTGCGCTGTCCCAAAGACACATAAAGCAAGTCAGAAAGGTGAGTCACACCCATTTCACTTTATAGTAGCCATATTTAATTAATTCATTTTTGGATTATGCATTCTTTTCTTTCATTAATTAAATTCGCTCTTTGACAGTTTGATACACACAGATGTTGCCATCCCCCACACACCCTGACACACACACGCTTCCCCAGCAGGTCTTCTTCCAGCCATAGCTTTTTGTTTTGTGACTCACTAATTGTTAACCAGGACTGTGTGTGGGCTTAATGTTTGGTACAGAAGTGAGGGCACTGACTGTCACCCCACGAATCCGTCAATGGCCAGTAGTTCAGAAAGGAGGTAGGGCCTCCATGAGGCCTTCCCAACTCATGATTGCTGACAGGCACAGTACATTTTTTTAAAAAATAAAACAAAAAACAGTTTTATGTAGCTAAGGTTAGCCCTGAACTCCTGATCCCTATTCCAAGTGCTGGGCTTATAGGCATGCCTTGTTACACTCAGCTGCCATTTCCTTATTAGCTGTGAGTGTTACTGAAGACCACTGCTGCTCTGTGTACCCTCTACACCCCAACCCTCCTTTTAAAAAACTGCCAGTCAAATAGTGTCTTCCTAAGTTGACTTGACTAGGCCTTGAATTTGGGAAGATTTAACTGCTGCCTTTTGAGAAGATAGGATCAAAGGCATGTGAGACTGGGCCTGGCCTAGTTTTTTGTTTTGTTTTGTTTATTTGTTTGTTTTGGTTGGTTTTATTTTGTTTGTTTGTTTGTTTGTTTTGTATTGGAGTCTAGACTTAGCTGGAAATCTTTTTGTTTGTGTTTGTTTTGCTTTGCTTTTTCAAGAAAGGGTTTCTCTGTATAACTGGGATGTGTACCATCACCACCAGGCTGGCCTGGAAATCTTGATCCTCCTGCCTCAGCTTCCCAAGTACTGGGGATTACAGGTGTGTGCTACCATGCCTGCCATAGGGACTTTTTTTTTTTTAAAAAAGATGTGTTTATTTTTATTTACATGAGTACACTGTTGCTGTCTTCAGACACAACCAAAGAGGGCATTGGATCCCATTACAGATAGTTGTGAGCCACCACTGGTTGCTGGGAATTGAACTTATGACCTCCAGAAGAGCAGTCAGTGTTCTTAACGCTGAGTCATCTCTCTGGCCCTAGAATTTCTTTTAATAACTTTATAAGTTAAACCCTATGCATCTAACATATCATGTCGTACAATGAGGAGAAAATGAACGAGTTACTTTCTTTTGGTTTGGGTGCTAAGTCTGCTGGAAACATGGCTCTGTTTCGGTTGCTTGCCCTTTGTCAGCCAACGTCAGCCATTTCCAGTGAGCGGTCACCGTGCTGGATGGTGCAGCCTAGACCTGGCTTCTTCAGGTGTAGCCACTCACACTTGTTCATCTTTTTTTTTAAAGATTTATTTATTTATGTATATGAGTACACTGGTCTTCAGACACACCAGAAGAGGGTTTCAGATCCCATTACAGATGGTTGTGAGCCACCATGTGGTTGCTGGGAATTGAACTCAGGACCTCTGGAAGAAAAGCCCTTAAGAAGTTCTTAACCGTTGAGCAGTTATTTTTTAAAGATTTTATTTATTTATATATATGGATGTTTTACCTGCACGGACATTTGCACACCAGAAGAGGGCATCAGATCCCATAGGACTAGGTAATAGATGGCGGTGAGCCACTGTGTAGGTGGTGGGAATTGAACTCAGGACCTCTGGAAGAGCAGCCACTGCTCTTACCTGCTGCGCCATCTTTCAAGTCCCTCATCTTAGGTAGAAGATACAGCATATATGAAGACCCAGAGGCATGAAAGAACAAATTAGTTAGGGAACAAGAATCCATTTCCCGCAATTGGGACAACAACCCCCTACCTTTCTCCTGCTGTATTACCATCTTAACAACTGTGGTGGCCCTTTTCTCCTCTTCCTCCTCCTTCTCTGTAGCCTAAAGTGCTTTAACTGGAACTGTGTAACTTGGGCTGACCTCCAATTCATGGCATCCCTCTGTCTCTGCTTCTATTGGTGTGGAGGTTCAGAGTGGTGAATAGTGCGCAGCTATGTGTGTGTGTGCATGTGAGTGTGTGTGAAGATGTGAGCATATGTGTATGTATATGTGTACATATATGTGTATGTATGTGTACATATGTGTATATGCATATGGTGTGTATGTGAATATGTGCATATGTAGGTATGTGTACATATGTGTGTGAGAATGTGTGTGTGTGTGTGTGTGTGTGTGGCCAGGGCCCAAAATGCCTTGGAAAAGTCTTAAGGAATTCAGAATCCTTAAGTGGGCAGCCCAGGTCATGGCTTATTAAAAGTATTCCTGTGTTCAGGGATAGGCCTTATGAGCAGAATTTAGAAAGGACCAGGCAGGCAGCAAAACCAGGTTGCTAGAAAGCAGTTGTACCCAAACAGGTGACATAATGAAGCTGTAAGATAGAGGTAGAAGCTAGATGACTGGGGAGTCAGCATGAGGGCAGAATTCCAGGACTTGGATTGGGTGACTGTAGGGTGACCAGGAAATGAAGGATTATCTTCAGGCTTCTAGCTTGGGGTGCCATTTCTCGGAGTCAGGACACCAGAACAAAGGGAGATGGACAGGTCTGTTGGGAATGCCCCAGGAGTTCAGTTTCAGAACATGACGGAACTGTTATCAGGACTCCCGGTAGACAGAACAGTTAGGATATACTGTGGTAATGAGCTCCCTGCCATTTACAGCTTTCAAATACAGCCAGGACACATAAGAGTGGAGGGTTTATTTGCATCTATCTTATGCAAGGTGGGCCATCTGACCTCTCAGACCAGACAGTTTTTGATGTGTGTTTTGCTGTGTGTATGCATGAGAAACAGTGTTTATCAGCTATGGAGTGTGCCTAATTTAGGAACTTTTGCTTTGTAGACGTACCTTGCTTATGGGATCTTGGTCTGAAACTGGAACTAGGGAAAGGATACAGGCATGATGAGAGGCCATCTTGACAGAGCATAGGAAAGTGGCCCAAGGTGAGGTTGACTTAGAGTCACAGGTCAAGTAAGATAAGTGGTCTACACCCAGTTTCCCTCGCCCAGTTTGTGGGCAGATGGAGGGCCTTGCCCAGGGTCACACATCAGGGCATAACTCCTCTGACAGGTGGGAGCATGTCAGATTCCTGAGCTGTCTCCTTCTACTCTAAGAGCCTCTAGAGGTTGCAGGCCTTGCCTCTCCCTGCTGGAGATGTTCTAGAACACATGTGGAAAGTGATCCTGGTTCTTTTTAATTAGGAGGATACAAAGAGAGTAAGTCAGACGGCCACCCCCACTCATGCATGGATGGGAGGCTAAGTGCTCCCCAAATTACACAGCAGATGCCAGGGTTTCTGCAACAAGACCCAGCTTGATAGCTTTGTGGTAACCACAGCCAGTGCAATTTTGTTTTTATGTTTGAACTCAGCAGTGATATGTAGGCATATCACAGGCAAGAGAGATGGCATCCACAACTTCACACACACAAAATGTGTGCGGACATGCAGATATGTGCATGTGTGTGTGTATGAGTGTAAGCAACAGCAGTCCAGTTTAATCGACCCTTGTGTCAGGAAACTGGGTCTGAGCTGGGCTGTCTCGGGAGACTGTTGCTGCGTGTGAGGAAGACAGGAGTGCCAGCTCCGCCTCACTGCTGTGTAAGAAGCAAACCCGTGGCATACTTCTTCAGAAGGAAACCGTACTTTGCCAAAGTTCTTTGGGCTTTCTGCAGTCATTTTTCTGAGACCCTAGATCCATTGTTAACATGTAGGACTCTGGGTGGGCCCTTACTGCCTCCTATCCTGCCCCAAGTCCTCATTGGGTAAATGATCGTATGGGTAATTTTATGTGTCTACCACTTGTTTGTTTATTATTATTTCCAGGGTCAGGACTTCAAGACGGCTCAACAGAAAAAGGTGTCTATCACCAAGACTGACAGCTCAACCTCTCAACCTGGGACCCAGGCTGTAGAAGGAGAAAACCAGCTCTTGAAAGTTGTCCTTTGGCATATAACACACACACACACACACACACACACACACACACGATTGTAATGTTAATTTTCAGGGTTTTAGGGGCCAGTGGTAGTGTGTCTGCCTATCCCGAGACCCTTCTCTCTGGATCCCCAGCACTGGAAGAAAAAAAAGATCAATTTAAGGTGGGGGTCTAGGGTACCCAAGCTCCATTTGTATCCTCCTATCCCTTCTTGTCATTAAAACTTGGAACTCAGCCAGGCGGTAGTGCCTTTAATCCCAGCACTGAGGAGGCAGAGGCAGGAGGATCTCTGTGAGTTCAAGGCCAGCCTGGTCTACAGAGCAAGTTCCAGGTTAGCCAGGGCCACACAGAGAAACCCTGTTACGAATCCCATCCCCCTCCAAAAAACAAAAACACACACACACACTAAGACTCAGAAGTAGAATGTGTGGAGTGAAAGCTTGCCTCTGTCACACCCCCACCCGTCCCCTACCCGCCCGCCCCTGGGCTTCAACCACAGAGATAGAGAAGGGTTTCCAGTGTGACTCTGACTCTGTTCTGAACTTCTAACTTCTATCTGGCCTTTTAACACTCACTTCTGCTGTGTCGTTTTCCTGGCCAGACAACTTTAGGGACCCCACATCCCCCATGCCCTATTCTGAGGAATAGATTCCAGTTCCTACACCTTCCATACATGGTACCTGAGACCTGGCCTTGGCACCCCCCCACCCCCCCATTTAACAGCATGATTCACACGCCATGCATGCAACCCACAAAGTTTGTTCAGTCCTTATTTTGTGCCAATCTCAGGAACATAGATGCTTAAGTGTTCAGGAGCTGAGTGTGTTTTGAGAGCTCAGAGTCGGGGGCTCTGAGGAGGGGCACGAAAAGAGACAGAGACTGGGCTCCTGCCAACTCCCTTCTTGCTGGTTTCCTGTTTACAGCAACAGCTGCCCATCCCGCCAGCGGTGCACACAGATGCCCCAGAGAACTTTGGTGAATTTTCAGACCTGCAGTTCAATTGCAGAAAGAGAAGCAGGCAACTTGAAATCTGTCTTTAGCTGCCCTGAAAACCTGCGAGGGAGGAAGCCCCTCTAATCCCACCATGTCACGCACACTCCCCAACTTCTGCCTTCCTCTCCCCCCTCTGAGGACATATGGCCCCTTGAGGTTTTTGTTTGCTTGCAGGGGAAAACACACCCTGCCACAGTGTGGAGGGTTTCTCTTTCTGTTATTATTATTATTATTATTAAAGCATCAGGAGACATAGCAATCTGCGTACAGATACCGTGCGTGCATAATTAATAAAATCTCATTATTTATTTATAAATAAGACGCATGGGGAACTGGAGAATTAGGGCTATCCCCATTATCTGTGGAGAGTAGGGGAGAGACAGTTTTCGAACATTGGATCCTTCCAGAGAAGCAAATCTCTACGCATGCAATGAATAAAAAACCATGGGCTCCTTGGGGAGTGATGCTCTCTGCCCAGGAGGCATCAGAAAGCGAAAGCCTGGTCAGGGGCTTAAAAAAGAAAAGGGACAGATGAGAATCTAGTGCTCACTGAGCTCAGTATACCATGTTTGCAGGTACTGGCAGGATAGAAATACTGAGAGACACGGGCTTGGTAGCTAGCTAGTCCAGGTCTTCCCAAGGAAGATGACATGGGGCAGACTCCAGACTCTGGGAGAAGAAGCTGGCGGGAGAAATGCTGGCACAATCCAATCTCTAGTTACCACATAAAAAATCCAGATGGCAGGTGAGGGGAGCCCCTGAATTGGCTATAACTAGGCAGAGAGATGACTTGAACTCGATGGTGATGGTGGGATTCTACATGGCCGTTTTGTCCTTGGCCTCCTGCTTCTCTGATGCCCGGGCAAGACCTTCAGAATTAACAACCCAACTTATTACGTAACACACCCAGAGCTCAGGGAGTCAGGGACTAGCCTTCCCAGGTTTGCAGCGTCCGGGGTGGACCTTCTCACTCTCTCTCTTCTCTCTCTCTTTTTTCCCCCTTGAGACATGCTTTAAAATAGAAAACAGGCTTGTGCAGGAACCAACCCATAGACAGGGGTGACTGGCAGGGATCTCCCCCCACCCCATTCCAGTGCAAGCGACTCGAGCAGTGGAACGCTCAGTCGCCCCGGGTGGTGGGCTCCGGGAGGGGTGCGGGAGCGCTGGGGGTGTCTGCCTGGGCAGCAGCCCCCGTAGTGTTACCCGGGCGCGTGCAGGGAAACGTCTCAGCAATTCCAGCACCCGAGCGGAGCGCGCGGGGGGGGGGGGGGGGGCGGGCGGGAGGGGGAGTGGGGGGGCGGGCGGCGCGGGGCACCTTGAAACCGCCGGCGGCCGCGCGCTGATTGGCCCAGCCGCCGCCTCGGCGTTCCAGCCAGGCGCCCCTCCCCCCGCGCCGTCCACCCCGGAAGGAATTTCCTCCTCTGGCGGCCGCTATTGTTGTTCGTCTTCGCTGTTTGGGTCGGATCGCGTAACCATAGTATCCAAACTGTGTCCGTGCGGGGCCCCAGCCCGGGACCCCCGTGCCCCCCAGACCACCCCCCACTTTTTTCTTTTTGCAGTCTAGTTATCATGACTTCATCGGACTCCGGGGAGCAGAGGAGGGGGATGGGACTGGGGGCGGGGAGCTGGCCCATTCCTGGCGGCCCTTACTTCGAGATGGTTTCAATTAGAATTTTTTAAAAAAAGTCTGCTTTGTGGGTTCGGGGCTTTTACATCCCCCCTCATCCCATTGAATCGTTGGCCGGAACTCGAATGGGGCTTTCCCTCCGTTTCCCCCCTAGAGCCATCGCTCCAGCTGGACTTCACGGCTCAGCCGGGCGACGAGGGCATTTGCAGCAGGAATCACCCCCTAAACTGCACCCCGGACCTCGCGGCTGCACTTGCGAGGCCGGCGATGGGGCCGGGACCCTCGGACACTACAGCCTCGGGGCACGTCCTGCTGGGGTTGGGGCTCCCAGGCGAGGCTCTGGGAGAGGAGGTTCGCGGGATGGATGCCTGTCAGTCGCGCCAGGAGGGGTGGCAGAGGATAAAGGTGGCAGGGAAGCGGTTGACAGGTTCTTGGGTAGAACAAGTCTCCTAGCATCTTTAATTCCCCCCCCCCCCATCTCTGAGCACAGACGAGTAGGTAGGTCCGTGCGTACAGCCGGAACCCAATGTCTGCCTCAACCTCTGAAGAAAAATAAAAGGGCAAAACCAGCCTTTTCCCGCGAAGTGCCTTGTGCGGGGAGGGGTGGGAGGCAGCAGCAAGTCCGCACCGAGCGGGCTGCGCAGCGCGGGAGCCCCGGGGCTGGGCCGGCGGCGGGGGGCGGCGTGTGCCGGGGGCATCCAGTATTCCCAGAACCCTAGCGTCCTCCCGGCGCTCGCCCGGGCGGGGGAAGTGGCGGCGGCCCGCCAAGTTCGGAGCAACACTGCCCCCTAGGGGCCGCCGCGGGTCTGCAGGAGGGGTGGAGAGGGTGTGGAGGGTAAGAGATCTAGCTAGTACGTGTGACCAGGGCGGGTACCATAGGGTGTTGGAGGCCTAACAAGTCCTGGATCACGGAGCTGGACTGGGGGTGGCCCTTGGCAGGCGGGTGACAGGCTGGAGGACGGCCTCCAAGTGACGGTTCTAAGGGCTGGAGGATGGGGTAGGAGGGTTTATGTTTCTATTCTAGAGTTTAAAACTTGGGTGGAAAGTCGGGGGCATCCTACTGCCTTTCTGGAGGATGCTGGACCTTTAAGCTTACCCAGTCAAGTCTCTTGGTCCAGCAGTTACTGAAACAGAGCCCTAGAGAGAAGATCCTTCACTCATAGGCTTGTTTGAACCGGCGGTTCTGTTTTCACTCTCGTCCCCTGTCGTTGGGGCCATTCTTGAGGCATCAAGTCTCATTTTACAAGTGAGAACTCAGAAATTTCACATGTTCATTCAGCGGAGAACTGAAGTCCCTGTTTTGTGGTTTATCTCCTGCATCATGGGGACAGGAACCTAGGTTTGGGGAGCAGGCCAAGCTCTCTGTTTTGCAGCCCTGAGCTACACCCTGCCAGACCGGGTGGAAGTGGCTGTTCCTGGATGGGGAGAGGGGGCCTACAGAAAGGTATGCAATTGCAAAACGCTGGGTTCTAGTCCTCAGTGTCTACATCTGTAAAATGGGAGGGGGACATGGGGTTATAAAGAAGATATCCAGCATCTCCCCCCCCAACACCCCCTTAGGTGACACAGCTAGACTCCTCCTCTTTCGTCGGCCACGCCCTCTCTTGTGCTCTTTTGCTCCTCGATTAGGGTCTGCAGGGCCGCCTTCCTCCCTACACGCCCTCCCTCCTTCCCTGCAGGGCTCTGGGGGCCGCCCCTCCTTTTCCCTCCCCTCCTGGCTGGCGCAGAGCTGACTGCGGGAGGGAGCGGTGGGCTGGCAGCCAGCAGAGCGTCAAGTCAGCCCCTGGGGAAGGGAGGGGGTGCACTGGCTGCTGCCGAGGCGCTGTCAAGAAGCTGCCGCGCGCGCTGACGCGGCCAGGGTCCCTGAGGGTTATTTGTGTCCAAGGTAACTGGTGTCCGAGCTGCCTGTCTGCTGCTTTCCTCTTTCCCTGGTGACTGGGGAGCTGCCTGGAGTCATCTTGGCTCTCCCCTCTCTCTCTTGCTTACCAACAAGCAGGCACCAAAAGTCTGGTCCTCTCCTTTTCCCCTTTGAGTACCTCTGAAAGTCTCTTCTCCGTCCGCTCAGCCACCTGCCCCTGCTGGTTCTGGGGGCTCTGAACTGGATTGAGTTTTCCGGCACACCCTGCCCAGCCTTCAGTTACCCTCGAGATCGCCCCTCCTTTGGGTCCCTGTATTCTAGAGACTGTCCTGTTGGCTGGACTCTGGTGGGTGCCCAGACCTTCGTGATACCAAAGAGAGCAATTCCTTGTAGAGTCGCAGGTTGCTAGAAGAGACAGTCAGCATGGTGACAGAATAACTATTGATAGGATGAACTATTATTATTATTATATTCCATTGGCAGTATCTCACTATGTAGCCCTGATTGGTTTAAAACTTGCTATGTAGATCAGTCTGGCCTGAAAAAATGGTTTTTTTTTCTTTTTTTCCCTTTGCTCTTTTTTTTTTTGAGACAAGGTTTCTCTGTGTAATCCTTGTCCTGGAATTTATGTTGTAGGCCAGGCTGGCTTGGAACTCAGAGATCTGCCTCCTGAGTACTGGGATTAAAGGTGTGCACCAGCGCACTCCGAGTCAGAATGGGTTCTTAAGAGGACCCTTACCGAGGCTCAGTAGTTATGAGCACTGAGTGCTCTTCCAGAGTCCTGAGTTCAATTCCCAGCAACCACATGGTGGCTCACAACCATCTGTAATGGGATCTGATGCCCTCTTCTGGTGTGTCTGAAGACAGCTACAGTGTACTCATATATAATAAATAAATAAAATCTTAAAAAAGAAAGAAAGAGAGAAAGCAAGAAAGAAAGAAAGAAAGAGGACCCTTACCTAGACTGAGTCAGGAAAGGCTTCCTGAAGGACATGTGCTGAGTCCTGAGGGAGAAAAGGAAATTGGTCCCATACAATGAAGTAAAAGAGTAATTAGTGTGGAAATAAGGTGAACTGAAGTGGAAGGGGAAAGATGAAGCGGGAGAGACTCAGATTAAGGTGGACTGTGGTTCACAAATGATTGGTTGAGGGTATTCTCCCTCCCATTTTTAAGATAGGGTTTTAGTGTCCTTCGGAAGCACCGTCTTGGAGCATGCTAGGTAGATCAGGCTGGCCTGAAACTTAGGGTGAATGTTCTGCATCTGCCTCCTTGGCGTTACAGGTGTGCAGCTCGAAGCCTCGCCTGAGGGTCCTTTTTACTTCACATGGAAATGTTGACTATACAAGGGCAGTTTCACATTGGCAGTCTGGGCTTTTAAAGAGTCCAAATCTTATAGCTCAGCCACGGTTGTCCAAGCCTTGTGCTATTACAATATGACATTGCCATCCACACACGTGTTGAGTCTCATCTATAGCTATCCTGCAGTGCATGAAGTTCCAGGCTACAGGTTAAGCGCGCCTGCTAAGCCCTGGGAACTAGAGGATCGTGGCTTCAGGCTTCTAACACCAAAAGGCTCAAAACTACCTACACTCAAATCAGAGCCAACTCTGAGCTTTCAAAGCCAAAGGCTTACGATTCTAGGCCTGGAGAACTAGATGCTCCAAGCTTTCAAAGGTAGAGGGCGTGACTGTGGTGCTCCGGTCTCGGGCTTCCTGATCTAGGTTTTGCATGCCAGCACACAGAAGCTGGTGTCACAGCTCCCTCACTTGCTTAGGGTGTTGGGACTTGGGCTCTCAGAGATGCTAGCCGGACCAGGGCTTGCAACAATTTGCCTTTGCTCTCTAGTCCTCTTAGCCTCAGCTCTCCACAGTTTCTGCTCTAGCCACCCTCCGGAGTTCCCCAGTTGCTTTCTCATTGTGTTGGACATGTCTGGGGCGAAGAGCCAAGGAGCTTCTTTAGTTCTCTGTGTGACCAGCTCGGCCTCCTCCACTTGCACAACAGACCATGAATGGGCAATAGAAGACCATTCGAGAGAAAACTTTTATTAGGACTTGATGTCATATCAAGGGATAATATGCAGAAGAGGAGCCTTCTGGACTGGTCTAACAGGGTAGAGAAAAAGCCTGCTTATGTTTCTAGAAAAGAGATGTGGCCCACAACCTGGCATAACAAGGCTCTCAGGTCCCCTGAGTGACAGTAGCTACTGGGTGAGTACGGTACTTGATTTGCTTGGAGTAGTCTCTTCCAAAGTCTATGCAAGCTGCCTACAGTAGTCATGACTGGAACAAGACCCCTTCAGTTGTGACTCATGGCTTCCGTAGTAGTGGTGAGCTATGGTGGCAGTGATTCTTGTAATAGGGGACACACACACACACACACACACACACACACACACACTTTTGGATTTTCGGGACAGGGATTCTCTGTATAGCCCTGGCTATCCTAGAATTTGCTTTGTAGACCAGGTTGGTCTCAGACTCAGCTATCTGCCTGCCTCTGCCTCCTGAATGCTGGGATTAAAGGCACCAGTCACCATGTGCAGCTTGGTTTTTGTTTTTGTTTTCATTTTCTTCCTTCTCTTTTTGAGGCAGAGTCTCATGGAGCTGACCTGGCACGTTCAGTGCAACTAGAATTCACAACACATTCTTCCTCCATTTCCTGAGGGCTCGGATCCCAGGTGTAGGCCTCCACCCTTGGGTATAGTTTCCTGAGGGTGATCCCAGAGTGTTCCGGACTCCACAGAACCACACTTAGCAGCCTGCTGTCCCGTTGGGTAGCCAGCTCATCTCTTGGATTTTTCAAGATGCCGCTCAGGCTTTCCTGTCTCCTAGGAAGCCCCGCTGATCTCCAAAGTCAGGCTCCGTCCTCCCTTGAGGTCTCATGGTCCCTTCGGCTCCTTTTAAACCATAGCCGCCTCCCATCATGGTGTCACGGTTCACACGGGCAACCCCACATCTCTCTCAGCCTTTGGGTCTCCTGCAGCTCAGCTCGTACACTTGGGCACAAAGCAGATGCTCACTTAAGTCTGTGTTGGGAGCAGTGTCTAAGCTACGTCTTAATACGAGGTATTAACGTAACAACATTGCTGTTTGCTGGGGGCTAGGCCCCTGTCTCATGTTAGTTGCCTCATTGGAAGGTTGACATTACCCCACTTTTCAGATGGGGAAACTTATTCAGGCAGGGAGAAGGGATGTCAAATGGCCAATGTGTGTGCCAGAACTCATTTTGCCTGCTAAGTACATGTTAATTATGTTTATTCTCCACAATGCTGAACTGAAAACTGAACCTGTGGTCTTTGCTCAGGTTAAGCAAACCTCTTCTGAGCCACAAACCTTAGTCCGTTTTATTTTTTATTCACATTACATCCCCATCACCGCTCTCCATACTTTTAGTCCTATTTCTTTTAGATTTTTTAAAAAACTTATTTAATGTATGTGAGTACACTGTCACTGTCTTCAGACACACCAGAAGAGGACATGGGATCCCATTACAGATGGTTGTGAGCTACTATGTGGTTGTTGGGATTTGAATTCTTAACTGCTGAGCCATCTCCCTCCCCCACCCAGTCTTATTTTTAAAGAGTTAAAAAAAAAGTTCAAGTTTTAAAAGAAAGAAAATAAATCCCTACATGTATGATAGTTCTTATGTTTGAAAAATCTATTGGAAAGACTTTCTGGGTTTTTGAATTATGAGAGGAAAAAAAGATTATTGGTGAAAGTCAGGGCCCAAGCTTTGCCCACGTGGCCCGGCCCTAAGCTCTTGTTGGTCTTCATGCCCTGGTTCTCTGTGCTGTCTGGAGCCCCCAGGAGGTTCCTGGAGAGAAGGTAGTCTGCCTAGGGCATGGGTCGCACCCTGCGGAGTGAAGGCCTTGTGGGTAGTTAGGAGGGCCAGGGAGTCAAAGCCAGTGCTTAATCTCATATGTTGGCTCTTTAGAAGCGAGAAGGGAGCCAGGCACCATGGTGCATGCCTGTAATTTCAGCACTTACAAGGCAGAGTCAGGTGGGTCTCTGGGAATTCAAGTTCAGTTGGGTCTACATAGTTCTAGGATAGCCAGGGCTACACAGAGAAACCCTGTCTCAAAAACAAAACCAAACGAAACAAAGAATAGAAGCAAGAAAGTGGATGAGGGAGAGGAACCAGTTGATGAGGGAGAGGCCAGAGGGCGTGGGCTAGCACCTGGGGGTGGGGGTGGGAAACACAGGACGCTGGGGGGGTCCAGATGCATTGGCCTGTGCTGCAGCTGGGGTGCCGCCAGCCACTGCGGGGAGGGGGTGGTTCTGGCTACTGCACTTGGGTGGAGAGGCTGAAGCAGGAAGGTGGGGCAAAACACAGCAGGGGGACACAGAAGAAAAGTAGAGGCTGGCTTCTGGCTAGCATCTAAGCCCAGTGGATCCCTAGGCCCCAGCATCAGGCCAAGTTCAGCGTTCAATAGGCTTGAGGTTGGGATGAACCCGCAGGAAGAGGTTCTTATAATTGTCAAGGCCCGAGATCAAAATCTGGCAGCCCCGTGCTTCAGCCGTGTGTCCTTGGGTAATATAACGGCTCTTCTGTGTCTTAGCGCTGATGCTTCTAGTGATAGTACCTTCCTTCTAGAATATCCAGAGGTGACATGGACAGAGAGAAGGCTCCAAACACAGGTCTAGCTTACAGGAAATACCTCACCTTTACAGTCTTGTTGCTGTCTTTGCTTTCCTCCCGAGGCTCCTTATCCCAGAAGCCTCAGCTCCACTGAATTCCGCTTAAGCTCTTAGCGTTGTACATTTTGGGAACTTGGGGACTGGTGTTTGGGTGATGAAGGCTTCTAAAGTCTGTCTACACTTTCTGCTTGATTAACCCTCCCTGACGCTTAGGGTCAGTGTAGAGGCCTTGGACTGTGAGTCCACCTCAACCATCCTCTTGGTGGTGACCTCCAACATCTGTCTCTAAGGAAGTCCTTGGCAAAGCCCTGACCCATGTCCCCTAAGGGCTTGTGTGGGAGTGTCCTGGAGATCCTATATCTGCTCAATTAATTGTGTGTGTGTGTGGGTGTGTGTGTGTGTATAATTGTGTGTGTGTGTGTGTGTGTGTGTGTGTGTGTGTGTGTGTGTGTGTGGTGCATGTAGGCCAGGCTGGCTCATAACTCATGAGATCCATCTGGCTTGTGTGTGCAGGCACATGCACACATGGGTAATACACACAAGGAGGTCAGGGGACCTCCTTTTGAGAAACAGTTCTGGCTTTCCACTTTGTTGAGGAAGGGACTCTCTTGTATAGGACCCTAGGGGACTTGACTCTTGAGTTTCCAGGTGACCTCCTGAACTATGTCTTCCATCTTTCTGTGTAATACTGGGATTACAGCTGGGCGGTGGTGGCACACGCCTTTAATCCTAGCACTTGGGAGGCAGAGGCAGGCGGATTTCTGAGTTCGAGGCCAGCCTGATCTACAGAGTGAGTTCCAGGACAGACAGGGCTATACAGAGAAACCCTGTCTTGAAAAAAAAAAACCAAAACAATACTGGGATTACAGGTAAGCTCCTGGCATCTGTTTTTTTTTTTCTCCCTGAGACAGGGTTTCTCTGTGTAAAATCTCTGGCTGTCCTGGAACTCACTTTGTAGACCAGGCTGGCTTAGAACTCATGAGATCCATCTGACTTGTGTGTATGTGTGCGTATGTGTCTCTGTGTATGTATATGTGTGCGTATGTGTGTGGCACACTCGAGTGCAGCATCACACCCAACCCGGTACCGGGCTTCTTCCAGGACTCAAACATTGGTCTTGGGTCAGTTGACACTTAAACCTGCTGAGTCATCTCCATGGGCCCCTGCTCCGTTATTTTACTAAATACCTTCAGGTTTCTTTCTACTGAGCCACTTGCAGTCCCAGAGGGCTCACAGTTTCCCACACACCTGCTGGTACCCAGTGTCGTCCAGAGTTGGGATTTGGCTACAATGTTGGGTACTGAGTGCTGGCATATCACTGTATTTCTTGGGTCACTGGTGAGTGTAAGAAGCAGCCTGGCACAACTTGGCCATCTGGCCACTGAGGACGCCTGGGCAAAGTCAGTGTGGCTTGAAGGGCTTGAGGTCTGGCAGGTAGGTTCTTCCACCTTTTTTATTTCAGTATTTGAGGACACTAGGGTGAGGCACGAGTGACCTGAACATTAGACATCCCTGTATAGGCAGAGGTACATGCCTGGGCCTCATCTCTCTATACACCTTAGCTCCCTCACCACCTCCTCCCTCCCTCCCCTCTTCTTACATCCTTCTTCACCCTCTATCCAAGACGTTCTCCTCAGAGCTCAGCAGTTCTCACCAGCTCCTGAACCTCACAGTTAAGGTGCCTCAGGCTTCTCAGCTGTCCCAAAGGGCCTTTCTCTCCTGAGAAGGTGGGTGGGCACTTCTTGAAACAGCATGGAAATTTTCCTGTTAGTCAGGCTTCCTCAAAGTCAGAAAGATGACCCTGTGCAGGATCTGTCCTGAGGAAAAGCCTTGTGTGTAGAACCTCATGTGCTCTTTGGGGTAATTCTACTCTGTCTAGTTGGTCTTCTTTACTGCACTGTTGACATCTTAGAACATAGGTAACCCAAGTGATTTAGACATCAGAAGCCACACAGGTGAGCCCTCAGGAAAGCTGTAGAAAAGGAAGGTGATTCAGTGGCAGAGAGATTAGGGATCAAAAGGGACCACTTGGCCAGGCAGGGTGGCATCCTCCTTTAATCCCAGCATCCAGGAGGCAGAGGCAGGTGGATCTCTGAGTTCGAGGCTAGTTTGTTCTACAGAGTGAGTTCCAGGACAGTCGAGGCTACACAGAGAAGCTCTTGTCTTGGAACAAACAAACAAACTAATGAATGAACGACCACTTGTAGCTGGGTGTGGTGATACACTCTTTAATCTCAGTCCTTGGGAGGTTGAAGCTGGAGGATCACTATGAATTCCAGGACAGACTGGCCTACATAGTGAGACTCTTGTCTCACCCCATCCCCCAAATGCTAATATCTTCCTTTATTTTTTGTTTTAGACAGGGTTTTGCTATGTAGGTCAGGTTGGCCTTGAACTCAAGCACCTCCTGCCTCAGCTTCCTGTGGGCTTGCATCGCCATGCCCAGCTGCTCATGTTTCTGGAGAGTTCACTGTGGTGCAAGACAGATGTCATGTAAACAGCAGACTGCCCTGAAGCCACCATGCTGTGAGAAGTGCAGAGAAGAGGTCCTGGGCTTAGTCATTATTTGGCTCCTGAAGTCCTCCACTGACCATGTCTGGCTGCTGTTTGATCCAGTATGGGGGGGGGGCGCTGAATTAGCTGTGCACAGCTGAGCCCCCTCAAGTCTTTTATGCATTTGCATGGAAAGGATTATAAAATGATTGCTGCTACTTGAAAGCAGGAAGGTGTTAGGCTACTTGTTACACAGCAGTGCTAATCCCTTGGGTCTCAGTCTTAGCTGGCAGATAACAGTTCCCATTTATTGTTCGGTTCCCATCACCTTTGGCATGTACCGCAGATATTTGGTATATGAAAGAGTGAAAGTTGTCAGGCATGGTGGCTCACGCATGTAATCTCAGTTCTTTAGAGGTTAAACAGAGGGTTGTCCTAAGTTTGAGGTCAGCCGGAACCACATAGTGGAAGTCTGAAAGGGAAAAAAGAGCCAGATATGTTGGCAACACATTCAGAATCCCAGCACTTTGGAGGCTGAGGCAGGATGATTGTCATGAGGCTATCTTGGACTACATAGTTTCAGGCCAACCTGAGCTACACAGTGAGGCCCTTGTCTCTAAACAAACAAACAAACACAAAAACAAAAAACAAAAAACAACCCCCCCCAAAAACCCAAAATGAATGAACCAGCAAGACAGTTCATTGCTACTGAAGCCTGACAACTTGAGTTGAGCCTCCAGCCCACAGCAGCCTGACGTGGCTGTGCACATCTGCAATCCTGGAACTTGCACGTCTGGAGAGGAAACAGAATCTCCTGGGAGCCTGTGGGCCCGCTCTGCAGTACAGAGTGGCAGAAGACATGAGAGCCTGCCTCAACAGTGGAGAGAATGAACAGAGCTCTGAGAGTTGTCCTCTGACCTCTGCCTGTGGCCAAACACCCATATCGTGCGGCTAAAGAGGTAGGTCAGTGGTTAGGAGCACGGGTTGCTCTTCCAGAGGACTTAAGTTCAATGTAGTTCCTAGCATCCACATCAGGTGGTTCACGACTGCCTATAACTCCAGTTCCAGGGCCTCCAACAGCCTCTTCTGGTTTTTGGGGATACCCACATACATGTGGCATAGATTCAACCAAACACACACACACAAATAAGTAAAAATAAGTCTAAAACAACAACACCCACATCATGTACACACATATACACACATGCACACAACACACGTGCTCACGCATGAGCACACACACACACACACACACACACACACACGTAACAATAAATAGAGTCAAAGTTAATGGAGCCATAGCAGTATGGTGTCTGAGGAATTAAAGGGCACCCAGCTCAGCCTGGGAGGCTCAGAAAGTCTCCTTGGAGAAGGGTCTCCGTGTCCTTTGGTAGGGTTGAGGACCCAGAGAATACCTACACACCTACTAAGTCTGTTGCTTTCTCATCCCACCAACAAGCCGTCCCCACATCTGTTTGGGGCCCCTTCCTCCCCTCTTCCTCTCTCCCTCCCTCCCTCCCTCTCTCCCCAGGCCTGCAGACTCACTCATGCCTCTAACTCTAGGTCTGGCTGAGGAAAATTAAGTCAATGGGGAGGGAGGAGTTGACAAATAGAAGGTCTGGTAATTGAATTTTTCCCTCTCCCTCTCTGCCCACAGAGAGCAGGAAGAATGGCTCTCCAGACCAGCTTCCCCTGCTTACGAAACCCTGGCAGCTTCACCCCTCCCTGTCTAAGCCGATGAGAGGGATACAGAAGCAAGCAGAATCTTCTACCATCTTGAGAGCTAAGCTTTGCACACGGGGGAAACTGAGGCAGTGGAGAGCACAGGTCTGCTCCCTGAGTGCCAGTGTGCTAGAACAGAAGCCAGGATTGGAAGAGACGGTCAGATAGGTCAACTCTCCAAGAAGGTGGGAGCAGATCCAGTGTGGAAACCCCGGCCTCCCTACTCTTAAACTTCCTGTCTGCTCCTGTCAATTCCGGAGTCAGGGTGAGCTAAGTTGCTGGGCTGGCCTTCTAGCAGGTCTTTCTTCAGGTAAAACACCTCTATGGGTGCAAACTCTGTGTGTGTGTGTGTGTGTGTGTGTGTGTGTGTGTGTGTGTTCATGGCTGGAAGTAACCACACGCTGCCAGAACCACTATTCTGTAAAAAGGGGAGGGCAGTGTGCATCTCACTGGTTAAGGGGGATTAGAGAGGCAAAGGTCCTCGTCTGCCCCCCAGTCAAGGGTCTGCTTTGGTTCAGTGGAGGGATGAAGAGCCTTCATGAGAGGGGTGAGGTTTCCGGGAGACTAGGTTCTAGTCATAGGCCAGTGTCAGGAGTCAAACCAGGGAGGCTTGGACCTAGATAGGCTTCGCCCACGCGGAGGCGGCTTCGGGGTGGGGCGGGCGGGCGGGAGGGGAGGGTACCCGCCTAGCTTCGCCAAGGCAGGAGGGAGCTGCGACGGGCGCCTGCCCCCGCCACCCGGCCCAGCGGGCGTGGGCGCCGCGGCACCGCCAAGCAGAGCGGCGGCGGCTGGCTGCTGCGGGAGCGTTTGATTTATTAAGCTAATGTTCTAGCACATTTTCTCCATCCCGTAATGAGCTGTTTCCACCAGGGGGTGTCTGCAGGGCGACTGCGGCTTCCGGCCGCTCCGGGAGGGAGGCTGAGCTGGCGGGCGTCGAGGGGGTGTCTTGTGGGGTGCGGTCTATGCTCCTGTGGAAGGGTGTCTTGAAAAGCCCGGGGCGGGAGATCCGCTGGAGAGGTGGAGGGGGAGCTCTGGCCCTGCAGCCTACTAACGACCGGCTTTTCTCTCTCACCTCCCTCCCCAGTCAGATACCTGACATCACAGGGGCTGGAGAGGACTTGTCCCAATCCTCTGTCACCTCCCGGTATTCAATTCTGAGCGACCCTCACCCACATCTCATGCTTCTGAGGCATCTGAGCTTCAGTCTGCTCACTCCTGCTGGTTAGCTCCCTTGGCTGGATTTCTGTGGCTTGGTGCAACAGATAAGGCCTTTGCATTCAGACACATCTAGGTTCAAATCCCATCCCAGCTGCATTCTAGCAGTGAGCTGAGAGACAGCAGCACCAAGACCTCACCTGCACCCCAAGACCTCACCTGCACCCCCAGGCCTCACCTGCACCCCAAGACCTCACCTGCACCCCCAGGCCTCACCTACACCCCAAGACCTCACCTGCATCCCCAGGCCTCACCCGCACCCCCAGGCCTCACCCGCACCCCCAGACCTCACCCGCACCCCCAGGCCTCACCCGCACCCCCAGGCCTCACCCGCACCCCCAGGCCTCACCCGCACCCCCAGGCCTCACCCGCACCCCCAGGCCTCACCCGCACCCCCAGACCTCACCCGCACCCCCAGGCCTCACCCGCACCCCCAGGCCTCACCCGCACCCCCAGGCCTCACCCGCACCCCCAGGCCTCACCCGCACCCCAAGACCTCACCCGCACCCCAAGACCTCACCCGCACCCCCAGGCCTCACCCGCACCCCCAGGCCTCACCCGCACCCCCAGGCCTCACCCGCACCCCAAGACCTCACCCGCACCCCCAGGCCTCACCCGTACCCCCAGGCCTCACCTGCACCCCCAGACCTCACCTGCACTCCCAGGCCTCACCTGCACCCCAAGACCTCACCTGCACTCCCAGGCCTCACCTGCACCCCCAGGCCTCACCTGCACCCCCAGGCCTCACCTGCACCCCAGGCCTCACCTGCACCCCCAGGCCTCACCTGCACCCCCAAGACCTCACCTGCACCCCCAGGCCTCACCCGCACCCAGAGGTCTCACCTGTAATTCTTTTTTATTTTTTTTTCCAAGACCGGGTTTGTACAGGGTTTGCTTGTCCTGGAACTCACTCTGTAGACCAGGTTGGCCTTGAACTCAGAGATCTGCCTGCCTCTACCTCTGAGTGCTGGGATTAAAGGTGTGCTCCATAGCCTCCCAGCTTCCCCTGCAGGTCTTAACTGTGCACCCACAGGCCCCACCAGCAACCACTGATGAGAGTTTTCTGCACAGAGGGTACTTGATGTTTTCTCACAGGAAACCCACCTAACCTCTCCTCACAGGATTGATATTCCTTCCTCATACCTGTCCTTAGTTGCTCTTTTTCCTGAGCCTAGGCCTGACACCTAGAAGTTGCTTATCAAGATGTGGCCCTTAAGTACAAGTGTTGAAGATGCTGTTCCACTGACTCATGCCTCGGAGGGGACAGTGGCCTGGCTAACTCAGGCCTATTGAGAGGTGTCTCAATCTGCTCTCTGTTGCTAACAGCTCAGTGCCACAGACAGGGTGAGGTAGAAAGGGAAGGGATTTTATTTGATTTGGAATTCTGGTTTACTGTCATGGGTCACATATGGTGATGGCTTTTGTGTTGGCAGTGTCCCAGGGAGCAAGGCATCATGTGGTAAGCCTCTCTCTTTCTCTCCTTCTCCTTCTCCCTCCTTCTCCCTCTTCCTCTCTCTCTCTCTCTCTCTGCTCTGGTCTCTTCTAAAGCCATCAGGATTCAATCATAGGCCTCTGTTCTGATGAACATTCTAATCCAGCCACTTCCTTTATTTTTAAGATTATGCTTATTTATTGTGCATGTGTGTATGTGTGTGACTCGTGTGTGGGTCAGAGGACAATGTCAGGAGTCCATTCTTTCCTTCTGCCATGTGGGTTTTGGGGATTGAACTCAGTTGTCAGGTTTCTATGGCAAACACCTTACCCACTGAGCCATCTTGTAGGTCTAAGACACAACTTTAAATAGCATCCTTGATTAAAGCTCCACTCTCTTAACGCCCTACAAATGAGGTTAGATTTCAACATGATCTGCTAAGGACAAACCAGTAAAATACCAAGTGCCATCTCTGCACTGATTAAGAAAGCAAAACCCTGTTTGTAGGAGTGAAAGCTGTAGCTGTGGGTGAGGTCCGTGGGTGCGGGGCTGAGGGCTGTATCACAGGATGCGATGGCCAGCTCACCTTCCTAGGAACCAGTACCAGCCGGGGCATGGAGTGACTTGTCCAGGCACCTAGGATAAAGTATCAGAGCAAAATAGAACACTTGTGTGCTCAATCGTACAGTGCTGTTTCCACTTCTCCCTGGAGGTGGTGGAGGGGTCTTGGGCTTCAGCAGCTGAAGGTGTCTCCCAGATTCCTTCTTGCAGAGGGAGGAGGGCCCTGCAAGCCGTGGCTCTGGGTGGTCGGGGAACTTCAGGAAACTCTTTCAGCTGGGCCAAGTCAGCAGTGCCGGAGGAGGCAGGGTCTGCCTGAGGTCCGCTGCATGCCCGTACCTGTTGTCTTCTTTCCCTCTGAATTCAGAGCCTCCCTGTGTCTCCCTGTCTCCCCAAGAGAGCTGAACCTCAGCAAAGCTTCCGTGAGCCCTGGGACCAGTGAGTGAAGATTGGAGCTGAGCCTGGCCAGGCCCGTTTTGGTCATGAGCCAAATCAAAGAACCTGAAACCCTGTGTGCACAGCAGTTCATTCTCCAGTCCCCCGCCCCGCCCTGCCCTGCCTTTCGACTTAATTTCTAATTAAACATGTTACCCCTTACACTATGCCCTGTTCTGCTGGGCTCTCTCCTGCCTCTGCTCTCAATTCCTAGCCTCTACAGGTAATGTCTCCTTTGTGGTAGTTTCTCTCTGCTACACCTCCTTAGCAAGGCTGGTCCTGATCCTTTCCTGGTCCAGAGAAGCCCCATAGCCAGCCCAGCTCCCATCATGTTAACGGCAAGGGCTGTCCTTGTAGGACTCAACTAAGGGTTCCATGTTTATTGCCTAACTCCCTCCATCTCCCGCCACACTGAAGTATTATGAACAGGGACCCCGCTGACTTGTCCCCAGAACAAGCCTTAGAATACAGTGCTTAACTGAACCCTCTGCTTGCATTTTGTTTGTTTAGACAGGGTCTCTCTATGTAGCCCAGGCTAACTTTGAACTTGATATCCTCTCGCCTCAGTATCATGAGTGATAAACAACCATCTTCAGATTTCTTTTTTGGGGAAATGAGACACAAAGTGCAGAAATCTTGAGGGACCTGTGGCTGAGCAAGTGAAGAGATGGGATGCGTGGGAGAGGTGTTGAAGGAGACCAGGCTGTCACCTCATGGGCTGGGTGCTGGGGACAAGGACGACCCTGCTGGCACACCTGAAGGTAACTGTTAGGGGTGATGTCGGACTTGATATAGCTATTAATGTTGGTCTCTAGATAACTGCTGATGTTGTGCTTCGGCTGTGTTCAATTAGAAATTAAATGGAAGATGTAAGGATGACATTCATAAAAGCAACCAGAGCGTCAGATGTCAGCATTTAAGACCTTGGGGACGTCAGTGTAGTCCTCCCGAAACAATCAGTCCCTACTCAAGAGGGTGTAACTTCAAATTTTCAGACCTTATTTTTCCCCCTTCCCTTTCTCCCTCTTGCTCAGGCCCTGGCCCCACTCGCTCCAGCCATAGGTTATTTGTTTCTCATTACAGATGGTTGTGAGCCACCATGTGGTTGCTGGAATTTGAACTCATGACCTCCGGAAGAGCGGTCAGTGCTCTTAACTGCTGAGCCATCTCACCAGCCCCTCAAACCTTATTTTTAATGATGGTTCTTAAATGCTTTAACCTCCCTTGTAGCCCCCAACCCACCAAAGGTAGTGGAAAAGAAAGGATATGGGGGAAGTGTTTAGAAAGGTTCTTTAGAGCAACTCCCATCTGTGATGTCTGGACATCAGCAGTCAGGTTCACAGGTTAGCAGGCAGCTTGATCTATTTGAAACACTTCATGGATACACCAGCAGTCCAGTTCAGTAGAGTCTGGTTAGCAACAGCTGTTACACAACCTAACAGAGACAGCCAGGCCTCAGCCTCAGCTCGAGTCAGCAGGAGGGACCCAGAGGGACACCAGGGGAAGTTCTTGGTTGTGTCTCTCTCAGGGAAGTGAAGATCAGCGAAGAAGCGAGACCCACAGCCTTGCACAGCTCGCTGTATCAGCGAGCCTGGCTCAGCCTGCGTCACTCCGTGGAGTCCTATTCATACCCTGCAAACATCGCATGTCCCCCACAAGCTTTGCCTCAGTGCAGGTCTTGCCTCAGCACGTGCATCCAATCAGCCGGAGTCCACAGAGTCCGGACAAATGCAGCTCAACTACACAATGTAAGGTGGACCAATACATGCGTGTGGTTAGCAAAAACTCCTTCATCACATGTTTATTCACATGCTTGCTTTAGCAGAACATCCTTTACCCTGTGTCTGCTTCAGCTAAACCTTCCTTCACGTGTTTGTCCCAGCAAAACACCACCCAACACAACACTTAAAGTTTCCACCTCATCCCTAGCGTGCCCTGGATTCAAGCCCTAGTAGGAAGGGGAGGAATGGAAAAAAGGAAGGGGGAGAGGGAGAGAGGGAGAGAGAAAAAGAGAGAAGGACCCTTTGGAGTCCACGGGGCAGGGGTTGTGTCAGAAAACAAGTTTCAAGAGCCTTTCCACATTCCACCCAGCGGTAACAGGAATCTGCTTTGTGCCTTTGTTGGTTTTTGAGACAGTGTCTCATTATGTTGCCCAGGCTAGCCTGCTTTCCATCTTCCTGCTATGCCCCCACACATACCATAAGTGCTAGAATTGCACTTGAAGTGGGGGACCCTTGGGAGCAGCAGGCAAGTGTACCACGTTGTTTCTAGGTGGCGTCATGGAGAGCAAGCCTAGAGTTCCGTCTCTGGTCTTAGTGTCAGTTCTGCCACATACTGACTGGGTAGGGCTGGGCCAATTATGTCTACCCCTAGTTCCCTGTCCTGTCGGATTTAAGGGATGAAAACAGGCGGCAGCCTGGGAACTGCATGGTAGCACCTGGTAAGCAGGGAACACTTGCCGTGGGTCAACAGTAAGAAGCATAAATCCTGGGGGCTGGAGAGATGGCTCAGTGGTTAAGAGCACTGACTGCTCTTCCAGAGGTCCTGAGTTCAATTCCCAGCAACCACATGGTGGCTCACAACCATCTGTAATGGGATCTGATGCCCACAGGTGAGTGGAAAGCAAAGGTTCTAGTTGTTCTGATTTTGTTTCGTTTTGAAACAGGGTCTTACCTTGCCACCCAGGGTGACCTTGAACTTGTAGACTCCAGAGATTCTCTCAGCTTCCCAAGCACTGAGACTACAGATGCATACTATGGCTAACTTGATAAGAAAGGATGTGTGTGTGTGTGTGTGTGTGTGTGTGTGTGCATGTGCGCACCTAAAACTATATAGGCACGTCCTGGCACTCCTGTGGAGGTCAGAAAACAATTGCGAATTTTTGCAGAGGCAGGCGGATTTCTGAGTTCAAGGCCAGAGTGAGTTCCACGACAGCCAGGGCTCCATAGTAAAACCCAGTCTCAAACAAAATAAAACAAAACAAAACACCCAAAAACATTCAAAAGGGGGTGGTGGTGGGAAAGGCAGCTTCTCAGACCCTTCTGGAAGATGAGTCAGAGGGTAAGTTAGATGCCAGTGGAGTCAAGTTCTGCTGCAGTGTAACTCAGGCAGACGTGGCATCACCGCGATTGTGCTTCGTCCACACGAGTGAGTGGTGGAAACCCTACTTACAGACCTGGGAGCCAAGCACAAGTGCAGATATGGACTTTCTAGTCTTTCGTTCCCCAATCTTCCTCCCTGCTTTTTAAATTTTTTTCTTTTTTACATTTTTCATTTAGTTATTTTGTGTGCATGTGTGGACATGCATGCCATGCCAGGGTGTAGATATGGAGGTTGGACACCAAGTGGGAGTCGAGTCTCCACTTCACTGTGTGGGTCTGGGGATTTGAACTCTGATCTTCAGGCTTGGCTGCAGATGCTTTGACTCTCTGAGCCATCTCACTGGCCCTTCCTGGTTAACTAACTGTCAGGAGGTTTCTCATCTGTGCTGGTCCCTCTTGAAGTGGAAACTTTAAGGGTTCTTTGGAAAGTCGGTTGGATGGTGTTTTGCAGGGGCAAACACATGAAGGCACATTTCATTAAAATGGACACAGGTGTGAAAGGCTAAGGCAGACTCATGAAGGAACGTTTTGCTGAAGCAGACACGGGAGAAAGGATGTTCTGCTAAAGAAAGCACATGAAAGGACATGTGATGAAGGAGTCTTTGCTAACCACACACACATATTGGTCCGCCTTACATTGTGTAGTTGAGCTGCATTTGTCGGGACTCTGCAGGCTTGGACTGATTGGATGCACGTGCTGAGGCAAGACCTGCGCTGAGGCAAGGCTTGTGGGGGACACGCAATGTTTGCAGGGTATGAATAGGACAGAGTGACGCAGGCTGAGCTAGGCTCGCTGGTACGGCTAGCTGTGCAAGGCTGTGGGTCTTGCTATCCTCACTTCCCTGAGAGAGACACAACCAAGAACTTCCCCTGGTGTCCCTCTGGGCCCCTCCTGCTGACTTGAGCTGAGGTTGAGGCCTGGCTGTCTCTGCTAGGTTGTGTCACAGCTGTTGCTAACCAGACTCTACTGAACTGGACGCTGGTGTATCCATGAAGTGTTTCAAATAGATCAAGCTGCCTGCTAACCTGTGAACCTGACTGCTGATGTCCAGACATCACAGATGGGAGTTGCTCTAAAGAACCTTTCTGAACAAGTCCACTTCCCCCATATCCTTTCTTTTCTACTACCTCTGGTGGGTGGGGGCCACAAGGGAGGTTAAAGCATTTAAGAACCATCATTTAAAATAGGATTTGAAAAAATTAAAGTTACATAGGAAAGTATTCTGTCAAGCTACACCCCAACCTCTCCAAAGGGCTTCTATCCCTCCCTTTTTCCTGCCTTTATTCATCTCTCTCTTCTTCCTACCTCTCCCTTTTTATTTCATGTAAAACTATGTGTAAGTTTATTTGTCTGAGTGTTTGTATATACACGAGGTGTGTGCAATGCCCACAGAGGCCAGAAGAGGGAGTCAGATTCCTCGGAGGCGGTTGTTAGCTGCCTGACATGTGCTGAACCAAATTTTGGTCCTTGGTGAGCACAGCAAGTACTCTGGACCACTGAACTCTCAATCCAGTCCTTCTTTTTTTGGAAAGAACTTGTAATCTTCTTACCTCAGCCTCCTGATTCCAAGCATGTGCCACCACATCTGACCTTCCAAGAGACTGTGTGTATATGTTTGTGTAGTGTGTATTTGTGGTATATGTGGTATACGTGCATGCTTAGGTGGGTAGTACCTGTGCGTATGTATGAAGACCAGAAGACGTTTCGAGCTCCCTGTCTTATTCCCTTAGATAAGGTCTCTTGCTGAACTTGGAGTCAGTAGACAACAGAAAGCTCTCAAAGCACTCCTGTTTATACTCCACCCCTAGTCTCTAACTAAAGTTACATACTGCTCCCTCGCACTGGGGTTAGAGGTAGGCTTGGCTTTTCCACACCAGTGCCAAGGATTTAGACTTAAGTTTTCATGCCTATGCAGTTTTTGTTCTCACCTACTGAGCAACCTGTCAAAGATCTTTAAAATATTTACAAAGTGGTTTGCGTCTTTAATCCCAGCCCTCTGGAGGCAGAGGTAGGCACATCTCTGTGAATTCTGGCTAGCCTGGTCTATGGCTAGCCTGGTCTACATAGAAAGTTCCAGTATAGTCAGGGCTACATAATAGAGAGACCTTGCCTCAAAAGACAATCCAGAAAGAAAAGTAAAAAGAAATATGTGTGTTTGTGTGTGTGTGTGTGTGTGTGTGTGTGTGTGTGTGTGTGTGTGTGTGTACAGTGTGTGTGCAGAGGTCGGAGGATAACTATTGAGAGCTGGCTTTCTCCTTTCCCCATGCAGATTTTGGGGTAGAACTCAGATCATCAGGCTTAGTGGCAAGTGTCGCTATCCACTGAGCCCCTTACTGCCCCCCCTTCCCCACAGTTTTGACGGCTCCCATGGGACAGAGTGGACATGACTGACCAGTGAGGAGGCTGTTGCTCTGGGGTAAGATGATGAGCGTGGGCTTGGATATAGGGACACAACATCGCGTGAGGACAGAGCAGTGGCCAGCCCTGCTCTCAGGTAGTTTTCTGGCCCAGTTATTTGTTTCTGGCTCCTGGGTTAGTTCTCAAACCCAGTCATCCACAGATGCTGAGTCCTGTTCCCACACCAGGCCTGGGTTAGAGCTGAAACCCTGTCTCAGGTTCTCTGTGCTGTGAAGAGTCAGGGCTTGGGGATGACTGGGCTCCACAAGGCTGTTGCTATATGACGAGGTCCAGACAGCGTGTGTGATTTGGGGGTGGGTGAGGCTAGAATGTGGGTCTGGGCTTGTTTTCATTGCTCTGTGGCAGGCCTGGAAGAACAGGCAGAGGTGAAATCCACGAGCAGTGGGTCATGGACTTTCAGGCAGAGGGGCAGCACAGCCTGAGGCATGGCTGGGACAACAGGAGGCTCCACTGGTGAGCTATGGCGATGATCTTTTCTCTTTATGTTCTTCCTACAGCTGATGCCGAGCCAAGAACTTTCCATGCCATCATTGCTGTGGTTACCTTTGCGAGTAGGCTATGTTTAGGACTTCACAGTAGATTGAGTTTTTAAGTCTGGGGGACACAGGGGTGCTGGTGAGCGCCTAATTGTGCTGCTGGATATCATTCTGGGCCCGAGAGGCTGAGCCTGACCCCGAGTGCAGGTCTAGTATTTCCAATTACTGTGAATGGCTTGGCTGGAGAGTCCATGAGGCAGAAGAAATGGGGGGGCGGGGGGGGAGACCACTGGAGAGATGGTTCAGCAGTTAAGAAGAGCACCAGTGGCCTTTTGAGAGGACCTGGGTTCAATTCCCAGCACCTACATGGCAGCTCACAATAGTCCAGCACATCTGGTACCTTCATAGACGTACATACAGACAAAACATCAATGCACATAAAACAAAAATAGATCTTTAAAATAAAGAAATGAGGGGCCCTACAGTGGAGGATAGAGGAGCCCAAGGGTGGGAGGAGGGTGTTCTAGGCATCTCTTGATTCAAACGGATTTCTTCCTCAGGGACAAATATTACTACTACTACTGTTGATTTTATGTGATTATGGACAAAGAAGTCCAAACACAGAGGAAGCTAAGTCATTTTTTTTAAAGATTTATTTATTTATTTATTATATGTAAGTACACTGTAGGTGTCTTCAGACACACCAGAAGAGAGAGTGTCAGATCTCATGACAGATGGTTGTGAACCACCATGTGGTTGCTGGAATTTGAACTCAGAACCTCTGGAAGAGCAGACAGTGCTCTTAACCGCTGAGCCATTTCACCAGCCTGGAAGCTCCTGTTTCCTAGGCATAACCATAATCAGGTTTGGTCACTGTGGAAGTTCTTGGACTGGCCACTTTAGACAGATCTCCTCTGCAATGCCTCCTCTCCTCAGACTCATTCAGTAACCTCCCTGCAAATCTCACTTTGTGCCAGAAACATAAGGTGATGCTTTTTCCTGCAGGTGTGGTCACGCTCAAGGGAGAGGGATCCTAGCTGTGCCCTTGGCTGTCCTCTGCCACTCTCACTTAGGGATTTGCCTGGACTAAGGTGTGATGTCCTAGCTCCCTCTCCCTCTGCTTCTTCCATAGACAGAAAGTGCCTGGACTAGAAGGTTCTGTGTTTCCTGTGCAGCCAGTGTCCATGGTGGCCCCAGGACAGTGCCTCTAGAGACCCTCCAGCACTGAACCTCGTCTGGCTGCTCTAGGAATACTCACGCAGGCCTCGGGAGAAAGTGCTTGGTTGGGCACAGGGGGCTTGGCCATAGCTGGCACCTGTTTGCCTGCAATGCCTCTGGGTTGACTTAGAAATATAGATTTAAACTTGGACTCGTGCCCTGCTCAACTGCAGCTTTTCTGTGCCGGTCCGTGCATCTCAGGCCTGATTCACCCTGTCCACTGGGTGGAGGTGGAGAGCCGGTCAGAGATGACTTAGTGTGGAACCTGCTGGGATAGTCCTTTACCAGAACCCTGCTGGTTAGAATCCCAGCTGCATGGGCTGGTGAAATGGCCCAACCTAGAAAAGTGCTTGGTACTAAGATGACCCGAGTTTGATCCCTGGAACCATATTGTAGAAGGTGAGAACCAGCCACGAGTTGTCTTCTGACCTCCATGTAGATACTGTGGCACATACCCTAACTCTCCCCCCCCCCCATAAATATGTGTGATTTAAAAAGTTTAAAAAGAATTTCTCCCGGGCAACTGTGGTGCATGTTTTTAATCCTAGCACTCAAGAGGCAGAGGCCTGTGGGTCTCTGTGAGTTCCAGGCCAGCCTGGTCTACAGAGAGAGTTCCAGGACAGCCAGGGCTACAAGGAGAAACCCTATCTTGAAAAAAGTAAGCCAGCAAGCAAGCAAGCAAGCAAGCAAACAAACAAACGAACAGAAGAATTTCAACTGTGTATCTCTTGTCAACAGTTTCTTATATGTGTTCAGTTTTCCTGTTCAGCCCTGGAGGACAAAACCCATGGAGAGCCATTTCTCTCTAGAAGCATGCATTCTTCCCCAAGCCTACCAGCTGCAAGCAGATGGACTTTTCTTCCCCTGGCTTCAGTATTTGGTCATGAATGCAAGAGAGTGAGTCCCAGTTTGGCCTTCCTTGCTGTGTGGTCTTGGGGGAACTGTTTTAGCTCCCCTGAGTCTGAGTCCTCATCTATAAAATGCTGACTTGACGGTTCATTCTTGGTGGGGTTATAGCACACTAAATGAAGTACCGTGTACACAGATGCTGAGCCCAGAGATAGTGCAACGTGTGGTGGTAAAAGCCTGGCCATCCTGCAGCCCTCACTCAGGGTGTCACTAAGGCTGGGATGTCACTGTGCCTCTCACAGGTCCATGTATGTATTGTGTGTATGTATAGTTAGTCGCACTGTGCTTACGGGGGTGTATGCTATGTTTGTGTGCGCCAAGGGTGAATATGTGTAAACAGAACTGCGTGGGCACGCCCGGGCGCCTGTCTGCACATGGCTGAGTGCGCAAGCGGTTTTTTCCCAGCACTATTAGCAGAAAGCTGTAATTACGCTTTACGGCAGCAGCAACGGCTGGGCTCCCCTAGCCATTAAGCTGCTCATCTGGGAGAGGGGGAGGAGGATGAGGACCACCCGCACCCTCCCAGTCTCTGCATGCTGCATGAGCACGCAGCCACCCCGTCTCTCACCATATGCCTGTGTTTTACAGTTCTTTGGTGCATGGTGCTCATCGAGTGGCTAATTAGCAAAATGAATTAATTGACATCCATACGTGTAATTAGCAAATGCTTATAAGCAGCTATTCTCCTTGGGATGTCTAAATTTCCAAGGGTCAGATGCTGGGGGCTGCTGTGGGGGGTAAATAAGAAATGAGAGCTGCTAGTGTGAGCACCAAGACCTGCCTGGGTGCCTGGGGGTGGGGTGGGGGGCTCTGTGTTCTCGCCAGGCTGGAGGAGGGGGAGGGTGGGGCAAGAAATACATATGAGTCTGGGAGGAGGAAACTGACTCCATACCCTGGCGATCAGGAGCCCTGGGTTCTGATGTCATACCTGCGATTTCCTCTGTGGCCCTGGGGAGGACCTTTGCCCCTGTGGGCCAGCCTTCATGTGTTTATGTTGGGGTGTGTGTGCATGGGAAGGTGGAGTCAGAGGATAACCTGGGCTGTCTTTGCTTACGTGCCATCAGCTTGGTTTTTCTGATTGGCTCAGGGTCTCTCAGTGGCTCCGTGTTTGCTAAGCTGGCTACGCTACAAGCCAGCGAGGCTCCAAGGAGTCTACCGTATCAGAGCTGGGATTGTAAGTATGCGCGACACCGACATTCTTACATGGTTCTGGGGATTCAAACTCAGAGCCTCGTGCTTGTGTGGCAAACACGCTACCCACTAAGCTGTCTCCCTGGCCTCAGTCTTTGCTTCTAACAGAAATGGATGGGACCTGCTGGTCTCTGGGAGAGTCCCTGGCTCCCATATTCTTTCTAAAGCCGAGCATTCTGATAGCAGGTTGATGCAGAGAGAGGTGTCGTGTCCCCTGTTTGTCCCAGCCATACATCACCACGTCTCACACACGTGGGGCCTGGTCCATGCTGTGCCTCCCGCTCCTCAAGCCCTCATCCACCTTCCCTGCCACTCAGGCAGTGAATGGTTCTAGGGCTGTGCTTCTCGTTTGTTTGTTTGTGTTTGTTTGTTTTTGTTTTCTTTTTTTGGTTTTTCTAGACAGGATTTCTCTGTGTAGCCCTGGCTGTCCTAGAACTCACTCTTGTAGACCAGGCTGGCCTTGAACTCAGAAATCTGCCTGCCTCTGCCTCCCAAGTGCTAGGATTAAAGGCGTGTGCCACCACTGCCCAGTTAGAGCTATGCTTCTCAGCCTGTGGGTCACAATCCTTTTGAGGATCAAAAGACCCTTTCACAGTGGTAACCATCAGCAAACACAGATATTTACATTATGGTTCATAACAGTAGCAGCAATGCAAAGTAGCAACAAAAGAATTTTATGGTTGGGGGTCACCACAACATGAGGAACTGCATCAAAGGGTCTCAGCATTAGGAAGGTCAAGAAACACTGTTCTAGAGCCTTCTGGAATGATAACATTTTCCAACCTGTGCTATCTTCCACAGGGCTTCAAGCCTCCCGTGACTTCCGGGAACCCAGCAGCTGACTTTCAAGTGCATTAACTTTTCTTTTTGAGTCTGAGCAGCCGCCGTGGCTAAAGGTCACTGCCCAGGGCAGGAAGGCTCGTTTCATTCATTAATTCATCCATGTACCTGTTTGTTGGACACTTTCTGTGGCACGGAGGACTCTATGGGAAGCAGTGTCACTTCCAGCAGGAGCTCAGATGTGGAGGTGCTGAGGAGCGAGCTGAGCCAGTCTGAGCAAGTTAGTCAGGGAGGCTGAGTGTGAGCTAGGCCAGGGGAAGGGGCTGCTTGATTGAGGAAGCCACAGTGATCAGAGTGATAGCGGTCACCCAGGGCTCTAGGCAGGAGCATGGCCTGCCAAGCACGTACCTTCAGAGGCCACCGGGTTCCACTGGCTGGAGGAAGCCCCAGGGAAGTGGGAAAAGGATGGTCTAGGGACTGGATAGTACCAGGTGTAAGCAGGTTTCCTCTCCCCAAGGGAAGAGCTCTGCCTTCTCTGTGCTGCCCAGGTTGTCTCTGTCACTCCAAGGCCTGTGCTTCCACACCACTGACACCTTTGGATCTCAGGTCGCTTTCTGTCTTCTCTTTATGTAGCTCTGGCTGACCTGGAACTTTCTATGTAGATCAGTATGTCCTTGAGTTTTCAGTGATCTCCCTCTTCTACCTTACAAATGCTGGGATTGCAGGTACATTGCCACACGGAAGCTATAGGGTCCTCCCTTTCCCTTTCTTTCTTTTCTCTCTTTCTGTCTTTCTTTCTTTCTTTCTTTCTTTCTTTCTTTCTTTCTTTCTTTCTTTCTTTCTTTCTTTCTTTCTTTCATTCATTCTTTCTCTCTCTCTTTTAAAGATTTATTTATTTATTTGTTTTTATGTATATGAGTACACTGTCTCTGTCTTCAGACACACCAGAAGAGGGCATTGGATCCCATTACAGATGGTTGTGAGCCACCATGTGGTTGCTAGGAATTGAATTCAGGATCTCGGGAAGAACAGCCAGTGCTCTTAACTGCTAAGCCATCTCTTCAGCTCAGAGTCATTTTCTATTCCTGGCCTCAGCTGTTTTTAAATAGTCTAAAGAAGTAGGCAGAGAGCAGGAATCCACATTTTCCCATTTTACAGCTGATCAAGCAGGGACCGGATAGGCCAAGTGTAGTAGAGTAGGTCCCTTTGTCTACTGGGGACTGTAGGGGACAGAGGCTGTATATAGTTCTGAGATCAGACAGCTTGGGTTTCGGGATGTCTGTTAGTCTAAGTTGTATGGCTTTAGCAATGTATTTACCCTCTGAGCCCTACACTCTTATTTGTAACATAGGGTATAACTGTCCAGTTCTCAGGGGAATATTTGCACATGAGAATCATTTAGTACTGCTGCCAGAGGTTATCTTGGAATCTGATAGGCATACAGAATTCCTTCACAAAATGCTACCTAGTTTCAGAAGGTTCATAGAAACCCTGCCCCCCCCAGCCCCCATGGGTGCACTGAGAACTGTGGATTCACTCCTAGGTGAAGGAATGTAAGGAGGTGAAGAACCATCTCGGGGGCCTGGGGAGATGGCTCAGCAGTTAAGAGCGCTGGCTGTACAATCTTGAGGACCAGAGTCTGGGTTCCAGAACTCACATAAGAAACCAGGTGTCCTGTCCATGCCTCTAATGCCAGTTCTAAGAGTGAGGGTGGAGACAGGAGGATCACTGGGTCTTGTTTTCCAGCCTAACTGAGAAAATGGGAGCCTCGGGTTTAGGGAGAGATCTTGCCTCAGAGGAGTAGCTCGAGAGTAATAAGAAAAGTAGAGCTGGCTGATACTGATGCCACTTCTGGACTCCTTGTATGTACACGCTCACACCCACACATGCCCCCTGACACCCATAGCCACACACACACACACACACACCCACACCCATATCCAAAGCTACACACATACACATACCACACCACACACAGAAATCACACACACACACACACACATGCACACACGTACAGCACACACAGACCACATATACACACTCATACCACACCACACCCAAGACATGCACAAACCACACACACACATATACCACACACACAAAGACCACACGTATAGACAACACATACAAACCACACATGTATACATACCACATACACACAGACCATGCACACATACACACATACCACATACACACAGACCATGCACACATAAACATACACAGACCACACCCCCTCACACACACATAATCAGACACACACTACACACATACATACTCCATAACACACTCCCACCCACATACACATACCCCCCCCCCACAGCAATATTATTCTGCCTTTAAAAAAAGAGGTCTGCCAAGCAGTGGTGGTATATGCCTTTAATCCAAGCACTTGGGAGGCTGAGGCAGGCAGATCTCTTGAGAGTTTGAGGCCAGCCTGATCTACAAAGTGAGTTCCAGGACAGCCGAGGTAGTTACTCAGAGAAACCCTGTCTCTCCCTCTCCTCCCTCTCCCTCTTCCCCCTCTCCCTCTCCCCCTCACCCCCCCCCCACACACACACAGGGAGAGAGAGAGAGAGAGAGAGAGAGAGAGAGAGAGAGAGAGAGAGAGACAGACAGAGAGAGAGAGGAGAGAGAGAGAGAGAGAGAGAGAGAGAGAGAGGACATGCAGTTGGGACAGAGATGTGGGAGTGTTCTGCTAGGAGGTGGCGGGGGTAATGGGGGGGTAGTGGTGGACATGATCAAAACACATTGTATTCATGTGTGAAATCCTAAAGAATAAACAAACAAAAGCAAAGCATCCCTGAAGTGGAAACTTAAGGGTTCTTTGGAAAGTCAGTTGTTGGATGGTGTTTTGCTGGGGCAAACACATGATGGAGTATTTTCCTGAAGTGAACACAAGTGAAAGGCTAAGGCAGACTCGTGAAGGAATGTTTCACTGAAGCAGACACAGGAGAGAGGATATTCTGCTAAAACAAGCACGTGAAAGGACATGTGATGAAGGATTCTTTGCTAACAACACACATGTATTGGGTCGCCTTACATTGTGTAGTTGAGCGGCATTTGTCCAGACTCCATAGAGAGAAACACACCAAAAAAACTTCTGGTGGTGTGCTGCAGCTTCCATGGGCTGGTTGGCAGAATGACGTCAGCTAAGACAGACTCATGTGCTGAGGCAAGACCCGGGGAGGACGCGTGCTGTTTGGAGAGAGTATAAAAAGGACTCAGTGGACAGTGACAGTGACGGAGCCTGAGCTTGGCTTGCTGATAAGAGCTGGTTGTACAACCCTTGTTGGTCTCCTGCTTCTCTGATCTTCGCTTCCCTGAGAGGGCCACAGCCCAGAACTTCTCCTGCTGTCCCTCCAGATCCCTCCTGCTGACGACAGCTGAGGTTGAGACCTGGCTGACTCTGCTAGTGTAGTGCCAGGAAAGTGTTAGCAATTCCCCAAAAACAGATAGGAGCCGATCTGATGCAATTCTGAGCAGGGTCTTTATTCTATTTGAGCTAGCTCAGCACCCCCTCTCCTCCAGCACACTGCCATCACACAGGACAGTTTTGGTGGTGGGGAGCCTCGAATATCTATCAGGGCAGGGCTTTATAAGTGGGAGGGGGTTGTGTTTAAGCACCTAATTGGAGAGCTATCATGGCCTTTAACATAATTGGCTGGTGCTGAGAGTTGTATCATAAACTTAATTTCTGTTTCCCTCTGCAGTGGTGGTTGTTGGGCAGGGGTAGAGCTTGTAACCTGTTGGGGGGAATAAGCTGGAGACGCTGGTCTTATTGGGGGTGAGCCTAGAGACTGGAGTTAGGCTCGAGTTTTGTTAGGGGGTAACTTGGAAACTAACGCCAGGTACCCTTGTTAATTTACCTGAGTTTAAACTTAGGTCAGGTTCTCTAAAATGGAGTCTGAACTTAAAATATTTGGCCTTTCACTAGTTCGTGCCACTGCTGTGATTCGTGTTTGCTATCCTGACTCTACCAAACTGGACTGTGGTGTATCTGTGAAGTGTCTGCGAGTGGATCGAGCTGCCTGCTATCCTGTGAACTGAACTGCTGATGTCCAGACAACACAGACCGGAGTTGCTTCAAAGAACCTTTCTAAACAGGTCCACTTCCTCCATATCCTTTTTTTTCCCACTATCTCTGGTGGGTGGTGGGCCACGGGGGGGGAGATAAAGCATTTAAGAACTATCATTAAAAATAGGTTTTGAAAAAATTAAAGTTACATATCCCTGATGTCACTGCATGCACCTTTAGTCCCAGGGTTTAGAAGACAGAGCTAGTCAGAGAGGCAGTACTTGGATGTGAAGCCAGCCTGGTCTACATTCAATTCAGTTGGAGCTACAAAGTGAAACCCCAGTTCAAACAAACCCCAAATCAAGATTAAAGCTAAACAATCATCGAAATAAAACCCAAACTTGCAAAAAAGGCATCGTGGCCTATACCTGTCTGAGATCCTGGAGCTGGCCTGCCACTACACCTCTCAAATCCACACCATGCTTGGTCTCTCTTCTGCGGGAACTAAAGAAACAGTCTCAGCGGGAGCAGAAAGCTCCCAGGGGTGGCAGGGGTGGGGTGGGGTGGGGTGGAGGAATTGTGTAAAACTTTAGTGTCTTCATAGGTTCAAAGCCATATTGGGATCTCAAAGCATGAGGAGAATGCTTTGAAAAAAGAGCAAACAACCACCAAAAGAAAGTGTTTCTAAAAAAGAAAATGATTGTCAAAGCAAAATAAAAATGAAATATTCCAAAAATTAAAATAACAAAATGGAAATAGTAGAAAATAGTAGGAAATAGTAGAAAAATAAAATAGTAGAAAAATAAAGGATATGGGATCAATATAGAGATTTAATGACAATAAATATTCCAGAAATGGAATAACCCCCAAAGAAATATGATTTCCTAGACACAGCCTATAGATTAAAAATGTCTACCAAATGTCTAGGCAAAAACCAAAAAAACCTAAATAAATAACCCAGATGTGATGCAGGCCATTGCGACCGAGCCAGATGATCTGGGTTTGATTGTAAAACCCACATGGTGGAAGGAGAGAAGTGAGTCCTGAAAGGTGTCCTCTGACCTTCATGTGCACACCGTGGCATGCGCGCACTCCCCCACCCCAGACCGTAATAAAACCTTAAAAAGAACTTCAGAGGCGCTTGTCATCAAGTCTGAGGACCCTCCTTTGATCACTGGAAGGGATCTACTTGGTAAAGAAAAAACTGGCTCCGGAAAGTCGTCCTGTGACTTCCACACATGTGTTGTGGCACATGTACACACGTACACAAGCGCACACAGAACTCCAAAATAAATAGCGTAATTCAAATTTAAAAACCATCCAAACTAGAAGTAGAACGTGTGATCATTTGGTTCAACCAAGTCACGTGGTGTAGCATCCAAGGAAGAGACTTGCACAGTCTCCCCAGTCTCCCCAACCTTGGGGGTGGGGGCGGGGCTGTGTGTGAGTAGCGCTGAGGACTTACATGTCAGTCAGCCTAGAGTGGACCACAGGGTAGAGGCTCTTAGGAGACAAGGCTAGCCATCTGAAGGGATGAGGAAAGTGTTGGCGATAAGTACAGAGGTGTGACCTGTCCAGACTGACCGCTTCAGACCTAAAGAGTGTGGATAAACCCAGAAGAGCGGTCGGTATGAGAAAGCAGAAAAGGAGAAGCAGACTCCTGGGCAAACAAGCAGGTTGACAGGACAGGAGAAGCAGCAGTGGGAACCCACATGGTTCCGACATCACTAATATTCTCACAGCCTGTGATGAGACCACACAGTTTGATAGGATCAATCTATCAGTTATCTGAAGGCTTAATTATGATTACAGGACGGAAATCCATGTCAGTTACTTTGACTATGTCACAGTTCCAAAAGTCAGAGATATAAAGGGGAGAGGAGAACTGGGGCAAAACTGGGCCCCGATGGCTTCAGAGAGAGAGAGAGAGAGAGAGAGAGAGAGAGAGAGAGAGAGAGAGAGAGAGAGAGAGAGTGTGTGTGTGTGTGTGTGTGTGTGTAGGTCACGCACAACTGGCTGTAGATGACGGAGCAATGGCAAAGGGTGCATTTGTATTGCTCACCGTGGTGAGGTAACCAGCCAGGAACTACAGATGCTGATGGAGGGAGAGGGAAGCTACAGTGGGGTGTGTACCAACTTATTACCGACCATGGAGTAGCAGGCTAAATGCTTGGAATGTTTCAATTGATAAAGCAAGGAATTGTGGAATGAATGCACTATATAGAAAAATGGAGCTAGGCCTGGCAAGACTAACAACTCAGGGATGAATCAGGCGGATCTCAAATTCAAGGCCCGCATGGGCTGCAGTGATTTTTTGAATGATTATGCATGTATGGTGTGTGTGTGTGTGTGTGTGTGTGCATGTTTGTACGTGGGTGTGAATGAACGTGGAAGCCAGAGGCTGATGTCCAGTGTTTTCCACCTTATATATCAGGGCAGAGTCTCTCAGCTCTCGCTCATAAGTTCAGCTGTTTTGTTGGGATTACTGGTGGGCGATTATGATCCCCCAGCATTTACATGGGTGCTAAGATCCAAGCACTTCACCCACCATGCCATCTGTCTTATTAAATAATTTTTTAAAAACTCATTTTTCGAACTTAATTTAATTTTGTCAGTGGGTGTGTGCACTTAAGTAGAGGTGTCTTCAGACACCAGAGTTGTTGGATCCTCCATGGAACTGGAGTTACAGGTGGTTGTAAGCCACCTGATGCTGGTGCTGGGAACTGAACTCGGGTCCTCTGGAAGAGCCGTCTGTGTTCTGCACCACTGAGCCACTAACTATGTGCATATATGTGTCATGTATGTTTGGATATGGGTTTGTGAATGTGAGTGTGGTTCCTCCAGAGACCAGAAGAGAGCAGTGGATAGCCTGGAACTGGAGTTACAGGCAGTTGCGAGCCCCCTGGTGTGGGTGTTGGGAACTGAACTCTGGAAAAGCTGTACCAGCATCTCAGAATCTCCTCTTCTATTTTAAAAAGATGATGAGATGGACCTGTTGTTAGAGGCATTGGCTACTAAGTCTGACTCCCTGAGTTCAAGCCTCAGAAGCTATGTGGTGGAAAGGGGACAGCTGACTCCTGTGGTTGCTTCTGTTTGTCTGTCTGTGTGAGACTCTAGGTTCAGTCCCCAGTAGTTCCTGAGCTCCAACCCCTCCCCAGTGACAACACAGAGAAGAAACTCCCTGAGAGTGCTGTGTCTTGGGAGCAGAACTAGTAGTGAGGGGACAGAGGCTAACCTTTTACCACAAACTGTAAGTACTATTTAATTTTCTCTAGATATATTTAGATTTAAAAAAAAAATCAGTGAGGGTTGTTGAGCTGGCTCAGAGGTTAAGAGCACCGACTGCTCTTCCAGAGGTCTTGAGTTCAATTCCCAGCAACCACATGGTGGCTCACAACCATCTGTAATGAGATTTGTTGCCTACTTCTGGCCTGCAGGCATACCTGCAAGGCAGAACTCTGTATAAATCAGTAAGTCTTAAAAATATATAATTTTTATATAAAAAAGTATAAATAAGTAAATCTTTAAAAGTATAAGTAAGTATGTATAAATGAGTAAATCTTAAAAAAATTAATGAAAAATGTTATTGTTGTTTAATCTTGGAACTGGAGAGATGGCTAGTAGTTAAGAGTGCATACAGACTGGGCATGATGGCACATGCCTTTAATCCCAGCACTTGGGAGGCAAAGGCAGGCAGATCTCTGTGAGTTCAGGGCCAGCCTGGTCTACAAAGAGAGTCAAGGACAGCCAGAGCTCTGTTACACAGAGAAACCTTGTCTCTAAAAACAAAAACAAAAAAAAAGGGTAGTGTTTGCAGAGGACCTAAGTTCAGTTCCCAGCACCCATGTCAGGAGGCTAGAACAACCGCTAATTCCCGTTCCAGGGGATTTGACGCCCTCTCCTGGACTCCACGGGCACTGCGTGCACACATGCCCATCCCCTCTCTCCCCACCATATACACATAATTTAAAAATATTTGTTTAATCTTAAACAATTGTGCTTTAGAAAGAGGTTTTTACAAAACAAAAGCAAAGAGACTGAAGATCGAAGGAGTAGAGCGCATGCTCGGGTCACACAGTCAGTTGGGACAAAGCTGGACTCAGACAGGAGTCTTCATCTAGGGCTCGGCTCTTTTGCTCACAAAAGTCACTCTGACTGGTATGGAGTCAGATGCTAGGACTCTGTTCACAGTCCCAAGTTCAGGAGGGCAGACATGTCAAGGAACCCGTATGAGTAGTATGGTGGGTGTCTGATCATGCCATGTAAAGTCTGGAAATGAGAACTGCTTTTTGTTTGTTTGTTTTTTCCACAATCTGTTAACACTGCTATTTCTTTATTCTAACTTCCGTTTATAGAACTCCCACTAATGTCAGGAGGTGTTGGAATAGCTGGGGGCTCTTTGGATATGTAAACAGAGCAGTAGTGCAGAGCCCACTTGTAGTATGAATTTAGTGGGATTTAGCTAGGTAGTTGGTTTTCAGTCACTCTCAATATAGTTATGTTATTGTCAGCTATCTGGCATAGGATTGGAATAACAATAGACACCTGATTAATTCAAAAGTAGCAGAAAAAGAAGGTAAAGAGAATATAAGGAGATAAGACAAAACACACAACAAAAAGGTAGATCTATCCTAAGTCTATCAATAATCACATTACATGTAAATAGCCTAAACATTCCAGCAAAATGGCAGAGATGGTCAGATTAGATAAAAATATAATACCTGGAGCTTCTCCTTTGGGCTCAGCCATTAAAATCACTGGCTGCTATGTTAGAGGGCCTGGGTTAGATTCCCAGCACCCACATAGTGGCACACAATGACCTGTAACTTCAATTTCTTGGAATTCAGTGCCCTCTTCTGGCCTCTCTGGGCACTGCAGCATGTGGTGCAGACATATGCAAGCAAAAATATCCGTACACACAGAACAACAACAACCCAACAAAATGTAAGATCCAAATACATGGTGTTTATAAGTAATATACTCTAAGTATAGCAATATAAACACACAGACAAAACCGGAAAGGAATCTGGGCAGTGGTGGCGCATGCCTTTAATCCCAGATGAGGCAGGTGGATTTCTGAGTTCGAGGCCAGCCTGGTTTACAAAGTGAGTTCCAGACCGAAAGGATTGTAAAAAATACAGTGTGGGGCTGGAGAGATGGCTCAGCGGTTAAGAGCACTGACTGCTCTTCTGAAGGTCCTGAATTCAAATCCCAGTGACCACATGGCGGCTCACAACCATCTGTAATGAGATCGGATGCCCTCTTCTGGTATGTCTGGAAAAAAACCAGCTACATGTACTTACATATAATAAATAAATAAATAAATAAATCTTAAAAAAAATACAGTGTGCTAAAATTAATCAAAAGAAAGCAGATTTAGGAGCAAAGAACTCCATTATTATATTAGTTACTCTTCAGTTTTTCTGTGACAAAGCAACCTAAAGAAATAAAGGCTTACCTTGGTTCACAGTTTGAGGGTAAAGTTCATCATGATGGGGAAGACATGGTGGCTGGTCAGAGAGCAGAGATGGATGGATGCTGGTGCTTACGTTACTTTCTCCTTTTTATTCAGGGAGAGTCTTTTCACGTCTCCAAACATTTCTAGAAAAAAAAACCTTTTATGAACACACCCAGCGTTGTGATTCAATAGTGAGTCTAAATCCTCTGAAGTTAACAGTCAAAACTAAACATCACATGTATCAAGGATAAAAGAATGTAGTTATGTAATGATAAGAGGATTGTCTTAGTCAGGGTTTCTAATGCTTCCAAGAAACACCAAGACCAAAAAGTACGTTGGAGAGGACAGGGTTTATCTGCTTACACTTTCACATGATTACCAAAGGAAATCAGTACGGGAACTCAAGCAGGGCAGGAACCTGGAGGCGGGAGCTGATGCAGAGGCCATGGAGGGGTGCTGCTTATTGGCTTGCTTCCCCTGGCTTGCTTAGCCTGCTTTCTTTTCTTTTCTTTCTTTACTTTTTTTTAAAAAAAGATTTATTTATTTACTATATATTTATTTATTGCCTATATATCTATTCTTGCACACCAGAAGAGGGCACCAGATCTCAGATGGTTGCGAACCACCATGTAGTTGCTGGGATTTGAACTCAGGACCTCTGGAAAAGCAGCCAGTGTTCTTAACTTTGGAATCTCTCTCTAGCCCAGACCACCAGACCACGGGAACCCAGGACCACCAGCCCAGGGATGGCACCACTCACAATGGGCCCTCCCACACTGATCACTAATTGAGAAAATACCTCACAGCTGGATCACATGGAGGCACTTCCTCAGTCGGGGCTCCTTTCTCTCTGATGCCTCTAGCTTACACACAAAAACAGCCAGTACAAGGATCATTTTGTTAACCAGCCATAACAACTGTCTTAGTTCGAGTTTCTAAGAAATCTCTAAGAAATTGCTTCTAAGAAACACCAAGACCAACAAGCAAGTTGGAGAGGAAAGGGTTTATCTAGTTATACTTCCACATTGCTGTTCATCATCAAAGGAAGTCAGGAGACGAACTCAAGAAGGGCAGGAACCTGGAGGCTCAATTCTACAATTCTACATGACTGTACACTTAATTTCAAAGAATCAAACTACATGAAGCAAAACTGAATAAAACTTGAAAGAGAAATAAAGACTCAATTATAGTATACTTTAATATCTCTTTTTTCAATATTTGATGGAACATGCAGAGTACAGTATCAATGAAGATTAAAAAAGATTGGAATAATACAATCAGTTCTCTCTATCTCTCTCTCCCTCCCTCCCTCTTCAGATAGCCCTGGATGTCCTGGAACTCCCTATTAGATCAGGCTGGCCTCAAACTCACAGAGATCTGCCTGCCTCTGCCTCAAAAGTGCTGAGACTAAAGGTGTGTACCAACAAAATTATATATATATATAAATTTATATATCACATATCTTTTAAATAAATATATAAATATATAAAATGTAAATATATAAAATATAATGATTTATAAAAACATATATATATACACATTTTTATATATTTATAATATATATTATATATATTTCCATTCTCCACTTCTATAAAATAGGCTTTTAAAGATTATATATATGAATGAATGGGAGGTCAGGTGGTACTTGTAGTTCTGTGTCTGGCTTATTTCACTTAACATAATGTTCTTAAGGTTTATCTGATTATTGCAACTAACGGATGTGATGATTAGTTTAAATTGTCAATTTGACATAATTTAAAATCATTTGGGAAGGGAGTCTCAAGGAGGGATCATATAGATTAGGATGCTTTATATGGGCATGTCTGTTGGAAAGTATCTTTTTTAATTGATTGATTGATTGATTGATTGATTGATTTATAGACAGAGTCTCTCTACATAGCCCTGACTGTCCTAGAACTCACTATGTAAGCCAGGCTGGCCTTGAACTCATAGAGATCCACCTGCCTCTGCTTCTTGAGCACTGGGATTATAGCCATGGGCCTCCAAGCCCTGCTAGTATCTTGATTATATGAATTGAGGTGGGAAGAACTGCTCACTGTGGGAGGCCCCATTCCCTAGGAAGGGGAATCTAACTGTATATGACTGGAGAAAGCCAGCTGAGCACTAGAATGGAGAGAGCAGTCAACTGTTCTCTGCTCATGAGAATGGACGTAATGTGATCGGATCTTTCAGACTGCTACAGCTGTGACTTCCCTGCCAGGATGGGTTGGAATCTGGAATCGGGACCCAAATAAATGCCTTCTCCCTTAGGCTGCCTTTGCCAGGTGTGGTTTGAATATGTTTGGCCCAGGCAGTGGCACTATTTGGAGCTGTGGACTTGTTGGAGGAAGTGTGTCACTGTGGGTGTGGGCTTTGAGATCCTTGTCCTAGCTGCGTGGAAGTCAATCTTCTCCTAGCTGCATTCTGAACAAGAGATGGAACTCTCAGCTCTTCCTGCACCATGTCTGCTGCACACTGCCGTGCGTCCCACCATAATGATAAAGAACTGAACCTCTGAACCTGTAAGCCAGTCCCATCTAAACATTTCCCTTTATAAGTGTGGCCATGGTCAGGCTGGAGAGATGGCTCAGTGGTTAAAAGCATTGACTGCACTTCTGAAGGTCCTGAGTTCAATTCCCAGCAACCTCATGATGGCTCACACCCATATGTACAGCTACAGTGTACTCATATACATAAAGTAAGTAAATAAAATCTTTTAAAGAAAAAAAAAGAGTTGCCATGGTCATTGTGTCTGTTCACAGCAGTAAAACCCTATGATATCATAGGGTATTTTATAACAGCAAAGGGAAAAAAAGCCTAAGCAACTGGATATCTTTAAGTTTTATTTTGTTTATTATTGCATATGATGTATATGTGTTGCATGTGTATTTGTGTGTGTGTGTGTATACAAATGTGCATGTAGAGGGTAGAGGACTCTTCACACTATGAGTTTCTGGGATCAAACTCATATTGTTAGACTTTTTTTTTTTAAGACAGGGTTTCTCTGTGTGGCCCTGGCTGTCTTGGAACTCTTTAGACCAGGCTGTCCTCAAACTCAGAGATCCACCTGCCTTTGCCTCCAGAGTTCCAGGATTAAAGACTCCATCCCCGTACTTTTTTTGTTTTGTTGTTTGTTTGTTTGTTTATTTGTTTGAAACAGGGTCTCTTTATGAAGCCCTGTCTATACTTGAACTCACTATGTAGACCAGGCTGGCCTTGAACTCACAGAAATCAACCTGCTGATGTCTCCATATCACTGGGATTGAAAGTGTGCACCACTATACCATTTTTAATTAATTAACAAAATTATTACATTCTATTTATTTCTCTTGTATGAGCCTGTGGGTACATGGTGGGAGGGTGTGTGTGTGTGAAGGTCAGATGTCAGTTCATGGGAGTCATTCTTCTTCTTTAACATGTGGGTTCCAGAGGTCAAACTCAGGTTGCCAGACTTGGTGACAAGCATCACTTCCTGCACAACCATCTCACCACTCCCAGAGACATATTTTATTTTAAAATTATATGTATGTGCATATGTCTGTGTGTGGGTGTGTGCTCACACGTGCAGATGTCCTCAGAGGCCAGAGACATCCGATCCTCCTGCAGCTGAAGTTACAGGAGCTGGTGAGCTATCCACTGCAGGTGCTGATTCTCAAAAGAACAGTGTGTATTAGCTCTCCGTGGACTATCTCTCCAGTTCCTTCTTGACTTAGTGTGTGTCTATGTATAGGTGTGTCTATCTGTGTGTACAGGTGTGTGTGTGCATGTGTGTGTATAGGTGTGTGTGTATAGGTGTCTGTGTGTATATAGGTGTCTGTGTGTATATAGGTGTCTGTGTGTATATAGGTGTCTGTGTGTATATAGGTGTCTGTGTGTATATAGGTGTGTGTGTGTGTGTGTGTGTGTGTGTGTGTGTGTAGGTGGATAAGGGAATGCCACAACGGGCATGTGGTGAGCAGAGAACACGTGGGAATCCGTCTCTGGGTCCCAGGGACAAACCCCTCCTGGCCCCACATCCCTGTAGAATGTACTAGTCTGCCAAAGTCCCCCTCCTCCTCTGTTTCTCCTTTAGGGATCATCATTAGGTTTTATCTGGTCCCTTCAGGGTTGGACAGATGTGCCAGTGTCCCAAACATGGAACTAATGGGCATCTTTTAGGTGGCCCTCCAGTCCCACGTTCAGTAGCACGTAATTTAGACTGTGTATAGAGTAAGGCAAATACAGCACTGATGGGGGGATGGGGGGGTGGGGGGATGTGGTGGGGGACTACATCCTTAGCGCTAGTCTATTTGGAAAATAACAGGGTCTCTCACCGAGTGAGGAGCGTGGTGGATGTTAGCCTTTGCCCAGTTCTGAACTATCTATTTTTCTGTCTCCTCCCTCACCCCGGTAATCCTAAGGGTGTACTGGGAGTCCTGTTTAGTATCTCATCCCAACACACAGCCAGGACTGGTAAAGGCAAAGTTGTAGTTGAATAGCAGAGAAATACTAAGACTAGTAGGCACTGCTTTAGAAGTAGCTGTCAATCCCAGCACTGGGGAAGCAGAGGCAGGTGGATGTCTGGGAGTTCGAGGCCTACAGAGGTCTACAGAACAGCTAGGGCTACACAAAGAAACCCTGCCTTGGAAAAATAAAAATAAGAGAAAAATAGTAGTAGTTAGGTTTGCTTCCAGTGGTGACCAGTGACCTCTGCCTTGTGACCAGGGATTGACAGCTCTGGGACTGAAATGACCACTGTCAGTCAGCTGGGAGCCGGTCCTTCAAGATCTCTCACCGGGGGCCTGGACCTCCTGACCCCGAGGCCCCAGGCAACTCCACCCGTTCCAGGCAGGGGAGGGAGGGCAGGGATTGGCCCAGGAACTCGTCTGGCCGCTCCCGCCTTCTCATCTACAGCCAGCCATCGCTTCCGCCAAGCTCTAGCCTCCCCGCAGCCGCTGCTGGGGCACTCGGGACTTCCCGGGCTCGGTCCAGCCAGCCGTGGGGTCAGGATTGTCCCAGCACTGGGGTAAGACCCGGCGCGCGCGCGCTGCTCTGGAAGGGCACACGTGTCCCTGGCGTCTCAGCTCCGTGGGTCGCCTCCCTGCACTTTCCTAGGACAGGTCGGTTTCTCCTGGGGACTAGTCTCCAATCAGCCGAGGGGTGCTTAGACGCGGGCCTCCGTGAGAATGGGGGAGGGCCCAAACTGGCCACCAGGGACCTGAAGGCTCAGACTCTTCAGGTGCAACCTGGTGATGACTCACGTGGCATAGTGTGAGGTGGGAACAATTTCTGAGCAAAAGCTCAAGGAAGCTGGGCGGGGTCCAGACCCTCAGCAGCGGGCCGTGTGGGAGGTCCACGCTCAGCCTGAGCTGGCAGAGACTAGAATCCCTGTATCAGAACCTATCCAATAGGATGGTTTCTAGGGCTGGCTAAGCCTCGCTTCCCCGGTGGGCTCCCACCTTCTCTCTGCCTCCCGGGTCAGTCAGTGTTCTTCGCCTTGCTATCCTTTACCGGCTTTTTCTCCACAAAGGGGTGGTGGTGGTGGTGTTTGGAGTGAGGGCCTGGCTCTGAATGCTGTCACCTCCGTTTCCTCTTCTGCTGTTGTCACTACTCTTTTTCTTGGCCCCTCCCTTCATTGATGCCCCGCCCCCATCTTTATCTCAGAGCTTCCTTTAATCGGCTGGGCCATACTCCAGGGCCCCAGAGGCTGGGGACCTTAGAGGGTGGTGACAGTATTCCTGCATGCAGTCATTTAGGTGTTTATTCAGGCATGTATTTCCACTCACAGTGTCCCCTCGCCCTTGTGCGTGGAAGATTTCCCCATTCCTCCCTTGTTAGATGCTCGCTGAACATCTACTGTGTTCAAGACTCTCATTGTGAGAGGCAGGGTGGTCTGACGAGTCTGTTCCATTTCCACTGCTAGCCTAATTGAGGTAAAAACGGGGGCACCGACATAAGAGAAAAAACACTAGACAGGGGACACAGACTTCTATACACTATGTCCTCAAGTTCCAGCACACAGAGAGATACAGGGCTGTAAAGGGTGTACACAGGTGCAAGCTCTTACGCATACAACCAAGGAGAGGCCAAGGAGGGCTTCCTGGAGATGGTGGCATTTCAGCTGCTGCTGCTTTGGTGGCAGACTGTCCAGTCTCTGAGTCCCTTACCATGTTCCCACGCTAAGGTGCCATTGGTCTATCTCGATGGCCCAAGCAGAATCTCTAGGGATTTTGTTAGACAGGCAAGTTCTTGGGCCTGACTTCTCCATTCTACGGAAGCAAAAACCTTGGTGTATGAGGACTAGAAAGACGACTCAGCAGTTAAGAGCACCGACTGCTCCAGAGGAGTGCGATTCAATTCCCAGCACCCACAAGTCTGCTTACAACCATCTGCCACTCCCGGTCAAAGGGGTCTGACATCCTCTTCTGGCTTCTAAGGGCACACAAAAGTGGTGCACACACACACATACTAGCGAAACACCTACACATATAATATTAAAAAGAAAATAAAAAACCATAGATGTTAAGGGGCCCTTTGGGCGGTCCTGATGCAGGCTGAAGTTTGGGTCCTTCTAGGACCTAGGACAGACATCTGCATATCGGGCTGGGGGTCTGGGTATTGGGGTTGGAGCCAAGGATGAGGGAACGGCTCAGGTGAGCTGGAAGGAGAGGTGGATGTCAGTGGTAACATCTCTGTAGTAACAGAAGGGCAGACCTGCTGAGGGCTCACGGGAACCAGTTCAGACAGGACCTAGCTTTGTGAATAGCAGGAGCCTCTGCAGAAAGATCTCAGTCTCTGTTGTGTGCTCCTGGATCAGCCTCACTGGAAGTCTCTGATGTCTAAGCGAAGCCTCTCCCACTGTGTGCTGTGTGGCAGGAGGAGGCGATCGTGGCCCTGGGCTTATGTTAAGGACTGGGGTGTCTAGATGACTTCCCCACAGTATGTCTCTTCCTCCTCAGGGTTTCAGTTTGCCCATGGCTTGGATGGAGATGCTGGATTGAGGCCGGTGAGCCTGAGGTGGTCCTCTGGAGAGGGGGGAGCCTGGGTTGGGAGGTTGTGAGCTCAGTAGCAGCGTCGGTTACATTCCGTGGGGTCTCCGTGAGATGAGCTGTCCACGCAAGTTTGACGCCTGTTCTGTCTTCCTTATCAGACTTCTCCATGTTGGGCGTGTTCACCATGCACAGAGCAAACTCAAGCTTAAGCCCTGCTGCCTGGCCTGTGAGGCCCTCTGTGACAGGTTCTGACTTTCCTGTAGGGTGATGCTCCTCATAGCCCAGGACTGCACTTGTCCTGCCTGCCAGGCCTTCCATCTCACCCTTCCTCCCAGCCTGCCTAGTCCCATTCTGGCTGGCCTTAGTGCCACCTCCTCCAGAAGCCACGTGGATTGCTCTAGTCCTCAGTGCCGTGCGTGTGTGTGTGTGTGTGTGTGTGTGTGTGTGTGTGTGTGTATGTGTGTGTGTGTGAGTGCGTGCGTGTGTGTGCGTGCGTGTGTGTGTGCGTGCGCGTGCATGTGTGTGTGTGTGTGTGCGTGCGCACACGCGTCTGCCAGAGTTATGTTCTTCAACTGCTTCTTCATCTTTAAAAATGTTCTTTATTTCATCTATTATTATCGACTGTGCATGGAAATGTGATGTGCGTATGGCAGGGGGCACATGTGCCACACACTTGTGGTCAGAGGACACCCTTGTGCGGTCAGTTCCCCCTTCCACCTTTATGAGGTTCAGGGGATCAAATTCTGGCTTTGCATTGTTGGGCAGGATCTTGGTCACTGTTCTGTTGCTGTGAAGAGTCACCATGGCCAAGGCAGCTCGTAAAGGAGAAGTCCGCTCTGGGCTGGCTTACACCTTCAGAGCTTTAGCCCGTTATCATTGTGGGGAGCACGGCGGTGTCCAAGCAGACATGGTGGTTCTGGAGAAGTTGAGAGTTCTACATCCAGTTTTGAAGGCAGCAGGAAGAGAGAGACACACTGGGCCTGGCTTGAGCGTTTGAAACCTCAAAGCTCACCCCCAGTGACACACTTCCTCCAACATGGCCACACCTCCTATTCCTTCTCAAATAGTGCCACTCCTTGCTGTCCAAGCATTTGAATATATGAGCCTATGGGGGCCATTTTCATTCAAAGCACCACAGGGCGGCAAGCGCCCTTGCATGCTGAACCATCTCATGCCTTGCATTACGATGATGATGATGATGATGATGATGATGACAGGGTCTCTCAGTGAACCTGGAGCTCACCCATTCTGGTAGGGTGGTTACCAAGGGATATTGTATGTCTCTGCCTCCCTAGTGCTGGGATTACAGGTACCCACCAATGTACCCAATTTTTTTTTAAACATGGGTGCTAAGAGCCAAACTCAGGTCTTCATGCTTGTGAAACAAGCACTTTACTAACTGGGCTATCTCCCCAGCCTCTACCCCATTCAGAAAATATTTACTTTTCTATTTTTAGTTAGGTATAGGTATGTGTGTCTGCAGCTGGGTATGTATGTACATATGAATACAGATGCTATGGAGCTCAGAGACACCGGATTCCCTAGAGTTCCAATAACAGATGGTTTTGAGCCATCTGACATGGCTACTGGAGCCCAATTGGGCTCTTCTGGAAGTTATCAAGAGGGCTTAACCACTGAGCCATCTTTCTGGCCCCCACATCTCTTTTTTTTTTTAAATGACAGTGTCTAACATTGTATTATAAATCAGGCTGGCCTGAAACTCAACATGTAGCCTAGGCTGTCCTTGAACTCATGGCCATCCTCCTGCCTTAGGTTTCTGAGTGTTGGGGATTGTAGGCATGAGTTAGCACAACTGGCGTTCATCTCGCTGTCTTTCAGGTATAACTTCAGTTGCTCATTTGCAGATACAGAAGTGCAGATCATTGACAAGAACTCACAAGGAAGGACGTGCAAGTCCTCGATTCCTAGAGCCAAGGCTTTGAGAGAGGAGAGGACTTGCCCAGAGCCTGGGCATGTCAGTGGACCCAGGGCCTTTGGCAGAGAATGCATTAGTACCTGTGTGGCGAATGCTGCTGATCTGTTCCCCTCGCTGTGCTCCCCGCCATGGTGCCTTGGATGCATCCCTTCCCAGATCCAAGGGTCATCCCTGAGATGTAGAAAGAGGATCAGCAGGAAGCCTGATGCTTCAGGACTTGTCCTCAGCCATCTGGTCACCTGTTCCTTTTGGCTTTTTAAATCTTGTCCAGTGTGTGTCCAGTCCTCTGCCTCAAACCTCTTGCAGAAGTGTCCGAGGACAGGGAAGATCCTGGAGGACTTTCACTCGTTGATGCACATGGGTGTTGAATACCACGTGGCAGACTGGGTGTACTTTGGCAGGTGCCTCATTTACAAGAATTACCTGTTTATAAGGAAGTAGCTGGCTGGGTCCGGTGTTCAGACCCAGTTCAGCAGTTGCTGGATGCGGACAACTTGGGCTCAGGAGCCAGTAGGTAGCACCCCCGATGGTGAAATCCTGGCAGGTGGGTCTGGTGTCTCTCTAGGAGGCCTTGGAAGCTTCCCGGCATCCTGCTACACTCCAGCCTGCCCTCTTGTGGACGGATGGACTCCTTGGCAAGAGAGCTGGAACTCTGGGATCTGTCTCCGTTCTGTAGGGCAAGGACAGTGGGTAGGGACTAGAATGGGGGCTGGAATTTGGCTGGGTCTAGAGACCTAAAGAGAGCCCGGTGGTGCCAGTAGGTAGGCACCAGGCCCCACGTGGCTGTGCCCCAGCTGGCAGGTGCTAGGGAGCCTTCTGTGCTGGGGTTGGATGGGGGGCGAGGGGGGGCACAGAGGATGGATTGAGGAGAGGCCAGGACATGGGCGGAGATATTAACAGCTGGCTCGGGAGGGAGGGCGGAGGGCGGGGAGCTTGGGAGGAGGAGCCGGGAGAAGCCGGCTGCTTTTGGAGCTGCTGGCTGCCTGGGGCTCAGGTGACCAGCGGCCCTTTAGGAGCCTACAGACCCCCCACAGCCTGGCAGCCCAGCAAACGGAGCAGCAATGATCCAGAATGTGGGCAACCACTTACGAAGGGTACGGACTGTGGGTCAGGGTGGACTGGGAAGCAAGTGGGGCTCCCCAGAAAGTAGAAAGTAGATGCTTTCCTCTAAAGTCAGGATCTGCGCGCTTAGTCTCTCTGTCTGTAGTCCTCTTTAGAAGGAGAAATCGCAGAACCCACGGACTTCTTAAGTTGTAACTAGTAGTCTCCCCAAAGAGTCCCAGGGACAGTAGGCTTTCTCAGGTTCACAGTTTGTGGTTGGGTGGAATGGAATCTTCTGTAGCAAGTTCTGGAATTCTGTTTGGTTGAGTGTGTATGTGTGTGCATAATCTTGCTGCTGCTGCTGTGTGTATGTCTTGTTATAACCCCGCTGCTGTGTGTGTGTCCTGTGCATCCTGCTGCTGCTGGGTGTGTGTGTGTGTGTGTGTGTGTGTGTGTGTGTGTGTGTGTGTCCTGCTGCCGTCTGAGCTCTGGCCTCTGTGCCTCATCACTTCCCCAGCTCAGGACTCCAAGGCTATGGCCCTGACAGAATTTACGATGTGAGGGTGTGTGTGTGTGTGTGTGTGTGTGTGTGTGTGTGTGTGTGTGTGTGTATGAGGAGAGAACAGGAGAGTAATAACACGGCCATGTGAGGGAGAGGCCATGTGGAAAATGTTCTTTGCTGTGACCTTCGGGAGTGTTTTTTCCTGGAGCCTCCTAACTGGGACTTTGGAATTGAGATAGGTGCTGAGGTCCCAGAAACACCCAAGTGCACAGTGGCTCATTGGGGGCCTTTGGCCTGGTGCCTGGAGAAGGGCTCAGGACAGGCTGTACGGCCAGTGCTGGGTGAGAGTGTCTGCCATCTGAGGACGTCGCAGAAAAGGCCCCGGGACAAATACACACCTCACCTGCCTTTCAGCCCGGCCGTCCTTACCCAGCCCCAGGCTCTTTGGCCTCTTAGGATCTCACCCAGTTCCTTCCATCTGCTCTCCCACCAGAGGTTACCTCTGAGAAGTTAGCTGTGGCGCATGCCCGCCCGCTCAGTCTTACCTGGCAGGTCCCCTGGCATGCTTGCCTAGGTCTCTTTCCATGCCCCGCCATCCTCCCTCTGGGTTCACAGCAGCCCTGTAGGGATTGGCTTCTTCTGTCTTAGTGTTGCACCTTGACTCTCTCTTGCTGCTGTGCATTCCACCAGTGACCTCGGCCTCCCTGCACCTCCGTCAGTCTGCCGTCTCTTTGGCAGTTTCCTCCTCAGCCCTCAGATTCAGCTGGGATGCTGCCTTCTCCGGAAAGCCTTCCTAGATTTCTCACGGCATCGCGCACTCTTGTGAGCTCTGCTCTCACTGGGATGGAAGATTGGGATGTCTCACTCTCTCTCTTACCCCAGTGAACTTTACAAGCTGTGCTTGGTGTGTACCTAGTCCTGGTCAGAGGCAGGGGGATTCCTAGGGAATGAATGTGGGCAGGCAGTTTCTCGGCCATGTCCAGGATGGAATCTGAGCTGCTGGGTCTCTTGCTTCTGTCCCCTGAGCCCAGGGTAGAGTATCTCTACCAGGCATCATGCTCAGAGCATGCACATGTTAGCATGCTCAGTTGAGTGAGACAGGCCCACTCTGTCATCCCTGTGATGGCCAGTCTTTGCTGCCAGCTCGACTGGGTTCCGAATCTGGGTATGTCTGTGAGACTGTTTCCATAAAGACTTAAGTGGGTGTGGATGGCAGATTCCTATGCGCTGGACCCCATAAAAAGGGGGAAAAGAGAAAGTACCAGCATGCCTCTCTATGCTCCCTGTCTGTGGACGCAGTGGGACCACCTGACACCATCAGTTCCTTGCCTTGTAGACTGTGTTTCCTCAAACCGTGAGCCAAAATGAGCCCTTCCTTCCCTCCCTCCTTCCTCCCTCCCTCCCTCCTCCCTCCCTCCCTCCTTCTTTCCTTCCTCCCTCCCTCCCTTCCTCCCTTCCTTCTTCCCTCCCTCCCTCCCTTCCTTCCTTCTTTCAGCCGCTTTGTTAGGTGCTTGATCATAGCAGGAAGAAAAGTAACTAACAGGCTCTCCACCCCGCTCCTGTCTCCCCACCCTTATCCCGGGTGAGAGGTAACTCAGGCTCAGAGGGGTCAGCAGCCTGTCTAGGGTCACAGAGGCAGAAAGTGGCAGAGCCGGGATTTGAACTCAGTGGTTCTGGTTCCAGAGCCTCAGGACACTGGGCTTCTCCAGGCAAAGGCTGGTGAGCAACCCAGCCAACCCCGAGTCCTGACTCAAACTCAGTTAGCATCCAGCCTCTGGTGATGGAGCTACGTGCTGGGTGTGGGAATTATGCCACAGGGCCTCAGGGACTTCTCGTTAGTTAAGAATGATACTGATCACCACCTTTGAACTTAATGCCTGGTTGGCACGTCTTGACTTTCTTCTTAATTTCCTTTGCTCCTATAGAAAAAAAGGAGAGTGTGAAGGCATTTTCTTTTGGGGGGACCAAACTATTTTTATTTTTATTTGAGACAGGGTCTCATGTAACCCAGGTTGGCCTCAAATTTGATGAAGATGTTGCCAAAGATGACTTTGAACATCTTTTTCTTCTTCCTCCTCTTCCTCCTCCTCTTCTTCCTCTTCCTCTTCTTCTTCTTCTTCTTCTTCTTCTTCTTCTTCTTCTTCTTCTTCTTCTTCGTCTTCTTCTTCTTCTTCTTCTTCGTTTTTCGAGACAGGGTTTCTCTGTATAGCACTGGCTGTCCTGGAACTCACTCTGTAGACCAGACTGGCCTTGAACTCAGAAACCCGCCTGCTCTGCCTCCCAAGTGCTGGGATTCAAGGCGTGCGCCACCACTGCCTGGCAACTTTGAACTTCTAATCATCAGTTCTAGCCTGGTCCGGATCAGCTACCAATGGTGCTTAGGGACTGTTTGAGTACACAACTGTCCGTGAGGTATTTGGCCCTCTTCGCCTGAGACTCCTTCCTTGCCCAGGTGGTGCTAATGTCAAGCCGATGGAGACCAGAGCCAGCAGTGTGCATCTGCGCTCTGCTCGTAGGCCTGGGTCCTGCAGCAGAGCTTCCTACCACCCACCTCTTACTTCGAATCTCAGGACAGCAGCGGGGCCTCTCCATACTTCATCCTCCCCAGCCTCGATAGTGGTCTAGCCCAGAATGCACTGAGGTTTGGGAAGTAGCCTTTGAATTAGAATCTTGCCTCTCTCCCTTCCCCTTACTTTCCCTCTTCCTTTTTGTTGTTTTAAGATGTTCTCACTATGTAGCTCAGGATGGCCTAGTACTCCTGATCCTCCTGCCTCAGCTTCCTAAGTCACGGGAGTGCAAGTGTGTGCTATCATTCTAGGCTTGGGTTAGAATCTCATTTCCAAATTTGGGAAGTTGACACAGTGGGTAGAGACAGACGTGATGTACAATCAAGAGGATATGAGTTCAGATTCCAAACACCTATTCCAAAAGCTTGGTGTAGCTGTGTGTAATCCCAGCGTTGAAGGGTAGAGAAGGGCAGATCCTAAGAACTGGCTGAGATTTCCACCTAGAGAAAATGGTCAGCTTCTAGTTCAGTAAGGGACCCTGTCTCAAAGTGATAAGGTAGAGAGGTCCTCAGGCATGTGCATGTTCGCATGTACCACACACACACACATACCACACACATATAAAACATATGCAAACATGCACACATACACAGAAAAAAAAACATGTTCACCCTATTGCTCACTGTGTGACTTTAGGCCAGGTGTTTGTCCCAGAGTCCCTGTGTCTGTGTGATCCTAGAAAGTACCCCAACCTTGAGTCTGAATGTGAGGAGTTGGTGAACCATTCTGATGGTGTCCTCACTGTATGGTGGCACTCTGATGGTGGCCTTCACTGTGTGCTGGCACTCTGATGGTGTCCTCACTGTATGGCGGCACTCTGATGGTGGTACTGACTGTGTGGTGGCACTCTGATGGTGTCCTCACTGTATGGTGGCACTCTGATAGTGGTCCTGCCTGTGTGGTGCCACTCTGATAGTGGTCCTGCCTGTGTGGCGGCACTCTGATGGTGGTCCTGCCTGTGTGGTGGCACTTTGATAGTGGTCCTGCCTGTGTGGTGGCACTTTGATGGTGGTCTTCACTGTGTGGTGGCACTTTGATAGTGGTCCTGCCTGTGTGGTGGCACTCTGATGGTGGTCCTGCCTGTGTGGTGGCACTCTGATGGTGGTCCTGCCTGTGTGGTGGCACTCTGATGGTGGTCTTGCCTGTGTGGTGGCACTCTGATGGTGGTCCTGCCTGTGTGGTGGCACTCTGATGGTGTCCTCACTGTGTGGTGGCACTCTGATGGTGGTCCGCACTGTGTGGTGGCACTCTGATGGTGGTCCGCACTGTGTGGTGGCACTCTGATGGTGGTCCGCACTGTGTGGTGGCACTCTGATGGTGGTCCTGACTGTGTGGTGGCACTCTGATGGTGGTCCTGACTGTGTGGTGGCACTCTGATGGTGGCCTTCACTGTGTGGTGGCACTCTGATGGTGGTCCTCGCTGCATGGCAGGGGTGCTTCAGGTGTAGGAGGGGAGGCCTGTAAACAGAAAATGCTAATGCCTGCCATACATCAAGAGCTCAAAATGACTGAGTGGATGAGTGACCCAGGGGCTGGAAGGGTTTGTGTGGTCCTAGAAGGCTCTCTCTGCAGGAGAATTAAGGCTCAACCAATAACAGCTTTTTTGGGAGCTGCATATGAACCCCAGCCTTAGCCTTAGACTGAGATACCCACAGTGTGCTCAGTCTGTTTGATGATTTGTATTTATCCTTGCAAGGCCAGCTCAGCCATCACGTCCCCCTTGACTCCCCATACCTCTTGGCCCCTTAGAATGCTATGCCCAGTTCTTTTGTTCCCTACATGTGTGTTTACTAGGGATTGGCATATATGTATAGGGCAGGTGCGGGAGTGTGCTGACTTGTAACAGCATAGATCCCAGCTGTTGAGCTAGCAGAGAGACTGTAAAGGCAGGCAAACCATGACAATGGAATCTGCCATGAACGCTATGAATATCAGTAATAATAAGTGCTGCTTGAGTCTGAGCGTGCATAAACTCAGCCCTTAGAACTCTGAAGCAGAGAATATTCTTGTGCCCTATATTAAAAATGAACTGGGGCTGGGTGGTGGCGGCACACAACTTTAATCCCAGCACTCAGGAGGCAGAGGTAGGTGGAGCTGTGAATTTGAGGCCAGCCTGGTCTACAGAGCAAGTTTCAAGACAGCCAGGGCTACACAGACAAACTCTGTTTCGAAAAACTAAACCAAACCACACACAAAAAAGGATGAAATGAGAACAGAGAGGTTAAGTCACCTTCCAGAGGACACACAATTGTCAAGTGGCATTGAAGGGCTTTAAACTCAGGCTCTCTGGAGAGCGGGAGCTGAGAGGATGGAGGTGGGGTCCTGAGTAGGTGGCATCTGAGCAGGGGCCCGGAGGCTGAGGGGATGGGTCTCAGAGAGGCTCATCCGGGCAGAGGGAACTGTTCTCTTGTAGGATTTAAGGCAGAAGAGTGCCAGGCGTCTGAGCTGCTGAATGGGGTCTCAGTAGTGTGGAGTGGCCTTAGCCTGGGAGGAGCAGCTGCCAGCTGGCTGAGGGTGAAGCCACTACAGTGACCTTGAGTCTGGGCTGGAGTCTGGAGCATTGTGGCGACTGTCTGTGAGCTTTCGGGGGTGGGGGTGGGGGTGTCTCTGATTCCCTGGCTTAGTTTATTTTTAAGTACTTCAATCTTTGAAACAGGGTCTTACTGTGTTGCCCTGGCTGACCTGGAACTCTTTATGTGTACCAGGTTTGGCCTTGAACTCACCGAGATCTGCCTGCCTCTGGCTTCCCAGTATAAGGAGTGTGCCACCATCCCTGGTGATTCCTTGGCTTGGTACCTGGTCTTCATTGATTGGCCAGATCCCAATGGTCCCAGCTACCTTCCTGTCTCCCGTGCTCCTCACAACAGGAAGTCGTGTTAGGACCAACTAGGAGCTCATGAAAGTACTGACGGAGGTGTCTGGGCTTGGGCAGTTGCTAGCCTGGCGTTCCCTGTTCAGCTTCAGTTGGACTATGGAGGCACCCCCAGTGAGTGGCCTTGCAGTCATCCCTTGTGTGTGTGGGGGACCCAGCTGTCTGAGCTGACCCCACAGCACACATGCTGGAGTCTGAGCTGCAGAGCCACCACTCATCTGTACCTGGAGCTGTAGTGCAGCCATGTTGTCCTCGTAGAGCCTTGGGAGAGCTGCCCACTACTTTGCTGGAGAGTGGAAGGGTCCAGAGACCAGGCTCAAAGGCACTAGCTCACTTTGCCCGCTCAGTGAGCCAGAGTCCACTTCTGCAGGCCTCTCTTCGAATCCTTGTTAGGACTCTGGTGTGGGCTACAGAACTCGCATGCCACTCACCAGCCATGGGAAATAATCATCTCCCGCTTCTCATCTGTGTGGGTTTCCTCCGTGGCTCAGTGGCAGGCTTGTGGGTCAGGTGAGCTGGTAAAATGATGGTGTCTGCTGAGGCTCTGCTAAATGTCAGGTGTATTTAAACCCTAATTGCGTTGTGAGGCTGCGGTGTTCAACTGGCTGTACAGAGGACAGAGTCAAGGCCCTGGCTTTACATTACTTTGAACTAGTTAGAGAATTAAACAATCTCGTCCAGGGGCTGGAGAGAAGGTTCAGTAGTTAAAAGCACTTGTTGCTCTTCCAGAGGATCCAGGTTGCATTCCCAGCAACCCACAGGGTGGCTGAAAACCATCTGTAACTCCAGTTCCAGGGGATCTAGCGCCCTCTTCTGGCTCCACGGGCCCCAGGCACAGCTGCAGATGTACATGCAGGCAAAGCACCCGTGCACATAAAATAAAAAATAAGTCTTGCCTGACCGCAGCTCCAGCTGGTCAGGGCCCTGGGTGCTGTGGCTTCTCACCATGTCCTAGGCTGACCTGGCTGAGCTCACAGCCTGACATCTTTGCCTTAGGCCTGTGACTGCAGGACAGATGGCACAGCCGGCTGGGTCCTTTGCCAGTCCCCTGGCCACAGGCCTGTGTGTGTCCCTGACACTCCAGTCGTAGCTTCTCTGCAGGTAGAAGATGACATTAGAGTTATGACAATGTTGAAAAGGACCAGAGTACCTTGGGGACATTGGAATGAGCCAGACCAGACCTGTCCTCCAGAGCCCCTAGGCTGATGGGACAACTCAGATGGGTATAAACTGATAAAGACAGCACACTGTGGCTAGACTGTGGCAGAGGAAGGCTGAGGTGGCCCTCATCACTCAAGAGGGGAGTCCAGGTAGGCTTCTTGGAGGAGGTGACATTTAGCTTAGTCTGTAAGCTTCTCAAGGGGAAGAGGCAGAGTTCAGCAGAGGCACTTGTGTGGAGGGCCAGGAAAGAGCCCGTTTTACCAGGCAATGGTGTGTGACCCCCTGAGGACTGGCTTTCTGCCCCCTTCCGTATGATACAGGTACCTTTCCAGGAGCCTTAGCCATCCTCAGTGGGTCACATAGATCCACCAATTAACGCTACTTGAGTCAGCCCTCCGTGGGCAGAGTTCTCTCTGGGAGGGAGAAAGCAGGACCTCAGCTGCGCATTCGTGCCTTAGGGAAGTCTTGTAGACAGCCCAGCTTTAGCTTTTGTCCAATGCTGGAGGGAAACCTGTCCCTGGCAGGATTTATAATGTGCGTACAGAACTCCAACAGAATGTCTGTAAGGACTGCCACATGGTAGAACTGTTGCATGCTGGTCTGCTCTTGGCCACCCTCCGCTCCTCATCCTGCTCGGTATATGAGACCCCTTGGCCTTGAACTATGTGGCTGAGGCTGTCCTTGAACTCCTGATCATTGTGCCTCCAACTCCCAAGAACTGGGCTATAGGAGGGCATCACTGTGGCTTTCTTAGGGTACTTCTTGTCTCCTCACATGCACATTTGCTTCACCGTTTAGAAAGTTCTGTATGAACCTTGCCTTGGTCCTTCAGAGGCCTAGGGAACCAGCCCCAGACCAGGGGCCCAGGCTAGACCTTTGTTCCTCTGGGCCCTTTCTCATGTTTCTCCACTCCTTGTCCTTGTCCTATCTGTGACTTGAGAACAGGCTGTGATCCACCCTAGGGTGTGGTCTGGTCTGGGTCAGAGGCCTGAAGGGGGAGCTCCCCATGGGCCTCCAGAAGGCAGCCTTGGTTTCCCAAAGCCAGGTGGCTCCTCACGTCCTTCAGACCCCTTATGAGGCCTGCAGAGACCAGACTAGCATCTTGTTCTTCCCCAGAACACACCCTGTGAGGAGTGTGTGAGAGAGTATGTGTGCATGTGTGTGTGTGTATGTGTGTATGTATGTATGTGTGTATGTATGTATGTGTGTGTATGTATATATGTGTGTGGCTATATGTGTGTGTATGTGTATGTGCATTTACGTATATATGTATGCATGTATGTATGTGTGTGACTATATATATGCGTGGTATGTGTATGTGTGTAGATGAGAAATTCTGATTGGTTCTTTTCTTTGTGTGCATGTGTGGAGGCCAGAGGAGGAGGACATCAAGTGTCCTGCTCTATCACTCGTTAGTCCCTTGAGACAAGGTCTCTCACCGAACCTGCTCCTAGGCCAGCAGAAAGCTGCACCTGCCCCCCCTCCCGCCCCCATCACATCGATGGGCTTACATGGCCATAGCTGACTTTTTATGTGAATGCCGGTTAGACTCATGCTTGAGCAGCAAGTGCTCTCATCCCCTGGGCTGCCTGCCCACCCCTCTGGCTGGTTCTTTGCTAGCTCTTTCCCAGACTCAGTGTCCTTGCTAACACTGGGGCTATGGCGTCCTGATGGTCGCTGTAACTGAGCAGCTTCATATCATCTGATGTTTCCATGATGGAGAAGACCCATTTTAAAAGAGCAAGTGGAGGGGTTGGTGAGATGGCCCAGTGGGTCAAAGCGCTTGCTACCAAGCTCCGTGACCTGAGTTTTGATCCCTGAGATCCACGTGCAAGAAGGGGGAAAATTGAAACTGACTCTTGGAAGTTGTCCTGGGATCTTCACACATGCATGCCTCGCCCCTCCTCCCCATTACATACAAATAAATACAATGTAATCATTGTTGTTGTTGTTGTTCAAAAGAGAGCAAGTGGTGAGCCAAAGGTTTAATGACTGTGGTCCAAGGGGAGGTGCCATCTTTACAGGAAGCCAGGTGTGGTGGGGAAAGCCCAGGTTGCTTCCCAGCCCACCCCCCCCCTTAACCCGGGACCCTGAGGCCCTCTGAGTCAGCCTAGTCCAGCCCTCTTCCGGCTTTGAAGATAAAAGCAAGGCTTCCAGGCAGGCAGGGCTGAGAAGGTGTGTCTCACTTGACAATGGATTTTGAGCCTGCTGCAGTGGCCCTTTGGATGGGGAGTGTATAGTCATGACGAGGCAGTCTGGGTGTCTTTATCTGGAAAGAGGTTTCAAGCCCAGGGGTGACCCACTGGTCATACCAGCTCTGGAGAGTCTCTGCAGTGCCATGTGCTGGTGGCCTGATCATCAATCAGTATTCCTGTTGCAACACCTGTGCTGTGTGACCTTCCGTTTGCCCTTTACTGGCCAGGCATGGTGTGTGTGTGTTCTCTCCTGTTCACGCTTCCTTTCCCTCGTACGTTCAGTTTGGGTCACTGTTACCTGTTACTGAGTAGAGTTGAGGATGAAGAGGCACACAGTAGGCTGACGCCCGACAGCAGATTTCTTAAGATCTTTGAGTTTGTGCCTGAGTACTTCTTAGATGCTAGGTACCCGTCCTGTGGGCAGCTCTCTGGCTCCTGGAGGACCCTCCACCTGCTATACTCCTCAGCAGATGAACAAACTCCAGTATTTCCCAGCCTCCATGCAAGCAAAGCCATTCTGGCCCCAGTTCACCTACCAGTGACTTCTTGTGTGGTACCAGTTTCCACTAGGTTGGTTCTCATCTTTTTTTCTAAATCATCCTGACTGGACTCCTCCGTCTCTCAGTTTCCCATCTGCCTTCACACTGCGTGTTTGGGAGCCTGTCTGGGGCTCCCCCTGCACCAGGCTGATGGCTCCCTGGGTCTTTTTCAGACTTCTCCTTCATATCTACTCCTTACGTGGGAGTATGTGTGTCCCTGTCTACACCCTCTCCTGAGACCGCGTATGCTCTTGTTACTAGGATTGCAATGCAAACCACCCTGAAACTTGGCGGCTTAGCAAACCCACCAGTTTGTGATGCATTGTGATTTGTGGGTTGGAAGTTTGGGCAAGGCCTGGCAGAGCTCTGCAGGGCAATTCATCTGCCCTTCAGGGCCCAGGTGGAGGTCATGGGTGGTGGTTAGCTTGTGAGTGGGCTCACCTAGGGTCTAGTATGGCTTCACTGGCATTGTGGGCACAGCCGCAAGGTTGGGCTTAGCTGGGAATGTCATTCAGAGCATCCATGTGTGGATTCTTGGTCATGACAGTCTCAGGAGAGTTAGATTTCTTACCTGGCAGCTAGGTCCCCCAGAGTAACAGAGTTCCAGGAGGCCTAGGAGATGTAGCAAAACTTCCCATGACCTGGGGTTGAAGGCATTGGTTGAAATGTCACTGAAAGTGACTTGGACTCAGGGGAGAGGATTAGACTCCACCTCCTCTTGAGTCTTGAGAAGAGCCACAAGGCCACAGTACCCTTTAACCCACTACAGGTGCAGGGCCCTGTGCCTTTCAGATGCCCCCAAGTGCTGGTGATTGTTTTTTGCTGGTTTGTTTTGCAGGTGTGTAGCCCCCTTTTCAACAGAGCGGTGCACATCAGAACTGTGATACATTCAGCGAATGTTTAATAACATCTGGAAAGTTCTTGGTCCTTACCCTTACTCATTTTTTTTTTGACCCCTGAGCTCCCCTCACTCAGTCGGAACACTTCTCCCTCACGTCGAGCTCTGCCCCTCCTTATCTCTCACTCTGAGCACGTGCCCTCTCGACCTGCAGTACCACCGCTAGCTGGACCTCTGAAGTCTGCCCTTGGCCAACACTTTGGACAGGCTCTGCCTAAGTGCGTTTCTCCCAGCTAGCAGCATAGGAGCACGGAGGACTCTCCTTGCCTCTCCTCCTCCTAGAGAACTCACAAACACGCACGCCCAACGTGGAGAGATCTGAAAGGCAGCTCTGTCTCCCGCCACTTACAGACTCCAGTACTTGAGTCAAATCTGCACTCTGGGGATCTGCCCAGCTTTGGGCCGCGTGGACCGGCTACCCTCTTGACTTCTCACCTACTGCCCTCTGATGGTCACACCGATCCTCTTGGGGCATTGCATTCTCTCTCCTTAGAACCCACCCCCCCACCCCCAAACTCCATGTCTTTCCTAATTGCACCTTCTCATTCATTCATACATTAGCTAGCTCTCCTCAGGGACCCTCCCACACACTACTGCCTCCAATTGGAAAATTACCTCCTCCCTCTGTCATATCCCCATTCCGTTCTTTTCCTTTTCTTTTTGAGACAGGGTCTCATGTAGCCTAGGCTGGCCTTAAATTTGCTTAGTACTGGGATGGACCTTGAACTTCTGATACTCCTGCCTCCATCTTCCAAATGTTGGAGTAATACCACAATTCTTTTATGCAGTGGTGGGGATCAAACCCAGGGCTTTCTGAATGTTAGGCAAGCATGCCACCCACTGAGGCACAGCCCTCGTGGCTCTGTGGTTTCTTTCCTTCTTTAAATGGTCTTGTCCCCTTTTTGCTTGTCATGAGAGAAGAGACGGTTCTCTTCAGTGTTCTGGTCCCAGTGCCCTGAAGAAATGAATGGGAATTTTATTAGAGACAAACAACAGTGTTCTGTACAGTTGACTGCTTTCTACCTATCCGCCTTACCTGGAATCCTCCAGGCCTGGTTTCTTGTTAGCCTTCAGACCTGCAGCTGGAGACCCAGCCCAGGTCACACACAGTCGGTACCCTCCCTGATCTCCCTCTCGTATTCTGCCCTTTTTGAGGGTCGGTCACATTCCTTCTGGTTTCTTGCTCACAGGGTTGGGCCTTAAGCAAAACCCCCGGGCTGGGGCCCCCTCCTCCGCACTGAGTCATTCCTTCCTCCCCAACACTACTGGGGCGGCAAGCCTCAGCCGCCACAGCGTTACACTTTGGTTACAGTAGGAGTTGCCACACAGTTGAGTTTGTGGACAATTGAAATCATGAGGCTGTTTTCACATAAACAGCTATTAAGCTAGAACCAGCTCGGCGTATAACCAATCTAAACCAAGGGGACAGTGACAGGATGCAGGTTCCCCGGCTTCCCCTTTCTGTCCAGCCTTTCAGGCAACTGCTGATGACCAGGCCCGTCCTCATTCTGGCCATCTGATGCAGTGCTGAGTGGAACAGGGGCATGGGGCTCCCCGGAACTGGTCCAGGTTCAATCTCCAGGGGCTCTGCAGGAAACCCCTCTGGGACCAATCTCCATGTTCTCACTGGGCCCTGATGATGTTTTGGCTTTGTACAAATGCAAAATATTGAAGATAGTTTATTCGTGGCCCAGGGGCTCCTCCTGGGGCCCCCCTTGCTCCCACCCACCCGCAGCTGTTTTCTGGTAATCACAGACTCTGATTTCCTTCCTGAGGGTCTGGAACCTTTCTAGACCTGAGTAGCATGGCATTCTGGCAGTCGTGACGCGCAGACGCCTGCAGAGGACCACAGACGCTCACAGACGCTGTCCTGCCCAGCCATGATTCTCAGTTTAAGTGAGGCCCTGATAGAGAAGACAGCTTTGTGTTCAATTGACAGTAATGGAAAGAAACGTGAATGTTTTCGTCACAGGTCCCAGCTGTCCTCGAAGTATATTCTGCACAGGCCACCTAGTCATTCTCCGTAGATGTCTCATACCCCTGGGATCTGTGAACCGATCTCATGTCTTTCTGCAGTGCCTTAGCTTTTTAACAACACAAAGCCCAGCAGTTTGGGACACTTCCTGTGGACACTTCCTGTGGACACTTCCTGTGGGTCAGGTCCCCATCCAAGCACTTTGACTCCTTTCTGTGACACTCATGTTCCCGTTTTATAGATATGAATAGTGAGGTTCAGAGTAGCTTAAGTTATGACTCAGGGCTCTCCAGCAAACTAGAAGCAGGGCCACATCCAGGGTATCAAGAGCCTGCCGGGCTTGGCCACAGACCTCCAGCCAATCACCCCAAACCTTTATTTGTCTTTCTTCTCTTCTACCTTTCTTTTTTTTTTTTCAGCACGTTTTTCTCTTGGCTCGGGTCGGTTTCACACAGTGTAGGTGCTGTGAGGCCGGCCAGGGCAGGGCTATTTTACAGTACATCAACTTCCCTGAGCTTGAGGCTCAGAGAAGAGCCTGGGGTATAAGGAGTGGGCACCTGCAGAGCTGTGTGGGCCGCAGTGTCTGTTCCAGCCTCTGCCATGGGTTGCCTGGCCCTGCTCAGCATCTTCTGCTTACAGAGAGACCACTTAGGCCTCTTCCAGGGCCTGACCCGCTGCCAAATGACAGGATGTGACCCCCGCTTCTACGGTCCTGCCATGCTTCTTTGGAATGGCTTTTTAAACACAGAGGAGAAGTAAGCTGGTTTGAGCTAGAGGAGGCTGGGTGGGGTGGGGGTGGAGAGGACAGAGTGGCAGGAGAGTTTGAGGATCCCCGACGGGTGGGAGAAGGGGCCCCGCTTGCTGGGGGGAAGGTCTGGGCACCATCCCTCAGCAGGGTGGAGACTGGAGGGGCCCAGCCAGGCTGCCAGCTTCCTGGGGCAGGAAGTCTCAGCTGCCCAGAGTCTCAGAAGCGGTGAGCAGTTCAGGCCCAGGAATGTGTGGTGTGGAGTGGGGATCAGGAGGGGCCCCTTTCCTGTCCCTTCTCTCTCTCTCTCTCTCTCCCTCCCTCCCTCCCTCTATCTCTCTGTTTCTGTCTCTGTCTGCCCCCCAGGGCATGCGCTTTTCTACTTGTTTTGCTCCCTCCCAGCCCATTCTTTCTTTCTCTCTCTGCCATCTCTTTTCTGTTCTCCTTCCTCCTCCCTGTGTCTTTTCCTTTCTCTCTCTGTAACTGTTTTCTCTTCCCCTCCCCTTCCCACTTGTTCTTGTTTCCTCTCCAGAAGGAATTGTGCTATCTGTGGCTGCTGTGCCCAGCTCCAGGGTAAATGAGGTGACTTGCTGGATGGCAGGGCCTGGGCCCACTGCCTGGCTTCCTGTTGCCATGGTAACCCGGAGGCAGGGACAGGCTGCATTCTTGGCCATGTGGTGGGGAGGGTGTGAAGGGTTCTGATGGGGAGAAACCAGGTCTTTCCTTCACAGTCCCCTGAATGGCAGGCCGACCTCAGTGTCAGGGCTCTGTGTGGAGGAATCGCCGCATGTCAGTGGGGGTTTTGGGCTGGGTGTGGCACATGGAGGGTGAGTTCACATTGGAGTTAGACTGCTTGTGATCAAAACATTCTAGTCACTCTCTAGGCCTTCTGGTGGTTGGGGTGGGTAGGCAGTGACAAACAGTCTAATGCAGGAGGCCGGCAGTGAGGCACAGAGGCAGAGGGTGGCAGATGAAGGACTGGATAGGAGAAGGGTTTACAGAAGGGAGCGGACCCTCTGTTTTTTGGGGCGAGCAAGCTCGTGCTAGACAGCTGCTGCTGGAGGGTGTGGTGACCACAACACTGTTCCCGAGCAGTCTGTCTAGATGGACAGAGTCGTTTCCAGCATTTTCCTCCTTGGTGGTGGACCAGCAGACCGTGTTTCAGAAAGTTTTGATCCAGGCCCTGATACCATCACTCTCCCGGAAGGGACATGAGGAGGAGTCTCGGGAAACCAGAATAGAGATGTGGGTGCTGGCCTGGCCTGCCTGGGGTGGGATCAAATGCCCAGAGACAGAAATGACTGTCCTGTCTGCTAGATGGGAGGTAGTACATCAAAACGGTCAAGCAGCCTTAGATTCTGAGCTACAGAGGTGTGGACCCAAGTCTCAGCTCTGTCCTTATCAGCTCAGTGATCTTCTGTGTGTAGGTATAAACTGCTTACTTTTCTTAAGCCTCTGCTTCCACATCTGTAAAATGGGAATGGGACACCCAGCTATTAGGGCTGTGTGAAGATTAAAGAAGTAAGTGCAGCTAGGCATGGTGGGTGGACGTCTGCAATACCAGCACGTGGAAAGCACTTGCTAGTTTAAGACCAGCCTGGGCTAAATGTTAAGTCTGAGCCTGGGTTCAGAATGAGATTCCCATCTCAAAAAACCAAATATCTTCAAAGGAGGGTAATTAGTCTTCATCTTATGCACCCATTTGTCCCTTTCAGCTTCATGAACTAAGGGATCTGAGCTCTGAGAGGGTGAAATACTTGCTCACATCGTACAGGCTGTTAAGTTCAGGTACATGGTACAGTGTCCAAGCAATATGGAGAAGTTGGAGTAGGCATGCTGTCCAGGGGAAAGCTGACTCCTGGTCACATGACCCCTGCGCCCCTGGGTGTGGCAGCATTTCCCATGTTACTTCTTGCCTAGTCTGTCTCTCATCTGGACCCTGACTCTGGGATGGCAGCCAGCTTAGACGCACTTACTAGGCTGACCCAGTCTGGTGACCTGTCCTTGCTCAGATGGAGGTCAGAGCCACTGTGATTGGCAAAGTCCTTTGGCTATGTTCCCTCATTTTACACCTCAGGTCAGCCATTCTAAGTCTTTAGAGTTTCACTTTACAAACAAGGAAACTGACTTATTGGGTTGCCAGGTGGCGGCTTAGCAAAAGAATATCTAAGTGGACAGAAGGGAAGCGAGGTGCCCAGGCCCCTCAGAGATACTTGGGCTGGACTAGACTCAAAAGCCATCCAGAGACTTGAGAACCTCTCTTCTCCACATTCCTGTTTCCCAAAGCCAGAGATGAGCTGCTGGGTTCTGTGTTAGCTAGCTAGCTACTCCTTGTTCTCCAGCTTCTTCCATATAGCGCCTCCCACCATGGTGCCTCACCGTGAGCCCAATGCCCGTGGTTTCAAAGATCCGTGTTAATCCTCAAAACACCTTGGATGGAGATGGGGGCAGATATGCCTAAATTTGTGAGTTGCCATAATGTGTCCCAGGAGGCGTCAGGTCGGTGGGCCACAGCAGAGAGCGTGCTTCAGTCTTCAGACAGGTTACCTGCTACAGTTCTACTTTGGGGTTGGTGAAAGAGTGAAGGATATCTGTCTCCTTGGTTAGTTACTCATCCCAGGAGGTTTCCTGGTCGTTATGAGGATGTTTGGTCACATATGGAGATGATTCTGAATGGCTTTAGGAAAGGCTATGGACTGCCGGGCGGTGGTGGCGCACGACTTTAATCCCAGCACTTGGGAGGCAGAGGCAGGAGGATTTCTGAGTTCGAGGCCAGCCTGGTCTACAAAGTGAGTTCCAGGACAGCCAGGACTACACAGAGAAACCCTGTCTCGAAAAAAAAGAAAAAAGAAAAAAAAAAAAAAGGAAAGGCTATGGACATACTATGATCCCAGCACTGAGACAGGAGGAAGGTTGTGAGTGTGAGGCCAGCCTGAGCTACAAAGAGAGACTTTGTCTCGACACCTATCTCCCTAGCCTCTGAAAAGAAACAAAGACAGGTTTGTTCCAGCTCTCCACAGTCACAGAGTTCAAGTCAGCCAACGGTCCAGCCATTTTCAGGGCCTTCCATATAGAGGTGGCTTGAAATAACCCTGTGATGAGTTGCCCAAAAACTTCTGGCTTTGCTCACTCAGTAAAGACCTGGGGCAGAAACTTTCTGTGCCTCTGTTTCACCACTGATAGCTCCCAATGGATGTAATTCATTTCTAAGCCCTTCTCGGCATCAAGATGCTAGGACAGAGGCTGCAGGTAGGCAAGCAGGAGGCATGACCGCCATCCTGGCTCTCTGACATAGAGCTGAGCTCCCTGGACCCCATGTTGGACCTCTCTGGGCTCTAGTGCATTTTGTCAGTGGAAGCTCTTGCAGTATTTGTCCACGGGTCAGGCGATGTATGTGTGGGATTGCATTTAGACAATATCCCTGTGCTTAATCTCGTCCCGACAGCTCCCTGGTGGGCCCGGGCAGTTCTGGGGACTGGCTGAGGGCAGGCATCGAATTGCAGACAAGGTTATTTTTATCCTGGGGTGGAGGGAGGCAGATGATGCTCTGATGAGTTCTAGAATGGGGTGAGGGAGCAGGGGCTTGTGCTCCACATTCTTCCTGCTTGTGGCATTAACTGGAATGAGGGACCTACTGAACAAACTCCTGAATTTGCTTCACAACAAGCCAGACTTGCTGCTAAGGCCATGTGGGTACCAAGTCGAGAGAGGATTCCTGCCCTGTGTGTCTTTTTTTCTTTAACATTCCCACAGTTAAGTAATCGTGTCATCGCGGAGAACAGTGCAGAGAGGAGGTGGGCGTGCCTCAGAGGTCTTGGAAAGTAGTTCTTCCAGCAGGGAGCCTTTGAGGGATGGAAAGTCCTGAAGACAGTTTGGCCAAGGGCCATTTGAAATGTGAGAAAGTGAGGCCATAGAGCCGATGGTCTCTGTCCCTCGTGCTTTCTCCGTGTGCCGGTGTCGTGCTGGCATGCTCTGCCTTCCGGTCCCACAGCTGTATGCGTGTACACGGGTTCCTGTGAGTCTATGTGCAGGTAGCTGGGGGCAGGGGACTGTGTGCCTTCCTCATAGTATTCTCTACCATATTTGTTGAGACAGGGTCTCTAACTGAACTGGAAGCTGGTGTACCTGTATGTTTTGAGGACCTATTTTGATTTCTTTAAATTTATTTATTTATTTTTTTAAAAGGGACTACCCTAGGAGTCTGAGGGCTCAGATACGAGGTGTTTCTGTTTAACTTTAAAAAGTGCTTTATGTACATGTGTAGGTTTGTGCCTATGTGGCTGCTCATGGAGGTCAGGAGAGGGGGTCAGAGTCTCTGGAGCTAGAGTTACAGGCAATTGTGAGCCTTCTCAAGTGGGTGCTGGAAATGGAGCTCTGGCCTTCTGCGAGACCGTCACATTCCTCACTACTGACCGATGTTTCCAGACCACCCCCCCGCCCCATTCAACTTTCTTTTCTGAGAAAACATCTTTCATGGATGGTCAAGCCTTCTACATTGCTGCTTGGTCACTAAGGGGTTGTCTCCACATCTTGGGGACACTAAGGGGTCGTCTCCATATCCTGGTCAGGGGACCAACAGGGGTGGTCTCCATATTCTGGCCAGTACTTACTTATTTCCTATGATTTTATTGTTTTTTGAGATAGTGTCTGTTTTACTTACTTTTCTGTGGCAGTGACAAAAATACCATAACCAAGCCATCTTTTCTTTTTTTTAAAAGATTTATTTTATGTATGTGAGTGCACTGTAGCTCTCTTCAGATACACCAGAAGAGGGGGCATCAGATCCCATTACAGATGGTTGTGAGCCACCATGCGGTTGCTGGGAATTGAACTCAGGACCTCTGGAAGAGCAGTCTCTTCAGCCCCACCAAGACATCTTTTGACTGCGGGCTTTGCTTGCAGCTTCAGAGAGGGAGCCCATGCCATCATGATGTGAAACATCTCAGCAGTCAGGAAGGCACAGCACTGGAGAAGTAGCTGAGAGCTTATATCCTATGTGCAAGTAGAAGGCAGAGAGAAAAGAGCACTAGTGGAATGACGGGGAGTCTTTTTAAACCTCAAAGTCCACCCCCAGTGATACACTTCCTCCTCCAATAAGGTCACACCTTCTAGTCCTTCCCAAATAGTTCCACCAATTGTGTGTGGGTGAGGGCCAGAATATGACAACACAGGACAGACATTCAAATATATGAGCTTACGGGGCTATTCTCATCTAGACCACCACCGTGTCTCTGTGTATCCCAGGCTGGCTTCTAATTTGCCATTTTCCTGCTAGAGGGTCCTCTAAAGTGCTGGGATCACAGACACACACCACCATGCCCAGCTCCTCCCTGTGATTTTGAGTTTAACTGTCCCAGTGGGCTCACTAGCCTCAGGCATTTGGCAGATATAGAAACTCAGATGAGAGTGACTGGCTCAGGTCTCATGGGGTTGATGTGCTGGGAGAGCCATTTATATTCAGCTCCAGGAGGCCCAGTGGCAGGGCTAAAGACACCAGCTGAGGCTGGGCTTCAAGGGGCAGAAAGGGAGTGCTGTCCCTGACCTAGCCTTCCATTCCTTTCCTTCTTCTCCATATTGCATTCAGGTCTTTGTCCCCCCTCTCCACCCCAGGAAGCTCAGTGAGAACTCAGAAGTGAGGCAAGCCCACTGCCTGCACATGTAGCAGCCCGATCAGCTCATATAAGCCCATGGCCTCTAGTGGGGACCCAGGGCCCTGGACTTTGTTCATTCCTCCATCACTGGCTGTGTGACTTGGGGTCATTTTCTTCACTTCTCTGAGTCTCTGTCCTTCTTACATCTAGGACTTGCAGAAATGTTGTGGAAGGCTACCCATGATCCTTTGCTGGTGGGCTTGAGATGACTGAAGCGCCACTACATAGAAGCCTTCTCTCCTCTGTGCTTTGTCAGAAGCTGTGCAGGGAAGATAATGAGAATGTGGAAACACCTAACTCTGGCCCTGACACTTAAGCTCACACAGAGGAGATGCTTGACCAAAAAGCATTTCCCTACCATTCCCAGACTTGAAACACGCAGTGCTGGCACACCGTAGCAAGAAGTAATGTCTAGATGCTTGCTTGGGTCCTGGGTGCAGATGACAGTGTAGCCTGGTGGTCTAGACCATAGGAAGCCTGAGGAACAGTCCTCTTGGCTTCTTCCTTCCAATCCCTCTTTTGGGATTGGAAACCACAATCCCCCCCGCCCCTTTTGCCTGGTCCGATGGGAGGAGCCTCCTTTCAGCACTCCTTCCTTACCTGGTTTATTTTTCTCCCTTCCTTCCTTCCTTCCTTCCTTCCATTCATTCATTCATTCATTCATTCATTCATTCTTTTTAAGATTATTTATTATTTTATGTATATGAGTATACCATTGCTCTGTTCAGACACACCAGAAGAGGGCATCAGGTCCCATTACAGATGGTTGTGAACCACCATGTGGCTGTTGAGAATTGAACTCAGGACCTCTGGAAGAGCAGTTAGTTGGTGCTCTTAACTGTTGTGCCATCTCTCCAGCCCGCTTACCTGGTTTCTTAACTTGACTTGTTTACATTCTTGCTCTCAACCTGTGTTCTGTGGGGTGCGTGTGTGTATGTGTACGTGTGTGTGTGTGTGTGTGTGTGTGTGTGTGTGTGTGTGTAGCTGGGATCTCTGAGAGGCTGGGGCCGTAGTCTCCTTTATGAGGACAGTATCCAGTTTAGGCAACACCATTCTATGGCTCAGTTCAGACAATGAGGCCTTTCATGGGGCCTGCCTGGTGGCTCCCAGGGTGGGCCAGAGGGCTCTCTTCCCATCTCCTTGTGGGATGCCCTTCTAACTCTCCATGGGGCCTTGGCAGAGACGGGTTGGGGGAGGGGAAGGAAGAGCTCTTGACTGTAGACTTTGTCAGGGATTGAAGCTCTGCCTTGTGGTTCATTCAGGTCGCTGGTGTTTCAGATTTTCCCAGCCCCTCTCCTGGAGGCTGATGATAACAGTCTCCTAACCCCTGCCCTGGGTTGCCCTGTGGCCCTGCTGTATTCATGGTAGAAAGGACAGCTTCTGATTTAGTTTCATAGTGCTAAAAGTAAGTGCTCAATAAATGTCCTGCATGGATGGAGGATGCCAGGAATGTTTCATGCTTGGTCTCCTTAGTGCAGTCCCTTTGATAACCCTTGGAGACAGGTATCTTCGTTGTTATTGTTGTTGTTTTGAGACAGGGTCTTTCTATGTAGACCTGGCTTGTGATCCTCTTTCTATGGGCAAGGAAACTGAGGTTGAACAGCTTGCCTGATATTGTACAGGTTCAGTATATAATTGTACTCCAACCTAAGCCAAGTGATCCCAACACCCGTTTCATGGTCAGTTACTTCAAGGGCTCCTAAGCTGGTGTCTCCCTCCAGGATAGTCCCTTGCCGTAGGATTGCTACGGCAGAATGGGTGCATTAACTCTGTGTGCTCCCTGTCCTCACTAACCACTGTAGGGCATTCCCTTCTGCAGGGCTTTTCAGGATTAAAAGAGACCTCCTTGGCTTGGCCTTTAAGCACCCAACAGCAGCCATCTACTGTCTTCTCTCTGCATCCGATAATCTTGAGTGAGGAATGTGCCCTGTGAGGACTACTCTTTAGGAAGGGCAGGGTGCCACAAGAAGACCTCTGGCAGGTGCATTATGAAGATCTAATTAGATTTCCCTGGAAGGCAAGGCATAGCAAGTGGCTATAGTTGTGGGCTTTTATTGGAGTCTGAGAATGGCCAGTAGAGTGTGGGATCCTGAGGTCAGGCTATGAAAATATGTACAGTTAGACATATAGGGTCCAGAGTGAGCAAATGGTGGACTGGACTAAAGGAGTTGGGATCACCAAGACTTGGCTACTAGGACCATGGAGGAAATAGAGGGGAAGCCGTTAGGTTGCTTAGCAGCAACCCTGGCTCCTGAAGGTTTCTATTGGCACCTCATCTAGGTATCACTGGGCAGCCTTTCCTTTAGTGTCTCAAATTTCACTGTAGAGAGTTAGGGCAAAGTGGTCTCTTCTGCTCTGACCCAGTGGGGCAACACGGGCCAGGAAGATGAAAACCAAGTCCATGGCATGGTCAGCTGGGGTCAGGACTTAAATCTGGCCAGGTTTGGGGTGACCTGGAGCCAGTGCCTGGCATAACTGCAGTCTGGGAAGGCCTGACTCTGACCTCCACATGCCTGCTCTCCCTGTCAGCTGTCTTGGCCCTGTATGCCTGGCCCTGACTTCATCCCAGGCTTCTGCTGTCTTGGGAGGAGTGGCCATGCTCTAGAGTCCCCATTGGCTAAAGTTTTCCTGGCTGTACACATTCCTGCTGGCTGGCTGCCCATCTTGGCTCTGGGAGTGAGCAGATTGCCTCGGAGCTCAAGGAGAGAGTGGAGTCCGAGACATTTATGCGATAGTAATTGGAGGACCCGATCCTGCTGCCTGGGCATTATCCTGGGGGCTCTGTACCCCTCCTTTTGCAGAGTAGGGAGACAATAGCAATAAATTCCTCTGCTCCTCAGGCAAACACACAGCCCTGCTCACCGAAGCATGGCATTTCTGTTTCACAGGGTGATGACCCCCCATGGCTTCCCACTGGAAACCAGGCAGGTCAGAACTCAGGCTAGAACCCAGAATCTTGGATCTAGGGCTTGGTTCAGGGAAGAAAAGGCTGTTCTTTGAAATCGCATAGTGTCTGAGGGACAGAATGGAATTTGTACTTAAGTCTGGTCCTGTTTGTCTCTCTGCTGAGGTCTTACTGTGTATAGACCCAGTGCAGCTTATGTCTTTGGCATTTGACTTAGGGCATAGTGTATGGAATAGGTGCTTGTCAAATGAATGAATGAGTGAATGAATGAATGAACAAAAGAGCCATGAAGTCATTAGTCCTGTCTTTAGACATTGTGGAGTCTAAAGGGATAGCACGGGAAGAGGGAGGGTCTCAGGAGTGAAGTGGAGGAGCAGGAGAGGCTGGATCCCAAGTGCTGACTACTGTCCTGGGCTTAGCTGTTCTCAGTTTCCTCATCTGTAAAATGGGCCACGATCCCTGATCTCTGCATTCCTGGTGAGCATCCTGTGAGACCAAGGATGTTGTAATTCAGGACACCATGTAGGCATGCAGATCTTTACTGTGTTCATGACCCCCAGCAGGAATCCCCACACGGGCTTCTTTTGTTTTTCCCACCTACCCTCTGCATCTTGCCTTCTGCATTTCCTCAACTCTCCCAGGGCTTCTGTCTAGAACAACGGTTCTCACCTGTGGGTTGTGACCCCTTTGGGGTTCCACCAACCCTTTCACAGGGGTCACATATCAGATGTCCTGCATATCAGATATTTACATGATGATTTGCAACAGTAGCAAAATTACAGTTATGAAGTAGCAATGAAATAATATTATTTTTGGGGTCACTATAACATGAGGAGCTGTATTAAAGGGTTGCAGCATTAGGAAGGTTGAAATCACTGGTCTAGAATGTTCTAAGAGCTTCTCATCTTGTGAATGATGTGGGAAAACAGAACCTACCTTCCTCCTCTCTGAGCAACCACACCCAGAAATCCAGCCACCTGCATCACATCTAGGAAGGCTCCCAGTACACCACCATTGGCAGTGGTTTCCATGGCAACAGGACCTGCTGCTTCAAGTGTAGCAGCAGCCTTCAGGCTGCCTTTGAGAGCCTGAAAGATGGACAGCTGTCTGTTGTGGACTCCCACCCAGGCCAAGAGTTCCTAGGTCTGTTGTCCTCCTCTCCTCCTGAGGTCCAGCACTGTGCCTGGCACCCAGCGACTCTTCCCATCTGTCTCTGTCTGTCCTTTCTTTCTTTCTTTCTTTCTTTCTTTCTTTCTTTCTTTCTTTCTTTCTTTCTTTCTTTCTTTCTTTCTTTCTTTCTTTCTTTCTTTCTTTCGTATGCTTTTTCTTTTCTTTTCTTCTTTCCTTTCTCTTCTTTCCTTCTTTCCTTCTCTCTTTCCTCCCCCCTTCCTCCTCCTCCTTCTTTTTAAGACAAGGTTTCTCTGTGTAACCCTGTCTGTCCTGAAACTCACTCTGTAGACCACGCTGGCCTCAAACTCACAGATCTGCCTGCCTCTGCCTCCCAAGTGCTCAGGGACTCTCGGAAGAAGCCGCATCTCTGGGAGGCACAGCAGTTCTGGGCCAGACAGGCCCAGCTTGTCTTTATCATCCTAGCAGTCATGGCTTTGAATGAGTTACCTTGGGTGTTTTGAAGTCGACAGGTTAGCTGCAGGACCCTTACGAGAGACTGTGGCCCACCAGCCAGCTGCGCCCTCATTCCACGGTGAGCTGAACTAGGCTCATCCCTGTCACTGTCATGTGACCACACGGCACTTGGTGTTGCTGCTTCCAAGGTCCAGGACTTTAGCCCCTCTTGTCCTAGGAGACCCTGGGGGCAGTGGGTGTGGCTCACAGGAGCAAGATCACAGCCAGACACCTGGGATGGCAGTTGGCCTTTGCCTCCAGCCTCAGTGTCCTTGTCTGTGACATGTGAATAGAGTACCTGCCTCACAGGCTGTTGTTGGAATAAGATTAGATTTATACATGTGAAGCACTTTAGAGAGCACTCTGCACTTAAGAGCTACCCGCCAACCCCAGGTCTCACTTTTGTTTCTGTTGCGATTGTTAATTGTTTATTGAGAGAAACTACTTCTTAGCCCACATAGTCATGTTTCATAGTTCAGGAACACAGCTCAGTGATGAGCATCTGTGGAACTCAATCCAAAGAATTCTTTACATTCCGAAATCATTTTGCACTTTGATACCAGCCTTCCTCGTCTCTTCAAAATCTTTCATGGGATCATAATTTCTGTAGAAATCTGCATGCACCTTCTTTCTTGGTTCAGCCACACCAAACTTACAGGAAGCTGCTACTCCCAGGGCCACCAAGAACCAACAGTGTGACCCTGCAGACACCGGGCCTGAGGACCATGCAGCTGAGGCTTCGGCAATACACTGGAAGTCATGGTAGTGAATGTCCCCTAAGGCAGTGTCCTCCCCAGTCCTCTGAGAAGTGGAGAGCCTTGGGTCCCACTGTTGAGTGTGGTCATTGTCAGACCTTACGTTTTCAGCGCCTCTTGCAATCTGCTTTTACCCTGCTCCATTTGTTTTAGAGTTTACTACTTTAACCTTTTTCTCTTTCCTTTCCTTCCCTCCTCCTTCTTCCTCTTCTTTCTTCTTCTTTGTTTTCTTCTCTTCCTCCTCATCCCCTCTTTTTCTTCTTCCTCTTCCTCTTCTTTTAAAACAGTGTCTCACTGTGGAGCCCTGACTGGCTCTCCATGTAGTTAAGGCTGGCTTTGGCTCACAGAGATCTAGATGCCTCTGTTTCCCAAGGACTGGGATTACAGGTGTGTACCACCACACCCCGAAATTAAAATGTATAGATCAGGGGGATTAACTGCTGATACTGAGCCCCCTTCACCACTCACTAACTCTTTTTTAAGATTTATTTATTTTATATATGTGAGCACACTGCTGCTGTCTCCAGACAGCATCAGAAGAGGGCATCAGATCCCATTACAGATGGTCGTGAGCCACCATAAGGTTTCTGGGAATTGAATTTAGGACCTCTGGAAGAGCAGTCAGTGCTCTCAACCTCTGAGCCATCTCTCCAGTCCCCTCTCCAGAACTTATAATCTTCTCGAACCAGAACCTGCCCTCTACTCACCTTGTTAAACAGTAGCTCGGTTCCTAGCCATCCCATTGTACTAGGAACATGATCCAAGGATGTCCTATGAATGACTTCTAGTGCTTGTCCTTTTGTGACTGCTATGTCTCGCCATAATGTCTACACCTTTTATTTATTTTTGAGACTATGTCAGAATTTCCTTACTTTTTGATGCTGAGGTAGAGACCTGTGACTCCTTCATGTGTGTACCTGTTACATTTAAAAATGTAGTTCATTAATTTATTTGTATTGTCTGTGTATGTGTGTGTGTGTGCAAGTGTGCAAAAGAAGGCATCAAGGGTCTTCATTTATCACTTTCTGCTTTTCCTTCCTTCCCTCCCTCCTTTCCTTCTCTCTGAACCCAGAGCTCACGTTTTCTTGGCTAGGATGGAAGTCCCAGGGTTCCTCAGATCTACTGAGTATGGAACTCTGGGTAGACATTGTCAGTCATTTGACACAGCTGAAGAACCAGGAGAGAAAGTTCTGGAACCCATGTGTGAGAGGCGGGGCTGCAAGCTTGGCGACCCTGCCCTGCTCAGGCAGGAAGGTCCTGTTCCCTCTCATGAATGCCACATGTTCTCTCCTGGTCTGCCCACCTTGGAGCTAGGGTTCTAGGAGTTGGTAAGATGATCAATGTTTTAGTTACTTTTGGGCAAATTTTAGAAGAGGCCTTACAGCTTCAGAGGGTGAGCCCGTGACCATCATGGCAGGGAGCATGGCAGCAGGCAGGTGAGCATGGCTTGGAGCAGTGGCTGAGTCAACCATGAGGCAGAGAACTGCTGACTGGGAATGGCATGGGCTTCTGAAATGCCAAAGCCTGCCCCAGTGACACACCTAGAGCAAGGCCACACCTTGTAGCTGGACTTTGACTACTTTATGGGTTGTTCTTTCTTCCACCCTTCTCCACCGTTTAACAGCTAATAGTAGATAGGAAAGAAAAAAGAGTAGAGGGGAAAGGGAATGATGTTATCGTTAGACTACTTCCTGTTGATTAGGGCTATCAAGTTCCTTGGGGCAAGTTTGATCTTCACCTGTAGGACATCTAATTTCTCCTTGTTGTTTCTTTTTTGTGCTCAACTACTTAACAAACTGTGTCCAACAACCAACTACCAACAATAAAACTGTCCTCCTCATCCCCAGGGCCCTAGCATTTATTTATATACCCTTGGAAAAGTCTCCTGAATTCCTAACATCACACAGTTGTAGAAGCTATCAGATGCTGGCAAAATCAAGCCCCTGCTAGAGCACCAGGCAAATCGTAGTCAGCTGCTGTAGACAATCTGAAACAGCCCCATAGCCCACACCTTCCTAAACAGGACTGGGGACTCAGCATTCATATATATGAGCCTATAAGGGGGTGGGGGGCATTCTCATTCAAAACATCACACTTAGTTTGTTATGTGTGTACTGGAATTTGAACTCTGTTACTTAGACTTTGCAGCAAGTTTTTTTTTAAAAAAAGATGTATTTATTTGCTTTATATATATATGAGTACACTGTAGTTGTCTTCAGACATACCAGAAGAGGGCATCAGATCTTTTTACAGATGGTTGTGAGCCACTATGAGGTTGGTGGAACTTGAACTCAGGACCTCTGGAAGGGTAGTAAGGGCAGTTAACCACTGAGCCATCTCTCCAGTCCACAGTAAGTGCTCCTAACTGCTAAGCTATATGTCTAGCCTCCTACCACCTTTTTAACTTTCTCAAGAGAGAGAGAGTTAGGAATCAAATATGGCAGCATGTCTATAATTCCAGTTGTCTAGAGGCTAAGGAAGAGCGAGAGCTCAGAGCCAAAGCTTTGAGAGCGGGCACAGGCGGCATTCCCCTGAACTCTGAGATCCTGGGCTGGAGGTGGTGGCCGCTCCTGATGAGGCTGGTGGAAGGTGGTCCTAGCAGCTTCTGCCCCTCTGCGTACTTGAGGTGTCAGGGTTGGGCAGTGCAGAGATGTGCAGGATGCTGACCACGCCCTCCTCACTGGTCCCCAGGGCTTCGCCTCTATGTTCTCTGGTCGCACATCCCGGAAGTCAATCTCTCATCCGGTCTCCGGAGACGATTCCACCATGGCAGAGAACGAAGAATACCGGAACCCCACGGAGGTGCAGATGAGCCAGCTGGTGTTGCCCTGCCACACTAACCACCGTGGGGAGCTGAGCATTGGACAGTTGCTTAAATGGATCGACACCACAGCCTGCCTATCAGGTGAGGCTGTGCTCCAGGCTCGAAGTCACATCCCCACCGCTTGCCCCGTAGAATCTGGGCAGGGGCCTCAGTTTTTAAAGATGATCTCTTCCTCTCCCATGCGTACCACACTTGTTCCCTTTCTGGTCTTAGGTCCCGCTGGTCCCTGCTTCTCTGTTCACCTAGTTGCCAAGGCAGCCCGTCCCTTTCCTTCCCCGCAGTCACCCAGCCCTTGGTGTTGGTATCATGCCATTGTCCCCGTCTGCCTCTACTGTGCCCTTAACCACAGCGATTTCCCAATGGCTGGCTGGTAAAGGCCAGACATGGGGACTGACAGTGAATGCTCATGACCCTTTCCATGTCCAGCCTCTAGGGTCTGACAGTGACTTGGCTACACCAGCAGGGTTTGAGAGGCCCTGTGGCAGCTGTGGGGTCAGGGAAAGTGCTCCAGAGCCGACCTGGGGCTGGAGCAAGGAAGCAGAAGTGGAAGAAGGGTGGGAACTTCTCACGGAGAAGCCACAGGAAGATATTTGGTCAGAGGCCTGTGTGACATGGGGAGGCTTCTAACATCTGGCTTTCTTCTCCTGTGCCAGCTGAGAGGCATGCTGGCTGCCCCTGTGTCACAGCCTCCATGGATGACATCTACTTCGACCATACCATTAGGTAAGTGGCCCTCGGGCTTGATTACCCTCTTGGTCTCTCTCCAACCCCCAGTTCAGGGCCTGCATACCCATTCCCTCACCCGCAAGACTGTGGCACTTGGAGCTGACTCTGTTGACTGATGGTCTTGGAGGGTGGAGGCATGGTGTCTTTGGGGTGGAACATCTTTCTGCAGGCGTGTGAGACAGCAATGGGTTAGGCAAAAGCTTTGGGCCATCAGGTGGACTTTCTTGTCAGGTTGGGGCCGGGGAAGTTGGCTCAGGTTTGCAGTTGGAAAGGCTCCTCTGGGGGAGTATGGAGGCCTAAGGCCAGGCAGGGTGTGGAAATATGCAGAGCCAACAGCTTGTGGGGTCTGTGTGTCCTGTGGTGCTCTGTGACTCTGGGTAAGTTAGGTTCTCTCTCTGGGCCTTGTTCCTTACCTGTAAAATGAGAGGACTTTAATTTGGTCAGGAAATAGCTCTGTTAGCTCAGACACTTGTTCACAGGATCTTAGGTCACTGGATTATAGGGAGTGTAGCCGGACTGTCTCTGAGGCGCCAACTCCCTAATAGTGACACGTTGACTTCTAAATGGCAGACTCTCGACTGGTCCGTCTAAGTAAACGTGGTTGTCTAGCAGTGTCCCGCCTCAGTCTTCTGACTCTTTCCCAGAGTTCCTGTCTGGACTTTCTGCCTGTCCTCTCTTGCTTTGCTATAGGCTGTTCAGCTCCTCATTAAACCATTCAGAAGGTGTTGGAGAAGATGTTTATGGAGACAGGTGATGTTTCATGACACAGTGCGTAAGAGATTATTCTGAAAGGGAGACCCGTTGACAAGGCACCGGGGTCTACACTGGGAGAGTGAGCCGGCCATCTGTGCTCCCCACCCCACCCCTCCAACTCTTACTCAGGGATACCTTTATTTTTCAGTGGTTACCTCATATGCTTTGCTACTGAGCCCTATCAGGCTGGGGCACAAGAAGGCTGCTGAGCCGTTGGCCCAGGGCAGGCCTTACATAGAGCTCTTGCTATGGGCCCACTCCTAGTTATGCCATCCACCCACGGGATGTCAAGTGCCAAGGCCTTATTCAGGACTGCCTGGTGCCCTGTATGTGACTACTAAGGAGGACTGTTGGCTGGTCCCAGAACTCAGTCACTTGTTCCCTATGTATTCAGTATTAGTTAACGGAAGTTTTATGTCAACTTGACCCAAGCTGTCATTTAAGAAGGGATCTCAATTGAGAAAATGCCCCTGTTGGATTGACCTGTGGGACATTTTCTTGTTTAATGATTGATGTGGGAGGGCCCAGCCCACTCCTGTGATGACACTCTGGGAAAGTGGTCCTGGGCTGTGTGAGGAAGCAGGCTGAGCAAGCCATGGGGAGCAAGCCAGTAAGCAGCACCCCTCCGTGACCTCGGCTTTAGTGTCTGTCCCCAGGTCCCTGTCCTGACTCTCTTGGATGATGGATGAACTGTGAGTGAAGTTAACCCTTTCCTTTTCAAGTTGCTTTTGGTTGTGGTATTTCATTACGGCAATTGGAACCTAGTTAAGAGCACTGACTGCTCTTCCAGAGGTTCTGAGTTCAATTCCCAGCAACCACACGGTGGCTCACAACCATCTGTAATGGGATCTGATGCCCTCTTCTCATGTGTCTGAAGACAGTGACAGTGTGCTCACATACATAAAATAAATAATTCTTTACGAAAAAGATAGAAAGAAAACCTAGTTAAGGTAGTTCAGAGCCTTAACTAATCCAGAAAGCAGACACAAACAGCCAGAACACAGTCCTGATGCCCTCTACCCAGTCTGCAGAGGAACAGGGAGAGAAATGTCGTTTGCATTTGCAGTGGGAAGTTGGGGGTCGGAGTGTGGCTCAGTAGGAGAGCATTCATTCAGCATGCAGAGCCCTGGGTTCCCACCACCAGTACTACAGGAGAGAGTGAGCTCTGGTTAGCTGCTGAGTTGTCTTTCTTCGGCTCTTTATCCCTCAGTTCTGGGGATCCATCCCAGCTATTGAATCAGTTTGATAAACAGTTAGCTTGACAAAAGGGCTTCATTCCTGAGAGCAGTACTGAGTTCCACTCTTATTAACATCATACGTTTATGTATTACTAATATATTGATTGGAATGCCTTTTTAATTTGTTGACATATTAATAACGAGGGCTACAGTATGAGGTCTTTGTTGTTAGTATCTTCACTTTACAGAGGAGAAACTGAGGCACAGAGAAGTGAGGAAACCTTTTCAGGTCACACAGCAGGCGGAGGACCCAGGATTGACTAACAGGAGGCGGGCTGGCCCTAGGATCCTTGCTTTTTATCAGTGGGCTTCGTGGGGTTGAGGTTGGTGGGGCAGGGCCTCCAGGAGAGATCCTGGAGTGGTCTGAGCTGGTTGGAGGGCTGTGAGCTTTCTGCTTTGGAGGCTGGGAAACTGTATCTGGGCAGCATGGAGAGGGCTAGGGTGCAGATGTGGTGGGTGGGCCTGCTGCTGCAGGAGCCAGAAGATGACACGGAGTCTGGGCGTGGGGTACAGAAGGCAGGCACATTGTTCAGAGCCTGGAGCACGTTAGTGGCTAGGATAGGCCTGGCAGCATCTGAGCAGTTACAGGTTTACCTTTGTTTGTTTTTGGTTTTACTGTTTAAAAATATTTCAAGTCAGGTGTGGTGGTGCTCACCGATAGACTTAGCACTTGATAGACAGAGACGGGGCATTGCTGTGAGTGTGATTCAAAACTGACTTGGTTCATAGAACATAATAAAATCCTGTCTCAAAATAACCTCCAAATAAATATGCTAATTTAATTAAATAAATGAAACATTTCAAGAGATTCCCATATCTGGAATACCACCACTCAGGAGCTGAGGCAGGAATATCCTGAGTTTAAGGTCAGTCTGGGATACATAATGAGGCCCTGTCTCAAACAATAGAAGACAAAGTGAAGTATTTCCAAACATATCTGGAAGGACTTAGAACTAATTTTAAACAACTTCCACATGACCATCACACCTGAACAATGGTCACTTATTTTTCTCCACCAGTGCCGTACAGTCAGCATAGGGCCACACCAACTTGTGAGTTTGTTTTGCTGTGTTGTTATTTTTTGTTATCCCAGTAAGGCTGGAAATAAGTTTGGAAATCAACTGAGTCTTCTAAAGCTCCTGACTCCTAATCTCTCACCCCCAATCAGCTCTCTTGAAGGGGACTGTGTGCCCTCTCTCCCCCTTCTTTCCTCCCTCCTTCCCTCCCTCCCTCTCTCCCTTCCTCTTTCTTCTCTCCTTCCTCCTTCAGTATCTTGTAACCGAGTCACTTCCAGTCCTCTTCTTTAAAAAAAGAAAGAAAGAAAGAAAGAAAGAAAGACTTATTTTTCTTATTTTAAATTATTTACCTGAGCTGGGTGGTGGTGGTGCAAGCCTTAAATACCAGCATTCAGGAGGCAGAGGCAGAGAGGCAGAGGCTGATGGATCTCTGAGTTCCAGGACAGCCTGGTACAGAGTGAATTCCAGGACAGCCAGGGGCTACCAAAAAACAACAAAATAACTCTCTCTCTCTCTCTCTCTCTCTCTCTCTCTCTCTCTCTCTCTTCCTGTTGTGTAAGTACAGATACCTGCTGGTAACTAAACTCAGATCTTCTGCAAGGGCAGTATATACTCTTAACTACTAAGCCATCTCTTCAGTCTCCTCAGACCCTGTTTAACACCACAGCAAGATAAGTTCATTTTAAATCAGCAATCCCCTATTCCCTGTGAGGAATCTATTCCCAGATCTCTGATGGGTGCCTAGGATCCTGACTGGCACCCTACACAGGACCAGTCCCTACACAGACCGTGATGTCTCCTATAGGTTCACAGCCATAAAGCTTAGTTCAAAATTAGATGCAATCAGTCTTTAACAAAAAGGGCTAAGCCATGCCTGGTGGCACAAGCCTGTAATTTCAGCTTCTTCAAAGTCTAGGGTAGTTGGATCATGAATTCATGACCAGTATGAGCTACAGAGTGAGTGCAAGGTCAACCTGAGCAACTTAGTGAAACCGTGTCTCAAAATTAAAGGGCTGGAGAGATGGCTCAGCAGTTAAGAGCACTGACTGCTCTTCTGAAGGACCTGAGTTCAATTCCCAGCAACTACATGGTGGCTCACAACCATCTGTACAGCTACAGTGTAATCATATACATTAAACAAACAAACAAATAAATTTTTAAAAAATTAAAGTAAAAAGAGCACTGGCAACTCAGTTTAGTGGTAGAGCACTAGAGGCCCTAGGATCAATCCATACTGAGGTGACAGAAGGAAGACTGATAGTAAAAATGATCAATTGTAACAATATGTTTTAATAAACACTACAGTCTTTGAAGTTACCCTTCTCTAGCAATTATAAGAATAGTCTTTCATAAACATTAAAATCTTTGAAATTATATGTTGTTGGGTTGCATCTACCCTATCACTGGGCATGGCCTCTTGGAGGGACTCAGGGAGGTTGACTGCATTTACCCCACCTGCCAGGGCGGGCGCCAGGCTGTAGGGAAGTGCAGCTCACTGCTCCAGGGGTGGGAAAGCCAGAGGCACTAGGGCTGGAGGCAGCATCTAGATGTCTAGCCTGGGGTGGGGGCCTTAGCTTGGTGGAGGCAGGCTTGGTGGCTGTTGTGGCTGGGAGCATAAAGAGGCCTTCTATGGGAGAGTAAAGCTGCAGCTCTGTCGACAACGGCCTTCCCCGGGTTCCTCATGGTGAATCTTGAGGAAAGAGACAGTCCATGGTTCTCAACAGTTTATTGGTTGTTCATGGCAGAAAATGGATGCATAATGGAGCATACCCAACTTCTCAGGGTGGGCCTGAGATTAAATACTTTTTGCAGAGAGGAATGTCTGGGAAGGGAAGCTTATTGACTAAGCCCTCCGGGCCTCTATGTCCCTCATTAACATGGAGAACTCTGTTTGGGGCCTACATGACCATAGGACATGTTTCTTTTATGTGAGAAGCATGACACGTGTTCCAAGTCAGAAGTCTGGCAGGGAGCTGGGAGTCGCCTAAGCTTCAGGTGTGTGTCCCCTGAATCTCCAGGTCTCAACCTGCTCTACCTTACCAAACTTCCTGGCATGGTTTTACGTCCCACAACCTATCTCTTCTAAGACTTTTTACTAATTTTATGTGTGTGAGTGTTTTGCCTGCATGTATGTCTGTGTACCACATGTGTACTGTCCACAGAGGCCAGAAGAGGGCTTCAGATGCCCTGGAACTGGAGTTACAGATGGGTATAAGTTGCCACATGGGTTCTGGAACTGAACTTACTGTCTGGAAGAGCAGCAAATGCTCTTGACCACAGAGCCATCTCTCCAGCCCTCTTTCCTAACTTTTGATCATGAAAACTTCCAAAGGCGTGGAAATGTAGAACATGCCACTGTTACCTGGATCTGATAATTCCTGCTTTGCAGATTTGCTTTATATCTATACAGGGATAAATGCATGTAAAAATACAGTTTACAGATGGCACTTCTCTGCCCCAGTGTCGATATTACTGAAAACATGGGCAGAGATGCAGTGTCCAGCATTGTGAGCAGAAGTCACTCGCCAAGCCCCCTCACTGACTAGCCAAGTGTTGAGTTCAATCACCCTGCCTCTCAGTGGGCTGTGCCCATGCAGTCCCAGAGTGATACACACAAGGACACAGACTCAGAGGTGAGGTGACTCTCCCAAGGTCATCAATTTGTGGTGTGACAGTTGAAGCAGAGCGTGACAAACCTAGTCTTGTGTGGCCACACTATGGCCTTGTGACTGGCATGCCCCTTGGAATGGACCCCTCCAAGCTTCTGCAGCAGGCAGTGTACTCTGCATGTTCACGAGCCACCGAGCAGTGGGGGAAGGAGGCCATGGTGACTGAAGTCGGCAAGGTTTCTACCCTTTTGCCCTCTTCACCCCGACAACCCTTCAGCTGGGCACACTCTGGGCACACGGCAAACTAGGTGGCTCCCAGGAGATTTGTGTAGACATGGGAAACAGTCCCAGAAGGACCAACTGCACCTAGGAAGAACCAGGCTGGTTCGGTCAACATAGCCCATTTAGAACCCTTGGCCTGCTGCAAGTTAACTGGGTGACCTTGTTAGCTAGGTGATCTTGGACAAGTGCTTAACCTCTCTGATGTTCACGCCCTTATAAACAAACCTGTCTTCAAGTTTGTTCTGAGGTTCAAATGTGGAAATGCACACACGGCACCTTTAAGGGTTCCATATCCCTGCCCACTCCCCTCTCCAACCTTCGCACTAGGCAAGCTTTTGGTAAATGTGGATGTATTGCTTCAGTCAGTCGCTGTTTAAGGAGGTCTCAGCCTGCTTCGTGTGCTTGCTGTGGTGAAGAGCAAAGTGTACACTCCCTGGTCTGGGCCTCACAGTACAGCACGTAGCCACACTCCCTGCATAGGCTCTGGCTTTTATGAGCCACAGAAACGAATCAGAAGAAGAGAGATCCAGAGCAGTTCAAAGGCTTAGGGGGCAGAGGTCATACATACTCCAGGGCGAGTGCTGGAGGGTGAGCTCCAGACACTGGGGGATAGGAGGCTGCCCCGGGGAGGGGACTGCAGGGCAAAAGGAGGACTCCAGCCCCTGGACTGGGGGTGGGTATGCGCGTGTGTAACTTAGCTGCTCATGGAAGCTCTGATTCTCCATCTACAGAACAAGTGCTCATGTTGTCTGCTGGCTTGGTGACATTGCAATTGTGTGACTATGTTCTGGGAGTCTTGAAGTACTCTTGCCAGTCCTCCTCTCCTCACTGAGGTGTGGGTGTCTGAGGCACCTGTCTTCTCCCTTGGTTTCACTGAGGTGTGGGCGTCTGAGGCGCCTGTCTCTCTCTTGGTCTCTTGCTGAGGTGCTGGGTGTCTGAGGTGCCTCTCCTTCCCTTGGTCCCTCACTGAGGTGTGGGCATCTGCTGTACTTGTCTCTCCCTTGGTCCCTCTCTGAGGTGTGGGTGTCTGAGGCACCTGTCTTCCCTTTGGTGCCTTGATGATGTGTGCGTATGAGGCACTTGTCTCTCTCTTGGTCCCTCGCTGAGGTGTGAGCATCTGCCGTACTTGTCTCTCCCTTGGTCCCTCTCTGAGGTGTGGGTGTCTGAGGCACCTGTCTCTCTCTTGGTCCCTTGCTGAGATGTGGGTGTCTGAGGTGCCTGTTTCTCCCTTGGTCCCGCTGGAAGGCTTACCTCTTGCTTTCCTCTCCTCAGTGTCGGCCAAGTGGTGAATATCAAGGCCAAGGTGAACCGGGCATTCAACACCAGCATGGAGGTGTGTGTGGCTGGCCCTGCCTGGGGGTGGGGTGGTCTTCCTTTTCCACTCTGTCTTTTGGGATCCAAGCCCAAGCCCCCTCACCCTGGCCCCCTCACACTGTAGGACTCTGACTAGAGTTCCAAGATGGCTGGCTGGGATAGGAAGACCCTAAGGCCTTCCTTGCTAATATCCCACAACTCAGAGGGGAACAAGGAGGGCAGGGCAGGGAGGGGGTGCTCAGGGCTTACACTCCCACTAGGGCACATTCATTGGCTGGTGTGAAGGCAGAGGAAGGCAGTGCTGTGTCTGGTCATGGTGCTACAATGGGAAAGACTGGACTTCTGCCCATTATTTCACCTGGATGGTCTCTGTTTCCACATCTATACAGGGGGCCCATGGCTCCTGAACTCAGGGGATTGAAGGTTCAGTGGGAAGATGTCTTTGTGAGTCACTGCGGACTTCATTTCTTCTCCTGGGCTTTATTTAGGTTCTGCAATCTAGCGAGCCATTGATTCCTGAGAGCCACAGAAGCTGGGGTAACAGTCCTCACTATGCTAGGCAGCACACAAATGCACCCCACAGAGCCGACCTTCAGTATCAGTAGTGGACAGGGGCACATTTAACCCTTTCAGTAATCTCTTAAGGGCAGCTGTGACCACTCCTGTTCCATAGATAAGAAACAGGCCCTGATGAGGGAAGTGAATTAATTGCCTAAGGTTTTCCAGGGAACCAGAGGCAGAATCAGAACCAACTCTAGATCCCATACCTGGTAGGCAATGGAGGAACTTCAGAGGCCCAGTCTGGTGGCTCTTCAGCCTCACCAAAGCTGCAAGCCTTGAGTCATATCTTCCTGTCCTCCTCTTCCCATGCCCCTCCTCTGCAGGTGGGAATCCAGGTGGTCTCTGAGGATCTGTGCTCTGAGAAGCAGTGGAATGTCTGCAAGGCCTTGGCCACCTTCGTGGCCCACCGGGAGCTCTCCAAGGTAGACAGCTGTCCCCGCTGCCCTGCCACACTCACACTACCCAGAGCGGGACCCTCTGTGACCCCGCCCAGGGGCCTGCGTCTTTCCTTATCTCTTTCCGCACATTTAAATGCCTTCAAATCACTGGGTTCTAAACAGACCCCTCTATTTTCTGGGCCTCTGCCCAAGAAGGGATCTTAGGGGACATTTCGGGACGACTATGTCCTGTCAGGTTACAGTGCAGACAAGAAGGTGGCAGAGAGGGGAGAGGTCCCTGGAGCTCCTCTCCCACAGCAGCCCAGGCCCATTAGGTTCTGGCTTCAGGCCTCAGGCCACTGTGCTGTCTCAGGGAACGTGTGCGCCTTGTCTCCTGGCCAACAGGTGAAGCTGAAGCAGGTCGTCCCATTGACAGAGGAGGAGAAGACGGAGCATGGGGTGGCGGCTGAGCGCCGGCGGATGCGACTGGTCTACGCAGACACTATCAAGGACCTCCTAACCCACTGTGCCATCCCGGATGGTATGTGTGTAAGAGGGCAGCCAGGTGCACGCACGAGGGAGGCTGGTGTCCTCATACCCACTTTGAGAGTGGAATTAGGAAGGGATCAGACTGTGCACCTCTGTCCTGGTGGCCTCAGGCTGTTCTGGCCTCCTTGGCCTCATGATCCCCCCATGAGGGGAAATCAGGTCGTGGGGCCACTCACAGCCCAGAAGCAGTGGATATGGAGTGCAGTGGGGTGGGCTCCTCCAGAAATCTCTGTCACCCATAACGTCTTTAGGCCTCTAGGAGAGACGGTGTGTGTGAAGGTAGTGTTGGGCTAGGCTTTGAAGATGTGTAGGAATTTTAAAAAGCATCTGTGTGTAAGTGTGTGTATAGATGTTTTTTTTTCCCCAAGAAAATAAAAAGATAAAAAGCAAGTCTCCCTCCATGCTCTCTCCCTCCTAGAGCTCAGGCCGTCTCCTCAGAGGCAAAGGCTGCTTGCTGCCTGAGTTTCAATATTGTTCTAGAGCTTCTTTCTGTAGATCCAAGCAGAGCTGTGTTATTTAGTTCCTGGTTTTTCCCTGAAGGGAACACGTAGGACACATCGTTCTGTATCTTGATCTTGGTTTTCCTCCTCTTGATGGTTGTTCTCTTGTTGGTGCAGGATGACATGTCTGCCTTGGACTGGGTGGGATTTTGGCAGGTGGTGAGGTGAGGAAGGTGTTCCACAGAGAACGAAGGCCCCGGGGGTAGGGACAGGGACCCTGGGGTGCTTTGTCCAGCTCCGTGTTCTTGTATGAGGTCTTTCTTGACATTGAAATTGAAGGAGCCAATTTTCAGACGAATAAAATGTAATTCAGCTGAGCAAAGTGACATTCACCAGTAATCTTAGCACTCTGGAGGCTGAGGCAGGAGGATTATGAGTTAGAGGGCAGCCTTGATTACATATAAAGTCCAAGGCCACTCTGGAGAATTCATAGTGAGATCGTATCTCAAAACAAACAAAGAAAACATGGTGTTGTCTGGGCACAGTGGATCACACCAGCAGTTCCATCAATGGCATAGGAGGCTGAGGCAGGAGGGTCAGGAGTTCAAGACCATGCTGAGCTCTGGTGCTGGGCTTAGGGGATGGCTGGAAGGAGCCCAGCTCTTCCAGTCAGTTCCGTGGATCTGTCTGTCCCATCACAGCCCTCTCAGATCCCTCCTGTTCAGACAGCCTGCCTCCAAGGGTCAGTCTAGATACCTCTGCCTGGCTTGCAGGCCTCAGACTAATGCTTCAGCCCAGTGCTTGTGTCCTCCTCAGCTTAGCCAAAGGCCTCTCTCGCTTCTGCCAGCACCTACTGCAGACTTGGGCTTAGATCATTACCAGCTTCTGCTTCCCTGTCCTACCCCTTCCGGGACATCTCACAGGGCCCTTCACCTGAGTGAATGTCATCTCTCTGCTGGGTGCTCTATGGAGGACTCTCTTAGGATTCTGGAGACACATGACAAGCAGCCGGGCACGTTGGCATTGGCTTCCTGGGCCTCTGAGGCCGTGTTTGCCTTCCTCACCCTGGGTATCCTAATACCACTTCTGCAAGGAACAGGGACCAGTCAGGGTAGTGGACAGCAAGGACTGTCCTGAGAGGGTAGCCACTGACTATGAGCTGAGCACACTACAGCCACGATCATCCCTCGTGGACACCCAGCCCTGTGTGGCTGGGGCTGACACTTGCTCCTGAGAGCCAGTGGTTGTCTAGGTGAGTCCAGTGTCATGCAGCCTGTGTTGGTGGAGCAGGGGTTGGCTCAGGCTTGCCTTGTCTCACAGCTGTCTGTCTGCTGCCTTGTGGCAGGCTGATGTCCTTCCTCCCATGCCTCGCATTCTTTACCCAAGGGCTAGTCCAGGCCTTGTGATCACCTAGTGGTAGTTAATTGATGTTTCAGTGTATGGGGGGGTCGTTGTCCCGGGGCTTCCATGGGCAGTCTATCTTGGGGACCCTCTCATCTGCTTGCCTCCCCCCTGGCCAGATCTGGATAAGGACTGCAGCAATATGGTGCCAGCCGAGAGGACCCGAGTGGAGAGTGTGGAGTTGGTGCTGCCTCCTCACGCCAATCACCAGGGCAATACCTTCGGGGGCCAGATCATGGCCTGGATGGAGAACGTGGCCACCATTGCAGCCAGGTGAGAGCCTCTGTTGACCTTCTCTGTTTCCGGAGGCTGTTTCCTTGGCAAGAGAAACCCTTGCTGGTATCAGCTCCAGAAGCTTGGGTGTTCTGCTAGGATAACCCTGGATTTCCCTACCTGGAGAGCCAGAGAGGAGCCATTTCTGTAAGCTGGCCATGCTTCCTTCTTCTACTCATCCATTACCACATTCCTTGTAGCCGTTGGGAGTCTCCGCAGCAGACTGACCCTGAAGCCTCCCCTTGATCTGGCTTTACCTGAACTCCCGTAGTAACTGCTCCTTCAGGCTCTTTTCCTCCTCAACTTTTCCAGCCTCTGATTTTGCTCCTGGTGCGACCTCCTACCAATTGGCATACTGCCCAGCCCCACCATAAAGCCACCTCGGACTGATGCCTCTCTCTAGTGGCAAAAATAAGTTCTACCTCCTCTATAGTTCCTGTGCAGGACTATGGTTCCTGGTACTCTAGATGTCAGGGATTTAAAAAAAAAAAGGTTACCCAGGCGGTGGTGGTGCATGCCTTCAATCCCAGCACTCGGGAGGCAGGGACAGGTGGATCGATGAGTTCGAGGTCAGCCTGGTCTACAGAGAGAATTCAAGGACATTACAGACCGGTGGGCAGCACTGGACACTTTGTGCCTCATGAATTGGCCCTTGTTCTCTTGGCACACCATAACCCGCTCCACCAGGCCGGTTTTCATTCTTAGGGCCCAGGCCAGGCCGTCTCTCCTCTGAGGTTAAACTGAAGGTAGCGTTCAAGCAATAACATTTGTGAAGCCTGGCCTGTGAGTGTAAGGAGACCTGAGGCGGTCCACAGCCTGGATGATTAGGGAAAGCTTCCTGGTGGAGGAGGGCTTTCTCAGGGCCTCCCGGGACAAGAAGCTTTTCAGGATGGGTGGGCTTCAAGTTCTGGGGCACATAGATACTGAGACGAGGATGCCAAGAGCAGGAGGGGAAGGAGTTTGCTTTAGGTCATATTCTACGTTTGTTCTCTTCTGGCCTCAGATTCGGCTCCGCTCTAGCGATGCACAGTGACTTCAGCATGGTGGGCTGGAAACAGCTTTAGTACTGTGCATTGAGCAGAATCATCCCAGTGCTGGGCCAGAGGACCATTCCTGTGGTCCAGGATGGGTTGCAGACTGGGTGCTAGAGAAAGCTGGCCCAGCCACCTAATGCACAACCAACCATTTCTTCTGTTTTCCCACTCTTCTCCATAGCCGGCTCTGTCATGCCCACCCTACACTCAAGGCCATCGAGATGTTCCATTTCCGAGGCCCATCTCAGGTGGGAGACCGTCTGGTGCTCAAGGCCATCGTGAATAATGCCTTCAAGCGTAGGTGAGGGCTCGGGATGGGTGGGACTGGGCCATGGAGGGTTGGGGGTTCTTCCTGATCTTAGAAATCACCAACTGCAGACCTGCCAAGCCAATCCCTGGCTGATGCGGTCTGAATTACTAGGTTGTTTACATGGTGCAAGTTTAGCTAGTGTTCCCTCTTCTGGAATGTTCTATGACTCTAACTGTTGTCCAGTGGTGGGGCCGGGGTCTCCTTTAAGTTTTCTGGGAAGCTGCCCTGTGCTTGTGAGCTCCGTCTCTCCCTGCCTGGAGGACTGAGCTCTGGGGTTGCAGAGGTCACAAGGTCTCTTCTGTGTCTCAGATCCTTTCCTACCAATGTCCTAAAACAGGTATTCTACCATCTCACCTTGGAATGAGTTCTGAGGTCTATTCTCACCACAGCTGGCTTTAGCTAAGGGGTATTTCTGAGAACTTAGTGTGCTCATTTATGATGAAGGGCAATCTGGAGCTAGGCAGCCTGGGTCCAAGTTTGGCGTCACTTCTCACGGGCTGTGTGTCTTTGAGCAAGTTACTTAATGTCTCTGAGCATCCCTTCCTTCCTTCCTTCCTTCCTTCCTTCCTTCCTCCCTCCCTCTTTTCCTTCCTTCCTTCCTTCCTTCCTTCCTTCCTTCCTTCCTTCCTTCCTTCCTCCCTTTAATGTATGTGAGCACACTGTAGCTGTCTTCAGACTCACCAGAAGAGGGCATCAGATCCCACTACAGATGGTTGTGAGCCACCATGTGGTTGCTGGGAATTGAACTCAGGACCTCTGGAAGAGCATCCAGTGCTCTTAACTGCTGAGCTGTCTCTCCAGCCCCTGCACATCCCTTCTTTAACGTATAAAATGCTCACACAGCCCCCTCACAGCTATGAGGACTGGCCGAGGTGTTACTAGAAGAAAGCCAGAGAGACTGTCCAGTGAGGGTCAGTGGCTGTCCCGAGGAGCTTCTTGCTATGCTGCTGCTATTTGCAATCCCATCAGCCCACTTCCTGCCTCTCTCAGGACTCTCCCAGGTTTGGTTCTTCTCCAGCTTCTCGTCCTGCCTCATTCTGAGACTTGGCATTTGGTTCCCTGTTTCTCTAAGGCGCACCTCCTGCAGCTGTAGGACTTCCTGGCTTTGCCTATGTTGGACAGATGCTCTACTATATCCTTAGCCCCTTTTTTAGCTTTTATGATGTTTTCTGTTTTTAAAAATTCCATGTGTACCTGGTGGTGGTGAAACACCTTTATTAACTCTGAAGGCAGAAGCAGGAAAATCTCTGCGTTTGAGACCAGCCTGGTTTACAGGGAGGCAGTCCTAGGATAATCAGGGATACAGAGAAACCCTCTCCTTGAAAAAAAAAATGTGTAAACTGGGTATGGTAGCTCACACCTTTAATCCCATCACTCCAGAGACAGAGGCAGCCGGATCTCCGAGTTAAGGCTAGTGTGGTCAAGTTCCAAGGACAGCCAGAGCTATATAGTGAGACCCTGTCTCACCAAACAAAACAACAACAAAATGTATGTGTATATATGTGTGTGTTTGTGTAGGTGTTCATGTATGCGTAGGTGGCCTTGGAAGCTGGAGGGGAACTCTTCTCAGGCACCCTCCACCGTATAGTGCAGCAGTGTTTTCTCACTGGCCTGGAGCTCACCATGGTTAGGCTGGCTGCCAGCAGGCCCCATGGTTACTCCTTTCTCCGTGTCCCCAGGGCTGGGACTATAAGTGTGTGCTACCACACTTGGCTTTTAGATGGTTCTTGGGATTGAACTTGGGTCCTTCGACTTGTACTTTACGAGTTAAGCAATCTCCTCAGTCATTATTATTGTTATTATTATTATTATTTTGAATTTTGAGATGGACTTTTACTCTGTTACTCAGGTTGGCCTTCAATTCATGTCAATACCCCTGCCTCAGTATCCCTAGTGCTGAGATTTCCAGCACATGTCAGTATGCCTGACTTCCTTTGTGATTTCCAAAAACTTAATTTTTAAAAAAATTACATTTATATTTGTTTACTGTATAAGTGGTGTGTGTGTATGTTGGGGGTGGTGTGCCAGAGTATGCCTATCTACTTCTACAATAGGTCTCTGGGATCAAACGCAGGTTGTGAGACTTGGCAGCAAGTGCCTTTCCTGCTGAGCCATCTTGCCTATCCACTGATAACTTTTGGGTGTCTTTGCTTTCCTTTTCTTTCTTTTTTTTTTTTTTAAAGATTTATTTATTTTATGCATTGAGTACACTGCAGTTGTCTTCAGACACACCAGAAGAGTGCATCGGATTCCATTACAGTTGGTTGTGAGTCACCATGTGGTTGCTGGGAATTGAACTCAGGACCTCTGGAAGAGCAATCAGTGCTCTTAACCTCTGAGGCATCTCTCCAGCCCATGTATCTTTGCTTTCTTGCTTCGTTGACTTTCTGGGCTGTTAGCTGGAAGCCTGACTGGGCAGGTTCACCTGATCTGTGAGATTACTGAAGAGGACAGATATGATTCTGGCCATTTGGGTCCAGTTGTTGGAAGAACTGCAGGGGAGTGTATGCACACTCTGTGTGCACCTGCCTGTATGTGTGTGTACTTGTGCGTGAGTGTGTGTGATGTGGAAGGGCATGGCTTGGGGAAGGTCTGCGGGGTCTGACTCCCTCTTTCATTTGGCCTTAGCATGGAGGTGGGTGTGTGTGTGGAGGCTTACCGCCAGGAGGCTGAGACCCAGCGTCGGCACATCAACAGCGCCTTTATGACCTTTGTGGTCCTGGACAAAGATGACCAGCCTCAGAAGCTGCCCTGGATTCGTCCCCAGCCTGGGGTGAGTACCTTATCCTTAAGTTTCCTCACTGTGTGACAGCCCCATTCCCAGCTCTTCACTGAGATACAATCAGATTGGAGTGTCCTGGTTTTACCCGGGGATAACCCTGTGAGGCTGGGCAGCCGCTCTGCGAGCCAGAACTGGAACATACACGCCATGGGGGCTGGCTCATGTTGGAGGTTCATGGCCCTGAACAGCCTGTGTGTGATTTGCAGAGACCCCTGGTTTGGGCACCAAAGGCTGGTCAGGCCTCACCTCTGCTGCATTCTTGGACTTATATCTCTGAGGGTTTCAGTCCTTATCTGTGTAATTAGAGTGTCTGCGACTTCTGCCTTCTGAGTGGGGGCTGTGGGGAGCCAGCTGGCTGCATAGCCTTGGAAGCAGTGACAGTCACCTTATGGGGACGGGGCAAGGGCATGTGGATGACTGGGTTCTGTGTCTGTGGAGAAACCCTCTGGGCTTGCTGGGGGCCAGTTGCTATCTTTGTGTTTTTGAATGGGGGTGAGGCTGTATAGAACCGGGAAAGAGGTGAACTCTGAAGCTGGCCATCTGAGTCCTGACCCTGTCCCCACCCCATGCTCCTATGACCTTGGGGGAACTGTTCAACCCCCTGAATCCTCAGTTTCCCCCTGCGTAAACTGGGATTCGCAGTTCCTAGGCTAAGAAACATGCAATAGAAAACAGGTATGGTCTTAAACAGGGCCCTTGTGAGGACTGTGCAGTGAGTGTGACCCTGGACTCTGCTGTGAGGTTCTTTCATCATCTCATTCTATATTGGGGGAAACTGAGGCTCATGGGGGTGGGGAACAGTGTACTCAAGGTCACCAAAGGCTCCTTGCAGAGCTAAGTTACAGCTTAGGGGCCCTAGAACTTTCTCAGTAAGGGTGTTTTGACACCTGCTGCCCTAGCAAGATCTAAGCTTCTCTCAAGGACTGCAAGGTCCTGTGGCCCCAGGGGACAGGGATGGTGGAGCTATGGGTCAGCTAGTCATTCCATTTGTACCACAACGTGTCCCTGCTTCATCCTAGGATGGTGAACGGCGATACCGAGAGGCCAGTGCCAGGAAGAAGATCCGCCTGGACAGGCAAGTAGGGCTGGGCAGTGGGAGAGAGGTGCTTTAGGGCTAGTCCCCACATGCTGGCCCCGAGACAGTCTTCAGGAATCCCCCTGGGCTCAATACTGGGCTGTCTTTTCTCATTCTCCTTTTTTTTAAGATTTATTTATTTTATGTATATTGAGTACACTGTTGTTGTCTTCAGACATAACCAGAAGAGGGCATCAGATCCCATTATACATTGTTGTGAGCCACTATGTGGTTGCAGTTGAACTCAGGACCTCTGGAAGAGCAGTCAGTGCTCTTAACCACTGAGCCATCTCTCCAGCCCTCTCATTCTCCTTTTTAAATTTTATTTTGAGTCATGATCCCACACTGTAGTCCTGTAGCCTAGGCTGGGCTGGAACTCTAAGTAGTTTGGGCTGGTCTTGAACTCTTAGGATTCCTCTTGCCTCTGTCATCTGCGCTGGCCCTTTGCATCTGCATAGTCTTGCTTCAGCATCTTATGGCTCTTCTAGACACCAGGACACTGAGGACAGAACGTAGATCTCTTGTCCTCAGGACACACAGGTGAGTGAGATCTACTGCTGGTCCTGGCTTAGTCTGGGTGATTTTCGCCCATTTGCTCTGAGTACTGTTTGTTTGGCCATGAAATGGTCAAATCTCCACACTCAGGAGGTGGAGGATTGCCACAAATTCAAGGCCAACCTGGGCTACTTAGAGATACCCATCTCAACCAAATCAATTTTTCTTTTAAATATTTTTTTTTTAAATTTATTTACTTATTTCATGTACTTGAGTTTACTGTCGAGGTCTTCAGACACACCAGAAGAGGGCATCAGATCCCTATTACAGATGGTTGTGAGCCACCATGTGAGTCACCTGGGAATTGAACTCAGGACCTCTGGAAGGGCAGCCAATGCTCTTAACCACTGAGCCATCTCTCCAGCCCCAAAACAATTCAATTAAAACAAAACCTAGAAAGGTCTGGAGCACAGACTTGAGACATGTAAACTGGTATGTCTCAGTTGGCGGTAAAGCATCTTATAGACTATAGCATGTTGTAGATGCATCCAGGCTCACACATTGTTAATAATAAGAAACGCCCACATTTCTGGGACATTTATCATATGCTAAGCACTGTGTTCCTTGCAAAACCCCTTGAAGGTAGAGAAGACATGTATTCCATTGCAAAGAGAACACCGAGGTGTGGCATGGGTGACAGGGAGCCTGAGCTTGTCCCTTTTCCTCTCCGGTCCCCTGTGAACTTCCTAGAGTGCTAGCTGAACTCCCGTGTTCTTGGCTGCTGCTTTCGGTGTGCCAGTGTGCCCATTGCTCTGCCAGGCAGAGTCTGCTATCCCATGAGCTCGCGCTGGCCTGACAATGATGTCTGCCAGCACAATGGACTCTGAGAGACCCAGGTTGTCCTCTTCCCTCTCAGGAAGTACCTTGTGTCCTGTAAGCAGGCGGAAGTGGCCCTGTCTGTCCCCTGGGACCCTAGTAACCAGGTAAGTCTCTTTGTTTCAAAGCCCACTGAGCCCTTTTTCTTCCTTTGGCCAGAAGAGTTTTGGAAGAAAATCTGCCGGTCCAGGGCCATGGTGATCCCTCTGCCCTGCTCCGAGATTGCTGTTCACACCCATTCGTGTGTGTCCCTTGTTTTTACAAGAGGGTGTGGTTGCTTGGGGCTGTATGTAGGACTTGAGGGAGCCTGGATCCCCTTTTCCAAAGCCCAGCTCCTTCCCCCATATCTGCACAGCCCCATCCAGGGACAGGAGAAGGTAGCATCTATGTATTCTTCTTAGGTATACCTGAGCTATTACAACGTGTCCTCTCTGAAGACACTTATGGCCAAGGACAACTGGATGCTGTCCATGGAGATGAGTGAGGTAACTGACCCACCTTTCTTTTCCTTACAAGCATTAAAGGCAATATCTCCAAAGCATTTCAGCAAGATCACGAAGCCACCCAGTTTTAGAAACTGTCTCCCAGGGTGCTGGGTGAAGCCCCTGATTCTTTCTTCCTGCCTGCCACCTTTCCCAGCTGCTTGCAGGGCCCCTTCCTCCCCACTTTCTCCTTTGACTCCATGCACAGCAGATCACTACAGGTGTGGGACGGGGACATTGTGCCTCTTTTGCCTGTCCCTTGGACAGGTCACCACCTCACTTGTCACATTCGGGAGTCTGCTACCTCAGTTACTTCTTCTTTTGTTTTAAAGTGTTTTACCTGCATGCATGTCTGTGCCCCATAGGTATGTCTAGTGCCTAGGGAAGCCAGAAGAGAGTGTCAGATACCCTAGATTGGAATTACAGATATCTATAAGCTGCCATGTGGGTGCTGGGTGTTGAACCTCAGTCCTCTGGCAGAGAAGCCAGCGTTCTTAACCTCTGAACCATCTCTCCAGCTCTGATGACTGCTTCTCACAGCGGTGCTTTCTGTCTGTCCTGGCTGAGCTCTGTGAGAGGTCCATTTTCACGGGGTTGTGACTAATTCTCAGAGACATTCAATCACTTCTTCAGTCAGACAGCAAGTCAGTGGCAGCCATGATTTCCAACAGCATAGTCTGGGGATGTGGTGAGGCCACCCTCTGTGCTCCGCAGGTCCGCCTGTACATCCTGGAAGAGGAGTTCCTGTCCTTTCACTTGGAGATGGTGGTAAATGTGGATGCTGCCCAGGTCTTTCAGCTGCTGTCAGATCTGCGCAGAAGACCAGAGTGGGACAAGCATTGCCGGTGAGGGGCCAGTGCTAGGAGAAAGGTGGAGGGATTGCCAGCTGATGCTAAGCATCTCCCACAATGCTTTGCTCCCACTGGCTTTCAGCAGGGGTGGGCCTGGCTATAGGGTGTAGTTAGTTCTATGTTAGGTGGCAAAGTCATGGGTGTGTTGAAGCCCTAGGGAAGGGACTAAGCCTAGAATTGGACATGGAGGCCTGAGTTTAAGTCCTGCACCTGTTCTAAATAGTTTGACATTGGTCAGGCCGTTTCTGACTTGGGCCTGTTTATTTTTAGAGTATGGGTATTTTGCCTATCTGTGCACCACACGTGTGTCTCATGGGGACCAGAAGAAAGCAACAAATTCTTTGGTAGTGCAGTTAAAGAAAAAAGGAACCTGTGCTCTTAACCTGTAAGCAGGTCATGAAAGAGCAGTCAGTGTTCTTAAGCACTGAGCCATCTGCCCAGGACCTACTCTGTAGTGTAATGTGTGTGTGTGTGTGTGTGTGTGTGTGTGTGTGTGTGTGTGTAGGTCAGAGGACAACTTGTGGGTCCCAGGGATTGAGCTTAGCCGGCATGGTGGTAAAGCGCCTTCCCCATTGAGTCCACTCGTGGGGTTGGGAAAGTCCATGTTTAAAGTGCTTGGTTGTTCAGCATCCTCGAAGCCGTCCGTTCTGCCCTGCTGGTGCTGTGGCCCGGTCAGAACCTGCATTACAAGTGCTTCCCTAGGAGGCTGGAAAGACTTGGGAACCCAGCGAGCTGTGTAGCGCCAGCCGACTTTCCAGAGCAGCCTGTTCTTTTGAGTCTATCCTCAGCAGAGCGCTCATAGCCACTCCTACCCCAGCTTCTTAAGCTTTCTTTGCAGCCTTGGCTGTGCTGTGTTGTGGAGATGGCTTAGGAGATAAAGCACTTGCACACAAGCCTGAGAACTTGAGTTTGAACCCCCAGAAGCCATGCAAAGCTGGGCATGTAGTTCATGTCTGCAATCCCCGTGCTCCTTCTGTGAGAAGGGAGAGACAGGGAACTCCCTGGAACCGCTAGGGCAAAGTTAGTCTGGTGCACACACAGGCAAATAGCATACCTTAGGTTGTTACCCACAATGCAGCATTATGTGACTACCTGCACTCAAACACTTATACCTGCGCATGCGTGCACACACGCACAACCACACACACATAGAGCAAGAGATCAAGCAAGTGACAAGCGAGAAAAGGAAAGGGAAAGGGAGAGAATAAAGTGTGTTGCTCTAAAATGCTGTGCATGTGTAGCCTGGACCCGCTAGCAGGGTCCTCTAGAACTGAGAGGTGATTGGTGGTGGCTGGGCAGGCGGGCTCCTGTGGACCAAATCAAACTTCACTGAGGGTGAGTGACATAGGGTAGAAACCCCAGCACACTCCCCCTAGACCTGCACAGCCAGCTTGTTCCCAAGTCAGCATCTGTGCAGCAGAGGGGTGTGGGTGTGGCCATGTCCCCATGTGACTGCCCTTGTGTCTGTGGGTACCAAGGTCAGTCAATGGCTGTATACCTGATCAAATGTATGTGTGTGCCTGGCCTTGTGCTGTCTCCATTACCCGTCAGGCTGAACACCCCAGCCCTGTTTCCTCATGAACTCTGTAGCCCAGAGTGGGTTAACCCCCAGCCTCAGCTCCTCTATTTAGTGAGGATAAGACTGCCCACAGCATAAGGCTGCAGTGGAGAGATGCTGAGTGAGATCCCAGGTGTATAGCACCTGAAACACACTGCAGTCTCACTGGACAATATGTACCAAATCCTTGAACAGCTACTTGGGGTGGGTGCATCTGCAGACAGAGCTGAGTTCAGTGGTGTCTGTCCACGTGCCTGTGCATGCATGCTCACGTGTGAGCATATGCCTATATGTAGCTTTAGTGTTCTGTGTCTAAGCTTCTTTTCCCATTGCCGTGATAAAATACCCTGACAAAAGCAACTTTAGGGAGAATGGGTTTACTCTAGCTCACAGTTACAGGTTCAGTCCACTGTGGTGGGGGAAGTCAAGGCAGCAGAAGCTTGAAGCACTTGTTCATACTACATCCACAACATACAGAAGGGGGTGGATGCATGCTGGTGCCCAGATCAGGGTTTCCCAATTTCCCTGCCAGGTAATGGTGCTGTTCTAGGCATACCCAGAGGCCCATTTCCCAGATGACTCCGGATTCTGTCAAGTTAACAGTTAATACTATCAGTTTGCATACTTGGATTGGCTTGAGTACAAATCAGCATGCTTGTGTTTGTGTGTACCTATGATGAGTGCCTCTGTACATGCTTATATGTGCATATGCCTAGTATATCTGCTCTGGTGCACTGTGTGTGTGTGTGTGTGTATACACAGACAAGTGCTTGCATATATTCATGCACGTACCTATCCTGAGGGTCCCCATCCGTCTGTAGCTCTGCTGAGCTGTGTAGAGGTAAGGAACCCCCGTTCCAGGGCTGCTTAGAAGATTGCAGTCTGCAGGAACCTGTCAGAGCTGCTCCCACAGAGAGCTGCTGTGGCTGCTGAGTCCTGACTTCAGCCTCCCAACAGGAGTGTGGAGCTGGTGCAGCAAGTGGATGAGGATGACGCCATCTACCACGTCATCAGCCCCACACTCAGTGGTAACACCAAGCCCCAGGACTTTGTGATCCTGGCCTCCAGGCGGAAGCCTTGTGACAATGGGTGAGTGCCGGTTTTCTGAGGGGTACAGTAGAGGTGAGGAGACCTCATCTCTCCCCTCCTGGGAAGAGCAGCAACATGGAGGTCAGAGCTCTGCTGCCCCCTGGTGGTTGGACTCAGACTCCACCAGCTGTATCTAGGCTGCCAGGGAGAGTTCATCGTGACAGCAAGGGCAAATACTGCTCCTGAAAGCAAGGGTGACTGTGGCATTTGTGGCCACAGACAGGGGTGCCTTTCCCATGGGTATCCCTTGGCCTCTGCCCTCTGGAAGTTTGTGGCTGTTACCTGAGACATGGGTATGGCCAGGATAGACTGCATCTCTTTTTCTGGAGACAAGGACCAGAAGAATGAAAACCAAGGTACACAGGTCCACGGGGACACATAGGGCCTGAACCTGATGCTAACACAGATGTCCACTTCCTACAGCTGACCCTGAGCAAGGCATGCTCCTGTGGGTGAACTCTGACTCTGACTCTCCTCCAGGGACCCCTATGTCATTGCCTTGAGGTCCGTCACACTGCCCACACACCATGAGACACCGGAATATCAACGTGGGGAGACCCTCTGTTCAGGCTTCTGTCTGTGGCGTGAAGGGGACCAGTTGACTAAGGTAAGGCCTGGTGTCCCTTCTACTCTTCCACCTTTGGGTGAACTCTATCCTGTTGGGCTGGGCTGGGACCCTTCCAGACCCGACCCCCCTCCCCCCATGACCTCCAGCTTTCCCAGCCTGAGCATCAGAGCCCGAAAGGAACTCATCGTTTAAGATTTAGTCAGTGTAGTCAGAGAGCAGCTGATGCTGGGGCTTGGGAGAAGCTCTGGACACAGACTGCAGAAAGCCCAGCTCTCATCTAAAATTCTGCCATTGTTTATTTATCGTGTCTCCCTCTTGTCTGGGAGGGCTTTATGTGGCTCTGAGGGCCTATAAAGCCCAGCAGGCAGTCAGTGTTAATTGAAAAGGTAGAGAGGAGCTGGGGGCAGGAACACGCAGCTCCCCTGGCATGCACTTTCCCTTGAAGCCCTAGATTGGCTCTGAGCCTTGCCAGGTACTGACTTGGCCAGCGTTGCTAAGGACCTATGCAAGGACATAGTCCGAGGCTTATGTCTACCACGTGGATTCAGGTATAGGCTTTGGAAAGTCAATCCCTGTTCCCTGGGGCAACCTGACCAGCACAGAGGTGTGCTGTGATAGGGCGGTCAGGGTTGAAATACCCTGAGTATCTGGCGGACCTAACAGACGCAAGGTTGTACCTGTTTTTCCCCAGAAGGCAAGCCAGGCTGACTCCTCACCTGCCCAGAAGTCCCCGAGCCTCTCCCCATTATGCCTCCTTGAACTTGACTTCCTGCCTTGTAGGTTTCTTACTACAACCAGGCCACCCCTGGCTTTCTCAACTACGTGACTACCAATGTAGCTGGCTTGTCCTCTGAATTCTACAACACTTTCAAGGCTTGTGAGACTTTCCTGTTGGACAACCGGAATGACCTAGCCCCCAGCCTCCAGACCCTCTAGACACCACCCCATGCTGCCCCAGGTCTTACAGAGCGAGTGGAGCAAAGCAGAGGCGTTTATTCACCTTGACTCCCCAGGGAAGCCTTCCACATTAGTCCTACTGGACTAATGGTCGGTACCTGTTCACATCTGCCTGCAAGTCTTTCCTGTACTCCTGGGGTATCCTGTAATAGACTCGGGTCTTGTCCACGGCCCTGGCCAGCCACAATCCAGCCCACACATCCGCAGAGCTGTTCCCAAAAGTGCTGTGGTACACTGTGACAGTGGCTCTAGGGGAGGAGGCCAGTAGCCTGGCCACAGTTTTGGCTGGACTCTGACCCAGTGGCCCAGCCTGCAGCTGGAAGGACACAGGTTGCCGGAGTCCCTGACACAGCTCCAGCATATCTGTGACCATCTGCTCCTGATAGCCACTGCCCAGAATCTCTTCAGGCCAGCCCGGTGCCACAGTCACGTGGGGGAAAACTTCAGCCACACCCGTGATCAGTTCTCTGCCAGCTATGTGGCCAGGGACCACAAAACTACCATGTGAGACTGTGGCCCCCACCCACACAGGCCAGGGCAGATGGCCAAGGGTGGAGAGGTGTGCTAAGGTGGCCAGGGATGGTCGGAGAGCTGCAGGTTCCACTATGTTCACATGGATGCCCCAGAGCCCGGGATGAACAGCCAAGTGCTGCAGACAGGACTCGAGTGTCAGAACAGGACCATCTGAGGTGCGCAGGATGGGCACAGGGTTCCCAGCCTCAGGCTCCTGGAGGCCAACGTCTAGCAGGATCATGCCTTCTCTGTCTGGAAGAGGCAACAATATTTGGAGTTCCTGTCATCCTAGGATGTCAGTGTTTCTTGTTAACGGGGACAGACATGACGGGGATATGTCATGGGGACAAAGAGGAGTTGTTGCCAGCCATTCTTGAGTCAGAGTGGCAGAGGACATTGGTCTAAGACCGGGACTTCTTGCTCCTGACATTATTACTCCCGCTTTGTATCCAGTGTGTGGCTTACTATGTTGCCATGGTAACAGAGAATCAAGTTACCCACCCAAGCAAATGACAGAACCATGGGTTAGGGTAGCAGGAGCTTTAGCGCTGCAGGCAGACTCACCAGGGACAGTAATGGCTGCCCTTCTCCCCGTGCCATTCATTTCCAGAACCAGCCACTCTACGTCCAGACCATCACCCTTGGGCGGCTGGAGAAGAGGGATCAGGCTGCCACCTGTGTAGTAGGTTCGCTTCCGGGTGGTGTTCACTGTGGGATCCAGAATTGCCAGATTGAAGGGACCACTCTCCACAAATCACCTTGCGTATGCACTGGCTCTCCTGCATCCTAAGCCCTGTGGCTGTCAGTTCCCCTTTGGGTAGATTCGAACTCTCTGTCTCATGGTCTGACATTCAACAGAGTTTACTGGGCCAGAAACCAAACAGAGCTAAAGATGGTGGGCTCCAAAGCTTGTCTCTTCCCCTTCCCGGACATAGCTCCCTCAATAGGAGTGGAATCTGATGTGACCCCTTGGGATGACGTAAGTGTAGGTGCTCCTAGACTCAGGGTTGAGAGAACAAGGGGTTTGCATAATAGCATCTGACTCATGAACTAGTGGGCACACAAGAGGCCTGTGCTCTGAGACACTAGTGCCATCAAAGATGAATGGTGCTGTGGAAGCCAGGGCGTGTGTGTGTGTGTGTGTGTGTGTGTGTGTGTGTGTGTGTGTGTGAGAGAGAGAGAGAGAGAGAGAGAGAGAGACTTGGCTAGGTTGTGATCAGATTGCACTTCTCCAAAATCCGTGGATTTGGACCTCAGCTTCCCTCTCTATCAACCAGACTCCCGCTCTGTGGATAACAAATTCTCAGAATAGTTCCCGTCTCCTATTCCACCCAGAATTTCCCCCTTCTAGACCACCATTTCTCTGCTTCCATGCCTACCCAAGGCTGCCCTGAGCAGAGCACAGCCCACATCTCCCCTTCCAGATTCCCTTCTTACAGGCCAGCTGCTTAAACTGCGACAAGACAGGCTCAAAGAGGTCATAGTAGATTTGGTGAGTGGCACTGTTGTCTCGGATGAAGAGGAGATCTTCTACTGACACAGGGTCTGAGGCACCCTGCCACAGAGTCAGGCTGTACCTGGAACCAGAGAGCTGACTCAGGACACGCCTGGGCTCATAAACTCTTGGCTTTACTGAATGAACTGAATGCCTGCTGAGCCCAGGAGTGGAACCCAGAGGATGATGGGAGCAGGAGTTCAGAGGGCAGGAGGGTGGGAACCCCTGGGATGTCTGTTTCTGAGTTACCCACCAACGGAAGCAGTGACCAGCCTGTCACCAGAGGAGTATAAGCAAGAGGCTGAGCATAAGAGGTTGTTAGGCCAATGGGGCTGGGATAAGATGATCTTTAGGACCTCTCTTGCCATGCTCATCTCGGGTCCGAGCTCAGGATAGGTTTGGGACCAGGAGAGGGGGTTTCACCTCTCAGATTGGCTTAGAAGCCAGCTGAAGTAAGGCCAGGCAGCCCGTGTCATGACAGCCCGCACCGGGAAGGTGACCTTCTGCGATAGCGCTCCAACCAGCTCCTGCATTTTTTCCACCATGGCTTGGGTGTATGTGCTGTTTGGCAACTGAGGCACATAAAGCGTGGTAAAGCCTGGAGAGATGGTGGCCTTTGGGTACTTCTCCTGGACAAGGGCCAGAAACCTGCAGAACAGAACACAGATATCCATTTTTCCAGACTCTTGCCACAAAGATAGGGAACAGTCAGGCCTATTGAGTCTTTGCTTGGAGATTGGCATCAGAGCCCTAAAGATCAAAAACAGTGGCGTGCACACCCTCCTGCAGATAGCACCACCTTGTGCAGTCGGGGAGGTCTGAGCTCAGGTCTCTACTCTGTGTGTGGTGATCACGTCAGTCTCTGATTCTCAAAGACAGCAACTGTCTGCCAGGGCAGGGCCTTTTAAACATCCCACATCGACAGAGGGACTTGAGTGAGACTTGTAAGGTGTGCAGACCTGGATGCTGCCAGCTGGCTTTGAGTCTCTAAAGTTTCAGATTCCTATTTTTTTTCCATATGAGAAGAGCGTGGTGCCCCATGTCTATAATCTCAGCACTTGTGGGGTGGGAGGCAGAAGAATCAGGACTTCCTTCATCCCCAGCTACATAGCAAGTGCAAGGCTAGCCTAGGTTACATGAAACGGTCTCAAAGCAATAAATTGAAAAGAATTATCTGAATTTTGTTCTGATGCAAATCTTCAATAGGAAAGTAATGTCACCTTCTGCCTAGCCCCCAGATATATAAATCCTGAGGAGATATATACTCCCTGAGGAGAGAAGCCTTATTTGTCTTGGGCCCTAGCCTACATTTTCCAAATATATCTCATTTTGAGAATGATAGTAAATATTGGCTGGGCAGATGGAGGTGCCTTCAGAGTACAAAACAAGGGGAAGGCCTGTGGGAACCCTGCACTGCCATTTTGTAGACTTAGACAGGCCATCTAACCTTTCAAAGATAGTTTTTCTACTTACAAGATGAATATGACTAGTTGCTACCTCATTCTCTTAAGAGTTCAGTATTCTGCAAATAAAATGCTTGAAACCCTGCCTGGGGTACAATAACCACTCAACAGCATGTCTCTGTCACTGTGAATTTTCACATCTGAAAAAATGGGGAGAAAAAAAAATTCTAGCCTGCCAGGGACTGGGTCTTTTGGAGAGCTGTGGAGGGAACCATCGCTTTATAACTTCCTAGCAGGCCAAGTTCTGTGTGTGTCACTGGGGAGACAGGGAATGTGGTCACAATGGAGCAAGACTGACCAGCATGTAAGTCAGCAGAAATGGTCCAACTGAGTCAGGCATGAATGAGGGGCCCCGTCTTATGGAACCTGGGGTGCTAGGGACACTTCTGGAAGTGGCAGGAACTGGGGAAAGACTCAATAGAGCAAGGGGAAAACTCAGGATGCTGCTGTACACCAGGTGTAGCAGAGATGGAGACAGATGGATCAGAAGTTCAAGTCCAGCAGGAACCGCATGCATGCAGAGCTCAAGGCTGTGTAGGGCTACATGAGAACTTGTCTCATCCTGTCTCCCATAACCATAAAAGAGGTAAATCAAAGCAAAAACCATCACCAACCACCACAACAAAACTGAGAGATAGTGGCTTATAACTGTAAATCTGGTACCAGGAGATAAAAGCAAGAGGATTCCCACAAGTATGAGGCCAGCCTGATCCTTATAATGGGTTCCAGGCCAGAAAGATCTACATAAAGTGTGTCTTAAAACAACACATAAAGGGATGGGGCTGGAGAGATGGCTCAGAGGTTAAGAGCACTGGCTGCTCTTCCAAGGACACAGGTCCAATTCTCAACACCCATATGGCAGCTCACAGCTCTCTGTAATTCCACTTACAGGGATCCAACACCCTCACAGAGACATACATACAGGCAAAAACACTAATGCCCATAAAATAAATAAATCATTAAACACACATTCATAAAGGGGGGCAGGCATCCAAGATAAGAGGGAACAGTGCATGCAAATGCAGAGGGGGCTGGTGGGAAGGCTCGCTCAGCAGGTAAACGTGCTTGCCACTGAGACTGATGACCTGAGTTCAAGCCCCAGGACCCACGTGCTGAAAAGAGAAAACCAAGTCCTTAATCTCTGACTTCTACACTATTGCGGCGGCACACAGGCATAAATACACGCAAAACGAAACGAATAGGCTCGGAGGTGAGGTCTCCTGGTGCACCTGGCAAGTGCAACAAAGGTCCCCCAAGGTCCCTTTTTATGCTCAGTGCTGACAGAAGAGGGCTGGACTCAGCTGGGGAGAGGGTGAGCACTCACTGGGTAGCATTGATCTCAATTGAGATGGGCACATTGGGGCCCCTCAGGATGTCAGCGTTGATCCACACCGGTCTCCGAATCCTGCCAGCTTCAGTCAGCTGCTGAAGGAGGTCCAGGGAGGGTCCCACAGCCTTGAGACTCTTGAAGTCTAGTTTGATGCCTGCACGAAAGGGGCAAGGATTGACTGGGGAGCTACCCGGATGTCAACTTGCTGGGTAGGAAGAGCAGGGAATGGTGGATAGACAGCTTTGAGGCAGGGAGAACCAACACTGAGAAGAAGGGCTCCCCTCTTCATCCCAGGTGGGTGGAAGCAAAGCCAGCTGAAGGCCTGGCAGGGGGACACAGACATAGAAAAGGGCTTCAGTTTCTGGACAAGGTACACTCTGGGACCCTGAACCACAACAGCCTGTGAGGAGTCCAGTAGGCCCCCAGGAAGGGATGTCTGAGAGGCTGACTAGATAGAAAAGGGACCCAGGGTGAATGCATGCCCATCTTAACTGTGGAGGCAAGAGATGAGGCTTCCAAGTTAGAGATCCAGAAAGCCAAGCCAGGCCAAGGAGAGATGTGGAGGGCTAATTAAACGGAGGAGTCATAGATATGTGTGGCAGTTAGACGAGGCTGCCCATGTGAGAAATGATGTGGCCATGACTGGAGTTACAGCTGGGAGGGGCAGCGGCTGGGTGGATGGGGAGGATGAGGGAATGTGTGGTTTAGGGCAAAGGCCGAGATCCAGACTGGAAAGGGGAGTTGGGGGGAGCAGGGTTTGGTTCTGAACACATTATATCCAGTTCTGCAGACCCACAAGGGACACTTTGGGCCCGTTTATTCACAATTTTGTGTCCCTGCTTCACCTGCGTGTGGGTTCTGGAGAGAACACATAGGTTGCACTTCCTGTTGTCTGCCTCACTTAGCTTCCCCTGAGCCTGAGTGATGGGACGTCTGGGAAGGAGGCAGCTCAGGATGGGCTCTGGCTTCACCTCACCCTAGAGAAATCCCTACTCAAGGACAGAGGTCTATCTGGGGAGCCAGTAGGGCTGGGAGAGGGGCGACTTACCCTTCTGAGATGAGGCCAGTACAGCTTCCAGCCACTCCTGCAGGGTGTTGTCACTGTAGATGGCTGGAGGGTGGGCCATAATGGGCACCTCCGTCTCGTTGGCTGTGTTGAACCCTTCTACAGTGACGTCTGCTTCTAAGACCATAACATCACCTATATAAAGAGGCAGAACTCAATCAATGCTCTAAAAAATATTATTTATTTTATCTATTTATCGTGTGTCCTTTCACACACTGTGGTCTATGGGTAGGGGGTAGAAGACAACTTTTAGGAATCAGATCTCCATCACTTGTGCGGGTCCTGCGGCTCACACTCAAATCACCAGGTTTGGTGACACTTGCCTTTACCTGACGAGTCATACAGAAACCTCTCAATCAGTACTTTTTTTTAAAAATGTATCTCTGGCTGGTCTGAAATTCTCATTTAGCCCAGACTGCCCTCAAATTTAGAGATCTCCTCTGACTTCTGAGTGGGAGGCACCAGGCCTGACCTGCCTTAGTTTACTGATTACATTTTATCCCTGTGAATAGAACTTGAGTCAGGCCATTACTGAAAGCCACTACTGCCAACTTACTGTCCAGAATGGTGGTTTTGGCTGGTGCTTCCCACCAACACTATTCTACTGGCTGTATCCTCACTAGCAACTAAGGCATTATTTTTATCTGCTAACTTCACACAGTTATTTCAGGTAAACCCTTGGGTGTTTAGTTGAAATGGAGCTCAGAGCTTTGGCACCAACTTTAATGTGCATGATCATCATGCAACTGTGAAACTGTAGGCTTTGATCTCAAGTTTGGAGCGGAGCTGAGATTCTCATCTCTCAGGTGCTCCCCACTTAGGCTAGTATTGCATCCTGGGGCCTTGACTGAAACCAAGGGCCACAGCTCTCCTGAGTCCTTCCTCCACGACAATGGAGCTGGCTAGCACCTGAAGCACTTTAGAGATGAATGTGGGCAAAGGAAAGACAGCATTGGTGTGCTGATTTACACCCGTGTCCAAGCATTAGAGATGGCAAGGCAGATCTTGCTACAAGTTTGAGGCCCATTTGGGATATGTAGTAAGTTCAAGGTCTTCCTGGGCCAAATACTGAGATCTTGCCTGAAAATTAAACACAAACTCAAGACCAACAGCCCAGGCCCAGGGAAGTGGGACAGCTCATCAGTTGGTGCTCTTAACCGCTGAGCCATCTCTCCAGCCCTTTTTTGGTTTTTCGTGACAGGGTTTCTGTGTAACCCCAGCTGTCCTGGAACTCGCTCTGCAGACCAGGCTGGCCTCGAAACTCCTGAGTGCTGGAATTAAAGGCATGCACCACCACTGCCCTGTCCAAAGATATTTTTAAAGGTGTTTTTAATCTACTTTTATTTTATGTGTTTTGCCTGCATGCATATATGTGTGTCATCTGTGTGCCTGGAACCGCCAGAGGGCATTGGATCCCCTGGAACTGGAGTATCATGCAAGTATGAATCATCTTGTGAGTGTTGGGAAAATCAAACCGAGGCTTCATCTGCAAAAGCAGCAAGTACTCTTACCCTGAGACATCTCTCCAGCTTTTATAAACTTCTTTCTTAACTTTTTTTTTTGGTTTTTTGAGACAGGGTTTCTCTGTGTAGCCCTGGCTTTCCTAGAACTCACTCTGTAGACCAGGCTGCCCTCAAACTCAGAAATCCATCTGCCTCTGCCTCCCAAGTGCTGGGATTAAAGGCATGTGCCACCACTGCCCGGCAATTTGCCTACTTGAGGATACAGTGGGTAGAGACCATGGGTTTGGGGCACAAAGAGAATCTCGGCTCGAGAGGGGTACCTTGAAGATATTGGTGTGGTTCAAACTAGGTGTAGTAACACATCCCAGTAATCCTGGCACTTGGAACTTGGGGGCAGGGTGGTTAGAGTTCAATGCTAAGCTGGGTTTGGTGGCACAAGCCTTTGATCCCAGTACTCAGGAGGCAGAAGCAGGAGGATCTATGTGAGTTTGAGGCCAGCCTGGTCTATACAGTGAGTTCCAGGACAGCCAGAAAAACCTTGTCTCAAGAAAACCATTAAAGTTAAACCATTAAAAGTTCAATGCTGCTAACTGATTAAAGAACAGGGGTTGCTGGGCTGTAACTCTCTGGGAGAGTGCTTGCCGGGCACACATTAAGGCCTCGGAATTAACCTCCAATATTGCCAAAAATAAGATCATTTCAAGCGAGGCACGGTTTATGCCTGTCATCCTAGCAGGGACCTGCCATTGTTCCATAAATGGGATAGAAATGGTGCTTGCAACCTGACCGCCCTCCCTGCAGTGGCTTCTTACATGTCATGTCTTCCTGAAAGGTCTTTCCTTTAAATACTGAAGGTTGTGGGCTTTCCAGGGGCTGGACCTGGGGGCTGACCAAGGAAGTGAGGGGAGTTTGGATCCTCAGGATGGTGCCCTCCAGAGAGGCAGGAAGCATGCAGCTGCTGAGGTCTCCACTCACCCTCCACTGAGTCACGTGAGTATGGTGGCTGAGTGTGCAGACTCTAAATTTGCATACCTGAAAGCTGTGTGACACAAGCCAGATTACCTGACCTCTCTGTGCTTCTTTCCTCATCTGTGAGAATTAAATAGTAACGTATCCCAAGTTAGGCATTCACTAAGTGTTAATTATTATTTACATTTACCTAGAGTAACCCAGGACCATCTGGTGTACTTCTGCTGTCTCAACACAATTACTAACAATAAACTTGTTTGTATAATCAAGCATGCCCCAGTTTGGATGACAAATGACTACCACCAGCCCAGGAGGGGAAACCACTTGCCTGGAATCAATGCTGGCATAACCCACATCCCCCTTCTCTTTTAGCCCAGGCTAGTCTGGAACTTGCCACATGACCCAGGGTCACCCCGCAATCTTCGTCATCCTTCCCCAACCTCCTCAGAGCTGGGATTACAGGTGTGCCCCACCATGCCTGGTCAGAATCGTGGCCAGTAAATGCCAAGATAAAATGTGAACTTTTTGCGCTGCCTCCAGGTCTGCACTCCCCCCGCCCCCCCAGACATCCAATCTAGTCCACCCTAAGTCTGCCAGCTCCCTCAGAGGCCTTCCCTGGGAGCCTGGCAACAAGGAAACTGGGCCTCTCTGCTAAGGGTGAGTATTTGTGTTCCTTGATGCAGTAATGCACACCCCTGGGTGGGATCCGGACGACTCCTCCTTGTACCAGAGTGCTGTGGGCGAAGCTAGGTGGTAGGTTCTATTGGCATCCCCTGAGGCCTTATGACCTAGTTCTCTTGTCAGGGTAAAGGGCTTTCTGTTCTCCAGTTATGGTGTGTGTGTGTGTGTGTGTGTGTATTGGGTGGAAGCTTACCCTTCTCTAGTGAGAAATTCTCAGCATGCAGAGAAAAAGGAAAAAAGTCTTTAATTAGCGTGCAAATGTAGCCGTTAGCTGTTGCTTAAATAGGCCCAGGCCTGGTCAGAAATATTTCGTAGCTCCCATAGCAACAGACACTGTCATCTTGTCCCTGTGACTATTGAACATCCCAGGGTGGTCTTTCCAACCCTACCCCAAAGGAGACTTTTCCCGGAGTGTACTGGCTGGTTTTGTGTGTCAACTTGACACAAGCTGGAGTTATCAGAGAGAAAGGAGCCTCCCTTGAGGAAGTGCCCTCATGAGATCCAGCGGTAAGGCATTTTCTCAATTAGTGATCAAGGATGGGAGGACCCCTTGTGGGTGGTGCCATCCCTGGGCTGGTAGTCCTGGGTTCTATACGAGAGCAGGTTGAGCAAGCCAGGGGAAACAAGCCAGTAAGAAACATCCCAAAGTCCTCTGCATCAGCTCCTGCTTCCTGACCTGCTTGAATTCCAGTCCTGACTTCCTTTGGTGATGAACAGCAGTGTGGAAGTGGAAGCTGACTGAATAAACCCTTTCCTCCCCAACTTGCTTCCTGGTCATGATGTCTGTGCAGAAGTAGAAACCCTGACTAAGACTCAGAGCTAAACAGGTTTCCCACAAGCTAAACTTTGTGGGCTCCTAGTTAAGACGGCTTCATCTTTAGCCAACAGAATCTGCTGTCTGTGCTCCTTTCCAGAGAAAAGAAGGGGCTAGCAGGTGTAAGAGACAGAAGCGATAGCTGAGCGGTAGCACTGTTGTTTCAGGTAGGAGACATTTCTCCTTCCTGTGTCACCCAGTGTCCCCTGGGTGAGCTCCAGAGGCATGGTTGATTTAATGCTTGCTGTTTCCTTCTCTCCGCCTCCTGGCCACCAAGGCCCAGCTGTCGGAAGACCCAGCTGAGGTAGAGGTGGCCTGGGACTCTCCCAGCCTGGCCTGGCCTCTCCCCACTTTAGGTCTCCACTCTTTCCAGGCCACATGTCAAGTCCATTGTATGGTGACCTGCCTGACGGCAGGGTCACCTCCACTTGCAATCTATGTGTGACCCTGGACGATACTCTAGGGTATTCATCTGAAACCAGGAGGTCTCCCTCCTTTCTCCCCCTCCCATTTCTTTCTGACAAGGTCTCGATATATGTAGCCCATGCCAAACTGGAACTAGTAGTCATCCTCCTGCCTCAGCTTCCTGAGGTCTTGGGTTATAGGTCAGCAAGAAAATTTTTCTTGAGCGGTGGTTCTTGCGACGAGGTCCTAAACACCAGTGGCCAAGGCACTCTCAGGCCATATTCACAGTGCTGAATGGGGGACCTGCACTTCCTGACGCAAACTTAAGCCAGGGACCATTCATTACCTCAGTCTTCCGTGACTTCTCAATAGCCCTCAAAGAGAAAGTTTCCCCATGACCCCACCTAGGGACTCAGATCACTGACATTGGGGCTGTGGGGATGACCTATGTTGGCCTCACCTCTCTCTGACAGCAGAACCTAGGTCACCTAATTTCTCTGAACTTCAGTTTTTCTCCTATGAATGATTCCCATGAGCAGGTCGCATGGGTCCCAGGAGACCTCCATGCAGTGTGCCTGTCACTGACAAGGACACCATGAATGTTTTGATGCAGACCCTAAGGAGATGCTCAGGTGTCCTTTACAGCCTGTTTCAGAAACACTAGCTATCAAGCTCACATCTCTGGCTTCTTAGTCCTGGAAGTCAAAGGCCCCCTTAGCCAGGACCATCAGCCCCTGACAGGCTAAGGGAGTGAATACAGTATAGTGATCAGCCCGGAATTAGCACCTAGGTCCAGAGCTCAGAGCTTACCAATTGTTCAACTTGGGTGAACTAAGCCCACAGACCTGTTCCCCTAGGAAGACTGTGGCACGCATATGAAAATAGCCACCATGACCACGATGTCAACTGTCCCCTGACCCCAAGCAGGATGGCTAGACTTACTGTTCAGGGCAGCCTCCATCTCTTTCTTGCTGTTGGCTGCGTGGTACCAGGTGACCAGCAGGCCATCCCGGTGGCTAATCTGGCCCATGCTCATCAAGTAGTCCAGCATGTCAGCATCAGGACCGCAGACCGCATCGTTCTCACAGCCTGGAAGGAATGCCAAGGGCTTGTTACCAACATCTCTTGCTCAACCTGGGATGCTCAACCACACTAGACACGAGTCTAGTATTCAGTCAGTAGACAGATAGCAGGACCCACAGGCTTTGGTGCAGTAAGGCACAGGGAGCCTAGCCTGGTGCTGCATGCCTCTGATCCCAGTAGTTGTGAGGCCAAGCGAGGCAGGAGACCAGACAGAACTACATACATGGGAAGCTTCAGGTCTTTCATATGCTTGTTGTGGCATATGCATATCTGTCATTTCATCACTAGGGTGGGCAAGGCAGGACAATCAGAAGTTCAAGGCTGTCCTTGGGTAACACTGAGCTGCGGACTGGCCTGTGATCCGTGAGTCCTTGTCTCAAAAGTCAGACAAGCAAGGGCTGTGGAGATGGCTCGGTGGTAAGGATGCTTGTCTCCAAGGCTGATGGCCTGAGTTTAATCATGGAACCCACATGGTGGAAGGAAACGGACTCCCACAAACTGTCCTCTCTCTCTCTCTCTTACACACGCGCGCACACACACACACACACACACACACACACACACACACACGGGGGGGGGGAAGAGAGAGCCCAGAAGACAGGGATCTGTATGGCCTTCTGAGGCCATAGAGACCCTCTCGTTGGCCTTGAATCATCAGGAAAGGGAGCGATTAAAAGAGAAGAGAACATTAGGAGGCACTTGGAGGGATGGGTGTACACTTGACAGAAGTGTATAGATGATTCTGGACTAAAAGAACATGAAGTCTTAGCCATGGGGAAGAATGTACAAAGGAATGACCCTTGCCTTGTCCTCATGGAAGAAGGAAAGCTATCTCCAGTGGAGGAATTAGGTCTGTGGGCCATGCTACCAGGGCAGTTGTTTAGAAAAGGCTATCTGGCTGTAACGAGCAGTGGCTGGCAAGAGCCCACTGGAGACAGAGCTGCTTCGAGGATCTAGGAGAGCCCTGGGGTTATGAGAGCAGTGCTGGTGGGGGACAGAGGGGAAGGGTGGGGAGGAGCACCTGAGTCAGGATAGACACAGGATTGAGGCATAGGTTTGGGGGGAGGCTGTTCCTGGAGGACTGGAAGGCCTTTTATCAAGGAGAGATTTTGCAGAGACCAGCAGATGTGTAGGAAGAATGTAAATCTGCTCCGGGCACTCACAGTCTCCAAGAAGGATTGTCCCTCCAAAAGCACAGGAGGTCCCAGCTGAAGGATAAGATTCTGTGAGCAAGGGAAAGGCAATGGCACCTTCTGCTCTGGATGACTTGATAGGGCTGAAGTCTCAGAGCAGAATAGAGCAGAATACATGGGCAGAGCTCAGTGAGGTAAGAGAGAAGTTGGGAGATGTGCAGGGAGAGGGGAAGGTCCTACCTCGTTGGGTGCCCTGACGCAGGGTTAGGCCCAGGATTATCGAAATGGCCAACACCAGCGTGACACTGACACTGCCAGCAAGGATCCACTTGGCCTGGCTGCTGGAGCACCACTTCTTGCAGGACATTTTGACCCTCACTCAGGAGAGCCCCTTCAGTATCCCACAGTCACCGTCCTGAGGTTCCCTGCAGCTGAGATCTGGTGGGAGGCTGGAAGCCTGCAGCAGCATTTAACTAAGGTCTGGCCACTCCCACTGCCTGGGTGGAGAGGGCTCAGAAACCCTGCCTTCCTCCTAGGCCTTCTCTTCCCACCCATTCGGGATCTTATCAGGCTAAGCAGAAAATCCAGCCACCTCCCAAATGAACTCGGCGCGCATCACGAAGCGGTGGTGGACTGGATGCATTCCTGACCCCTGGTGCAAGGGTAGGAAGCTAGGGATCTATTCCAGCTGATCTGGGTCTCCTGGTGGCCTAGAGGAAGCAAACATGTCCTCCCAGGCCTTGTTTTACCCATGTGTGAAAGCAATCAACTGAATTTGGCCATCTCTCTCCTCAATCTAGACCTTTCTGCTCTGCTCCAGGGAACCCATAGGTCGTGAAAGGGTTGGTGACAAGAGCAGATTAGATCTGCCCTAGGGACATGAATTTCCTTTTATCTGAGATGGTGGCTGATAGACTGGCTGGGATGGGAGCTGATAGCCCTGGTATGTGAACCTGTGGAGTGCAGGCCATTTCTGAAGCATGGGCGGGGCTAAGCCACCCGCTTAGGCAGAGAGGGTACTAGAAGCAATGGAGGAAAGAAGTTAAGGGCTGCCCCTATTTCACAGGCCAGGGAACTTAGAGGAGTCAAAGAGCCAGCTATGAGAATGTGCAGAGAAAGTCTGGCTTAGAGGTTAGGAGATAGCAGAGTACCGGGTGACAGGTGAACGGCGCTCTTGGTATTACCAATGACCACACCTGAAATGTAGTTTTTGCTTTAATCCCCCCCACGCCCTCACCTCCCACCCTCCATCAAGGTTTCTGTGTATAAGAGCCTTGGCTGTCCTGGATTTGCTCTTAAACCAGGCTGTCCTTGAACTCACAGAGATCCACCTCCCTCTGCCTCCCAAGTGCTGAGATTAAAGGTGTGCACCACCACTGCCCTGCTAGATATACTTATGTTTATTGTATGAGATCTGTTTGACACTGGTAGGCCAGTCCCTGTGGAGTTCCTAAGCCGTCAGATCCTGGGAACTGGAGTTATTGGTGGCTATAAGCCACCATATGGGTGCTGGGAATTGAACCTGGGTCCTCTGCAAGAACAGCCAGTGCTCTTAACCACTGAGCTCTTTCTTCAGCCTCCTAACTTTTATTTTTGAGACAGAGTCTCACTATATAACCTGATCTGTTCTGGAACTCTGATATAGACCACACTGGCTTGAATTTACAGTAAGCCTCCTTCAGATTCTCAAGAGCTAGGAAGACAGATGTGAGCCATCATGCCTGGCTTAAAACTTAATTCTTCAGGAGGGCCCTTTATGTTCAGAAGTGTAGAGTATATGGTAGAGATTGGAGTTCAAGGCCATCCTCAACTACATAGCAAGTTTGAGGCTGTTCTGGAAACCATGAGACTGGTTCTCAAAAATTAAAACTAAAACTTCTGGAACTCTGAATAGTAGAGCATTCGCCATGTGTGTGTTTGTGTGTGTGTTCAAGCTCCAGTACTGGGGAAACAAAAAACACCTGAAGACAAGTAGGGCTCTCATAATAATATATTTCTTTTTTTCTTTTGCATGTATATGGTATGTGCATGTGGTGTGTATATGTATATGTATGTGGTCTATATATGTGTATGTCTATGTATATGTCCATGTGTATGTGGTATGTGGGGTCCAGAGGTTGACATTCGACATCTTCTTTGATGTCTCTCTGTCTTACCTATTGAGGAGGGTCTCTCACCTGATGCTATAACTTGATGATTTGGCTACTCTAGATAGTTATCTTGTTCTGTCTGGGTCTCCCTGGTTTTGGCCTCCTCAGTCCTGGGATTACAGGCAGGCTGTCTTGCCCATCCAACTCTTACATGGGTGCTGAGGATTCAACCTCCGGTCTGCAAAGCAAGGTCTTTGTTCAGTGAGCCGTGTCCCCAGACCCACAAAGTGCTAAATCTAATCTGGGTGCTGGCCATCTTGTGCCTCATTAAGAATTCATCAGACATGACACTATGCTAAATCTTCTGCTTGTATCTAATGCTGTAGTACAAAGGCTGAGGTAGGAGGATCATGAGTTAGCCTGGGCTATGGAGAGATCCTGTCTCAACAAACAAAATAAAACTGGGACTGATGGTAGATGCCTTGAATCTCTGCACTTCAGAGGCACAGGTAGGCTGATGTTGGTAAATTGGAAGCCAGCCTGGTCTACATAGTAACTCCAGGCTCTTCAGGGCTAGCTAGTGAGACTCTTTTTCAAAACAAACAAAGCCAAAAATAAATAAATAAATAAAGGGAGCAGGGACTAGCTAGATGGGCAGGTTAAGGCAGACTGTGATGGGCCCCGGCATCCATGGGGAGAGATTGAGGCCTTTGTTGTCAGATAAATGCCCTTAATACAGTAGACAGGTGATTGGAAGGACGTTGTGCCTGCCCTGTGGAACAGCAACTGGAAACCTGGCCAAGGGCTGGGGTTCTTATGATCACGAAGACAGGATTTACTATAAAAAAAAAAAAGAAAGAAAGAAAAAAAGGGTTTTCTGGGGCTGTAGTTTAGTGGTAGATGTCTGGCATGCAGTAAGCTCTGGGATAAATTCCCAGACTTGCAAACAAATTAAAAATGGAAGACTTTAACAAGCTAAGCCTGGTAGTGTAAGCCTGTAACTGTAGCTACCAGGAAGGCTGAAGATACTTGATCACAGGTTCACAGCCTGTGTGGGCTCCAGAATGAGTTCAAGTCCAATACAGGCAACTTAGACTTTGTTCCAAAATACAAAGTAGAAAGAAGGCGGGGGAGCAGCTCAGAGGTCACACGCCTCTCTTGCTGTGCAAGCTCCCTCCTGCTGCATCCTGAGGACTATGAACAAGGGGAAACCACTCATTCCACAGCAAATATGAGGGAGCATGGCTTGGGAACATGGTTCAAGTTTCCCTAAATGAAAAAGGCGGCATGGGTTTTGGGAATGGCAGAAAGGGCATCACCGTATTTACAGGGTATGATGAAGCTGACCAGGGTAGGGACCAAGGTAGAGGCTCTCCAATGGTATCCTTAGTGTTAGAACTGTTGGGGAGCTAGTGTGTCAAAGGGACGTCTTTTTAAGATTTTCGTGGAAAAGTCAAGAAGATGTTGAACCATGTATAGGAGGTTAATAGTAAGTCGGGCGGTGGTGGCGCATGCCTTTAATCCTAGCACTTGGGAGGCAGAGGCAGGCAGATTTCTGAGTTCGAGGCCAGTCTGGTCTACAGAGCGAGTTCCAGGACAGCCAGGGCTACACAGAGAAACCCTGTCTCGAAAAACCAAAAAAAAAAAAAAAAAAAGGAAAAAGGAGGTTAATAGTAAGGGCTAGTAAAAGAGCCAGGCGTGGTGGCACATGCCTTTAATCCAGCACCCAGGAGGCAGAACCAGAATAAACCAGGCATGGTGGCACACACCCTTAGTCCCAGCACCCAGGAGGCAAAGCTAGAATAAACCAGGCATGGTGGCACACACCCTTAATCCCAGCACCCAGGAGGCAGAACCAGAATAAACCAGGCATGGTGGCACACACCCTTAATCCCAGCACCCAGGAGGCAGAGCCAGGAGCAAGAACAAGTCAGTGCTTCTCTCATCTCCTCTCCCTCCCATCTCCTTTGGTGTGTGTATCTGAGATAGAGTTCTGGAACTCACTATGTAGACCAGGATGGATTTAAACTCACAGAGACCTGCCTGGCTCTTCTCTCAAGTGCTGGGATTAAAGGCATGCTCCACCACACCCAGAAGTAAGGGATATTTCTTTTAAGTTTTAAAAATTGTATTTATATAAGTACACTGTAGCTGTCTTCAGACACACCAGAAGAGGGCATCAGATCCCATTACAGATGGTTGTGAGCCACCATGTGGTTGCTGGGAATTGAACTCAGGACCTCTGCCAGAGCAGTCGGTGCTCTTAACTGCTGAGCCATCTCTCTAGCTCCAATAGATATATTTAAGTGCCCAGTGCAAAATAAAGTACATGCTTTAATGGATTTAAAGGGGAGGAGTCTCTGATTAGAGGCACAGCCTCCCCAGAAGGTGAATGTCTGTGAGGCTACTATGTTCTAGTTTATTGAAAGTACTAAATATATGTGGTCATAAATCAGTGTCAGGAAGCTGCTTCTCTTGTCTGACTCCACTGGGATCTCTCCTGTGTTCAATAGTCACAGCAGAGAACCTGCCGTGCGTGCGTGCTAGGGGTGGTAGGGAAGTTGCAGATGTGGCTGACCTCACAGTGACAACATCTGGACCCTGAGAGGAAGGACCTCTCTTTTTTGTAGTTCTTAGGATTGGATCTGGGGCCTCACAAATGCTAGGCAGGCTCTCTGCCACAGAACTTCACTCTGAGCTCCTTTTACCTTGTGAGACATCGCCTCACTAAGGTGCCAGAGAGACCTTAGTGAGATGGCATCTGGTGACCTTGACTTTTTTTTTGAAGCCCATTCAACACTATAATCCTCCTGTCTCAGCCTCCTGAGTAGCTGGGATTACAGACCTTTGTGTCTAGGGACAGAAATACACTTTATAGATTATGCTGGCCTTGAACTCATAATCTGGGGTTATAGGTGTGTGCTATGGCTAAAGAAGGGCTGTGTTGTCGTGTGTGTGAAGGTGTTTTGCCCACAGCTATGTCTATGCATTATGTATGTGACTAGTGCTCAAGGAAGTCAGTAATGGGCGGCAGCTCCTCTGGAATTAGAGCTACAGATCATCGTGAGGCACTGTATGGGTGCTAGGAATCAAACCCGGATCCTCTGGAAGAGCAGTCAGTGCAGCCAGCCACCTCTCCAGTCCCAGGAAGGACTTTTCTAGGCAAGAGAAAACCTAGCTGTGTTTCTAGGCTGTGGGAAAGGAGGGGAGAGAGGAGAAATTCTGGCTGACACCAGCTCCTGGGGCAACAGAAGGGAACAAAGGAGCTGGGCCTGGGTGTGTGTGGAGAAGGAAGGAGGTGGGGCTGGAGTCGGGGCTGGAAGAGTGAGTCGGGGCAGACAGGAGAGCATTCAAGTCAGGAGCCCGTGAGATGCTCAGCTGGTAAAGGCGCCTACTACAAGCCCGATGACCTGAGTTTGATCCGTGGGACCGGCGTGATGGAAGAGAGAACAGGTCGTAGCAAGTCTGACCTCCATATGCTGGAGTCATAGGTATTATAGAGCACACACACACATGCACACACAGAATAAATAAATGTTAAAAAAAAACATGCCTATCATTCACTGAGGGAAGCTGAAGATGCTGGGGACGTTGAACCAGTCTGATGAGACCTGTCCTTGGACAGTCATCTAAGAATACCAAGATTTACTGACTTGAGTCCAAACAAGAACACGACCTCATGCATAGTTTCACTCTCATGTTGTGACTGGTGCTTTTAAAGTGTTTCTATCTTTTCTTAATCATTTACTTACTGCTCATCATTAAAACCATGTTCTTGGAAGAGATAGCCATGGGCCTTACTCTCCTCACCACAGAATCTAGGTCACACACAGAGAGTATCTCTGGGCCCTGTCCTCCACCCCACCCGGCTCCACACGTTATCAGTCCTTGGATGAAACAAGGTGGGGCAGGAAAAAGGTCAAGGACTTGGGTTTTTTGGTGTCTTGACTTTTGACCCTTCTCGACACAGATTGCCTGACTCCAAAGCACTTGTCACTCCCAAGGTATAAGGTCCCAGGAGGTGTTCTGGGGTTCTTTGAAGGCCCCCTGAGAACCAGCCTTCATTTGAGTCAGGTCCTGTCTAAGTGTAGTGGGAGTCTGAAGATGCATCTCTCATTTTAAAGATTCCTTTGCCCCTCTGCATTGTGTGGGCAAGAGCAGGAGTCTTATTGGCTGGGGGACTTCCGGATCATGGTGACCTCACAAAGACTATAAGCCCGGCCTAGGCTGGGGGGAGCCCAGGTAAGTTGAAGGGTTTGCTTTGGGCTAGTACCAAGGGTAGGATTAGCCTTGACAGCCTCCACAAGGCAGTTACTACCTAGACCCCAACCTCCCACTAGGTAAAAGTCTCCTGTCTGGCTCTAAGTTCACAGTTCTTACTTCATACCTTTGGATTAAAGTTGAATTTTCTGTTGCCATGTGGATGCCCCAGGTGGAGGTAACACACCAGCAGCTCAAGGCTCACAGAAAGCTATTTGTCTTGAGAGTGGAGTGTGGGAGAACAGGGAAGGTGAGGGGGTATCCAATAAGAGTCAGAGGGGACGCCACAGACCGGGGTGGAGGTGGGATGCAGAGGACCTGGGGCAGAGCTGCTCCTTCGCCCACCCAGGGAAGGATGGGTGTGGATGGACATTTGTGGACAGCAGGGTGTATCTGGAGTGGCAGAGGAAATGGGGTGAGAATCTGGAAGGTGATTTTTCCACTAAGAGATCCCTAGAAATCTCTGTGGTGCATTTGGGAAGAGGGGGGAGTGAGGGTTGAGAAGCCACTTGCTGGGGACTTTACATAAATCACCAGCTCCCTGAACAGTCTCAGTTAAAATGCTAGTAAATGAGGGCAGTGATATCTATTTTGAAGAACTGTCATTCATTCATTCATTCATTCATTCACTCATCATCTCCTGAGTGCTTTCTGAATACCTGCTCTGTGCCAGGCACTGTGCTGTGTTACGGAAAAACAGGGATAACAGGATGGACACCCAGTTCATTTTCTAGGATAGAGACTAAGAAAACAGAGAGACCCACTGACATAGAGGGGTTGATCACGGAAGAGGGTTCCTCAACAGCACTTGAGATCGAGCTGGTCTGAAATGTGACAGTTAGGCATGAGGTTGGCGAAGGGCTTGAAGACGAAGCGGGGGCTGAGGGGCTCCCATGGGAAGGAGAAAGGCACTGAGAGGTTCTGTGGCAAGAGAGAAGCCAACACACTGAGACACCACAGAACTTGAGGATGGTTGAAAAGTGGGTTCAAGGCCTGGGCAGGGGATGGATGGGCTGGAGAGATGGAGGAAATAGCCTGTGGTCTGAAGGCCCTGCTAAAAGAAACCCAGAGACCCCTGTGCAGACTCCTCCCTGCCGTCAAACTGCTGTTCACCCATAGGTAATACTGTCCGGTTGCTATCACGATGTTTTCCTTTTTAATGGTGGCTGGGGCTTGGTTTTGCATACTTTCTGTCTCAGCCCTCAGGTGCTCAGGCAGGGGGATAGCCAGTTTAAGGACTATTTAGGCTACATAGCAGTTTTAAAGGCAGCCTGGATCGAGTTGTGAAACCCTATTTTTTTGTTTTTGTTTTTGTTTTTTTTTTTAAATCAAACCAACTAAACAAACATAAAAAGAAATAAGAAAACAGTAACGTTCTTTTGGGTTGTCTTTAGTGTTTTTGGCATGAACTTCTTTAGGCTTGCCCCAGGTTTGCTCCTTTCTGAATCTATCTTCTATCTTCTATTTGGAATATTTTCAGCCATTATTACTTGGAAAGCTTTTCTTTTTCTTTTCTTTCTTTCTTTTTTTTTTTTTTTTTTTTTTTTGGTTTTTTGAGACAGGGTTTCTCTGTGTATCCCTGGCTGTCCTGGAACTCACTTTGTAGACCAGGCTGGCCTCGAACTCAGAAATCCTCCTGCCTCTGCCTCCCAAGTGCTGGGATTAAAGGTGTGTGACACCACTGCCCAGCTAGATTATTGTTTATTGAGAAGAAGTCTCACTATGCCATCCCAGCTGGTCTGGACCTCTCTAGGTAGAGAAAGCTGACCCCAAACTCACTGAGATCTGCCTGCCTCTGTCCCCTGAGTGCTGGGTGTGTACTGCCACAGCCAGCTTGCTGCTGTTTTTATTTTGTATGTGTATATGTTTGACCTGCATGCCTATAAGGAAGCTGGGTGAGTGGGAGTTGGAGCTCCTGGGATCGGAGTTACAGATGGTTGTGGGCTGTCTGTCATGTGGTGCTGGGAAGCAAGTATGGGGCCTCTGAAGAGCATTGATACTCTTAATCGTTGAGTCATTGCTCCAGTTCCCAGACGCATTTATTTGTTTATTTATTTATTTGAGGTATGCAATCCAGGAACTTGCTAAGTTTCAGAGGGTAACAATCTGGTCTCTCTGCTTTCCCATTCTTCTGCACTGGAATACAGGTCTGCACCACCATGCCTTGATGGATTAAGCAGATTGCAGATCTTAGTGATCTGCCCTTAAGTTCGGGACACTGTCTTCTGTCTCTACTGTACTAAGCTTTTCAAAACTAGGTTCCCGGGGAGGAAGAGGTGGGAGACGATGCTTAGAGGATGTGTTTCAGTGATACTGGAAGAGCACACGCTGAGGAGACGCACAATGTATTTTATTTTACTTCTTTGATTGAGATAGGGTCATACTCTGTATCCTAGGCTAGCCTCAAGCACATTATGTAGCTCAGGCTAGACTCAAACTCACAGTACTTCGACTTTTGCCTCCCAAGTATAGGTGTGAGCTGCCACGCCTGACTTTGTTGTTGTTTGCAACAAGATCTTAGCAGCCTAGGATGGCCTTGAACTTGTGATCTTCTGTTCTCATCCTCCTGAGCACTGGAATCACAATGCTCTAACACTGTACCAAGCTCTAAGAGGCTAGATCTTATATGAAGTTTTGTTTGTTTTTAGACAAGGTCTCTTTATGTAGCCCAGCCTATTTTGGGACTCATTGGATATTACAGGTTGGCTTTGAACTCATGATCATTCTACCTCAGTTTACTAGTTCTGGTATCACAGGTGTGCCCTAATATGCCCAGCTATTAAATGTTCACACACACGTACACAGTAGCACACTCATATAGAGATCACTGAAACAGGAACAGGATATGTTTAGTACTTTGGTTGTGGTGATGGTATTCCATACACATGCATATGTCCAAAAGCATCAAAACATGCATGTTAAACAGACACCGTGTTTCTTCTTGTAAAGCAAAGCCTTCTCTAACCCATACTGGCTTTGAAGTCCAGACTTCCTGCCTGTGCAGCTCTCAAGTGCTGGGATTACAGATCTGTGACACTCTCCGCTCTTCTTTCTGTTAAAGATTAATTTAAAAATTATTTTATGAAAATGGATGTTGTGCCTGAATTAAGTTTGTACCATGCAGTGCCTGCCGAGGCCAGAAGAGGGTGTCAGATCACCTGAAACGAGTTAGAGATGGTTCTGAGCCACCACGTGGGCACTGAGAATCAACTCTGGGTTCTTGGAAGTCTCTTGACTGCTGAGCCGTGTCTCCAGCAACCCCTCCCACCCCAACCCCACCCCCCCGCCTCCACCCTGCTTTTTTTTTTTTTTTGAGACAGGGTTTCTCTATGTTGCTCACGACTGGCCTGGAACTTGCTATGTAGATCAGGCTGGCATGGAACTCACCAAGACCACCAGCCTTTGCATCCCAAATGCCAGGATTAAAGGCATGTGCCGTCACAGTCTGCGTCCCTCCATTCCTCTCAGTGAGCAATTCCCATGTGACTGAGCGCAAGCTGTGAGTTGCCTTCCACATTCAGGACTCTCTGAGGACTTGTCCTCCTGTGGTAGGATGGAAGAGGAGAGCTGAGGGACGAGAAACGTGTCAGGGAGAGTTGGTCTGTCCTGTCAATCTGTCCTTTGGAAAAGGGAGGGAAAGCCAGGCTTGAGACTGTCTGCCAGTCCTAGGCCCTACTCACTGCCTTACAGGAGGCCATACTAGTATGTATTATTCCAGGTCAAAAATCCCTCCCTTTAATAACTATTGTGTGTGCACACAAGCGTCTGTGCATATGAGATAGAAAAAAAAAAGATGAAGAGTAAAATGTAGGTCTCTCATCAAGTAAAAGGAGGGAAAATTATGAGTACAAAACTAAGACCAGGACTTTGGCAAGGGACTCAACATCAAGGAGCCCAGGCGTTTTCAACTCCTCTGTTACAGGTGAAATAGATTTGGAGGTAATCGTAAGGCTATTCTTCCTACTTTGCAGGCCTCAGGTATTAGGGGTGCATATGGCCCCCCTTGCATCAAGGTCTGGACTGTCACAGCTTTTAGCAAAAAGGAATAGAAATATTCCTTTTAATAAAGGAAAGCCTTCTGTAGGCTCACACTCCCTGCCAGACACCATAAAGACAAGGCCTCTATAAGAGAGGGTGCTATGGAAGGGCACAGGGCCGCTGGGGGGAAAGTCTCTTGTCCAGATTGGTTCCCTCACACTAGCTGACCTATGAACTTGGGACTCCATGACATCAAGTATATGACCCTTCCAAAGCCAAGCCATATAGATACAGGTTGGTGGAACGAACAAATGACCCAGGGACCCGGTATGTGAGTGAATGGGAAAGAAAGTGAGCTACTGAAGGAGCGGTTGAGCACAGCAATGCTGAAGAAGGCAAACCGAGAACTCAAGCAGTACCGAGTGCTGTCCGTGTGCAGGTGCTATGCCCGACATCACAGAGACCAGCAGTGAGCGAGGCAGAGGCAGTTCCTGCGGGCATTGAGTTTCGTGCCTAGTGGGGAAGCCAGATGTGTGCGCTAGGAAAGGAGGAGCCAGGAGGATGCTGAGGGCTTACAGGTGACCTTCACCTGTTTAGGGAACCTACACGGGTCAAGATTTAAATGGTAGCTTGGGTGGGAAATGGAAGAGAGGAGCCCGACCTGCAATGGTGGAGTGGAAAGAGAGGAGGGGGCTTTAAGGAGGGCCATGCAGGGTGATGTAGAAGACCCCTTTAGGTTCTGCTAACAACTGGGAGCTCTGTCTAGGGACAGCCGGAAGCCATAGTTTATCCGTGGGTGGTGGCATAGAGAAAGTCTTGGTCTCTCTCGCCCTGACATGACTTTTTGTCTTTCTAGGGGCCTGCTCCTGCTTAAGAACACCATGTTGTCAGGTGAGCTGCTCTTAGAGAGCCTATGGGGGGGGGGTGACCGAGAGGCGGGACCAGGCGCCAGAGGACTGGAATTTACCCACGGTTAGATTGTTGGGCAAGTAGGTTCCATTTTGGTGACTGTTGTATGTTCTCTTGCCAGGCTGTAGGATGGATGCTCTTACCTTTGAGACTCTAGGCTGTGACCACATGCAGAGTAGTTCTAATGACTTAGAGGTCTGTCCCAAGACTCAGGGCTCCATGTTGGTGAACTGAGGTCACATGGGGTTGGCTGAGAATTGGATAATCCATAACAAAGTCTCTCATTCTTGTTCCACCTGTAAGTGGGAGAGATTGCTCATTGGCCCATTTATTATAACTGACTTGTGTGCTTGGCACTGTCTGGGAGTTAGAGATGCTCCGGGATCCAGAATACCCCCAGTTCCCTCCTCCTCTCATCTCCTCTTTCTTTCTCTTCCCATTCTCTCATTTCCTCCTCTCTTTTCCTTGCTTCTGTCCAGTTCTTTCTTACTTACATTTTTGAAGGCAGGATCTTACTAACAGCCCAGGCTGGCCTTGGACTATCCTTCTGCCTCAGCCTCCCAAATGCTGGGGATACAGGTGGGAACCACCATATCTGGCTAGAATCACTGCAGCTCTTGACACCCAGAGTTTGTCTCTAACAGGGTTCAGTCAGTCATTAGTATGAAGGGGGATCAGGACAAGGGTAGGAGAGCTGAGCTTGGTAAGGGATAGTGGGAGGTACCAAGCCAAAGGCCATGCATGTGTTTAGGACATGAGATGGTAGGGAACAGGATGTGGTCAGGAGGTCAGTACCCATGCCATGGAATGAAGAGAGTGGAAGGGGATTGATTCAGTGTGATGGAGCTATGAAGGGGGGATGGTAGCAAGAGGCCCTCCTCTATGCTGGGCCGAGGGTGGGTGCTAGCAGCTGTGTTCATCTTCTCTCCCAGGAGTGCTGCAGGGAGCCCCACTGTCAGCAGCTGGAGAAAAGGGACAGTGGCCTTGAGAGGCCTCCAGACTGGAAATGGCCCTGAGTCAGGGCACTAGTCTCATTCTCCATGAAGACCCTGAGAAGACGCCAAGTTCTAACTCCTGTGAGGTTCCAGGAATTATGTCCAGCACCACACCTAGGCCCACCCCAGACCTGCCCCTGGCTTCTCCCCCAGCACATGGCTTACCTCTCACTCCGACCCTTCATCCAACTCTGAGTCCTGACCTAGAGGGGGTCTCTGACCCAGTGTCTAATGACATCCCCAGCCCCAGTGCCAGTGGGGCCACGACTCCATCCTCCATCCAGATCAACACTGTGGACGCTGCTGACCAGAGTTTGAGCCACACTCCTGGGTCCGACTCTGCAGGGACTCTCTGCCCAGACTCACAACCAGTTCACAGCCCCAGCTCTACCCAGGCCACTGTTTTGAGTCCAGAGACTTCTTCTAGGCCAGGCTCTGAGGATGCCTCCAAGTCTCTCTCAAGAAAGGTTTTTGGTTTGGGTCAGAGTAACTCTAATCTTTCCAGGCCTGAACCAAACCTATATATAAGGGCTCTTTCCAGAGAAGCCTTGGTCCGGAGTAGTCATAACATCTCCAGGCAGGGCTCACAGGTGCCTCTTCTTCTCCCCTCTAACACTTCTTTGGACCGTCTGCACTCTGGGAACATCTCTAAGCTAAACCCGGGCATAACTCCAAACTCAAACGAGGCCACCACGTTGACTTCACACACCATTTTTGCATCCATTTCTAAAGAGGCCTTGAGTGCATCCTGGAACACAGGCTCCAAGGGGTCCATCAATGTGACTTCCAACAGCCAACCCAAGTCTGGTGTAAATGTGACAATCACTCACGCTTCACACGTCAGCCTGATTCCTGGTTCCAGCGAAGGTCTCAGCCTGCACTCGAGTACCAGAATACCCAGCTCCACTCTCTCTCCATCTTCCTGCATGACGCTGATCATGGGCTCTGAGTCCCTGAGCATGGACTCCAGCTTTGTGGTGACCGACTCCTCCACCCTGACCCTGAGCAGCCATCAGGATTATTCTGAAGACAACAGCATCCGCACCATGCCCCTGGAGGAGAACCTGGGAAAGTGGGACAGCCTGCAGGGTGTCACGGTTTTCCGAAGTCCCCCCGAGGGTGAGTAAGGAAGAGGAGCTAGCCTAGAAGGACTGTGTATTCAGAACCACAAGGCAGGGAGGGCAGTGGAGAGGAATAAGGAAGCATATGGCAGTTGTAGCACAGTGGTGATCACCAGGCTCCTTAACCAGCATTTTGACCAACCGCATGACTTGGTAGCTACTCAGCCTTCTTGGGTGTCAATTTCTTTAACTGTAATATGATAATCCTTCCCCCTTTTTGGACAGTCTCAATATGTAGCTCTGACTGGCTTGGAACTCATTATATAGATCAGGCTGACCTCGAACTCACAGAGATGCCCTGCTTCTGTATCTTCAGTGCTGGGATCAAATATGTGTGCCCCTGGGCAATGATCCTTCCATTCTATCTAAATCCTGAGCACACCCACTAGTCACATGCCCCATTTAAAATGTCTTCCATTTTCTGTATAAGGGTCAGCCCTTACTCCCTAGGATGAAGTTTGACTGGAGGAGCAGGGAAACTCTGAGTTCAGCTCTATTGCTTCTGTATAGATTTGAGGAGTCCGCTCAGGCCCTGACCTTGGAGCCTACACCTCCCTGCTGATATGCAGGACATCTGTGATATATAATCCCTCAGTTGGTATTTCCCTCATATTTTGTGGAGACAGGGTCTCATGTGGCCCACACTGGTCTTAAACTTGTTGCATACTGGAGGATAAACCTGAGCTCCTGGATTTAAAGTGGAGAGATTACAGATGTGTGCCACCACATCTGGATCAATCAATATTTCTTTTTTTTTGTTTCTGCACCAGTGCCATATTGTGATGTGATGTGTGTGTGTGTGTGTGTGTGTGTGTGTGAACATGTGTGTGTACAGAGATCAACCTCAGGTATCACTCCTTTAAGCAATTCACTTCATGTTTTGAGACCACCAGGGTCCCTTGACCTGAAGCTCACTGAGTAGGCAAGAGGCTGGCTGGCTAGGCAGCCCCAGGGATTAACCTGTTTTCAACTCCCCAGCGCTGAGATTATAAACACAAACTACCATATCCACTTTTTACATGGTCCTGAGGATCAAGCCAGGTCCTCATGGTTGTACAACAAACACTTATTGACTAAGCAACCTCCCCAAACCCCATATTGTGATTTGAAAAAATTATGACTTCTAGGCATGGTGGCACAAGGCTGTGATCCTGGTACTTAAGAGATGAAGGTGGAGAGAGCAGGAATATGTGGCTGGCCTGGGTTATATAGCAAGTTCAGGACCAGCCTGTGTTATGAGACTGTCTCATCAGAGTAAAAAGCAAGCAAACAAACCCACGGCTTTGGAACTATGCATGCATACCTACTAGGGTGAGAAACCCGTCTTAAAACCCCACTCAGATTCACTAGCCATTAGCAAATCTTCACGCTTCCAAACACTTTCCTTATTACTATTGTTACTTTGAGACAAGGTCTTGCTGTGTAGTTCATGCCGGCTTCAAACTTGCAAGGCTCTGTCTTCCAGATGTGGGATCATAGGAGATTGCAAGCTTCACCTGGGCCTTGAAGACTTTATTTTAAACTGACTAATATGTTTTTGATACTAAGGATTGAACCCAGAGCCTTGGGCATATTGAGCTAGTGTCCTGCTACTGAGCTACATCCCCCAGTCTGTACGCTTTAGACAAGTGGAGTTACATAACTTGTGGCCTTCTGTGATTGGTTCGTTTCACACAGCAAAGCATTTTCACGTTGTGTTTACCCTGCAGCATGGACAGGCACTTTATTCTTGTGTCTGGAAAGTATTCTCTTGTATGGATACCTCATTCTGCTTATATCTGTTAGTTACTAGTTATTATTATTATTATGATGATGATGATGATGGTGGTGGTGATAATGTTTACCTCATATTGGGTCATTTTTACTCTTTGGAATCACAGAACTAATGTAACTGATCCTTGATTGAGCAGTAATAGTAAAGTTGAACCTTACTATGTAGCTCAGACTACACTTCAATTCTCAGTCTTCCTGCCTCAGTTTCCCCACTGCCACTATGCCCATATGAAGATTTGTTCTTGGCTGAATATAGGAGGAGCATGGAGGAAGGCTTACATATCAGCTTCTTGACTTGTTAACCATGGAGAAGTCATAGATACAGAGTCAGAGAGATGAGAGGAGAGATGAGCTGAAGAAGGGAGAAATAGTCACATCTTTTCCGAGAATCAATGAAATGATTCTAGGAAAATGGCTGGGAATTTCTTTTTCCTCCTTTTTACTATTTTCCTGGATGCTCTTGTGGCAGTTATGAACTGTCATGGTAGTGATGGGTGTGTGCACACATGACATCAAGGGTTAGCATGAAGGTGGGATCGTTACAGAGTTGGGGGTTATATGGAAGTTGCATTTCAACTCTTCGGCTGGTTCACCTGGAGAGACGGCTGGCCCACAGACATCAACCAAAGATAAGCAAGTTCAGGGCAAGATAGAAGTTCAGCTGAGTCACCTGAGTCACCTAGTATTTGGTTTCTCTGTCTCTGTCTCTGTCTCTTCTCTTTCTCCATCTCTCTTTCTCTTTACAGACAGGGCGTTGTTTGTACCCCAGACTAGCTTTGAGCTTCCTTGAACTTCTGACCCTTCTGCCCCCCCCTCTGGAATTTGGGGATCACATACATAGACCAGCATGTCTGGTTTTATAGGATGGGGATCATACTCAGGGTTTTGTGCATGTGAGCGAAGCATCCTTCCAGCAGAGACACACCCTCATGCTTGTGTTGGATATTTTATTTTTTAAAGTTACATTGATTGATTGGTTGGTTGGTGTGTGTGTGCGCGCGCGTGCGCCCCATAGTGTGTAAGTCAGAGGATAACTGGCAGGAGTCAGTTCTCTCTATCATGTGGGACCCTGAATCTAACTCAGACCATCAGGTTTGGAGGCAAGTACCTTTACCAGAGGAGTCATCCATGGGTTCTCTTCTGGTTGTTTTAAATAATGCTGCCATTGCCAGAGTTAGGTAGGGCAAAAGCCCCCCTCCAGGAAGTCCTGACAGTGTCATGACACGTTCCCTAGAAAGTCCAAGGTGAGCAGCAATGGAGGCAAAAGGGAGCTTTCTTTGCAAGGAGCCCTCCGGGGATCCTGGAGGACTCACATCCTGCTACTTGTCCTGCGGCCACTGTCCATGGTCTCTGTGTTACACAGGGAAGGGAAACAAAGCTTAGGGTTAGGAGAGCTGGGGACTCCCATGGCGGTGGGTGATCCAGGTCCGGTTGGTAGTTACTTCTTATCTCACTGGCCATGCAGAGGATTTGCTGGTGCTCCGGAAACTCCCCTGGTGTGTGTGGGGTTGTTTGAGTCTCTTCAGATCTTCACCAGGCCTGGAGTTCCCGGGTACTAAGGTAACCATAGGGAAGAGAGACCCAGGAGAGCCCAGCAGGAGGAAAAGTGGAAACAATATGGAGCTCCCTAGGTCAGTGACCAACCAGGTAGCAGAGTCCGTGGCTATGGGAGGTGTGTCTGGCAAGTAGAGGAGGAAAGGGTTTATTTAGCTTACACTTCCACATTGCTGTTCATCACTGAAGGAAGTCAGGACAGGAACTCAAACAGGGCAGGAGCTGATGCTGGCTTGCTCAGCCTGCTTTCTTATAAAACCCGGGACCACCAGCCCAGGGATGGCCCCACCCACAAGGGGCTGGGCCCTCCCCCACTGGTCACTAATTGAGAAAATGCCCTGCAGCTGGATCTCATGGAGGCATGTCCTCAGCTGAGGCTCTTTCCTCTCTGATGACTCTTGCTTGTGTCAAGTTGACACACAAGGTCAGCCAGTACACTCACAACAACAGCTAATTTCCAGGATGGGGGATGGCATCTGATGTTGAGGGTCTTTTGATATGTTGACTGGCCATTGGTATGTCTTCTCCAGAGAAATGTCTATTCCAGATCCTTTGTCCACATTGTGCTTTCTCCTCACTCCCTCTGTCCTCCCTCCTCCCCTTGTTCTCTGAGACAGGCTCTTGATTTGTAGCCCAGGCTAACTTGAAATTCACTAGGTAGTCTTAATTGGTCTTAGACTTGCAGCAATCCTCCTGCATCAGGCCTACCGAATGCTAGGATTACAAGCATGAGCCACTATGCCTAGTTTATTTATTTATTTTTAATTTAAAGGTGATAGAACACTTGAATAGCGTGTATAAGACCTGGGGTTCTTCATTCAGAGGGGGTGGGAGGGTGTGTGTGTGTGTGTGTGTGTGTGTGTGTGTGTGTGTGTGTGAGAGAGAGAGAGAGAGAGAGAGAGAGAGAGAGAGAGAGAGAGAGAGAAGAGAGAGAGAGAAGAGAGATTTTATACATGATCTTGCTATGTAGCCCAGGTTAGCTTGGAAGTCATGACCCTTCTGTCTTAGCCTCTTGAGTGCTGGGATTCCAATTGTGTGCTACTATGCCTGACTCTCTGTTCACTTTTATTAGGTATATCTACAACAATGTGGTCATAGATTGGGCACAAATGAAATGTGTGTGCTTGTTGTATGTGTGTTTTAGTATGTGTGTGTTTATGTGGAAGGTGTTCATGTGTGTTATATGTATGTGTTCGTGTGTGTGTGTGTGTGTGTGTGTGTGTGTGTGAGATCCTCATGTTTGTATGGAAGGCACTAACCTAAATGAATCATCTCCCCAGCTCTTTTACCATTATTTTTGGTTTTGGGTTTTGTGTACATGTGCATATGTGGTAAATGTGTATGTGTGTGCCTGTTCACATGTGTGTGGGTACACATGCATTTTGATGGCTGAGACTGGCATCGGGAGTCTTTCTTGATTGCTTTTTATCTTATTGATTAAATCAGGGTCTCTAGGTTGAACACAGAGGTTGCTTATACAGCCAATCTAGCTAATCAACTCAATCCAGGGATCTCCTCTCCTCCATCTGAGACTAGGATTACTGGCAGGCAACCATATTCTTCCTGTATGGATGTGGGCACTAGGGATCGGAACCCAGCAAGTGCTCTATCTGTGAAGCCATCTCCAGCCCCTTAATGTGTTTTAAACAATTTTTAAAAAGCTTATAGAAGGGCTGGAGAGATGGCTCAGTAGTTAAGAGCACTGACTGCTCTTCCAGAGGTCTTGAGCTTAATTCCCAGCAACCACATGGTGATTCGCAACCATCTGTAATGGGATCCAATGCCCTCTTGTGTTGTCTCTGAAGAGAGCCACCATGTACTCATACATAAAATAAATAAATTAAAAAAAATAGACTTACACAGTCAAAGGTACATCAATAAAATCTTCTCCTGAATCACTTGTTAGTAAGCTGCCAAATGACACCCATCACCCCTAAATGTTCAGCACGTTTCTTACCAAAACACACAAAATGTCATCACCATAAACAAGGCATTAATATCGATGTCACTCCTCTTGTTCTCCCACTTCCCAGTGTACTCTTAGCCCAGCTTCCAGTTCACAGTCTCGTCATCCTTTCTCCCTGGTCCTCCTTGCCTTTCATTTCTTTGATGTACATAAGGTTGTGGCTAGCTCTTCCTAGGATGCTGGTCCTCAAAATGACATCCAGGTCCTGGGGTAGGTCATCATCCTATTGGAAGAAATAACAGGGCAGCATGCTGGCTTTTCTCACTTCGCCCCCTCTGGCAGCTCATGGTTTTGATTCCTAATGGATGCTCACCTCTGAGAAGCAGGCTGCCTCTGGCTCTCCACAAGAGAGCCTTTGGTTTTCCCTTTAAATATCTTGTGGTGAGGGACTTTGGAAACATAATTATCCTGCTCCTTCAAACTTTCAACGCATGCATGAGTTTATTTGTGTCATCTGCTAGTTTAAGGACTGCAAACCAGTTGCTATCATTAGTTCTGTGGATAAGATTTCCTTAGTTTGACCAGCAGAACTTCCTACAGGTAAACATGCATCTTCCTCCAACACACCCCATTCATCTGAGCTCTCTTCCTAGTTCTCTGGGGCTAGATGTCCCAGGCTCATCCCAGTCTTTCCTGGATCCCGCCATTTCCCCAGGAGCCTTGTTGGTTTCAGCAGAGGATAGCGTTTAGAAGCCAATGTCCTGGACCAGTTGTGTCCTCTTCCCCCTTGGCTCAGCCCTCCAGTAGCCTCTGGAAGTTCAGGCATGATCCTCTTTGAGTCCCAGCTTCCCACATCCTGGTGGCTTTAACCTCAGACAGAAAGAGATCTGTTTTCCCTCACTGTCCCTTTAAACAGAAGGCTTTTATTGACCCTCCTCAGCTAAGTACCCATCACTGGTCCTGTTGCGGTAGTTAGAGGCCAAGCTTTGGTTGCAGACCCATCCATCATCCCTCTTTGAAAAGGAAGATGGGTGAGGTTTTACCTAAATGCTTGGAATTGGGACCCACAGGGAAGACAGGTGCTCTTTCACTCAAAGCAGGGGATGAACCAGGAATGACAAAGCAGTCGTCAGTCTGTAACAAGTGTCTGTGGATGGGACAAGTCCTGAAGGGTAGGAGCAAGCTCCCTCGTACCCTGGAGGCCAGGAGAGGCCTCTGTGTGGAACAGCAGGCAAAGTGAGGCCCTAAAATGGGTCCTTAGGGAACAGGGGCAAGGAATAACAGCCGGGGTCGAGAAAACACCCGACCAGAAGCTTGCCTGGAACTGGACAGAGACCAGTGTAGACAGAGTGGAGGATGGAGGAGAGAGAGAGAGAGAGAGAGAGAGAGAGAGAGAGAGAGAGAGAGAGAGAGAGAGAGAGAGAGAGGAGAGAGAGAGAGAAGGAGATAAAGCTGGGGAGATGGACAGGGAGCCCGCCCAGGCAGCGCCACGATAGCACGAATGATTAATGTGAGGCGTTTCATTGAAGGCTTTGGGGGGCGGGGTGACACAAGCTGATTTACATTTTCCCAAGCTTTGTTGGTTTGTTGAGGCGTAAGGATTGGAGCCACCCAGTGGGGAGGAGAAATGGGAATATGGCACCATGAGGACACCATGTCTACTCTGTCGTCTTTCCCTGAACCTGTGGCATGTGTGCAGGAACCTCAGAAGATGTGACGGTCAACGAGTCAGAGAAGAGAGACAATGACAACAAAAGAGCTCTGGTAATGCTCAACTCCCGGGCCTCCCCTCCCCTCCACTCCCCTCCCCCGCTTTTCAGACAGAGACTTGGTAGAGCAGGCTGGCATCAAGCTTGTAGCAATCCCCCTGTCTCTACCTCCTGACTGGTGAGACAACAGGTTTGTGTCACCACACCCAGGCCACAGCCTACTTTCCTGGGCTAGTCTGGTCCACCGGTCTTCTGCAGCTCCTCTTCTTCCCGGGAACTCAGAGCTGTCCAATGTCCTGAGTGCTCGCCAGCTCCCCTTGTTACCCATTCACCTCCATCGTAATTTACTTTGCATCCCTGCGATACCTGACGGAACAGTTTAAGGGAGGAAAGGTTTATTTTGGCTCGCGGTTTTACAGGGTTTTTCGACATCATCACAATGGAGAAGGCAGGACAGAGCAGACCTGTTTATGGCAGTGGGTGTGACAGAAACCAAGCATCCAGGAGAACAGGAAGCGGTGATAATGAGGCAGGAAGTGAACCATGTCCCGTTGACTGATTTCTGCCATTCAGACCCTACCTCCTAAAGGATCCACAGCCTCTCCTAAGCATCACCAACTGGGGACGGAACATTCCAAACAGGAGCACGAGGGAGACATTTCAGATTCCAATCACAGCAGTCTCTCCCACTAGAGTCTTCCTTCCATAAGCCAGGAATCTTTTTCTAATAGCATAGCCTTAAGCAGAGGAGTGCTTGGCACATAGTAGGTTCTGAATAAACACATTTAATAACCGAGGGACTTGTGGGAGGGGATCTAGAAGGTACAGAAAGGCTAGCAATAGCTTTACTGAGTAAAGATAAAGTCTAACCCAGGTCTGGGCTGCACAACAGAGAAGGCCAGACAAGGCAGACACAAGCATGACCCAAACGCAGATGTGGTGGGATGAGCCGGGGAGTCAGGAGCAGTTTCCTCATCTGTAGAATGGGCTTAGTGGAGTTGAAGTGGGGACCTTTCAGACGCGAGCTCGGTGCCAGAACAGGGAAGGCAATGACTGCCTCCATTCAGCATCCTGACAAGGCCCTACACTGTGCTGGATACTAATCCCAACTGCAAGCACAGAATAGCATCCCGACATTTCAGTCTGGAGAAATAGGCCTTTATCCCCTTATTCTTGTTACTCAGAACTCAGCCTGACTGTCCACTGACATGAACAGCTGTCCCTGGCTAGTCATTCTAGATTGGCACCCTTCCCCCTTTCTGAACCTCGATTAATAACCCATCGCAGCTCAGTTCAGTCGGTGCTGGGAGAGGGGTAAGGATTCAAGGGGTCGCCTTCTCCTGCCCACAGTCTGACTGGGCTCAGCCGGATGCTGCATCTGCTCTACATTGGACAGGCAGACAGATCACTTTGGAGGCTGAAACTCAATTGTCCCTGGCTTGCCAGGCTCCCTCTCTGCATGGGCTCATTCTTCCTTAGTCTAGCCTGGGTTTCTTTCTGGCATGGTGTCTGGGTTCCAAAAAGGGAAAGTATGTTCTGGGACAAACCCAGACGTACATTCTTTCTACAACAATTTGGTGGCCGGAGCTGAAGGAGATTCTGTCCACTGATAGTATACCTGCAAAAGAACTTGTGACTGGAATTAGCCTTCCACAGTCTGCATCAGCTCAAGATGGTTCTTTTTTTCTTTTTCCTTCACTGTGTAATGTTAAGCAATTCATTTCGTGGGGTCTAGTCTTCCTCCTTAAAATGATGGGAATCAATGGATTGACACAGGCTAATGTGCTCTCTCAAGCAAGCAGAATACCTTCATCTGACTAGACTTGACTAAAAGGCTGAGAATTGTTACTGATGGTAGGATTTCAGGTTGAGGTGTATGGACCCTTTCTGTCCTTCCTGAGTTGATTAGTGAGGGAGAGGTGCTTTATAGCCCTTCACATCTCCTCCTCCAAATGCAGATTGCAGGAGCCATCCTTCCCACCTGACCATCACCCCCTGCAGAAACATGTCCCTTTTCTTGGGCTGTGATAGTTTTGATTGTCAGTTTGATATAATCAAAAATCATATGAGAAGAAAGTTTCAAAGAGAGATTGCCTAGGTCCCATGCATATGTCTGTGAGAGATTATCTTGATATCACTTGTGTCATACATCCCCACCCCCTGTGGGTAGTGTCATTCCCTAAGCAAGAGATCCTGAACTGTCCCAAGAACAGAAAAAGTGATCCGAGGGCCTGACTACATGCATTCTTGGCTCTCTGCTCCTAGACTATGGATGTCACGTGACCACTGGTCTAAAGCTTCCATCCACTATGTAGGGTTTCCTTATGTAGCCCTTTCTATCCTGAAACTCACTATGTAGACCAAGCTGAGTTCAACTCACAGAGATCCTCCTGCCTCTGCCTCCGAAGTGCTGGGATTACAGGTGTGCCCCCACTATGCCAGGTTTTGTTGGGGTGTTTTAAGACAGCAACAGGAAACCAAACCTAGACACAGGGCAATGCCAGGGTTGGGTGGCTAGAGAAGAGCTACCTTGGTGGGCTGTAGGTGTTGGGTGGCTAGAAGGTGCCACATACGCTGCCTAAGGGGAGGTCAGGACTCAATGATGTTCTCACTGAGTGGTTCTGCTTCCCACTGGCCTGAAGGTAGAGAACATTATCACTTACCAGAAGAACCAGGACATGGTGGAAATGAAAGGAGAAAAGGAGACAACCGTGAAGATGATGATGGTAGGAGGCTGTAGGTGGGACTGGGGTGGAGTTCTGAGGGTGATAGCTGGGGTGAGTTGGGAAGAGGACAGGGACAGGAACAGGAGGCAGGCACTTTGGGCTCAGTTCTACCCACCTCTCACTGCCCACATGTGATAAGAGGAAGTATGGACAAGTTATTTCCCTTCTCTGAACCCCACTCTTCTCATCTTAAATATGGGTGTGCTTCTGCCTGCATCTTTGCTTGTGGGAGGACACAACCCAGTGGCTAGTCCATTGTGAAGTCTGCAGCTGCGAACAGTTATCATTAACCCATTCCCTCACCTCTCCCTGCAGAAACCCCTCTTGATGGGCAACTTCAGAGGATTCCCTAAGACAATCTCCTCTTAGTTACTCATTAGGAGGAACTGGGCACTGATAACCATGGAGGATTACATAGTTATATTCAGTTTGTGATCCTTTAAGAGAGAGAAAGCAGTTAAGGGACTAGCTCAAACAGCAGCATTTGCCTCACAAGAAAAACTTCCTGAGTTTGAACCCCAGAACACACATGAAAAACAGTCATGGTGACACACATTCATAATCCCAGTGTTGAGGAGAGACATACAGGCTCTCTGGCCAATCAGACTAGCCCAACTGATCAGCTTTGGATCCTAGTGAGAGAGAGAGAGAGAGCCCTTGCTTCAAAAATCAAGGTTCATAGCTCCTGAATAATGATACCCTCGGGCTTCTGCATACATGTGCACGTGAACACACAAGCACACATGTGCGTGCGTGCACACATACACACACACCTTGCATACACATCTGCCCATACATGTTACATAAAAAAGGAGAAAGTTCTGTCCTTTGATATATTTAACTTTAACTAGCATTAGTTGAACACCTATTGTGTGTAGGTATTAGATATGAAGTGAAAAATAGGACATTTGAAGAATTTGATTGGACAGCTTTCAAAGGCCATGCCTAGTGCTTCTTTTTTTTTTTTAGGTTTTCTTTTTTTTTTTAAAGTTTTATTTATTTATTATATGTAAGTACACTGTAACTATCTTCAGACACTCCAGAAGAGGGCGTCAGATCTCATTACGGATGGTTGTGAGCCACCATATTGTTGCTGGGATTTGAACTCAGGACCTTCGAAAGAGCAGTCAGTGCTCTTAACCGCTGAGCCATCTCTCCAGCCCCAAAATCTTTCTTGTTTGTTTGTTTGTTTGTTTGTTTTTTGATTTTTTGAGGCAGGGTTTCTCTGTGTAGCCCTGACTGTCCTGGAACTCACTTTGTAGACCAGGCTGGTCTCGAACTCAGAAATCTGCCTGCCTCTGCCTCCCAAGTGCTGGGATTAAAGGCGTGCGCCACCACTGCCCCCTAGTGCTTCTTATTTGGGTCAGTTTCATGGTTTGGCTGTCAGTCACCAGAAGGGGACCGTGGGACCTATTGTCATTGTGCTCTCCATAGGGAATGCACAGATCAGGGCATAGACTGTTTTGAGTGGTCTTGAACTGAGGGCTTGACATTGATCTGGGCAGAAAGCTGACTCTTCTACCTGTCCAGTGGGGGAATGTGCCCAGGCCAAGGTCCTGCATAGTCTTCTGTCAGAGTCTGGAAGTCAGCCACAGCTGGCTCTCACTGGCTCTGTGGTCCCCATCCAGAGACAGATTCAGGAGGAGCCGCTGGATTCCCTTTTGAGTCCTGCTCGGCAGCAGGCCATGGAGATCCTGGCACAGCTGAGGTATCCCTGTTCTTTCTCTCTCTCCTCCCAGCTTTGCCCCTTCTCACATGCCTTTCCACTCCGAGCCTTTCCCTCTCCCCCTGCCCAGTCTCAGTGGAATGTGTTACTTCCACACCCAGTGCTCACACCTCAGCTTGACCTGTGGATCTAATCCCGGGTGACCCACCTAAGTCAGGTGTCCTCTTCCCTCCCTGCATCCTCGGGCCCTCCCTCGCTCCACACCTGGTACCCTGTCTCTCCCAGTCACACCAAGCCCATCCTGAGTGTGCGGGAGAGGGTGGAGCTGGTCAGCACCTGCGTGCGGAGCGTGTTCTCACTACCCTCGGTGCAGGCCATGCAGGAGAAGGACGAGTCCGAGGCAGATGTCATCCAGGTAAGCTGGGCCCTCCTCGTGGATCTTTAGGTTTGGGGACATCCTCAGAAGGGACAAGTCTCAGGGATGGGTGGGGGCTTTCTATAGACAGTCTCCCCTACTCCTTGGCTGAGTGGCCCAGAGCAGCTCACCTCACCTGTGCCAGTCTGAACAGACGCTTGATAGCTATTCAGCCGAAGAGTGAACTATTGCAGTAATGGCTCCCTTAGAAGTGCCCTGTCCTGGGTCAGGGATATAGACAGATGGTGTAAGGCCATAGGAAGTGGGCAGGTTGGAGGGTCATACTGAGGACTGTGCTATATGGAAGAAGACTGGGGGAAACTGGGCAGAGACCTGGAGAACAGAGCCTCAAAGGGGGTCTAAACCTCTGCAGAATTATTCCTGGAGGTATCAGAGCAGGAATCCTTAGGTATAAGATTCAAGGAGCGCTAGGGTCAAGCAGAAGGTTGAATGAGATGGGCTCCAGCTGTTCAGCTACTCTTCCTCTCAGCAGGTATTAGCCATGTTCCCCTCCAAATCACGACGGCAGTCTTGCAGTAGTGTGAGGTGGAAGAGATGGATGCCATCAAAGAACCAGTCAAACCCCAAATCTCCTGAGTAGTCAGTGCTACAAGCATGAATTATGGGGTCTTGAAAAGAGTATGGGATGAGGGACATTGCCTAGGGAGAATGGGGCACGCGATTTCCTGAAAGAGGGTGACAACTGCCAGGACAACAAGAAGCAATGTGACTGAAGACTGGAGGGTGGGACAGGGACTTGAGAAGTGAGCTGTAGACTGGGTAGAGGTGAGGCCACACAGACAGCCTCTGGGTTCTGGATTCTCAAGCTAATGATGAGAGGGCCAGAATCCTTGCTGTGGAAGGGACAGGCAGCCCTCTTGTAGTTACAAGTACTGCCAGCAGAGGGCAGTGGTGTCTAGCAAGCTGCTGCAGCAGGGAAGAATGGAGAGGTAGTTGGCTGTAGGGCTTGCTTGGTGGTTGTGGTGTAACCCTAAGGGCCACTGGAAACAGGAAGATTCCAGTGTAGAATCAGAAAGGGGATAGACTTGGGAAGCCCACCTAAGGAGAAGGAGGTAAGAAAGAAAGAGGGTCTTCCCAGAGCAGATTGAAACCACCACTCAGCTCACCGTGCTCATAGGCAATTTCAGGACTGTGGTGTATGGCCAAATGGGAGGAACCTGGGCAGAGGGACACGGCTTCCCTAAGGGTAACCTGGGGCTTTACATGGGCCTAGAAGGCAGCCAAGAGGCAGAACACCTTTGAGAGAAGAGCCAATTGGCCTGGCAGCTCTCCAGCCTTAGCAGCCTTTGGAGACTTGGCCTTTTAGTATTCTTTGTTCCTTGCCCTGCGACCTTGGACAAGTGTCCCTGGATTGTTAAATGAGAAAAGCAATTCAAAGACAAAGTAACAGAGGATGCTCACATTACAGGCCCTTGTCTGGCTCGGGCCAGGCAGTAAGTGCCGGGCATCTCTTTCTCCTCCCCTCTGGTAGGAAGTCCAGGGACACTAATCCCCAAGTTGTTGCTAAAGAAATCAGGTGATGCACAGAGGTGGGCCCAGAAAACAGCTTCTGTGTGTCCAAGTGCGCCCTCCTCCTAGACCCCCTGCCTGTCCCCCGGGGGTGTCTGGGGCTGGAGGCTGTGCTGGGAGCTCACAGCAGCTCTGTCCTCTTCTTTTTTTGTTTTTGGTTTTTCGAGACAGGGTTTCTCTGTGTAGCCCTGGCTGTCCTGGAACTCACTTTGTAGACCAGGCTGGCCTCGAACTCAGAAATCCTCCTGCCTCTGCCTCCCAAGTGCTGGGATTAAAGGCGTGTGCCACCACCGCCCGGCTTAGCTCTGTCCTCTTCTGTCCATAGACGCTTTACCATCAGACCTTGGATTCCTTGCAGAAACTTCTGCATGCCCTCTTTATTGAAGACCCCACTCCTGCTGGGCTAAAGAGCATCCTGGAGGTGAAGGGCATGAGGGGGCCGGGGAGGGGGAGGAAGGGAGAGGGAAGTAGGAAAATGGCTGCATACAAGTGGGAGGTGGACCCTGAAGGAGTGACGTCATCCTGAGCCAGTGTCCTGCTTCCATGTTGTATTTTATGCCATTTTTTTTTTAGTTTTTGGTGACACTAAAGATTGGACCTAAACCCTTGTACCTGCTAGGCAAGCACTCTACCTCTGAGCTACAACAGAGGCCTGTTTCTTCTTTCCTTGTTTATCTGTACACATTGTGACACTGAATTGCCCAGTACTGCCTTGAACTTTTGATCTTGTCTCCGTTTCCTGAGTTGCTGGGACCAAGTCCTTTTACAGTCTACAATTCCTCTACAGCCACCCCCCTTGCAGCTACTGTTCCTGCTCCGCCCCTTTCTGCATGGTTATCCCTGTCTCTTCTCTCTTCATTGACCCCGCCCCTTCCTTTGCTCTGAGTTCCCTTCTCAGCTCAAACCCCATCTGTCATTGATCCAGGAGGAGGAGGAGGACTGTGGCAAATTGCCTTCTTACTTTTTCTGGAAGCTTCTTGCCGATTACTGGCTTGCCTACAGACGGCAGGGACTGGCAGACAGTTGTAGCAGAATCTCTCCCTTGTCCCCTCAGCCCCTAGGGCCCTGGATGAATTCTGGGAAAGCCCATGAGCGAGCTCGGGCTGTGAACAGCAACGTTTCTGTGTTGAACCATACGCTTGTGACCCTGCCATTCTTTGTGAGTGTTCCTGGAGGGGTGGACACTCCAGTGACTTCTCAGTTGACCCGCTACTGCTGGTCAGGTCTTCTTGTTCTGTACTATGTAGCTTCAGACTCCCTCCCTGTGATTGTCACACTACAGATATCCTCGGGGTTTCCAACACTGGGTCTTCTGCTGGGGAGGCTCCTTCTTCGAATCGGGGATCCTGATGAAGAGATCGGCCGGGAGGCTCTGGATGGCATCACCATCCTCTACACCATCCTGGATCTCCAGAAACGTATGCCCAAGTCGGGTCCCTAGCCACTGCACAGCTAGGGAGGGGGGCATGGTGGTACAGTTGGGCAGTTGGCGGCAGACAGAATGGGTCAGATGGTGATTGGGAGCTGATGGGAAAAACCTATCTCTATGGAACCAGGGGCAGAGATACAAACTAGTCATTGTTTTTAATGTTTATTTGTTTCTAAGATGTGGTCTTACTATATAGCTCTGACTGGCCCCTGACTTTTAATCCTCCTGACTTAGCTTCTCAGGTACTGGGACTACAGGCATGTACTGCCCTGTGTAGACAACAAATCTATCTTGACAGAAGCTGTCCTTCAGTTAGCAAAGCTTTCCCACATTGTTCCAACCTTAATTTCTCTTTTTAATGTACCACATGCACCTAGGCATGATGGCCCTGAGGTCTTCTTCTCTTGTTGTCTTTCCTACTAGACTGTAATGCCATGAGGGTAGGCAGGATTCTCTCTTCTTTCTGAGTCTAGCCATGGGCTGGTATATGGTCTTTTGTTGTTGTTGTTTTGGTTTGGTTTGGTTTTTGGTTTTTTGAGACAGGGTTTCTCTGTGTAGCCCTGGCTGTCCTGGAACTCACTCTGTAGACCAGGCTGGTCTCAAACTCAGAAATCTGCCTGCCTCTGCCTCCCAAGTGCTAGGATTAAAGGCATGCACCACCACTGCTCCGCCTGGCATACGGTCTTATTCAGTGAGTATGCACAGGCGCTAATGAAGACCAGGTCCTACATTAGAATCTGGAGCCTATAAATGAAAGAACATCCTGAGATTAGGTTTCAGGGAGCTCATGAGATGGTATGAGCCTATGGTTCCCAGGGCTACCCAGTCCAGCTGCCTCCAACCTCTGCCTTTCTTTCTCCTTAGTCCTGATTCTATCTCAACCAGGAAACCTTGGCTGGTTTCTTAGTTTCTCCTGACTCTGGAGGCAGAAGGCCTGTATATCAGACCTGGCTTTGGCTCTCCTCTTTCCCAGTGGAGCGACCTCTTCTGTACACTTGTCTGTAGATTTCTTCATCTGGACAGGATTAGGGTAGAGTGTAATTCATAGCTTTTTGAAATACTTAATGGTATTCCTCATACAAGTTCATGGGAAGAGACCAGCTCATGGTCATAGGCACTTGTCAAATAGAACTCTCTTCTCTTTGTGTCCCCTACTTTCTGGGATATGTCTGGGGTCCCTTATCTTTCTCATTTCTAGCATTTGGGTCAATGTTTCCTAAGAGACTCCTCCATTGGCCTGGAGGCATTCACGGCTCTTAAATGGCGGTCGAAATGTGGGCTACAATGTTGATCAGTCTTAGGACAGTGAGAGTATAGTCCAAAGTCGGGCTCCCAAAGGTGCCTGAAAGTGTGGTACACCCAGATTAATTTACTCCACATTCAAGGGACCCTGAGTCATTTGTAATGTTTTTGAGTGGGATTTGCCTTGCTGCTATTGAGGGTGAGCTGAGTGACTGGCATTCTTTGGGAGAGCCCCAGGCCACATGAAGCTGGAGGAGGAGGAGGAGGAGGGCACTAGCTTGGGTTGGCCATCTGTGGAAAGTGACTGGAGCTGGCTCTGCCTGTTCACAGAGTGCCAGTTCCCTTCCTGCCACCAGAGCACGCTCTGTGTGCCCACACTGCCTTGGTGAGCCTTTCTCAGGCCCACGCTTTGTGTGGGCCCAGGCGGGACCCAGGCCTGACTCTGATGCAGGCATAGTCCCTAAATGTGTTTCCTTCCACAGATGGCCCAGAGGCCCTCCAGGTACCAGGTCCTGCTCTAGATCTGGGGACACAGCTTTGAAAAGAGATTCATTAGGCACCCCTCCCTTTGGCTTACCTTCTCGTTGTCAAGAGACAGACAATAGGCAAAAACAAACAAGGAAAGCTCTGAGGAAGTCAGATGATTCGCTCTGAGGGGACAGGCAGACATTGTCAAATGCTCTCGCCAGTGCCAGGCCTGATGGCACGTGCCAGCAATCCCAGCACTGGATCGGAAGCATGAGGCCGTGCTGGACTAGAGACCCTGCCTCTAAAAACAAGTAATACAGGCTAGACATGGTAGCGCACACCCACCCTCAGCACTCAGAGGGCAGAGGCAGAAGGCTCAGGAGTTAAAGTCATCCTCAGATGCATAGGGAGTTTGAAGCCAGCCTGGATTATGCGAGCCTCTGTATATACACAAAACCAAACAAAAGCAACAATAAAAATATGGCCACCAACACAACAGCATCTCAACCCAAAAATTGTATTGTAAAGCTATGGACATTCAGCAGTTACAGTGCTTGTCCAGTGTGTGCCGGGACGGAAAGTGGAGGAAGCAGGAGGAGGCTCACCTTTAATCCCAGCACCCTGGAGGAAGAGGCAGGTGGTTCTCTGTGAGTTCAGTGCCAGCCTGGTCTACAGAGTGAATTCAGACCAGTCAGGGCTACATAGTTAGAACCTAGCTTTTAAAAACAGGGGTGGGGGGGGCTCCTGCAGACCAAAATAGCAATAACAAAATGAAACAGATTATGCCTGGGGCTGAAGCAGCAGAAACTCTCGCACTGCTGGTGGAAACAGGGCTGGGAAACTGTCTCCTATATCTTGGGAGGGTGAGCCTGCGCCTACTGTGAGCCAGTGGGTTCTCTCCTGGTGCATCCCTGGCAGAAGCATCAATAGATTCACTGGGAGACATGCGATGTGTTCACAGCAGCACTGTTCAGGGGGCTGGAAGCAGCCAGAGGTGCGTGCCGAGCAGGGCAGGCATCCACGCTGCAGGCCCTCCCAGCACGGAAAGCTGCTTCACACTGAGAATGAATGAGAGCTAGGGCCGGTGCTGCAGGGAGGAACCAGACATGGGTGTGTGTGTGTGTGTGTGTGTGTGTGTGTGTGTGTGTGTGTGTAATGTTATGTGAGTCCATGAATGAAAGTCCAAAAGCTGTTTGTGTTGTCTTGACTTGGTTACTAGCTGTCTGCATATGCTCACTGTGTGAAATGGCCTGTGCTGGAGAAGTAGGCTTAGCGCACAGCTCAAAGCAAACCTTTGGTCCGGGTTCCTCAGAAGGTTCCTTCTCCCTCAGGGACCAAGAACAAGGAAGAGACCAACAAGAAGGAGCTGTATGAGAACAACAAGCGTTTCCTGGGGCCCTACAACCCTGTCAGCCCGTGCCAGAACATTCTGCGCGTCATCGCGGTGACTACCACCAGTCCCGGCCAGAACGGGAGGGAACTGGGGTTGCTACTAGGAACGTCACTAGGAAGCTCCTAGGAAGGATACCTTTTCAGCTGCACAGCCTTCCTGGGTGTCCTCCTTCCTCTTCTATGTTCTAGCCCAGTGGTTCTCAACCTGTGGGCCATGACCCCATTGGAGGGGTCACATATTCCCTGCGTATCAGATATTTACATTACAAGTCATAACAGTAGCAAAGAAATAATTTTATGGCTGGGGTCATTACAATATGAGGAACTGTGTTAAAGGGTCGCAGTGTTGGGAAGGCTGAGAACCACTGGGCTAGCCCATGACTCTTCTCCCAGGCGCATGTCAGCCAGTTCTGGATGCAGGGACCACAGATCTCCTGCTTGCTCTCCTCCTTTTCTTCCTCCTCTTCTTCCTCCTCTTCCCTGTCCTCCTCCCCCTTTTCTTCCTCCTCCTCTTCCTCTTTTCCTCCTCCTCTTCCTCCTCCTCCTCCTCCCCCTTTTCTTATTCTTCCTCCTCCTCTTCCTCCTCCTCCTCCTCCTCTTCCTCCTCTTCTTCCTCCTCCTCTTCCTAAAGCTTGTTTCAGATCCCTGGGCTCACACAATCTTCAGCCTCCCAAGCAGCTGTGGTTACAGGAGCTCCTTGGTGCCTGGCTGTCCCCCTAAGCTCCTCCAATGGCTCTAACATTTGCGCCTTAGAGAATGTGTGTGGTGCTCGGCACAGACCTTCTCTGCCAGTTAGGTGGAGTCTGTGCCTTTATATATGTCTCGGGGGATCTGCCCAACATGGCAGCATCAATACCTCTGCATCTATGTTTCAGGAATTTGGAGACTTCCTGGGGCCTCAGCAGGTAAGGGACCTGCTGCTAGCAGCCTTGGAAGGCCTGAAGGACATCTCTGAGATCCAGGGCAAGGACTCCGGCAAGATGATGCAGCTGGCTTCCGAGGTCATGCTCAGCTCAGTGCTGGAGTGGTACCGCCACAGGGCGCTGGAGGTGGTAAGGCCTCTTGGAGGCAGAGGCTGGGATATCCCCAGGCCTGGGAGAGAGCCTCATCCCCAGAAGCCTGCTTATCCTGGGATAGCCTTCCTGCCTGTGGACAGGGCTAGAGCTGAGCAGTGGGCTAGGACAGAGTATGTACCACCCCTGAGAGAACCCAGACGGTTGATAGGAGTAGGGAGGTCACTCCCAGGGAGCTGCAGGCCCCTGGCACCTCTTCCTTCCCACTTCCCTCCAGCATCGAGCCTCCTCTCCCCTGCGTTGTTGGTCCCCTCTTGTTACTCTACCCTAAGTCCTTCTCCCATCTACCCATGCACCTCATGCCTCTCTCTGCTTTTCCAATGGGCCTTCCTGCAACCTGCCCATGGCTATCTCCAGATCCCGGAAATCATGCAGGGCATCTACCTGCAACTGAACCACATCCAGGAGCCTCGGGCGCGTGAGGTGGCTCTGCTGCCCATCTCCTTCCTGGCCAGCTCCTTCATGACTGAGGTTGTGGTGGCTCTGCTCATGTGCCCCCTCCCACTGGACAGGTACCAAGCGAGGAGACTCCCATCCTATACACCTCAAAGGGTTGAGGCAGCCTTGTCCCTGGCTGAGACACTCTTTCTACCCAGAGAATCGCTCTCTTCCCCTCCCCCTCTACAGCCTGTGGTACTTAGGACAGCCAGTAACCACTTTCTCATCACCACTGTATCTGTACTGGATATCCAGAGTCCCTCATTCCTGACTCAGCCCTGTTCTACAGATGTGGAAATGAGGCTCAGGAGATGTTTCTTTATACCCACCGAGGCATTGCTAGAGCAAGGATCTAGGCTCAGGTCCAACTGACTCCAAAGCCTGGAGTTCTTTAATGGTAGCTGCTGGCGTTGGGTAGCTCATATATACCCTCTCTGCGTTTCAGTTTTCCTGTAGGAAAAACTGTTTCACAGTGTAAGCAGGCAGCTGCCTCCATGGAGGTCCGTGCCTGAGGTGGAGAGGAGGCTGGCCAGATGATGAGTGACATGTCTCTCCCATTAGCCTGTTGGACACAGCCTTTTAGCCCACCCTTTCTTTAAGTAAACGAAACAGGGAAGTGACCACTTAGGATGATTGTTTCTGAGTAAATGTGGGATCATATGCAAAACTGTGCAAAAGGGATGTGTGCTAATAGGGACAGACGTGTCAGTCAGAGCCAAGATCAGTGGGGACCCTGAGGGCCTGCTATAGAGCCTAAGAAGTTAGCCATTTTAACTGCTCTGCCCACCAGGGGGAGTCTCTCTCTCTCTCTCTCTCTCTCTCTCTCTCTCTCTCTCTCTCTCTCTCTCTCTCTCTCTCTCTCCCCCCTCTCCCCTCTCCCCTTTCCCTCTCCCTATGTGTGTGTGTGTGTGTATGGATGGAGAGGGAGAGGGAGAGAGAGTGGGGTGTGCTCAGGCTGGCCACAAACTCATAGCAATCCTCCTGCCTCCTTCTTTCAGGTACTGGAATTACATTAGGACATTTTTCTCCCCTTCCTCCTCTTCTTCCTCTTCCTCTTCATCATCCCCTTCCTTCCTCTCCCCCTTCTCCTTTCCCTCCTCCTCCTCCTCCTCCTCCTCTTTTTCTTTCCCAGTGCTGGGCATCAAACCCAGGGCCATGCTATCCAAGTGCCCTACCACTGAGCCCCAGCCCCAGGGGGCTGCTCTTGTGCTCCACTCACAGTCTCTAGATTCCCAGGGCCGCACGCCTTGGTTTGAGTCGATGTTCCCTCTGTGGGTCTGAGGGCCAGGGCCCCCTTCCCTTTTGTTCCCTACATGCCTCACTTTCTTCTTTGGGTCTCAGTCCTGGGTCTGGAAGCTAGCTTCCCAGGAGAGGAGGAAACCCAGGGGAACCACAGGGACCAGAATCTCCTACAGGAGCCTTGTTTCTGCATCGCTTCAGAGACTAGTCCAACTCCAAGGGTCTAGTCCCTTGGGAAGCTCCACGCTGTAACTGTCCCATTGGTTCTTAAAGTTAATTGATAGTCCCTCCTAGTCCAGATGTGATGTGCCAGGCAGCCGTAAACATGGCCATTCTTACCATAAGCAACGTTGCCTAGCAACATAGTTGAAATACTATCTTTATTGGGTTTCCAGGGGAACGGAGCTGGGATGTGAGTGGAAGGTTCAGATGTTCCTGGATTCAGGCAAAAGGTTTCATTAACCCTTTAAGCTCACTGTCAGCCTCCCACAGCAGGAATATCTCCTGGTGTCGCTTGCTTCTCCTCTGTGGGTAGCTTCCTGCAAAGGGCCAGGCGTTGTGCTTCCTGGGAGTCTGTGATGAGGGCAAGACCCAGGCCCCAAAGGGCTCTGTGTTGCTTCTACTCTAGCTCCTAGGGCGCAGCGCTAGAGACATCAGATGCAGTCACATCTTGCAGCTCAGTAGTAGTAGTAGCAGCATCTTGGACTGATGGTTTGTGTGTGTGTGTGTGTTTTAACCTTCTTGAGCCTCCATTCTGCATCTGTAAAATGGGAATAACACTCTCTAGAGGAGGTGGTGACTCTTAGCGTTTCTAAGTGTCTGCATCTGTATCCGCGGTGATTTGCTTAGTACCGGCCTGGTGCATGATGTCCGCTCTAATGAGTGTTTGCTGCAGTAACACACAAGTACAAAGCACCTGGTCTGAGACCTGGAAATAAGGCTTTCAGTCACTGTCAACTTCCTGACTCGTGGAGAGTGTTTTCCCGATCATTCCTTGTGGGCATAGTCACAAAAATCACATCATTGGTACCTGTGCTCCGGTGCTGAAACTGTTTGGTGTCAGGTGGCCCCTGCCCTAGGCAGTACTATCCTCCTTCCTCCTTAGCAATGGGGCAGAGATGTGGAGGCAGCTGATACTTCGAAAGCCCAGCTGTGATGTCCGAGACTTGCTGGATCTGCTCCTGACTAGCCTGAAGGAGAAGCCTGTGACCAAGAAGGGTCGGGCCTCCATTGTGCCCCTGGCGGTGAGGACCGGACACCCTGCCTTCCTTCCCTTCCACCCCACTCAGCCCAATGGCTTGCCTGTTAGGGCCCCGCCTGCCAGAGGGGGTAGGGGCCATGATTCTCTAGGCTGAATTAGAGAACCAGTCTCAGTCTCTCAGAGCAACAGGAGAGGCTTCAGTCAGCAGCACTGAGAGGATGGACTGGGTCAAGCCACTGGCCTCCCCTTCACTCCTAGGCAGCCAGTGGTCTGTGTGAGCTCCTGTCCGTCAACAGCTGTGTGGGCCGTGTGAGGCGCATCTACCCTCAGCTACTCCTGGCTCTGCTCATTCAGGTCCATTATCACATTGGCCTCAACCTACCCAGCCGTGTGGCTCCTCGAAAGGATTCCAAGGATGACACACAGCCTCCTCTCTTCGTACCTGTACGGTAGGCCCCACCATCTCGAAACCCTGCTGTCCTTGCAGCGGAGAGTGCTCCCCAGCAAAGGACCCTCAAACATCTTATGTATAGACATTAATTCTAGAACCAGAAGAGGAAGTAGAACATATGCCCCGCCCCTTTGTAAAAATAGGATCTCATGTAGTCCAGGCTGGCCCCAAGCTTGCCACGAAGCAGAGGATGATCTTGAACTTGGGACCCTCCTGTCTCCATCTCCTAGTCACTGGGATTATAGGCATACACCACCGTGCCCATTTTATTTGGTTCTATGAATCAAACCTAGGCCTTTGTTCCTAGGTTTGAACCATTTTGGATAAGCCTTCTCTACCAACTGAGCTACCCTCCCTCCCCCCTCCCCCAAACACATGTTATTGGAGTCACACTATGCTTCCAAGGCTGGTTCTCAATTCCCTTTCTGCATCCCCTCCCTCTGCTTTAATGGTGTGAAGGAATCAGTTGTCTGAGGGCCTTTACCCCCTACTGCCCCCAGAAGAGTGCTTGTTGTATTAGATGTGTGTCTCAGGCCCACCAATGTTCTTAATTACTCATTGGAATATAGTGTATGCTCACCAGGGGGAAAAGGGACATTAAAATGAACTAACTCTCTTTTTCCTGTCTTTACCCCTCCCCAGAAGACAAGCAGAATTTTTTTTTTATGCCCTTTCAGGGGTAGTGAGTGTAGACGAGCCACAAGGGTTAGATTCTTTCACACAAGTGCTAGCCTATGTATGATACAGGTGCACTCGCTCCTACCGTGTGTCAAGTCTTGGAGACCTCCATACATACAGCTGCCTCCTTAGTTTTGACAGCTGCAGAGAAGCCTTCCCTACAGAAATGCAGCTGCTGTAATGTGTGCAGCCCTCCTCCTGAGGCGGGCACCGCAGTTGCTCTTTGCAATTGCAGACGGCACTGACGTGGGCTTGCTCCTGTAGATGCATGTCATTGTGTGTGTAGAATGGACTCCTGGGGGGGGCATCAGTGGGCTTCTGCACAGCAATACTAAAGTGGTGCAGAAATGCAAGATTGAAAACGTTCTTAGCCAGGCAGTGGTGGCGCACGCCCTTAATCCCAGCACTTGGGAGGCAGAGGCAGGTGGATTTCTGAGTTCAAGGCCAGCCTGGTCTACAGAGTGAGTTCCAGGACAGCCAGGGCTACACAGAGAAACCCTGTCTCGAAAAACCAAAAAAAAAAAAAAAAAGAAAGAAAGAAAGAAAAGACAAAAGAAAATGTGAACATAGGCCAGCAAGCTGCTCTGCAGATAAAGGTGTTCCTGCTGAGCCTGAGTTCAGCCTTAGGACCCACATGGTGGGAGAGCAGAACTGGTGCTTACAAGTTCTCCGACCTCTGAATACATGCTGTGGTACACACACACACACGCACACACACACACACACACACACACACACATATATATATATATAGAGAGAGAGAAGAGGAAACTCACCACAGTGCTTACACCCCCACATCTGTTCTAGGGCAGTGCATTGCAGACCTTTTCTATCTTAGCTAATCTGTGTTGCAAAAGATAGATTCGGTTTTTGTTTTTGTTTGTTTGTTTTTGAGACAGAGCCTAAAAGGAGTCATGATGCTCCTGCCCCACATTCTGAGTGTTGGGATGGATGGCAGGGTTCCAGCACCACACCTGATGTGCTGTATGCAGGTGTTTGTGTGGGTGTGAGTGCGTGCATGTGTGTGTGCACCTGTGCATGGGTGTGTGTGCACCTGTGCATGGGTGTGAGTGTGTACATGTGTGTGTGCACCTGTGCATGGATGTGAGTGTGTACATGTGTGTGTGCCCCTATGCATGGATGTGAGTGCGTGCATGTGTGTGTACACCTGTGCTTGGGTGTGAGTGTGTGCATGTGTGTGTGCACCTATGCTTTGGTGTGAGTGTGTGCATGTGTGTGAGTGTGTGCATGTGTGTGTGCACCTGTGCTTGGGTGTGAGTGCGTGCATGTGTGTGTGCACCTGTGCTTGGGTGCGAGTGCGTGCATGTGTGTGTACACCTGTGCTTGGGTGTGAGTGTGTGCATGTGTGTGTGCACCTATGCTTTGGTGTGAGTGTGTGCATGTGTGTGAGTGCGTGCATGTGTGTGTGCACCTGTGCATGGGTGTGAGTGTGTGCATGTGTGTGTGTCTGTGCTGGAGTCTTAGTTTTCATTTCTCTCATTTAAATGAAGCCAAGATTTAAATGGCATTTGTATTCTCATTCATGTGAGCAAGTTGCCCTTGTCCTTTGCCCATTCACATAGGACTACAGGCAATATATATACATATGTATATATAAAATTTGGTTTTTAAATTATTTTTTTCATTTTCCCTGTTAATTGTGAGAACTCATTGTTTTAAGAAAATTGACTCTTATTTATATTGAATTTGGTCACTTAACCTGTGATTTTTTTTGTCATTAAAAAAATTAAATGCGCCGGGCGGTGGTGGCACACGCCTTTAATCCCAGCACTTGGGAGGCAGAGGCAGGAGGATTTCTGAGTTTGAGGCCAGCCTGGTCTACAAAGTGAGTTCCAGGACAGCCAGGGCTACACAGAGAAACCCTGTCTCGAAAAACCAAAAAAAAAAAAAAAAAAAAAATTAAATGCTTTGCATGGTGGGCTTATCAGTTTCCCTTTATTGTATCTGTGTGTTGTACTTTCAAAAACATATTTAGAAGGGCAAAGGACAAGCTATGTGCAGCTGGAGGCCTTAGATGGCGATCTATTTATGTATCTATGTATTTATGTATTTATGTATGTATCTATCATCTATCTGCCTGCCTATCTATCTATCTATCTATCTATCTATCTATCTATCTATCTATCTATCTATGTATCTATCTATGTATCTATGTATGTATCTATCTATCTATCTATCTATCTATCTATCTATCTATCTATCTATCTATCTATCATTTATGCTCTGGTTTTGGTAACTAACTTCTTGGCCAGTATTTTCCTGCCCCCTAAGAGCTGGGTGGCTGATTTCTGCCTCACATTTTTGAGAACCAATAAATAGCCTGACACTCCACTAGAGAGATGCTCACCATCTACGTGTCCCCCTGTGCTCACTGGGACAGTTAGGTTCCTGGGAAACTGAGCAAGAGTGGAAGGAGCCACAGGAGGAGGAAGAACGCAGAGGGAAGTCTCCTTTCCTTAGAGTAAAGAAGGTCATGACCTCCAAGAGAGAGGTTTTAGCTCAGCTAAGACACAGGGCCACTGGAAGGAAACCAGAGTGCCTACCTACCCAGCGCATAGCCATGGTGACAGGCCACCCTACCCACAGCACAGGACAGCACACCCTCCACACAGACCAGGGACAGCTCTCCTATCCATAGTCCAGGGCCAGTTCACCCTTTCCACATACTGGATAGTCCACCCAACCTACGGCGTGGTATCAACTCACCCACAATCCAGTTAAAGCCCATCTTACCATAGCATGGTAACGGCTCACCCTACTACCTTCAACACAGCCACAGCCTGGGAGGTAGCAAAAGCAGAGGAGTCAAATGCCAGGCTGATGGGCAAAGAGCCCCAAGATGGTGCCTGGGTGTAGAACAGTGGCCCCAAAGATGCATCCACCTGGAACCTGTGACTGGCCTGATTTGGAAGTGCAGTCTTTTTTTTTTTTTTTTTTTTGGTTTTTTCGAGACAGGGTTTCTCTGTGTAGCCCTGGCTGTCCTGGAACTCACTCAGTAGACCAGGCTGGCCTCGAACTCAGAAATCCACCTGCCTCTGCCTCCCAAGTGCTGGGATTAAAGGCGTGCGCCACCACCACCCGGCGGAAGTGCAGTCTTTAAGGATGGAGTTACTTTAAGGAGATGAACTTGCATCAAGTAGGTGGGTCCCAAATTCCACACCAAGGTCCTTGTGAGAAGAGATGCTCAGATACAGACTGGCAGCAGCTTTGGAGAAGAGAGATGTGGTATTTCTCCAAGCAAGGAAACTGGTGTACGGAGGGTCTGCTCTTAGTATCTTCAAGGGAGCACAGGCCTTGTGTATTTGAAAGTACTCTATCACATGCCCTACCTTTGGCATTTTGAGACAGGGTCTTTCTTTGTCACTCTGGCTCTCCTTCCTGAGTGCTGGGATTGCAGATGTCTGCCACCAAGTCTGGTTTCAAATTTGTCTTGAATTCCCCAAACTAGCAGCTCTCAGGCAGGGCCATGGGAGTGATGTCTACAAAGGCATCACAAACTCTTCAGGTAAATGTTTTGGTTTCTGGGGACTGATTCCATCCATTATCTATTAACAGTTTATAATCACAGTTATGAGCCTCTGGTGATGTTTTGGTCAATGAAAGGCTGAGACTATTGGTGGTGTGTTTAAAGTTCTAGCTGGTGGTGGGACCTGAGAGAATGGAGTTGATAAATGAGGTGGACTAAAGTCTCATGCAATAGCCAACTTTATTCAGAGCATCAGACAGTTTCTACTCTGAGGGTTAAGAAAGATCACATGAGTAAAGTTCTTGTGAGTTCAAGCTATTCACAATCACAAGGACAACTGCATGTATCAAAAACATGTTTTCCAGCCGGGCGGTGGTGGCGCACGCCTTTAATCCCAGCACTTGGGAGGCAGAGGCAGGAGGATTTCTGAGTTCGAGGCCAGCCTGGTCTACAAAGTGAGTTCCAGGACAGCCAGGGCTACACAGAGAAACCCTGTCTCGAAAAACCAAAAAAAAAAAAAAAAAAAAAAAAAACATGTTTTCCATGAGGCATATCCAGGATAACTTAAACATTTATTTAAACAATAACAAGCAATAATGAGTAATCTGAAGTAAACTTACTCTGATCTGCTACACCTGGGAGGAGCATGGAAGCGCATTCCAAGAATGTTTTCATGTGTTCTGAAGGAACAGAAGTCACGAGACTCTTGACTTGTTTTCTCCAGAGCACTCGGCATTATCTTCACTCATGGACCTTGTTCCAACCCTGCTGGTTCCCCTAACACTGAGGAAGAGCCCAGTGTGTTGCAGGCAGCACCATGTACCATAGAATGAGTACACACCACGGTGCTCACACAAGGCCACCACCTCTAGAAACCTTTCTCAGAATGTAGCCCATCAGTATATGGCCCGTGACTTCCCGCCTAAAGTGACAATAGGCTGGGTTAGACATCCAGTTGATTTTTAACAGGCAGCAGCAACCTCGAGGCTCCTGGAGCTCACTTAGAACCTCTGAGAACTGCTCAGTTGCCTGGGTGTGACAACTCCCCAGGGTCTTCTACTAGGCATCCAGATGGGAGGCATATGGGAAGGGTCCTGAGGCAAAGAGGGACTCCGGCATCGGCAGGAGAGCAGAGAGGACTGTCCCATAGGCTGCCAAGACAGTCATGGCTTAGTGGGGGGTGGAGAAAGGAAGAGGCAAGACGTAGGATGTCCAGGAAGCTTGGCCAGCCAGCTAGCTCCTCAGTGAGCGAGGCCCAGGAAAGGGAGGGTGGAAGGGGACTTTGCTTCTGTTTCTTTTCATGTTCTGAGAGCAATGTGCTCCTTGTAAGGAGTCATCCTCTGTGGACCCAGTGCCCGCTGCTAACAGTAGTGTGGTGGAGGGGAGCTCATGGGGATCGATGGTAGCATTGGCAAGAGGGGCCGAGTTTAAGGCACACCGTGGACAGCAGACTTTACTCCCTTGTCTTGGCAGCTGGATGGTGAAGGTGGTGAAAACCCTGCTACTGAAGATGGGCTGTTCTTACGAGTCCACGTTTCTGGAGGAGCAGGGAGGCTGGGAGCTCATGGGCCAGGCAGAGAGCCACTACCGGGGAGTGTCCCTGCTGGGAAGGTAAGGTGTGGTACCTCAGTGGGGTAGGGTAAGGCCGCCTGGGACAGGATGGACCCTCCAGATCTCCACACAGACCCGGGCTTGCATCTCTGAGCTGTGGCTCTTTCTCTCTCACCTCTTCTCTGCAGCTTGGGAAATAATGTCCTCTTAGTAGGGGGGACATCACCGGTGTGAAAAATGACATCCACTCTTGAGAGGCAGACTTGGTTGTAAAGTTTCCTTGAGTTCATAGATGCCTGAAATGATGTGGTTAGCTCCTCTTTTTGGCCTGGTGAGATGGTTCAGTGGGTAGACACTTGCTGCCAAGGCTGCCAGCCTAAGTTCAGTTCCCTGGACCCACGTGATGGAAGGCAAGACCCAGCTCTCACTGGTGTCCTCTGACCTCCACGTGAGCACTGGGGTATGCACACCCACTCACATACACATGCATGTCCACTCACATACACATGCACACCCACTCACATACACATGCACACCCACTCACATACACATGCACACCCACTCACATACACATGCACGCCCACTCACATACACATGCATGCCCACTCACATATATATGCACGCCCACTCACATACACATGCACGCCCACTCACATACACATGCACACCCACTCACATACACATGCACACCCACTCACATACACAAGCACACCCACTCACATACACATGCACACCCACTCACATATACATGCATGCCCACTCACGTACACATGCATGCCCACTCACATATACATGCACACCCACTCACATACACATGCATGCCCTCTCACATACACATGCATGCCCACTCACATACACATGCACGCCCACTCACATACACATGCATGCCCACTCACATACACATGCACACCCACTCACATACACATGCACATCCACTCACATACACATGCACACCCACTCACACAAGTGACTCTGAGCTAACCCCTTGGTGGAAAGGCTGGGGTCACAGGAGCCCAGGTGACATGGGAAGGCCAGGGTTTGCAGTGTCACCGTCAGCCCCCAAGCTGCCAGCTCTGTGGGACTGGGACCTGAGCGGCTGCTGCTCCCTAGGGCCATGGTTCACTACTCCTGCCAGGAGCTGTGTCGCATCCTCTACCTGCTCATCCCACTTTTGGAGAGAGGTGACGAGAGACACAAGATCACAGCCACCGCCTTCTTTGTGGAGGTACATCCTGGGGCCCTGAGCGTGGTGAGGGTTAGTCGTGGGGGGGAGGGGGGACTTGAATCACAGTGTGCTCATTTCTCCTGGGAAACAGCACTTTGCGGTTTCCAAAGCCTTTCCGGGACCTTCATTTCTCTTCAAAATGAAGGCTCCGTCGGTCTGTCTCCTGCGTCTCCTCCTTTCCACCCTTGTATCCCACTCTCCCAGACTCCCCCAAAACCCCAGGCACCCACGAACCTCTGCTGGGCACCACCTTGTGTCAGCCCCCAGAGAAGCAAATGTTAACTCGATCCCACCCTGTCCTTGGGGCATTCTCAGTATGGCAGGGAAGACAGAGAACATCCTGTTATAATGTGGGGTGCCATGATGTGACTTGCAGTAAGCTGGGGGAAAGTCATGGGAGAATAGGAGACTGGAAGGAGGGGCCTCAGGGAGAGTGTCATGAGGGGAGCGACAGAATCAGAGTTAGTCTGGCAGGAAGTGCTGGACACGTTCAGGAGACCAGTCAGGAGTTGGGAAGGTCAGCTGCAGAAGGGCGGTGCACACACACACACGATGGCTGATGTTTACTGAGCACTTACTATCCTCCCTGCTTGTTCTTAGAGCTTTCCACTAATTGACTCACTACATCCTCCCTCCATTTTATCCTCCTTCAAATTGCATAACTTAGATAGGAGTCCATGGCTGGATTCATAGGAGGCAACTGAGACACAGTCTCTTTTCCAAACGCCCAAATGGCAGGTCCAGGTTCAAATCCACACCTTTGGCTCTAACTCTTCCATGTCTCTCTCTCTTCCTTCATTTATTGTGGTAAAATCCAGTCCAGCTTGGGCTACATACAGAGTGAGACCTTGTCTCAAAAACTAACTTAATTATCAATGCTATGTGGGAGATGTGGCTCCCTGGTAGAGAGCTTGCTTGGCACGTGTGAGGCCCTGGGTTCGATTTCCAACACTGTAAGTAAAAGAGATAGAAGCTATTTTTCCTGTGTCTGAGGCCTGGTTCACAGCTTGGTGTATAGCAGGCCTGAGTAGCTTTCGTGGACATGCAGAAGCCAGCACTGGCGTGGTCCTTCCTCCCTGCCCTCTCCTCTGGTTAGCTGGTGATCCTGTCCTCCCCACCAGCTTCTCTTGTCCCCAGTACTCCCATCTCCTAGACGTGGCTCTCCATGGTGGCAGCAGCTGTCAACCATGGAGATAGGGAGGTAGCGAGAACCAAATGCTATTGACTGTGGAAGGAAGGGAGGATGTGAGGCAGAAAATGGGTGCTGATGATGGCGCTACCCTGCAATGTGGACACGGGAGAGAAGCAGTCCTCAGAAGGGGAGGAGCCAAACTCTGTGTTAGACTTGGCTTGTCCAACAAACACACTCCAAGGCTTAGGTTGAGGATGGCTCAAAGAGTTTTCATCCTATAGGAAGTCCGTGGATGTCTACGGGGATGGGGGTGGGGTGGGGTGGGGGTGGGCAAACTGAGCACTGAGCTTCCTAGTTGCTACCGCAGGAATATGGAACTCAGGGAAGAGTTCTGAACTTGGGGCTGAGTTTTTGAAAGGAGCCATGCAAGGTGTGGGAGTGAGAGTAGATGTGGCTGCCCTAGAGTAAGGGGGTCCTGCTAGTGCAGAAGGGATAAACTGACCCAGTCATTGAGGAATGGTAGAAGATAGTGGGTTAGTGTAGGTGTGTGGTCAGCAGGCAGGGGCCAGGAGCGGGGGGGGGGGAGGGGAGGGGGAGAAGGGGAGAGGGAGAGGGAGAGAGAGAGAGAGAGAGCCTCTGAGTCCCAGGGAGACAGCGGGCCATGCACCCTTCAGCTCAGGAGTCAATGCTGTCTGCTCTCTCAGCTGTTCCGCATGGAGCAGGTACATCGCATCCCTGAGGAATACTCCCTGGGGCGGATGGTGGAAGGCCTGAGCCACCGTGACCCCATCATGAAGGTGCTGTCTATCCGGGGCCTGGTAATCCTGGCACGCAAGTCTGAGAAGGTGAGTGGAAGGTTGAGGAAGGCCAAGCTCTGTCAACTCCTGGGCATCTGAGTGTCTCAGATGCTGGTGGCTGGAGTCTGAGCCTATCTCTGCTTACCCTCAGTGGTCCCATTTACAAAATAAATTTGCCATCACAATCCTATGTATTGTATTATTTTTCAACATTTCCTGATCTAGATTTTGCAGTGTCCCTATAGGCAATATGTAGAATTTGCAGTAACTATTCTTCCCTTACACGTCAGGAGGCTGACGTCTGGAAGGGTGGTTTAAGCTTAGTATTGTAGAAATGGCCCGTTTTTCTCTACTAGGTACCCATGCAGCTTCTGACACAGCTGGGATGAAGGGGTACCGTGGACTCAGATGGCTAACTTGTGACATAGGGTATCATCCACCTGGGGCTAGTAGAGGGGATAAGCCTCCAAAACCCAGCTGGAGGGAATCAGGGAGACCAAAGAAGGCTTCGGGGATCAACCAGAGGTTGAGGGAGGGAGTTCAGAAGAGATAGCAAGGTACAGGCAGGGCCTGGAGGTGAAAGTACAGTTGGGCCACCCAAGTCTTCTTGGTGAATGGGAGACTGGCTCTCCTATCTGCTGGCCCAGGAAGAACATGCTTCTCTGTGCTCCTGCCCCACAGATGACCAAGGTGCAGGGCCTGCTGCCTTCCATGGTGAAGAGTCTGGAGAACATGGATGGGGTGCTGGTGGTGGAGGCTGTCCACGACCTCAAGAGCATCTTCAAGGGGCAGGGCAAGAAGCTAACGGACAACTCGGTCTATGTAGAGATGCTGCAGATCCTGCTGCCTCACTTCCTTGACGTAAGGCATTGGGAGTAGATAAGGGAGGTTCACTCATTACCTGGGTTGCAATATTGCCCCATCTACTCCACCACAAACGGGGCCTGGTCAGAGCTGGTTCAGACTAGAGGAAGGGACACCTCAACCCAATTGCTTCTCCAGGAGGGAGCTCCTTTGTGACGTTTTCCCAGAGAAGGTGGACTTATGGCCACTGGTAGCCTAATGGAACATTGTTTTGGCAGTCCCACCAAGGGGGACATTTTTCCAGTTATCACAACAGCATCTTTAGAATACTGGGGCCTGGCTAGGCAGAATGGTGAGCACCTAGTTTAGGCTCAGTGAGGAGGGAGCTGGCCCATGTCAGCCGCACCAGATGGCCTGGGCTCTTCTCTGTCTTTGTGTCAAGAAGGTCCTATGAATGAGGGAAAGGTAGGCTGCGGTGCCTCCTCCTGGACGAGAGGGCTCCCACCCTACCCTAAGCCTCCTGTTTGTCTCAGGCAAGAGAAACGGTGCGGGCTTCCTGCATCAACATATATGGGAAAGTGGTCAAGAAGCTCCGGACACCCCGCACCCAAGCCATGGATGAGCAGCTGACCAGCACGCTGATGCCCCTGCTGTTCATCATACAGGAGGGCAATGCCAAAGTGGGCCAGGTGAGAGCGAGCAGTACAGCCGTCAGGCCCTGAAGGGCACCTCCCTTATAGAACCAAGCCAGCAAGTGTGTGTGTGTGTGTGTGTGTGTGTGTGTGTGTGTGTGTGTGTGTGTGTGTGTAGGAGGAGGGGGGGAGGAGGAGGAGGAGGAGCAGTAGTAGTAGTGGTTTTCTCTTTCTAGAGTTACATGGGTCCTGGGGCCTGAACTCAGGTCACCAGGCTTGAGTGGTAAGCACCTTTATCCACTGAGTCATCTCATCAGTCCTCCACCCCAATTTTTAAAGCATTTTCCCCTGGGCATCCACTGTCCCAGAATTCCACACTGCTGGTATTTTCTTCCTATTGGTCTGCAGAAATGTGTGAAGACCCTGTTCCGCTGCTCTTCCTTCATGAACTGGGAGTTGCCAAAAAGGGCTTACAGCCAGAAGCCCTGGGACAACCAGCAACAGACAGTGACCAAAATTTGCAAGTATCTTGTGAGTGCTTCCTGTATGTTCACTGACTCTATAAGGGGGTTGGAGCCCTTTGCTCCACACTCTGACTGGTGGTTCACATTACTGTCTACAGGCCATTGGGTCTTGGGCATCTGTCTCCATCTCTCACTTCTCCTCATCTAGGTCCCCCATCCTCTGAATCACTAGATACCTTCAATGGCTACCAAACTGCTGAAGATCTCTCTGTCTGTCTGTCTGTCTGTCTGTCTGTCTGTCTGTCTGTCTGTCTATCTATCTATCTATCTATCTATCTATATCTATCATCTATTTTCACTCTCTCTGTACTCCCCCCACCCGTGTGTGTGTGTGTGTGTGTGTGTGTGTCTGTGTGTCTGTGTGTAGGTAGGGGCTGAACCAATGACCTCATGCATGCTAGGCAAGTGTTCTATCACTGAGTTACAGCTCCAGCCTACCTATACTGTATTTTCTGCCTAAAGTGTCTCCTATTTCTTTTCATTTTTGAACTCTTTTATTTTATTTTATTTTATTTTATTTCATTTTACTTTATTTTATTTTTGAGACAAGATTTCTCTGTGTAGCCCTGGCTGTCCTGGAACTCCCTCTGTAGACCAGGCTAATCCCAAACTTACAGAGAACTACCTGCTTCTGCCTCCCAAATTTTGGGATTAAAGGTATGCACCACCAATGCCAGGTCTTTTTAAATTTTTTTGAGATATAGTCTTACTATGTATCTCAACCTGGCCTGGAACTCACTATGTAGCCCAGGCTGGCCTTGAATTCACAGTGATCCTCTTGTCTCATTGTCCTGAGTGCTGGGATTATAGATATGTGCCACCACACCTGGCTTTTGGCTTCCTTTTCTACAATAGAAATTCTCATGCAGTGTTCTAATGACAGGAGTCTTATCAGGATGTTCACAGAGTGAGGATGCTGGGGGTGGGGGTTGGGTGATGGAAATGCTGAATGCTTACCCTGACCCTGCAGATTTGCAGTGGCCTCAGAATGGCTTGGGAGGTGCTCTGTGCTGAGGAATGGCATTTGTGGTCAATGAACTATTGCTCAGTGATCTCTGTGAACAGATAAGCAGGAAGTAAGCCACATACCCTGTGAAGGTGTCATTAGAAGATGCCATGGGTCATAGATCATCTGGGGGAGGTGTGCCATCTATTCCCACTCTCCCCTCCCTGTTGTCATGGGACATGGGAGATTACTGGAAGAGAAGGTTTAGGAGGAAGTCCTGATGGCATCTGCCCTGGTTGAGGAAAGAGAAGGGGAGGCAGGGAGGGGAGGATAAGGGAGGGGAAGGGAAGGGAGAGGAAGGGAGGGTAAAGAAAGTGAGGGGAGGGAAAGGAAGGGGAAGGGAAAAGAGGGCAGCGGGAGGAAAGGGAGGGGAGGGGAAGGGAAGAGAGGGGGAGGGGAAGGGAAGGGAAGGGGAAGGAAGGGAGGGGAGGGTAAGGGAAGGGAGGGGAGGGGAGGAAAGGGAGGGGAGGGTAAGGGAAGAGAGGGGGAGGTAAGGGAAGAGAGGGGGAGGGTAAGGGAATGGAAAGGAGGGCAGGGGAAGGAAAGGGAGGGGGGAGGGTAAGGGAAGAGAGGGGGAGGGTAAGGGAAGGGAGGGGAGGGTGCAGGCAGAAGAGGATAATGTGGAGCTATGATAAGGTTGCAGGGATTTCTCAGACAATCCTATACTGATTTTTTTCAATTTGGAGCCAGAGACCAGGGCTCAAGTCATTTTTTGCTTTGCAGTTGAGATGGGGTCTCACTCCGATTGTACAGACAAACTTTGAACTCTTCAGAATTGAGTGATCCTCTTGTCTTAGCTTTCTAGACAGCTGGGGCTACAGGCATGTACCTCTGCATAGCTGGGGTTAGATCTTTATACTTCAAGATCCATCTGTAACTGTGTCCCAGGCATGATAAGGGACATGCCCTTGGCCCAGGCAGTTTTCAGCCCAGCTACATCCATAGCCTGGGAATGAAGCCTTCCCATCTGAAATGAGACCTGGGTGACTACCAACCAACATGAATGTAACCAGTACCCACTGTCTACCATCACTTACAGAGGGAACAGGGAGTGTCGAAGAACTGTTTGCTAAGACCATTAATTCATATGCCTGCACTGGCTGGTCACCTTACAAAGACCTCTGTGACAGGAAGTAGAGTGTCCTGGTAGCCAGGAAAACCACACCTCATCAAAGGCAGAAGCAGAGAGCTCACCAATATGGTCCCCTCTTGCCACAAGAAAAGCTAGAAACCTACGTTTTGTTTTGTTTTGTTTTACAAGATATTAACACTTAATTAAGCTTTTTAAAAAGTATGTTTTGAGGGCTGGAGAGATGGCTCAGTGGTTAAGAGCACTGACTGTTCTTCCAGAGGTCCTGAGTTCAATTCCCGGCAACTGCATGGTAGCTCACAACCATCTGTAATGGGATCCGACACCTTCTTCTGGTGTGTTTAAAGACAGCTGTAGTGTACTCATACATAAAATAAATAAATAAATAAATCTTTAAAAAAAAGTATGGTTTGAAGGCTTTTGAGACAGCACATAGCTCAGCTGGTAAAACACTGGTTTTGCAAACCCAAGGGCCAGAAGCCATGTAACAACAAACAAATGAACAGCAGCAGCTGCCTGGTGTAGTGGCGCACATGTGCATTCTCAGCACTGGGGAGGCAGAGACAGGAAGATCCCTGGGACTCACTGGAAAAGCAGCCTCGTTTACCAGGCAAGCTCTGAGCTGATGAGAGACTTTGTCTCAAAAAGCCTACCTGAACAGCACCCAAAGGACAGGAGCAGAGGTCACCCTTGGGCCTCCTTGTACACGCACCACCAGGCTGGCGTTTTTGCCCCCCTTCTGCAATAGAATTCCCCAGGCAGTATCCCTAGTAACAGGAGTACATCTATACATGTCTGTACACGGCCCCCCATACATACTTTCACCCTTACACATGAACACAAAATAAAGCACTGGGTTAAGCTGGGTGTAATTTGAGAGACTGAGACAGGAGAACTGCTATGAGTTTGAGGCCACCTTGTATTATAGAGTGAGATTCTGTCAGAAAAAAAAAACCAACCTATATAAAAAATTTCATCTGGCTGGTGAGATGGCTTAGCGGTTAAGAGCACTGGCTGCTCTTCCGAAAGTCCTGAGTTCAAATCCCAGCAACCACATGGTGGCTCACAACTATCCATAATGAGATCTGACGCCCTCTTCTGGTGTGTCTGAACACAGCTACAGTGTACTTACATATAATAATAAATAAATCTTTAAAAAAAAGAATTAAAAAAGTCGTCATGTTAGGCACTGCTCTGTAGACTCTTTGAGCTGTGACTGTGGGTTTGTGACCTCCATGGTCAATCCCTATAGACTCTCACTTTCCTCTTTGCTTTCCTGGCCATTAACAGCTCTGTTCACAAGAAAGCTCGCTTCTAGAGCTAAGTATGGCTGCTCAGTTAGAGTATCAGCCTACTAGGCGTGAGAGTCTCGGCTCAACCCTTAGCACCTTACAAACCCAGCTTGGTGGTGTGTGTGTGGTGCTGCATACAGTAAACCAGCTCAGGCTACATGACACCCTGTCTCAAACAAATTAATACATGGAAGTTAACCTCTAGTTGTAGCTTTAAGAAGGAACCGGTGACTTACAGTTAATCTATTAAGTAATCAACTATAGTTCCTTCATTTATTTATCTATCACAGCGGTTCTCAACTTCCCTAACACTGTGACCCTTTAATACAGTTCCTCATGTTGTAGTGACCCTCCACCATAAAATTATTTTCATTGCTACTTCATTACTGTGATTATGCTACTGTGATTATGCTACTGTTATGAATCATAATGTAAATTTATGTGGTTCCAATGGTCCTAGATGATCCCTGGGAAAGGGTCATTCGATCCCCAAAGGGTCAATGACCTACAGGTTGAGAACAGTTGATCTAGCAGTTTCTGGCCACCAGCCCCAACACAAGCTCTGAGGACTCTGAGCTGAGTGAAAGTTTCCCTTATCTTGTAAGATCTCCATATACAATGGGGAAAAGGGTGTAAACACTAGCAAGCTAGGGTTCCAGGTACCACGGTTGAGGATGGGTAAGATGCTACAGAAGCTTGACGGATGAGTACTCCCTAAGGGTCATGGAAGGCTTCGGTAAGAAGTGTCATCTAAACTTGAAGCTGGAAGGATGGGAGGCAGTTTATCAGGTGGAGAGGGGACGGCGCTCTAGGCAGTAGCCATGGTCATAGACTGCATAGAGCAGGCTTTGGCAGGCTGTGTCCTTGCTGTGGAGCATCGTGAGTGTGTCAGTGGAGGCAGAGAAGGGGACGCTCAGTAAGATTGTGACGGCTTTGCCTGCCACACCTGGGAGTTCAGACATTGACTTTGGCCTGCAGAGGTTGTCAAGAGGAAAGTAAGTAACTTAGTTTTCTTTTGCTCCCAGCACCCTCTTAGCTGAACAACCGTTCCTGGTTCTAGGCACCAGAGTCACCCTGGAGATCTGTCAGGCTCTCTTGCACAAAGTGTGCTTTGTCATGCCAGTCATGGATGAATACTGGCATCCCAGCTCCCAGTGTGAGAGGAGGCCTCCCTTGGCGTTTAAGACTCCTCATTCCTCCACCTTATCCCTCATTGCTCTGCAGCTCCAGTGTTTCATCATGGCTAGTCCAGTTTCCCTTTGCCTGCATTTCTCCATGCCATCTCTAGTGGGGATCTGTACTGTGGGACTTTTCCTCCATTACACTAGGGAGATGGGTTGATAGGAGACCCAGGGGTGGCATGCCGTCACAAGTGATGAATGTAATTAGATCAAAAAGATAATGTCTGGCCCCTGTTGGCCTTCTGGGCAGAGATCTGGTCAGTGGGGATGTTTAAGGGTCGGGGTCTGTACCGTGATCACAGATAGAAGAGCTACCCCGAGCTCTGAGGTAGGGAGCCCAGCACATTGGGGGTTTCTCTTTGCTCTAGGTGAGCTCCCACCGAGACAGCGTCTCCACTTTCCTCAGCCAGAGCCTGGAGTATGCCAGGAATTCACGGTCCTCCCTCCGGAAGTCCTCTGTCATCTTCATAGGTAATCTGTTCTGACATAACAAGTCCTGTCACCAAGCCTCTGCCTGTGCTCCTGTTGGACTTTCCCATAATTCCACTATCTGGGGGGGAAAGATCAATTTCAGATTCTCTTTGCTCAGGATTCTGTTAAAGACCCTTCTGATGACATCTGGGGCAGCCTCTCCCACCCCATGATCCTACACTCATTACATTATAGTTTCATTCTACCTTGTCCAAATAATCACTGTCCCTTCACCAGAGTCAGAGACGCCTGGAGGTGATGACTACTTCTTCTTCTTCTTCTTCTTCTTCTTCTTCTTCTTCTTCTTCTTCTTCTTCTTCTTCTTCTTCTCCTTCTTTTTTAAGATTTCTTTATTATATGTAAGTACACTGTAGCTGTCTTCAGACACACCAGAAGAGGGCATCAGATCTCATTATGGATGGTTGTGAGCCACCATGTGGTTGCTGGGATTTAAACTCAGGACCTTCAGAAGAGCAGTCAGTGCTCTTAACTGCTGAGGCATCTCTGCAGTCTTAATAATTCTTTCAGTATGTGTTTTAAATTCATTTGTTCTTTTTCAAACTTCACCCACCCATCTACTCATCCATCCATCCATCCATCCATCCATCCATCCATCCATCCATCCATCCACCCATTCATTTACTCCCCATCTACCCTCCCACAAAATCCACTCTCCCTTCCTTTTATCTACCTGTCCACCCTTCCGTCTGTCATCTACCCATCTATTTATCTATCCATCTACCCATCCACCCATCCATCTACTTACCAGCTCACCTATTTGTACACCCCCATCCATCCATCCATGCTCCCACCATCCCTTCATTGATTTGTTGAGCTGATGGAGTGGGTGGGAGTGGGATGTAGAGGGGCCAGGGGAGGGACTGCTAACATGACCAATGCTGGGACAGAGGAGCAAGGCCTAGGACACATACCTCTGAGTTAAGGGGCTAGTCAGAGGTAGCTCCTCACATGCTGATTTCTTTCAATCTTACTCCAAGCCAATTACTTCTAAAAACATTAATGTTTAACACCTAATGCCAAGGCCTGTGCCTACAGTCAGCTTCTGGAACAACGTAGAACTTCTCATCTCCTTTGGAACTCAGACTTCTTGTGGGGCTCAGAAGAAAATTGCAAACACTCTGTCTAGAAAATGCATATATACATAAATTTTGCGTGTAAATTTAGAATCTTCAGAAACTTTCCCTCCCCTTCCATCCTCCAATATGGATACCAAATTAAGAAATTTATCATCTTGTGGGAGAAAAGATTCACAATCAGGGCCTGGAGACGTTGCTTAGTGATAGACCACATGCTCAGCATGCATTAAACCCTGAGTTCAATCCTCATCCCCAAACATTTGTAAATATATGATTCATAAATCAAAAGTAAATACAGTTCATACAGACCCAGTGTATATAGACCCAGTGTTTACAGACCCAGTGTTAAAGGCCCAGTGTATACAGACCCAGTTTTAAAAAGATTTATTTATCATTATATATAAGTACACTGTAACTATCTCTAGACACACCAGAAGAGAGCGTCAGATCTCATTACAGATGGTTGTAAGTCACCATGTGGTTGCTGGGATTTGAACTCAGGACCTTCAGAAGAGCAGTCAGTGCTCTTACCAGCCGAGCCATCTCTCCAGCCCCAGACCCATTTTTTAAAGATCCGGTGTATATAAACCCTGTGCATATAGACAGGAAACTCACTGAGACACTGAGACACTCTAGGCAGGCACTAGGCTCAGCCTGGGCCAGGGTCAGAAAGGACTTCGTGGAGAGCCACTTTCTGAAGGGAATATACAAAGATAAACAGGGATTCCCTAGGAAAACACAGGAGTAAAGGCTCGGTGGGAGGGGCAGGGTATAGCCAGGACCCAGACACCATGAGAGGCAGGTCCATAGACTGAGGACAGCAGGAGCTGAGGATGTCCTGGGGCTGAGGGGTCGTCAGACAGCTCCTTGAAGTAACAGCGTGCTTGGAGTCTCAGCACCTCAGAGACCCCTAGGAGCTGTGCCTGGCATGTGTACAAGGCTGGCGGTTCACATGCTCTGGGGAAGCTGGGCAGGGAGGCAGGACTTTTCCATGTCACACACAAGGAGGCTAAGGCTCAGCCTAGGGTGACACTGACAATTGGCTGCATCCAGGTTCTGTGCTGTCCTTGTTTGCTCCGGCCCTCTGGACCGAGACCTTTCTGGGACTCCTGTTGAGTGTCACAATGAAGCTTGTCTTTCTGGCCCTCATGTATGGGGCTGGAAGACAGCAGGCAGTTTCTCTGAGGTCATCTGGTCCAAGGGTGGGGGAGCAGGTATCAAGGTGGATACTTCACCTCTTGGATTCTCCAGGGTCCCTGGTCCCCTGCATGGAGAACATGATGACTGAAGAGCGGCTGAATGAAGTGAAAGCTAGTAAGTCACAACCTGGGTTGGTGAGATGCTGAGGGAGTGGGAGCATGAGCAGAGCCATGGTGGGTAACAGGAAAAGAGAACTGCTGTGTAACCGGGAAGAGGCTTCAGTTCAGTTCTGCTGGGCTAAGGTTTATCTGTAGTGAGTGTAGTGTTAACTACTGTGGGGGTCATCCAGAAGCAGAATGCACAGTACCCTGGGGAGCCTGTAATTTCATTAAGCAAACGAGGCTCAAAAACAAGGGCCAAAACCATTTAGTGCAGAGTGTGTAGTTTAAATGCTTAAGAGGGCACATGTTCATTTTGCAACCGAGACAGCTGATGGGAGGTAGGCTAGGGAAATCTAGGAAGGCTTCTTACACGAGGTGGGATTTTCTTTTTTTTTTTGGTTTTTCGAGGCAGGGTTTCTCTGTGTAGCCCTGGCTGTCCTGGAACTCACTCTGTAGACCAGGCTGGCCTCGAACTCAGAAATCCGCCTGCCTCTGCCTCCCAAGTGCTGGGATTAAAGGCGTGCGCCACCACCGCCCGGCTAGGTGGGATTTTCATATAGGCTTTGAAAGATGTGACAATCTGAAGGGCTGGGAAGATGCTTCAGAAGGGCATCTAAGCCAAGGCTAGGAGGTGGGAAGAAAGGATGAGTTCTGAACTCTTCCTAGGGAAGACCTTTGTCTAAACAATCTCTTTCTCTTCCTCCAACCCAGCTCTGGATATCTTGAGACACGATCCAGAAGCATCTGTGTGTATCCACGCAGCCCAGGCCCAGGATCAAATTATGGCCAGTTGCTGGCAGAACTCTTGGCCACTGCCATACGGGGATTCATGGGTGTGTGACCCATCCAATACACACCGCTGGAGCCCCAGCTGTGAGAACCTGCCCACTTCCCACCAACGGCGCTCCTGGATCATGCAAGCACTGGCCTCCTGGAAGATGTCTCTGAAGCAGTGACAAGAGCCCCAGCCGGCTCACTGTAAACACTGTGTGGTCAATCTCTCCATCCAGATGGATTCCTTGAGAGAGATCCCCTGAGCCCCTGTCAAGCCCCTGTGTAGTCCTCACTCTGACAAGTCTGAGAGAAGAGCACGGCCTTCATGTGCTGATTCACTTGATGTTTACAGATGCGTGCAGGCTGTTTTGTTCATTTTGTATAACGGGAAACTGAGGCTCAGAGGGTCTCCTGGACATCTCAGTTTCCCCTTCCCTGGTGATAAGAGCAGAAGGGTGATGATTTGGGTGGCTCTTGGGGAAGGGGAAAGAGTGACGAGATTTTCCACCTATGACATCATCTATTGGGGAACCCTGGTCTCCGAGTCTCACCCTTGACTCTTCATCCACTTTGCCTAACACTAATGCAAAAAACAAAAAATCTGGAGACATTTTGGTGTTGCCACCTGAAGGTGACAATGCTACTAACACCTGCTGGGTAAAGATCAGGTGTCAGGCACACTGTTAAATGCCTTTCAGTATGCAGGACAGCCCCCACATCCAAATGGTTCCAAGGTTGAAAGTTTCAGAGATAAGCTCAGCAGGGAGGCACGGGGACTGTGGCATCCAGGGGTTGGGTGTGTCAGCTGGAGTGACTTGCCAGAGAAGAGACTTCTAAAGGAGATTTGGAAAGATGACCACATTTGGACATTTGTGGGTGGGGAGCAGGGTACATGGGCCCATCTTCAAAGTCCCAGTGTGAGGGAACCTGGAAAAAGAAGAGAGGTGCAAGGGCCAGGCCCTAAGGCCACGGATACTGCAGAGGAGGTAGACTTCATTCAGGGGGCAGTGGGGAGGCATGGTGGGGTGCTGAGAAGAGAGTTATATGAGCAGATGTCAACTTCAGAAAACTCTTCATGGGATATAGGGACCCCTGGACATGGCTGGTGGGGCAATAGATCAATGCAGCTGTTCTGAACAAGAACCTGTTACTAGTCGGCAGTGATGAACTTATCAATAATCACGGTCCAAGGATTCTACTTATGGGCATACATCTCAGGATAATCTTCCCACAGGCCCATGGGGGTATCTATGAAGACCTCTGTTGTAATATTATCTATGAGGTGAGCAGGCAGGCTGGGTACCCATCCTTGTAGGGTAAGCCCTATGGAGTTTCATGTGCAGTTATAGATAGTGAGGGTATATGGGGACAACTCAAACCTCGTGTTGAGTGAAAAAAAAAGGTATTTATATACACAAAAGTTTTTGTTTTGTTTGAAATAGGGTCTTGCGATATAGTCTAGACTGGTCTTGAACTTGTGGTTCTCCTACCTCCTAAGTGCTAGGATTGCAGACAGACTTGCTACGAAGTCACCTTTTGAGAACATTTATAGAAAAGACATAAAAACATCAGGGTTGGAGAGAGGATATGAAGAGTTTCAAAAGGGAGTTTACCTAACCACTCCCAAAAGCGAGGAGACTAGAGGCCAAGCAGGCAAACTGCAAGGGATGGGTGGGGATGGGGGTGAGGGAAAGCTAGGGGTCAGGTCACACCTCCAGGCAGACCACGCTCCCAGACCCGCGGAACCCAAGAGGCATAGCCAGGCGCAGCCCGGACAGCAAAAGGAAGGGCACCCCTGCCGCCGGAAGGAGCAGTGCGTTTCTTGGTCCCCCGGACAGAAGCGCTGAAGTTGCGAGCTGCCATGGAGAGTTCTCAGCCTGACCCTACAGATGACACTTCCATGGACGCGTTCCTGGAAAAGTTCAAGAGCCAGCCTTACCGCGGCGGCTTCCGCGAGGACCAGTGGGAGGAGGTGGGCGGCCCCGGGGGCTTCTGGGGTACGAGCTTGGTTCTCGCGGCTTGGTCACTGCCAAAACCTGTGGCTCCTAGTTGAGTGCCAGAAACCATCCGCCTCGAGGTTTTGGGAGGCTCAGTTGACAGTGCATTTAAGACCACAGGGTTTGGCAGGCAGCCCTGTTACACACCACCACCCGGTTCTGCTATCAGATGGTTCCTTACTTATAAAGTTGTTTTACCTGCAGCACCCAGGTTACATACGGTTAGGATAAAGATGAAAGGAGATGGTGAAGGTGATCAGGAACGGGAGCTCTCCCAGTTGAAGGTGATTTGCTACCACCATGGGAAGTGTTGGAAATTAGGATTCCACATTCCAGTTTGACACCAGAGAAACTGGGGTTGTATAGATCCAGCCAATCCTGAGGATTTGCATATCATGATCAGTGAGGAAAAAACTTGGATGTTGTGTCCTGGGATTGGATCTAATCAGTAGACAACACTAATTATTCTTTTAAATTCTAGGAATTTGACAAGATCCCCCTATTTATGAAAAAAGCGCCATCAGAAATTGACCCCAAGGAATTTCCTGACTTGGCTTGCCTCCAGTCGATTATTTTTGATGATGAGCGATCTCCAGAAGGTATCTTACTCTCTTTTGTGTCCTTGTTGAGCTGAGCTAAAGTATTATGGCTGTCATGTAAGTGTTTACTCCACACATTCTCCTTTGGATACCTGCTGAATAAATATACACAGTTCCAGGTCTGGAGGCCTGACTCTGATGAAAAGCCAGATTGTCCTAAGGAATCAGGAAGGATGTGTGATAAGTGCCACTAGGCACACCACTACTGTATTACCAGAGAGAGGAGGGGAATCTGCTTTTCAGTGAATGAAACAATGTAAGAAAAGGAGTAGTGTAATTTTCTCAATAAAAATTGAAGTCTTTCAAAAACTGGGATAAGTGTGTGTGTGTGTGTGTGTGTGTGTGTGTGTGTGTGTGTAAATTGAACCCAGAACCTCACCTATGCTAGGTAAGTGAGCTTTATCCCCTCTTTGTAAAACTCTGTGCATGTGCGTATATGTGTGTACATACTTACAGAGATCAGAGGATAGCCTCGTGAGATGGATTCTCTTTTACCATTACATGTTCCTCAGATCAAGCTCAGGTTGTCAAGCTTCAGGGCCAGTACCTGCTTAGCCATCTCTCTAGACCATCTTTAATTCCCCTTTTAAAAATAGCACATATAGCTGGGTGGTGGCAATGCATGCCTTTGACCCCAGGCAAGCAGGCAGGCAGGCAGGCAGATCTCTGAGTTCGAGGCCAGCCTGGTGTACAGGGCGATTTCCAAGACAGCCAGGGCTGCAGAAAAACCCTGTCTCAAAAAACCAAAAATCCAAAAAAGCCAAACCAGACCAGAAATAAAAAAAGCACTTAGTAACATATAATTTTTTTTGGAAGTGGTCATAGCATTAAGTCTGCATGGCCTTGTATTCTATATTGATGCCAGTTTTATACCATTAATTTGGATTTTTCTTTCTCTGTTGGTTCCATCTCTTTGATTTATCATATATGTATTATTCTTTGTTTTGCTATGCTACAAGACTGACCAAAATGAATGTGGGGAAGAGAGGGTTTATTTTAGATTTAGGTTATAGCCATTCCCTCACTGAAGGATGTGAACTCAAGCGAGAACTGAGAGGCAGGAACTGAGACAGACCGTGGGGTGCTGCTTACTGGGGTTGCTCCCCTTGCATTGTTCAGCTTACTTTTTATACAACCCAGGAGCACCTGCCTAGGAGTTGTACTGCTCACAGTGCAATGGGACCTCCCATATCCATCATTAATCAGGATGGAGGAGGTTTTTGTTTGAGGCTCCCTCTTTCCGGATGATTTTAGCTGTGTCAAGCTGACAAAAACCTAACGTGTGCAATATTACTTTCCTGCATGATAAGAGGTTTCAGTGAGCTTTCTAAAAGGTATGACATGCCGCATACTTCCTCCTCTTTGCAGAGCAAGCCAAGACCTATAAAGATGAGGGCAATGACTACTTTAAAGAAAAAGACTATAAGAAAGCCGTGCTCTCATACAGTGAAGGGTTGAAGAAGAAGTGTGTAGACCCTGACTTGAATGCCGTCCTGTATACCAACCGGGCAGCAGCACAGTACTATCTCGGTATGTAACCATGGCTCAGTTAGTGCTTCTGTGTGTGTGTGTGTGTGTGTCTGTGTGTCTGTGTGTCTGTGTGTGCTCACGCATGCAGGTAAGAGGTTAGCCTGTCAGTCTCAGGAGCCATCTCCCTTGTTTTTGGAGGCAGTCTTTCATTGGCCTGGAGCTTTCTGAGAAAGTTAAGCGGGCTGGTCAACAAGCCCTGTGAAATCCATTTGCCTCTACTTCTCCCAAACATATGCTGTCACAACTAGCATTTTTATGAGGGGACTAGGGGTTGAATAGGCCTCATGCTTGTATAACAAGCACTTTACTGACTGAGCTATCTCCCCAGCATGATGTCGTTATTTCTGAAGAATTTACTTATTGGCCTGAAGAGTTATATGCTCCAAAGTTAAGAGCATTTGCTGCTCTTCCAGAGACCCTCATGTTCAGGTCCCAGCGGACACATCAGGTGCTCACAACTGCCTATACATAGGCACAACCCCAGCTCCATAGGACTGATGCCCTCTTCTATGTTCATGAGCATCCATGCACGTGTACACACACACACACCCCCCAAATCTTTAAAAAAGGGAAGAATTTACACCAGCTCATGCTTTTAATCTTGTAACTTGGTAGGAAGAGGCAAGTGGATCTAGGAAATTTCTTAAATTGATACTTTTCTTAATTTTGTGTACTGTTTTCTGTTTTTGGAAATTGTGGCTACTGGTGCTCTCAGTACTAAGTGGGAGAATGGCTTAGTTCTTCTTTTCTGAATCATCACTGTGCCCAGGGCTTCCAGTCCAGACATTGTGGTTTTGTGTCTGCCTAGAATAAACCTCCAATCTCTCACCAGGTTTGGGGAGTGCTGGGTTCCATCAATAGTGGAGGGTAAGGCGTCTGGAAATCTGATGGCCTTTCAGTCTGCCTCTGCTCCCATCGCAGAGGCCCTTGTTGTGTTTGTCCTTCTGTAGTGTGGCTGGTGGTGCAGGGCTTTTCCTCTGCTTTCTGTTTTTATGTCCATCCCTTTGCTTTCCAGCTTTCACGATACACTCTGTGTTCTCAGTGCCTTGGTGAGTGTCTGGGATCTGTAAATCTCAGCTGCCTGGAGAACGATGCAGGGGGATGCCAAGTTTGAGTTCAGCCTAGACAGTGTAGTGGAACTGTCTCTCAAGCCTCCATACCAGTGGGAGATACTTGGCTAGCTTGCTTCTTCACACAGACCCTTACACATTGGTCAAGTAGTTTTGAGGATAATTTCTAGAACACTGTTGGTTCACAGGGTGCTGACTTACTCTCCAGTGTACCTGACACTGTTTTTTCCCACATCCTCACCAGTTTGAGGCTGACTTAGTTTCCAGCCCCTGGTGACACTGGACATCTTTTCCCAGGCTTGCTAGCTATTGTGGGTCGTCTGGACTGCCTGATGCTATGCACTCCTTAGGACTCAATGAGCATAACTGTGCTTGTCCAGAAGTATGTTCGGTGCTCTGACTTCCTGAACCTTGTCTGGGAATTGTCTCTGTCAGGGCTGTGACATTTTAGAAGCATTTTGATGGAAAAGCTTATTCTTTCTTTTACTTATTGGCATTTCATTAGGCAATTTTCGTTCTGCCCTCAACGATGTGCTGGCTGCCAAGAAGCTAAAGCCCAGTCACCTGAAAGCCATCATAAGAGGTGAGTCTCCACGAGCTGTGGGGTGGCCGTCATTTGGAAAACTGGCACTCAGCACCGAACGGTGCCATTGGAAGCTTGCTTCTGGTGTGCTGGGGACTGGGGAAGTCACTCCAGTCCCGCAGTCTCCGTGAGAAGGTCCTGCTTTCTCCCAACAGCTGCTACCACTCAGCACTCCCCAGAAGGCTCTACTCTTCATGCCGCATGAAATTGAAACTCCTCATTTTAAATTAGTGAAGAATAAAATTAATTAGGACATAGCACATTCTGATTTTCTCCCTAGTTTAGCTGATCGAAAGACAAGATAATGAAATGCCATGTTGAAACTAATTAAAAGATAAGTGTGGCGCCTTTGCCAGGAACTCTGCTGCTGGGCTGTTCCCACGTTTTTCATGTTGTGGTCTGACCTTGTAATAACGGTGCTTTCACTACTTTATACTTCACCTTCCTCTGAGCTTAGGGTGCTTTGCAAACTTTAATTGATTCATCATGTATTGAGCCTCCCTACACTGCCATGAGTCAGTTTAAACTACTTATCCAAGTTATGCCTCTTTAGATGTCTGTGACTAGACGTGGGAAGTATGTCTGTGTCCCTCAGCCACAGGACAGAGGCCCTGAGTAAGGGTTGTCCGGGAGACTACAGTCCTGTGGAATTAGCCTCTGGCTCATGTTGCTTCACCCTATAGTAGGACCTCCTTGGCAGGCATCTGCTCTTAATGCCGGTTTGCTCATTCTCGGTGATTAGGTTAGAGTCTTTAAAAAAATAAGTATGCGTTTGTTTTGTGTGTACAATATGCATGTGAGTAGGCACACATGCCGTGATCTGTATGTGGAGGTCAGAGGACAGCCTCTAGTGCTAGACTCTCCTCCTCCACCATGTGGTCTCCAGGGAGAGAATTAAGGTCATCAGGCTTGGCAGTAAGGGCCTTTACCTCCTGAGACCTCTCACCTACCTGGGGTTAGAGTCTTTGATACTCAAGCTGTCTTAGTTAGGGCTTTACTGCAGTGACCAGACACCATGATTGAACTAACTCTTATAAGGACAACATTTAATTGGGACTGGCTTACAGGTTCAGAGGTTCAGTCCATTATCAAGGCAGGAGCATGGCAGCATCTAGACAGGCATGGTGCAGAAAGAGCTGAGAGTTCTACATCTTCATCTGAAGGCTGCTAGCAGAGTACTGGCTTCCAGGCAGCTAAGATGAGGGTCTTAAAGCCCACATACCCAGTGACAAACCTATTCTAACAAGGCCACACCTTCTTATAGTGCCACTCCCTGGGCCGAGCATATTCAAACCATCACACAAGCCTTATAATAAAGTTCTGATGTTTCACATTTTATGAAAGTCTAAGTGGCTAACCAGAGAAAACTGAACATGATTGCAGTGACACATTTTAGAAACAGAATCAAAGTATATAGTTTAATGGTAGGGCACTTCCCTAGCATGCACAAGGTGCTGCAGATTTCATCCCAGAATGTAATCAGACAACCCCTAAAGCAGTCAAACAAAAAGTAATGGGAGGCAGTTTAAACAGATGGCTATATAAAAAAGAAAAATGTGTTTGGGCTTTGGTTTTGATTGATGGCTGAGGAAATTCTGCTTTATAGTAAACATCATCTGAGGGCTGGAGAGGAGGCTTAGCATCAACAGAACATTCCGCTCTTGCTCCAGTTCAGTTCCCAGTGGCTCACAGCTGCCTGAGACTCCAGCTCAAGGGCTATCCGACAGTTCTGACCGCCCCCCCCCCCAAAAACAATTTTTTTTAAATTTAAAATTCTTTTTTTTTTCCCTTCAAGATTTATTTATTTTATGTATTCACCATTGCTCTCTTCAGACACACCAGAAGAATGCATCGGATCACATTACAGATGGTTGTGAGCCACATGTGGTTGCTGGGAATTGAATTCAGGACCTGTGGAAGAGCAGTCAGTGCTCTTAACCACTGAGCCATCTCTCCAGTCCTTAAAAACAAAATTTAAAACACACACACACACACACACCCCCACCCACCCATCTGAGATGGCCTTTATTCTCCCATTTGCAGACAAGGAACTTGAAGCTCAGACATGGCCTTTGTCCAAGGTCCAGGAGGTAAACGACAGCCATTTTCTAGCCCAGCCCTGTCTGACTGTGTCTGTCTAGGAACTGAACTACGAAGAGCCGAGTCCTGTCTCCCCTCCTGGGGCTGGCTGGTGAGGGAAGGAAGGCTTTTTCAAGGTGGTGCTTTCTGAGCATGTTGTTCCGACATCTCAGGACTGTGATTTCTGCAGGTGCCCTGTGCCATCTTGAACTGAAACACTTTGCTGAGGCTGTGAACTGGTGTGACGAGGGACTACAGATTGATGCCAAAGAGAAGAAACTTTTAGAAGTGAGGGCAAAAGCAGACAAGCTAAAGGTTAGTAACTGTAACTGCCCGCAGTTACCTGGAAGGGAAGCTGGGGATGTATGGAAAGGCAGCAAAAAGAGATCGAGACCAAGACAACACCTGCTGTTCATGGTCTCAAGGTTTAATGGAGGACTCCAAATATATAGGCGGGGGAGAGCCCTTCCCCCAAAGGCTGGAAACTCTCCACAGAACTGGTTTGGTTGCTCTGAAGGTGGCTAGTACCTCTCAGGAAACTGCAGGTCCTTGAAGAACAACAGGCTTCACCTTGGTCTGAGCGCTCCACCCCAGGTGGAGGGGATTGTGGCTAACACAGGAATTCCCACTCAAGGGCTGGGAGAGGAACTTCACCGTGGTCGATGTCAAGTTCCTGCCAGGTGGCATGGCACCCCAATAAGGCTCTGTACGACTGTCCGCAGGCCGTTTACATTTGCTAGTTAGCATTCCTCAGATTGCGTCTCAAGTCACTGTGGGAATATAGGTGTGTATGCTAACAGTCTAGAGTAGTGGGAGCCAGCTTTGCACTGCCAACAGCGGAGTGTGAATGGATTCCAACAGGTAGTTTGTTGAGAGAGGTGATGCCTGAGTCCAATCTCTGAATGACGGGGGCAGTTTACTGAGCAGTTGAAGGATGCTGAGGGAGAAGAACGTTCCAGACAAGAAGCCCTAGAGGGATACTTCAACAGATCTGAGTTTGAATACTACTTTTGCCACTGCTGAAATGAATCAGGACAAGTTCCTGATATTTCTTGTTCCTTGCTTCGAAAATGAGAATAATATATACCTCGAATGTTTTTTATGAAGATGAAATGAGATAAGCAGTTTTCACATCAAGAGATAATACACAATGGAGACCATGTGATCTGCAGAGCCTAACACATTTGCTCTGCTCCCGTTGGGAGCTTCCTATGACTGCAAGCCCGGGGGAAGCAGGGCCTGCTGCAGGTGGGCAGACTGGGTGGGCCGGTGGTGTTTCTCTCTTGCTGATTTTAACTGTGCCGAAGGCAGAACCTGTGGGTTTTTGGCAGCCATACCAGAGAAGTTAGGGTTCCCATGTAGTACTTGTCTACTCCACTGGGGTCCTTGAATGGAGATGCCTTCTGTCCTTTATTGGTGGCATCTTCCTCATCTGCCTGAGCCTACTCTGGGAGCACCATCAGGTGACAGTGGTACACTTGGCTCTGAGCAGCAATCTCTCAGTGAATTGTGAGTTTTTGGGGTACAAGATGAAGGTTTGTCCTTGTTTTGTTTTTTTTTAAAAGAACTAGGTTTTAAATTTCTGCTGACAGTGGGCCTGACCCCTAGAGCATGCTTTGTGGATGGTTCCTGAACCAGCCACTGGCAATCACTGAGCAGGAGCGTGGTTTACATAGAGACAGGATATCCTGCAGGCTGGGATAAAGGGAGAACGAGTTCCCTGGAGCTGATGACATCTGAATTATATTTCCAGAGGATGGAAGAGAGGGATCTGAGGAAAGCACAGCTGAAAGAAAAGAAGGAACAGGGTCGGAACGAGGCTCTGCTCCAGGCCGTCAAGGTGAGTTCTCAGAGTGTGAGATCCCTGGCTGTGTGAAGCCTGCTGGGACCTTTCTTGGGGTGCTTTCCCTTCACAGCTGTGCTTACCCCAGGATCTGGAACCAGAGCACCACAGTCAGTCAGCTCTGTCCCTCCTGTGCCGTCTCAGCCACAAACTGAGTGTGCGCTCTAGGCTAGTCATCCTCTCACTCCCTCTCACAGCAGCCCTCTGGGGAAGGCCTTCTGTTCCTGGTTTACTAATCTTAGATTGAAGAAAACTGCCCATAGCAGTGGTGTCTGAGCCAGGCCTAGCTCCTCACTCTTCCATATTACGTCCTGCATTCTGAAGTGAGCATCGTCTAGGAGGCCCAGTGGCCAAGCCAAGTTAGTGCTTGGTACTTCCCTGAAGTGAGTGTGTCTGACCTGCATCTTCTGTCATCCTTGGTGCCCGGCTGCTCTCCCCTCTCCCATTCCACAGATGATGCCTCCTGGGCTGAGGGTTTAGTTTCATTCTGTGTTCAGTTACATACCCATTTCAGTTACTAACTTCGAGAACTTAACACTGCTAAAGTGTACTCATTTGTCTCTTCCAACAAGAGATCTGTTAACATATATTAACAAATTAAATATGGGGCCAGAGAGATGATCAGTGGCTAAGTACACTGGCTGCAGAGGACCTGGGTTCGGTTCCCAGCACCCACATGGCAACTAACAACTGTCTGTAATCCAGTTCCAGGGAACCTGGTACCCTCACACAGACAGACCTGTAGGCAAAACAGCACATAATTATAACACACACACACACACACACACACACAAAGTAGGAGAGACGCAGTGGCCCATGTCTGCAATTCCAGTACTCGAGATGCTGAAGTGGAAGATGCTGAGTTTAAGCCAGTTTCAAATAATAATGAAACTCTTACTTCAAAAGATAAAACAAAGCCCAACCCAACAAACAGAACAGAATAGTGTACTCCAGGTTTTTAAATCTGATGCTCATTCAGAGAGGATTTGGCCATTTTCTTTTTTTTTTTTTTTTTTTTTGAGACAGGGTTTCTCTGTGTAGCCCTGGCTGTCCTGGAACTCACTGTGTAGACCAGGCTGGCCTCGAACTCAGAAATCCACCTGCCTCTGCCTCCCAAGTGCTGGGATTAAAGGCGTGCGCCACCACCGCCCGGCCAGCCATTTTCTTAAATAAGAGACCTAGATATTTGTACATAGCCTTTTTTTTTTCTTGAATGTATTGTATATGTGTACCACATGATTCATGTAGTGCCTACAGAGTAGTTGGGGTATTAGGAATTGAACCTGGGTCCTCTGGAAGAGCAGTCTGTGCACTAACCACTGAGATATCTCTCTAGCCCTACATATAGATGTTTTAGAAAACTTGTAGTTATTTCCTCTAGTTAAGTCCTGTACTTTGGACTACAGTACAAATTAAAATCATTATCAACAGTACAGTGCTGCCTTAGTTAGGGTTCCTCTTGCTATAACGAAGCACTGTGACCAAAAGCAAGTTGGGGAGGAAAGGGCTTATTTGGCTTACATTTCCATGTAATAGTCCATCATTGAAGGAAGTCAGGACAGGAACTCACACAGGGCAGGGACATGGAGGCAGGAGCTGATGCAGCGCCCATGGAGGAATGCGTTAGATTGCTCCCCATGGCTTGCTTAGCCTATAAAACCCAGGCTGGAGAGGTGGCTCAGGGGTTAACAACATTGACTGCTCTTCTAGAGGTCATGAGTTCAATTCCCAGCAACCACATGGTGGCTCACAATCATTTGTAATTATGACCCAATGCCCTCTTCTGGTGTGGTCAGTGACAGGGTGCTCATATACATAAAATAAATCTTTTTTATTTTTCTTTAAACCAAACCCAGGACCACCAGCTCAGGCCACAATGGCCTGGGCTTTTCCCCCATCAGTCCCTAATTATGAAAATGCCTTACAGCTGGATCTTATGGAGGCATTTTCTCAATTGGGGTTCCCTTCTTTCAGGTGGCTCTAGCTTGTGTCAAGTTGACATAAAACTAGCCAGCACACATGCCATGTACTATTGATGGTTTAAGGCAGAGGCCATAGGTGGCAACATTGAATCAGCTCTCCTTGTTTACGTGTCACCCAAGGCTTTCCCATAGGCACAGGGGACAGGCGACTACTGTCATCAGACTGCTTGACCCTCAGTAGCTGATCCTTTAAGGAAAACTTTGCCAGCCAGGGTATGGCACATGTCTGTGATCCCAGCACCTGGGAGCCGGTGACAGGAGCATCAGAAATCCAAAACCAGCTTGGGTTACATGAGACTGTCTCCAAAAGAAAATAAAAGGTTTGCCAACTTCTACTTTAGGGGATATCATCAAAACTAATTTTGATTTCCCTAAATGTGCTAACCTTGAGAAACCATGCCACACATACGAGGTGGCCCCACTCTGGAGACCCTCGGAGGATGTTCACTTCAGTAAGGCAGTCAGGATGAAGGCAGACTTTCTCTCTAGCATCCTGTGCTCTCACCAGAGGGAAGCACTTGCATTCCTGTACCATGGCACTCCTGCTCTGTTCTGTGCCTCTGCGCGTGCTGTCCTTGGGGTAGGCTGCCCCATCCATTCTCTGCCTTTGAAAGCCACTGCTCAGGTGAACACGTCTCAGATACCTTGGCTACTGTGTGCGGTTCCTCCTGACTGCCTCCCGCCTGCTGCTGTAACTGTTCCATAGCCGCTCCCATGATACCAGAAACAGCCCCGAGGCAGGGAACTGTGTCTAGCTCCTCTTGATGCAGGGCCAAGCACACAACAGGTGCCCAGTGAACATAAGTTAAATAACTGGTGCCCACTGTGCAGGGCTACCAGGACAGTTAAGATGGTCACATGGGCCTTCAGGAAGCTTCAGGGTCTATTTCAGTGATATGTTTGCATCTTCCTCATGATAGGGTTTGTTCAAGTGTGTTTTTGTCTTAATCCAGGCTAGGAACATCAGGCTTGTCTCTGAATCAGTCGGTGAGGATGAAGATTCAGCTTCCAGTGGTCCAGCTGAGCTGCGCCTGGATGGGCTCAGCGCTGAGAACCCCTGTGGAGCCAGGCTCAGTATAGATGACCAGGGCAGGCTGAGCTGGCCTGTGCTGTTCCTGTACCCGGAGTATGCGCAGTCTGACTTCATCTCCGCTTTTCATGAGGACACCAGGTACTATTTGTCCCAGCAGCCCTCTGCTCCTGCTGTACCCTCCTGCTCACTTGTCAGAAGGCTGAGAAGGAAAGAGGGGAATGTAGAGGCTGTCCCCAGCATGTCGACAGGGCGCTATCGTGGGCAAGACAGGTCTGGCCTCATCTGTGTCTGGGAGGTTCATCTTAGGTAGTGCATATGTATAACTTATGTGTGTTCATTACAAAATATATAGATTGTACCACTTATGATTTCAAAGGGTACGTCCTGTACAAGTGATAAGCCTTTATGCTTTGGTGCTGTGGTCAAAGTAGGTCAAGCCTGGATGGCATGCTTTGTAGGCTACTTTTCTCTCTGAACTGGTGTCCGGGACTGATGTGGGATTATGTAGATGGACATCGACACCCAGAAAGCACATCCTCCTCTCTTAGGTTTATTGACCACCTAATGGCGATGTTTAGTGAAGCACCCTCCTGGGACTCAGAGCGCAAGTACCACCCGGATAATTTGGAGGTAAGAAATGTTTTATTTCATTCCTATAAGAGATAGTGCGAGGGTGTATACAGAAATGAAGTGTTTTAAAAAATTTTGTGTGTCTGTGTGTGTGCACGCGCGTGCGTGCGCATAGCACATGTGGAGGTTAATGGACAACTTTGAGCCATTGGTTTTCTCTTCTGTGGGTTCTGGGAATGGAATTTATACCATCTGGCTTGTTCATCAAGAGCTTTTACATGCTGAACCATCTCATCTCACTGACCCCTGATTACTTTTTTTTTTTTTTTGGTAAAATATACATAACATTTATCATTTTACCACTTTAGGCCCAAAGTGACATCATCAAGCTCACTCGCTCATTCATGTTGCACGCCCATTACCACAATCTCTCCATCACTTTCCATCTTCCCAAACTGAAACTCCACATTCATCAAACAGGAATGGCCTCCACCCCTGCCCTTGGCTGTTCTACTTCCTGTCTCTATGAATGTGACCACTGTAGGACCTCATACAAACAGACGTATACAGTGTCAGACTTATTTCACTTAGCATTGTGTCTTTAAGGATCAACCATGGTTTAGAATGAGTCCTATTGTAGCATATGTGAGCCTTCCTTTGTAAGGCTGAATAATATTCCATTGTTAGATTTTTAAAATAGAACATTGCCAGAGTTTGCTGAGTAATGAATTGTTTCTTGGATAGTTGAGAGTCAGACAACCTTCAATTGATTTCCACCAACCTTCAGTTACTTTCATACATGTTTTCTACACACAGAGTCATTCTTCAGAGTCTCAAAAGAGCCATCAAGGCCAGGAAACTAGATTGGTTGGTGACTCCACTCAGATGCCACAGATTGTCCCAGGAGCACATGGTGTATTGATTATGTCCTTTTTTGTCCCCACTTTGACCCCTGAGGATATATTGTACTTCCTGTCCTCTCTGCCTGTGAGTCTTTCCTGTGACTGGATTTGGATTTTGTATGTTTGGCTGAGCTGTCACAGGAGTCATGCTGTGTTCTCACTGTGTCCTGTCATGTGGACTCCAGTGTCCTGTTCTGAAGATGAGCTCCCTGCTCACCTGACCAAGGAGGTGTCACCAGGTCTCTACTGCACAGTCACTGCTTGTGTGTGTGTGTGTGTGTGCGCGCGCACTCGAGTGTGTGTTAGAAAACAATTTATGGGAGCCAGTCTGGCCGCCATCATGTGGGTTCTGAATTCAGGTCATCAGGCTTGGCAGCAGGTACCTTTCCCACTGAGCCATCTCACTGGCCCAGTGTTTGTCTACTCAGTGGATTTATGGTTTCCTCTTTTATTTAATGAGTTTATTACTGTGGTGTTTATGTCCAGATTGTGGTAGACTTGGTCAGTGGGACTTTATTGAGCTGTTTGTATAGGCTAACTCACCTCCCTTCTTTACGTTCTTGTTTCTGGCCGAAGGTACTCTGACTTTGAGCTGTGCCTTCTCCACCCAGCTTCGACAACAGCCATTTTTCCCCAAGGAACCATGGTTGTTTCTATGGAGAATGGTATTTAGAAGCCAACATCTCTGTGCTGTAGGCTTACTGTTAATATTGGGAAATGGGATTTGTGGCTGGGAAGGATTATGTGTGCGACATTGTGTGTCTCCAGTTCTACTTGGGCTCCATGGGATCCACTTTATTATCTCTGTCTTTGTAAGTGGTGTTTAGAGGTGGGTTTTTACGGTGTAGTGCAGGCTGTCAGTCCCTCGACTTCAGCCGGTGTGTGCTAGGGTTACAGCTGTGCACTACCATGCCCCGCTGACCTTTGTGCTCTTTGATCAGACCCCCTTCTGCCACCAGCACTGTCACCTTCCTATGTGGAACGCTCAGCCCCATGTTGGCAACTGCCCCAGGTGGCAGCCTTCCTCCTCTGCAGACTCACACCCTGCATGACTCACTCACCCTTCGTCCTGTTCCAGCTCTAACCCCCACACAGGCCCTCCTAGCTGGGCTTAGTGACACTGGCCTATAACCCCAGCCACTTAGGAAGCTAAAGCAGGAGTCCAGCCTGGGCTAACAAGTAGTTCAAGTCTAGTCTAGGCAACTTAGTGAATTTTAAAAATAAAAAGGAGGTATAGTTCAGGTTGAGCAGTTGCCTAGCTGGGTCCTATCCTTGGTATTGAAAATAGCAACAAGAAAACAAAACCACTAGGTCATTCTCTGCTATAGTTGGTGGTCATCCTTCTTCTACTGGAGGCCTGATAATCCCTATTGTTTGTCCTGCTCCACACATGTGGACATTGTTTTCACTCCTGTGGACTCCAACTTGCTACCCTTTATTACCTACCTTCTAAAGAAGCCCTTGACTTCCTGCTCAGGTTGGCTGGCGGCTGGCATGAGAGCCTCCCTCTCCTGGTTCCTGTGGAATGTCCTTACCCCGCTCGCTCGAGCTTCGCTGCCCTGCACACATACTTAGCTCACCTGCTCTGGCTCCTCCTTCCCCTTGGGTCGCTGTGGCTGGCGTTCCGCCCCTCACCTCTGTGGCACTGGCTGCACAGGCCTGGGCTTGAGCTTTGGAGCCTCTTTGCTGCCCGAGGGACATGAGGAGATGGTCCCCTTCTCTGAGCCGTGGAGAATACAACTAGCCCTAAGCTTTCTGGGTAGCATGGCTGAGGCCGACCCGAGCACCAGAGCTGCAGCCGTGTGGAGGAGGCAGGCGTTCCACTAGCAGCAGTTGCCATCCCAACTTCTCAGAGTTGCTGCAGCATGTGCAGGGCTGTCTAAGCCTGTGTGTGTCTCTCATTCTTCTGGTCAATATGCAGGTCTACTTCGAGGATGAGGACAGGGCGGAACTATACCAGGTCTCCCCTGAGAACACCCTGCTGCAGGTCTTGCAGCACCCCAGGTGAGCATCTCTGTGGGATGATGGGAAATTCACAGGCCCCTTCCAGAGTCTAGTCAGCTCTTCTGCTCACTGACACAGAGCTATCACAGGCCAGTGGGACCAAACTGACCTGGCCCATTAAACCAAGCCATTGGCCATGGAGGCTGAAGAACAGTGACAGCCCAGGCCGTGGGAAGTGAGCGGCCTGGGCTCAGGATGGAAAAGAAAAGCTGCTTGGCTTGTGTAGCTGAAGGCAGCCGGGATAGCTTCCATTTTGACTGCACTTGTCTCCTGACACTGTCGCATGGAAAGAACACTGCAGACACCCCTGGGTTCCCTAACTGTGTGACTCTGAGCACATTCTGCCTCTGGGGCTCTGCCTTCACCTATAGAATGGTACATGTTCCTAGGGTACTTTTGAGTCAGGATGCAAGCAGACATCAGAGTGTCCTTGTAGACGTGGTGCAGCCTGCTGAAGAAGGAGTCTTGTTATCTGCAGTGGCAGCAAGCAGGATTCCACAGCCGCCTCTTAAAAGCTTCTGTCGAATGCCCTGAGGGAATCAACAAGTTCACTCTTGGGTCTGTTTTTCTCCAACTTGCAGCAAAGTGAAAAAGAGTAGAGCAAAGGATTTCTGCATTTAGAATAAAAGCCAGTTGTACTGGAGAAAGGGAGTCTTCGGGTGTGGTAAGCAGGGAGGTTGGAGAGCTAAGGTAGCACGGTTCGTGGAGCATGGACAGACTGGACTGTCCTGCTGAGGAACGTGGACTTTATCCAGGGGGGAGCTCACGGAAGGAGCACAGAGAATGGACAGATTTGCATTGTCCTGTTGGCTGGTGAGGCCCATGGTGGGAGAGGCTGGATTGGAAGGAGGGCCTGAACAGATGAGAAGGCAGTTGACCTGGAAAGGTGTCCAGAAGTCCCCAGTGCCTGCTTTGGCTTGGAGGATGTGGAGGGACATTTCTCAAGGCCTGAGGCTCACTGTATCCCATTTCCAAGAAGTATCTAAACATAAAGCAGACTGATCCTCAGTGGGACACCAGTTCCAGCTGCTGTGAATGATTATTTTTAGGCTTTTGACATAGACACGAGACGGTTCAGAGCTTGAAGGCATGAACCAGTCCCCTGTCCAGAACTGGTCCACTGTAATGCCAACACACCTAGGCCTGGGAGCCAGGGCCTTGCCCACCTCTCCATCCTGCCTTACTCTTTCATATTCTAGCAGGCAGTCTGGCTACCTGCACTGTGCACCAGAAACTTTCCCAAATTAAAGCTAAGTTCAGGCCTGCCGTCTTCCAGGAGGTCCTTCCTGTCCCCCTATAGCTATGACTGTCCCTTTTTGGCTAAGGGTGTGTCCTTCACATGTCCTTTATAACCTCCCTCAGGAATAGACTTGGGAGGCAGAAATGGTTATGGGCTTTGGGTTGTTTTTGAGGGCAGTTGTTAAACAGAGCTGCGTGTAGCCCTGGCTGGCTCTCAGTTTGCTATGAAGTTACAGATGACCTGTAGCTCTGTATTCTGCCTCTACCTTTCAAGTGCTAGGATTCCAGGTGTGGACTACCACACCCAGTTGTAGTGGTGTTCGCTTGTTTGTTTGTTTGGAGAGAGGATCTCTCTACACAGCCCTGGCTGTTTTAAAACTTCCTATGTAGAGCATGTTGGCCTTGAACGCACAGGGATTCTTCACCTCAGCCTTTTGAATGCTGAGATAAGGCATGCATCATTATGCCCAGCCTTTTCTGTTGTTTTAAAGTATGCCTGTTGATGTTTCTCTGGGCCATGGCATATGTATGGCGGTCCGGAGACAACTTAGGGAGTTGGTTCTCTCTTCCACTGAGTCTCAGGCACAGCGGCAAGTGCCATTGTCTAATAAGCCATCTTACCAGCCCACAGGTTTATATTTTAATCTTGTTTCTTAGCTTGGAGTCACAGTCTATACCTCAAGAAGCCAGGCTTGGCTCCCCATTCTCAGAAAACCAACTAGAAGAGCAAAATAATAGGCTTTTGTTGTTGTTGTTTTGCTTTGTTTTGGTTGTTTTTTAAAGTCGAGAGATTTATTCATTGTGACCACAATGGGAACAGGTGACCAAACCTGGCTTGTTGGGATACAGACTGTAACCTCGAGTTAGAGAGTTAGAGAGCCTGGCTTACACTGGTCACACACAGAATATGGAATGAACTGATAGCTTGCTCTGTGGTCTTCTTTCATGTTTAGCCCTATGTGTGCCTGATGCCAGAGTTTTAAGGGGAGACTATCATGCTGTCTCCAGACTTATGAATATTCAAACAAAGAAATGTGCTGTTGAATTTTAATGTTTGTGTACATCCAAAGTTTTTACCTTGAGTGTGGCTGGGAAGGTTCAGGGATAATGGCAGTTATAGTAGTTATAGTGCAGTTAACCACTCTGCTGTGCTCCCTGCAGGTGCTCTGTGAAGGCCCTTACTCCAGCATTCCTGGTCTGTGTAGGATCCTCTCCTTTCTGTAAGAATTATCTCCAGGGGAAAAGGGTGCACAGGTAACATGGGAGCCAGACCCTGGGGTCTCTTCCCTCAACTTCCTCTGCCTGGAGCCTGCACACTTGAATCATCGGGCCTAGTGTCCAGCACTCTATCCCCAGGGACAGTAGTTTCCAGCCTCTTGTTGGGGAAGAAGCTGCTGGACTCCTGAACCTAAGCCTGTCTGGCTGAGCGCTGAGCTCCAGCTGGGCCTCACCCTCCTCAGATTCACAGCTCCGCCCTGACCAGTACATCTTTGGAGTCCATCTCTGAAGAAAGCATCCACTGCAGTTACCAGAATAGCTGGCTCTCAGGGTGCAGTAACAGTCTTAACCTTTGTGGCATCTGACACCTACAGAAGGCACTGCTCCAAGGCAGTAAACCAACCCTGCACAATACTCTAAGGCCTTAAGACTTGAAAGACTGACTCAGTTGCTTCACCAGCATGGAGACAAGCTAAGGAATGCTGTGGATGCCGCGAGGTGACTGGGCCATGAAGCCACATCCGGTTTCTGTGTTGACTGTATAAACTGAGATCTCGGAACTACTCAGAGTCCTACTGGATTCTCTGACCAGGGAATTGCAGTGTGAGACCTGCAACAGACCTAGCAGGACCCAGGTATTTCTCCCATTCCTCAGCTCGAGTTATGCTCCTGCCTCCTCAGAAGAATGCTGAACTGAGGTGTGCACCACTGTGTCTGGCCTGTCACAGGCTGTTTTGTCTTGAGCTCTTCTCTGTGTCCTAGAGATTGTATTAACTGCAGCTGAGTGCCTTCCTGCATTGCCCCCACCATCTCCCAAGGGGAGCATACTTCTCAATGCTCATGCTAGGGCTATGAGATGGGGCTTGTGCCACATCTGTCAGAAGCTTGAGGCACTAATGGGCAGTGGTTTGCAAGTAGGCTTGTGTTCTTTTCCCAAATAGGAGCATTCTCTTCACCTGGGTGTCTGAGCAAAGCTCACAGCAGCTGGCCTAAATCCATTGTTTGTAACATGAGTGGCAAATGTTTTTGTAGTAAACACAGAGATTTGGGAGGATTGTTTGTCACTATATGAAAACTGACTAAGACATCATTAAACAGAAATCAGCTGGTGGCCTTCAGATGGGCTAATTTGGACTCTTGTGTTGTTTGTATCCTTGTTTCTGGAAGAGAAATTGTTTGGAATATTTAGGGAGACCAGTGTAGCTTTCTTTCCCAGGGCAGGTCCCTGTAAATCCACCAAACCCTGCCCAACACACACACACACACCAGCCAGAGACTTTCCTCTGACTTCCTTTGTAAGAACTCAAAGTCTATGTGAGGGGCCTAAGAGTGTCACTGTGGGTGTGATCTTAAGATGAGGATCCTGGGGTTGGAGAGATGGCTCAGTGGTTAAGAGCACTGATTGCTCTTTCAAAGGTCCTGAGTTCAAATCCCAGCAACCACATGGTGGCTCACAATCATCCGTAATGAGATCTGACGCCTTCTTCTGGGGTGTCTGAAGATAGCTACAGTGTACTTACATATAATAAATAAATAAATCTTTAAAAAAAATGACCCTCATCCTAGCTGCCTAGAAGTCAGTCTTTCACTAGCAGCTTTCAGATGAAGATGTGGACTCTCAGCTCCTCCTGCACCATGCCTGCCTGGATGCTGCCATGCTCCTACCTTGACATTAATGGACTGAACATCTGAACCTATAAGCCAGCCAATTAAATGTTGTCCTTATAAGAGTTGCCTTGGTCATGGTATCTGTTCACAGCAGTAAAACCCTAAGACAACACACTTCCTCCAACAAGGCCACAACCTCCTAATCCTTCCCAAATAGTTCTACCAACTGCAGACCAAACATTGAAATTTCTGAGTCTGTGGTGACTATTCTCGTTCAATCTACCTCAGGAAGAGCAGGTACCAAGAGCTGCTTTGGTAGACTAGAGCCAGGACTGAAGCTCCTGTCCTGTAGAATGATCATCTCCGTGACATCACTTGTAGCCTGTGCATGTGAGGCCTCAGCCCAGGAATGACATCCTCAGTGAACAGCTCTCTTCAAATGCACTGTTTCACAGTCTGGTAGATTCACAGTTGGGTGATTCTGCATGACATCATTCAGGTGACATAAGGTGTGTGCTGCTGGCATTAGGAAGGTTGAGACCAGGCATACCTTTTAATTTCCTATGAAGAATGCCACAAAAAATGATTTAGCCCAAATTGCCAGTGATAGACATGGAGAGATGTTCACTAAACCAGAAAGAAAAACAATTTTTTGGAAACAAAGTTTCTATACACCCTGAGGAGTATGGTGGAAATCTGTGAAGAGTCTGCTTCCTGAGCAAGACGTGGGCCAGATCCTTACCTGGTGCTCCTTTGGCCACCATACCCATATATTGGGAAATACAGCAGGAGGCTCAAGCCTTACCTGCCTGTTTTGTTTTTGTTTTTTGTTATGTATGTGGAGGGGAAGAGTTACAGGGATGGACACCCCCAGAGGAGGTGAGAGGAAGGTAAGGCTGAGGCACATGCTCCCACATCTGTCCCTGACTATAAGGGAGAGCCTTCTCTTCTCTTGTTCCTGGGACTCTCCTGGCAGAGCCCTCAGAGTGCTTGCTGCCTTCCCAGAACCAGGGCAGAAGAAGGATGCTGATGTATGTCTGGTTGCCTCTGAGGATGTGGGTGACAACTGGAGAGATGAGGAGAGGGACAAAGCCTCTAAACACTGTCAGCAGGCACACAAAGCAGGCCAAGTACTGCATTCTGGCTCCGCCAATTACAGTGAGTTCTCTTCCTTAATCCTAACATTCACCTCCAGAGCCAGTGGCTCAGGATGGTGAAGACGCAGTGTCAGAGCCGGATCTGACCCACACCTCCCCTGCCCAGCACCACCCTTTCATGCATCCTTGTGCTTCATGCAGTCCAAGCATCTGTCCTGTGCCCATGCTGGCACGTTAGGGTTGAAGGGCCACACGCAGCCTCTGGCTTAGGTCATGCTGCTCAACGGATGTAGTGAATCTGACCCTGGGTTGGCAACTGCTCCAAGGGAGAGAAACACACACAACAAGCAAGCCCATCCTCATCCTTAGCCGGAGCCCTGAGGCCTCCGCTTCCCTCAGCACTCCTGGTGTGTCATTCAAGGCCCCCACCACTGGGCAACCTGCTTTCTTTCCTGCCATCTCCAAAGCCTGTCCTGGTCATAATTCAGTTACATAGAAGGTGGTATAATAGCCAGGATTCTCTGCTCCTCTGAGCTAGACTGCCTTCTAGTTCCAGCCCCATGCTCCCCATTGGTAGGCTTTGGGTACCGCTTGGCCTGACTTGTCTGCTCTTCAGTTTCCTTATCTGCTACATGGGTAGGTACTCTGAGGATTGAACACATTAACCTAGTGATCTGTGACTGTTGATTACCCCAGCCTTCCCATTCTCAGCCTCAGACATTTATACGCTCTGTTCCTTTTTTCTGGACTATAGTTCCTTTCTACTGCCTAGCCTACTGCTGTCCTACTGCCTCTTCCAGGCAGGTCTCCCTGGCTGCTTAGGTTTGTACTCCTTGGTTGTGCACTATTACTATCACTGCTCTTAGCATTTGGCACAGCTCTAACTTACCCGATGGTTCATCCTACTTTGTGGACTGTGTCTAGGGCCCAAGCTGTACTTTTGTATGTGTCAGGCCTGGCACTGCACCTGTTCAGCATCTCAGTGACCCACAAGCAGTCATAGACTTGGGACTTCAGGAAAGGGGTGACTCATTGTGAACAGGTCAGAGGTTAGAGCCAGCACCTATGGGGCACTTGGGCTATGATGTTGAAGGAGTGAAGTGGACAGTCCGAGCAAACCACAGAGCCTGGAAGGAGTATGCTGGGATAGCAACTGCTGACCTGACTGGAGAAAGCAGCCACCTACTGAGCACCTAGGCAGGGCCAGCACCATTCTAGGTGCTTGGTGCTGACTGGCTCCCCAACCCTCCCCCCAACACACACACATCTAGGTGACAAGCATTGTATAAAGATGGCATGGAGAGCTTAAGCAACTAGCCAATAAAAAAATGGAACAGGGACTTGAACTCAGGACCCTCCTGACCCCTTTAGAGGCAGGAGGACTGCCAAGACTAGGCTGGCCTCTTGGGCCCTAGGGGCCTTTGCATTACTCACCCTAAGCTTCTGGTAAATGCTGGCAATTCCTGTTATGTACAGCATCCCGTGTAACCTGCTCGGTTAGGGGAATGTGCTCTCCTCAGAAGCCCCAGCCAGAGCCTGCAACCACAGAACTCTGTCAGCGGGGCTCCCATTGAGTGTTTCTCTTTCATTGTTTCCTCCCATTCTTCTTCCTCCTTTAGCAGTACAGACTTATTACCTCACAGTTCTAGGGCCAGAAATGTGGCTCAGCTGTTATCTCTGCTCCAAGATTTACAAGGCTGGGGTAAAAATGTTGGCCTTCTGGGCTCTTCCTAGGGATTCTAAGAACTGAAGTACCCCTTGCCTTACTGGCCCTCAGTGGGGCTGTCTTTAGCTCCTGGGGCCTCTCTCTGGTTCCTGGCTCTCTGTAAGTAAGAGCTCAATGGCATATCATGTTCTAAGTCCTGAGGTTCCCTTGCCACATCTGACTCCAGCCAGTGAAAATTCTCTGCTTTTATTGTGTGATTAGACTGTAAACATCCAGATAATCCTCCTGTTCTAAAGTATATATTTGCTAAAAATATTTTTAAAATTTAAATGGGCACATAGTAATTGGACATTTTTAGAGAATGTAGTGTGACATTTCTGTACATGTATTTACTATGTAATGATAGATCACACATACATCCTCTCTCTATATCTTGCAAACACTGAAAATCCCCTCCACTGGTCATTTTAAAATAGTCAGTGAAGTATTGATTACAGAACCTTAAAGTGATTCCCCCATTATCTCTATTTCCTGCATCTCTATTTGTCAGCCATCCTCTCTGTCCTCCCCCCTTTGGCACCATTTCCAGATTCTGCTAACCACTATCCTGTTCCTCATGTCTTTGAAATATATACCATGCTTGGCTTCCAGCCTGTTTCTGAGGAGAGCCCCAGCAGAAGCGCCTGCCCTGCAAACGGGAAGCACTGTGACCATTACCTGTGTGTGCTCCCTCTGCACCTTGCCAGTCCTGCAGGTTCATTAGCCAAGGGCAACTAAACTCAACCAGGGAGCTTGTTAGCCGCCTGGCAAGCTGCTGGTTCCACAACCAGGAATGCGGTCCCTGCGCTAGAGTTCTGCCTCAAATACGGGAAGCAAAACATGCCACCCCCTCCTGCAGGCCCTCTGTGTGTCCCCTGTAACCTGCATGAAAAGTACCACCTAATGTGAAGGCAGTTATCACTTACTGTGCACCTGCAATGGCCCGGGCACTGTCCCCATTTTACCCACAAGGATTGAGGTACTGAGGCTCTAAGGAAGTCCCCTTCAGAGTCATATAGCTAATAAGTGGCCCATGCATTCTTAGTCCATCTGGACTCTCACACTAAAAGCTGAACCATTGTTTTAAATGAAATACCTTTTTTAAAAAATATATATTACTTAAGGTTGCAATAACAGCTACAATTATTTTCCCGTTCTTTTCCCAATAAAACAAAGCCCTGGTGAGTTCCAGGACAGCCAGGGCTATAGAGAGAAACCCTGTCTTGAAAAACAAAACAAAACAAAAAAAGTTCTTTCAGAAATGGGCTGCAGAAACTCTGAAGAGGCCTGGTATCCAAGCAGTTAAGGGGGCAATTTCAGCATATGTCTGCAATGTTCCTTTACTGGTGGCTCAGCAGGTGTTTCTCCCATTAAAACATAGAACATTGCCGGGCGGTGGTGGCGCACGCCTTTAATCCCAGCACTTGGGAGGCAGAGGCAGGAGGATTTCTGAGTTCGAGGCCAGCCTGGTCTACAAAGTGAGTTCCAGGACAGCCAGGGCTACACAGAGAAACCCTGTCTCGAAAAAAAAAAAAAAAAAAAGAAAAAAAAAACATAGAACATTAATGGAGCCCCTGATTTACATTCCAGGCTGATTTACATGGTGGGTTTGTTCTGGACTAGGGTTTGTCTCCAAGTATTAATTCAGCTATTTCTCAGTCAGGTGCCTTTAGACCTCCCCAAGGAATAAGCAGTGATATTTCAGCCTGCACTGAATTATCCAGCCAACAACTCCAGTTCATTAGTTTATGGCAAGAGGTGAAATCCTTGGGTTTGGAAATGAGTAAGCTGTGCGTCTGAATGTCCAAGATGAAGCACTCGGTTGGTTTCCCATTTGCTTGGCTCTCCCAGGAAGGCTGTAAAGCTTCACCTCCCCAAACAAGAGCCAAGTCTTAGGATAACAGGGCGTTAGAGCCAAGCTGGAGGACTTCCTAAGTTATGGGAATGTGTCCGTAGGGGGAGAGAGGAGGGCTTCTTGACTGCACACTAAAAGTTAGTGTTTCACACAAGTGGCTCTGTCAACCCCATATTGCCCTACAAGGAGGCTGCCATTCCTCCGAGCATCTTACCAAGGAAATGCAAAAGGACAAATTGTCTTAAATCCCAACTCCCAGAAGTGCTCAGTCTAGGATTATAGCTCTTCAAATCTCTGGTCTGCTCACCAAATCACACTGGCCCTGGCCACTGGAACACTAGCTTAGTGATCCTGTGGTCCCAATGCCTCACTCAAGCCTGGCCAGGGTGGCACTGTGCTTTAACTCCTTGCTGTGAGACAGAGAATGGATGGGTACCAGTTTCAGCAGCCTATGAGGGAGGCTTTAGCAACTCAATGGCTGACCCTCTACTTACCAGTCTGATGGCATGGGATACTTTGTCCTGACTCCAGCTGTTTCCCATCTGTAAGCCAAGTGCTAGAGAATTTCCCCAGTCCCAGCATGTGGGATGTGTGGGACTGCAGCTCGGTAGTAAACTGTCTGGCATGTGTGCAATCCCCTTGGTTCAACTCCTGCACCAAAACGAACAAATAAAACACCTGTGTGTCTTGTTTGTGACAGGGGTCCCAGGCTGTCTCAGGTTTGCTGTGTGGCAAAGGATAACCTTGAACTTCTTACTCTTCTGCTCTTATATGCTGGCATTACAGACACTGCACCACCGTGCCTGGTTGATGCAGTGCTGTGGATCAAGCCTGGACACCATGCAAGTACTCTCCCAACTGAGCTATATCTCAGCCCCTATGTGTGTGAATCTCAATCCCTCACAATGCTAATTAGATAGGCAAAAATTTAGTTTTACTTATTAAAACCACTTTTCTTAGGCAGAAGTCAAGCAATGTAGTCCGAAAGGCATAGCTTAGGGCCAGCACCTGAATTCTAGCTGTGATCCTCGATAGCTGTGTGTCCATAGACATTTGGCTAAACGGAGCTGTAAAATGTAACAGCACTGGCCTTACACAGCGTTAAGGTCTGGAAGCAGTATTGGAAGGTGCCACACAGCAGTGGCACAAGGGAGACCCTCAGAAAACCAGACCATTAAAAGCAGAGGGCTGACAGCCTATTAAATGCCCCACTGGAATCACTCAAATAACCAACTACAATGTGGAATGGGGGTCGGGGAGATGATCTTACTCCAGCAGCTTTTGATTCTGACTGCAACCAGAATCTCCTGGAGGCCTTAATCTGTGTGGTACTAGGCAACAGCCCCACTGGAACCAGCTGGCTGTAAGGGACTCAGGGATCCCAACTGCAGTAAACTAAGTCTCTGTCATGTAACCAGACCCGAGCTTGCTCTCACAACTCCAAGTATTACCAAGGCAGGTTGCTTCTCATGTCACTTGAGACCAAAACACCCCAAAGAAACGACCCAAAAGAGGCAGTATTTGGGTTTCAGAGGGTTCATTTCAGTCACATGGACCCATGAGCTTGGGTGTAAGCGCCTGGTTGCAGGAGCATGTGGCTGGAGGTGGCTGTTCACTTGATGTCTTGCCAGAAGCATGACAGGGAATGCAGGTGTTTGGCCCACTCTCTCCTACGTCTGTCCAGCTGCTGCAATTCTACAGTAATTCTACCTCAAACACTCAGTGGAGTTTCCCAGGGCACAGATCTGCCAAGCCCTAAAGGCTCCCAGGACCAGCTTTGGAGCCCAGAGATCTTTTTTATGATGATTTACCTTCAATGGCAAGTTATTTGGATTTAGGGCCGCCTAGATTTCTGAGGCTCACCTCAGGATGTGTCTGTGAGAGGCCTGTCCAGAGTGTTAACCAAGGTGGGCACGACCCACTATTCCATGGACTAGGGAGCTGCGCATGTGGAGATCTCACAGGCCTAGGATGGAAAGCCCGGCTATCTTCCTCATCTGGATGCTGGAGCAATGAATGGAGGCGCACTGCTGTGCAATTCAGCCCCTGCTCCCAGCTTCCCACAGTATCTAGTCAGCTCTCAAACCAGTTGCTCCTGTTGTAGCGACGGGAATTCAATTCTAAACCCACAACAAGGTCACTGTGGGGCTGGGGCATGCTGCTCCTAAAGTCTGGAAGAAACTGTTTAAAGCATTTTCCAGTCCCTGCCCCTCCCCAGTGGGGTGGAGGGGGAGAGCAGTTTACTGAGTGTACTGCTGAAGCAGGTGTCATCTTTGGTTTAATACACACACACACACACACCAAGTTCATTCCAAAGGCTTGATTTTATTCAATCAACAGAACATGATCTCAGTGCTGAAGGGACCCGGGAGGCTCAAGTATCTGGAGGTAGCTTTGGGCCATCCGGCAATAATGACAACTTCTGGGGAAGCTTAGAGGCACGAGAAACCAGATCCATGAGTCTCATGGAGCAGTTCAGTGAGAGCCCTAGGACCTCACAGACCTAATGCCATCTCCATGTCCCAGATGAGATGTCCCAGGCCCCAGCAGGGGTGTGGGTGTGTCAAGTCACCAGAAAATTAGCAGCAGCCAGATTCCTGACTCAGCAGCTCTGGCTCCTCAATGGAGAAGGGCTGCTAGCCCTGCCTTCTGGATTGAATGAAATGCAAGGCATGGGGTCAGACTGTGAGGTAGGGGTGGGGAAGCATGGCCCCAGCTTTCAACCATTCTCATCTTACACCCCGAAACTCAGCTCAAGGGAAAGTGACCTGGGTCTCTTTGTCACCTTTCAGCCCTCCTAACAGAAGTGTCTACATATAAAGGGAATGGCATATGGTAGCACAGCCAGCCCAGCAGAGGATGGAGTTAATGACTAAATATAAACCATCACAAGCGAGAAGTACAGTTTCCCCTAACATGTTCTCACCTCCCATGAGAAGCCATTCCTGGAGAAACCACCCAGGACGGAAGTGGAGGGAGCTACAGTGTCACGGTGAACACCAAGGCTAGGAGCAGGGGTGGCTGGGCACTTAGACAACATGCACGCCAGTCAGTAGTTCCATGACTCCCTCTTTGGTGAGGAAGACCACCTCACCAGTGTTCTGGGACCAAACCTCAAAGTGTGCAGGGTCCTCCAAGGCCCTCTTGCCCGCAATGATCACAAAAGGGTAGCCAAGCTTGTTGGCATCTTTCAGTCTGTTCCCAATGGTCAGGTGGGTCCTGTCATCCAGCAGGACCTCCCCTCGGAGCTGAGGCACTGCCTCTGTGACATCATCATATAATTGCTCCACAATCTCTGTGCCTGCTGCCTCCTTGCTACCCTTCTTAGGGGGAATGACGCAGACTTGGTAAGGGGCCAGGAGGCGGGGCCAGCGGATGCAGTCTTCTGTAGAGAGAACTTCGATGGCCGCGGCCAGGATCCGAGTGACTCCCAGCCCGTAGCACCCCATTTCACACAGCAAAGATTCCCCGTGGGCATTGGTAAAGTGGGCATTGAAAATGGAAGAGTACTTGGTACCGAGGTAGAACGTGTGCCCCACCTCAATGCCTTTGGTTTCTGACAGTGGACCCTGGCAGGCAGGGCAGATTTTTTGTGACAAGTCTATTATCTCTGTGTTGGCTGAGAAGTGGCAGCTGGGACAGACCACAAGCCGGTCCTCTCCAATGTCCACTGGTAGCTGGAATTCATGGGACATTGTGCCCCCGATGCTGCCCACAGCTGCCCTGGCCTTCATCCATCGCAACCCCAGCCTGTCGAACAGCCTACAATAAGCATCACACACCAGGCCATAGGTCTCCTGGGCCGCCTCAGAGGAGGAGTCAAAGGCGTACATGTCCTTCATATAGAACTCCCGGCCACGGAGAAGACCAAAACGGGGCCTAGGCTCATCCCGAAACTTCCTTGTAACCTGGTACAGCAGCAAGGGAAGCTGCTTGTAGGACAGTTTCTTCTGGGAGGCGACCAGGGCTGTCACTGCTTCCTCGTGAGTTGGTCCCAAGCAGTACTCCTTGCCATGCCTGTCTCTCAATCTCAGCAGCTCCTTGCCCATCAGGTCCCAGCGGCTGGTGGCCCGCCACAGCTCAGCTGGGCTGAGGCTGGGCATGTTGATTTTCTGCCCACCGATGGCCTGCATCTCCTGGTCTATCACCCGCACAAGCTTCTCCACGGCACGGACTGTATAGGGCATGAGGTGGTAACAGCCAGGGCTAGCTGGAAGGATCAGGCCAACCTGCAGCATCAGCCGCTGACTCTTACAGGTCAGATCGCTAGCTCTGCCGTCCAGAGAAAGCACCTGGTCTTCCCGAAGGTTCTGAGGCTGGAACATGCGGGATAATGCCAAGCGCTGCCCTCTCCCTGGTGCACAGTGGTAACACTTGTGGATGATATTCCTGGAGTGATGGAGGCTGCAGGTAGTCAACGCAGACAGTGTTCTGCATCTTGTCAGCAGACCTTCCATGACACGCTGGAACCTGGAGAGAAATGAGTCACGTGGGGATGATGGTTAACTGGGTTCTTTCTCAGCATGGGCTCCAAGATGTGGATCCTTCCATGTCTATTAGCCCAGCAGATCACAGTACCACTTAAAGAAATCCATCTGGCTATAGTGGCATATGCCTTTAATCCCAGCACTCCAGTATTTGGGAAGTAGACACAGGCTCAAATTCTTTGAGTTTGAGGCCAGTCTGGGATATAGTGAGTACCAGGACAGTAAGGGCTATATAGAGAGACTTTTTTTATAAAAACAAAAACAAACACAGCAAAACAAACACATAAAAAGCAACAACAACAGAAAGTCATATTCTTCTGATTATGAAAATGTCACCAGCCTGTGGTGGAGAAAGCATCCAGTTATGCATGCACAGGCTCTAGACAAGGCAGCCTGGGTTCTAAACTAACTTCCACTGGTCACTTCCTGCAGCCTGGCACATCTGTGTCTACCCCTATGTGCTTTGTACATTTACTGTGAGAAAATTTTTAAAAGTATGAAAAATTCTTGCAACAGGCACATGCCCTGTGCCTGGCGGATGTTTGATGTCGCTACTATTTTAGGACACTGGGGAAAGACCCGGAAACAAATCACCTGTAATGTCACAGGCAACAGCTGAGGGCAGTTTTTCTGCAATTCCTTGTGTCAATCCCCACTAGTCAATATTGCTAGGCACTGTGGCACATCTGTAATCCCAGCACTTGGGAGCCCGAGGTAGAAGGATCAGCACAAATTCAAGGCCAGCTGGGTTTGCACGTCTGAGTTCCAGAACATCAGAGGAAATGAAAATCTGCTTCAAACGAAAAAGTAGTATTGTTCTAACTGCCCTTCTCACCACATTCCTGGTCAGTCTGCATCTTCACTGTCCAAACTGTCTGAACTTCAGGCCTACATAGTCCCCCATCTCTGGAGAACATAGTGCACAGCTATTAGAAACTTAGTGAGCCAGAATCTCTCAGACAATGGTGCCCCCACAGATCTGAGCATCACCCTGCAAAGCACCCTCGGGCCAAACCAGAAACCTGCCGTCATCTATTCTGCCCCTCAGTACTGTCGCATTCTTTAGTTCCCTGGCCCAGCCTGCTCCGCCTGAGCAGCCTGTACCTCAGTCCAGGCTACCATCATCTTTGCCTCAGCCTGTTAAAATGGCCTTCTACTAGTCCCCTTGCATTCCTACCATCTTCAACCTGTCAAAACACAGGCAGCGGTAGTGACAGTTTCCTGCTGCCTTGGGAGTGCACCGCAGACCCACCCGTGGGATGCCTTCTCCTTTCCCCTGCCTTCTTCCCGTTCCAGGTACACAGTACGTGAACACACGATCCAGTCAGGAAAGCCGCACACAAAGCGCCTACAATGCCTGGTGCCATAAAGGTTTGTGTATTATGATGCCCAATTCATAGGCGCTGAGATGAGTAGGTCTATTTGTGTAAGGCGACAGCAAAAGGCATAGGGCCATTGTGGAATGCGAGAATTTGCCTCCAAATACCAATGTCAGCGCAGCATAAGACAGCAATGAGCCTTCACACACCCGCTCTAAACTGTCTTGGCCTTTACGAGGGGTGAGCGTACTGCGGTCACTTCATTGCTCTTTAAAACCCTAAGGCGGCTGAGCCACCAGGTCAACACCGAGACCGTTCCAAAATAGGCCCTTCTAGGAACTCTGTGACTCTTAAGGGCCACGCAAGGATGAGTAGGGCGGAAGTGTTGCCCTCGAACACAGCGCGGGTGGAGATGGGGAAAGGTGAACTGCAACCGAGCACGCGACTATCCAATAGCCTGTGGTTGTGACTGCACACGAGAGAGCAGACGCCAGATCGTGGATGCGCGTGCCCAGAAACTGCCTAGATTCGCTGGGCCCTTCCTAGACACCCTTCAAGCCCAGCGGCCACCCACGCTCACCAGCAGCACTCAGTACCTGCGCCGGGCGCTCTTCAGTCACGCGAAGCCAGTGCGCCTGCGCCAACTTGGCCAAGCCTCGCGTTTCTCACCAATCGAAAAGCCGCACTCACGGGAAGGGGCGGGATGCTCTGGACCCACCCTCTGGAGAGAGGCGCGAGAGGTTTTCCGGAAAGTAAGCCAGAGAGCATCGCTCTCCTGCCAAGATTCCGGAAGTCCCCTCTAGGGATTAGCAAGGTTCAACTCTATGGTCAATCTTACTTTTAAGGATTCAGGTCTGTTTTGACCGCCCACTGCTAGGCGCTTATTTTTGGAGAACAGCTTCATTGACAATACACTGTGTTTCAACTCTACCCTATGATTAAACAAGCCACAATTTAAATGAGTTTAGGATTGTAAAACAGTTGCATAAAGTCACCTATATTACAGTAGCCAAGGAAGTCTTTTTTAAAAATTTTTTCTGAAGCAGAGATGGGGTTTAATAAAGAAATCTTAATATAGGCTTAAGCACCAGGCTTAAGAGAGAGGAGCTCAGAAACTGAAGAGCACGGATGTGGGCTTCTCAAAGGAGAGTCTCCCTGAGTCTTGAAGATGCGAATTGAAACATCCGTTACTGTGTTGGTTAAGAATCACTGCTGCGCCTCAGAGAATCAGTGTTCAGATCTCAGCACTTACTTCAGACAGCTCACAATCACTGTAACTCCAGCTCCAGGGAAATCCAAAATCTTTCGACCACTGAGGATACCCACCCCCACTCCCACACATACTCACATAAATGAAACTGAGTCTTTTCTCCATTCACAAGGTGTACATGATTTACATACGTGTGTTGTGTGGTGTATTTGCTTGTTTTATGTGTACAGGTACATAAACGTGTGAACCAGTGTGTGGAGGCCTAAGGCTGACAGAGCAGTCTTCCATCCATCTCCACCTTACATATTGAGGCTCTGAACCCCCTCTTCATGTTTTCATGGCACCCACTTTACCTGATGAGCTGTCTTCCCTAGCCCTCACGAAATATTTTCTGAACAATTACATTGTACAAGCTACTGTTGCAGCTGTGGGAACCCTGGGAATGAGGAAAACAACTCCCGACATTCATTTACAAGTGATGCCTGCAAGCTAACACAGTCAAACTTCAGCAGAGCAAGTGTCTTAGTCCTCTTTCAGCGGCTGTGATAAAGATCTCAACCAAAAGCAACCTGGGGAGGAAAGGGTTTGTTTTAGCTTATGGGTTACAGTCCATCACTGGGGTGGAGGTGGGAGGTGAGGAGTCAAGTCTTGAGACAGGAACCTGGAGACAGGAATTGAAGCAAACATCATGGAGGAATACCATTTACTGGCTTGTTCCTCATGGCTTGCTCAGCCAGTTTTCTTGTACAACCCTGGAACACATGTGCAACAGTGGCACCTCCCACAATGCACTGGGCCCTCCCATGTCAATTCAATCATTAATCAAGAAGTTGCCCAGCGGACTGGCCTGCAGCAGAGTCTGATGGCGCATTTTCCCAATTGAGGTTCCTCTTCTCACATGATGTGCCAAGTTGACATAAATAAATAAATAAATAAATAAATAAATAAATAAATAAAAGCAGGCAGCAGGGAGCAGGGCAGTAAAGAACTCAGAAACCAAGACAAAACAGGATTTTGATAAAATTAATTTCAAAAAATTAACCACAAAAATCCATAGGAAGAAAAAGTAGTTTTCCAGTCAGAGGGTATTGAATGTTCTGAAGACAAGTTAACTTAAAAATAAATGGGGTGGGGAACTGGATGGTCCATAGGGTGCCCATGGAAAGCCACCAAGAAGGTGGCATTTTAGCAAAGACCTGAAGAAGGGGACCTTATAGCTATCTGGGGAAGAATGTTCCAGGCTTGAAACAGAGTACAGAGGGCCCTGAGCAAGAGCTGCATTCCAGTTAGTCTACTCAACAACAACTACACTCGATAAACTTCCTCAAGTGCACTGCGGCCATGTCAAGACCAGTTGACTCTGAGAATGACACAAACAGCTCTCAGCTCCCTGGGAGTTTCGTGAACAGCCTGTGATCAGCAGCAACACTGGGGCTCAGCAAAGCCCTGTAGGAATCCAGGAAAGGGGGAGCTTGACTGAGGAAATTGTCTTTACCTGAGAGAAGAAATGCTGTCTGGCAGGCAGAGAGACCAGGACACTCAGAGACCTGGAGCAGAGTGAGATAAGGTATTACAGGGGTGACAAGCAGGTGGTGGGCTGCATCTTTATTCCTCACAACTCCTGATGTTACCAGAATTATAAAGGGTCAGAACCTAGGTCCCCCAAACCCCAATAAGCCAGATCTGGCCACCTGTCCTCAACAAACTGGGACTAGGAGCTAGACTCCCGGGGAGGCAGACAGATAGGGAAAGGGGCCCTGGTTAGGTGAACTTCCCAGATGACCAACATCATTGGTCCTTACCCTCCTGACGAGGCAAAAGCCTGGTAGCTTAAAACAAATAAAAGCCTTGTAGGCTTTTGTCTCCCACCAGTAGGCTACATGGTGCTAAACTGTCTCAACAAGTCCCAGGCCTGTTCAGGATGTACCACACAACACTTGGCTAATCAACCATCCTTGCTTTCTTCAAACCAACCAACCCAAAGTTGGGGAGGGAAAACTCTTTAGAGGCTTTAAAAGGCTAACCCTATACGAGAGTCTGGCTTTTCGGCTTCCTGAGTCTTCCTTCTGTTTTGCAGAGGGTTTTTTCTCTGTGTGTCTGCTGCACATATCTGTTGCCTCAGCAGTAAATGCCATTCTCCAACTGCTGATTCTATCTGAGGTCCTTGAGGTTTCTCAGATGCCACTTGTGGCGCTTCAGATTTTTCCTGCTTTTTAATTCTTTAACTGGCCGAGAGAAGAAACCCAGTCAGGACCTCTAGGCTGTTAACAATTCAAGACCCCTAGACTGCACCAAAGCCATCACTATCTCCATTCTAGCCTGACCTGAAAGGTGGTCTGACAAATTACAATCCACTTCCAGGAGACAGCCTTGTGAGTGGCTCAGACTTTAGTCTTTTCCTTCCCCTTAGTGTGAGATCCCTGGAGAAATTCTAATTTCTTGGGGTGCACTGTTTCCATAGCCAAAGAGAGGGACTCAAGTGCCTCTTTAAGAATATCGTCATTCCTTCTGGGCATGCAGACTCCACTGGGACAGTGCCTGACACCCAGGCCAGAGCAATGCGACAATTCTCATGTACATCACTCCTGAAGCAATCGAGGATGCTGAAGTGGGGTGAGCCCAGGCATTGATACCCCAAAGTCTCCCATAGGACGAGTCTAAGTCCATGCTGAGTTAGAGGAATTGGTCTACAAGAAAGATACTTGACAACCTGGCAAGGGAGGGTGGTAGATTGGTGAGATCATCACAGCCTTGAGTGGAGGAAGACATGGCTTGCACATGAGAGCACATGACTGTAATGTCTGTCAGCCTGCTTAGAATGGCCAGGCTGAGCTGACTGGTCCTTTCTTCTGTCTCTAAGAGCCACTCTGGGTCTCTCCAGCCCAGCTCTATGTGAGGGATTTTTCCTTGGGGACTGGGGTCCCACAGGTTCGACTGGGGCAATATTCTTCCTACCGGGAGAGAAATCATGTTGAGAATTTCTTGGGATCCTTGTGTCCACAGGAGCCTTTTATTCTCCCTCTGCCCACCCACGTGGCTATGACCCTTCCCATCTGGAAAATCCAGGGAGTGTTCTTTGAACCCTGAGGTATTAATTACTTCTCAATTAGCAGTTCCCAGGCTGAAGAGCCCAGGGGTCTGGAGAGGCCTAATGACCTGCAGTGTTTGTGCCGTCCCACACCTTCATGCACTTACCAACAGTAACTAATTAAAGCTCCGGAGTCCCTTGGGAGGCAGTCCAGCGTGTGGTAGTGACCTGCGAGTGCACATGAGCTTCTGCAGCCTGGAATGGGGACCTGGCCAGACAGCCACAGGCAGAATAGATTTTCTCCCTGTGAGGAGTCTAGGGTGGCAGAGACCCAGTGTCTGATCTGTCATGCTAGCAAACGTCTTGGGAGGCATTTCAGTTAGTCAATAGTAACTTACTGGATGCCTTGATTTATAGTACACATTGCTAGTTTAGCCCCACAAGTTAGAAAAGTTCACTTTTTTTCTTTTTCTTTTTTTTTCTTTTGCTAGTCATCAAAAAGTAACGTGAAAGAACTGAGCCACTTGCCTTGTCCCACACGCGGGAGCCTTCATGCCTCAGTGGCTTTCCCTGGTCATGCTTGGATCCTCTTGAGGGTGTCCCTGGTGTGGTTCTTCTCTGTATCCTCAGCACTGCAAAGGGTCACAGGTTTGCTTGGTTTGTGGCTTAACATATCAACTAATAGAAAAAGGGACAGCTTGTCTACCCCTCGGATGGCAAACTCCTCTGACGAGAGAGACATCTCTGCATCTAGAGCTCATGACCTGGAACCAAGAGGGACTCTAAACATGGGCAGAACTTGCAAGATGAAATTCATGATAGACTCCCTAGCCACAGAGACCTAGGGCTTCTGGGGAGATTGCCTTTCAAGGAGGAGGGCACAGTACCCCTTAATGTCTTAGGACGTGACTTTCAAGCATCAGACAGAACTTTAAACTGAAAGCGCTGTGTGAGTAGTGGCAGAAATACATTCAGATAGTTCTTTTGTATGATAATCTGTGTAATTAGGTAATGACTTGTAAGTAATTAGGTGTGATTCTGAGTGGAGAGAAGTGGCACCGGTACCCAGTGTGGAACGGAATCTTACAGCTGATACTCCAGCATGGCTCTGCCTGTTGTTTTCCTAGCTGACAGCTCCACTCCCTCGCACACACAGGATTCACACCTCCAGTTCCTCAGGCCTCTGCCTGACTGTCCCCTTTTCAGCTAGGACATCCTCTTCCCACTGCAGCCGCACCCACCCACAGCATAGCCCGAATGCCTTAGGCTTCCTCTTCTGTTTTCTCTCTAGGACTTGTCACCATTTAACACAGTAGAGGTCTTTGCAATTTGGTGGTTCATTTTCCCCCAATCCTTCCCCTATCTTCCTCTCCTGAACAGGAGATACAGTAATGGCTATTCCAGGAAGCACCAAACGTTCTCCTTCAATAGCTAAATAGTACACAAGTACTTCAGTCTCTGCAGGCCTGATGGTCTTTTTCATAACTATTCAATTAGATCACTATCTAAGAAAAGTAGCCATAGGAGAATATAAACAAATAATCATGACTGTGTTTCAATAAAACTTTATTTAAAAAAAAAACACCGGTGGAAAGCCAAATTCAGCCTATAGGCCATAGCTTACCTATCCACTGGACTAGATCATTGCATGGCACATTATAAATGCTTGATAAAACTTTGCTGAATGAGTTAAACAGTGAATAAAAGGATGAACAGGAAGCAAGTGGTACAGTGCCCCACACACAGCTGGTATTCAATAAATACTCCAATACCCCTTCCTTCCTGCTTGGCACTTGGGAAATTTAACAAGATAGGTTATGAGAGAGAGAGAGAGGTGCTAAGAAAGTGCTGTGTGAGGATTGAGATGGTGGGATCCTTCTGAGAAGAGAGGATTTGCAGGGGCATCTGCATGAGGGTTCTCCAGAAAAACAGAAATTGTAGGCTGTGTGTGCACATGTGCATGTGAGTGTGTGTGTTTGTTGTGTGTGTGTGTGTGTGAGAGAGAGAGAGAGAGAGACATGAGTGTAGTTGCCTCAGGTGATTATAGAAACCTGTATGCTCAAAACCTGTAGACTGGGTCAGCAAGAGTAGCTGGTGTAGCAGTTGGAGTCCAAAGACCTTGATGAAGGGAAGTCAGTTTTTGTTCTACTTCAACTGAACAAGGCTACACACATTAGGAAGGCCATCCACTTTACTCAGAGCCAACAGGTATAAATACTACTCTTGTCTAAATATAGGCTCACAGAAACATCTGGAATAGTGTTTGACCAAATATTGGGGCTCTCTAGATATCAAAGTCCATATGTACTAATATCACAAAATACCTGAGACTCGGTAATTTCTAATTGTACTTTTAAAGATTTATTTATTTATTTAAAGTTTTATTATTATATGTAAGTACACTGTAGCTGTGCTCAGACACACCAGAAGAGGGTGTCAGATTTCATTACAGATGGTTGTGAGTCATCATGTCATTGCTGGGATTTGAACTCAGGTCCTCTGGAAGAGCAGTCAGTGCCCTTAATCACTGAGTCATCTCTCCAGCCCTTGAGGTTTATTTTGGATTGTGTGCATAGGTATCTGTATGTGATGGGACGGTGAGCATAGAGGCAGAGCCATCAGATCCCCCGTGGAGCTGTTGTTACAGGCAGTTCAGAGTTGCCCAACGTGGGCGCTCGGAACCAAACTCAGGCCCTCTGCAAGAGCAGTATATGCTTTTAACTGCTAAGCTGTTTCTCTGTTTCTGGGATTATTTATTTACATATGTGTATACACATATAAATATGCATATATTTAGGGCATGCATGTGTGAGTCTCCAAGGAGGCTAGAAGAGAACATCAGTTCACTTGGAGCTGGAGTTACAGTTATTCTGAGTCACCCCAGGTGGGTGGTGGAAACTAGACTCAGTCCTCTGAAAGATCAAATAGTCTTAACTGCTGAGTCATCTCTGTACCACCACCCCTCTCCCCCAGAGACTGGGCAATTTCTAAGAAGCAGAGATGTGTGTCTTACATTCCAGGGCCTGGGAAGTCCAATGTCAAAGTACTGAAATTTCATTCTTGGGAAGTGTATTCGATATTTTTCTCATCACTGTTGACCAAATGCCTGACAGACACAATTTAAACAAGATGTTAGATATCCTGCAAACCATCTCAAGTATCTATCCCCCTAGGTGCCATGCAAACTTCTCCGTCTATCACCCAACCCATACCACTCATTACTTTGGTCCTTCAGGGTAGGTGAAGGCAGAGCTGGGTAGCTCAGTCTGTGGGAGCAATGTCAGCGGCCCAGGCTTCCCTTGGCAGACAGGCAGCAGAGAGCACAGGCCAAATGGGAACCGGGTGTAACTCTCACAGATTCACCCCTCACAACCTCTTTCCACCATCCCGGATTCGCATCCGGACTCACCTAAAATGTTCCTTCAAAATAGCAAAATAGACTGGAGACCCAGTATTCAATTAAAATGAGCCTGGTCTGGGGTCTGGGTCCAATTGTACCAAACTTAATCTTTACACTCTGTGTAGACCACGAATGTTCCCCAAACTACCAGGCTTCCTGCAAGGAATGCGGCAAGCAGCTCTCTCCCAACACAGCCTCCACCTCCTCCAGAACTCTCCACCTTACAGATGCTGGCGTTCCAGCCAAATCTGGGAGGAGGCTGGCTCTAGCTGGGTGGGACTGAGAGCAGAGGCAGGGAGGTGATAGCAGGGGGTGGGGGTGGGGGTGGGGGGGTGGGGGGGTGGGAGTTGGGGTAGCTGTTAAGGGTTGAAGGTAGATTTAGAACTGGTGTGAAACCTGATGTGAGCAGTTGGGTGTGGTGAAAGCTGAAAGAGGTAGCTGTTTCTGTTCTCATCAGCCAGCCTGCCAGTGACTTTGGCCCCCATGAACTGGGGGGAGTGGGGGGCTCTTGCCGGAAGCTCATCCGTCTACAGTTCTGGGGATCTGTTTCCCTCTGCTCATTTTACTGGGGAGCTGTAAAGTGCTAAATGTCATTATCCTCCCCTTCTCTAAACAAGAGGGAAAAAAAGTTACCAGCCCGAGAAGGAGATATTTCACTTCATTTGGCCTCCAGCCACCACCAACTATGCAGCGGGACTCCCTTGGGGGCTGATTGGGGATTGAGAGAAACCCTGCTCTGCCCAGCTTTTAGCTGCTCCTACCTTCACTGTGAGCATCCAGGCTGGGGCTGGAGACTGGAAACCAGGCCTGAGCACAACCTGGCTGGCAGTGCCGCCCCATAGCACTGGACCGGGCGCCATAACAGGAAGAGAAGAGGACCAGAGGAAAGAGTCTGCTCAAGGCTACTTGGTTTATTATGCTCCTGTGACCCCAGAAAACAAACTCAAATGGGGGGGGTAGTTTCAGAAAAGAGTTCAACTCTATAAAATAATATAACCTGTTGAAAAATGAACTGATTTTTTTTCTTATGGGTTTCTTGCTTTATTTTTCCTTTCTTTTCTTAAAATGTATTTCTTCTTTCATTTTTATTTCATTTGTTTGTTTCATTCGTTTAGCTTTCCAGGCAGGCTATCATATCACTCTGTAGTCCTGGAGCTCACTATGTAGCCCAGGCTGGTCTTGATCTCAAGCAGCCCTGCTTCAGCCTAAGTCTGAGCCGCTATACCTGTCTATCAATTAATTCTTCCGTGATGTGGTAATCTGCCTATCTGCTGTACGCAACTCTTTATAGATGCTCCTTTGAAGAATACGCAATCCTGACCATTTTTATAACTTTTAATGTCGTTCATTCATGCCTCTTAACAGATGTTCCCAGATGCTTAGCAGTTGTGAGACCCAGAGGAGGGCGGGCAGTGGAAGGCCTGTGGATCTCTGGGGTTTCATCCTTATGACAGTTGTCCTCCCAGCACCCAGTGGGCAGAGGATTCTGCAGGGCTTGTTGAAGAGCTGCAGCCAAAAGCCAGGTCCTGGGACAGCACATTCTTTCCTGTATTGCAAAGGGGCTGCTCAGGCTAGCTGGGGATGGCTTGGGGAGTCTTTCAATAACTTCCTGAGGTCTCCAGTAGCTTTGTAGATCTTAAATCCTGAAGGCGGTCTTTTCCTAATTAGTGTATCTGGTCTAGACTGCTACCTCTCTGAAGGCAAGGCAATGACAGGGTTGGCTCAGGTCCCAAAATTGTTCTGAAGTTTGGCAATTTGTGTGGCATTTGGCCTGTGCTTGCTAAGTATTTGATGAGAGAAGAAATGGAGGAACAGGGGGCTCTTCTGGCTTTACAGGAGCAAACCTGACAAGGCAACATCCCTGAATGGACCAGGAATAGGGAGGTAGTTTTGAACTTGACCTTGGACAATTCTTTGGGTCTCAGTTTTCCACTCATGGAATTGGGGAGTTGGGATGATGCCAGGCAGGAAGTACAAAGGCCGTGGTTCTGGCTGAACTTTAGACCTGAAGGGTCCCTGGGCCACAGTCCTGGCCACCACATCCATGACTATCTTGTAGTAGGGCAGATGGGGTTCATGAGAGATGGAAGAAGGCAAAGGACTTCCTGGGTAGAGATGCCTCTGAGCTGAGCACTTGGGATAGAAATGACTGGGGAAGCCAGAGATGAAACAGGATGTGGAAAGGCAAGAGGTTAGATAGTTTGGGAGCAGAGATGGGGAAGACAGGCTCAAAGGGCACCAGGGAAGCCTAACTCTAACCAAAGACCACATATCCATCCACAAGCCTAAGACTGGGGTGGTGAAAGTGGCTGGTCTGGGAATGGGGCTGGTCTGGTTCAGTCGTGACTCTTCATCTGTCTGGGGCCTTGTTCATGTCTGTGTCATCCATGAAGCAGGGATGTAATGTCACCTGATCTGTGCATAGCACATTGTGGGCAGCCCAGGAAATAGATCCTTTACCTCATTGACTTTGGGTTAATGTGCAGAGAACCCTGAGGGAAATTAGAATGGGCGTCTGCTGACCACTTATACAATGTGTGGTTGAAGTTGCCAGGAAAGTCCTTGAAAAAGCTATGCTACAACCAACAAGTATGGTGGTTTGAGTGTGCCTGGCCCAGGGAAGGGCACTGTTAGGAGGCGTGGCCTTGTTGGAGTAGGTGTGGCCTTGTTGGAGGAAGAGTGTCACTGTGGGCATTGAGACCCTCCTTCTAACCACGTAGGAGACAGTCTTCTCCTCGCTGCCTTCAGAACTCTAAACTCCTCCAGCCCCATGTCTGCCTGGACGCTGCCATGCTCCTGCCTTGATGATAAAGGATTGAACCTCTGAACCTGTAGGCCAGCCCCAATTAAATGTCGTCCTTATAAGAGTTGCCTCAGGCCGGGCAGTGGTGGCACATGCCTTTAATCCCAGCACTTGGGAAGCAAAGAGAGGCAGGCGGATTTCTGAGGCCAGCCTGGTCTACAGGGTGAGTTCTAGGACAGCCAGGACTAAGAGAAACCCTGTCTCGAAAAACCAAAAAAAAAAAAAAAAAAAAAAAAAAAAAAAAGAGTTACCTCAGTCATAGTGTCTATTCACAGAAATAAAACCCAAACTAAGACAATAAGCTATCATAAAACGATAAAGCAAACAGAAAAAAAAAACTAAACATGAAAGGATCAGGTGGCCGGGAGGGCAGGAAAGGCAGAAAACAAATGTCACCAACTTCCAAGTCTTGTCAAATCCCATTTATCTACTTAGTAAAGCAGAAAGACAGGGGCTCCCATTCTAGGGGAGCCTGTTTTCATGGTCTTGGGGAGAGAAGGGAAGGGTAGGCAGGCGGAAGAGAAGAGGTTCTGGTCATTTGTGCTGTCTATTGGTGAGTCGGGTCCTGGCTTCTACATCAGTAAGAAGAGTGAAACAGAGAGCATCACCATACAAAATGTGAGCCTATCCCTAATACCTAACCCCTAACCCCTAGCCCCTAACCCTAACTCTAACCCCTAAGCCTAAACCTAGGCCTAACCCTAATCCCTAACCTTAACCCTAACCCCAAATTCCTAACCCTAACTCCTAACCAACCCCTAACCGTAGCACCTAACCCTAACATCTAACCCTAACCCTAACCCCTAACCCTCAGGAACCATGAGGTGGGAACCATGAGTGCTGCGATTATGTGTGGCTGTCACTCTTGGAGTCTCATGAGAACTTCTTGTAGAATGTTGAGCTAAATCAGCTCTTATGTGGCCCCAGCTGCTCTACGATTTAGAGAAGTGGTTCTCAATTTGGGGGTCACGACCCCCACAGGGGTTGCATATCAGATATTTACATTATGATTCATAACAGGAACAAAATTACAGTTATGAAGTGGTAACGAAATGGTGGTGGGGGGGGTCACCACAACATGAAGAGCTGTATTAAAGGGTCACAGCATTAGGAAGGTTGAAAACCATTGATTTAGAGACTTTGGGGCAGGGGCGTCTGGAGGCAAATTTCTACATTTGCAATGTAGATTGTAAGTAGATTTCCTCCCGTTCCTAGAAGGTTTGAGATAGAGACAGGTGGAGACTCTGAAGGGATACATCTGTAAGTCCCCCCAAAAGCAAAGAAATCAAGTAAAGGTATTTCTGATAAAGTTTTATTTCAAGGACTTTGGGAAGACTTCCAAGAAGGCTGTCCAAAGCAGGGGCCTGCTGGAAGTTGGTGGAGAGGTAGGAACTGTCTCTGAGCACCTGAGTTTAAGTCAGGACTCTGCCTGCACCCAGGCACAGTGCCACCTTGGCCTGTTGTAGCCGGGCTTTTCTGGCTGCAGGACTTGAAAGCCACTTAGCTAAACTTTTAGTGTGGCCCTTGGGAATCCAGTGGTAGTCACTCAGGCATCGGGGATAGAAAGTTACTTCTGTGACAGCTATCTTTTCTGTCAGGAGACTTGAGCCATCCTATTTTCTCTCCGTGTTTGCAAAACTCTTTCCCTCAAGTGGCAGTTTTCCAGGGGCCTCTCATGCCTGCTCCCAGACTCCTTTGCTCGGCAGAATTTCCTGCAAGTGCTCACTTTCTGCCCTTTGGGTATTTCAAATTGATAAAACGTTTCAAAATACCCATTCACAATTTTGGGGGGGGGGTGTCTGCTTTGATTCCCCCACCCCAACGTCCATGTGGGAAACAAATCCAGGGCCTCATGCTTGCTATGAAAGCCTTCAAGTAAACTATAGCCCCAGTGCAGAAAACATTCTGGCCCTCCACACCCTGCCTGGTGGCTTGCCTTGGGTGTTGTAACTAGATCCAGTCATCCAGGTTGGACCTCTTTGGGGTAGGGCCTCTTCCAGATGGTGCCTCCACAGGGTATCAGCACCTGACTCAGGAGGATGCTCGACTTTTGCACGGCCCTCCAGCGTCCTCACCCTCGTGCTCCATGGTCTCAAAGAGCAGCCGTACCAGTGCTGGCCGTCCCTGGCCTACTAAGGCCCGGGCCAGACCCAGGACCTCTTCCGTGTGGCCACGCCACACCCTCTGCAGCTCTTGGCGCAGGCATGCTGCCGGATATTTGCTCTGGGCATGGCGCAGCCAGACGTCCACCTCGTACCCCACCTCGCCATCGCTCAGCTGCGCCTGGCTCCACTGGGCTAGCAGGGCCTCGAGCAGGCAACCGAAGCCCTCGGTATGACTGGATCCCTCGTCGTCCAGCTCCACTGTACGCTTGAAGCAGGCCGCAGCGTTGGCGTCCTCACCCTGGACACGTAGGCATTTGCCGCGCAGCAGTTGCAGCTCGGGTAGCGTGTCGCCTAGCTCCAGCTCACCAGCCTTCGCCAGGAAGACCAGAGCTTGGTTGAGCGCAGCCTCGTCCACTGCCAGCAGCTCCCGCATGGCATCCACGCCCATGTAGTAGTAAACCTGGGAGTGGGGAGGGGCCAGAAAATGAGAGGCTATACCCGGGTTCTAGTCCCAGTCCCTCCACACCTAACCTTACCACTGTGAACAAGCCCTTCCATGTACATTTATTTAGATGTGGTCACCCTTAATAGCCCTTCCCTAAGCACATCATTGACTGCTAAGAGAGGTGGAGAGGGTTGGGGAGGGTGGCTTCTGAACACCATAAACACATTATTGTACCCATTCCACAGGACACTGGAGGAGGGGGGCAGGGTGGGCATCATTTACTCCATGCTGTCCTCAGTGCCCAGACAGCTCTTGTCTTTCTTACCTGACTGATATCTAGGTAGGTCCTGAGGCCCGGGCACACCTTGACCACTTCCTCAAGGTCAGCTTTGGCACAGGTCAAGTGGTTCCTGTCAGGCATACCCCCGAGCCCCATCTTGGCACGTTCCAGGTCACGGACATAGGCTCTGATTCGGACCTGCAGCAGAGGGGTAACTTAGAGGAAGCACTCCACACAAGACATCTGCCCTTTGTTTTGTTTTGTTCTGTAATCCAATGTAAAGGCCAGATTGCCTCTCAGCAGCAACCAGGGACATCCTGTGTGGCGGCAGAAAGCCTGCCATCCCAGGCTGGGACCCTGGAGTCTTAGTTCTGTGCGAGCTAGGGTAACCACTCCCCATTCTGGAGTCTTAGTTCTGTGCGAGCTAGGGTAACCAGTCCCCATTCTGGGCCTGTCTCTCTGCTTATACAGTGAATACCCTTCATTCATCCATTCACTCAGTGTCCCCTACAACCATCTAAACGCCATTTTCTAAGCTGAAAACTTAGTAGTTCACAAAACCTACTCTGTGTCAGGCACAGAGGAGACGCTGATAACAAAAGGACAACGCCTCTGTTCCTGGGTTTGTTGTTAGTCGGGAGAATAATAAACACAATAAATAGTGAACAGTGAGTTATGTGTCAGGATGGAAAAACAAAACAGGAGAGAACAGAAAATCCTGGCAAGCAGCTTGACCGGTTAAATAAGAAGTCTCTGGGGGCTGGAGAGATGGCTCAGTGGTTAAGAGCACCGACTGCTCTTACAAAGGTCCTGAGTTCAAATCCCAGCAACCACATGGTGGCTCACAACCGTCTGTAATGAGATCTGACGCCCTCTTCTGGTGTGATATAATAATAAATAAATAAAATCTAAAAAAAAAAAAAAAACAGGAAGATTATTTGCCGGGCGGTGGTGGCGCACGCCTTTAATTCCAGCACTTGGGAGGCAGAGGCAGGAGGATTTCTGAGTTCGAGGCCAGCCTGGTCTACAAAGTGAGTTCCAGGACAGCCAGGGCTACACAGAGAAACCCTGTCTTGAAAAACCAAAAAAAAAAAAAAAAAGAAGTCTCTGGAAGGAATCTGAGGTTTTGCCAGGCCCACAGGAAGGGAGCGAGAAAGCCAACTGGATATCCATGTGCAGAGCGCTCTAGGCAGAGACCCAGGCCAGTGAGCTGGAAGAAAGCAAGAAAGTGTTGGGCAGAGCTATCTCAGCCAGATCTGGGCTCCTGGGCCACACAATGGGCTGAAGCTTCCACCTTGACCTGCCCATCCCTTCTGTTGTATTCCTGCCTGGTCTGGACGTCTGAGTAGCAAGTGTGACCTTGGGAGCCACAGGGAGCAGAGGGAGGAGATACGACTGTCATTCTCACAAAGTGAATGCAGGACCCCAAGGAAGATGGCTGCCTCCCTGGGCCATGCCCATCCACAGAATGGCATATGTCTTAGCTGCCAGGGGATTCTTGGGAGGATTAAACCAGAGCACAGCATGAAAGGTTCCTAGAGTGCTACCCTCTGGTTTAACCCTTATTATCAGTAAAAATTTTATCAACTGCAGGGAAGAAGGTTTCTGCTTTTTTTCCCACAGCCACGGAGACCAGACCAGCAGCACATCAGATACCGGGTCAGGTGAGAGGTAGTGGAGAAGAAGATGAGGGGTGGGGGTGGGGTCCTTATTGGCTTGTAGAAGAATGATTTCAGAGCTGCAGATGTGGCCTCAAGCGTCTGGGTTCTGTGGAGGTGCCAGAGGTGCAGCTGGGTGGGGCATGGAGAACCGAGGGAGGCAGTTCTCACCTCAGGTGTGACTGGCAGCACTGAGGACCTGGTTCAGCCCATTCTCTCAAGAGGGCGTGAAGCTGCTAAAGTGGACCTAATAATAGCAGTCGGTCGGTCACGAGTGAACTCTTGCGATGTGCTGGCTTCCATGTTTACACACAGCACAGTCTCTTAGCTCAAAGCATCGTCAGGTGCCTAGACGGTTCCCAAGCTCTCTGCCACGAAGATTCCAGGGCACTGGCACTGGGATCTTTGCCCTTGCCCTTTGACCTCTTATTCCTGGTGGCAGGACGAGGTCGGGCTGCAGGCTGACTCACCTTGGCCCTGGTGCAGTACGCCTGCCAGTTGAGCTGCGGGTCTGTGAGCACAGCAAGGGCCATATTGCAGGTTCCTACAGCCATATCCTGCTTTCCCAGGAAGTGGAAGATTTTGGCCAGGCGATTCAGGATGGGAGGTTGGTTCTTGGCAATCTCAATGGCCTAAGAAGGGAAGGAGGGAGGGACAGAGGGAGGGAGGGGCAGAGGGAGGCAGGGATGGAGGGGGAGTAAGGCACGAAGCTGTGCCACCACAGTCACAGTTCCCACCTACCCGAGGCCAGCATCCCCCTGGCTCAGTCATCCAGCAATCCTACACTTTCAGGCAATCCCCCCAATCCCTTGGAGTCTAGCTCACTGGCACATTCTCAAGCCTTTCCTCCATTGTCATGGGGCTGGTAAGGGGTAGGATCAGGGTCAACCACTTTCTCTCTCCTCATACATATGGGATTTCTGGCTGAGTCAAGCTCTCCCTGTCAATGTTGGGAGAGACTGTTACCTGTTCTAAGTGACTTATCTCAGGGTTGCATGGCCTGAGAGCAGAGCCAGTAAGGAGACCCCAGGAAACCTAGCATCTCTGCTAAGCTGCTGGGGGTGAGAGAGAGGAAACATGATCAAGGGGCAGGTGTGGCTACAGGTCCCCAGAGGAACTGTCCCAGGGTCCCTTTCAAGGCTGGAGGGTTGGGCATGGGCCAGTGGGGAGGGTGTTGGTCTTGGACAGAACAGAGCAGGCATGGGGGAACTGTGCTTTGGGTGGGGAAAGATGGAGATGGGGGGGGATCTGGAGTAGAGTCCTTCCTGTGTGGGTCACACAGTGGGGTTGACCCAGTTTGCGAAGTAGGTATACCCAGGCTGCATACAGACCTTGCCAAAGCAGTCCAGGGGCTCCGTGCCCGAGTACCCACATTCATGGACACCCATGGGGGTAGTTGAGAAGGTGTCTTTTCTCTCCAGCAGCATGCCAACATAGCACCAGGCCAGAGCTGGGTGAGGGCAAGAGAGGGTTTCTAGGGAGCAGTTCTGGGGCAGGGAGAGCCCCAGTATAGATGGAGGTCAGCTTCTCCTCTATAGGCATTAGCCCCCATGAAGATAAAGGGACAATAGCATGAGCCAGGGACAGAGGAAACAAAAGGTGGAGGAGGATATAGGATGCTGAAGGTGTGACATGATTTCGTTCTAGTGCACACTCTTTGTGTCCCAGAATGTCACACAAGAGATGTCATTTCAGAGTTTAGCTCTCCTGGCCTCTGGGGTGTGTGTGTGTGTGTGTCTGTGAGCATGCCTGTGTGTTTGTGCTTGTGTGTGTCTGTGTTTGTGTGTGTGTGTGTGTGTCTGTGTGTTTATGTGTGTGTATGTGAGTATGTCTGTGTGTCTGTGTGTGTTTGTGTGTCTGTGTGTGTATGTGTGTTCCTGTGATTTCTGTTTGGCCTTAGAACAAATGGCATACCTGTCTCCATCATAGCCTTCTTCCCTACCCACAAATGGGGGTGGGGACACATGCTACACAATCAAAGATATGGGTCCATGCCATTGCCTGCTTGGTGGGGTTTTTGTTTTGTTTTGTGGCAGTCTTACTATGCAGGAAGGCACTCTGGGCCTTCCTGCCTCAGTTTCCTGACTATAGCTGCAAAAGGCCTCAAATAATAGCAAAATCCCTATTCCTTTAACAACCTTTGCAGCCTGACCTCAAGTGACCTGTGATGGCTAATCCCCAAAGACCCCAGGGCTACTCACATCAATGGCCACTCTCAAAAACAACTTACTGTAAAGGTTACTACTAAACCAGATGACACAAGGCACAGACACTCCACCCACAAAGGGTACCCACACAAATGGCTCATGAAACAGGCCGTAACACACCCCCCCCCCCAACTGCTATAAAAGAAACTCTCCCTCAGTCGCTAATCTCTCTGGAAGCTTCCCTGCCATTTCCTTGAAGTGTATTTCAATCTGTTCTCTTTTTTGCCTGTTTCTGTGTTGGTGAGTTGTTTGACCGCTGGTGTCCAAGCCTTCTATAAGCTGTTTCACATGTCACTCAGCGCTAGGACACACCTGGGACTGCTGTATCCTACAGTTGCTTTCTTTATTGGGGCAAGGAGTTTGGGCTTTTTTGGGTAAGCAATACAATTATGAGATGAGCCAGGGTGAGGAGAAATGAGAGATAGGGCTAAAGGCAGACAGAACTATTGCCAGGTACAGGACAGCAGGACAGAGGCTACTTTCAACCCTGCTTGGAGTTCCCACCTTGGTGTCGGGAGTCTGAGGACTTGAGGACTTCCCCGAGCAAGGCCAGAGTACGGTTGAAGGCTGGCAGCCTCTTCTGCTCCTCACTGCCCATCTCCAGAAAGATGCCATCCAGCCTATGGGCAGGAAAGGGTTGTGGCCCCCATCTGCCCCTCCCAGCCATCCCCAGAATGTTGCCATGGTGCCCATAGGCTCCTTGCCATGGGAAGGCCCTCCCACCTCTGCTCCATCTTCTGCCTGGCTTCCAGGCCACACCCCTTCCACCATCCCCATCCCATCTCGACGCAGCCCTGACCTGATGAAGAGCGTTGCCATGGTGAAGTACCAGCTCCTTTTCTCTTCTATTGGGATCTAGGAAGCAAAGAATGGGCAAGCTGTATGGTGGTTATTGAGATACCCAGGTTGTTGTTTATTAGTCCCCATGCTTGTGAACTTGAAGAGGCAACAGGTACAGTGGGGAGGCCTTTGACCTTCAACAGCCCCGACGGCAGTACCTTGCTGGGCAGCCTTAGGCAAACTGCTTTACTTCTCTGATCAAAGGGCATTGGAGACTAGCCACATGAGCCCCAGTGGTCATTACAGAGCCGGTGTGGAACACCTTTTCCGCTCTCCAGCTAACTCTGCAGCCTGGCTCCCGAGGCCCGGGGCTCTGAGCAGCTGGGATCATCTTCCTTCCAGCTACGCCTTCTCCTGGTACCAGCTCACTCCCATCTTCCTGAGAAAGCCTTCCTGGGGATGTTTAGAGAGTCTGTTCAGCTCACCCCCACCCCCCGGCCTCCCTGAATATTTTCTCATTATTATTCTTGCCAACCTCACTGTGCATTTAGTCTGACTTGGGCACTAGATAAAATATTTATGCTGCTATTTAAGGGAGTAGCTCCTCCTGCCTTGGGAAGGAATTTTAATGAAAACCAATAAAATCCCCAGTGCATGTCGGCAACTCTGCCTCTGGCTCTTGACCCTCCCTCCACATTCATCCCCCCACCCCACCCCGCCGCCTTCCCAGCTCAGGGGCTCACTTCCCCTCCCTACCCACCCCCCTCCCTCATACACCCTCCCCCCCCCACCGTACTCCAGCAGCATTCAAATCAGCCAGCATTTCTGAGTGCCTCCGAGGTGCTGTAGGGATGCAGCCTCAAATGACAGCTGAACCCTGACAATGCCAGGCTCACAAGCTGGCTGGGGAACCAGACCTGGGTATGGAGAGGCCTGGGGCGTGTGCCAAGGTCCTCAGGCCCTTCTCTGGATCTCACAGCAAACCTAGGACCCAGGTGTTAGCCCCACTTTACAGGTGAATACAGTGAGGTGCAGAGAGGTAACCTGACTTGCCCAGGATAGCACAGACGGAGATGGCAGAGCTAATGTTGGTTTAGCTCCATAGCCCATGCTGCTGTCACCATGCTAGACTGTCAAACCCTGGAGGAGGAGCGGAGTCTGACCAAGGCCTTGAGAGTGACGCTGACCATCTATGAGGATGATGTCACTCCCAGCTGGGGTTTCTTCCTTCCTTCCTTCCTTCCTTCCTTCCTTTCTTCCTCTTTCTTTTTTCTTTTTTTTCCGAGACAGGGTTGCTCTGTGTAGCCCTGGCTGTCCTGGAACTCACTCTGTAGACCAGGCTGACCTTGAACTCAGAGATCCACCTGCCTCTGCCTCCCAAGTGCTGGGATTAAAGGTGTGTGGCATTACTTCTTGGCTAGAGGATGTATTTTCAAGCTGGGTTTTGAGTAGGTTGTAATACATCAGAGGGTGGGACAGGGACCAGGGCATCTGATGGGAAGGAGGCTGGCTTGAGTGGATGCATGGGATGTGTGGGAATGAGTAACCTGGAGGGCAAAGAATGCTGTGTGTGTGAGTGAGGTAGAGGGAGCCAAAACCAGTGGACTGGACATTGAGTCTGTCTCTGTCTCTCTGTCTCTGTCTCTCTGTCTCTCTCTCTCTCCCCGTGTGTGTGTGTGTGTGTGTGTGTGTGTGTGTGTGTGTGTGTGTGAAGGAGACATTATTATCATCATGCATCTGAACTCCAGAGTTATCACTGGTATGACAACATATTGGGATAGGAACAGGAAACCTGAGTCCTAGAGAGGCCTGCTGTGTTTCTTAGCTTGTGTTGTGTTTCCTCTGATCTTTTGCATGGTCCAAGGCTGGGCAGTGAAGACAGGAGAGGGAAGACGGGTCTTATCTTGAGGGGCTTTGGCCCAGCAGGCATAAATACACAATTAGAACAGAATGGATGCAGGAGCCAGGGGAGACTGTAAGAGATGGTCTCTCTAACCCAGAAGTTTCTCCAAGCCTTTCTGGAGAAGAGGCACTAGAACAGGGTCCTCAAGAAGAGAGGAAGTCACCTAGAGGGATATAGTGAGAAAAACTATTCCAGGAGGACTGGTCATTGTGGGCAGAAGTTCAGAGATGTAGGGGAGTAGTGTGTGACGTACACATGTGACCAGGGCTGAACTCCTAGTCCAGCGAATATCAGGAAGGCCCAGAATACCAGACTTGGAATTTGGAGCCCATCTGTGAGGCAGTGGGGAGCCATAGCAGGGGTTAGAGCTGGGTAGTGCCAACCTCCCACATGGAGGAAGGAGGCTCCACACTTCCTTCCATGACCCCATGACAAGAGATGGGGCCAACACATGAGCTGATGGGATGGATTCTGACTTGGAATGAGCAGATCAGGGGCTGGTGGCTCACACACCTGAGTGTTCCAAATGGGTGACCCTGGGGATGAATATTTAGGGGCTGCATCCTTAACTGCAAGGGAGGATAGTGCTACATGCCTCTGGGGCCTGTGTGGGCAAACACTCATTCCATATTTCCCCGTGTGGGCTGGCCTGGGGGTGCTTTGTCTAGTGTAATCTGTTTTAAGACCTCAAAGAGCCATAGGACTTCAAGGCCTGGAACCTGAAGATACCCCACCTCTCCCCATCCCCTTCTCTACAGCCCGAAGACACCCCACCTCTCCCCATCCCCTTCTCTACAGTCCGAAGACACCCCACCTCTCCCTATCCCCTTCTCTAGAGCCCGAAGACACCCCACCTCTCCCTATCCCCTTCTCTAGAGCCCGAAGACAGCCCAAATCTCCCCATGCCCCTTCTCTAGAGCCCGAAGACAGCCCACCTCTCCCCATGCCCCTTCTCTAGGGCTACAAGGCATCTTTCTTACTTCCACAGGACCCTGGAGTTGGATGTGTTGTCTGCTTTGTTTTGTTTTGCTTTGAGACAGTGTCTCAGTATGTAGCCTAGTCCTGGATTTGTTGTGTAGCCCAGGGTAGCTTCAGATGTGTAATCCCATTCACTGCCTTTGGGTAGGGCTCTTCTTGCTTTGTAGACACTCCTTTCATTGGTATTCAGGTCCAAAGATGTTAAATTATTCCCTCAAACCACATGGTCTGTGAATGACAGAGCTGGGAGTTAAACTTCTTCCTCCACGGTCTTAGCCTTCAGTCTTTTCCATAACACAGTTATCTCCTTATTCTATATCCAGGGACACTGAGACCAGAGAGGCAGGGTGACTCCAGGTGAGCCAATACCAAGGTTTACAAATCAGCCCTTCCCCTACGGCTCTGCTCACTGTCAACATCCTTGAGTTTCTAACCCAGTTTTTACGATGGAAGCAATATCACCACCTGGCGGTACTATCCCTGAATTGTAGGAGCAGCTCCTAGGCTCTTCTCCCAACCCTCCAAATTTGGAGACTGAACTGATTTTCAAAAAGGAGGCTATCTGAATATGACACATGTGACGAATCTCAAATGTGGCAGATCATACTTGTGAGTGGGCTTCAGGCTGAGGGCGGGCTTCTGAGATAGGCCTCATGGGTTAGCAGCCATGCAGTGGAGAAACTCAGAGTGCCGCTGGGTTTTCAGCGTCCGGGAGATGGAGCTCCTGGATGCTGTTCCCTCCATAGTACAATGCCAGCCTGAAAATAGCCTTGTCCCTTTAAAAATCCTGCCTGTTTTGGAAGTAGCAGCTGAAGCTGTTACCAGGGGCAACCTGGCAAGCCACAGTGCATTAAATTAAACAGGCCTGTGACTGCCGGTGTGCTCCTGCCGAAAGGAGGGGCCTCTTGCCTCTCTCCTGCTGCGGAACCTTGAAACCTCGGCAAGCAAGACAAACAGCTCCAGGGTTCCCAGCTCCCAGAGGCCGAGGGTTTGGGCAGCCTGGGAGGAGGCAAAGGCTGAGAGGACTCTGGAAGGAGTTTCTGGGACTGCCTGGCATCGGCTCTGTGTGGGACACCCTGTGCTCAGTCATCATCAGTGCCCTGAAGCTCTGACAGCAACCAGTCAGCATCAGAGCCTTGGCTACAGGCTGGCCTCCATCCTGGGGCAGATTCTCAGGAAGGACTCGCATGAGACCCAGCCTGAGTGTACAGTCACCCTGGGACTAACGAGGTACAGGTGAGAGTGACAGATAGACTCTAGGGCTTCCCTGAGCCTTGGCCTCACGCTCCTCTGAGTCTCTTGTCATTTTGTTCCTCCTGAGATGGAGGAAGCAGGCAGAAAGCCATGAGCCTACAGGTTTCACCGCTCTTTCAAGCTGCCTCTGACTTCAAGTTCACGTTTCCCCCACAATGTCGAACCACAAAGAGCTAGGATTTAAACAGTGGCTACCATTTGTAAAGCACATTCAGCTTAATTAGGGCTTCAGAATGTCCTGTGTGGAAGGGAAAGGGAGATCATTACCATCAGATGGGAAAACTGAAGCAAGAGTGTGTCCTCAAAGCCTAGAGTGAGACTTGTTCCTGGCATTCTTTACCCTCAGCCCCACCCTCCACTCCACCCTCCATGAGAAAGGTCTTACTGCACATCCTGGGCTAGCCTAAAGCTTGAAATCCTCCCCCTCCCCCTCTGGCTGGGATTATAGGGGTACATCACCACACCCAGGCTTAGCTATTGTCACATTGATAGTCAAACCAATAAGTAGTACCCCTGATCATCAGCCCCTGCCCCCAGGTTCCGTGCTATTTGAGTTCCTGTCCTGACTTCCTCTGATGATGAAAAGTGCTGTGGAAGTGTAAGCAGAATAAACCCTTTCCTCTCCAACTTGCTTTTTGGTCAAGGTGTTTCATGGCAGCAATAGAAATCCTGACTAAGACATTTGGTTTATTTTGTTTCGTTTTGTTTTGAGACAGGGATTCATACTGCAGTCTAGGTTGGCTTCAAGTTTGTGGCAATCCTCCTGCCTCAGTCTGGGTGTCACTAGGATTACTGTGTGAGCCACCAGGCCTGACTTAGAAATGCAAACTCTTGACTCACTCCTCCTGGTTCTAGAGGTGTCTTTTGTTTGCTTACAGCCCTCTCTACTGTTCTCATTGGCTGGACTGACAAGGGGTGGAGAGAAAATGGACTGACATCCTTTAATGGGCCAAAGGTTCAGACCTCCAGGAAGCCTGAAGATCCTGCCTCTGTGGCTCGTGGGTAAGGGACATAGGCAGGTGACCTGGCAGTAGTGGGATAGGATGCACTGTCACAGGGCCGGTTTGTGTTAACTCAGGCACGTCTATGGTTGGTGCCTCAGGGTCCAGAGACAAATCTCACTAAACCCACAGTTTACGGAACTATAGGCTTCTGATTAGACTGGACGGCTAACCAGGTTCTCGGATAGTATTTGCCTGGCAGGGTGAACTTTGTCCTGGCAGCTTCTCTGTACATTCCAGGGAGGCCCCTGAGGCTGACTAATCATCTCCTGGGAGGGGACTGATGAAAAGGAGGAAGGCTACTTCTGGGTCACTGGGCACAGTGGTACCTGCTTCTCACAACAGCCTCAGAAGGTATAGTGTCTTCCTCACAGGGTTAGAAAACAGCCTAAGAGCCACAGCTCAACGCTGCAGCCCAAGCAGAAGGGCTGGGATTCAGGTTCTGATCTGCCTCCCTCCAAAAACTGGTTTTTCAACTGCCAGAAATGGTCACAAGGTGTTGGACCTGCCTAGGAACGTGTCCTTCCTTCTGGCGAAACTGGAATGTCTTCTATGGTGACAGACAGGGCCAGAGCACAAGGGACAGGATGGGAAGAGGTTCTTCCAGCCCTGCTGGGGGTACTAGTGTTCTTGCTTCTCTGCCTCAGCAGGTGTATAGAGTAACAGAAACTTGAGGTCCCCTGTTCCAACCAGGGATCCCAGAAGGTCACTGGGCCAGCCTCTCTGTCGGTGAGCATCTACGAAGCTTGTGGCAGGGGTAGCAAATGGGCTGGTGGGGGAAGTTTAGGAACTGGGTGTGATACCTTGGGAGTGAGTGTCTGTTATCATCCTGGGTTCCCTAGAGAATTCCACCTGGAAGACTTCAAGCTCCTGCTGCCCCTTAGTCTGTCATGTCTTTTGGCCCTGTGGTTAATCTTTGCTTCATGTGGTCCCCACACTGACCGAACTGTGAGGAACCACATTCCTATTTCATTGTGTGGATCTAAGGCAGACTCCAGGGTCTATAGTGGCTGTGGGCTGAGAGAGTCCAGTGCCCTCTCAAAGAAGAGCAGTACGCCTGACTCCTTGGCTCCCCAGTGCACTAATGATATCCACTGTGCAGCACTCTGTGCATATTATTTCTGTCAGACATAGTTGAGTCAGGTGATGTTAAAGGCAACTGACGTCTAGGGTCCTGTGTCTTTGAGAATATGGAGACCCAGGCCTCAAAGTTACCAGATGGGTGGGAAGAGAAGGCGGCGGCAGCCCCAGAAGCAAAGAGCAGAAAAGGTGAGTGACCTTTGCTGTCACTGAGGCAGGAATGCTCTACCCTGAGCCTGTGCACCTGACTTTGGTCCCTCCCTGCCACTCATGGCTGTGTGCCTTGGGCAAGCCTGCACCTCTCTGAGCCTCTGTTCCCTCATGTGTGGAAGGGTGCTAATGACATGGCATTGCCAGCATTTCTATGAGATCAAGTGAGATGATGATGCGGAAAGTCCCAGGCATACCCGGCTAGGTGCCCAGGTCATCAGCCCTGGGCCTGGCTTCCTCCACCTTCTGTGTCTGAACTGGGTCAGAGTACTCAGAACTATGGAGGTGCATGTTCCCAACTGTGGCCACGTGTACACAGGGGTCCTGTGGAAATGTGTGCCCAACTGTACTCATATATACCAGGAACCCTGTGGAGGTGTGTATGTGTGCCCAACAGCACCCATGTGCACCAGGGATCCTGTGGAGAGGTGTGTGTGTGTGTGTGTGTGTGTGTGTGTGTGTGTGTGTGTGTGCCCGACTGTACCCATGTGCACACAGGGATTCTTGGGTTGCTGACTGAGGGTCCCCTCCAACCCTGCTGGGCATTAAAGATGGAATGCCCACTCTGTTTATGAGGGAGGCCTGAGGCATTCCCCCACCCCCACCCTCTGGCGTCACCGATAGTGAAATCCAAATGGCATAAGTGCACTGGACGCTTGCTTTCCCTCTGGAACCTGCTGTGCCCTGCATGTGAGGGAAACACAGTGTCCGACGGGCAGTGAGTCTGTGAGGCCCGGGTTAGACACAAACATTTATGAAAGTGAACTTCTGAGCTCACACAGCACACAGGCTCCAGTTTGGCAGTGGGTCTTACTGTTACCCAGGCCCTCCTGCTGTGACGGGTGGGGAGGAGCCTGTATGTATGAGTGTATGAACATGTACATGTGTGAGTGCTCACTTGTGTGGGCATGCATGTGTTCACACATGGATCTGCACTTATGTTAGCAGGCATGGGTTGTACAGGACCACCCACCGAGCAAAACTGCCACCATCTTCAGGAGTTCTCTTTATGTAGCCCTGGCTGTTCTGGAACTCACTCTGTAGACCAGGTTGACCTGGAATTCAGAGATCTGCCTGCCGCTGTCTCCTGGGTGCTAGGATTAAAGATGTGCACCACCAAAGTCTGGCAAATTTTGTGCTCTTAATGTCCATGGAACCTTGAGATTTGTGACCAGGAACCACTGAAAATCAATCTCTGTCTCTTTTTATTCTCCCTCTTCCTCTTCCCCCTCCCTTCCCCCCCTGTGAGTGTGTGTGTGTGTGTGTGTGTGTGTGTGTGAAGGTGATCTTCAGAGGAAGAGAGGAGTGATAAAAGCAACCCATCTCTTTATAATTTTGTCAAGAAAGAGGAGCCGGCCTTAGAAAGATAGCTTAGCAGTAGAATGATTTGTCTAGTGTAGCGAGGCCCAGATTCCATCCCCAGTATCACAACCCCAAACCTCCCAACAGGGAATGAAGAGCAGAGCGCAGACATCCCAAAGACCCATCCCCTCTCACACAGGGTTACAAGTTCAGCAGCAGCCTCTGCTGTTTCCCTTTGAAGTAAGGGTCAGTGGAAGAGCAGCTACTGCCTTCCAGCAGTCATTTGTCCTCCTGCCTCAAGGAGCTCCAGGCTCGCCCTGCCTGTCTGCTGCAGCCCAGGCTCACCTCCACTGCTCCTGCAAGTGGGGGTGATTCTTGTTGGAGCCCTTCCCCCTACTCACCACCCTGAGTGCCTCTACCTCCTACCTTCAGTGATCTCCCCAACAAATGGTACTGGCTTACCTGAGATCTCTCAGCACTCCCCATCCCAGATTTTTGAGAGTGCCCATAAGGTGTCTCCCTCTGCCCTCTTTTTCTGATCCCAGAGAAAAGCAAAGGCCTTCAGACAAGTTAGAACGGGACTATGCAGCTCCCACTGGCTAGCTCAGTGCCCTCAGGCAAACCACTAGGCGTGCAAGCCTCAGCTCCAAGTCCCTCAAGTGAACCGCAGGGTTCCGCTCTCAGATGCAGTTGGAAGGTACCCAAAGAGGGAAGCTGTGCGAGGAGGTTCCCAGGAGCAGGTGGCATGCAGGCTAGGCTCTGATGGGTGTATCTGCTTTCTAGGCCGAGGGCAGTCATACTCTGTAAGGGATAAAGCTGCGTGGGGTATCTGGAGAATTATGCTGGGATTGCCTTGAAAGGGGGCTGACAATGTCAGGAAAAATGGCTAAAGCAGAAGATGGGAACCAGTTTCAGAGGCCATGTCAGATTGCTACAAAGTGTCAGGCAGCCTCTTTCTGGCCCTCCTCTCCTGCCCCAGGCCGACTGTCTCTGGAGTCCTGCTCTGTGGGCTCCTGCGGTCGGGCCTTTGCAGACACCATGCTGGCAGTGCCCTCCACTTACTCCCCAGTGACTTCTGCAGGAAAGCATTACTTCTCTGGAACTTGCTCTCTGCTTCTATTCCACAGGACTTTCCAGGTCACTGCTGATGCCAACACTGGGTCCCCATGTGCCACTGAAGTCCACTACCATTGTCAGGCCCTGGGGAACTGATTCTGTTTTAGAACGTGTGCTCTCCACTGCTCAGTATTTACGGACTGTCCTGTGCCATGGGACTGTGACCCTGGCAGCTGTGGAGACATCCCTAATTTATCCCTTTGGCTTCTTCTCCTAGAGGAAGGGCTTGGGTAAGGGGGTTAATGAAGGGCCTAGCGTTTGCTTTCTCTGTTGTTCAGGGTCTTCTTGATGTGAGGGTTTCTTAACACAGGCCTGGTGTGCAGCAGGAACTGGATAAATGTAGAGAAATCCAGTAACCACCTGTTAGGCAACCCCAGGGTCTCTCTATTATTTGACAGGATAACCACAGAACATCTCAGGGAGAGATCCAGAGCTCAGTACTGGCTTCTGTGAAGTCAGCATGGAGGCCAGAGACAAGCAGCTTGTTAAAGCCACACAGCAAAACCAGTAACAGAACCGAGTTCTCAAGCCCAAGTTCCTGCCTGACTCTGATTGCTGAAATCATCACTGTTGCCCTATTTATTGAACACCTCTGTAGTACCAGGTACTTCATGAGTTCGGGCTCATCTATTCTTTGGCAGGTGGGGCAGGGGGCAAACCCTACCTCTCTCCTGACCACAACTGCCCCCAAGCAACAGTCTCTTAGCATTCCACCCTCTGGCTGATCACCAGCTGGGCAGTGCCCACTGTGGCTTGTAGTGACTATAAGACAGAGCAGAGCTGGCCTCTGCTTGCCTGCCACCTCTTCTAGGAAGCCTTCCTTCCCCCAAACACCTCCCGAAAAAGACCTTGGTCGCTATAAATCTCTTTTCCCGTGTTATTCCACGGATGAGAAGCAGCGCTGTGGAGAGACATCTCCCCTGTGGGTGGCCCTGACACTGAGTCTCTGAGCCTCCAGCCCCTTACCCAGGGCCTTTTAAGCAGCACACTGTTGCTGAGACCTGTGACCACAACCACACTTGGACACACACAGCGCTGGCTCTACTACCCATGCCCAATGGCCTGGCATTTGACTTTAAGTCCAGGCTTCAAAACTGGAGGTCCCAGCTCACAGCCACGCCCACAGCTACACCGAGCTTGTGGTGGAGGAGGCTTCATAGGTGAGAAAATGGAGGTTCACCTATGGCTGTTTCTGTGCAGGCCCTTTCTAGGAACTTTACAAACATTAGCTCTTAATTACATCACCGACCAAATGGTACCACCATTATACTAATGAGAAAGCCTGACATACGTAACGTCATTATCTCATTTCACTGAGAGGGAAAGGGCACCTGGAGAGCCCGGTATCATTGAGTGGAGCTGGAGAGCTCAGAGAGCCCCAAACCTGCATTCCCAGCCTAAGTGCCCTCTTGACTTGTACCCTGCGCTGTTGTCCTGAGGTCAAGTCCATGCCCTCCAGCGTGACCTCACTAAAGCCCCCATTCCAACATTTCTCTTTAAAGAACTTGCATGTTTTTGGGGAAAAGATGCTCAAGAGGCGTGCGGAGGCTTTGTGAACGGTGTCATGCCAGAGCATAGCGCTCAGGAGAATAACATTTCCACGTCACTTCCATCAGCCTGACAGGCACCAGTGAGCCCACCTGCTGGTATTTCTGTGTAACCCCCCTCCCCTGCAGGCAGGGGACAGACTGGCCAGACCCAGTGACATAGTTCTAAGAACCAGAAAACAACCAAAGTATCAACAACCAGCTAGGAACCATATCCTGTTGATCATGAGCTGGTGTGGCTGTAGATGGTCCCCAGTCAGGCAAACCTTCAGAGGACACCATAGCCCCAAGTACTGAGTAGAGCCGCACCTAGATCCCAGACCCGCAGGGCTGCTCAGTCCTAAGTGCTTATTGTATAGGCTGCTTGAGCGTAGGACCCTTGATCTGCAGGATAAAGGACAAGTAAGCTAGGATCTATTTAGTGTCAGTACCTATGAGTATCTCTGTGTACCAGAGACACTGGTTTACAGTGAGAAATCAGATGACCACTGTGTCCCCTCTCAAAACTCTTGAGACAGAGCTGGAGGGACAGGCTTGAGGGACAATTGGGACAGGGCCGGGGAAGCTGAGAGTGTGCTGTGACCAGCCTGGAACCATGGAGGCTTCCCTGGAAGGGAAATTCTGAAGCAAATCTGAGAGCTACAGGGGGCTATGCAGGCCACAGGAGCAGGAGGTACCCCAGGAAGAGGGAGGTAAGGCAGGAAGAGAGCTACATGGAGCCGGCCCACTGTGGATGTGAATGTGGGGCCTCAGATGTTACTCAAGCCTAAGAGTCATTCTGCCAGCGGGGGGGGGGGGACTGGGGGGGGCTGAGCTGAGGGTGTAGCCAGTGAAGTGCAGCAACTGTATCAGCAGCTGAGCAAAACATGGGACAGTGGAGCAGAGCTGGAGAGTGATCACAAGATCCAGGCAGGACGTTTCAGAGGCTGGCTGCCGGAGGAAGGCTGGGGAGGAGAGGGAAGCCCTTATAAGCCGAGGCAGAGGCAAAATTGGGAGGTTTAAACGGATAGGAGGATGAGGGGAGAAAGGAGGAAGAAAAATCTGCCAAGTTTTTGGGGTCTGATTGTACCTCTTACTTGTTGGCAGAGGAGGTAGAAGGGATGCATTAGCCTAATTGGAGGATTTGTCTCGGTGCTGAAACAGTAATCTAGGTAGGCAGCACCCAGGACCGCAAAGCTACCCGGTGACCTGGGTCAGGAATGGTGGCGGGCATCCCAGCAAAGGAAATGATGACTACAGCACCCACCTGCTGACCATAGCCCAGCGCTTTGTCGTAGAGTGCGATGCCCGCCTCCAGCACCTGAGCCCTCTCCTCTGGACTGGCACAGCCCACGTCGAAGCCATGTGCATATCCCTGCTCCGCCAGGCAGCGGGCGGCGCGGAGCCGGGGGTCTCCAGTATCCTCGGGGTCCCCTGTCAGGCCCATGAGGCTGGCCAGTCGCCCGGCGGAAGCCTCTTCCTCTTCCTCCTGGCCCAGCTGCCCGTAGACGTGTGCCAGATTGGCCCAGGCGTTGAGGTTGCCAGGGTCTTTGCGGGCCACTTCCAGGAAATGCTCGCGGGCATCACCGAGCTCCTCCAGGTAGAAGGAAAAGGTTCCCAGGAGGTGACGCACCGCAGGCAGCTGCGGGGTGGCCACCAGCTCCAGCTCCTGCCGTAGACCCTCTCGCTGGAGCTTCAGGTCCCGGGCGCGCAGCTGGGCAGGTGAGCGCGGCTCGAAGTTGAGCTGCATCTCTAAGTGGAAGTGGCCGGGCAGATAGTCCAGTTCGTCGAGGAGGGTGTCCAGGTCCTCGGTCCCGGCCTCGGGCTCCGTCATGGCTGCCCCTGACTGCCCTGCCATCCCCTAGCTCCCAAGGACAGTGGATGGGGCGGCCCCGGAGGGAGCCCCGCACGGCGGTTCTGAGCACCTCTTGCAAGTGGGTGGCGCCCAGAGCCGGCCAAGGGCTCGCCCTGTAGGTGTTTCCGCTTTCGCTGCTAGACATCAGCATTGCACAAGCAGGTGTGCCTGAAAAACAGGTGTGGGGCATTGCCGAATGGGAGGCTCACAAACCCAGTAAGTGGCAAGGCAGATTTCAACTACTCAGCAGATGGAGAGAGAGGTTCAGAAGAGAGAGGTGCCAAGGTCACAGAACCAGGTCATGCCCAAGGAAACCTGGAACCTCAGGTTGCCGAGACCAGCCAAGTCCTTCCTCCCTTGGCAATGTTCCACCCTCCACACAGAGCTGTCGGGACAGGCCCTTCCAGACGAGCAAGCCTTGCTCACTCCAGAGATGTGTGCGTTCTAGAGCCCTTTCGCTGAACACAGCAGGCCACCGCCCCTCCGGTCTTTCTCCAGTCTGTGCATCTGGCTTCTCAACTGAATATTTTGGCTCTGCTCAGCCGTGGGCCCAGACAGCAAAACCAAGACGCCCAAGCGCTAGGTTTATGTTTGTTTCTCCATCCCTAGTAAAACACAATCCCTCCTCTGTGAGACGACGGTTCCCTGTGAGGGACCGGGAGATACGTAGGTAAAACTGATGAATGCCTGCCCTGGATGTGCGTGGGCTTCTCTCCTCCGGATCAGTGCCCGGCCGCTCCTGCTTCCTGCTCCGAGACTGCTCTCTTCTTGCTCTATGCCATCTCCCTCAGGGGTCACCTGGCTTCTAGCGTGCAGGATGAACTGGGGTGTCCTGTGTGACAAAGCAGAGTCCCCTGTAGACTAGGCTTTCGGGCATGTCTGGACCTTGGACTCTTGCTCACTCATCTTGAAGCTGGACTCTTGCCCGCCTTGTCTCAGCCTCGGAGGAAGGAATTTACACTAGAGAAAATAGAGCCGATTAGTGAATTTGAAGAAACCATGGCTTTAGCAATATTTTCAAGTCAAAACATTTGGATGCTATTTGTACTGATTTTAGGTTTGAATGTAATACATTTAATAATTTTCAGCCTTTTAGAATTTGTTTTGATGGTTCCTTTTTATTTGCATTGGTGTTTTGCCTGCATATATGTTTATATGTGGGTGTGTCAGATTACCCGGAACTGGAATTACAGACAATTGTGAGCTGCCTTGTGAGGGCTGGAATTGAACCAAGGTCCCCTGGAAGAGTATCCAGTGCTCTTAACCTCCAGGTCATCGCTCCAGCTCCCATGTAATAATTTTTAATGCAAAACTTACTCTATGTTGCTGTCCATAATGAGATGAGGCAACCTCTTATTGCTTTGGAGTATTAGGAAGGGATTTCCAGAGAGCTTAGCTTTCTAATTTTCTTTTCAGGTTGTGGCAGCATATAGTTAATACAAAAATTTCCACTTTTTATTTTGAAAAATAAAAAAAGGTTTTATTGTGTGTTTGTGTGCTTGGGGGACATGTGCATCTTGGCACCCCTATGTAGATCAGAGGACAACTTTAGGGAGTCAGTTTTCTTCCACTACTTGGGTCCTAGGTTTTCAGGCTAGGTAGCAAGTGCCTTTACCCCTGATTATCTCTCCAACCACATTTTTGCTGTTTCTGTTTGCTGTTTTTCGAGACAGGATCTTTTGATGTAGCTCTGGGTGACCTGGAACTCACTATAGATCCATCTGCTGGTGCCTGTTTTAACTGGTTTTTAACTGTACAGTTAAACTGTTTTGAAGTGTAGAGTTTACTGGCATTAAGCTCACTACAGTGCAAACATCACCACCTTCCATTTCTGAATCCTTCTCATCTTCTACTCAAATAATAACTCCCACCAGATGTGGTGGCTCATGTTTTACTATCAGTTCCTCAGGAAGCTGAGACAGGAGGATGGCTAGTACAAGGCCCATCAGATTTCCCTGGCAACATGTGAGACTCAAAAATAATGATTTTTACAAGGGTTGGGAATGTAGCTCTGAGATGGAAATAGACAGGGTTCCAATCCAGTTCCTACTCATCCCTCCAAAAACATCCTCAAGTGCCCAGGAAGTGCCACTCCACTTTCTCTTTCCACATTTGAATACTATTAACCTTTCATGAAAGTAAAATAATATTTGGTTTTTATTTTTATGTCTGGCTTATCATTTAGCATAATGACTTCAAGCTTTATCCATGACATGTCATAAGAACTTCCCTTATGGGGCTGGAGAGATGGCTTGGCGGTTAAGAGCACTGACTGCTCTTCCGAAGATCCTGAGTTCAAATCCCAGCAACCACACGGTGACTCACAACCATCTGTAATGAGATCTGATGCCCTCTTCTGGTGTGTCTGAAGACAGCTACATATAGCATATTATATAACAATAAATAAATCTTTAAATAAAAAAAGAACTTCCCTTATCAATTTTGTACTTTTTTTTTTCAGACAGGGTCTCTATGTAATCCAGTTGGCATCATGGTTACTAGGTAGCCCTGACTGGTCTAGAACTCTCCTACTGCCTCAGGTACCCAAGTGTTGGGATTACAATGCACACAACCATTGTGGGACAGCATTTCCTCCCTTTTTAAGGATGAGCACTATTTCACGGTCTGTATTGTCTGTATCTGTCAGTCCTTCTTTATCCATCATTTTCCATGGTAAATACATGGGGTCATGGTTATTGTGAATGATGTTGCTACAAGCAGGGATGTATTATACAGACCTGTGTTTGGGATCCCTGCCTTTAATCCTGTGGCACATACTGAGTGGGACTGCTGGGGCGTGTTGTAAATCCATGTTTACGTCTTTGAGGGACCACTGTGCTATTCCATAGCAGCAGAACCATTCTATTTTCCCATCACCAAAGCCCAGCGTTTCCAATTCCTCTACATCCTTGCCAAGACATGTCATTTTCTCTAATGTTGTTCTTATTAACCATCCCGGTGGGTGGGCCAAGCTTGTGATCTGACTCTAGGAAGATGAGCAGGTGTTGGGAGGAAGGGAGGAAGCGGGGAAGGGGCATGCGTATTGCAGAAGCTGGGAAAATGGAAAAAGCCAGCAGTTTCTCAGTGCAACTTAGGGTAGCCCTCAGGGCCAGAGCTGCCCATAGCTGGAGCCCACAGAGAGCGGGAAAGAGGTTGCAGGAGATAAGACCTAAAGGTAGCGGCAAAAGCCCCCTCGCAGTCTCCATCCTGGATGAGAGGCCTGACTTAATCACATTGACGATGGAGGGCGGAGGCTGGGTAGGTTGAAGTCCTGCAGCTACAGGTCTCTCAAGCGTCGAGTTCTGGATGGGTTGTGTGACCCCACGCTTAACTAGATATGACCAGGACTGTTGATTCTGTCTGAGCCTTAGATTTCTTTCCTGCAATAATTAGAGTGGGGATGGAGGGGTTGTGGCGGCACCTATGGAAGAGAATGAATTAGTTGGCCAGACAAAGAAGCGCTATAACGGGGAGGAGCTAGACTGTTGGTGGCAGGTGGCCTCAGTACAGAGATGACTCACCCTGGCCTGCTATGGCTTCTCTTGCAGCCAGGACTCTGACCCATGGACTTTGGCTGGTGTCTTCACCACTCCTTCAGCTGTCCTGCAGCCAAGGGGATCACTGTAGAAGAGAAGACACAGGCAGCTACAGGCAGGTCTGCGCCAGTTCCCCAAGAGTGCCCAAGGAGGCCAGGGCTGGTAGAAGGTCCTCCTGCTTAGGACGAGGACAGCCATGGCCCCATAACACTTCAGTATAGCTCTCCAAGGAAACTCCAGTTACATGCGCTGTCCCAGGTGGGGAAATGGAGGCCTCATGAGCATACCATGTCCAGGGTCACCAGCTAGGACACATCGGAACCAAGCTTCAAATTTATGAGTTCCTGACAAATCGTACTACATTCATTTATTCACGGATTCATCACCCAACAAACATTTGCTGCGTGTTTGCCCTATGACAGGTACTGTGTCAGGAATGAACAAGAGTCTCTTCTGTGGGCCTCTCGGAATTGCCTATTGTAGGCCGTTTAATCCTCCTTGGAGCCTGGGAAATAGAGTCTTGCTTCATTTCCCAGGTAAGCACGTGGGGACTTAGAGAGGGACACTACTTTCTTGAGACCCCTGTGCTGGGGAGAGATGGTGGCCACATCTGATGCCTCTGACCTGCAGCTCAGTGGTGTAACTGTGGGCACTCTATCGGCTGTGACTCTGACTCCCAGGTCTGGAGTCAGAGGTCCAGCTCTCCATTTAAATACCAACCGTGGTGTGGGTAGGCTGTAAGAGGCTGCGGTGCCTCTGGTGTGCTTGGCCGCTGGTTGGATGCAGGGATGAACACATCTTCCATTGACCTCTAGTTATCTTGTCGTAGGAGTGGGGTGTAGACAGACGTCTGTTCCAGCTCTGCTGAAAGCCCTTGGAGGGCTCTGAGATAATGAAGGAGACATCGGCACAGCCAGAGGATGCTATCTGTAGGGGAAGGGAGGAGGAGGGAGAGCTGGTCATGCCAGGTTAGGGACACACCCTCCCCTCTTTCTTCACTTAGCAAGTGCTTCCTCATTCGGGATTCTTCCCTGAAGTACCTGTCCACAGGCTGGGTCCCACCCCACCCCCCACCTGCTAGCCTGGTTGTCAAGAGGATAGGGACCACATTTGGGTTGCAGACATTCTTCAGTGTCTGCTCAGAGTGGATGTCTGAGATTATGATGCCACTACATCCTCTCCCTAAGTCCCTTCACCTATCTCTCCACTTATCCTCCACGCTCCATCTTCCTTGCCCTCTCCCCGAGTTCCATCCAGTAGAGAAGGACCAGAGTTCCCAAGTCTGCTCTCCCCTCCATTTCCCTCAACACAAGGCAAACATGAAGGCAATTTCTGAGCCTGGGCTCTCTCTCTCTCTGGAACAAGCAGAAATAAACAGATTCTCAGCAAGTGACAAGAGCGCCCTCATTAAGCCCCAGGGGGATCCTAAGGTCTGCAGGAGCCCGGGAAGGGTCTCAGGCAAGGCAGCATTGGGAATATAAAATGAATGAAAACGTCAGGGGGCAGCGAGCACGCTGGGAAGCTCCCACGTGGCGCCGAGCAGGTCTGTACTTGCTGAATCATAACGCCCGGGCTGCGGGTTGCCTTAGCAGCGCGCGGTTGTCAAGGGGGTGTTGTGTGGCGGTGGGGGCAAGCTGGACGCTAGCTAGGCTCAGTGAGACCTCGCATCCACAGCGCCCCGCCGCGCAACACCATGTCCACCATCCCCAAGTGGTTCAAAGGGGCGCCCTTTGGGGTGCAGAGCCACAGGTGGGGCCCAACTGCTTCCTGGCCTGGCTCCCAGGATCCAAGGGAATTCCTGTGGGCCCCACCAGCGCCTCTGCCTCCGGAAGGAAGAGGGCTGGAGCCTGGGGAGGAAGGGAAGGGGGCTGGCTCACCCCTCCCCCCCTACTCACTCACTTCCTCCTCCTCCTCTTCTCCTCCTCCTCTTCCTCCTCCTCCTCTTTCACCTCCTCCTCTTCTTCTTTTCTCCTCCTCCTCTTCCTCTTCTTTTCTCCTCCTCTTCTTTTTCTCCTCTTCTTCTTCTTCCTCTTCCTCCTCCCTCTCCCCTCTTCCTGTGTAGCCTTGGCTGGCATTGAACTCATAAAGATCTGCCTACCGTTGCCCTGTATGTGCTGGGATTAAAGCCTCTAAGTTCCTTTGTTTTCTGTTCCATTTCTGTAGTAAGGGCTTGCAAACTATTTCCAAACCATCCAATGTAAAGTATTCATAGAGGTCACATGGCCTAAATTTCATGCCTATCATGAAATTTAGCTAAAAAGTTTTGAATAGGTTTGCAGCCCAGATATCTTATTTCTTTTTTCTTTTTTTCCTTTCTTTTTCTTTTTTCTTTTCTTTTCTCTTCTTTCTGTCTTTCATTTCTTGTTTCTTTGTCTCTTTCTTTGCTTCTTTCTTTGATTCTTCCTTTGCTTCTTTCTTTCTTTCTTTCTTTCTTTCTTTCTTTCTTTCTTTCTTTCTTTCTTTCTTTTTGAGACAGTCTCTCAACATAACCCTGGCTGTCTTGGAACTCACTATGTAGACCAGGCTGACCTCAAAGTCATAGAGACCCACCTGTCTCTGCCTCCCAAGTGCTGGGAGTAAAGGTGTGTACCATATCATATTTCTTTTTATGTTCTAATATGTAATATAGTTGCATATAAATGACCTATTATGTGCCACTTGTGGTTCTAGGATCTGAAGTCGTGAGGTAGTCTGGATGATAGCCCTACATATAATTGAAGGTATATGGAAGACAATATGAAGCATCCACCATGTAGTTAACACCTCTCTATCTACTTAGAGGTGGGAAGGATAGAATGGAGCTGTGAGGAGAAGCAGAGTGTAGGATGGCAGAGCATCTCAGGGACTCTCAAACGCTGGAGCAGGTGCAAAGTGACCTTCATGGGTCAGCTCCAAAGTCATCTGTCCTGGGAAGCCAACTGCCTGTCCACCAGGGCTGCCCAGTCAGGACCAGATAGGCCCTCACTTATACCTCTCTTAGGTTTGATGTCTCCGCTGTCTATCCCAACCAGAAGAAATTCAGCACCTTCACAGAGGTCCCATACTCCAGGCATCATTCCGTGGAACTGGTGAGCCTGCTTCCTCTCACGTGGTCTGCGTCCCTCTCCCAATACACCTGCACATGCTCCAACCCAAGCTTGGCTCATTCTCGGCTTCAGATATGTTTGATAAACTCAGGACTATGCTAAAAACCTAGGAGTTTAAGGGCCACGGGCTTTCTCTTCCATAGCTCACACCAGCCTGGCTCGATTCTGTATTTCCTTGAAGTGGAAAAAGACCAGTCTTGAGTGCTGAGGCCCTGGATACCAGGCTGGGAACTGTCTTCTTCCATTCCTAGGCCAGGGGTGACTTGTACATGCAGAGGGGTGGGGTAGGTGGTTATGACTGTCTCAGCTCAGAACCTGTTCTTAGTCCCACATAGGACCTGGGACCTATAACTCCAAGGATACCTGCTTCAGCAAGAAGTTTCTGGAACAGAAGTCAGGCTCAGGATGGGCCCGGGCCCAAGAAGCCACTGGACTGACCCAGTTACCCCACTTCCGGTACCAGGCCATCAAGAAGGAAAGAGAGCAGCAGGTGAACTTCAGGGCACACCCATCCCTACCTCAGAGCGAGGGTTCCTGTCCACATGGCTATTCCCCCAGAGTCCTAGTGGATATAGCTTCCTCTTGGAGAGCACCCTCACCCTTTGGGTTCCTTCCTGGCTGGACCTTCCCAGGTCCCCTTTTCATCCTGTGTTCTTTTCTTTTGGGGCAGGTGCACAAGCGGGGGCCTGGCTCCTACAACATCAAAGACTTCATAACTGAGCTGCAGAAGAAACCACAGAGCAAACGGGGGCTGCTCAGCTCTGGGGAGATACGCTTCCGAGGTCTCATCGGGGTACATGATCTTGTCTCTTCCACCCTCCGTCCTTTGTGGGAAGGCTGTAGCCACTTGGACAGTTTGAGAAGCACCCTTCTCTGAACCCATTTTCTCCCAAGGCTTGGCCGGGCCTTCCTGGCTTTCTTGTTGGCTCTTCTGCTCTCCTGTGTCTCAGCCTTGAGCCCAGTGACGAGAAGGGATGGGTGTGGTTCATCTCTATGCCTCAGAAGAAACCTAGAGTGTATTAGAAACCCAATAAACGTGTTCATTTAGCTAGCCAACCAGGAAGTAATGATTAAGCAGCAACAGAAAGCTGTGTACTGACCCCAGCTTTGGGAGAGCGGGGTGGCCAGCAGTGACAAATGTAAGAGCAGGCATCTTAGTGACACACACCACAGCATGAAGAAGGAAATACATATCTTTCTTAGGGAGTTTTGAGGGTAAATGGCACAAGTAAGGAGAGGGCTGTGGAGGTGATTTACAGAGAGCAGTCTGGGAAGGCCTCACTGGGACAAAATCTGGAGGGGGCTCGTGCTACCTGATCCATGCACTGGCTTTCTGAGCAGTGGAAGGAAGCAAGACCCAGTCTCCTTTGGGGGACAGACAGATCTGATCCTCACGGCAGCCTGATTTTCCTAGCACTGGCCCCACCCCCTCTGCCAGGTCTGGCTCCGCAAGGATCTGGTTGCAGGGCCCAGAGAGAAGGTGGATTGCATCACCTACGGGACAGCAGTGCCCCCATGTGGCTAAAAGGGGCATATTAGCCTCAGAAATCCAGCCAGGTCTCACAAGACACTACTACCCACCTCCCCGCACCACAGGTTAGCTCTGCTCACTGTGGTGACCAACATTGTGTTCAGGCTCCTAGCCACAGTTCTTCTAACCTCAGGACTTCCTGTCACCTCACCCTGACTTGTGTGATGGGACCTACTCTGTGCTGGGCCTCGGGCAGAGGGCTTTGCAGACATTCAACTCTATCACTGTTCCTTGAAGGAAAGTATTACCATCTCTGTGTTAGTCCCATAGACCAGAAGCTAGAGGCCTGAGTTCGCCCAGCTAGGAAGTAGAAGAGTCAGGGTCCCAACCCAGGATTCCGGTGCTCATTCTTCCCAGCCTGTTCACAGCATAGTGGGGAAGTTGGTCAGGGTTGTAGTTGTAAAGGGTAGATCTATGGGGGCTGCAGAACAGCCGGGGAGGAAGGTGGGTCTCAGGAGAAATAGTGTCTGAGGATCTTAGTGGAGTTGGTGTGATTGACAAACGAGAGGGTAGGACAGTCATTCTGAGGGATGGAAGACAGCATTGTAAGCAAGCATGAGCAGGGAGACCAGGCTGAATATGAGATGCTGAGTCAGCAGTGCTGAGTCAGAGGTGCTGAGTCAGAAGTATAGCTGGACTTGGAGTTGAAACAGTGGAGGAGGCTCATGGGTGATGCTGTGTGGTGGGGTGGGTAACACGTGCTCAATCCAGACACCTTGTTTCCCTCTTGAGATCTGAGACCCCAGACATCTCTTCCTCAGATGAACCCAGTCCAAAGACTGGGACTGATAGTCTTTGTGTTTCCGTCTCCTGCCCTGCAGAATTATTATCCCGGCCCTGGAAATTATGGAGAGAAGGGGAACCCATACACACAGCTGGAGGAGAAGGCCTGGAACCGCTCACATTCCGACGGCCTTATGTGTAGAGTATCCAACAAGCCACCACCCTTGGCACATCAGGTACCCCCCCTCCTCCAGTAGCCTCCTCTTGCATGGTCCCATGGGGTGACTTCAGGGTAGGGAGGCTGAAGCCCCACCTTGGCCACTCCCCTTTAGACACCTTCACCATTTCTGTCTCTAGGGCAGTGGCCTGGGACCTGGGACCTACACCATCAAAAGCGATATTGAAATCTTTGTGAAAAAATCCACTGGTACTCGTGGCCCCTATGACATTTTCTCTGGTGAACGGAGCAATCCTGTGCCCTATGGACATTACTCTGTGCAGGTACGTGCCTGGGTGGGTGGCTGTCTAACCCCTGGCAGGCTAATCATTGATTAGCCCTGTATGCCAAGTGCTGCTGGAGAGGGGGTCTACTCTGTGCCCCTGACAGGGTGGGATATGACTCCCTGTGTTAGGTGAAGAACCTGAGGTTGGCCGCACAGAAATGATGGGACAGAGCCACAGTCTGGACATCTGACCCTGTGGCTAGTTCTCTCAGCAATAGCATGGGCTGTACTGATATACAGGTGGCCCGGCATGCACCGCTGTGCCTGCAGGGACCCCAAGGGCACAGGAGCAGTATCTGGCTGTAAAAGTTTCCCAGGCTTCATGGACTCCGCTGGGTTGATGGCCTGGGTAATGGAGCCCTAAACTGGAAGGCAGGAGAGGAGACTGGGCTAGAAACTTAACTTGCCAGACTTCTTTCCCGTCCCCATCAAAATCCCCTACAGGATTTTGTGGCTTTCTCTGCTTTGCTGTCTTCGTTTCTGTGGCTGTGGGGGTCACGTATGTGTCCAGACTTGTCTTGTCCCCAACATGGAGTTGGATTAGTTCAGTTCACAGTCTAGGTGCAGGGAAATAGATCGTGTGGAATTTCTAGTCTCTGGGAAAGAAAGGTGCAATCAGTAGAATAAAAACTGCAGCTTTAGTAGGAGACCGTTGAGGTGGGTGCTACTTTTTTAGTCACTGTCCTGTGACATGACGGACCCTAGGGTCTCCTACCTGCCACTAAGACCATTGCCCAGCACAGCGGGGACCTTGGGACCCGCCCCCTCCCCATGTTGGTACTACAACCAGGGCTGAAGCTCTTCGCTTGAACTTCTTTGTTACAGATTTTATTTTAGAGCGATTTTAGGTTCATGGAAAAGCTGAGAGACAAATACGGAGTTTCTGTATCTGACACCACATACAAACTCTTCCTGCTATAAATCTTGTAAAATGTACATTCATTTCCTTATTTGGGTGTGTGGGATTGTTTCATGACCTGTTTTCGGAGGACAGAGGACAGTTTGCAGGAGTCAGTGCCCTGCTCCCACCCGGCAGGGTCCAGGGCTAATGCTCAGGTGTTCAGAGTTCCTTACCTTCCCCTCCCCCACTGTCAAAGTCCCTGGTCAGAGCAGTGACTCTGTTAGTCAAGGTGTCCCATCGGTGCCACTTGGTTTTCTGTGAGGGCTAGTGAACCTGTGATCCTCCTGGGACAGCCTTTCTTTCTCTCTTCCCATTCCTCAGAAAAAGAAGCCCAAGGAGTTGACGAATTACAAGAGCTTTGTGGACGAACTGAACTCACAACACAAGAAGAAACAAGGGGTTTTCTCCAAATATCCCCGGAATCCGAAACACCCCACGGAGAGAATTTACTGGACAACCCTTAGTCAGTGCCCCAAAAATATGGTCAGTGTACTCCATAGCTTGTTTTCTCTCCTGGAAGGTGGCTTTCCAGTAGCCTAGGGAGGTTGAGAGAGTGGGGTGCAGTGGTCGTGTAGGGGGAAGCTGTGTCTTGTGGCCAGTCTGGCCTTGTACTGGTTAGTCACTTCCTGAGCTGAACTCACACACCCGGCCTGTTACTGCAGCCATGATCAGGATTGTCCTTGTAGAACCCATAGCTGAGCCAGGCCACCAAGAAATCCCAGCCAGCTGAGGCTTTCCTACCTGCCCTCCGTCCTCTGGCCACACAGATCTGGAGAATGGGCCAAGAAGGCTGGACAGGAGGGAATGGGAGAGAGTTTATCCTCAAGTTTGCCTCCCTGATCTACTCAGGGAGGAGCCAGGCTCTCACTGCCTCAAGGCAGTTGTCTCTGGGGGACAGTTACCAGTTCTTTGAGTGGCCCTTGGCTTTTGTCATCACCATCCCTGCCCTCAGCAGGGCCTGCCTCAAAGGCCCTAGGAAGAAATGAAGTAGGGAAAGCCAAGGGTGTGGACGGTCTGACAGCTGCTAAGCACTGCCATCCCTCTCCCAAGGGAGCTTGGGAGGGCCATCCCTTGCATTTAAAAGGAAACTGGGCCACACAGATTAAAAAGGGATCACTGGCTCCCCCAGTAGGGCCAGGAAGCTCGATATAGTGCTCATCTCTCTGGCTCCAGGGCCAGTATGACTTAGTTCCAGGCTGTACTTCTCTGCTCATTTCAAGGGTCCCTGGGAACCTGTAAAGAGGCATCTGGTTGGGGCTAAGTAGAGTGGCGGTATGGGACATGTAGAACTTGAGGGCACTTCCCTTCCTTCATCCTTTGACGAAAGTTGCAGTAGTGCTGGACAGGTGAGGTCAGCTGCCATCAGTCTTCAGTTGTCCAGCCTGGGCTGAGATTGCTAGGGCTTCCTCAGTCTTCCCTCTTTATTCCCAGGATATAGCTGGCCCTGGTTTTTGGCTTCCTCATGAGACAGAACAGAAACATGTCAACCGGCCACCGTTCCTCCTGACCTCCAAGCGGTCTGGCCTAAAGGCCTACCAGATGATTTTGGGAACCTGGGTGAGTAGGTCTGGGTTGGGGAAGCATGGTGGTAGGCAGGGGACTTTCTCCTGCCTCCACAGACAGCCCCAACCCTTTGTGGCCCTGCCATGGATGCTCCTTGGGCCCAAGGTTATCTCTCTCTTTCATCCATTAATCATTTTTCTAGGCTCCTGTTTTCTAGGGTCTCCAACTTGTGCAGGCATGGGGGGCTTCTTAAAGGCTAGCTAGATCAATGGACCCTCATACCAGGGCTTCTGATTCAGTCTGCCTTGGGGAAGGGTTGTTTGGCTTATAATTCCAGGTAACAGTCCATCATTGCAGGGGAGTCAAGGCAGGAACCAGAAGGAGCTAGTTACACTGCTCCACAGTCAAGAGCAGAGATCAATGAATTAACTAGCGCATGCATGCTTCCTTGTGCCCAGCCCCCTCACTGTCCTTACACAGTCCATGACCCAAACATGGCAAGGTGACACCTATGATGGGCGAGCCCGCCCACCTCAATTAATGTAAACAAAGAATATACCTCACAGACACGCCCACATGCTGACCCAATTTAGACAGTTCCTCCTTGAGATTCTCCTCCTGTGTGGTTCTAGGCTGTTGACAACTGAAACTGATTATCACAGAGACAACACTTTTTGAGAATCAAGGAGCTAAGAGGCCCCACTGCACAGCTCTCTCATCTTTTTTTTTAAAATGATTTTTTAAAGATTTATTTATTTAATGTATGTGAGTACACTGTCGCTGTCTTCAGACACACTAGAAGAGGGCATCAGATCCCATTACAGATGGTTGTGAGCCACCATGTGGTTGCTGGTAATTGAACTCAGGACCTGTGGAAGAGCAGTCAGTGTTCTTAACCACTGAGCCATTTCTCCAGCCCTCATCTTCTTATCTTCCCTGGGAAACGCTTCTTCCTTCTCTCAAGTCTTGGGGATTCAAGGGCAGAGATGTTAGCCCATTTTCTTCTGCCTGAATGAACAAGTCTTCTGTCCGTTTCCAGCCCTGGCTCTTTTTTATTATCCCCAGGTGTGTGATGACACCCTTGGTAATGTTCTACGAGAACAGGCTAGTCCTAGCATTTGCGAACACTTATTTGTTGCTGTTGTTATTTTTGTTCTCCAAGACAGGATTTCTCTGTGTAGCCCTGGTTGTCCTGGAATTCATTCTATAGACCAAGTTGGCCTTGTCTACAAGACAGAGATCCACCCGCCTCAACCTTATAACCACACACAAATCCTAAGCAAACAGCTCCACACAATCAGTCACACGATTGGCTTACCTACCTCCTCACCCCTTCCCCCTGCAGCCACAGGTGCCTTTTGCCTCTTGTAGCCCAGAGGAGGAGCAATTTATTTTGTTTCTGGTTCTCAGAGGTTTCATTCCACAGCTAAACTGAACCATCAGCTGGGGACCAAGACTTTTCATACCCAAACCATATTTAAACCAAACACTTTCTATCCGTAATAGTCTCTCTGAGACACACTTTGCTTGTAATTTAGCTGCCTTTGCATTATTATCCTACTCCCAGCCTCAGACTGTACCCCAACATGTGAGCTCTCAGATATCTCAAGTAAAATGCTTATACTGGAGCCAGATGGCCATGCTACTGTCTCAGGGCCAGTGCCTGAGGTTCATTTCTGTCACTGTGATTTAAAAAAAAGTCCTGACACAAAGCAACCTAGAGGAAAAAGTTTAACTCATGGTTCCAGATCGCAATCCACCATCTCAGGGAAGCCAAGATGGCAGAAGTTTAAAACAGCTAGTCCGTCACATGCATGGACAGCTTGCTCTCTCTGCTCCTATGCAATCCAGGACCCAAACCCAGAATGGTACTGGCAGATCGGATTGTCCCACATCAATTAATAAAATTAAGACCGCCCTACCCTGGGCACGCCCAGAGGCCAACCTGGCCCCAAAAAATCTCTTGTTGAGACTCTCTTTCTAGTTGATTCTAGGCTGTGTCAAGTTGACAATGAAAACTAGCTCTCACAGCTAGCCATGCAAAAGGAAAGGACCATGGTAGGGCCAGTTCCTGAGGCAGTGCAGGAAGGGCCCCTGGACGTGCCTATTAGACAACATCCCAGACTCTGATCTTATGACCTCCTTGCCTGTGCTCTGTTGTGACTTTGCTTTGTCATCTCGAAGAGCTACGTCTTGTCCCTGAGCCTCTCATATGGCAGACACATGGGTAGGGTGGCCAGGGCATCCTACAAAGGACCACAAACCAGGTGGCTTAGTGAATGGAGCTGTACTCTCACAGCTCTGGATAGAACACTGGAGTCCACACTCCCTATGCAGCTGGTGGTAGAGAATCCTTCCTCGCCTCTTTATAGCTTTTGGTAGTGGCAAGAGACCTTTGACTTTGCCAGCCTATGACTGTACCATTCTAGCCTCTGCCTCTGTGTATGACCATCTCCCCCACGGAGTGCCCTTTCTTACAAGCATGCCAGTCATTAGACCAGGGTTTCACCTGCTCTGTCATGGCCTCATCTCATCCCATTATCTTCATCACAGTTCTCCAGTAAGGTCACAGTGGGAAGCACTGTGTTAGCACTTTAGCACATTTTTGGGTGGAGAGGGTAACACAATTTGATTCCTAACAGCCTGGGTGGAGGTGGTGTCAGGGGCCCAACAGAGGGCTAGAAAGCCTGAGGGCAAGTCTTCACACCAAGCTCACTAACCGTCCTGGTGTCTTTCTTCTCCCTACCACAGAACCCAGTTGGGGTAGGCCGCTATCTCAACACCACGCTGATGGAGTCCATAGACCGAAGGCAGCGGTACCGCTCTCTGTACATGAGTGAACCCAAGCGCTACCTGCAGGACCTAAGCCGAGACAGACTCATGCAGTGAGTATAGCTGGAGCTCTTGGAGAGGATGGAGGGGAGGTAGGATGACTCCTTGGTGGCCTGGAGAAGAGGCTTGCTTGGTTCCCATGCTAGCCACTCCACAGAGACCCTGGAGATACTCAGTTTAGATCTTTGTTTAGCCTCTATTGGCTGTGTGAAGAAGGGCATGCTGTTTTCCTCTGAGCTTCCATCTGTCAGTTGTTAAGTGAGTGGATGGCTGGGGAGATGCAAATGGGGTGATCTGTCTAAAAGCAAGGAGGATAAAGCAAAGGCTACTCGTCCAGTTCAGCACCATTCAAGCTCTGGGTACCTGCATCTCACAGGACCTCAGGTTCTTGGTGTTGTTCAAGGGTTGGCAAAAGTCATTTCAGGACACTGTGAAGCCAAGGCATGAAAGCCCCACCACAAACTATGAAGAGGTCACAGATATCAGCGACTGCCATATTTTATTGACCTAAGAAGCCGTTGGCTAAAGTAGAATTTTGATTCTGCTTATATTTGATGAAATGTGCACTTTAGAATTGAGTATTTTCTCTCTGGGAAATTATGGAGTAAGCATTATGAGGACCCAGTGCTGGGGACAAGATGGTTTGCTCATGCACGCATGCTTTTGCATGGAGGCCTAAGGTTGATATTGAGATTCATTCACGGGCGTTCTTCCTCCTTATTCATTGAGGGAGGGTGTCTCAGTCAAACCCAGAGCTCACCAATATGGATATTCTTGCTGGAGACCTTGCTCTTGGGGGGGTGGGGGGGTGGTTCCTGGTCTCCATTTCTCTAAGTAAGAATCATAGGCGGGCTGCCACGTCCACTCGATGTTTACATGGGCTTGTGGGATCCAAACTCTGGTTCTCATGCTTTCCTGGCAGGCAAGCCCTTTAATTGCTGAGCCATCTCTAGGTTTTGAATATAATTTTAAGGTGATTTTATTTATATAAAAATAATCTTGTAGCTTCTTCTTCCTTAATCCTTTGAGAGTTCTTGAGATAGGGTGTGGGAAGGAAGGATTTGAATAGATTACACACGGGGAAAATGCTGATTCCTTTCCCTGCCTTCTCAGCTGGTCCAGCCAGGTTGGAAATAACCAAATTAGGATTAGTTTTCCCTGAAGATTTGGAAGACTTTGTTCCACACTTCCTAACTCCCAGCTCAGTGCTAAAGCCCGATGTCACTCTGGCTTGTGCTTATGACCTGCGTATTTCTTTCTGGAAGCTTCCCAGAACGCTTTGTCCCTAGTATCTAGGATCTTCATGGTGATCTGCCACACCATAGTCTATTTTCAAGTGCTTCTGTCATCTGGAAGCTCTGGTCCTTCTCCTCTGGGGAAGTTTGATTTGGAGTTTTTGTCTGTGATAATTCTTCCCACCCCTTTCTTCTCTCCTTTAGACATATGACAAATGTCCTTGTTTGGCTTTCTAGTTTCTTGGGGTTTCGTTGTTATTTTGACATGCATACCTGTGTGTAGTGTGTGTGCGTGTATGTGTGTGCATGTGAGAATGTGTATGGGTATGTGCATATATGCAAGTGTGCATACATTTGCAGATGTGTGTCAGGACTGAAATTGACATCAGTGTGATCTTTTGCCCTGCTGAGGGTCTCTCTGTGGAACCCAGAGCTCTCTGAGCAGCTAGTTTAGCTAGCCAGGTTAGAACAAGGACTCCACCTTCCACCTCCCATTTCTGCCCGAACTACCTGGCTTGAATTCCGGATCGGAACTCCGGTCCTGACACCTGTGTGGAAACACTGCACACATTGAATCATCTCCCCAGACCCTAGTTTCTTGTCTTCTTTTTTTCTTATGCCTGCCTTTTCTGTTCTTTCTGGTAAAATTTCCTTGTCCTGGCTTTCTAGCTCTGATTCTACCATAATTTTAATCTCTGGCAGCCCTTCTGTGTTATCGATTGCTCCTTTTTTCTTTCTTAGGGTCAATTCTGTGTTGTTGGCGTAGGATGTTCTCTTCGCTACGGATCTGAATTACATTTTGTCCTAAGTGTGTTGTCTTCAGCTCTTCTTAGCTCTTCCTTTTCTTCCCATGTTTACTCACATTCAAGATAAAAACACCACAGATGCCCGGTGAGTCCGATGGGGAAGGGGCTGACTGGATCCACCCTTCACCTGTCACGCTTCCGCTTCCGGGGCGCTTCTGGGTGTGGTCGGTGCAGAGTGGATGCCGAGCTCTGGGGCGGAGGCTAGGGACCCCCTTCAGTCTGTGCCCTACCCCCCGGCGCTCTGCCTGTCTGCCTTGACTCTCTGGCTCAGCCCCCACCTGAAACCATTCCACAGGCTAAGATGCTGTCTCCAGTTCAAGGAGAAGGAATCAAGGAGCCAGTGTAGACAGGTCTGGTACGATTTCCATCTCCACTTTCAGTGTTGGCTTCGGGCTTGCTGCCTGAGGTCCTGGTGCCTGTGGTTCTGGGCCTCCCTAGGGTCTGTGGCAGAGGCTGGATTCCCTCCTGGGTCAGATTTCTCTTTTTGCCTTCACAGCTATGCTGACCCTCCCCGCACTGTTCTTTTTCTCAGACACGTTAACCCCCACACCTCCTGTCACTGTATTGTTTATTCCTTAAGGACGCCTGTAAACATCTTCTGGTGGAGCTTGGGTGGAAGCAGAGATACGTGTACATATCTCCTGTATCTTTTCTTAAAGAAAAGATCTTTTCTTTTTTTTTTTTTTTTTTTTTTTTTGGTTTTTTTCGAGACAGGGTTTCTCTGTGTAGCCCTGGCTGTCCTGGAACTCACTTTGTAGACCAGGCTGGCCTCGAACTCAGAAATCCTCCTGCCTCTGCCTCCCAAGTGCTGGGATTAAAGGCGTGCGCCACCAACGCCCGGCTGAAAAGATCTTTTCTTAATTATGTATTTGGATTTTTCAGCCAGGGTTTCTCTGTGTAGATCTAGATGCCCTAGAACTTGCTCTGTAGTCCAGGGAGGGCTTGAACTCAGATATCCACCTGCCTCTGCCTCCTGAGTGCTAGGATGAAAGTCATGTGCCACCACTGCCCAACTAATTTTTAAAATAAAAAAAATATTTATTATATGTGTAAGAATGTATGTATGTGTTCCGAGTGTGTGCCTAGTGCCTGTGAAAGACAGAAGAGGGCATCAGATTGCTTGGAACTAGAGTTGAGGTAGGTTGTGAGCCACCATGTGGGTGCTGGGAACTGAACCCAGGTTCTCTGTGAGCAGCAAGTGTTCTTACCAGCTAAGCCATCTCTCCATCCTTCACCTGTCATTAAGGTACACGAACACTTTTAATGTGTAAAAGCACTTCTCCCCTTTCTGGCAAGGTGCTCAGCCTCATTTTACATGTATTGAACCAAGACCAGAGAGGGAAGCAAGGAGATCTGTTGCCGGAAGTCGCACAGCTGGTGAGTAGCAGGGCAAGGCCTAGGAGCCGGTCCTTCCTCTTCTAGGTCAGAGACTATTTCTCCCATGTCAGGCCCTTGGGAGGATTTAGGAGCTTAGGAAGGGTCATGCCTGGATGTTCAAAGGGCTGTGTGTGTGTGTGTGTGTGTGTGTGTGTGTACATGCATGTAGGGATGTGGGTGTGAGTGCACATTTGTATGAAGCAGATACCATCTCCTGCAGAAGCATCTCACTGGTTAGAGCGTTAAACTTCTGACCATAGTTACATCTAGGGAGAAAGGCTGTGGGTTCTTTCACCACATACTTTGTTTGTGAATTGTTTGATTTTTTTTTATCAAAACTTTTTTTGTGTGTGCTTTTTACTTGTTTTTGTTGTTTTGAGATAAGGTTTCATGAAGCTGGGTTAGTCTCAAACTCTGTCTGTAGCTGAGGGTGATTTTGAACACCTGGTTCTTCTGCAGCTGTCTCCTAAGTGCTGGGATATAGGTTATTTTTATAGCAAAAAACAAAACAAAACATACCTTATAAAAAGAGTAGGACAAAGATTCTTGAGATAGAACACAACTTAGGAGTTCTTTTTTTCCAGGGCCATCTCTAACCAGGCCTCCCCAGCTTTTCTTCCAATCCTCAGTATTCCAGTCTGTAAAGGAAAATAATTTATACCCTACAGAGACATGATGTGAAGCTCAGTTAGTGCTTGAGAATGCTACTTAAAGGGTCCCTGCGGGTGTCAGATCGGCTGAGAAGTTTCTCCCTGGGGAGCCTATGGCTCCACCTGGGCTCCTGCAACAGGAGAGTGGTGCCCCAACAGGAGGGAGGCCAGGAAGTGTGACAGATCCCAAATCCCATTATGCACTTCCATCACGTGGTTTCAAAGCCTGCTTCTATCCTGCTTCTTCTTTTTTCAGGTAGATGGAAAGGTCCTTTACCCAGCCCCACCGCAAATCTCATTTTTGCCTTCCTACATGTCCTAGTCAGGGTTTCTATTCCTGCACAAACATCATGACCAGGAAACAAGTTGGGGAGGAAAGGACTTATTCAGCCTACACTTCCACATTGCTGTTTATCACCAAAGGAAGTCAGGACTGGAACTCACACAGGGCAGGAACGTGGAGGCAGGAGCTGATGCAGAGACCATGGAGGGGCGTACCGCTTACTGGCTTGTTTCCCCTGGCTTGCTCAGCCTGCTGTCTTATAGAACCCAAGACTACCAACCCAGGGATGGCACCACACACAGGGGGCCGTCCCCGCTTGATCACTAATTGAGAAAATGCCCCACAGCTGGATCTCATGGAGGCACTTCTCCAACTGAAGCTCCTTTCCCTTTGATAGCTCCAGCCTGTGTCAAGGTGACACACACCACCAGCCAGTACACCGCATTAACCTCCATGTGTCTGCTTTCTGGATGTTTCTCTTAGCAGCGTGCTCCTGTTTCATGGAAGCAGTGCCTCCTCATTCTGGAAAAACGTGACGATGCATTTGTTTGATGCAGTCTCTCTTTTTGCCCAATCTCTTTTGTTCTCTGTTTGCTGGTCTCTGTTCTCTGTTGGTGATGTCCCACAGTGTCTGCTTAACCCTACCGTGACATGTCTGTCCCTCTAAAGCCCCCTCAGGAGGTCCATCTGTACCTTCTGATAATTGATGGTGCCACAGAAGAGCAAGTATTAGTGTTCTCGTTGGGGTGTCTTCTAGCACCACTGCTGCTAGGATCCTTGCCCGTGGCCTGGGTCCGAGAAAGCTTTTTTTCAGCATCCAAGCCTGGCCGCCCAAGCTCTTCCATGTAGGAGGAGGGGCAGAAGCTGGAATAATAGTCAATGATTCACTTTCCATTTAATTCAAATCTTACACCGTGGTGCTCACTGGGCTGCAGAGAGGGCTCAGCCCTTAGGAGTGCTTGCTGCTCTTGCGGAGGATCTAGTTTTGGTTCTCACACCCACGGGATCCAACACCTTCTTCTGGACTTCGTGGGCACCAGGCACACACATAGTACACATACATGTAGGTAAAACTCTCATACACATACAATAAAAACAAAAATTTAAAAGAGCAAAGCCAATATAGCATATGCAGACTGTGCATGGTTGATCGTGCCTGTAATCCCAACAGTGAGAAGCCTGAGGCAGGAGGACCACGCGTTTAAGGTCATCTATATAATGAGCTAATTACAACCTAATTGTACTTCAAGACCTTGTCACTGAATGAACCGATGAACGAATGAATAGACAGATACCTAGATATGGATTTAGGGGACCCTGCTGGTGTCACTGTGAGCAGAGAACCCCAGTTTCCAAGAATAAATCTCCAGTCTTCAGCAAGCTGAGCACCAGCATTTGTCTCTCTGTGTCCTGAGTGGGGACACAACGTGACCAGGTGCCTCACATTCCTGCTGCCATGGAAGAGCTCTTCTTCTACCACCATCTTCTCCCTGTGATGGGCGATACCCACAAACTCTGGGTCACCATAAATCCAGCCTTCCTTGTGTGGCTCCTGCCAGGCACTTTCTTGCAGCACCGAGAAAAGTAACTATATACAACAAGCGTGCTCCAAGGCACGGCTCCGGCCGCTGGGAGTGGGGAGGGAAACTGACAGCATTTGGGCTTCCTATCCATGTCCCTGTTGGCATTTTCAACTTCAATCCCGTTTTCAGTGGCACCTGATGCGACCAGCTCTTTAGTCTTTCCCAATAGGAGATTCCTTAGCTTTGCACTCTACCGACTTGGGGCATGGACTCCTGGATCTGCCCTGTTGGCAGTCTCCCACCTACTTTTCCACTTAACAAAGGACTTTTTTGCCCATGGATTCTTCCATGTGTTCGTTTGGGTCTCTGTTCTTAAGAGTTTTGTTTTATCTTTAGAGAAATGTTTGCTACAGACTCATAGGTAGGAGCTTCAGTGGGGGAGAGAACGCAACACTGTTTGAGTTAAGTTGGCATGCAGATCACCCACATGCTGGAAGGGAAGCTTTAAAGAAAGACCAAGGCCATTGTACAAGAAAAAGCAAACTTCAGCTCTGGCCAGCATTAGTTTTAAGACTCATTCCTTTACTTTTATTTCAGTGCATTTACAGAAGAGCAAGAGGCTAATGCATTGTCTTAAATTACTTTTCTGCTGCCATGACAAAGCACCAGGACCAGGGCAACTTATAAAAGAAAGAATCTAGCTTGGAGGACATGGCAGCAGGTAGGTAGGCAAGGCTCTGGAGCAGAAGCTGAGAGCTCACATCTTATATCCACAGGCATGAGAAACATGAGGCAGACAGATAACTGAGGATGGTGTGGGCTTTTGAAAATTCAAAGCCAGGGCCAAGAAACACACCTCCTCCAGCTAGGCCACACCTCTTAATCCTTCCCAAATAGTTCCACCAACTGTGGACTAAATATTCAAATATATGAGCCTATGGGCAGTCATTCTCATTCAAATTACCACACATACCCAGTCAGTTCATGTGAAGTATAGTGTAATTTCTGAGTTTCAAAGGCAAAATAAAAATCTCTCTAGTATATATCTAAAAAGACAGGTTTTTAGATTTGTTTGTTTGTTTTGTTTTGTTGTTTTTTTTTCCAAGACAGGGTTTTTCTGTGTAGCCCTGGCTGTCCTGGAACTCACTCTGTAGACCAGGCTGGCCTCGAACTCAGAAATCTGCTTGCCTCTGCCTCCCAAGTGCTGGGATTAAAGGCGTGCGCCACCACTGCCCGGCATTTTGTTGTTTTTTTGAGACAAGGTTCTCCTGTATAACCTTGGCTGTCCTGGAACTCATTCTGTAGACCAGGCTGGCCTCAAACTCCCAGAGATCTGCCTGTTCCTGCCTCCTGAGTGCTGGGCTTAAAGGCAGGCACCACCACCACCGACTAGCAAAAGGCAATATATATTCTTTTGCATTTACCTTTATTGTTGCCCTTTTAACTTTTTCTTCCTTTAAATTTTAATTAATTAATTTGTGTGTGTGCATGCGTGCATGCATTGACATCCATGTGTACAAGTGACATGCACATACATTGTCAGGAACAATATCAGTAATTAGTTACATTTTAAAAAATATTTATTTTTTATTTTATGTATGAGTACACTGTAGCTGTCTTCAGATACACCAGAAGAGAGGGCGTGGGATCCCAGTACACATGGTTGTGAGCCACCATGTGATTGCTGGAAATTGAACTCAGGACCTCCAGAAGAGTAGCCAGTGCTCTTAACCACTGAGCCATCTCTCCAGCCCAATTAGTTACAACTAACAGCAGTCAGGCCTCTTCAACCACATGGGTCCCAGGATGGAACTCAGGTCCTTGGACTTAACAATGTTTTTACCCTCTGAGCCATCTCACTGGCTCAAGCCAAGCAATCTTCAATCGAATCAAACTTGTCAGGCATATTTTAGGTTTATTCTTCTGAAACATACATGGTAGCATACATGATTTATGCAATTCTCAAGAAAAAGAATTGGATTATAAAATCTTTTTTTGCAGTCAAAGAATCATTTGTTTTCACACAAGACAAATGAGAGCCAAATGAGGGTTGAAGATGCATCCCAACATATCCCTCCTGAAAATATGTATCCCAAACATATCCTTCCTGAAAATATGTATCCCAACATATCTCTCCTGAAAATATGTATCCCAAACATATCCCTCCTGAAAATATGTATCCCAAACATATCCCTCCTGAAACTATGTATCCCAAACATATCCCTTCTGGAAATGTTACTGTGGATCTTCTCTTGTCAGATGAAGAGTGAATTAGGACAAAGAACTCAAGAATGTAGGAGGGACATAAAATACTTCTGGCTACAATATACCAGACTCATGTAACCAGCAATAAAAGACAAACTAATAATCCAAAGATCAAGCCGCTGGGACAGTCTTCTTGTGCACAGCGGAAAGCTTGTCTTTGTATTATTCAAATGTTGGTTTCTGTACCAGCAGAGAGCTGAGTGATGTCCGGACTTTGGTATTGTTATTTTTACAAAACGCTGAGACTGATGACACTTTATAAAAATCAAGCAAAGAGGAACTGAAGGCAAAGTATTAAACGGAACAAAGGTCGATATTTTTCTTTTGTTTGACAAGTTCTTACTATGTAGCCTATGTAGCCCAGGGTGGCCTATGTAGCCCAGGATGGCCTAGCATTCCCAGTCCTGCTCTAAGCTCCCAAGGGCTGAGATTACTTGAGTGTGCCACCATACTCCACTACAAGATGAATACATGATTTTGTTTTTCAATTAAGTACGTGTGTTTGCATGGGAGTATAGTCACATGTGAGTGTCCAGGAGAGGGCGCCAGATCCCTGGAGTTCAGGGAGTTACATGAAGTTAGTTGTAAGCCACCTGACACGGGTGCTGGCACCCAGACTTGGAGCCACTGCGTTCGCACCTGCTTGTGGCTGCAGAGCCAGCCCTCCGCCCTCGGCCCTCCAGCTGCTCACTGAAAGCTCTGGGCTTCCTGAGCTGGGTGCCTCGCTGCATTTCAGTCTGTATCTACAGACTTCACTGTAATTCTTTTCTAAAGAGTTCAAATTTTCAAGCTCAGTTATTCTCTTAGACTTAAGAGTTTAAGGGGAGCAGGGCAGTGGTGGCGCACGCCTTTAATTCCAGCACTTGGGAGGCAGAGGTGGGCAGATTTCTGAGTTCGAGGCCAGCCTGGTCTACAAAGTGAGTTTCAGGACAGCCAGGGCTACACAGAGAAACCCTGTCTCGAAAAACAAAATTAAAAAAAGAGCTTAAGGGGTGTTTGCTTGCTTGCTTGCTTGTTTGTTTGTTTTTGAACAGGATCTAACTAGTACCCCATGGCTAACCTGGAGCTTGATATATAATCCAGGCTGGCCTGGAATTTACAGAGATCTACCTGCCTCTTATGGGATTAGAGACATGTGTCACCACACCGAGCCAGAAGAGGCCTCTCTTGAGAGCAGAAGTCAAGGGGTTGGAGAGGGCAGGGGAGGTCACTGGATGGGTAATAATACCACATGTATGTGAGCTCCCACACCTGAGACCACTGTTTGCACACTAACTGAAAATTTTATTTAAAATAAGTGTGCTTTCTAATTTCCAGGTTCAGGGTTTGGGGAATTTGTTGGAAGAGATGGCTTAGTGGTTAGGAACATTTGCTGCTCTTGCAGAGAACTGGACTTCAGTTCCCAGAACCCATGTAGAGCGGGCTCACAATACTCTGTAGCTCAGCTCCAGGGGTCTGACACATTGTTCTGGCTTCAATATGCAGTTACAGCCAAGTACACACACACACACACACACACACACACACACACACACTGCAGTAAGAACCTAATTGTGAAGCCGGGCAGTGGTGGCGGGCGCACGCCTTTAATCCCAGCACTTGGGAGGCAGAGGCAGGAGGATTTCTGAGTTCGAGGCCAGCCTGGTCTACAAAGTGAGTTCCAGGACAGCCAGGGCTATACAGAGAAACCCTGTCTTGAAAAAAGAACCTAATTGTGGTACCAGTCTGTTCTTAGAAACCACAATTGACCACAATGAGCTTATACACAGGTACAGGAAGTGATGCCTAGTGGTCAGCGCTGACTCAAGCCAGGTTAGACAGAACAGTTCATGTTGACCTTTGAATCGATGGGTCCTACCTGAAGCTTTGTGGAATTTCTTAAGATTAACAAACCTCATATAAAACATGCAGAACATAACAGGGTATGTGGTCAGCATGACCCGGCTCTGAGTCAAGTCATTTTTCTGTGTCAATAACTGGCAGGCAAATTACAGCAACAATATGAAATAGCTAGAGGGCGTGGAACAAAACGGCTACAGCTATGCTGGGGGGGCAGGCCTCAACACCAACACATACACATACACACAATTTATTTTTAATTTAAAAACAACTGGAGTAAAAAATAAAAATGAATAGAGGCTGGATGGGGGAGGAATTCTCACCCCATCCTTCCTACCCTTTTGTGCTGATGTCTGCCATTTTCCAGGGTGGCTGCTATGGTCCCATGGGCTTGTGACTGTGAAATGTGTAAAGCTACAAATAGCAGAGGTGCTGTAGATGTGGTTGATCTGCTATTTTCCTGTCTTCTAATATGAGTAAGCACGGCTTGACGAGGCATTCGAAGGGATTTGCCACATCTCACGGAGGGCAGAGAATGCAGGGACAGGATATGTGGCTCTGACTCTAATCTTGTGCATTATTTCACCTCCTGGGACAAGGCAGAATGGGGCCTCGGGTGGTGAGACAAGCCCTTTCCCAGCATGCTGTCTGTCTCTAATCCAGGTGAGGGAAAGCATATGTCAGAGGTACAGGCCACACCCCCCCCCGGAGTGTGTCAGTCCACTGACTTTTTCTTAGTCTCAGTTCCAAATCACCTGCTTTTTCTTGCGCTGGGTCTCAGGCTTCTAACCAGGTAACCTCTGATGTGAGTCCTGTTTGGGAAAGGCCACTTTTTATTTTACTGTGTATACAGTAGGTGTGTGTTCACTAGATAGCAGAGCTCCATCTGGCTACCTTTCTGGATCTTTTGACTAGGATATTTTAATTTATTTTGTTCTAGATCCCCAGACCTTAGAATAGCTGACCCCATGATGGAAGTACCAATCAGGCCTTGGAACCCTGCACGTAGGCAGCACCCCTGCAAACTGAGAATCAAGACCTACACCATCGAAGTCCATAGTTCTGGGAATGGCCCCCAAAGGCACTAATTTTGCCTTTTAGTTTCTGTAGTTCCACTTCTGGGTAGCTGTCCTTGCTGGTGTATGTCAAGACAGCATGTGGGTTTTGTACTTAAACGTTCATTTGGATACTGAACACCCACCGTAGTCAATGGCTTGGCTAGAGCCTTGTTTACAACATTTCTGTTTTCAAGACACAATCTTCCTATTTAGCCCTAACTGGCTTGGGACTAATTGTATAGACCAGGGCTGACCTCAAACTCACAGATATACCCACCTCTGCCTCGAGTGCTGGGATTAAAGGCATGTGTTGTCACACCAGCCCTAAGTTGGATTTTAAAATTCCTTTCGGTGTGATGGTGTGCACCTTCAGTTCCAGCACTGGGAAGGCGTATCTCTAAAATTGAGACCAACCTGGTCTACCTACCAAGCTCCAGGCCCTCCAAGACCGCATAAGTAACACACTGACTCAAAGACAAAAATAAAGCAGAAACTCTAGCTGCCCTCCTCCCTGTCCATGTGGACCAGTGCCAGCCTGGCAGCTCCCTTACTGACTGTCCATGGCTGTCCTATGTGCCATCAGCCGCAGCTCTGCTTAAACACAAAAGCTTCCCTGATTCTCTGGATAGTGTCTCTTTATTCTCAGCCTCTTGCACACCCTGGGGTAGCACATGCTTCCTCGTGGTACCGTGGCTTCCTCACATGCCCACAGTGAAGCTAGACAGAGTGTCTCTGTTGCCCCGCTCTGCTGATACGCAGAGGAGGAACTCATGAACACTCGTCAAATGAGGAACCTACATGTTCATTAATGAAATGGGCCAGTGACCAAGTCACGTCCATGAAAGGAACACTTGAGAAACTTCTGGATTTACTTGGCAGAAAGTTATACTTTCTATTTTTATTTTTTGCCTAATGCTTTATTATGAGGAAAACTGAACCTGTAGAGAAGGTGACAAGATTTCATACTGCACTGCTCTACACCCATGCATCATTTAGACTTTGTTGTTATGGCCTAGCCAGAAGGCTCATGGGATAAAAGCACTTGTTGTCAATCCTGGTGACCTGAGTTCAATTCCTAAAACTAACATGGTGGAATTAGACAACTAACTTCAGAGAGTTGCCCTTTGACACACAACATGACATCCATGTGTCTGTACTCACTTTAATAGACAACATTATTATTATACATAATTATCACATTACTAATGTTTTAATGCTTAATTACATCTTCTATCTGCCACTCTATTATACATCTTTATAAAAGAGGGTTTTTTTTGTTGTTAAAGACTCATTTATTTATTATATGTAAGTACACTGTAGCTGTCTTCAGACACAGCAGAAGAGGGCATCAGATTCCATTACAGATGATTGTGAGCCACATGTGGTTGATGGAATTTGAACTCAGGACCTTTGGAAGAGCAGTCAGTGCTCTTAACTGCTGCTCTTCCAAAGAAGAGCATCTCTCCAGCTCTTTATAAAAAAGTTAAATTATGTGTGTTTGTTTATTTGTATGTGGGTATGTACACATGGGTGCAGTGCCCAGAGAGGTCAGAAGAGGGCGACAGATCTCCTGGAGCTGGAGTTACAAGTGATTGTGAGTCAGTGGATTTGGGTGCTGGGGGCTAAACTCAAGTCCTCTGCAAGAACGGTATATGTTTTTAACCACTGAGCTTTCTCTTCTGCTCCTCTTAATCATCTTTTATTTTTGATAAATCTCAAAGGAAATGGCAGGTGTTAATATACACTTCTGCCAAAACACTTCTGCATGTACTGTCCTTTCATCATTTTAGTTAAAAATGCAAATTCTTCGCCTAAAACTCTCAAATTGGGACCATAAATGTTCAGTGTTCAAAGTAACAGTAAATTCTTATATTCTTTTTTTTTCTATATTTTTTATTTACATTCCAAATGATTTCCCCTTTCTCGGTTCCCCCCTCCCCGAAAGTCCCATAAGCCCTCTTCCTCCCCCTGTTCCCCAGTCAACCCCCTCCCGCTTCCCTGTCCTGGTATTCCTCTACACTGCTGCATCTAGTCTTTCCAGGACCAAGGGCCTCTCCTTCCTTCTTCTTGGGAATCAATTGATATGTGAATTGTGTCTTGGATATTCCGACCTTCTGGGGTAATATCCACTTATCAGTGACTGCATACCATGTGTGTTCTTTTGTGATTGGGTTACCTCACTTAGGATTATATTTTCCAGTTCCAACCATTTGCCTAAGAATTTCATGAGTTCATTGTTTTTAATTGCAGAGTAGTATTCCATTGTGTAAATATACCACATCTTCTGTATCCATTCCTCTGTTGAGGGACATCTGGGTTCTTTCCAGCTTCTGGCTATTATAAATAATGCTGCTATGAACATAGTGGAGCATGTGTCCTTATTGCATGCCAGGGAAGCCTCTGGGTATATGCCCAGGAGTGGTATAACAGGGTCCTCCGGGAGTGTCATGCCCAGTTTTCTGAGGAACCGCCAGACTGCTTTCCAGAGTGGTTGTACCAGCTTGCAATCCCACCAGCAGTGGAGGAGTGTTCCTCTTTCTCCACATCCTCTCCAACAACTGCTGTCTCCTGAGTTTTTGACCTTAGCCATTCTGACTGGTGTGAGGTGAAATATCAGGGTTGTTTTGATTTGCATTTCCCTAAGGACTAAGGATGTTGAATATTTCTTTAGGTGCTTCTCAGCCATTCGATATTCTTCAGGTGAAAATTCTTTGTTTAGCTCTGTACCCCATTTTTTAATAGGGTTATTTGGCTCTCTGGAGTTTAACTTCTTGAGTTCTTTGTATATATTGGATATTAGCCCTCTGTCGGATGTAGGATTGGTAAAGATCTTTTCCCAATTTGTTGGCTGCTGTTTTGTCCTTTTGACAGTGTCCTTTGCCTTACAGAAACTTTGTAGTTTTATGAGGTCCCATTTGTCAATTCTTGATCTTAGAGCATATGCTATTGGTGTTCTGTTCAGGAAAATTTCCCGTGTGCCCATGTGTTCAAGACTCTTCCCTAGTTTCTTTTCTATTAGTTTCAGTGTGTCTGGTTTTATGTGGAGGTCCTTGATCTTAGTTGAGCTTAGTACAAGGAGATAAGAATGGATCGATTTGCATTCTTCTGCATGCTGACCTCCAGTTGAACCAGCACCATTTGTTGAAAAGGCTATCTTTTTTTTTCTTCCACTGGATGGTTTTAGCTCCTTTGTCAAAGATCAAGTGACCATAGGAGTGTGGGTTCATTTCTGGGTCTTCAGTTCTATTCCATTGATCTACATGCCTGTCACTGTACCAATACCATGCAGTTTTTAACACTATTGCTCTGTAGTACAGCTTGAGGTCCGGGATACTGATTCCCTCAGAAGTTCTTTTACTGTTGAGAATAGTTTTAGCTATCCTGGGTTTTCTGTTCTTCCAGATGAATTTGAGAATTGCTCTTTCTAACTCTATGAAGAATTGAGTTGGGATTTTGATGGGGATTGCATTGAATCTGTATATTGCTTTTGGCAAGATGGTCATTTTTACTATATTAATCCTGCCAATCCATGAACATGGAACATTTTTCCATCTTCTGAGGTCTTCTTTGAGTTCCTTCTTCAGAGACTTGAAGTTCTTGTCATACAGATCTTTCATTTGTTTGGTTAGAGTCACACCAAGATACTTTATGTTGTTTGTGGCTATCATGAAGGGTGTCATTTCCCTAATTTCCTTCTCAGCCTGCTTATCCTTTGAGTATATGAAGGCTACTGATTTGCTTGAGTTGATTTTATATCCAGCCACTTTGCTGAAGTTGTTTATCAGCTGTAGGAGTTCTCTGGTGGAGTTCTTTGGGTCACTTAAGTATACTATCATATCATCTGTGAATAGTGATAGTTTGACTTCTTCCTTTCCAATTTTGTATTTGGATCCCTTTGACCTCTTTTGTTGTCTAATTGCTCTAGCTAGAACTTCAAGTGCTATATTGAAAAGATATGGAGAGAGAGGGCAGCCTTGTCTAGTCCCTGATTTTAGTGGGATTGCTTCAAGTTTCTCTCCGTTTAGTTTGATGTTGGCTACCAGTTTGCTGTAAATTGCTTTTACTATGTTTAGATATGGGCCTTGAATTCCTGATCTTTTCAAGACTTTAGCATGAAAGGATGCTGAATTTTGTCAAATGCTTTTTCAGCATCTAATGAAATGACCATGTGGTTTTTTTCTTTGAGATTGTTTATGTAGTGGTTACATTGATGGACTTCCTTATATTGAACCATCCCTGCATCCCTGGGATGAAGCCTACTTGATCATGGTGAATGATCGTTTTGATGTGTTCTTGGATTCGGTTGGCAAGAATTTTATTGAGTATTTTTGCATCTATATTCATAAGAGAAATTGGTCTGAAATTCTCTTTCTTTGTCAGATCTTTGTGTGATTTTGGTATCAGCGTAATTGTGGCTTCATAAAACGAGTTGGGTAGTGTTCCTTCTGTTTCTATTTTGTGGAATAGTTTGAAGAGTATTGGTGTTAGGTCTTCTTGGAAGATCTGATAGAATTCTGCATTAAAACCATCTGGTCCTGTGCTTCTTTTGGTTGGAAGACTTCCAATGACCACTTCTATTTCTTCAGGGGTTATGGGACGGTTTAGATGGTCTATTTGATCCTGATTTAATTTTGGTATTTGGTATCTGTCTAGGAAATTGTCCATTTCCTCCAGATTTTCCAGTTGTGCTGAATATAGGCATTTGTAGTAGGATCTGATGATTTTTTGAATTTCCTCAGTTTCTGTTGTTATATCTCCCTTTTCATTTCAGATTTTGTTAATTTGGATACTGTCTCTGTGCCCTCTGGCTAGTCTGGCTAAGGGCTTATCTATCTTGTTGATTTTCTCAAAGAACCAACTCCTAGTTTTGTTGTTTCTTTGTATGGTTCTATTTGTTTCTACTTGATTGATTTCAGCCCTGAGTTTGATGATTTCCTGTCTTCTACTCCTCTTGCGTTTATTTGCTTCTTTTTGTTCCAGGGCTTTCAGGTGTGCCATTAAGCTGCTAGTGTATGCTCTCCAGTTTCTTTTTGGAGGCACTCAGGGCTATGAGTTTTCCTGCTTTCAATGAAAGCACTGTTTTCATTGTGTCCCATAAATTAGGGTATGTTGTGCCTTCATTTTCATTAAATTTTAAAAAGTCTTTGATTTCTTTCTTTATTTCTTCCTTGACCAAGGTATCATTGAGTAGAGCATTGTTCAGCTTCCATGTGTATGTGGGCTTTCTGTTGTTTTTGTTGCCATTGAAGACCACCCTTATTCCATAGTTATCTGATAGGAGGCATGGGATTAGTTCAATCTTCTTATATCTGTTGAGGTCTGTTTTGTGACCAATTATACGGTCGATTTTGGAGAAGGTACCATGAGGTGCTGAGAAGAAGGTATATTCTTTTGCTTTAGGATGAAATGTTATGTGTGTGTGTGTGTGTGTGTGTGTGTGTGTGTGTGTTAGATCCATTTTGTCCAAAGTTTCAATTATTTTTACTGTGTCCATGTTTAGTTTCTGCTTTCCTGATTCGTCCATTGCAGAGGGTGGGGTGTTGAAGTCACCCACAATTATTGTGTGAGGTGCAATGTCTGCTTTGAGCTTTAGTAAAGTTTCTTTTACGAATGAGGGTACCCTTGCATTTGGAGCATAAATGTTCAGAATTGAGAGTTCTTAAATTCTTATATTCTTGAAGTATGTTTACAGTATACACAGAGTTTTTAAATTTATATGTTTTTATATGGTTACTTTTCTCATTGTTGTAAGAAAATTCCCAACCAAACTAACTTGAGGAGAAAGGGTTTATTGTGGCTCTTAGTTGGTGGAGATAATCCATCAAGGTAGAGAAGATGGCAGTGGAAACGGCTTTTCTGTGGCAGCAGGAGTGTGAAGCACCTGGTCACATTGTGTCCCCAGTCAGGAAGCAGAGAGAGAAATGCTAGCACAATGGTTTGAATAGGACTCCATAGACTCACGGTGTTCCACGGCTCGGCACTATTAGGAGGTGTGGCCTTGTTGGAGTGGGTGTGTCCTTGTTGGAGGAAGTGTGGCACTGTGGGGGCGGGCTTTGAGGCCTTCTATGCTCAAGCTATGCTCAGTGTGGAACACAATCTCCTGCTGCTGCTTGCGAATCAAGATCTAGAGTTCCTGGCTCCTCCAGCACCATGTCTGCCTGCACGCTGTCATGGTTGCTGTCGTGATGATGATGGACTGAACCTCTGAAACTGTAAGCCAGCCCCAGTGAAATTCTTTGCAAGAGTTGTCTAGGTCATGGTGTCTCTTCACAGCAACAAATCCCTAAGATACTAGTGCTCAGTTTGCTTTCCCTGTTTTGTTCAGTCCTGCATCCCAGCTAGTGCAGTGTTCCTGCCCACATTCAGGATAGGTCAGAAGATGGATTAAACGTCTCTGGCTATACCCTCACAGGCTTGCCCAGAAGTGTGCTTTCTACCTGATTCTAAAGCATGCCACGTTGACAAAATTAACCACCACAGTACATACTCTATGAGATAACTGAGCATTAATTTCAGTGTTTCTCAATTGAGACTATTGAAGTTTTAAGAAAGCATGAATTCCCAAAGTAACTGTTAGTGTGCGGTATTGATACCTGCCTTTCTCAGAAATTCACTGAGCACCTATGCAGTCACTGGCCTGGCTCCTGGACAGTGTAGCAGAGAAGACAGCAGATCGGAGCCTCTACCTTTTGGGGGACATACCCTACTCCCCACAACTGCAAGAAAACGTGAGATCTGGAGGAGCACTTAGAACCTCTCTCTCTCTCTCTCTCTCTCTCTCTCTCTCTGGACTGAATCTGTCTCCTCTCTCTTCCCAGAGTTCCTGAAAGAGAGACCAGGATGGGCAGTTCTTTGGAGTCAGGAAGGCTGAGAAAGAACCCAGCATCTTCGTGTTCTCCCCCTGCCCACTTCCATCCCACCCCACCCCACCCCCTCTACCCACTTTCTGACACTTCTTGGACTTTTGTATATACTGTTTGCTGAAAGATTGGGGTGTTGGGGTCAGAAAGAGGGACTCTAGGAAACCCCTCCCCAACCTTCATCCTAATATGAACGTGGAGAGCGTCACTGGGAATGGCATATAGGGAGTGTGAGTATCAGCAGGAATGGGTGGGGGTGGGGGGGCGGTCAGCCGGTCACTGAAGGCCTTGGACATCGAGCTGAACTCTTAGAATTGGTTCTCTTAGCAGCCATAGGTTTTCATAAAAAGTCAGCTTTATTTATTTCTATTTTTAAAGATTTTATGTATTTATGTGTTTGTTTGTTCATTCATTCATTCATTCATATGAGTACACCGTAACTGTCTTCAGACACACCAGAAGATGGCATCTGATCCCATTATAGATGGCTGTGAACCACCATGTGGTTGCTGGGAATTGAATTCAGGACCTCTGGTTAGTGCTCCTAACCACTGAGCCATCTCTCCAGACCTATTTCTATTTTTTTTTCAAGACAAGGTCTCACCAGGTAGCCTTGACTAACCTGTAACTCATAGAGATCCACCTGCCTCTGCTTTCTGAATGTTAGGAATAAAGGTCTGTGTCACCACACCCAGCCTTAAAAGTAAAGATCTAGAATAGTATAATTTACCTACATAAAAGTCACTCTTCCTCAGGCATGCAATTTATGAGGTTTAAACTTATTTATTTTTAATTTTCAATTATGTGTATATGTATTTGTATGTGTGTGTATATATGTGTGCATGTGTGTGTGTATATATATATATGCGCAGTGTTTGTATGTATAAGTGCAGTGCCCACAGAGGCCAGAAGAGGGCATTTGATCCATAGAGCTGGAGTTAAAGGTATTTGTCTGCAGCTCGATGTGGGTGCTAGAAACTGAACTTGCGTCCTCATCAGGCACCATGTGCGTGTGTTCTTTCAACCACTAAGCCATCCTCTAGGCCCTAAACATTTAAATGTATTCATGCCTGTGGAGGCTAGAGGACAAGCTGAGGTGTCCTTTCTCAGGAGTACTGCCGCCTTATTTGGGGGGTGGGATCTGCCATTGGTCTGGAGATCACCCACTAGGTTAGGCTGACTGGCTAGCGAGCCCAGATCTGCTTGTCTCCACCTTCCCAGTGCTGGGCTTACAGCACATGCTACATGCCTACTTTTTCATGTTAGCGCTAGAGAGCAGACCCAAGTTATCATGTATGCATAGCAGACGCTTTGCTAACTGAGCCATCTCCCTAGCTCCCAGCTTCTGAGTTTGACAGATGTGTACGGTCATGAAACCACAAGCAAGAAGGTTTCTTCATGCTGCCTGCGTCAATGCATCAATGCACTGTGTCCTTGCCGGTGACAAACGTGTCCGCCATTCCCAAACGGTATCAACTATGCAGGGACACATCTCTCCCAGTGTTCCTGAGGCTGCCCATGTTGCAGAGGCAGCTTGTTCCTTTGATGCTGAAATGTATCAGTGAGTGCATGGACTGCCTTTGTTCATGTCTCAGCTGCTGTAAAGAGCTGTGTAGAGCTCTCCAGAGAGCCAGGTTTCCACTTCTTTCTGGTAACTATCCCAGAGTAGGGTATTTAAGTCATTTGGTAAAATGGACGTACAGTGGCCTAAGAAATACTCAGAGCATTGGGTGGTGCTGATCCATTTGTATTTGCACCAGCGCCGTGCAGGGCTTCACTTGCTCACATCCTGGGTGTGTTTCCGTACTTGGTTGGTGGTGCTGGGGATAGACAAGCACTGTGCCCCTGAGCTACATCCCAGCCTCACCACGTCATTGTTATGTGAGAGCTTCGCGTTTGAATTTTTGTTCTAATTGTGTTTCACCGCGGTTTGAATTTGCATCCCCTCCGCACGTTGAACTTCGTTCCCCCCACGTTTTCCCTGAAGCATTTTCATAGCTTTTCATTCATCTTAAACGGCAGGCTGCTCGCATCCTTCTACTACCTGTGGCGAGCTCTTTGTCTTTTATTTTCCATGGTTACTTGTGTGTGTATGTCTGTGTCTGTTTGTGGGTGTGTGCACATGAGTTCAGATGCCCGCAGAGGCTGCAGGCCTCAGCTCTCTCTGGCGCTGGGGTTAGAGGTGACTGTGAGCCTCCCAGTGTGACTGCTGCGAACTGGCGTGTGGATCCTCTGCACTCCGATGCTCAGCTATGTCCCCAGCCCCCACCTTCTGGGAATGCTTTCAGTATTATCAGCAGAAGTCATTTCTTCGAGTTTGTATTTACAAATACAAGTAAATATTTACTCCAAGGTGCTCAGAAGGGTTTTAAAAGGAAGTAACTCCGGTATTTTCTTTAGAGGCTATACTATGGTGTTTTAGGTGGGTAGATGGAGCTGGGAAGGACAGAGACAAGATTCTGTCTCAGTCTAGATGAAAGATGAGGCTCTCGGGGGAGAACAGAGACATGACACAGATCCACTGGGTGGCAGGAGAGGACCCCCCTCACTCTGGTGAGCTTTCTCTCTCACCTTCTGTCCTCCGACTAGTATCTACGGCATATCCACTCAGCTCTAGATCCTGACAGGGTTACGGGCAAAAGCATGAAACAACCGTAGCCCTGTCTTCATGGAGACCCTGCCACAGTTGGAGAGAACAGGCAGTAACCAGCAGCTTGCTCTGTTTTTCACGTGTATAAAATGTAGTCGTGAGTGTGTGTATATGTGCATGCGCACTTGTGTGGATGCCTGGAACATGTGTTTATATGTGTGCAGAAGCCTCAAGTTTACCTAGGGTGTCTTTCTCCATCACTTTCTGCTTTATTCATTGAGGCAGGGTCTCTTGCTGAAGCCGGACCCCACCGATTCTGGCTAGTGTAGATAGCCTTCTTGTGGTTTTTCCTCTGAGCTCTTATAAGACAGTCTGGCTATGATAAAATAGAGAACTCTTCCTCAGGAAGGACCCTTTGTTGTAAAAGGTCTAGAGGTCACAGATGGGGAATTCACTTCCTTGCAGGAGATCGTGCCCGGTTTTTTTCTCTTTTTTTTACAGGGAACGGATTACACCTCTTACAAAGGGCAAGTGCCCTCCAACTGTGGACTACAATTCAGATCCTACTCCTTAAAGCCACTCAGGAAGAACAGCCTGATGCAACCAGAGAGCCCAAGGCCGGAAGAGAAATCTTGGGATGGGAAAGGAAGCAGGGGTCTTGGAGAATGCCTGGGAGAGGGGAGAAGGTGGGAGGGTCATCTTTGCTGTAGCCCTGTGGTCAAAAGTCACAGTGTCTGCTGGGACAGCAGAGGGCCAGGTATCTTTTGTTATAAGAGATCCATTGTCCTAAGCATTCCGGTCTGCTGGTGATGTGAATTTGGGAGCCAGACAGCAGGTGGGTGGAAGAGGGGACCGTGGATGTCTCTCTGCAACCCCTTGCACTGTAAAGCCAGAGCGTGGGTACCTAACTCATTGTTGTTCCAGAATGAGGTGGGGAGAGGAGCATGTGTTGTGCGGTAGTCTGGGGGCCCCCCACTCCCCCACCTCCCCACCCCACCACCCCTGTAGGAAAACCCATGCTAGTATGCTCTGGCAGCTCAACAGAGCCTCATGCTGACTTCCAGTGTCCAGCCATTGAAACAGCCTCGGCACCCCACAGTTAGCATTGTGGGCTCACCATGTAGTCAGAGGTGGGTTCACAGGGGTGAGTGACAACATCCTGTGATGTTCCCCTCACTGTTTACATCAATGACAGTTGAGTGTGGTGGTGGGGGGGGCCGGTTGTCCCCAGAGAAGAGGCTGAGGAGACCTGACAGACTCAGCCACAGAACTTACATAATACAACAATTTCAGACACGTTTTCAGAGCGGGTTTTACCCGTTGTTTCCTCACGTGGGTCCAAGTTGTGGTTGTGGAAGAAATGAAACAATCTCTAGTCACAGAGATAACAAAATCCTCTATGTAAATACTGACCCACAGACTCTTCAAGCTGGCCTGGCAGCCAACTTAGCAAAGTATCAGGAAATACTACAATACTACTACTACTACTAATAATAATAATAATCAGGCTATTCAACGAGCTTTCTATAGACTAGAAACACACCATCGCAAACGGGAAATCTAAGATACCATCTGAAAGAGCTAAGGGTTATAATAGCTAGCCTCTTGGGGTTAGAGCCACATACCAAATCATTTAGCTTTTATGTGGACATTGGGGTTCATATAAAATAAAAAATAAATCTTTTTTAAAAGTTAAAAAAAAATAGGGCTGGAGAAATGGCTCAGTGGTTAAGAGCACTGACTGCTCTTCCGAAGGTCCTGAGTTCAAATCCCAGCAACCACATGGTGATCACAACCATCGGTAAAGAGATCTGACGCCCTCTTCTGGTGCGTCTGAAGATAGTTACAGTGTACTCACATATAATAAATAAATAGCAAGCAGGGACTGACTGGAGCAAGCAGAGGTTCTGAATTCAAAATTCCCAGTAACCATGGCTCATAACCATCAGTACAGCTGCAGTGTACTCATATACATTATATAAATAAATAGACAGACTGACAGACAGACAGATAGATAATCTTTAAAAAAAGTTAAAAAAAATAACTGCAATAAAACTTTAAAAAGACCATTTACCTTATAGAATGAGTACATTTGAAAATAATTTTGTCAATTATTATATTACTGACAGTTACCATCACCCTAGAAAAGGTAGACAGATTTAGAATCTCTGCCTTTGTAGGCGAGAAACCTGTGAAGTTCATTTAAATACTCTGCCTGGGAGATAGCTGGTGAGCTTGTGTGTATATTGAAAATCACATGTGCTGCAGGATTTTCACCTCTGGTGGGAGAGGCTTATCTGACTGCCATTGCAGGCTTTATAGGTCCCTGGAGGGCAGAAGTCCCAGGGACAGCACCACACCCTGCAGGAGCTGCCCCTCCTGGGTGGAAGCTGGTATATAAAAATCCTCAGCCTCTCAGTGCTCGGCAGAACTGACAGGTGTTTTACAGACTTTTGTTTTCTGATGTATGTGACTCTCGTCACCCATGGGCAAGCTGCCGAGTGCTCACCCCCCAACACACACACACACCATGTCACTTCCCACTTTTCTTTATCTCCTTGTATGCAAGTCCTTAGCTCAGGGTTGGGGTTGGCTTCTAGGGAAAGACCAGCCAAGATGAACACTGATAATTTTTTTTTCTGATATCCATGGGTCATCTAGTCTGTAGATACCTCAGATACCTTTGGATACCTCAGTTTGGAGAGCACTCTTCCATTTTCCGACAACAGCTACGCCTGTCTGATTGTAAAAGGCTCTCTTAGGTGGGAAGCAGGTTCGAGGCTTCCTATGCCTTTTGGCCTCTACCTGAACAGGGCCTTGAGTGAACACCGAGAGCCAGGGTTTGTAACCTCGGTTCTTCGGAGGCCTTCAGCAACCTGTGGAGAAGGGCAGTGTGGAGGTGACCATGAGGCTGACTCATGACTCTGCCCACTGAACTCCATGCAGTTCCATGTTGTGCACAAGCTGGGCTTGCCCTAAACGAGGACCTGGGTCCAATTAATGTCAGACGCATGAGCCTCACAAGTTACGTCAGGTTCCAGCACCTCTCTAATAGCCCAGCAATTTCTCTCACTTAAGTGTGGAATCCCACCAGGTTGTGGGAAGTCCTGAGAGGGCAGGGAGTGCCCCTTCCAAGCTGTGCTATCAGACCCCACAGGGTGGACCACCCCTGACACAGTGTGTATCAGACAAAAGCAGTCCCGGTCTAAATCCTGGTGACCAGCTGATGCACAGGGACAGGTGGGCACTGGCAGTGCCTTGGTAGAGCTAGGTGTGACTAATATGACAAACAAGTTCAGACTGGAGCATACTTACTGAGGATGCCTGGCACCTTTTCTTTTTTCTTACTAACTGAGGATGGTGGGGCTATCACTGTGAACGCTCTACACTGCTTCCTTAAGGGCCTCAGCATCAATGGGGCTGAAGTCTAAGGCCTTGTACATGCAAAGCCAATACTCTCCCTATGCTAGTTTTTATTTCAACTTGACGTATGCTAGAATCATCTGAGAGGAGGGAACCTCAACTGAGAAAATGTTTCCATAAGATTGGGCTGTAGCCAAGCCTGTAAGCATTTTCTTAATTAGTGATTGATGTGGAAGGGTCCAGTCCATTGTGGGTGGTGCCATCTCTGGGCTGGTAGTCCTAGGTTTCATAAGAAAGCTGCTTACTTTATGTGCATGGTTGGGCCTTGGCCAGTCAGCAGAAGCCTTGAGTAGATTGAGGGCACTCCTGCCTGGTGATTGGAGCAGGGACTCCTGCCATCTTTTCCAGCCTTTGTCTTAGAATGGGAGTCTCAGTTCTCCCTGGGCTGCCAGTCCTTATCTTTCGATCAAGAAACTGGTTTTTTTTGTTTGTTTGGTTTTTTTTTTTGTTTTTTCTGGAGAGATTCAAAGAAACACCAGTTTGCTACAGTAGGACATCCACAGACCAAACAAACTATTCCACTCAACTCCAGCTTGTAAACTAATGAGCTTAGGGGTCCTACTAGGTGCCCAGGTGCCAGGGTTACTTCCGTAAGGGTGACTCAAAGGTGGCAACGTTACAGAAAAGTCCCGAGTCAGCGTGGGAACTCAGAAAGGCTGAATCTTTGGAATCTGCTGTTAACTTCCACCTCTTATATAAACTCTAGTACCTTCCGAGACTGTGGGAAGCTCGGGGAAGATGGTGTGGAATGGCGTGGTTCCTGGAACCACAGGGAAAGCTCTGCCTCTTTCTCCAAGGTCCCTCACAGGTAAACACAGATGACCTGTTATCAAGAATGTAAAGGCCATGTCATGGCTGGAGAGCAGGGTTCAAAACAAGCCCCACAACTAGCTCTCCTGAGCCAGCCTCTTGGAACAAGCCTGTCTCCTCCTTCTTCCCCTCCCCCTCCCCTGCCACCTCAGCTGTTTCCCTGACTACCCATGCCACTGAGCAAATGAAGTCCAGTGGAAGGAGATATGACAATAGTTTTTGCATTGCCCCAGCTTGCCACTGTCCCCTCTCCTGCCACAGTTCACGTTCCTTCTTCAGAAGAGACAGATTTGATTTGCAGGGTTCCTAGGGGTTCAAAGGTCATGTACAGGAGGTGTTCCATTTTCGGCTCCCATGAGGTGCTGTGGTGAGCAGCTGCTGGCCTGAATGTCTCACTCCTACGCCCAGTTGACAGCAAGACTCCTTGATCCCTTCTCTGGCTGCCTCTCCCAGGTCCCGTGCACGGTCCTTGATTTCAGACCGAGAACTAGAACTGGGGGATTGGGGAGAGGCCACCCTGGCCAGAATGACTCCCTCGAGTCCAACAAACCAAGGAGCTCTGAGCCCGGCTACCATAGGTATCAACCTAGACCGGAAGTGCCACACTGAAAATAAAAAAGGTCTTCCCTGGATCACAGAATGATGGGCAGAGTAGGATCAGCTGTTTGAGCCCCAAGTTTCCCACACTTTCAACATCGAAACACCCTAAGTTAGCTTAATGAGTCTCAGTATCATATTCAAAGAGATGGGCCCGTGGTGAGCACTGCCCGCACAGGAGGCAACCCGATATCCAGACCTGCACGTACTGAGAAGCACACTCTTGAGACCCTTGTTTGGGTGATTTTTCTTATTGTACAGAGGACAGGCCTTCTTCCTCCTGGAGAATATGATTCACTGACCACCAGTGGCCTTCTGAGCCACGTTCAGCACAGTGACCACAGTGACTCTGCCTCTCTTGCCGATGCCTTCCTTTGTTCTTGAGGCACTTGGGTGTGCCTAGACAGTTTGTACCCTTGTCAGCCTCCGTGCAATTCATTTGACCGTTTCCTGAGCCTCACTTTCCTCATCTGTACAATGGGGAAGTTGACCCTATGTGCTTGAACAAGCTCGAGTTATCTGAAAGGAAGGAACCTCAGTTGAGAAAATGCCTCCAGCTATAAGGCATTTTCTCAATGATTAATGGGGGAGGGCCCAGCCTGTTGTGGGTGGTGCCACCTCTGGGCTGGTGGTCCTCGGTTCTGTAACAGGTTTAGCAAGCCATGAGGAGCAAGCCAGTAAGCAGCACTCCTCCGTAGCCTCTGCATCAGCTCCTGCCTCCACATCCCCACCTGTTCCTGCTCTAACTGCTTTTGATGATGAAGTGTTACTTGGAAGTGTGAGTGAAATAAACCCTTTCCTCCCCCAAGTTGCTTTTGGCTATGGTGTCTCACCAAGATGCCCGCTTCCTTTTCTTGGTTACAAGACTGAGAATTGAAGACACCATGTGGTGAAGACTCGTCCAAATGTAACTGAAGTGCAAAAGCTATTTTGATGGTAGTTTGGGCTTGGAATGTCTCTAAAGGCCTGGTGTCAATGGCTATTTCTACTGGGAAGGGCTTAGTAGGTCTTCGGATCACTGGAGACGTGCCTGTAAAGGGTACTGAAGGACCGCCAACTCTGTTTCCTATTCTCTTTTCTCCCTGGTTTGTGACCATTTCCTCTGCCACACCCACCCATTACTATACACTGTCTCACCACAGGTCCAACTGATCATGGATTGGAACCTCTAGAACTTAGAGCTGAAATAAAGCTCTCCTCTTGATATCAATTGATCATCTCAGGTACTTTGTCACAGAAAGAATGCTGGCCAGCAGAGGGAACATTACAAATTTAAAATACAAAAATCAGAGAAGGGACTTCCTAAAAGGTACCTTGAAGCCAGCTTCAGAATGAAAATCACAGGTTCTAGTAAAATGCCCATCACGAACACATTTTAGTCTCTGGGCATTTCAGCCTCACAGCCCCAAAGGCATCTGGGGTGAGCCAAACTATTAAAACACACAAGTCCATAGCAGCTCAGTCCTGACAGACGCGTGTCACTTGCTTCAGTAAGGCTGGTGAGCAACTCTCCAGTGACTCAAAGACGCAGCTCCTTCCAGCTGAGGCTGTCCTGACCCTGCCCTCTGGCATCTGTATGGAGCTGACGTACTTCTGTTCACATTCATCGACAACCCACTGAATCCCGAGGACGAATCTGGCTGACAGGAAGGCGGGTAGTGTGCAGAGTAAGGCGTTGTGTCCCAGTGGAGAGGTAGATGTTTCCTTCAGCTTTTTTTTTTTTTTTTTTTTTTTTTTGGGTTTTCAAGAGACAGGGTTTCTCTGTTTAGCCCTGGCTGTCCTGGAACTTACTCTGTAGGATCAGGCTGCCCTCGAACTCAAAAATCCGCCTGCCTCTGCCTCCCAAGTACTGGGATTAAAGGCGTGCACCACCACTACCCGGCTCCTTCAGCCTTTAGATGAGGAAGTCTACACAGGAGCAATGAGCTTGTCAGAATTAGTTGGTCACAACCAAGTGACAAAGCCAGGACAACAGTCAGTCCTCCTGATGGGCATGCCTGATGCTTGAGGACAGCGCCCATCATTTCTTCAAGGGAATGACATCTGCTACCCACTTCCCCCACAGTTTTAGCCCTTGTCTGCTGGTGCTCGTGTTCAGACAGGACATCGAAGCTGAGTGGCAGCAGCTGCCGCTGTGTCCTCGTCTGACTCCACACTGATCCTCTGAATAAAGAATGACAGAAGACTAGCGTCCAGGCCGTACTTTATTTTACAGAAGTGGTGGCCCCAGAGCCACAGGGACATGTTCCGGAGAGTAGGCACAGTGCCTGAGGCTGCAAGAGCCTTATAGGGGGGGTTCATGCCTTCTCCTTGGTCCCCATGACCAAATTAAAAAAAAAAAATCACACAGCACACACTGCCACACCCATCCTCCTCTTCCCTTTCAGTAACAGCCAATTCAGCTTTCTAGCTGAAGACAGTGGCTACAGCTGCATTTACAGAGAACCATGCAGCCAAGAAGCCAGAGCCATGGAGGGGAGAGGCTTGTGTTGACTTCCACTGTCTCACAGCAGCAAAGTCTGCATGGTTGGACAATGACAGGACAGGCTGTAAGACAAGGCAGGGACCCCGAACATCATGCTTGGAAGACGACCACTTTTCAGGCAAGATATTACTGGAGCCAAACACTAACCTGAGGCTAATGTGACTCAGAATCCCTTCCCTCCCCAGATCCTGGGGAGCGCCTGTGGAGGGATGGATTTTGATTCTTTTGGGTAACACAGGTTGCTGGCATCACTGCCACAGCCCCAGGTGCTTTGGGATGGAGGCTTGACTGGAGGGATGATGGCGCCTTATACATCACACTAACCTAGCTCGCGTTGACCATTCATCTGCAGCAAGCAGGGTCATCAGTCTGCGAGCACAGGATGCACGTGGACCACTAGGAGAGCCCATGCCAGGAATGCATGCTGCTCAGACAGCAAAGTGAGGTTTACTTCCTTCACAGGCCAAATGGGTGAGGTGGTTCTGCCTTCCCACTGCCCTGAGCTCACCGGCCTTCACAGGACACAGTGGCACTGTGCAGTCTCCCAAGCCCTCAGCGGCATCAGTGAGCATCCTTCAGTTAAAATATGACTCTAAGGGTCCTGGCTCCTGCCAGATAAATGAAAACGACCCGGGAGCTGGCCTGGCGGTGGAGGGGAGGACCACTGATGGATGGTCCCTAACCACCACCTGGATCATTTATGCTCCCCCAACTTAGAAGGGCTTCAGGAGCTCTTTGTTCTGATGTGACGAGTGAGAAAACTGCAGCTTTTGGGGGAGCAGGGTGGCAGGGTAGGGGAGACTGTGACCAGCTCAGCTCTTGAGTTCTGGCTTTCCTTCCAGAACTTGACTCCCCCTCAGACTCTGGGTTTTCAGCTGGGCCAGACAGTTCTGAAGGTGGGGGTTGTCCAACCAACCACACTTCATTAACAAGGCAGGAGGACCTCGGAGGCCCCTCCCTCGGAAACGGAAATGGAGCTAACTTTCTCTGAGCTTAGGATTTGTAAGGCACTGAAATTAACTAGAGCCAGGGGAGGGGGAACAAAATGGGGGAGGGGGGATGAGTGACCCTGGATGCTATCTTTCCAACCCCAGGGAGGCTCCTCACAGTAGCAACAGGGCGGACCCCTTTCTCACTCTGTGTGGGAACCACCCCTATGTGACACAGTCATGAGCAGGTGTGCCCATTGTGACTCAGTGGATGCTAGAGGAGGTCTGGATGGTGGGAGTCAAGAAAGAAAAGCCCGGGAAGGCTAGGCTTCCCATCTTGGGATGTCTTCCAGGAGCAGTCCTGAGTGGGCTCAGCGATGGCCGGGGTAGCCTGAGCACACAGAAGTAGGGGCAGGACAGTCCGAAGATGGCAGAGAATACTTTGGAGTAGACCTGGCTTTGGCACAGCACATCCTGGGCCTGCCTGCCAATCAGATGCCCTCCTACCCCTGAGGCCAAGTGGAAGGCGGACCCCTCCTTTGCCCTCTTGGGGCTGATGCAGGCTATGCAGGTGAAACTCCAAGGCATCCACCCCCTTCATGGTGTCAGCCAAACCCGCGCCGAGGTGACCTGTGGGGAGCCTGTCTGGACTCAGCCGTTGAATCCAAAGCACGAGCCAGATGTGAGGTTGCATGGAAGCAGTGGTGCTGGCTACCACTTTCGAAGCCCCCCCCACACGACAGGCCCTTTGTGTGGGTGACATCGAGCAGGTAGGTATTTTTACCTCCTTTCACAGATGAACGTGGGGCACACAGGGGCCAGGTGACTAGCCCAGAGTCAGTCGCACAGCTAGTGAGTGGCTAATCTGGGACTGGGACTTAGGTCTGTCTGACTCCAAATCCCACATGCTTCCACTTGCCGGAGCCGCCCATCGGGCTGCCTCGGGGATTTGGAGGGGTTTCTTTCTGAAATCTGGGAGAGCAGAGAAACTGGAGCGAGCGAGGGAGCAAGTCCATTCCCGTGCATCTGGTTCCCCAGGTGCCCTGCTCAGTGCCTAGCAGCCTTGCAGATCTTGTCATACACCTCAGGGAAGGCATCCTGGCAGCCAAGCTGCTTTCGCAGCTTGTGGTACAAGGAGCCATCGAACATCTCCCAGAATTCTTCGCGGTTCATATAGCAATCGGCGTATAACATCTGGAACCTGCGTGGGAGGGAAGGAGTGTGGCGGTGAGGATGGACAAGGTGGGTGAGGGAACCCTGTGTCCCCAAACCCTGGGCCACTCACCCGTGCACACTCCGCACAAACTTCTCCAGCTGCCTCATGCAGGACCTGGCCTCGAAGTGCTTCACGCGCGGCTCCCCATACGCCCCGATGTCCACGTAGAGCTCAGTCTCATCTCCCTTGGGATGCACAAGGCCTGGCTGGCTGGGCAGGATGAATGGGCACAGCCAGATGGGGTAGACCTGAGAGGTCAAAGAAACAGGTCTGTCTTGTCTTTTCCCAGCAGGCAGCAGACGCAGGACTAGCTCACCCACATCCCGCAAAGGGGATCTTTGACTCTGCCACACACCAGAGGCTCCCAGCGTCAGCTCCCCCTCCAGCCCTGCCAGATACTCCCAGCTTATCAGGGCACTACGGTCCGAGTGGGCCAAGACCCTAATTGTATAGTTAGAGAAACCGAGGCCCAGAGGGCAGATACACAAAGATGGGTGGGTGGCACAGCCCTAGGGTGAAGGCCTGGGTTCCCTGGGACCGTGCCCGCCTGGTCACTCAGCTTACATGGATGTCATTTTGGAAGGTGTGCAGGGCCTGAGGCAGGCATTTCATGGGCACCAGCATGTCCTGAACCACGTGGTGCTGCTCATACAGCTTCCGCAGAGTCTCGCCCTGGGTCAGCTTCAGGAGGGAGATCTTGGGAGGCACCATCCAGCCAAAGAGGTAGCGGAAGATGGGGTTGTTGCCAAAAGGGATGATGTCCTAGAAGACAGAGATAGGGGATGGGAAGAAGGAGGCAGGGCCAGGTCCTCAATCCACTAGGGACAAGTAACTCCAGGGTGCAAGCCCCTCTTTACAGGAGGAGACCTAGGACTTTACCGGATGGATCTGGGTTTGAGTCCCATCTCGCACATTTACCAACTATGATGGCCTTGGGCTAGTTACAAAGCTTCTCTGATCTCAGCTTCTTTATCTGTGAAAACTGACCTGTGAGACAAATAGTTACTGTGACCAGTGCCAAGGACACAATAAGGTGACTACCATTCCTGTTCTCAAAGCGGTTGGCATCCCATAAATATTTGCCAAGTGAAGGCTGTCCACTGAGGAGAGGAATTCTTAGAGAGCTTGAGCAATTTTTTCCTTTCTTTCTTTCTCTCTCTCTCTCTCTCTTCTTTTTTTGAGACAGGGTTTCTCTGTGTAGCCCTGGCTGTCCTGGAACTCACTCTGTAGACCAGGCTGGCCTCGAACTCAGAAATCCTCCTGCCTCTGCCTCCCAAGTGCTGGGATTAAAGGCGTGCGCCACCACTGCCCGGCATGAGCAATTTTTCTAAGGTCTACAGCAAGGATGGCTCTCACCAGGTGGACGGAGTCTAGCTCCTAGAGTCTATCAGTTTGTACACAGCCAGCCATTCATTCACCTGCTTCCCCTGGTCTTCCTGGAGATCCTGATGGGCAGATGTCTCTAATGCCTTGGGCCTTGCTGCTGCTTCCTCCCCACACCCTTAGCTCCCTAGCTCACAACATTTCTCCCAGTTCTAGGTCCGGCTACCTTCCTAAGTCACCAATGTGCAGAGCCTCTGGAGCCTTGACACCAAGGGTGAGTGTTGAAATAAGACATTCAAGACGTGGTTCCTGTCCTGTGACGCTCACTGTGGTGGTTTGAATATGCTAGGCCCAGAGAGTGGCATTATTAGGGTGTGTGGCCTTGTTGGAATAGGCGTGGCCTTATTGGAGGAAGTGTGTCACTGGGGTTGGGGGTGGGCTTTGAGATCCTCCTCCAAGCCACGTGGGAGACAGTCTGCTCCTGGCTTCCTTTGGATAGCGATGTAGAACTCTCAGCTCCTTCTCCAGCACCATGCCTGCCTGGATGCTGCCATGCTTCCACCTTGATGATAATGAACTGAACCTCTGAACCTGTAAGCCAGCCCCAATTAAATAAATGTCCTTTATAAGAGTTGCCTTGGTCACGGTGTCTCTTCATAGATGGAAACCCTAAGACACTTACTCTTTCCGGAGTGTAGGGTATAGACAGGACTCTAGACAGCAGTGGAGCTGGGACAGAGTCAGAGGGAGCTCCCAAAGGTTCCCCCAGAATGGGAGCCCAAAGCAGCAATATGTGCCAACCGCTAAAAGCACAGTAGCACCACTTGCGCACGCCTGGAGTTGGGCTCTCCTATGAGGGCACCTATCCACTGTCCATTTGCTTGACCCACACAGCAGACAGGGTTTAACCAGCAGTTTGGCTCCCATTGTTGTGTGCTGGGCATCAGATCATAGCAATGCAACCAGTGAGGCCACAGAGCTAGCCACTGTGTCCACATCTGCTCATCTTCATGTCTATGGCTTCTGTCTGGCTAGGAGGACAGAAGAGTACCGGAAGGGACTGAATAGCTCACAAGCCACCTCTCCATCCACTCCCACAGCCTGCACAGATGTAGAACCATTTATTTAAGCAGCTCTACATTTACGAACACTTAGATCATTCAAAGCTTATCAATAAAGATCCTCGGCACATGTCTTTGTCCATTAACATATACCATATCTGATGTTAAGTTCCTGGACACAGATAAGTCTAGATTAAACATTGTGGGTGTCTTTAAGGGATCCTCCTTTAGATCCTTGCACCATCTTGTACTCTGAAACCAGAGGCGAACACTGTTCCCCACACACTCAACAGCGATGTGCTGCCCCAGGTCTCTGATGTTTCCAAGGTGAACAGCGAGACACCACTGATAGGCCTGTTTCTGGTTCTCAGGTCCACTGGTCCCTGTCTCAGATGAAACTGTCAGCCACAGAAAGCCAGTGTTTAAACACTGCTCTTCTTTCCCCCACCCCCTTACACATCCTTTGGCTCCTTAGTGACCTGCGGTCCCCTGGCCCTGGCTTCACTCCTCCTGTCCTGTCCATATGCTGAAGTCACTTATTCCAGTAATCTCCCTACAGTTACTTCCCTCTTGGGCTCTTACCACCTCAACTGTGGCTTGCATCTGGCCTGCTATTGGCCACCTCTGTTCTGATGGGCTGGCTGCAGAGCTCCAGGGATGACCAAGGATCTCAGGATCTCCTTTCTTATCTATGTTAACCCCACCAACCCAATCACACATTGGCTAACAACTGCTATGAAAACAGCAACCCCTAAGGGATGGATGGGGTAGGCCTGAGTTCTCAGCCCTCTCTTACCTAACAGGAAGGAAAAGGTCAAAGTTGTCTTACATACAAAATGTATGTATGTATGTTAGGTATGCATGCATATGCATGCCTGTGGAGGTCACATATGGAGGTCAGAGGGTAGGTACTGGGTATTGTTCTTGCCTTCTACCTTGTATGAGATAAGGTCTTGTCTCTTTTGTTGTTGGGTTAGGCTAACTAGATGGGAAGCTTCCAGAGATTCTCCTGCCTCATCTCCCATTAGAAGCTCTGGGATTATTATAAACATGTGTGCCTTCATGCCTAGCTTTAAGTGGGTTCTGGGGATTCAAACTCAGGCCCTCGTGCTTGAATAGCAAATTTCTCTAGAGCAAAAAGTACAGACGAGACAGTGGTCTGTCCTTCTGCCAACCTCACTATGACAGGGATTAAATGTAGGGCCTCATACAAGCACCTCACACCCAGCCCCAGCGCTGCATTTTTCTTCCCCCTTTATTATTATTATTATTATTATTATTATTATTATTTTGGTTTGAGATAGTATTTCTTTGCATAGCCCTGGCTGTCCTGAATTCAGAGAGCTGCCTGCCTCTGCTTCCTGAGTGCTGGGACTAAAGGTGTGAGCCACCACCGCCTGGCCTAGGGCTGCATTAGGAACAAAAACACATAAGTAGGAGGAGCCTACTGTGTTCTCAGATTTATATTTAAAACACGAGCTTAAGAGTTAATTTTGTACTTAGTATGCGAGCATTCAGGACAGGACAAAGGAAAGGCGTTATGTTTTAGTGTGTTCAGCGGCACTCTAGGCTGCTTTGTGCATGGGCCCCACAGGTTACCCAGCTGGCCCTGAACTTTGGTGTTGCTCACCGAGTCGGGAAGCTGGGAGGTGTCTGGGCCAGTGAGGCTAGCCCAGGGAGGGATGCGCTGCCTTATCACCCAGTATGCAGGTTCACCCCGTTCTTCCAAAAGCCTCTTTCTTCAGGGAGGAAGGTGAAGAAGGCGGCGAATAGAAGGATGGTGTCTTGGAGGGAAAGCCTGCTTTCTGAAAGTGTGTGTGTGTGTGTGTGTGCGTGTGTGTGTGTGTGTGTGTGTGTGTGTGTGTGTGTGTGTGTGTGCGTGTGTGTGTTCCTTATCAGAAAGGTCTCGGCTTCCGTAAACTCCATGTAGTCTGGTGTTCCACCCACTTCCTCAGGGTCATTCAGAACTGGGTGCCTTCTCAGGAAACTACCCAGGGCAGAAGGGAGTTGCTTCATCAGGCAAGGAGGAGGGGAGAAAGGCCTGGTCTAGGGGCAGAGGTGTGGGCAAAGTCCACGGATCTCAAAGCGCACACTGTTCTGAAGGCCAACTCCTCATGGCACTCCTGTGGGCCAGCTGAAACCTTCCGTGTGACCAACAGCACAGCCTCTCCTGCTGCCCAGTCCTGTTTCCCCAGTGTGAACTCCAGGTAAGCACACACAGGTTTAAACACCTGTTCTTCTAGTTCCTTCCTGTAAATGAAGGCGGCTTAGGACAGTGTTCACTTAACAGCACAAAGACAAGGCAAGCCTCATTTTGAGCACAGACTGAAGTGGTTTAAAATCTCTTTCCTCATGAGATGGGGCTCAGCGTCCCTCAGCTGGAGCGGGTTCAACTAAACCACACATGGGGTGTGGCAGGAGTGACTGGAAACCACGACACGGTAGGTGCACGGCAGAGTCTGCAGTCTCTCTTGGTGATCTGTCCTGGGGGAGACCATCGCTTTGCTGTGATGCAACTCAAGGAGCCTATATAGTCACGAGCGAGGGCTTCTCCATCCATCAGCCTCCCACCCCTTGTTCTCACAGACTTCTCACTGGAGCCTGAATCCGCCTGCACCCCTCAATGAGGCCCAGACCACGGCACCATCCTCTCACGCACACTCACGGCTGCCCTCCCCTCACATTCGTGGCCCTCATCACTGAGGCATGGGCCACTCCACCCTGGCACGCTGCAGCTCCGGCTTACCTGAGTCCGGGACCACCTCTGCCTTCGTCTGCACTCAGACTTGGTGGCTTTAATTCTCAGAGATATGATCCACCCACACTCGGGTACCCCCCAGCTCCCCAGTCCGGTTTGCCTTTATTTTCCAGAAGTTTTATCTTTCACTGAGCTGAGCTACTACTCTTAGGTCATATCTCAGACAGCATTGTCACCATGGTGATCCAACCTCAGAGCCAAACCAGTCCCAGTATATCTTTTCCCAGAGCCAGTTGTACCACATGGGATTATCTCGGCAGCAGAGCTCAGTTGCTGGACTACAAGAGCTTAAAATATCAGCTAGCTGGTCCTTTAAGAATGTTCCGGAGCCTCAGACGCTCAGAGTCTATATTTGTCTACTCCACAGCTCCTACCATCCAACCTCCCCTAGAGGTGGCTCGCTCTACCCACCTGGCGTCACTTTCACATTGTGAAAACCCATAGCCACACTCTGGCCTTCCCACGAACTCATGGTCGCCAGTCTCAGGAGGCTGAATCCTGTGGTCACTGTCAGACAATGAACTTCCTATTGTCTAAGGGGCAGTTTGCACGTCACCCCTCTCAAGCTGTGGCCACGCCCTGGCTGAAATTCCTACTTCCCATTTCACTGGGAAATTCCAGGCAACCAGAAGGGAACGCCCTCAACTTCCCACCTCCCAGCTGTCCCCAACTTCAAGCGCCCATTCCCTCCTACGCATGCCACCAAAAGGCCACCCAAGGCTCTGTCCCACTCTTTGAACAGTCACACCCCAGACGGTCATTCCCTCATCAGCCCCAGGACAATAACCATGATGGCATCTCTCCTGAAAACAAACAAGAGTCTTTCTCAGCTCCATCCTCAGCTTGGGCTCCTGTCCCCTGGGTCTGTCTGTCCCGTTAGAAGTAGCCTCTGAAATTGGTCTTCACCAGCCCAGTCTTCCACCGGCTATTCAACACTCGCCCTAACCCTTCGTCTCACTTAGCACTCAACACTTTACTGAAGGTCTTTACTGGGCTATGGCTAAGGGCACCTTCCCTTCCGCTGGCTCCTCCTCCCCAGGGCTGTAGGGCACCCAGGGTTGGGTCTTTTTATGCGCCTACTATCTTGGCTTTAAATATCATTTACCAGAAAGAAGAAAAGGCCAGGTGTGGCTTAGCAGGCCTATACGCTCGGCATCTGGGGAGTGGATGCAGGAAGATAAAGGTTAGTCTCAGTTACATAAAGACCATCGTGGGCTACAAGAGACCTTATCTCAAACACAAAACATCCAAACCCAAACGTTTCCCCTACAGATTCAAAAACGTTTCTCTGTCACTGGCCCATATTTAAACACATGGCCTCTACCTCTGCTGAGACCCTCTGGTCCTCAAACACACAGTTGACTGGCTACCAATTCAGGGCCCCACTTGCATTCCCAATGAAGTCTCTTCAATAGATACGCTCTGGCAGAATTACAGTGCCACCTGCACCCACCCCAGCTTCATGTCATAGTTAGGGACCTCTCTCACCTAGTTCTTGGGTCTCCAGCCTTGATCGCATGCCAATCTGTCTGGCAATCCTGTAGGTCGGCTAAACAAGGCAGTCCTTCCTGGGTCTCAGGCTACTTTTCTTCTCCCTTGCCTTCCGGGCAATGGAAATCTTTCATTTTCTCTTCCACGATCACTCATCCCCCAACCTACCCAACTCTCCATCCAACTACCAAAGAAATTCTTTAAAAATAAAAAGTAGGACACATCACTTTCCTTCTCCAAGCCCCCGCTGACTTCCTATTGCTCCTACAATAAAGTATTACATTCTCACTTGACCTACAAGGAGCCATGCGATCCAGCCTCTGGCTGTGTGTGACCTCATTCTGTACCGAGGCTCTAGCTCAGTAACCTTGCTGTGTTTCAGACATATCCAGCTTTCACGGACAACTGGACAGAGAATTGTAGGAGACTGCAGCTGACTCTTGCCCCACACAGTAGGTGTCAAATGTTCAACCCAACGAAAAGAGTTACAACCTCGAAGCTCCAGGAGGCAGGCAGAGATTGGGAGATGGAGAGAGAATCTTCGTGATCTTGCGTTTGTGAATACATTCCTAAGTGTGACACTGAGACAATGGAGAAAAGCTGGGGTTCATTTACACGAAAAGCATGTACATGCATCATCATCATCATCACACGTTGCAGAAACCATGAAAAGCCAGAGGCAGGATGGGAGAAATATTTGTAAATCACAAATCTGCTGATGGTTTAGTATCTTGTGTGAAGATGTGAAAAACACAGACACGTCAACAACAAAATACAAACCGCCCAAGACAAATGAACAAAGGCTCTCGTGAGATGGCATGATGGATAAAGGTGCTCGCCGCCAAGCCTGATGACTTGAGTTTAATCCCTGGAACCCACAAGGTAGGGGAGAGAACTGATTTTTGTAAGTTGTCCTCTGACCTCCACATGTCCATCATGGTACATGTGTGTTACATACACGTACAAACACCAAAAATGAGTAAGTGGACTAAAAAAAAACAACCAAAGACCCCACAAATGGCCCATAAGCACTTGACACAACACTCAACATGAAGGGATCAATAAGGAGCTACAACCAAACCTCTGGGGCACCACTGCACATCTAAGGATGACTGTAATAACGATGGCTTACAAATCAGAAAGTAAGTATTGGCCAGGAAGGAAGACCGGGATGCTACCAGGCAAAATGTAAACATCATAATGACTGTGGGAGGCACGGTGGCAGGACCTCCACCAGTTAGGATTACCATTCTCCAGCAACTCCACCTCGTGTGTGTGTGTGTGTGTCCCCTAAACTGTGCAAAATGCTTGCTTGCTCAGTGGGCACGAGGTTTCCTTATGGTACAAAGAACACATCTGGGGCCCCATGAAGGTGAAGCTACACAGCTTCATGTGTGTACTGAGCTCCCTGAACTACGCACCAGACAATAGTTAATTCTCTTGGCCTGCCACTGGCTGTTCCGCTGCCCAGAGACTCTCCTGGAGATTTTGTATGGCCTGTCCTCCTCAAGTCCAGGTGCCACCTCATGCATTATCTCCTAAGGTTCTGACCTGTCCATTCATCCCTACAACATGACAGACTTATGCTCACCTCAAGGCTCAACTTGACTCTCCCCTCCTCCTTTTGCAGCCTTCCCTCCTCTTGCTCTAGCCCCACACAGAGCTACAGTCCCTCTGCTCAGCAATGCTAACGCTTCCAGGAAGATAAAGGTCTACCTTTTCCAAAGTAAGCTCTACTCTCAGTGTCAATGGTGAAAGACAACTTCTCCCTGTAACTGGCTGTCTCCAGCCTAAAACACAGCAAGCGCTCTGCTGGACCACAAGGACAAGACCATTTCCTTCCCCAGAGAGACAGAGAACTGTGGCCACAATGTGAATGGCCGCTGTCCCAAGAGCCAGGACCTGAGAAAACCAAGCCTCACCTGGAGCTCCCAGAAGATGCTGCGCGTGTGTCGGTGGTAATAGTGCCTCAGGGGAATGTACTCAAGGCCCACACGGTCTGTCTTCAGGTAGTTCTCCACATGCTTGAAGAACCACGGCTTGTAGTAATTGCCAATGCTATTCAGCTGAAATGACAAGAGGTGCATTGTGATCAGGCCACCGGGGAGCAACAGTGATCCAGCCACTGTCTAAGACACTTGGCCTTTGCAAAGCTCTGACATGTCAATTGTGGCCTTGGAGAGTCTTCAAAGCCTAGCGAGCTGGCTCAGGCAGTCTGGGGAATTTAGTGACTCAGGTCCTGATTAGAACAGTGTTCACAGGGTCAGTGATAATTCAGGCTCTGCACAGGTTAGCTCCCTGCTGTCCTTTCCGAGCCAGTGTGGTTCACCCTTACTGCAATCCACGGCTCCGGCTCCAGCTCCGGCTCCAGCCAACCATGGCACTTTGCTGCTATTCCCTGGCCTGGCACCAGACCTCTGGGCTCAGCACTTCCCCTGTATTTTCCCTCTCCTAGAGGGAATGTCCTAGGTGGTTAATGTCCCCGAATGCCTAAATGACACACTGAACTGTGGCCTCAAAGACCTCAGAGGGTCAGGCCTTGATCTGCCCAGTGCCAAGATGACCTAGCTGCTCAGACCTCAGCCCCAACTCCTCTGAACTGAATTCTGGGCTGGTTCTCTTGGGAAGAGAGGCTTTTAGACCTGGGAGGCTGGGCCAAATATGGCCTAGCCATACTGGTGCAGGCTCCTCTCTAACCCTGTTTTCTATGAATGTGAATTAACAATAAAATATACACACACACATATATATACATATGTATATTCATTCTCTCACTCTCTCTCACACACACACACACACACACACACACACACACACACACACACACACACACACACACACAGGGCTTTAGCTCTGTCAAAAACAAAACAAAACAAAACATGCCAGTCTGCTTTTCCCATGTACAAGTCACAAGGCTGACCCTTTAGCCTGCGTGCCTACTTTCTATACGGCAAGACGGAGACACTGCTGACTGGAATGGCTGTGTAGGTCAAACACATAGCACAGGGCACACCCAGCATGGGCGTGGCCTATAATATCAGTTCCTTGACTTCCTGATGGCCTGCGACTCCTCTGGGTACCACCCTCTTATGGAAGCTCCTTTGCTGACAGGCCCTCTGTGGGGAGGAGAGTGGGAGCCGTGGTTTTGCACAAGTGCAAGTCAGTTGTATACAACAGTCTGTCTGCCCAAGCTGGCTTCCCTCTGGACAGAGGTAATAGAAGGGGACCGAAACCAGCAGCAGGCGAAGCAACTTGATCTAAGGCAGTGGGGGCCAGGCCACCTGCCTGGCAGTGACATCCACTGGGTAATTAAGTCGAAACTTGGGGTGTCTGGGTCCAAGATCTTCAGGAAGCACACTGTACCAAAGAAGCTCAGAAACGGTAAATAAGCAGCTAACCATCACTCAGGACATGGAGCAGCTGGGAAGCCTAGGCCACTGCAGAGGCTCATGCCGGCTTTAACACATCCACAGAAAGCCACCTCCAGCCTGGCTCTGAAGTGGGATCCATCCTCATAGGGAGCCTCACCCTTCATTCTTCACGGTGCTTGGCTGGCTTTTAAACTGGGATGCTTGGCCCATCTGACAGCATCTACTACCCTCCTGTCCCAACTCCACTTGCACTTGGTGTCCTGGTCTTATCTGCTAGGACAAATGGCGAGACTCTCTGGCCTCTGGTCTTTCCTACCACTTGGCTTGGAAGAGCTCCTGAAAAGGTCTTGGGACCTTTGGTTCCCTTCTCAGGAAGTATGGGGATTTAAACACTTTGGGAGCTGAGCAAATCCTTTTAAGCAATCACCATGCTGATGGCATCTAATCTCAGACCACAGAGGTTATTTTGGTAACGGTGGTTGGCTTCTCTTGACCCCCCTACCTCTGTGGACAGTCTCTAAGGAAATGCCCTAGAGAAGCTGCAATACCTCTGGACCAGATAGGTGATTAGGGGTTGGGGAGCTCACAACGACTAGACTTGAAGCTAGAGAGAGCCAGAACACTTCAACTCTCCAGCTGCTGTTGCTAACACTCCTGGACGCCCTCTTCCAGACATGTGTCCTGCCAGGAATCAATGCCGTGGACACTGCTAAGTTCTAGACGCTTCCACTGAGGGACCCGTGTGAACCAGAAGCCAGAGACAAGAATGTAAACTTGCTATGCTGGCTGGGCATCTCCAGGAGTCTCTGTCTCTCACCTGGTCTCATTTCCTAATATGAAGAAGGGATTGTTCCCCATGATTTTTGAGTCTTTTTCAAAATATATTTTACTGAAGTCAGAGCCTCATACATATCAGGTAAGCATGCAGCCACTGGCCTAAACCTCTCGCCCTCCGTTTCAATTAAACAAAAACAAATTTTATTTGGTGTGTGTGTGTCTGTGTTTGTGTGTAACAGAGGACAACTTGTGGGAGTTAGTTCTTCCCCTCTGTCATGAAGGTCCCAGGGGTTAAATTTAGGTGGTCAGCCTTGGTGGGAAGTATCTACAGAGCCATCTTGAGGGCCCCAATTTTAAAACATTTTAACTGTATAATTTTTCCATGAACTAGTCAATCTTAATGTGTTTTTCTAGATATTTCTTCAATTCTATCAGAGATAGTTTCCATATGTATTTACACAATGGAATACCAATCAGCAATGAAAAACAATGAATTCATGAAATTCTTAGGCAAATGGGGAACAGGGGGAGGGAAGAGGGCTTATGGGACTTTCTGAGAGGGGGGAACTGGGAAAGGGGAAATCATTTGGAATGTAAATAAAGAATATAGAAGCCGGCTGGGCGGTGGTGGCGCACGCCTTTAATCCTAGCACTTGGGAGGCAGAGGCAGGCGGATTTCTGAGTTCGAGGCCAGCCTGGTCTACAGAGCGAGTTCCAGGACAGCCAGGGCTACACAGAGAAACCCTGTCTCGAAAAACCAAAAAAAAAAAAAAAAAAAAAAAAAGAATATAGAAAATAAAAATAATAAAAAAAGAAACCATTTTAAGAACAGAGGTATAGACTGAGAGCCTTAAGAGATGCCAATACTTTGATGAAGAGTAATTTTTCTCGCTGCTTTACTAATAAAAACAAAACTGGAAGCAAGTTAAACTGCCAACTAAGGACAGATAGGGCATTTGCTCAGTGCACTGTTCTGAGGGCATTACGTTGACTAAGGCAACATAGCAGCACAGGACAATGACACCCACTTGAACAAGGCAAATTTGAAGAGACAGTCACAGGTAAGGGCAGCCAGGCTAGAAAACTCTGTAAAGAAATGTTCAACCTCAATAGTAACAAGAGAGCTACAAAACAAAGAGGGACTATTTTTAACCTTATCAGATTGGCAAAAATCAAAGTGTGATACTCTCTCTACAGTTGGCAAGAGATGCAGGGGAAAGGCCTCCAGCCACCTGTGGCCAGACACAGGCATGCACACGGCTGCCCCACTGAGGACTGTGTGGTCTCTCACACACATTTCGGGTGCTCACACCTTGGCTCAGGATTCCATTTCATTAATAAACATGTGGGCAGGAAAGACGAGAAGAGAGTCTTACATCTTCAGTGAAAGTAAGTGCTTATCGGGACTGATGGGTCAGGCCAAGTACTTACACACAACCAAGTGGCCTGGATAGGACAAAGCCAGGACATGTACAACCACAGACACTGATCGACGTAGAGAAAACTATGGAAGTAATTACCCCAGGGGGGAAGGGAGGGACCTTAGCTTTCTTACATGTTCAGCACCAATGTCCTAATTCATAATTTAACAACTTGAAAGAGGTTTTCTGTCTGCATAAGGGGGACGATTTGGGGTCACATGTGGGGGTGGGGGCTTTTATTTGTTTATATTTCCGGGTCTCTTATGTAAGCACGCATCCTGTCTGAATGGAGGAAAAAGAACCCTGCTATTAAAAATTACTTGGTTGGACTGGAGAGATGGTTCTGCGGTTAAGAGCACTGACTGCTCTTCCAGAGGTCCTGAGTTCAATTCCCAGCAACCACATGGTGGCTCAGAACCATCTGTTATGGGATCTGATGCCCTCTTCTGGTGTGTCTGAAGATAGTGACAGTGTACATACATAAAATGAATAAATAAAAATCTTTTTTTTTAAAATTACTTGGTTGCTGGGTATTGTGGCACAGGCCTATAATCCCAGCACTTGGTAGGCCGAGGCAGGCGGTTCTCTGAGTTTGAGGACAGCCAGGTTTACATCGTAAGATCTAGACCAGCCAGGACTACACAGTGAGACTCTGTCTAAAACAAAAACAAAACCAAAAACTAACAAATAAAAAAAACCAGAACAAACCCAAAAATATTACAGTGATTCACACCTATAATTCCAGGACTCACACTCAAGAGACTAAAGCAAGATGATAGCTCTAAGTTGGAGGTTAGCCTGGACTACAGTGTGCTCCAGGACAGCCTGAGCTAGTTGGTAACCCTGTCTGAAAATGAATAAAGATTAAAACATTACTCACTTGTTATGTGTAATTAAAATGTTAATAAAGCATTAGACATTGCAGGAAAAAAGCTGAGGGTGTGCCCATTTGGTCTGGAGGAAGTGTCAAGGCAATTACTCAGCCCGGGCTCTGCCACCTTGTAGAAATTTAAATTAGCCCTTGCAGCACTAGTTTCTTCATCTATGACATGGGCTGTCATTAGACAACAGGTTTTGTCTATGAGGAATGCACATGACTGGCGGTGGCAGCAGTGGAGGAGACAGGCCTCTTGTGGCTCCTCACATCTGAGGGAGCCTGTTCCATTCATCCTGGTGGACCATGCCACATGAAGCCGCCGCCCACCTTTCTTCCCCGGCCTACCTTGCTGGGCTCCACGTCATCCGTCATGACCCCTGTCATGATGACAGCCTCATCTAGGGAGTACAGCAACCCTTCCACGAAGTGGTTCTCCAGCTGCTGGGACTCATGGGTGAATTTTTCACAGATGGCCTCCAGGCCCCTCACTGGCTCAAACCGCAGCTTGACGTACTTCTTGGCAGGGATGATACGGATCTCGGCAGCCACCAGGAAGCCCAGGGTCCCACAGGACCAGGGTACGGCATAGAACAGGTCTGAGTTTTCAGACTGTGAGAGAGAATTGGCACAGGCTGAGAGCTTGACCTCCGACAGTGAGGGGGCATAGGGCCTAGACTGGACTCCCGCCTGCTGCTGTCACCCGTACTCAGTCTTCCCTACTTCATGTTTAACCTCCTACTGCCCCCTGTATCGGGGACGCTCGGCTAAACAGCATCCACTTCCTGCCGAGGCCTAGGCCGTGAACCGCACAGTAAGGTCAAGACCAGAACTGTCCGAAGACCCCAGAGGGAGGACTAAGGGGACAAGGAGGGCACCGTGCAGGGTACAAGAACTGGATCCCTACTGGAGTCAGGGTAGCCAGGAGGCTTGAACGGGCACTAAAAGTAACAATACCTTTCCTGGTCCACTTTACCCTACTCAGAGTCTGGCAGGACACCGCGCACATTTGACATTACCTACATTTAATAGGAGCATGAGTTGACCTGTCTCAGTCAAGGCTCCCTGGAAAGTTAGCTGCACCAGGTGGGCTCAGGTAGGATCTCCCAAATCTGATGCAGTGTCCGTTGGCCTTTCTAAGTTAGATTCTTTATGTCTAAAAAAGCCCCTTTCTAATAATTAAATAAACAAACAAACAAACAACGTTACTAACATACATTGCCTTGGTGTCAGGCAGGATGGGGGTGGCAAGATAGGGGACTAGACAGGGGTATTCTGAGGAAGGTAGCGGAAGCCTCTGGCACAGCAGGATCTGTCAACCCACCCAGTCCCTGGGCAACTAGCTCATCTCCCAGCACACAAGAACTGCCAACTGTGCCCTGCTCTATGCTCCCAACAGCACCATCCTCCTCCAGTTCACACAGCTCTCAGAGGAGAGACCGGCCTCAGACCCGTCTTTCTTTCTTCTTCTGATAATGAACAGACAGGGCCCAGGCGAGTCATGTACTGAGCCCATGTGACTTAGTTCTTGGCTGACTGGGGTCTTTTTATCCCAGACCCGAACTCCTGAGCTAGTCATCCTACGTCGGGCTCTCTTCTAGTGGCTGTGATGTACACGCCTTGAACCCAATTACTGAGGTTTAAGTCTTAGTGGTGTAGGATTTACTATCTGTGTGACTCTGGGCAGGTTATTAACCTCTCTGTGTTTTAGCTTCCTATCTGACTCTGGTAATCTTAGTACTCACCTCAGAGATTGGTGAAGAACGCAAACACTGGAATACATATAAAGTGTTCTTAACAGTGCCTAAGCTCATCTAAGTACAGCCCAGTAATGTACTGAAAATGAAGCAGTCCGAGGAGAGCTTCCTCCCACCCCCATGGTTGGTTCCTAGCCCCATCTCTGAACTCACCGGTGTGCAGCGCACAAAGCTGCCGTCTGCCAGGATCAGCTCGTAGGCAGTGCAGATGTGTTGGAACAGGCCATACTTGTGGGATGATGACTCGATACCTGTGCCCATGATGAGGCCCCCTGCAGAGACAAGCACATCAGCAGGGAAAGCCGTGGTGTGCTGGGAGGGGCTGGCGGAAATGGGGCTGCTAAGATAGGGCATTTGTCATCAATCAGTTTGAGGAGCAGGAGTGAGAGGTCTCCAGGATGGTCACTACCCTCACCTCTGACCAGCCTTAGAGGTTAAAAAAAAAATCTGTGTGTGGCCAGGCAGTAGTGGCTGATGCCTTTAATCCTAGCACTCAGGAGGTAGAGGCAAGGGGATCTTTGTGAGTCTAAGGCCAGCCTGGTTTACAGAGGGAGTTCCAGGACAGCCAGGGCTACACAGAAAAACCCTGTCTCCCCACCACCCCTCCAAAAAAATCTTTGTGTGAAGCCACTTTAAGAGGAACTCTAATGAAGAGGGTGGCAGGAACTATGACCTATGGGAAGGTGCTGACCCCGGACAAGAGCTTTGGTGGTCACAGACCCTACGAGAGAGGGACCAAACTCATTCTGTGTTTGAGAGTGGTATAACTGGGATGATGAACAGTCACGAGGAAGCAGATGGGATCAGAATATCTGAACCACTCAGAAATGGGGCACGGCCATTTCTGGCCCAAACAGGAAAGTAGTCAGCCTGAAGAAGATCCTCTGCCTTAAACACGGAGTGCTCACCCACTGTGAGGTCATCAAGCTCAGGTAGCACAGGCAGGGTCCAGCCAATGGAGTTCAGCAAAGCTGTCACCTGACCCATAGACACCAAGGGCTCCACTCGTACAATCTGTAGACAGAAGAGAGCTGGGTCTGAGGGAAACGGAATGCCTGCACACAGTGTCCTCTCAGCCTTCCCAAGCACTCAGGCTGGAGAGTCCTCCACAGTCTCTATGGACCTTTCCGGGAACACTGTCCTACCTTTAATGACAGAGAATATGATCTCTGGTTCTGAGTCCACTAGTGTTGTATGCCATCCTCTAGAAGATCTCATAACAGCTGGGTGTGGTTACACACACGACAGCTGGGTGTGGCTACACACACTCGTAACACCACCACATAACAAATGTTCAGTTAATCTTCCTAGATTCTAGGAGAAATAGTAATTTGGCATTTATAGCAAAGATGAGGGAGAAGGCATCAATCATCCAGCTTGGCTCTTTCCTTACCAACGACAGTCACGAAGCAGATCTGCCTTGCTTTCCCATCTGTCTGTGCTGCTCTTTCGTACGCTTTGACACAACATCCATACACACTAGTACAAACCCACACATACACATACTAAATATTTAGCACTAGAGGGGGTCTGGAAAGATGGCTCAGCAGTTAAGAGGGTCGGATGCTCTTCCAAAAGGTCTGGGTTTGATCTCAGCACCCACATGGCAGCTCACAACCCTCTGTAACTACAGTTCAAAAGGTGAGCTGCTCTCTTCTGCCCTCGGCAGGCACCAAGCATGCGAGGGACACACAAACACGTACGTAGGCAAAACACCATATACATGAGAAGAAATGACTGGGGGACCTCTCAGTGGACACCATAGGTACTGGGATAGATGTTCAGACTCCCGGCACCCATGCAAATGCCTGGGTGTGACAACCTGCCCAGTGCATGAGAGGTGGAGACGGGATCCTTACAGCAAGCGGGCTAGCTAGATCTGTCAAACTGACAAGCTCTGCACTCAGGAGAGAAACCTTGCCTCAATATATATGAGGGAGAGCAATTAAAGAAAACATCCAGCTTAACCTCTGACCTCTACAAATATGCACACACACACATCAGCACATGTATATACATCAACATACATGCAAACAGGCACACACACATGCAAACCACACAAACAGATCTTAAAATATTTAGCACAAGGGGCTGGTGAGATGGCCCAGCAGTTGAGAGCACACGCTTCTTGCACAAGGACCTGAGTTCAGTTCCCAGCGCCCACAGGGAGGCCCGTAACCACCCAGTTCCAGGGGATCTAACACCTTTCTCCGGCTTCTCTGGGCACGGCACACAAACATACATGAAGCCAAAACGTTCACACACATAAAACAAAAATAAGCAAAAATTAGTATTAAACAATAAACATCATCCTTTATCATTAAGGCTTTTTGTAAAACTGGTTTTTCATGGACACACTTGTGAGCAATCACAGGCATATCTCCATGCAGAGACAGTGCTAGGGACCAGAGTTACCTGCCATGAGAAGAAAAAAGCGAGTAAAACACATGGAACAGGAGTTTTCAAGAATGCAGACACAGGCCACAACAGTTTCTGATAACCCGAGAGACGGGACAAACTAGGCAAGCTCTGAGATTACCCTCATCTGCCCACAGTGAGGGAAACCTGGGCGGAGCCTGTATCATGATTTGCAGAAGACCAGAGCTACAAAGGACCAATCAGAAAAGAGTTGTCAGCACAGCATATGAGAATACAGTTCTGCCCAGAGCCCAGAGAGGAATATACTTGGAAGAATTGCAAAGGGCACCTCAGAGTATTCAATTGAGGTATGAACTGGTATGACGAATTCAGCTATTGCCTGAGGCTGAGGTCTGGCAACACAGTCCGATGGGAAAATTACAGGTAAAGATTCTAGGAGGTCATCTAGGGCAAGACATAGTTAGTACCTATTCCCATGAGCCAGTCTGGAAAAATTGATTCCTGTGGACTTGGGCAGGTCCTGAGAATGGCTTGCCTCAGTAGCAGGGAACAATTAACCCAGATTAAATGGTGTACTCTGGTCCATTTCAAGAAAATCAAGACCCAACAGGATCAAATTGTTTCCAAGGAATTTTGTCGCCTCCTGGAAACATAACCTCACGACATGTAGGAATGCAATAGGCAACAGCCCCTAGGAAAAGGTCAGAATGCCCCAACGGTTCAGTTAAAAGTTGCAGGCATGCAAAGAGGCAGGAAAATACAACGCAGAATGAAGAGAAAAATCCATCAAGCAAGACAGACCTAGAACTGACAGACAATAGAATTAGCAATCAGGGACATCAACTGGATTCTCCTTATTCAAATAGTTAAACTTCATGACCAACAAGAGGGCCCAGCGAATAAAAAAAATTTGTCTTGCAAGACTAAAAACCTGAGGTCAATCTCCAGAAATTCAGACTTTTGAAAATGGTTCTCTGACCTCCACATGTGTGGCACAGCATATGCATCTGCACACAATATATACAAACATATACAAAAATATTAGCAAGACCCAGTGTTGATACAGTGGACTCGGCTAACTGTAAACTGCGTATCACAGACAAAAAAAAATTATCAGACTTATGTATATGGTAATAGAATCCATCTAGAGTAAGATAGGAGAAATAACTTGAACAAGTTAAAGAGGCCTAATACACCTGTAATAGCAGTCCCCAAGGGAGAGAAAAAGGAGGCAGAAAAAAAAAGGCCCTCAAAGTTTCTACAGTGAAAAACTTACAAAATTTAAACCCAAGAATTATGAAGAAAACTGTACCAAAAACTTTCATAATTAAATCGCTCAAACCCAGTGATTAAGAAAACATCTTAACAGTTGAAAAGGGAGGAGGAAAATCCTATTAAGAGGGCTGCTATTTCTCCCCTCCCCCCTTCCCTCCCTCATTTTCCTGTATATTCCTTTCCTGGTTTTTCCAAACAGAGTTTTTCTGTGTAGCCCTGGCTGTCCTGGAACTCATTCTGTAGACCAGGCTGGCCTTGAACTCAGAGTTCCTTCTGCTTCTGTAGTGCTTAAGCCACTAAGCCCAGCTATGAGTTTAATTTCCAGCATCCATGTTGGGCAACTTGCAACCACTTGTAACTCCAGGATCTGATGCCCTCTTCTGGCCTCTTTGGAGACTCACACACGTGTGCATACACAGACACATAAATAAGAATAAAATATATTAAAACAAAAACCCCTGATAGAGTTCTTGCTAGAACAAAGGCAGTGGAATAACTTCTTTAAAGTACTGAAAGAATGAGTATTTATATATACTGTGATGTATACAAGAAATGTTAGGTTCTTTGAGCCAAAGGAAAACAATGGATAGAAATAAATCTCTAGAATACAATGAAATGACAGTAACTCTACAGACAAATAGATGTTCTTATATTTAAATTCCTTTAATAGGCAACTGGTCATTAAAATAATGATATAATACAGTGTGGAGCTAAGAAAAATTACACAATAGTAGAAAGGGTGGGAGGAAGGAAATGGAAATACAACGTCATAAGATCTTTACACCGAGTGTGAAGTGAGGTAACATCACTGTTATGAGGAAAATGTATATTGGAAACCCCCAGGCAGAGCTACAGAAGGACGCCAGACAGGACGCTAGCACAGACTCACTAAGATGAGAACACAGGCAAGAAAAAGAAACAAGGAACAAATGCACAAATAGAGAACATGTGACAGACTCAAGCTGCCACATCGAGTAAGGACAGTAAATGCAAATGGTCTCACAACCTCAATTAAAAGACAGAGAGAGGGGTTGGAGAGATGGCTCAGTGGTTAAGATCATTGCTCTTCCAGAGGTCTTGAGTTCAATGCCCAGCAACCACATGGTAGCTTGCAACCATCTGTAATGAAACCTGACACCGTCTTCTGGTGTGTACTCACATACATAACCTAAATAAATTAAAAAAAAAGAAGATAGAGGCTGTCAGACTGAATAAAAAAAAGCAAGATCCAACTGGGTCTTGCCTGTAAGAGAAATACACTTTGTTAGGTCAACAGTAAATATTAAAAAAATACACATCATGCCACAGCTAGTCTATTGAGACTAGTGTTATCACTATCAGACCGAGTAGATCTCAGAACAAGTACTATGACTAAGGCTTTTTAAAAAGGTCATCTCCGAGATGCAGTGGTCACACGTATCATCCCAGCATCTGAGAGGACACAGCATGTAGAAGGATGATACATCTTTTCATAATAAAAAAAAAGAGTTAATCAAAAGGGCATTTAAAACAAACATGTTGGTTATGCCTAGTAACAGAGAGAAGTAAGCGACAGCACTGGGCAAGACAGATTTGGGCAATCGGATGAGCAATGAGATCTAGACGACATTTGTCATTCCCAAACAGTTCATTCATGTGAGCACGCGCATGCACACACACACACAGACACACATGCGCGCACACACACGCACATGCATGCACACCCGCACGTACACACATGCGCGCACACACACGCACATGCATGCACACCCGCACGTACACACACACAGACACATGCACTCACACAGACATACACGTACTCACAGACACACACGCATGTGCGCCCGCACCCGCACTCGCACTCACACAGACATACACGTACTCACGGACACACACGCATGTGCGCCCGCACCCGCACTCGCACTCACACAGACATACACGTACTCACGGACACACACGCATGTGCGCCCGCACCCGCACACACACAGACATACACGAGCGCACTCACAAACACACACATAGACATGCATGCGCGAGCGCGCGTGAGCGCAACATGCACACACACACACGCACACACACAATTAACTTGGTTTTTTTTTCCCCCTTAAAAGTTGAAAGCATTCAATTTTCTGGCAACAGCTAAGTTAAATCAGAAGTCCAAGATAGAGAGATCTTGCTAAATATTTGGAAACTAAACATCCTTGTAATAACGTAAGGTCAAAATTCATAGCAAAAGGGAAATCAAGAGTATTTTAGGGAGGGTGACATGGCTCAATAGATACACTTGTCACCGAGCCTGACAACTGAGCTTGATCTGGACCCTGTAAGACGGAAGGAGAGAACTTATTCCTGTAGCCGTCTTCTGACCTCCACACTCCCTGCACGGGTGGCAAAATTCTGGCTTTCAAAAGACAAGCCATGGGCTAGGAGATAATATGGAATGATTTTAGACTTTAAAAAACTAGCAAAAAATATGAACAGGCCTCACCAAAGACAACATGTCAGAGGCTGGTATGTACTAACGGCGGCCAGGGTCTTCAGTCACCAGGAGACGCTGCCCACCACACCATGAGAATGGATAAAATCAAGACTGGCTACAACAGGTTCAGCAATATGAGGCAGCAGGCACACACTACTCGCGGCACTGTAAAGTGAAACTACTCCTTAGGAAAACAACCTGACCGTTTCCTTAAACTAAATAAACATCCGCCTGCCATAGGACTTGGTCATTCTACTCCTAGGCATTTGCCCAAGGAAAGACGTTTAAAGATTTACTATTTATTTATTTAGATTTCTTATTTTAAGCTATGTGTATGTGTGTGTGGGCACATGTGTGCAGGCATCCTGGGAAGCCAGAAGCTTTATATCTAGAGCTGGAGTTACAGGTGGTAGTGAACCCCTGATGTAGGTGCCAGGAACCAAACTTGGGTCCTCTACAAGCACAGTGCACATGCTTTAACTGATGAGTCACCTCTCCGGCCTCTATTTTATTTTTTATGTGTTTAAGCTGTGTATATATTGTGGTGGAACTTGGGGATATCCACTGCCCCCCCCCCCCCGGAGCTGGAGTCGTAAGCGTTGTGTGCTGCCTGACATGGACGATGGGAACTGAACTCAGGTCCTCTGAAAGAGCTGAGTCAGCTCTCCAGCCCCAAAGAAACACCTTACTGTTTATATATAGAAAGCCCAGCCAGGCGGTGGTGGCGCACGCCTTTAATCCTAGCACTTGGGAGGCAGAGGCAGGCGGATTTCTGAGTTCAAGGCCAGCCTGGTCTACAGAGTGAGTTCCAGGACAGCCAGGGCTATACAGAGAAACCCTGTCTCGAAAAATGAAAAAAAAAAAAAAGCCTGTTCAAAAATGTTGCTGACCACTTATTTTGTAACAGCCTCAAAGTGGAAGTAGCACGGATGCCCATCAGCAGGTAAATGACTAAGTAGACTGATCAAGCAAAGGATACTATGTAGCAGCAAAACTATGTTCCAGGGACATCAATATAGGTGCATCTTAAAATACTCATTTGAGAACCCAGACCAAAAAAGCACACACTGGATGATTTCTTTCAATAGTATCCAAAGTCTAACACTCATTTATAACGACAGAAGCAGCACACTGTTAACCAGAGGCTGTGGGTGGAACAGGCAGGGAGGGGTTTAGGGAAAGAATTACAAGGATGAGTAAACTTTAAAGGCTGTGGGGTATGATCTGTATTTTGATAATGGTTTCAGTGGTGCAATCGCGTCAGGACTTGTCATAATTTATTACCCAGCTGCACACTTTAAATATGTGCAGTTTATTGTGCCAGGCAATATCAACAAAGGTGTCTCAGAGAAGGCATAGTGATACAAGTACTTAAACCAGGGTCTCACACTGATGGAATGCCATCAGGTGGTCACACCGTTGTCAATGCTCCTCCTATTGCTAGATAGTGCAATGCTCTATTAAAATGAAAGTGTGATCCAAAGCTCTGCGCTAGAGATCTCTGATTACATGTAAGCCGAATTCCCTTTTCCTTAAGCTATGCGTGGAGAAGAAGAACGTGTACACTTTATCTTAGCTAAAAGGTCCAGAAGCATTAAACTAAAATTTGTTTGTGTGTGAGTGTGTGTGTGTGTGTGTGTGTGTGTGTGTGTGTGTGAGACAGGGCAGCAGGTGGCAGTGGCAAAGAGTGTGTGTACTTTTGGGCTATCCAACCAACAAGCCTATACCAAGTTACCCTCTCTTGCTACCTTTGTAGCCTACCAGCATACTTTCTTACCAGAATGGATGAACAAGGTTCTTTTGTCTCTCATTTTTGCCTGTGATTTCTCCATCCCTATTTTTTTTTCTTACAGAACTAAGGCAATCAAAGGATTCCCTGGGGTTCTCAGCTTGCATGGCTATTGGCAGAGTTTCCTCCTAGTGGCTGTGGCACTGGGAGGGCAACACTGGGAGGCAGAGCCTTTCCTGATGGCCTTGGACCTGTCTGCTCTGGGGTATCATTGACCGAACTCATTTTCCTGTGAGTCACTCATACCAGGGACAGTGTTTACCTCTTCCCAGAGCCAGAGTATAGCATGTGCTCGCTCGGTTTTGTTCCTTTTATGGGGGGAGGGAGGCAGTACTTGGGACTGAACCCAGGGCCTTGCACAATGCTAGGTAAATGTAAATGCTCTCCCGCTGACCTACGACCCCAGCCCCCTCACCTGTTTCTTGGTGTCCACTTCCAGAATGTCCATCAGGTTGATCATAATGTTCTTATGAGTCTTCTTGTACTTTCCGACTCGCAGTGAGACCGTGAGCCAGCCCGGACGGCCCGTGCACATGAAGGTCTTACTGCCCTGTTCCTTCCATTCCCGTACCTGCAACCACAGGACACGACTCAGCTGGCTCCATCTGGGATTCCCAGAGGGGCTCACAGCCCTTCTTTCAGGATGAGGGAGCTGGGAAGAATGCCCTTACCCAGGTACCACTGAAGAGGATGGAGATGCTTTCTAAGGCTTTCCCCTGTGCAGTCTCCCTAGCTCACGACATCAACAGAATAGCCAATGTACTGTTACTGCACAAGGAAGAATGCAAGAAAGAACTAGAGAACAGTTAGAGTACTGCAAAGACATTAAGTGGAAAGTCCAGGAAAGGCTTTCTAGCAGTAACAGAACAATTATAAACATGATTATCACCTCCATTGTACAACCACCCAGTGAGTCACCTACTGGACATCGTCTTGTTAGATCTCTTCATCTCAGGTAGGGTGACTCCCTCACTCCCCCTTTGCAGATGAGGAAACCTGGGTAAAATAGCTTGTATGAGGTCATGTACCCCATGACTGGCAAGACCCAGATTCATAGCCAGAACTGAACAAGCACAGGGCCAGAAAGACAGAGCTGGAAGACAGATGCAAGCAGATTCGGTGCCAAGTAGATGCCCGTTGTCAGCGTCCACACGCTAACTCATGGACCAGTTTGACAGAGGGGGCAGGGAAGGAGCAGACTGCCAGTGGGAGGAACGACTTTGGCAAAACTTCCACACTGGAGCAGGAAGGGTGCAGAGGGTGATGTGCTCCTGGGGAACAGAGGAGGTTGTCTTGTCCCTGCAGACCGACAAGGCAGGCGCGATGCGTGACTGAAGTCAGGGCATCCAAACACCAACCACTTCCTCTTCATATGCTTCTAGTGATTCCTCTCTCCTCCACGCAGGCTGACTGTACCCTGCTGGCCACGGTGACAGTTTTAGGAATGGGTCTGTGATCCCAGTAGGCAAGTCCCAGGAGGGGCACTCTCTCTTTACTGAGGTGGTGGCAACACTGGCTGGATCTAAGCAAGAAAGTGTTGGGGATTCCACAGGAAAATAGAGCCCCCAAGAACGGAGCCAACTCAGGGGATGGAAGAGCCAAGAAAGACATGGCAGGCAGGACGAAGATAAATGGGGGAGGGGGTCCTGGGTTCAGTTATGCCTCAGCCAGCTGTACTGCTAATGTAACAGGCATTCACTAACACACTCTGGCCCCAAGGGGAGCTGTCAGATAACAGTCCCTGTCTTGGAGAACTCACAGGGCATCCAGCAGGTAAATGCTGTTCAGCACACAAGCTACTATTTTACTCAAACCAGCTTCAACTAAGTTTTGCAAGAGTCTGGTCAAGGGTCAGAGGCTGCCCTGGAGCTGTCTAACAAGAGGACTCAGGCTGGGGAGGGGCTTTCCTCTTATTCAATCTTGCAGAAAGGCACTACTGTGAGCTGGCGGAAGACAAAGGGTGAATTCCAAGACCACCCAGCTCTGCCTGACCCTGCAGTGGGAGACTTTATGTAAACAGAGTGTGAGGGGGTGGATTAGCTGGGGCTGCTGGATCACACAGGCAGAAATTGTCAAGCCTGGAGCACTGATTGGATTTGGGGCAGAGAAGCAAAGCTGGGGGTGGGGTGGGGGTGGGACTGGGGGGGGGGTTCTTTGTCAAACTCTGAAGAGAGACAGGAAGGCTCCAGAAAGTAGGTAGCTATGCTAAGAAACTAGGCATGAAGTAAGAAAACCAGGACATGAGATGAGATGGAGACACGAGGCTGAGGAGTTGAGAGTTCAGGCTCTTACCTGAAGCCAAGGCTGATTGCCTGCCTTATTTACTGGTTGTGTTGTCCTGGGCACATGACTCACAATCTGAATCTCATTTTAGTAATACAGGTTCTAGACACGAGGAAGCTGTGGGCTGTAAATTGCCTGCACACGAGTAGCACAGGTATGGTGTGTAGGGCCCCATTGTTCCCTGCACATCCTTCCATTTAGTTTAGGTTAACAACCACTCACGAACATACTCTTGCCCCAAGGGGAGCTGTCAGATAACAGTCCCGTCTTCTGGAGCTCACAGGGCATCCAGCAGGTAAATGGCAAACAGAACCTGCAGACAGACCCAGGAGAAACGGTGCGGGTGGGGGTGGAGGACAGCAGAGACTGTGAACTACATAACCCAGGTTGGAGGTGCAAAAGGCTTCTGACCGCTGCACTCTCTGCATCTGCTCTCACTGGGTAAGGTCTTCTGGTCTGGAGGTCGGTCTGCCTGCACGCACCTTCAGGCTAAGCTTGCGGTGCTCGGTCTGCAGCATACAGCATGAAGTAAATAGACCAAGAGAGAGGCTGTCATGAGCGCAGCAGCAGGAAGCAGACGCTCTCTACAGCCTGATGCAAGTTAGAGAGGAATATAAGGAGGGGCAAAGAGAGCCCATGCTAGCCTTGGGCGGGGGGGGGGGGGGAGAAGCTTCACTGTGAAGAAGTCTTAGCCTAGGTGCCGGCTGGCTTATGTGAACTCATCTACTTACTGGGACGACTACATCTGGAGGCAGAGTCTGAGTCGCCACACGGGATTGGGGGCTGATTCTGCCTTCTCTTTTTAATCCTCGATTGTAAAGGGATCCGAAGCACCTCGGACCGCAAAACAAACTTTCACCTCTTTCCCAGCAAAATGCTCCTTTCCAAACTCTAACCTTTTTCCTCTCATGATTGTGCTCCTCAGCTTCCCTACTTTTGCTCAACCAATGTCTCCACTTGGATCTCCCCCTCCCTCCCCATTTCCCAGCACCACCTTCCAGAGGCCATTCCTCCTCTGGAATGCGGGGGCCTGAAGAGTTACCTGACTGTTGCGCACCTCCTGAGGGTTTAGGGTCCCTCGTTTTCCAGGCACTGCGCATGCCCTGCACCTAGCGGACACTCTATAAGCCTAGGGGTAGGTTCTGTTTGTTGCCCTGGTGCTTTTGCTGATTCCGTTTCATCCTCGGACAGTCCCTTCCCCCATCACACGCCCTTTGCGATCCCCCTCCCTTGCCGGTTCCTCCGGCCCCACACACGCCCCCGTCGCCCAGCGAACCGCTACCCCGTCGCCCAGCCGCGCCCCGCGCCGCTCACCTGTTTCTGGATGTCCCGCACGCGCTGCTCGTGCAGGCGCGGCGCACTGCTCAGCTTGAACACCACCCAGGCGCGCACGTAGTAGTAGATGTCGAAGATGAGCGAGAGCGGCAGCAGGAAGAGGCACACGAACACCCAGCGCTGGTGGATGAGAACGAACTCCAACCCCTTCACTCGCACCCAGAGCAGAAAGAGCAGCGCGCACACAGCCAGCGACACGGCGGGCTCCATGGTGTCGCGGCGCGGAGGGTGCGGACTCGCGCCGCCCGTCCCCGTCGCCCGCTCCGCGCTCCGCCGGCACAGCGCCTGCCGCCACCGCCCCGGGAGCCTGTAAGTCGGACCCGCCGCCTCGCGATTGGCTTGGGTCGCCAAGGTTCGGTGGGCCGAGACCCAGGCGGCGACCAATGGTGAGCCGCGCCGGGGATCGGACCAGGGAGCCGCTGCGTTCATTGGCTGCAGGAGCCGGGATGCTCCACCTTCTTCTAGTCGGCGCGCGAGGAGGGGCTGACCTGGGCTGGGGGCGCTGGTAGGGTCGGCCCGCGGCCGGCCTGGCGGGACTTAGGGTTCTCGCTCTAAAGGCAGCGGGACTACCCTTGATCTCCCCGTTAGGTAGCGCGTCCCGTGGACACACGTCAAGCAGTCGTGCATTGGGTTACCTCCCCAGGGTGGGAGGCGCTCCAACTACCATCCTGCAGCCCTGGCAGGAGAGTCTTTGGCCTTGACCCGGGCAGGTCATGTCACTCCGTAGGCACAAGGCCAGGAGGGAGATCCTTTAAATTTTCAAGGCCTTTACCATAAATGCATTTGAACCACCCCCTTAGCATTTCTGGGCCGCGGGTAGTTGGGAACCCCCATCATACACGATGGTGAATTCCACCTGTCGAGTAATTTAAAAAGCAGAGGCATTGATGGCATTTTTCCATGCTGAAGCCAAAGTGAATGGAGGCTTGGAGACAGAAAGAAAGAGCTTCAAGGCGGCATGGCAGCCCTAGATTAAGAGTGAGAACCCAGCACATGACCCCAGCCTTGCAGAGTAACCAGGCCCAGGCTACGGAACAGCCTCTGACCTCTCGCCAGGAGCTTAAATCCAGTGGTATTTGCACTTTCCCTGAACAGGAGAAAGCTCTGAAGATTTATTTTTCAAACCTGTCGTCACATCCCAGTCCCTTCTCTGCTTCACGGGTCTTTCCTGATTCCCTTCCTTTCCACCTTAATCCAGACACAGACTCGGGCACTCCATTCTGCCATCCTTTATAGCGTCGCCTTCAGTGAATCTGTCCCTAGAATGCTCTTTCCCATTGTATCACCGAATTAAAACCCTGCACAGTCTAGAGATCCTCAAGGTGGCACCTCTAAAGTTAAGTTTATGTACTCCCTTCAGAGTCTCACAGTTCTTTCCATTTTTGTGTAATTGTCTCTTTGGGTGTCTCTCCCTCCTACAGATGGAGCTTTAGGCCTTGTTATTACAGCACTTTTGTATTTCCAGTTTGTGGCATAATGACTAGGGCACTGTAGACATACCGTGTGTTGACCAATGGATAAATGAAGAATGTGTGTGGGCATTCAAATATCCAATAGAAATCAAAGTTCAAAGTGAGAGGTTGTTTACCCTAAGTCTCAAAAGGGAGCAGTCCAGACTGCTAAGGGTTATCAGTAGCTGGCCCAAATTGAAATGTCCTTTAAATGTAAAACACATATTTGTAATATTCATATTAACTTTGGTCAAAATGATTACATTATCTTGGGTTGACATTAAAATTTTTCTTTATTTCTTGGTGTGCATGTATATGTATATGTGTTATGCAGATATAACACAAACTCACACAAGCCTGTGCATGCAAGGGAGGGCGTGCCTGCTTGTGTGTATAGACAGAAGTTCAATGTTCACCCTCCTTTTTGAAACCGTGACTCTCAAAGAACCTGGAGCTTGCTAGACTGGCAGGTCAGTAATTCCCAAGGGATGCATTCTTTTCTTTTTTCTTTCTTTCTTTTTTTTTTTTTTTTTTTTTTTTGCCTTCTCAGTGCTATTGCAGGTGTGCACTGGCATACCAAGCTTTGAAAATAAATTTTTTAATAATTTTTGTGTGCATATGTATGCTTATGTTTGTTCATGTGTGCCATTTGCGTACAGCAGCTTGTGAAGCTCAGAAGAGGGCAGTGAGTTTACTGGAATGGGAGTTACAGATGGATGAGAGGCACCATGTGGGTGCTAGGTGGAGCGATCTCTCCTGCCCCCAGAGCCTGGCTTTTAAGGTAGATGCTAGGGGCCTGAACTCAGATCCTCATGCTTGTGTGATAAGCACTTTACTGTCTGAGCCATCTCCCCAGTCCTGATTTCATGTTTTAAAGGCAGTTTCTAGAAAATTAAAAATGACAGGTTTGTGTCATACTATGTACCTAGAAGCTACAATCCAGAGAGTCTGTCAGAGGAGAGAGCCTGTGTCTTGCCCTGGATCTGTCTGAAGCAGCTGTTAAAACCAACACTATAGAGCTGGGCAGTGGTGGCGCACTCCTTTAATCCCAGCACTTGGGAGGCAGAGGCAGGCAGATTTCTGAGTTTGAGGCCAGCCTGGTCTACAGAGTGAGTTCCAGGACAGCCAGGGCTATACAGGGAAGCCCTGTCTCAAAAACCAACACTTTATTTTGGAGGTTAAGTGTGCTGAGAAAAGTTCAAGAATATTGTAATGTGACCAGAACTTAAAAATTAACTAGTGGGCTGGAGAGATGGCTCAGTGGTTAAAAGCACTGACTGCTCTTCTGAAGGTCCTGAGTTCAAATCCCAACAACCACATGGTGGCTCACAACCATCTGTAATAAGATCTGATGCCCTCTTCTGGTGTGTCTGAAGACAGCAACAGTGTACTTACATAGAATAATAAATAAATCTTTAAAACAAACAAACAGAAAATTAACTAAAATTAACTAGTATTTTGTAGAAGAAACAATGGAAATTACTAATTGGGATAGTCTTATCCTTGGAAAGAGAACATAGAAGCACATTAAAGTCGATAGAAATTTCATTTTCAGGCAGCAACTGTCAGATAAAAGGAATGAAAAAGTAGTCATAGCAGTTGCTTCTCTGGCGAGCGTATTCGCCCTCTGTCCTCCTGCTTGCCGCTGTGCACTTCTGAATCCTCCTGTGTCCCTCTCTAGTCTAAACAAAGAGGAGAGCCGCCCTGACACACCAAAACCTCTCTCTCTCTCTCACACACACACACGAAATGACATCATAGAAATCTTAGAAATCTTTCTGAGCCATTTATTAATTTGTCCTAGAGTCGAAGTGACTGCTTTGAACCAGAAATCTGTTCATAACTGCACATTATTTACAGAGTTGGTGAAGCGTGAGAACAGGTCAGTCCTATGTGGGAAGAGGTGATCTGGGCAGCACTTCGCAGGCGAACCAGAAATTAGGGACAATTCCTGTGACGGTTCGACCACAAACACTTTTCCTAAAGTGCAGTTTTCCATTTCTTTTCCTGATAAACACAAGCCTAAACCACACAGTCCCCCACCCTCAATTAAAGAGTTTAATAAACACCAGAGCCCCGGCATTTCTTGTATGTATATAGAGTAATTTCTCAGATCATTTGGTCTTTAAGCCAGGGTTGCTCTAAGGACGTGGAGATATTCGGACTCAGAGGTATTATTTATTGTCTTGTTTGGACAAACAGTGAAGTTGGAGTATGGCTCTCACAGTCTGGACCTTTCCAGCATTTGAATCTTTCCCCTTGGTTAGGTGGGTCATCATTTCCTGTGGCTCCACTCAACAGATGTAAAGTGTGGCTTGAAGACTAGTTACACGGGAATGCTTGCTAAATTACGGTCTAGACTGTCACAGCTCACTGAATTTAAACTTCAGCAATGACCTTTCTTTCTTTCTTTCTTTCTTTCTTTCTTTCTTTCTTTCTTTCTTTCTTTCTTTCTTTCTTCTCTCTCTCTCTCTCTCTCTCTCTCTCTCTCTCTCTCTCTCTCTCTCTTGTTTCTTCCTTCCTTCTTCCTTCCTTCCTTCCTTTCCCTCTTTCTTTTTCTTTTCGATTCTGGACATCAAACATAGGGCTCTGTGTGTGCTAGGCCTGTACTCTATCATTGAGTTACATCCCCAGTACCTTAGTAGGAACCGCGTAACATTAGTTCTCTTCCTTCCTGGGCCCCTCCTCCCCCTTTTTCTATATTAAAGGTCAGTATTCATTTAACTGTAACATCAACCATTGATGGGAATTAATATTTTTTTCTAATTTTCAAATATCTGGTTTGATGAAAACCCGAACCACCACCAGTGGAACTAGTCCTGGCTTCATGGAACTGTCTTGGAACTGAATGGAGAATCCCACTGTCACCATCTATTTATGACAGAGAATGGGGAAGGAGTCTGAGGACACAGTGCATCGAGGAGACTGGAGGAGGACTAAGGAAGCTCCTGGCAGTATTGGGCATGGCTGCGCGTGTTTGTAACCCCATAATCAGGGGAGGAGATGGTGAATCCCCAGAGCTTGCTAGAAAGGCAGTCTATCTAGAAGTATGTTCAGCTTCAACACCCTATGAGCTGAGGTACTCAGTCTGTGTGGAGGTCAGTCATGGATCCGTGGAGGAGACAAGAGAACAACTAGCAAAGCCAGACCACAGGGAGCATGACAAAACTTGGAACAAATATAATCTTCACTAAAAATGCCCGGAATAGCACACACCTCCTCATAATTACATAAGGTAGCAATCCATTCCATAAAAATACAGACAGTGACTACTTTGTGTCCGACACTGACGGAGAGATGAGGAGTGGGCACATTGTTGTGGGACACATTCTACAGGGTGGAGCTCACTGAGAAGCTGGCTCTGGACATGGGCTTGCCCCATACCCCACATTTCAGAATCAACTACATTTGTCTCAAAATGTCCTTCTTGATCCCTAGTCTTGGGATGGGTTGCCTCCCGACTCTGTGACAGGGAAGGAAAAGAACAACAGAACAGTCCAAGAGTGACAACTCTATCCTGGAGAACAGCCGGAAGATACTCCCAACAGAGGGTACTATCAGGTATCTCAAGATCTAAAAATGCCCCAGTGGGAAGGAGAGACTGGAAGGTCAGTCTTGGGAAGCTTGGCTACAGAGAGAAAGCTCGAACCGCAACTCTGACTACGTCAGTCAACTTCCCAGGCGTTTTCTGTTGGATGCTGTGAGCTGACTTTGAAGGTCTATCATTAGGAGTTGCTATTTGTTCTTTTACTTGGGAGGCTCACCCAAGGGGGCACTCACTCAGCTCTACCTGGGTCTCTCTCTATTGGCAACTCCACCGGGCTGCCGTAACTGGCTTCCCCAATTGATTTCTGCCCACTGTTTTGAGCATGTGTTTGTTGACTTGTTTTATTCTTAATAAACTCACACATTTAAAACGAAAAGTGTGAGTATATGATATCTCATTCTTGAGACTGTGCAAATAAATTCTTCAGGACTTCTGTCCCATAGATCATACTTTGGTAGGTGATATGCCAATCATGGTAAGTGCTAGTATTTATTGACTATGATTTATTGGTCAGTCCCTGTGATAGTCAACTTGACCTGATTAAGATGTCAACTTGACCTGATTAAGAGATATCCAGAAAGCTGGTAAAGCATTATTTCCAGGTATGTGCATGAAGGAAGAGACCGGCTCACACATTGCATAAGGAGCTCTTTGTGCATAGCACACCCTGGGCTTAAAATGGACTCAGGAATGATTACTATCAGGAACCTAAGGGCTGGGCAGTGGTGGCGCACGCCTTTAATCCCAGCACTTGGGAGGCAGAGGCAGGAGGATTTCTGAGTTCGAGGCCAGCCTGGTCTACAAAGTGTGTTCCAGGACAGCCAGAGCTACACAGAGAAACCCTGTCTCAAAACCCCCCCCCCCCAAAAAAAAAAGAAGAACCTAGGTGATCATATCCATCATCCAATACAGCTCTCAAAACAGGATGTCAGAGCCTGTGTGTTGGCAGTCTCCCAAAGACTAATATCAGAGACTTGATCTCCCAGGCGATACCATTGGGAGGTGCTGGAAACTTTGAGAGGCGGGACTTTGTGAGTGTTCTTTCGGTCTTTGGTGGCATGTCCTTAGAGAGTGTTGTGGGACTCTGGCCTTGCCTGTTTTCATTTTTTTCCCTTCCTTCCTGGCTCACGAGTCAATGGCTTTACTCTGATACCTACTCTTTCTATAATGTACTGTTTAACGCAGGCTCAGAGTAATGGGAGCCACTTACTGTGGAATGGATCCTCAAAAATGGGAAACCATCTGATAGGAGCTGAGGCAGAGAGCACAGCCACACATTAGGCAGAGAGCGAGCCTAGGTTGGATGTCTCCATCAGGCCCCTCCGCTGAGTGGTCCTGAAGGGGGAGGAGGAACTTTGGGAGGCAGAGGGGCACAGACCAATGTAGCAGGGTTCATAGAGTCTCAACAGAGACTGGAGTAGCAATTGCAGAGTCTGCATGGATCTATACTAGGTCCTCTGGATATATGCTATGGTTTGTTGACTTAATGTTTTGGTGGGACTTCTGACAGTGGGTGTCTGACTCTTTTGCCTGCTCTTGGGACCCTTTTTCTCTTATTGCCTCGCCTTGTTTTCAGGTGGGAATTTGTGCAGACACTACGACTTTATCTCCATAGGTGTGTGCATTGTGCACAATACCAGGGCCCACAAGGCAACTGGGCCCCACCTTGGTTTTTGCCTTTATTTTTCTGAGACAGGGTCTCATTCTATAGTCCAGGGTCTCACATTTGCTATGCATCCTAGACTGGCTTTGAATACACTGTGTAGCCCATTCTGGCCTTGAGCTTGTGATCTTTTTCATCCCTTACCTCTGGAGTGCTAGAGTTACAAGTGTGCACTACCATAGCTGGCCTCTGGCTTGGGTTTTTGCTCTTGTTGGTGGTGGTGATGGTGATGATGGTGGTGGTGGTGATGATGGTGGTGGTGGTGATGATGGTGGTGGTGGTGATGATGGTGGTGGTGGTGATGGTGGTGGTGGTGGTGGTGATGATGGTGGTGGTGATGATGGTGGTGGTGGTGGTGGTGAGTTTTTTTGTTTGTTTTTTGTCTTTGTTTTCTTTTTTTTTTAAACAGAATCTCTTTATATAGTCTTGGGTAACCTGGACCTAAGGGGCTCAGGGAGAGACACAACATATCTGCGGACCCCAGCTAACTATGTAGGCCTCAAATTTACCAGGATGGCCTCAAATTCAGATTTACCTGCCTCTGCCTCCCAAGTGCTGGGATTAAAGGCATGCGCTACCACGCCTGTCTTCCAGCTTGGTTCTTAAATCAGAGTCACACCATCAGTAAGACTAGCATACATACAGTAATAGTATATCCGGTATTCGCTATCTATCTTTCCTTACCTAGTGATTATATTTCTAACAGTTCACTTCAGAAGATACTAGCAAAGCTATAGCAATGGCTAAATCTGGGAGTTCCTGCTTTGAAGTCTTACTTTTTTAATCTGGGACAGGCAACTCGGCCTGTTCTTCCCCCTCCCAAGTCAGGACAATGCTGTCATTATCACTTCCTGGAAGAAGATGCAAATCTCTGCACTTACCCAACCTATGCTCTCATTTCTTGATACAAATAGAATAGTACCCAGGTCACAGCCCATTGATTTAAGTGGATTTGTACAATGACAGAGCATTGACTTACCGTGCTTGGTAGCCTGGCATTCTGCAAGCATGGATGGAGAAACTTGCACAAGGAGAAGTGACAGATAATGGGTTGAGCCTGAATTGTTGATACAGCCAAATAGTTACCCACAAAACAAGACAGCACCGCCTGCTTTGATGAGGGACAGAGCATCCTCTTTCTGTAAGTAACCTCCTAGAGGGCATGGCTGCAGGTTTGATAGCCATTAATGGAAATATATCATGATACAGAGGCATTCAGAAAAGGTCCAATTTGTTCAGAGTAAGCACTTGTCCCCACAAAAAGGACAAGTAATACTTTTTAGAAAGATACTGGAGTGCAGGAGGGGTATCTCAGTGGTAGTGCACTGACCTAGCACATTCAAGGACCCTGGGGTTCAATTCCTAGTACTACAAAGAATAAAATAAAAGACACCTGAGGGTCTCAGAGACACTGCTCCCTGCAGATGCCCACATACAGAAAAACAGTGTTTTCCAGAACTCGCCCTCTCTCTCTCTCTCTCTCTCTCTCTCTCTCCCCCCCCCCCGTCCCTCCCTCTCCCCGTCCCTCCCTCCCTCCCTCCCACTCCCCTCAGTTATAAATTATGCACTGCCATGTGACTGCCAACTTCTTTTAACATGTGAATACACTGTGTGCTATGCTGGGCATGGTAGCTGACTTTAATCCTAACATAGAAGAGGCAGAGAATCTTTGTGAGTCTGAAGCCAGCTTTGTGTACATGGTAAGTTCTATTCCAGCCATGGCTACATAGTAAGACCTACAACAAAACAAAACAAAACACCCAACCAAACCACCAAAACCCAAACTCCACCCCAAACTCTAAGAAACAAATTAGCAAAAGAACTACCATCTGCCCGGGGCAGTGGTGGCCCATGCCTTTAGTTCTAGCACTAGGGGCCTGCAGAGACAGATGGATCTCTGTATTTGAGACCAGCCTGGTCTACAGGATGGCCAGGGCTACACAGAGAAACCTGTCTTGGAAAATCAAAAGAACAAAAATCAAGCAAACAAAAATTTACCTTAGTCTTTTCATAAAAGAAAAGAGATTATAATGCCAGGAACAAAGACTTGGGACAACTCATAGTTTTTCCAATTCTCTACAGTTTCTGGAAGAATTGTTACAGGCTAATTGAATGGCCCTCCACTGCTGCTGTGCAAAGGTTCTCAGGCTGTGAACTGTGGGCCAGCAGCACTACCTGGGAACCAGCCAGAGACCCAGACACTCTGACTCCACCCCCAGAAGGATGAAGTCAGGCTCCTGGGCTCGGAGCCAGGCTTTTAAGCCCTATAGGTAATTCTGGCATGTCTAAGCTTGAGAGCAATTGCCGCGACCCCGTCCTTCTCACAGGCCTACTCTGGAAAGCTTTAGCGACAGCATCTCACCACCTTCCAAAGAAACCTGCTTTAACATGGGTTATCTCCAGTGGCTGGAATCTTCTATAGCCTCCTTCCTATGTGTTCTGCTGTCCTGAGCCACACCAAATGGGTCTTGTCTGTCTTCCTTACCTGACAATACTGTGTGCATTGGAAGATGACTCGTATGACTCTTCTCACCGCAAGCACGGCCGGTAATAACTGCTCCTTCTCCCGCTTGATCTTCAGCCATCTCCTCAAGCCATCTCCTCAGCCTGCCCTGAATGCCCTCTTGTTAACAATATTATTATTGTTGTCATTAATTACCATTTATTGACTCTGTGAGGAGATGTTCTATAGGCTCTGGAAATCTTTACACTAGGCCTAGAGGATGGATCTCTGAGCTCTGAGTTACAGACACAAAATAAGCTCACATCCAACATCCCCCCTCTTTTGTGAGTGAGTGTGGATTCTACATTCAGTGCTGTGGCACCTCAGGGCCTTCTGCTATTTCCATGGTAGCAGATTGTCCTGAAATTTCTATCAAAAGATGGCTAATGTAGGCAAGCCTGAGCCAGGAGCTATTTGCAGGAATGAGTGTGTAGTATAATAGGGATGACATGAACTCTGGGTGAAATAAATATGGGTTAAGTCATGTCAATGCTATTACTAACAATGTGAAATATGACCCTGAGTAGGTTGCCAATCTCTCCAGACCTCAGTTTCCTATTCCGTACAATGGGAATTTTAATAGCACCCCTTTTGTAAGATTGATATAAAGTACTATGTTAGCTAGTTTTATGTCACTTGACACAAGAAAGAATCCCTGAGCAAGAGAAAATTCCAACTGAAAAAATGCCTCCATCATATTTACGTGTATGCATGTCAATGGGACATTTTCTTGATTGGCAGTTGATGTGGGGATTCTCAGTTCACTTTAGGTCGTGTCACTCCTGGACAGATAGTCCCGGATGCTACAAGGAAGCCAAATGAGAAAGCCACGAAGAGCAAGTAGATAATCAGTGCTCCTCTATGGTCTCTGCTTCCGTTCCTGCCTCTAGGTTCCTGCCTTGAGTTCTTGCCCTGTCTTCCCTTCCTGCTGGACTGTGATGTGGATCTGTAAGCTGAAACATACTCTTTCTTCCCCAAGTTGCTTTTGGTTGTGTTCTTTATCACAGTAATACAAACCCTAACTAACACAAGCACTTATAAAAGTGTCAGGTACAGAGCAAATACCTAGCAAAGACCTGTTAGCATTACAGCCTTGTATGCTCAGTGGTTATGTGATCATGGAACATGGGAGGTTATGGACACTCGTATGTTCCAGCAAAGTAAACACTTTCCCCTCCCTGGATGCCTGCTTGTGTCTGACTGTGGGACTCCTTTCTCTCTGTCTTTCTTTCTGTCTCTGTCTCTCTGTCTCTGCCTCTCTGTCTCTGTCTCTGTCTCTCTCTCTCTCTCTCTCTCTCTCTCTCTCTCTCTCTCTCAAGCCAGCCTCCATCTGTGGTCATGCTAATCCAATGTTTCCTCCTGCTTTATTTCCACTGTTGAGAGATGTGCACTCTGGTGTCAGCTGGACTCAGTCTAGGCCTGTTTTCGTGCACAGTCCAACTGCACTTTCTTTATGCAAAAAGTCACTCCTCCCAACCTCCTCCTGTTCTCTAGCCCCAAGGGCTTTCTTTACATTTTACTGTGAGTAAGAAAAACATTATCTTGCGAGAGAGAGAGAGAGAGAGAGAGAGAGAGAGAGAGAGAGAGAGAGAGATCTGAGATAAGAAACCAGGTAGGGAGGGCACTGCAGTCGCCTCGGGACAGGGGCAGGTGGGTGTGCAACAAGTGAAAAGGAAAGCAACTGGACCTGCTGTTACATGCATGGGCCCGGACCTGCCCAATCTACATGATAACTATAATTGCAGAGCTTGTAGAGTCAGTAGTGGAAACAGGTCTCTGTGCAGTACTCGCTATGTACTGGGCCCTTGGCTAAGTACTTTATAAACGCTGCTAATTCATCTTGTGTTCATAGCAGCCTTAAGAGAGGGATGCTATTATTATCCCCATTGTATGGAGGAGGAAACTGAGGTCTGGAGAAAGTGGCAACCCATTCAAGGCCACATCATTAGTTACCATTCAGGAGAGTGAACCCGGACTTGTTTGTCTGAAGTGTGTTGTTTGTCAAATTATACTCATTACTTTTCCTGCCACTTCTAAGGAGGCGTGGCCAACAGATGTTCTTCAACACCCTCTGTCTTTAGTTCTTGGCTTATCATGAAATTGTGAAAAGAGCTTAAGTTTTATCATTAGAAAGACATAGACTCAAATTCCGAGTCTCCCTCCCTCATATCAGTGTATCAGACCCGTAAGACCCAATGTCTTCATCAATAAGATACATGTCCTTGGCGTACTATCTGTGGAGACAAAAAGAGGCCCTTGCTCGGAGCCTGGTTCTCCCTTCCCCTCTCTCCCATGTGACGTGACTTGAGATCAATAACTTTAACACAGTCACCCTCGTGCCTCCTCGCCGTGCTTAGAATGATGCTTTACAGAGGCACATGGAACAGAAATAGCCCTGTCACTTCCTAGCCGAGGGGTCTCTGCTTGCTCCCTTTCCATATACATTTTCCTAAAATGAATTAAAACGAATCTCTCTTCCACCCACACCCTTTTTCCCCATCCTTCCAACCCATTTACTTGGTGTCCACCGTGGGTTCCATGGGCTGGGACCGTCAGACTGTTTGAACTTTGATCCACAGTAATGAAACCCAGCCTGGCCCTGGTCTTATAGTGAGAACTATGCTGCCAGTGTTGGTGGAGGCAGGCCTGGAGATTATTAACAGTTTGTAAGTCTTTTTCGACACCACTTCTCCACCCTCCCCTCCTTATGTGCCGCACTGGTCGCTGTGACTATAAGGTGAGGAAAGGTGAGGCTCTATGTACTTGGGTACAAGCTTGTCTGTCTTGCTTTGTTTGGGCACTTTTTTGTTTTGTTTTGTTTTATTGGCCATGTTCTATTTTTTATGTTTCTTGTTTTTTATTTGCTTCTTTGATGTTTACTTTTAAAGAGAGTAAGGTCATGGGGTTGGGGGGACAGGGTGTTGTAGGAAGCGGGGAGGGGAAAGCATGATCAACCTACATTGTATGGAAAAACTTAAAAAAAAAAAACCTAGGCTGGAGAGATGGCTCAGTGGTTAAGAGCTCTGACTGCTCTTCCAGGGGTCCTGAGTTCAAATCCCAGCAACCACATGGTGGCTCACGACCATCGGTAATGAGATCTGATGCCCTCTTCTTGTGTGTCTGAAAACAGTTACAGTGTACTTACATATAATAATAAATAAAATCCTAAAAAACAAAAACAAAACAAAAAAAGAAATTTCTTGTCATTCATTTTTTATTTATATGAGTGTTTTGTCTGTTTGTGCATCATATGTGTACAGGGTCTGTGGAGGCCAGAAGATGGAGTTGGAGTCTCTGGAACTGGAGTTACAGTGAGTCATCATATGTGTGGTAGGAACCAAACCCGGTCCTCAGCCAGAGGAACGAGTGTTCTTAACTGCTAAGCCATCTCTACAGACCTTAAAAAAATTGAGACAAAATGTTATATCACAAATATCACAAAACTCAACCTATACAAAGTACTCGGTTCAATAACTTTAGTTACAGAGTTGTGTAGCTCTCACTCTCTCCATTCATGCGCATGTCTCTGCCCACAATAAGTTGGCTCGCTCACCATCATCAGAGAGGCTGAGCTAGTCAGTCCCTTCACCAGTGCTGAGCCCTGCCTCCTTGGCCCAGCCATACTGCTGAGCTAGCTGTCAAGATGACAGGCTTCAGGAATGCTGTGTGGACAGGCATCTAATTAGACCACTGACGTTCACTTGATAACCGGCTTCTCACATGGGGCAACCCCTGGAGAGATTCTTTAAAGGAAACCCAAGCTCTCTACTGTCTGCCTGTGGATCTTGCTGCCAGAAGGGACTGGCCTACAGCTCCTGTTCCTGATGCCTTCCCCTTCTCTATGGGGCAAGTGGGCCTGGAGGCAGACACAGCCTGACATTAGAACCCTGTCTTCAGAAGCTCCCCTGCTGTAACAAAGCCTGCCTCTTGCTCCACCCTAACCCTGTCTCCTGCACTGTCTCTCTAGAGGCTTTGAGGGGACCTTGCTCATACCCTTTGTCCCCACCTCTCCACTCCTCTCCACTACTTCCTTCCTTTGGCTCCAGGGCTCCCTCCCAAGTGCCAGTCACATCACCTGTGACTTTAGAGGGGTCACACCTAATGGCTTTTATCGTCTTCCTAGCTGGTGGCTGAGCCGCTCTCTGACTCTCTCTGTCTCTGATCTGAGACCTATAGCCTCTTTCACCATGTCTGACCCTTCTGTCTCTCACCTAGCTTTACTGCTGCAGGTCCCCTCCTTGTCACACTGGTCTCCAAATGTTTGATATCCCATCCCCAGGGTAAGCTAACTTGTCACCGTGACAGAGGCTGTATAGCCTCCCAGATGCACAGTCTCGGCAAGCAGAAACTGGTTTTCAGCCAAGTGGCCTTGGTGCAGACTTTTTCAGTACTGTGCTCCTGTGTGGGACTCCACTGTTGGTACTACATTCTGAGAGGGACAGGTTTCGATTAGAGCTGCTTCTGACCTTGAGGCTAGAAGATCTTATCTGAGGGGAGCCAAGGCCATTGACTAAAGAATCCCAGCTCCTCTAGGAGACCTTGATGTACAGTGCCCTCTCTAAGTCCTTAAGCAAACCAACACTATGATCGTTGTAATCCCAGAGTGATTTTCCCATACAAAAGGTGGGATTTTCATTTTGTTTTGGGGTGTGTGTGTGTGTGTGTGTGTGTGTGTGTGTGTTTTGTCCTGTCATTCCCATTTGGGAAGATGGGAGAGCCCTTGAACAGAGCTCCCAAGAAAAGCCAGAGGACTGGCAAGGAGCCAAGGACAGGAAAGGAGTCTGTTAAGCCAGTTAGCCTCAGATAAGAGGGCTTCAGGAATAGCCACTAAACTGAAGTGTGGGAAAAAGGGGGTGGGGGGTAGGGGAACGCGGCGGGAAACTGGCAGGCAGAACCCGCATAGGAGAAGATTGGCAGGCAGGGTCCGCATAGGGGAAAAACTGGCGGGCAAGCCCCACATAAGGGAAAACTGGTTAGACTCGCACACCGGGGTAGGGACAGCGGCGGGCGGGCGCCCAAGTACCTGTAGAGAGAGAGCTGCTGCCTGGCTAGCAGGGAGGTCTTTGCCCAGAAGGCGGGACCATGCAAACTTACAGAAGAAGCTTGGCTGAGAAGAGGCTGGGTCCTTTCCTGGTGGCTGGAAACGCTGAGGCCTGCTCCATGTTCTTACACGGTGGGTTTTTTTTTTTTTTTTTTTTTTTTTTTTTTTTTTTTGGTTTTTTGAGACAGGGTTTCTCTGTGTAGCCCTGGCTGTCCTGGAACTCACTTTGTAGACCAGGCTGGCCTCGAACTCAGAAATCCTCCTGCCTCTGCCTCCCAAGTGCTGGGATTAAAGGCGTGCGCCACCACCGCCCGGCTAGACGGTGGGTTTTGATAAGAAGAGACAGTTCATAGTTTCAATGCTTTATTATAGAAAAGTAGGAAGAGAAAAGGAGATAGAAAAGTAAAGAGAGAAAGAGAAGATAGAGGGATGAAGCTGAAGCCTGACAATTCCTCAGCAAATCAGAGGGGTGTGTGTGTGTGTGTGTGTGTGTGTGTGTGTGTGTGTGTGTGGTGTGTGTGTGTGTGTGTGTGTGTGTGTGTGGTGTGTGGTGTGTGTGTGTGTGTGTGTGGTGTGTGTGAATGTGTGTGTGTGTGTGTGTGTCTGCATGCATGCGTGCATGTATGCATAAGTGCAGGCTTCAAGAAGGGCTGCTGTGGGTGGAAGACTTGTGACTAAGGGGATCTGCCACCTCCTTGGCCCTTCACAAGGGAGACAGGGAGCTTTGATGATCTCTCAGGGAATCTGTGGGATACAAAGACCTGGCGAGCTCTCATGACCCTGTCCTGCCTGCTCCAAAAATGATTTGTAATTGGTGGCCCTAGAGGAGGGTCTTTGATCCTAGCCCAGGCCGAGACACCAGAGAGGCTTGGCAGAAGAATAACCAAAAGGGTGAGAGTGGCAGGGGTGGGGGCAGATCCCTGTGTGTTTCTGCAACATGTAAGGAGAAAGTATCCACCCGGGAGGAAAGCCACTTGCACTATCGTAATGACGAGACGGATGGCTACCACCAGGGTCTGCATGACAGTAGAGGGGTCTGGCAGCAGAGGGGCAGAGCTGCTACCTCCCCTGGACCTGTAAGCATGTGCTGTACAAATCTTCCAGGGGGTCAGGAAAGACCTCAGTCACATTACTGAACAGCCACATCTCCAGCCCAGATATTCTCACATGACTCTCTAGGTTTTGTACTGAGGATCATCAAATGAATGAGTATGAGGGTCGTGCTTAACTTGGGAGCCCTAAGGAAGGAGCTCTTACTCATGAACAGGTAGGACCATCAGTAGTCCAGTCATGGGAAATGTCATCTGGGCTTAGCTCTATACTAGGACTTTACCCAGACAGTGGCAGATACAAGTGAAACTAAGGTCCTTCCTAGCTGCTTCACTTCTCCAGTAAGAATGAAGGAGGGGCCCTCCATGGTGTACAGCTTCCCCAGCTGCTCCACTGGTCTTCCAAGTTGTTTAGTTGGTTGGCTTCCTTAGAATCAGGGAGTCCATCCCAGGAATCTCAAAAATGGTAGTGGCTTTCTGGCTGGACCCCTGGTGACCCCAGGAACCAACTTCTGTAGGGCCGACTGAAGCCAGGGCCATGCATGGAGAAGTAATGTCTGTGTGCTACCCTGGAGCGTAGGAGGTCACGGCTGATGCACAGAATGGCTCCCCAAAGTCTTCCCAGCTCTGCACTAGATTGTCACCTGGGAGAAAGACTGTGGATTTCTAGGACATAGAGGATGAAGAATAGTAGGCATCTTGCAAGTTGGCCTAATTTCCTGATTGGGTGGGAAAGCTGACAGAGCCTGGATTCATTAGGAGAATCAAGCAGATGACATGCATGAGAGGAAGTGGAGGAGAGTTGTGGTGGCCAGGCCCGGGGCTCCTGACAAGGATTCCATTCTGGCCACTAACATGCAGAATATGTCACAGGTGTATGGAGGGTGAGTACCCAACATAGGGTTGGGAGGGTAGGATAGGATCTAGACATTCTTATTCAAACCACTACAGCTTTTGATCTCAAAATAGAGAGGGCAATAAACCTCTGTGCTTTACAAAGTTAGCTTGTCTCTGGTATTGTGTTAGAATAATCTACGAGACTAAGACATCTATTGAATGTGGGGCAACCTGGCACACACATACAAATATATTCTCCAGTGCAATACATGGCAAAGCCCGTTGAACGTATGCACCTAGAGTCCTCTGGAAACCTTCAACTCTGCAGACTTAAACCCCCACCATCAGCAATGGTCTACCCAAATTCTACCTCCACCACCACATGGGTTCTGTGAACTGATTGTTGTGACTGCCCCCACCCCACCCACCATCACCAAATTCCTGTGCTAAAGCTGAGCCCTAGCAGGATGTATCCAGTGGTGAGAGCTTTAGGTGGCAATTGTGTTCGATGCATGAAATTAGCACTTCCTGAAGCAATGCAATACAGTTTTCTCTCCTTTCCTTTTCTCTTCCTCCTCTTCTCCCTCTTCCTCCTTCTCATCCGCCAGTCCTCACCCTCTCTCCCATTTGATAAGGCAATGAGAAGGTAGCCATTTGCAAGCCAGGAAGCAGGCAGATCAATCTGCTGGTACCTTGATCTTGTACTTCCTAGTCTCCAGAATCGTGGGAAGGAGATATATATGTCACCACTGCAAGGTGTTTTCGTTATAGCAGCTTGAACAGAGCGTCATAGGCTGGGAATGTGTAGGTCGCACTTTCTGCTTTGCCCACAGGCTCCGCATTAAATGTGTGCACATGCTCAAGAGGGACAGAGGCAGGAGTGGAGGAGGAGCGGGGGAGGGGAGGGACTACTCCTCAGTCAGTTTGATGAGGGAAGGAGCACTTGCTCCTTCCTGTTCACTTCCTGCAGACTTCTATGTGGTCTCTTCCCCTGGGAACATCACCCAATATCTTCAATGAAGCACTAACTTGCTGGCAGCAGCCGGGTTCAGGCTTCCAAAACTTCCTCCATGATGCCAGTACCCGGTACTTAGCTCCCTTCTCAAGGGCATGGTGCCATGCCCTGCGGGCTCTCCTCTGAGCTTGCTTTTAATGGCTTCTGTCTCTTCTTGTACCTTGCAGAGCTCTGGAGTAAAGGTTCTATTTCATTGTCTTTTTCATGACCTTTCAATTACTGAGTTGACAATTTCAATTCAGCTTGCATTTTTCTTTCTCAAATTCTGTTAATATAACTGGACCTTGACTAATATATTCTATGATATGCCAATTTAACAATAAAAATAATATCTACTCTAGCTCTGAATTACCAGAAGGCAGCCACTGGTCACTGGGACAAGTCTAAAATCCATTAGTAAGAACTTAGTGCATTGTAGTGTGTGTGTGTGTGTGTGTGTGTGTGTGTGTGTCTGTATGTGTTGAGTGCATATGTGTACAGAATGCACAAAACCATCATAAACATTACTTTTCATGCTAGGCTGCAAAATAGTCTTATCAAATATTTTCAGGTTGAATGGAGTGCATACCTTTAGCTTCTTAGAGGTGGCAAGGAATGAAAAGTCCAGGCTTTGGAGACCAAAGGACTTGTCTCTAGCCTTGATCATCTCACAACTAAGGCAACTCACTCCACTTCTTGGCTGGAAGGTGGTTCCACAACAGCCTCACGCTCAGAGTAACTGGGGAAAGGCAGTGGTAGAGCCTTTGGATGGCTGCCAGAGCACAACATGTTAAAAGGACATTAAATTGATGCCCTAATCAGGTTCCAGAGAACAAGAGGTACGTGGTGACTTAGGGACTTTAAATTATCTGTGGACATGAGAAAAAGGGGAAGTCAGTTTTTGATGAACTAGAGATAAGGAGGGACTTGAGGCTGAAGGCTTCTCTGAGAAGGCCCTTCACTTATGAAGCCTTGGGGGACTTTCGAAATAGTTGGTGGCCAATCAATGTGTAAACCCCAGGTCCTGTGGTCTAGACCTTGTGCTGGGGGGTGGGGGGGGGCAGAGCTGAAGAAGTGAGGATGCTTGTTCTCAGATACTCAGTCAGTCCGTCTAGCTTGAATCTTATGAGGTGCTGTGCCTCAGGCTGGGTGACAAAGATTGATTACAACAGGGCTTTGGGAGGCTAGGGAGATGGCTCAGTGGTCAAGAGCACTTGCAGCTCTTCTAGAAAGAGCAAAATTCTCAGCATCCACATGATGACTTCAATTCCAGTTCCGTGGGATCTGATGGCCTCTTCTTGCTTCCAAGGACACCAGTCATATATATGGTACATAAACATACATGTAGGCAAAACATCCATACAAATTAAAAAAAAAACTAAAGAAAATAAAGCAGGCTTTGAGGGCAGCAGTTCAGAAATTAGTAAGGGACAAATAAGACTGATAGCCAGGACTTGGAGCTGAAAGACACTTAGCTGCTCAAACAGCCTCCTGTTTTTCTCCTTTCCTGCTCGTCCTAAAACCTCACTACTGCCCTGTTCACACCCTTGAATCTCAGCTCTGCCCCCGCCCCGCCAGAATGAACTTAGCTGTTGGGAATAGGTGTCTGGTTCTGGGTCCAAATCCTGTTCTTCCACTTGCTATTTGTGTGGCCTCGATCTAGCCTATAGCTGATGTATACCCCAAACTGGGTCATCTTGTTCCACAGGTTCGTGGTGAGAGCTAAGTGGGGTGTTTGCAGCTGCGTGGTTTATCTCTCTTGATAGCCCATTGGTTACTTAACACTCAGGAAACCTAGGGAGGACTCATGCTGGTTTGAAGAGTGGTGGTCTCCACCTTTCATTTCTGACTGGAAACTCCTGTCTGGCTTCTTAGGGGAGTGACTTATTAGATGGGAGAAGCATGTTAGGGAAAGCAGTTGGGTCCCCTCTTCTGTTTGACACAGCCTCCTGTACTGCACTTCTTCCCATATTGGGGAAGCCCCAGAGTCCAAGGGCAGTGCCACAACCAAAACCCAACAAGGCCAGATCCTATCTTCACAGCTTTCCTCAAAGCTATAGGCTAGCATCGCAAGAGTTGACTAGACTCCAAGGGACAGCTAGAGGACAAGGTAGGAGGACCTGAGTGGACAGACCTGCTGTGGGGAGGGTCATGGCAGTGACTGAAAGTGGCTCCATTAGGTTCCCTGAGACAACACTAGGTCCTAAATCACAGCACTGGTCACACTAACCAGTCAATACCCAGTGTCAACGGAGGTCACTAGCAGGCTCTCTCTCAGTGACTGAGTGACCTTGTGACTAACCTCGCCTCCCAGCCAGGTTCTCTAGTCCTTCCAGAACGCAACATGGACCCCCAAACCTCTAATACTTGCTTCCTCTGCTTGTGTGCCTGTCAAAGCAGTGTGCTGCTGCAAACAGCCTTTCTTCCTCTGTGCTGCACACTGACAGTGTTGAGGGTGTAGACACTCTGGTGCTGTGTTCCTGCTGTCAGTGATTCACAGTGCAGTGCGGTGGCGAGACCACTTGTCAACAGCACCACTTTCCACGTGTCCTTTCACCCAGCCTTCTGGGGACTCAGCTCTGGGCTAGGTACCCAGTAAGCGTGAGTCATAGCATAGTGGGAAGTAAAAGGTAGCAAAGAGTGAACCATATTTACCCTTTCTCTCCATCCATGTCAGCCAGGGGAATCCCTGCCCATTCTTCACAGTGAGACCCATCGATAATTTCTCTACAAAGCCCCTGGGACCAGCGGCTCCAGCCCCCAGCTGGCCAGGGATTTGCCCCACACTGTGGTGAGGCCAGGGCACTGAGAAGCCATATGCTCTAAGCACTTTGTGGGTTAGTGGTATTGTGGGAAATATTAAAAAAAGAATGACAAGTTCCTGCGCTACTGACTGGCAACTCTCTGCCCCGTGGGCTGGCCTGTTCTTGTCTTACGGAGACTCTCTGGCCTGGAGCTCCTGAAACGTCTCCACCTAGCTCTTTAAGTTCCCTTTGGTGGGTCACTCCCACGCCAGCCCCATGCTTCAAAACCCCCATGGCTTTGTGGTGCACATCTGGCAAACCCACACTTTGCAGCCTTGAACCCAGTCGAATCACTACATGAAGGAAAACGCCACACAGACTTAGCTCAGAAATAATAGTTTTAGTTGTAAGCCATATTATTATTTTTTTATTGAAAAAGGAAGTAAAAACATTTTATGATAGAATTGAAGATTTCCTTGGAAAATGTTTCTGACTAAATTGAAGAAAAATATAAAGAAAAACACATTAAGGTTGACAATTTTCATGGAAAATTAAAGAGTAAAATGGTAGACATAAAAACATTGCTAAATTAATTGAAAAAGGAAGTAGAAACATTTTATGATAGAATTGAAGATTTACATGGAAAATATTTCTAATAAAATTGTAGAAAAATATAAAATAACATTTTAAAATTGAAGATTATCATGGAAAATTACAGATAAAATGGTAGGCATAAAAATATTTCTAAGTTGATTGAAAGTGGAATTATAAACATTTTCTGATAAAATTGAAGATCTACAATGAAAATATTTTTGATAAAATTCAATAAATATATAGAAAAACAAGTTAAAATTGACTACTTCATGGAAAATTATACAGATGAAATGGTAGGCATAAAAATATTCAGAAGTTGATTGAAAGAATTTAAACATTTTCTGATAAAATTGAAGATTTACATGGAAAATATTTTTTTTTTTTTGGTTTTTCGAGACAGGGTTTCTCTGTGTAGCCCTGGCTGTCCTGGAACTCACTTTGTAGACCAGGCTGGCCTTGAACTCAGAAATCCTCCTGCCTCTGCCTCCCAAGTGCTGGGATTAAAGGCGTGCGCCACCACCGCCCGGCAAAAATATTTTTGATAAAATTGAAAAAATATATAGAAAAACGTTAAAATTGAAGATTATCATGGAAAATTATACAGATAAAATGGTAGGCATAAAAATATTCAGAAGTTGATTGAAAGTGGAATTATAAATATTTTCTGATAAAGTTGAAGATTTAAATGGAAAATATCGCTGATAAAATTGAAGGAATATATAGAAAAACACATTAAGATTGACTATTTCATGGAAAATTATAAGATAAAATGGTAGTCATAAAAACATTACTAAATTGATTGAAAGAGGGATTACAAACATTTTCTGATAAAATTGAAGGTTTACATGAAAAATATTTCTGTTAATCTATGTTTTGTTGGGGAAATGAGTCCATTGATATTAAAAGATATTAAAGAATAGTGATTGTTGCTTCCTGTTGTTTTTGATGTTATTTTTATGTTTGTGTGGTTACTTTTTTTTGGGTTTGTTTGAAGAAGATTGCTTTCTTGCTTTTTCTAGGGTATAGTTCCCTCCTTGTGTTGGCATTTTCCATCTATTATCCTTTGTAGGGCTGGATTTGTGGAAAGATATTGTGTAAATTTGATTTTTATCATGGAATGTCTTAGTTTCTCCATCCATCTGTGGTGATTGAGAGTTTTGCTGGGTATAGTAGTTTGGGCTGGCATTTGTATTCTCTTAGGGTCTGTATGAGATCTGCCGAGGATCTTCTAGCTTTCATCGTCTCAAGTGAGAACTCTAGTGTAATTCTGATAGGCCTGCCTTTATAGGTTACTTGACCTTTTTCCTTTACTGCTTTTAATATTCTTTCTTTGTTTAGCACATTTGGTGTTTTGATTATTATGTGCTGGGAGGACTTTCTGGTCTGGTCCAGTCTGTTTGGAGTTCTGAAGGCTTCTTGTATGCTCATGGGCATCTCTTTCTTTAGGTTAGGGAAGTTTTCTTCTATAATTTTGTTGAAGATATTTACTGCCCCTTTAAGTTGTAAATCTTTGCTCTCTTCTATACCTATAATCCTTAGGTTTGGTCTTCTCATTGTGTCTTGGATTTCCTGGATGTTTTGGCTCAGGAGCCTTTTCCATTTCGCATTTTCTTTGACTGTTGAGTCAATGTTTTCTATGGTATCTTCAGCACCTGAGATTCTTTCTTCTATCTCTTGCATTCTGTTGGTGCTTGCATCTATGACTCCTGAATTCTTTCCAAGATTTTCTATCTCCAGAGATGTCTCACTTTGTGATTTTTTTATTGTTTCTACTTCCATTTTTAGATCCTGGATGGTTTTGTTCAGTTCTTTCACTTGTTTGTTTGTGTTCTCCTGTAATTCTTTAAGGGATTTTTGTGTTTCCTCTTTAAGGGCTTTTACCTTTTGACCCATGTTCTCCTGTATTTCCTTAAGGGAGTTATATATGTCCTTCCTGCAGTCCTCTATCAGCATTGTGAGATGAGACTTTAAATCCAACTCTTGCTTTTCTGGTGTGTTGGGGTATCTGGGACTTGCTGTGGTGGGAGAACTGGGCTCTGATGTTGCCAAGTAGCCTTGGTTTCTGTTGCTAGGGTTCTTGCACTTGCCTTTCGTCATCTGGTTATTTCTAGTGTTAGTTGGTTTTACTGTCTCTGGCTGGAGCTTGTCCCTCCTATGGGCCTGTAAGCCTGTGTCTGTACTCCTGGGAGACCAACTATCTTCTGGCAGGGTCTGTGCACAGAAGGCTGTGGAGCTGCCTGGTTCCCTGCTGCAAATGGTGGCTGGAAGGGAAGACTCTTGTCCCAGCAGCTCCACTGATCGTATGCCCTGTGTGCTCCTAGCTGTTCCCCTCCAGAGAGGTTGAGATCTCACCATAAGCCATATTAAATTTAAATCCTCCTGTGGCGAATCCTGGTGGATCTGCCATTGAAATCAGGAGACACTAGCAGCTACACCTTGTTCTTACGCTATCCTCATCCCAAGAGTCCCTAACTCTCTCCTGCTTCCTCTCTTCCTCCATCCAACCTGGAAGTCCCGCCTACTTGCCCAGTGATTGGTCCCTTTACTCATTTAGGGGAAGGTTCACAAGAAGTCCCCTGAGTATGTATGTAACTCATTTCTCGGTCCAGACAGCCCCTCCTGGGAAAGCAGAATTAGCATCCAAATATAGGCAGTACCAGGGCCATCCGCAACATAGTGGTACATGTTCCAAGCACTTTGTGGGTTAGTGGTATGTGCTCTAAGCACTTTATGGGTTTGTGGTACATGCTCAGTTTTGTAGCTGTGATCGACCCCCAAGTGATGCTCTCTTCCCTGTGAGATAAGACTGTCAGCAAATTTCAGAGGTGAGGGGGTAGGGGGCTATACTAGTCAGGTTTCATTAGCGTCACAGAACTTATAGAGTATCTCTATATATTAAGGGAATCTATTGGAATGACTTACAGTGTGCAGTCCAACTAACCCAACAATGGGACACTGTGAATAGGAAGTCCAAGAATCTAGTAGTTGCTCAGTTCCACAAGGCTGGGTATTTCAGCTGGTCTTCTGTGTAAGCTGGAATCCCGAAGAAGTAGGTTCCAACAGATGTGCTGACAAGCAAGTGCAAGCCAGCAGAGAAGGAAGCCTTCCTTCTTCCATTGTCCTTATGTAGGCCTCCAGCAGAAGGGATGGCCCAGATTAAATGGGTGTACCACCATGCCTGGACCTGAGCTTTTCTTTTCTTGGAACTTTCTCTGTTTCAGGCTGACTTTGAACTCGGAGACCTGCTTGCCTCTGCCTCCTGGGATTAAAGGGTGTATCACCTTGCTTGGGCCTAAAATTTCCATGACCACTCTGCCTCAAGATCCAGATCACAGGTGTGCCCTCCATTTCTGGATTGTGGTTCATTCCAGATGTATAATCAAGCTGACAACTGGGAATAGCCAGCAGAGGGGCTTGATTCAGTTATGCAGCTATGTAGAGGCAAAGGCAGGTTGAAACCTAGTTCACTCTGACCTCAGAGTTCAGAGTAGAAGATGATTCAGGTGAGGTGAGGATCCACCTTGCCTCATTATGTGTTCTGAACCCGATGTTCCCAGGTGTTTGATGTGGTCCTCACAGAAACAGATCCCAGTTTATTATTCCAGCCATGCTCCCCATGGGCTCTGTGGCTGTCTCAACCGCAGCATCGTAGGGATAGCCACCAGGGGAGGATTTATAGTGGAAGGGGAGGGAGCTCTGTTGCTTAGCAGCTAAATAGTCATATCCATATCCTAAAGCTCCTGAAATGCTTTTTGTGACACAGTGACAGTGACCACACTGGAACAGAAGTGGTGGTGGTAATTGTGGTAGAGAGTATTAGTGGGGGTAACTGAGGTTGTGGTGGATAGCTAGTGATCCTGGGGAAAAGTCAGTAGTGGCACTCATGGCAGTGTTGATGGGTGTGCTGATGATGGAGTGATGGTGGATGGCGTAACCCTGGCTGTGTTTACCGTGGGGCATGTGGACCACACCACCAGCGGAGATGGCGTGGAACTGGCAAGGCGGAGCATGTCCAAACTCTGGAAATCTTAAAAACCGAGATTAGGATCTCATCCTGAGACCGGCAGGAGGGGGAGGGGCTACCCCCTTCCTGTTTTGTGCCTGCCTCGGCAATAATCCGGTGAGGTGACCCGCAACCAGATGGTCACAGGTAGTCAGTCACCTGGAATTCTCCACCATGCAAATAAGGCATCTCAGTAGTCTTAGCCTTCAGCCAAGGACCTCTGCCCACCCTGGATAGTCTCACCCACTTCCCCAAACTATAAAGCCCCTGGTTCATCCCCACATAAAGCATATTCATTCAAACCCACCCCGAATAAACAAATATACACAGGTTAAAATCATCTCAGAGAGCTGTTTCTAAAGAAATATGCACCAGCTAAGATTGTCTCAAAGAACTGTTTCATTGAAGATCCTTGGACAAGTCTGTTGCTTAAAAGAGCTGTAACATTAAGATTCTTGGAGAAGCCACGGCTCCCCCCACGGCCCCTCCCCTGCCCCGCTACCAGCCAAACCGGGATCCTGCCTGTTCCCTTTCAGCCTGGTGTGCAGCAGCATCTGAACACCCTGAAATGGAGAAAGCAGAAGACCCAGGACTACCACATTTATACCAGACCCCGCTTCACCCCTCCTGGCCTGACTTGCAGGGGCATCTGTACCACACGCCACCTGGAGGTATGAGGCAGACTACGACCCCACCCATTCTAGACTTCACCAGGTCTGCTCCAAGCTGGTGTACCGTCAGAGTCCAGAAAACCCAAGAGGAAAGGTGGAACCCAGAACCACGGCTATGAAGGTGTTGGTGATGGTATTAGTGGTGGTAGCTATGGTAGTGATGGTGTTGGAGTTGTTGCTGATCACAGTCCTGCTGCTGCTGCTGCTGCTGTTGCTGTGGGAAATGACAATGGCTCTGGTTATGATGGTGGTAGAGGAGGTGGTGATGACTAGATAACGGTGGCCCACTCTTAAGGTGGTGCTGGTTATTAGTGGTTGGCAGTGTGGGTGATGACAGTGGTCACAGTGTGGAGTGATTTGGTGCTTGTGTTGATGGCGATCATCATGAACACGGTTATAGGGAGGGCATAAATATAGGTGGTGCATGGTGTTAGGATAAAGCCATAAAGGGTGGGCACACCTCTGGTGGGTTTGTGCCAAGGCATGTGGCTGAGAAATTACACCATTCAATGGACCTAGTGTGAGAGGTTTATTGGGGGAGAGCGAAAGGCTTTCTGGGAATGAGGGAATGAGGACATAGGGGGAGTCAGAGAGAGAAAGAGAGAGAGGGGGGAGGGGGAGGGGAGGGGGAGGAGGAGAGGGAGAAGAGATCTAGAGATCTAGGTGACATGAGCTGCTATGTCCCTTAGGGCAGGGCTGTGCTAACACTTGGAACTCTTGGGTTCAGGCAGACTTGAAAAACTCCAACTCTTGTCTTAGTTCACTTTCTGTGGCTGCAATAGGATGCCTAGATTGGGTAATTTACAATGGGAGAGGTATATTTAATTCATATTCCGGAGGCAGGGGATTCCAAGATCTGATGGTTGTCCCTGGTGAGGGCCTTGTGTAATAATAATCTGGTGGGATTGCATGGAGAATTGTGAACAGCGTGGGCTGAAGAGGAAAAGACAAAGGACTGACTCACGGGTTTCTTGGAACTCACTCATTCTTCCAAGAACAGGTCAACGTGGCAAAGACATGAATTCCTCTTGAAGGCTCCATGTCCCAACACTACTATACTGACAACCACATTTTAGCACAACTGTTAGTGGCAATAAGCTACAAGAATCCCTACCAACTTTGGCCTTGCTGTAGCCCAGAGCAGGCTAGTTGCTTCTCTGTCTCTTCCTCTGTGAAGTGAAAAGTCTTCACTAAGCCCTTTGCTCACTCACTCATCCAGCATTGCAGGGTTAGACACAGTGTCCTCATCATCAGCACAGCATACAAATAGCTCAGGGGAGTGAGTGATAGACATCTTGGTTCTGGAGTTGTGGGTGAGTGCATTTCAAGGATGAGGAACTAATAGGTGGTAAAAGCCCTCTAGGCAATCAGTTCTCAACCTGGAGGTGGAATGGCCCCTTCACAGGGGTCACCTAAGACCATTGGAAAACACAGATTTTATATCGCAATTCATAACAGTAGCAAACTTACAGTTATGAAGTAGCAACGAAAATAATTTTATGGTTGGGGGTCACCACAAAATGAGGAACTGTATTAAAGGGTTGCAGCAGTAGGGGTGTTGAGGACCACTGTACCAGGTAGAGGATCAGGAAATCTGTGACACTCCCCCTCCCAAGCCGACCACCCGGGGTGGGGGTGGGGGGATGAACAGGATGGGGTAGAGAAGGGACTTGACATCCTGACTGGCTTTGAGTAATGAACTCTTTAGCACTTGATCAGTCTCCAGTGGCCTTCAGTTCCTCTGTCAGCTGAGCTCCTGATATCCCGAGGACATCAACGGTTTGATTTGAGAATCCTGAGACTAGCATCTACTGCCTGCTGACATGGGAGACTCCAGATTCATGTGGTTGCTGGCCAGAGGCAAGGACATGCCCAAGGTTATCAAGATTGTTTATCTTCAGTGTGTGGAGATAAACTGAGAGGAAGGGGAGAGGAAAACAGGGGGTGGGGGGGTGGGGTGGTGGGGGGTGGGGGGGAAAGCTGTTTAGAGGAGTTGGTTTGGTATTTAATGAAAAGCATTCAATAGCAGGTTAACTTCTGCTTGGTTTGTCAGCTTCTGCCACCACCTCACACCTCAGGATACGAATCTACTAGAAGGGTAGAGGGAAGTTTCCAGACTCATGAATGTCTTGAGGCAGCCGGGAAGCTGGAGGCTGCCTGTGCAATGTGACCGGGGCTAGAAGGGTGCTCAGGTGTCACCACCTGGACTTGTTGCAATGCAGTGGAAGACCTGGTCCCAGGCTGCAATACTCCCTGATAATAAGGCTTATTATCTGTGTCACTCTTTCAAAAACCCAGCAGGCATAGCTAATGGGTTAGCCTCAGGATGCATCCAGACTTGAGAAGCCAAGCAGTGGTGCCAACTTCCTTCTGAGCCTCTAGTCTGCTCCAGGGTGGGTGGGAGTGGGGGTGGGGTGGGAGGGGGTGGGGGGCGTTTGTGGTTTTTTTCCACATAGGAAAACTGCTTGGATTGTTGTAGTTGCTAGACTGTCACACTCAAAGTGATCCATCTTATCTTCATGGTACAGACGAGGTAAGATAGTCAATGGCTCATCTGTTAAACGCACTGACTGCTCTTCCAGAGGACCTGGGTTTGATTCCTACCTTGTATATGACAGCTCTGGTCTAGGGATCTGACGCCCTCTTCTAGCCTTCATGGGCACTTGTGTGCATGGACAGACAGACAGGCAAAACACCCACATAAAAAGGAGAGCAAAAGAGAAGACAAAGAACCACCACTGACTTTCCAGTCCTCCCCAAGGGCACAGGAGAACTAGGCTGAGAAAATCCACACCTACACTGTCTGTGTCAGGGATGAATGAGGAATGAGCTCTCTGCTTATTAAGGTGAGGGAGGCAGCTGTCATCTGGCCTCCTGTAAGCCTTGCCTGGGAAACCCAGGGGTTGTAGCTTCGCTGCAAGGTCATCCATTCGGGGCTGGGTAGACTGACAGACTGTTTCTCCATTGGAAGGAATAGGTGTGTCTCTAGGACTAGGGCAATCCTGAGGTTCTCAGCTGTAGTTAGAAATAATTCTTAGTTGTTTTATATTTTTCTTCACTAGGCCCAGACTTCAAGGCCTCACCTAGGCAGGAACACAAGATTTTAGCTCCTAAGAGATAAGCATCCCCCATATTACTAAACATTCATGGCCTCTGGACTGGGTCAGCACGAGGGGATGGATCACAGCAGGGCAGACATTGTTCTACAGCAGTGGTTCTCAACCTTCCCAATGCTGCGACTCTTTAATAGAGTTCCTCATGTTGTGGTGACTCCCAACCATACAATTATTTTGTTACTACTTCAGAACTGTATTTTTGCTACTGTTATGGATCATAATGCAGACATCTGATAGGTAGGATTCTGATATACTGTCCCTGAGAAAAGGTAACTGCCCCCCCCCAGGGGTCAAGACCCACAGGTTGAGAACCATTGTTCTCAATCCACTACTTGTGTCTGTTCAGCCCACTTGCCTTTCTTCTTGATGAGAGTTAACAATTCCCCCTGACAGTGTAGCTGCAGCCATTACTGGCTGAGAAGCCCCACATGGTGGTCGGCTAGGGTACACTGTGCAGGATCCTGTCTGACTGCTGGCCTGGAGCAAACCTTCTGAGACTCATCTGCCCTGTGCGGCCAAGAAACACAACCCCAGTGTAGGAAGCTTAATGCCCAGGAGAGGTACCTTCGCTCAAGGACACTAGTCCCACCAGACCCCCCGACACCTCCCCTAAGGCTTTATCTGCCAACATCATCTGGTCAGTCGGCTTTCTTTTTCTTTTTCTTTTTTCTTTTTCAAGACAGGGTTTCTCTGTAGCCCTGGCTGTCCTGGAGCTCACTCTGTAGACCAGGCTGGCCTCGAACTCAGAAATCCGCCTGCCTCTGTCTCCCAAGTGCTGGGATTAAAGGCGTGCACCACCACTGCCGGCTCAGCCGGCTTTCTGTTACTATGAGAAGCACCTGACATATATCGACTTGTAGATAGTAAAGCTTGGTCCATGGTTCTGGAGTTTTCAAAAGTCCATGATGGATTAGCCCCATTGTTATGGTCTTTGGTGACATTCATGGCAGGAACATGTAGTAGAGCCGCGTGTTCCGTTGATCGCTGAGAACAAAAGAGAAGGGGACCCTGGGTACCACAGTCCTTGGAGAACACACTTCTTCTCCCGGTAGTGAACTGAGACCGCTGCTTCTTTACATTCCACCTTCCAATAGTGCCAGGCTGGAGACCAAGCCTTCAACCTCTAGGGGTCATTCACTCCACCTTAGAGCATCCTATGGCGGTAAGGGCCTCAGTGTATCGCTGAACGGGAGTCACGGCCGAGTCCACGGGCCTCTTCATCCGCTGCACTGGCTCCCTGCTTCCGGGTCCTACTGCCCACTCCCCTCCCTTCCCTGACATACTCCTCAAGAAAGCTTTACCTCAGATCTTTCCTGTAGGGAACCTGGGCTGAGCAAGGCTTATGATCCAGCAGTGACATGGGCACAGGGCACAGAACTAACCCCAGCCAGAAAACGACTCTAGGAGAAAGCTGGGGAAGCTTCCCAACGAGGAACGAGTAAGAGGGTCAGGAAGAATTCACCCTTTTGCTAAGTCGTACACTTTGCCTGGCGACACGGTTCTAGGTGTGAGTAGGACTGTTTGGAGCATAGCATCAAACCCTCCTTTAGTTGGGAACTTACACACACATGGGTGGGGTCAAACCACAGAAAGACAGGGTGCGGGCGGGGCTGGGGAGGTGGCTCAGTGGCTACAAGTGCTCACTGCTTTTGCAGAGGATCAGGCTTCAGTTCCCACACCCACGTGAGGCTGACAACTGCCTGTCACTCCAGTTCCAGGGACTCTGACACCTTCCTTCGCCTGGCCCCCACGGGTTTGTTCATGTATGTGGTTCACATAAACTCACATAGGCACACACACGTATACATAAATGAAAACACTTTTTTAAAAAAATTATAAAAAGATAGATGGGCACACAAATAGAGACATGACTCTAATGACATAAATAGATGCACATCACAGCGGAGAGCAACTGGGGCCCCAGAGGACACTAACACTGAACAGGAAGATAAGGAGGACAGGACTGAAATCGTTGTAATAGGAAGGCTAGTGACCAGATGTGGAAGGGAGTGGGGTGTGTGATGGGACTCCAGGTATGTAAACGGCCACCTGTGCCCTGGGCACTCCCCGGGAGTCAGTAGGTCTCAAAGGCCTCCAAGGCCAGGCTTGCCCTGGGAACCTCTTTCCTTATCCCATTTCCATCTCTTTCCATCCTTCCTTCCTGTTTCCTCTTCCTCCCACTTACCCCTCTAAATACCTCCTGTGAGCCAGGGACTGTGCTGGGCATTGGTGTGTAAAACTGAGTAAGGCACGGTTATTCTAACGTGTGTGAGGGGCCGTACTGTGACCATCAGTCTGGGGCTTCTGCAGGGATCCCAAGAAGAGGCTATGTTTTGAGACCCAGCCTGAGACAGAGGACTAGTTACAGAGGGGCCAGGAGACCTCTGAGCAGGGTCGGGAGGAATGGTGCTGGTGGAGAAGGGGCAGGGCGGGTGGGTTGGGCTGTGGTCAGAATCACCAATGCTCGCAGGACGTCGTCTTGGAGCCAGGAACTGCTCCTGGCACTGTCAAGGATTTTGACCAGCTGCAGAGAGCTGTAGGGTGGGACTACAGCCAACCTTGTGGTCACTTATTAGTGACTGATTACAGCTTAAGTAACAGGGCGACTCTGTTCATTCCATCCCCATGGAACAGCTCTGGCCAAGAGTCTGACAGATGGAAACAGACGTGGAAGAGAGTGGCTGAGAGGCCGTGGAGAGCTGCTTCCCCAAAGCAGGACATTCTAGATACAAACAGGCACGTGGGGGTAACCGCAACCATTGTCTCTCAACTGTCCCTTAACTAACTGCTTCTTTGCTTTCCTGCCTGTGTCCTCTGCCTTCTGTAAAGCCGCAGCCCAGCCCACCATTCTGCTGGAGATTTTAAGATCTAAAAAGATTAATTAGAACTGTGTCCCATGTTTGTGAGAGCTTAAGAATAACAGCAGCTGGTGACACACTCACACACACATACACTCATACACACTCACACACACATGCATATACACATATATGTGTATACGTATACATATATATGCAAATTCATATTTTCTTTAAACTTTACACTTGACAGAGCATTTCTGATCCATGGGTCTCTAGGCCCTAAAGGTAAAAGTAGCCAATGTTCTTAACCCCTGAGCCCTCTCTCTATAGGCCTCAAAAAAATTCTTAATATAAAACTCTTAAATGTAAGGTTTCTATTAAGGCTGGACTCCATGTGAAATAATGGATGTACATGTTTGCTAAAGATCCTTATGTTAAGTTCTCTTTCCATGGTGAGGATTGCAGGAGGTATCATATCAACAAACAGGAACATTTAGCATCTTGGCTTTTCAGGATCTATGTGCATTGCATACGTGTGTATCACTGTCTACCTGTGCTTGTGTATTATTTACTAGGTACCAAATTGACTGTGGGTCTTGTGCAAATGAAAGTTGTTAACTTGGACCAGCTTCCTTTTGGCTCATAGTAAAAGTGTAAATGTAATGGAAAAAGTCCCAATTCAGCTATCCCAATGGGTTAAGTAAACTCGGCCACACATTCAACACTCTGACTCCAGGAACAAAATACTGGCAAAGGAGGAGAAGACATTTACTAATGTGAACATTTTGGTAAAACAAACATCCTAGAGCTTTCTTTGCTGGGATTAACATGAGCTTTACATTTTAAATAAAAACAAAACGTTTAAAAGGACAAGATATACATTATTATATATTTCTAGACAAGCTATTTCCTTAATCCTTGTCTCAATCCTGTTCCAACAACACGATCTCTACTGCTTGGGACTATAAATTAAATTTAAGAGATGATTGCTCCTGCTCCAGGTGCTCTCTCTGACTGGATGATTGTCTTCCTTTGAGATGCTAAACTTTTCCTTCCAAAGATTAAGAGGATGACTTATCTCTATGCTTTTAGGTATGTGCTGTATGTAGGAGTATATGTATGTATGTATGATATGTATATGTATGTATTTGCTGTATGCATGTGCTGTATGTTTGTATGTATATATGCATATATATAAAAATAAGAATTTTAAGAATTTTTTATCATTATTGCCTCTCCAAAAAAAATATTTAAAAATTGTGTTTCAAGACTTACAAAGAGCTGGGTGTAGTGGTGCTTGGTTTTAATTCCAGTATTTGGGAGGCAAAGGCAAATGGATATCTCTGTGTTTGAGGCCAGCCTGATCTATAGAGTGAATTCCAAGACAATCAGGACTATGTAGAGAGATTCTGTTTACTGGCTGGTTTTATGTGTCAACTTGATACAAGCTGGAGTTACCACAGAGAAAGGAGCCTCCCTTGAGGAAATGCCTCCATGAGATCCAGCTGTGGGGCATTTTCTCAACTAGTGATCAAGTGTGGGAGGGTCCATTGTGTGTGTGTGGGGGTGTCATTCCTGGGCTGGTAGTTTTCGGTTCCATAAGAAAGCAGGCTGAGCAAGCCAGGGGAAGCAAGCCAGTAAGAAACATCCCTCCATGGCCTCTGCATCAGCTCCTGCTTCCTGACCTGCTTGAGTTCCAGTCCTCACTTCCTTTGGTGATGAACAGCAATGTGGAAGTGTAAGCTGAATAAACCCTTTCTTCCCCAACTTGCTTCTTGGCCATGATGTTTGAGGCAGCAAGAGGAGGCTCTCTGTAGGTGTGTCACTGTGGGTGTGGGCTTAAGACCCTCATCCTAGTTGCCTGGAAGTCAGTCCTCTACTAGAAGTCTTCAGATGAAGATGTAGAACTCTCAGCTCCTTCCGCACCAGGCCTACCTGGATGCCTCCATGTTCCCACCTTGATGACAATGGACTGAATCTCTGAACCTGTAAGCCAGCCCCAATTAAATGTTGTCCTTTTAAGAGTTGCCTTGGCCATGGTGTCTATTCACAGCAATAAAACCCTAACTAAGACAACAACTAAAACCAAAATAAAACTAACAAGAACAAAAATCAAGAAAAAATTTATAGAGATATCTTAAGGTTTATAGATAATCTTGTGTTACAGCACATCAAAGCAATATATCAGGGACAATTATTCATATCTGCACTTAATTTTAACAAATGAAAGATAAGGGGCGGAGAGATGGCTCAGTAGTTAAGAGCACTGACTGCTCTTCCAGAGGTCCTAGGTTTGATTCCCAGCACCCACAGGGCAGATCACAACCATCTCCAATTCTAGTTTCAGGGAATTTAATTCTCTCCTCTGGTCTTTGCCTGCAGGCAAAACACTTACACAAATAAAAACAAATAAATCTTATTTTAAAGCAGTCTACTTAAAATACTTGTTAAATTATTATTATTATTATTATTATTTGTTTTTCGAGACAGGGTTTCTCTGTATAGCCCTGGCTGTCCTGGAACTCACTATGTAGACCAGGCTGGCCTTAAACTCAGAAATCTGCCTGCCTCTGCCTCCCAAATGCTGGGATTAAAGGCATGTGCCACCACTACCCACCCCTAAATTATTTTTTAAAAAGATTTATTTATTTATTATATCTAAGTACATTGTAGCTGTCTTCAGACACTTTTTCTTCTCTCTCCAGTCCCACTTGCTCCAGCCCAAAGATATATTTATTTATTATATGTAAGTACACTCCAGAGGAGGGCATCAGATCTCATTATGGATGGTTGTGAGCCACCATGTGGTTGCTGGGATTTGAACTCAGGACTTTCGGAAGAGCAGTCAGTGCTCTTAACAGCTGAGCCATCTCTCCAGTCCCACTTGTTAAATTATTAACGTACTCACTACAAAGGTAAACAAGACTATTGTCTTTTACCTCTATTTATAACTGTTAGATATTTAAGATACCATTATATATACTTTCTGTATTTTAGATAAAGCTAAGTGTGGTCTTGTTGGAGGAAATACATCATTGGAGACCATTGTACCTCTGGAAACTGATTAATAGATGAGAAGTTCAATTGTGAAAAGATTGGAATGCTGCAGGCCCAGAACCTAATTATGATTATCTTAACTATCTTTAGCCCCGCCTCTGCCTGATTCAGTGACTGACAGCTAAAACTTTTTGAAATGTATTAACTTATCAGATTCTAATTTCCACCAAGTAAATAGTATCAGATCGCATCCGAGGCCTGCAGCAGAGGTTTTCCAGCCACCCCGCAGCCCTCCCCTTATTTAATGTACCGTGAGAGATTAAAGACAATAACAAATAATAAAACAGAAAAATTTAACCAATGTGAATGAAAACTGAAGAGAAGCTGTGCTTGTAATCTGTGTGGATTAACCGGTTAGAGCTGGAGTCCTGGGGAGGTTGGAATGCTGCAGGCCCACTGGTTAGTTAACTTATGTTGGGCTAGTTCTGATCCTGGGGACAGCCATTCCTTACCCATCTCTGTGTTAGAAATAGCATCCTGTGACTAATAGACCAAAACCTTTTGAAATCTACTAAGAGACCACTAGCTTCTGCCAATCCAAAAGCTAAGAATATTGTCAGATAGCATCTTGGGCCTCTAACAAAGCTTCCCTTCTCTCATGATGACTAACTCTGATGTAGCCACCAGTGTGTTATATTTAATTAACTAATTTGTTTACTTTTGGTTTTGCAAGTCAAGGTTTATCTACATAGCTGTGGCTGTCCTGGAACTCATTCTGGGAACCAGGCTAGCTCTGAACTCAAGAGATATTCTTGTACCCGTCTTCCAGGTGGACCAGTGTATTAAACTTGCCTTGATTTATGACTTTCTCAGTTCTGTAAAACTATAAAAATGTCATGAAACTGCTTCCACATTAGAGCATGGAATTTGGAGTAGCCTAAACCATGGTCACTCAAAATATCTCCAGATATAAAGCATCTCCCTCATTTCAAGATGGCACTGAACATTCTGTTAATAACAACATACTGTAAAGAAAGTTATTGAAAACTTACTGTTTGTCTCTGGGATTTTCTCTGCAGTAGTTTTGGACCGAGGTCAACTTCAGGAAACTGAAGCCATGTAAATCAGGATGTCAGGAATTGGGGACTGTTACAGTGTATTTGTCTTATGTGAGTATATTGTCACCGTCTTCAGATACACCAGAAGAGGGCCAGAAGAGGGCCTCAGATCCAGATGGTTGTGAGCCACCATGTGGTTGCTGGGAATTGAACTCGGGACCTCTGGAAGAGTAGTTGGTGCTCTTAACTGCTGAGCCAGCTCCCCAGCCCCTGTTGCAATGTATTTAAAAAGCGCCCTACTTTGACATTCTTTGTCACTATAAAAACTCCATCAGATGGTCACCATCTTGGAACATGGAATTTGGGGTAGCTTAAATCTATGTTCTGGCTTTTGTCACTCGTAGTTGCCTCTATAATAAACTCTCTCTCATCTCCTTTGAGGTAAATGTGTTTTTGTGCAGACAACCCCATAGACTCTCAGCTGGATCCATCCCCTTGACTAAAGCCTTGACTCACTTACTGGCTTTACTGACTCAGCAGATCCTAGGGACATCCTGGGAGCCTCCAAAGCAGTGCTTCTCGACCTGTGTGTCCCATAGCAGATATTCTGTGCATCAGAGATTTATATTATGATGATTCACAACAGTAGCAAAATTACAGTTATGAAGTAGCAATGAAAATAATTTTATGGTTGGGATGACCACAACATGAGGATCTGTGTTAACAAGTTGCAGCATTAGGAAGGTTGAGAACCACTGAACTATAGAGTTCCCTTGGTCCATGGAGATATAGTCTAGGAACCCAAGTGGGTAACAAAGACTAAGGGTGCAGTTCTCTCTCTCTCTCTCTCTCTCTCTCTCTCTCTCTCTGATATGTTTTGTGATGTGATGGCATGATGTGTCCTGAGGATGCCTTATCAGGCCCATGCTGAGACACCTCCCTCCCCCGCCCCCCCCGGCCCCGAGGTATCAGCCATATGCCAGATCTAGTATAAAAGGAAGTTTATTTGGGACATGGGAAAGGGGGTCTGGGGAAGGGAGTAGAGGCAGAGAAAGAAAGGGGACAGAGAAGGACAGAAAGAAGGAGAAAGAAGGGAAGAGGCTGGCCGGGAAAGAGAGAGGAAGGGGGGGGAGGGGGAAGAGGGAGGGAGAGGGGGAGGAGGGAGGGGAAGGGGAGGGGAGGGGAGGGGGAGAAGAAGAAATCAGGTACAGTTAGAGATTAAAAACAATAACAAGCGATAAAAGAGAAAATTATAACAACATACTTCAGTGAACATTTTTAAGATGCTGACTATTCCTAGAGTATTTTCCCTGAAGTATTTTTGGATCAAGGTTAACTTCCGGAACTGACGTCAGGAAAATCAAAATAGCCATCTCAGGGAACTGCTATATTTTCCTTCCTTGATATCTTTGAAAGAAAGAACACAAGCAGTTGCTTTCTCTCTCCCGTGCACCTCTGCCTGAATGCCCTTTTCACAACCCACCTTTCTAGACAGTTCTAAGAGGTTAAAGTCAGATAAATTTGTTACCTCCCAGGCTTGTGGGTCAAAAGTCCAAGACGGCCGACCGGGTTGTCTTCCTGTTTCACCTTTAAAGGCCCTGATCAAAGTATCTGTCTGCTTATCTCTTCTACGAGGAACTGAAACAGAGACAACTTCCTAGTTCTGTTAGCTCTAACAGAATTGAGCCCTGAGACCTTGTTTCTTGCTATTACAGACCTGGCCTCCACTCTGTCTCAGGAGTCCCAGTGTGAAATGTCCCTGGGCTGTGAATGACTTCTGTCACACGAAACAGCCCGATTCCATGAGACCGATCTCAATCAGCCTCCTTTCTGCTACCCTCCGTGATCGTAGGAATGGAACCCAGGTGCCAAAGCTGCCCAGCCTAGCCTGCCAGTCTCGCTTTGTGACAGTTTATCAAATGGAGTTTCACAGAGGTTTGGGCTAGACCCCAATACCCACCAAACCTAAGAGGTCCATCTCAGGAAGTGACCATTGCCCATGACCTGAATAAGATGAACATCTAGACTATGTCACTGGCATGTCTTCTTGCTTTCCCTATGTGCATTGCCTCCTGAGTGGACTCCATGCGATGGGAGTGATGTCTTTCCGGCCACTTCCTTCGTCATCTTGCTGGGCCCCACAGTAACCTTTTTGAAGTCACTTGTACCTACTCTGACTCGTTCTCCAGGTAGCACTGGGAATTCTTTTGAAACAAAGGCTCCGGTGTCAAACTGGAGTCTGCTGCCCCTTCCTGGCTCCTCATGGCTGTCAGACATACTTGGCCCATGATCCCCTAGATGGTGCCCCTGCCATTTGTCCAGACTTGGCCCGTTCTTTCCTGCCCCACCTCCCATGCTCCAGCCACTGGGATTTTTCAATATTTCTGATGAATCACATTCCTTTCCACCCCAGGGCCTTTGTTTATGTGGTCACAGTGACTTTTACTCCCCAGAACTCAGCTCGAAAGTCACTCTCACAGGAGGCCTTTCCTAAAATCCCCTCCCATGGGAATCCATTTTCCTGTCAATTGCTTTGTATTTTAATCCTCCGTTTCAAATGATAGGATTTGGGGGATTTTAGCTAAGCCAGCCTTGATCTTCCGATCTTCCTGCCTCCACCTCTGAAGTGTGGGGATTTCGGGGGCGCCCCACCACACTCGATTTTCAGGACTGTTCGAGTAAGGCCTGTCTCAGGGTGGAATCCTGCATGCTGCACGAGGGTAAGGGTCAGTTCTGTTTCACACACTGTGGATGCTGTCGGAGCAGAGTGCTGGAACGCAAAGAAGGAACGGTTTGTACTTACCTAATCGGTTGCCCTGCTTGGGTAAGAGTGGGACAGAGTTCTTAAGCAGTGTTTCAAAACTATAGTATTAATCATTCACCTGGCCCCAGGAAAGGGTCATAGGCCACTGGATGCAGCAGGAATTGAGGCTCCGATGGAAACTGCAGTGGTTGTATGCTAGTGGGCCTTGCTGTTTGTCTCTTGGCTATATGTTTTATAAGTACAATGGGAAGATTACTAGGATTCAGTCCACGAAGGTTGGTTTGACTCCAAATTTTTCAAACCCTGGAGCCTGTGGATGAAAAGAAAAAGCTGTCATTGCGAAGCCACCAGGTGGCAGCACAGACAAGTGGAAGTGAGGAACTGGGTTTCTCTCCCTAACCGCCAGAGGGTGGAAGCTGACCAGAACTCCAGTTAGACTCCCGCTCTCCTGATAAGCTAGAAAGTAGTTGTGGTCCCATTTGTCAATTCTTGATTTTAGAGCATAAGCTATTGGTGATCTGTTCAGGAAATTTTCCCCTGTGCCCATATGTTCAAGGTTCTTCCCTAGTTTCCTTTCTATTAGTTTCAGTGTGTCTGGTTTTATGTGGAGGTCCTTGATCCACTTGGAATTGAGCTTAGTGCAAGGAGATAAGAATGGATCCATTTGCATTCTTCTGCATGTTGACCTCCAGTTGAACCAGCACCATTTGTTGAAAAGGCTATCTTTTTTCCACTGGATGGTTTTAGCTCCTTTGTCAAAGATCAAGTGACCATAGGAGTGTGGATTCATTTCTGGGTCTTCAATTCTATTCCATTGATCTACATGCCTGTCACTGTACCAATACCATGCGGTTTTTAACACTATTGCTCTGTAGTACAGCTTGAGGTCCGGGATACTGATTCCTCAAGAATTTCTTTTAGTCTTGAGAATAGTTTTAGCTATCCTGGGTTTTCTGTTATTCCAGATGAATTTGAGAATTGCTCTTTCTAACTCTATGAAGAATTGAGTTGGGATTTTGATGGGGATTGCATTGAATCTGTATATTGCTTTTGGCAAGATGGTCATTTTTACTATATTAATCCTGCCAATCCATGAGCATGGAAGATTTTTCCATCTTCTGAGGTCTTCTTCAATTTGTTTCTTCAGAAACTTGAAGTTCTTGTCATACAGATCTTTCACTTGTTTGGTTAGAGTCACACCAAGATACTTTATATTGTTTGTGGCTATTGTGAAGGGTATCATTTCTCTTATTTCTTTCTCATCCTGCTTATCCTTTGAGTATAGGAAGGCTACTGATTTGATTGAGCTGATTTTATATCCGGCCACTTTGCTGAAGTTGTTTATCAGCTGTAGGAGTTCTCTGGTGGAGTTCTTTGGGTCGCTTAATCATATCGTCTGCAAATAGTGATAGTTTGACTTCTCCTTTCCAATTTGTATCCCTTTGACCTCCTTTTGTTGTCTAATTGCTCTAGCTAGAACTTCAAGTACTATATTGAAAAGATATGGAGAGAGAGGGCAGCCTTGTCTAGTCCCTGATTTTAGTGGGATTGCTTCAAGTTTCTCTCAATTTAGTTTGATGTTGGCTACCGGTTTGCTGTAAATTGCTTTTACTATGTTTGGATATGGGCCTTGAATTCCTGATCTTTCCAAGACTTTTAGCATGAAAGGATGCTGAATTTTGTCAAATGCTTTTTCAGCATCTAATGAAATGACCATGTGGTTTTTTTCTTTGAGATTGTTTATGTAGTGGGTTACATTGATGGACTTCCTTATATTGAACCATCCCTGCATCCCTGGGATGAAGCCTACTTGATTGTGGTGAATGATCGTTTTGATGTGTTCTTGGATTCGGTTGGCAAGAATTTTATTGAGTATTTTTGCATTGATATTCTTAAGAGAAATTGGCCTGAGCTTCTCTTTCTTTGTCCGATCTTTGTGTAATTTTGGTATTAGCATAATTGTGGTTTCATAGAACGAGTTGGGTAGTGTTCCTTCTGTTTCTATTTTGTGGAATAGTTTGAAGAGTATTGGTGTTACAAAGTTTCTGTAAGGCAAAGAACACTGTCAAAAGGACAAAGCGGCAACCAACAAACTGGGAAAAGATCTTTACCAACCCTACATCCGACAGAGGGCTAATATCCAATATATACAAAGAACTCAAGAAGTTAGACTCCAGAGAGCCAAATAACCCTATTAAAAAATGGGGTACAGAGCTAAACAAAGAGTTCTCACCTGAAGAATATCTAATGGCTGAGAAGCACCTAAAGAAATGTTCAACATCCTTAGTCATTAGGGAAATGCAAATCAAAACAACCCTGAGATTCCACCTCACACCAGTCAGAATGGCTAAGATCAAAAACACAGGAGACAGCAGTTGTTGGTGAGGATGTGGAGAAAGAGGAACACTCCTCTACTGCTGGTGGGATTACAAGCTGGTACAACCACTCTGGAAAGCAGTCAGGTGGTTCCTCAGAAAACTGGGCATGACACTCCCGGAGGATCCTGTTATACCACTCCTGGGCATATACCCAGAGGCTTCCCCGGCATGCAATAAGGACACATGCTCCACTATGCTCATAGCAGCCTTATTTATAATAGCCAGAAGCTGGAAAGAACCCAGATGTCCCTCAATGGAGGAATGGATACAGAAGATGTGGTATATTTACACAATGGAATACTAGTCTGCAATTAAAAACAATGAATTCACGAAATTCTTAGGCAAATGGTCAGAACTGGAAAATATCATCCTTAGGGAGGTAACCCAATCACAAAAGAACACACATGCTATGCAGTCACTGATAAGGGGATATTAACCCAGAATCTTGGAATACCTAAGACACAATTCACATATCAATAGATTTCCAAGAAAATGGAAGAAGAGACCCCTGGTCCTGGAAAGACTGGATGTAGGGGAATGCAAGGACAGAGAAGCGAGAGGGGGTTGAATGGGGAAAAGAGGGAGGGAAGGGGGCTTATGGGAGTTTCGGGGAGGGAGGAGCTGGGAAAGGGGAAATCATTTGGAATGTAAATAGAAAAAATATAGAAAGGAAAAAAACGAAAAACAACAAAAAATATTTTCCCAATTTCATTACTTAGCATATAAGGATCAAGTTTGTATATCTTTGGATTGTGTTTTATTAGAATGTTTGAATTTAATAGTCTCGCTTGAGTTGCTGATTTGAGTTTTGTAAAAAAATAAATCACTAACTTAGTTTTGGCTTTGGCTTAGAATAGAATTCCCAACAACTTCAGAAATGTTCTTCTACACACACACTTCTGCCATTGTATACTGTGTAGTTATGAGCAATGGAGTTCTCAGCATTGATAATTATAAAATAAAAATATCGATCAACTAGATATATAAAAAAAAGAAAGTGTAGTTGCCTGAATAGGGTGCCACAGACGATGCTGAGAAACACGCGCACGCGCGCACGCACTTCCTTAGCTGCCTCTGGCTCTGACTGTCCAGCCCTGGAGTTGGCATCTGACTCCTATCCTGACTTCCTTCCATTCCACCCTCAACCATCTGCGTGCTTATCTCTAAGCAAGCTTCAGAGGGACCCAGATAGACAAAGATCACTCTCCCAGTTTGAAAAGTGTGGGCTGTCAACTTGGCTGGGACCAGGGTTAGACAGTAGAAAATACGGAGGGACCCTGAGTGTTAGCAGTGGCTAAGAAGATGACACGGGGGTTGGGGTGGGGGGCTGAGCCTGAAGTCACTGCGGGGGTGGGTGGTGGGTGGGAGATAGGTGGGCAGGGAGCTGGAATCAGGGTGTGGGAATTCAGAGGTGCTTGCCAAGCACAGGCTGGGCAGGTTGAATTAGGGTGTGGTTGTGCTGTGTGCATGGGTGAGAAGCACCAGACTGAGGTCTGGTGACATGGGTGTTTCCTGGGTAAAGGGTCAGGCAGCTGAAGCATTCTGACCCCCCCCCCCGAGACAGGGACCTCAGGAAGGTAGAAGTTCAACTTTATGTGTCCTAGGCCAAGGCAGTGGAGCCCAAAGACATACATATTAGAAAGAACCTCTGTCTGTGGATCAGGGACGCTGGAGAAGACCAAGTAGAGATGCTTTGCCAGTGGTGTGAACAGTGAAACTAGTTGGTCTTTACTCCGGTGAACCTTGCCTTTCCTGGAGATGCTCAAGGAGGATCATAGCAGGACAGAGAGCAGCACTCCCAGGATGCTCTGCGGCAGTGAATCCTGTCAGAGCTGCTCAGGCCTGAGCGATGGGAAGGCAGTCACACACTTAGAGTCGGGGGGTAGACAGAGGTTGGTTCTTCAGAGGTGGCAGAGAAGATCCTGCCCCACACCTCTGAGCTCTAGTTTCATCTATGAAGCAAGGAAGCGCTATCAATCTAAGAGCTGAAGTTAACCTGTAAGCCCCGCTTGTCCCAATTCCTGGAATGCCAGAAGCTGTAGTTCTTGGGCAATAGCCACATGCTGTCACTCCCCTAAACGAGTTTGTTTGAACCGACTATCCCAGATGAACTTGAGCACGTAGGCAGGGGGTACGTAGGGAGGAGCTACGCCAGGGTGTATATTTGCCCTTGAGCCAACCTAGTGGGAATTGCAAGTGAATTATGGGTTTTGCCTTTTTAGGCTTCTGCAAAATGTGGACTCGTGGCTATTCCCTGGGAATCTGTGGGTGGACTTGGCCAGAATCCATCTTTCTGGCCAGTATTTAATTAAGCTTTGAATTTGGCTGAAAATTGTGGTTTTTCCTCTCACAAATTTCATGATTAACACCCACTCACTCCCGGCCATTCTGATTGGGCATGCTGTTCTGTGCCCTGAGAGGCTGGCACTAGCAGGGGCCACCAAGTGGGCCACTGGACCTATTGCGCCTGATCATCTCTGATGCTGTTACCCGAGGCCACTGATGACCATCCCTGAGGGCTCTGGGCTGCAGGACGGGTGGCTGAGATTGGCCTGGCAGTCTGTGCCCTGACCCTGGAATGTAGCTTACAGCTTTTACCACTGAAACCTTGTGCTTTCGCTGATGGCAGATCTCACCACAAGGTGGCGCTCACTCGTTTTCTTTTTGTGGGTTTAGTTTTTTTTTTCCCCTATATTTTTTTATTTACATTCCCAATGATTTCCCCTTTCCCGGTTCCTCCCTCCCCGAAAGTCCCATAAGCCCCCTTCCATCCCCCTGTTCCCCATTCAACTCCCTCTCGCTTCTCTGTCCTGGTATTCCCCTACATCCAGTCTTTCCAGGACCAGGGGTCTCTCCTTCCATCCTCTTGTAAATCAATTGATATGTGAATTGTGTCTTGGGTATTCCGAGCTTCTGGGTTAATATTCCCTTATACTGATAAGGGACTGCATAGCATGTGTGTTCTTTTGTGATTGGGTTACCTCCCTAAGGATGATATTTTCCAGTTCTGACCATTTGCCTAAGAATTTCGTGAATTCATTGTTTTTAATTGCAGACTAGTATTCCACTGTGTAAATATACCACATCTTCTGTATCCATTCCTCTGTTGAGGGACATCTGGGTTCTTTCCAGCTTCTGGCTATTATAAATAAGGCTGCTATGAGCATAGTGGAACATGTGTCCTTATTGCATGCCGGGGAAGCCTCTGGGTATATGCCCAAGAGGGGTATAACAGGACCCGCCGGGAGTGTCATGCCCAGTTTTCTGAGAAACCGCCAGACTGCTTTCCAGAGTGGTTGTACCAGCTTGCAATCCCACCAGCAGTGGAGGAGTGTTCCTCTTTCTCCACCTGCTGTCTCCTGTTTTTGATCTTAGCCATTCTGACTGGTGTGGGGTACTAAGCTCAATTCCAAGTGGATCAAGGACCTCCACATAAAACCAGACACACTGAAACTAATAGAAAAGAAACTAGGGAAGAGCCTTGAGCATATGGGCACAGGGGAAAATTTCCTGAACAGAACACCAATAGCTTATGCTCTAAGATCAAGAATTGACAAATGGGACCTCATAAAATTACAAAGTTTCTGTAAGGCAAAGGACACTGTCAAAAGGACAAAGTGGCAGCCAACAAATTGGGAAAAGATCTTTACCAACCCTACATCTGACAGAGGGCTAATATCCAATATATACAAAGAACTCAAGAAGTTAGACTCCAGAGAGCCAAATAACCCTATTAAAAATGGGGTACAGAGCTAAACAAAGAGTTCTCACCTGAAGAATATCTAATGGCTGAGAAGCACCTAAAGAAATGTTCAACATCCTTAGTCATTAGGGAAATGCAAATCAAAACAACCCTGAGATTCCACCTCACACCAGTCAGAATGGCTAAGATCAAAAACACGGGTTTAGTGTTTTACATTTTGATTTTGGATGCAGAGATGAGATGCAGGATTTCACTCAGGAGTGAAGCATTGCCACTGAGCTACATCCCTAACCCGCCTGGATTTTTCATCCCCATCCCTTCAGCATGCATACGGGATTCTTGGCGTGCTGCTGAGCAAACAGGAGGGCGACAGGCATCACAAATCACCAGGCTGGTGCTAAGGGTTATGCTGTCTCTTACTCTCGCATTTTGCAACTACACTGCCCCCCCCCCCCCCGCCAGAGAAGGGCAGGCTAAGATTCCAAGACCAAATGAAGGTTCTTTTTCAGTAATCCTGCTGGCAGCAGACCAGGGGCAGCTGGCACAGCCCCCTAGACAGCTGTGTGACCTTCAGTGGGTCATCCATCCTCTCCGAGCTTCAGAGGGGGGATAAGAGCAAGCAGAAATGGTGCTTGAACTTTATGTCAGAGCATCACAAATGCAGTGTGCGCTCCTCCTCTTAGATGTTCACAGTCCCTAAGTGCCATCTGGGCAGTAGACAAAAGTGTCTATGAGGCATGGCCACCCTTGGAGGTCCGCAGTCTGGGAGTCTCCCGAGAATGTGCCCTCCTTAGGTTTGGCATGTGAATGACCTTCCATAGGTCTCTTGGACAATTTGTGGTCCCCGAGGACTGGGGCCCGTGTGTCAGGAGTTCAGAACAGTGACTTCAGCTTTCTTTAGCAGAACAAGGCTCCTTCTCATCTATCCTAGGACCTGTCAGCACTTTGGCATTAGGTTGGCTGCTCCTGATGAGGAAAGGGCTGACTCCTCTGCCCTCCAGGTTGGACTGACAAGGAGACCTGGTTAGGAAGCCTCCCAAGGTGACTCAGTCTCTTGCAGATTTGATTAATAAACTCTGTAGCAAGAAACATTGTCCATGGGGCTAGAGAGATGGCTCAGCAGTTAAGAGCACTGACTGCTCTTCTAAAGGTCCTGAGTTCAAATCCCAGGAACCACATGATGGCTCACAACCATCCATAATGAGATCTGACGCCCTCTTCTGGTGTGTCTGAAAAAAGCTACAGTGTACTTAGGTAAAATAATAAAATAAATCTTTGGGCTGGAGTGAATGGGGCCAGAGAGAGCAGAGGTCCTGAGTTCAATTCCCAGCAACCACATGGCTCACAGCCATTTGTACAGCTACTCATACATAAAAATAAAATAAATAACTATTTAAAAAAGAAGGAAAAAAAAGCACCCAGTGCTCTTAACCACTGAGCTATCTCTCCATCCCATATATATATGTGTATCTCCATCATATATATATATATATGTTTCATATATATATATGAAACACTGTCCACTTGGTCACTTGTGGCCTCCAGGACGGTAGCCACACGATACACCTCTTTTTGAAGTTTTCAGGAAGGGCTGGCCTATACACATTTAGTTTGCTTCCTACTCAGGAAAGAGACACCACATGAGCCTGGCCTCAACTTCATGCTCACCCTAACCCTTAGCCTGGCCTCTTTTCCAGGTGTACTGGGACAGACACGGCTCTTTTCAAAGGCCCGACATTGGCAGCTCTCTTCATCTCTTGTTGGCTTTGTTCACTACCAATGCTAACCCTTTGGTCTGAATCATGGTCTTGGGAGCCAGACCACCTGGGTTCAAATCCCGACTCTACTTCTAGCTGGTTGTGTCCAGTTTGAAGTGATTAGACCTGATCATGTTTGGGTTTTGTCGTCAGTCCCATGGGTTGTTGTGAGAACTAAATGAGTCCATTTAAGAAGTGCTTTCCACAGAGCCTGCGGTACAATACGCTCTGTAAGTGAAGCTCTTCTGTGCGCATGCCTGCCTCACTGGGATGAAATGATGAGCAGGGGAGACAAGCCTTTTAACAGGGATTTTGTCTGAAACACTTGATATGTGGAATCTGTGAATCTCTTAATGGCTAAGCACAGCAGGAACTCTCTTCTACCCCCAAGGCTTTTGCACTGATGAGGAGTCAGACCTCATTGTTGGAAAGGGACCAATGCAAGGCCACTGCTGCTGAGGAGAAATGACCCAGTCCTTGAGTGCAGAGCTTGTCCTTTAACTGCTGTGACTTCTGGCCCAAGCTTAAAGGGCTCACAGTTCTTCGGTCCAGTGCCTACCTGGGCCTGTCTGATCAGGAGTCTGGAGGTTGAGTAATGCTGGCCAGTGTAGCAAATAACCCAAACTTGAACCTCCTACCACACTTAAGGCTCATCATTCACACTACAGCATCGGAAAGGTCAGGTGGGGGTGGGGGAATCTACTCCACATCATCACTCAAGGATACAGGGCTTCTCAATCCAGTGACCGTGCTACCATAAGCATGGAGGCTTACATGGGCCATGAGGTGAGACTGTCTGCTGCATCTCAATCCTGCCCCTCCCCAGGGTATGTAATGTGTGTTTGCCAGATTGAGAGGATCCCCTCCCCGCAGTTTGGGAGCTTGGCCCTTAACTTTGCCTGGGAAAGGAAATGAAATAAGTGTTCACTAAAAAAGGGTCTCCTGAGTGGTGTTTAGAGAAGCAATTAAGATTCTCTGAATAAGGAAAAGGGGAAGGGCATTTTCTGAAGAAGGAACATCATGTGCAAAGACTCATCAGCAAAGTACCCAGTGAAGACAGGAATTAGGAACCAATGTGGCAGGATTGTGGATCATGTGGTAGAAGCCAGGAAAGGTGGAGAAGAGCCTGAAGAGGTGATCAGATCTGGATACCTTTTGTTGTGATCTGAGTCCAGGCTCATGTACTGTGGTTGCCAGCAAATAGACTTTGGAGAGGTGATTGAATTATACAGGATCTGATTTCATGGCTGGATTCATCCATCCACGGCATTGGTGAGAATGACGGAGAGGGTTGCAGACTTGGCTGTGGAAACAGGTTACTGGAGAAATCCCCTGAAGGATTCCACTGTCCATGCTGTGGAAGGGACAGTGTGACACAGTCTCCCCTCAGCACAGCCAGCATGGTGAAGGCCTCTACAAGTGTTGATGATTGCTAGGCATAAGGCTTATTTATATAATAATGTGCATATTTTCATGCTCCTCCTTTGGGGAATTATCTCCCTGTTAAGGTTAATGACTCCATGATAATTGGAAACAGCACATCTGGGAGTCAAGAATGTGTTCTTAGCAAAATGGTAAACTGTGACCTTCAGGACAACCCTTAAGGCTGTGGGAAAGAACTCTGAAAATGAGTTCAAGAATGTATAATTTCTCAACTATGCAAAATATAAGGATGCAATATGAATTATATTAGGGGTTTCATGGACCTAAAAGAATAAAGGCAGCTGTACTAATGAGCCAGCTTGTCAGAAAGATACAAAGGCAGGCAAATTTCTGAGTTCAAGATCAGCCCCCAAACAGAGTGAATTTAGGTTTAGGCATGGTGGGAATGGTAATCTCAGGATGGGATCCCACCTAGCTATACTTATTGTTTGTGCTTACAAAGTTAGGCAGACCTCTGAGCTCATTTGCTATGTTAAAAAATGTATTTGCTCTCTCTTTCTAAGAAGCAAGGGGCTAAGATCATAAAATGCTGATTCATGGGATAATCAAAAGGGAACCTGGGGTAATGACAAATTGATATACAAATAAAAGACGAATTTAGTCTGCAGGAGCGGAGCTATTTTCATGGCTGTCTGGAAAGCCAGCTAGAGCAGAGAACAGAGCTGTTAGCTTGTCCCCACAACTGATTTTGAGTTGTTCTTTTGCTGCTCCCAAACACCCCTTCCTCAGGAACTTCTGTTCAAGCTGAGGCTGGTCCTTGGCGAAGGATGTGTCTTTGCCCTGCCCTGTTCCTGCTTCCTGGACATCCTGAGGTGGATAGCTTTGTGACCTTCACCACATTCTCCTTGCTGTGATCTTCTGTCTCACTCTGTCCCACAGAGAACAGAGACAACCAACCGTGGACTCAAACTCAAACCTGCAAAACCACAAGCCAAATTAACCCTTCTTCTTTTAAAATGCACACAGGAATTTGTCACAGTGATAGAAGTTTTGCTAAGAGTTTCTGTTTTCTGTCCTTGCCTCGGACCATCTCCCCAGTACACCAAGACTCTTCCTTTTTGTCCTTGTAAGCATTGATATTTAGGACATATTAGCTCAGACTCATCCAATCTGACCTTCATAACCACCCACCAAGGTGAGAAGGGTTATAGGTAATTTAGTCCCCATTATTATTATTTTTTTAAAGAATTATTTGAGTTCAATTCCCATCAACCACATGGTGGCACACAACCATCTCTAATGAGATCCAATGCCCTCTGGTAGGGTGTCTGAAGACAGCACAGTGTACTCATGTACATAAAATAAATAAATCTTAAAAAAAAGAATGTTGTGGCTTAATGTTCCCTTTGTATATTAATGTATTTTATTTTCTAGTCTTTGTTTATATCTCTATGTTTATATATAAGACTAACCTAATGTGGAGGCCAAAGGTCAACCTCAGGTGTAATTCTTCATTAGCTGTTCACCTTGGTTTTTGACACAGATTCTCACTGAGACCTAGGGCTTGTCAGTTAGGCTAAGCTGGCTCTAGGCAGCAAACCCAAAGAATCCATCTACCACAGTTCCCCAGCACTGGGATTAAGGGATCACATTACCACATCCAACTTTTTACATGGGTTGTAGGGACAGGGTCCTGGTCCTCATGTTTGCATGACAAGTATTTTACCCACTGAGTACATGGGTACCCTTTACCACCTTCCCAGTCCTTGCCTGTATCTTTCATTTGGTATAAAGTCCTGTCAGGCCGGGGTATCAGAAAATGTCTGGGAGGGCTGGAGAGATGGCTCAGCGGTTAAGAGCACTGACTGCTATTCCAGAGGTCCTGAGTTCAAATCCCAGCAACCACATGGTGGCTCACAACCATCTGTAATGAGATCTGATGCCCTCTTCTGGTGTGTCTGAAGACAACTACAGTGTACTTATATATAAAAATAAATAAATCTTTAAAAAAAAAGAAAAAAAAGAAAATGTCTAGGAAAGTATTCTGTCTCTCTCTGGAAGGCTTAGTGACAAATGGGAGTGTTTCTTTGTCTTGTAACCATATCAGCCTTTCATGTCATGCATCCAAGTCTGAGACTTCCACTGCATCTAGTCATGCCAAGGATGGTTGCTCCTTCTGGCAGGTCAGAGTTCACCTGAGCCTTCTGAGCCTCTGCAGACCAGGCGAGGTAGAAGAGTGCACTGTGTCCCAAGTCTAGGACTTGTGAATTAGTTTAGACTTTCACCACTTGGGCAGCTATTGGGCTCCTACTCCAATCCTAACACAGTGCAATAGTGGTTCCCACTCGCTGACAGTCCTGGTCTACAGTACCACAGGGCAGGAATCTGTGGGAAGAACGAGGTTCCATCAAGTCACTCTTGGGATGTGGCCTTCATTCTAAACAAGCAGCTCTGAAATCTCATCTCGGCCATTGCCACCTACCACGTCTGCTGTGGTCATCAAACCCGAACTACATGCAGTTGAAGGCAGCTATGTGGCAACTTGAATAGTTTACTTAAAGTTTTGTCTGCCACACACCTTCATCCATACAGCTTAAACTGTAACTTTCATTAAGTCCCAGGGAAGGAATGCAATTTGGCCAGGGCTCTTTGCCAATTATAAGAAAGATGTATACGAAAGTTCTGACCTCTAATACTACTATTGTTGCTCATTTCTGACGCTTATTGCCTACATTTCTACCAACATTGTAGTCATACTCTTGTGAGTCATCTCTAAGCCTCTGGCTGTCTGATACAAGTTCTTTTATTCTGAGCCCTCACCCACCATTATGGTGGTGCACACTTTCCTTCACATTCTCTTCAAGATTCTACTCCTCATCCCTCTTCAACACTTCCTCCACAGGTCCCTGCATTTGTTTGTGGAACAGTCCCACACTTCCCATGACAATGTCTGCCTTCGTCCCTTTTGCACTACTGAATATGATATCCAAGGCTAGGACATGGCTTGAAGGTGGAGATTTACATCCTGTAGTCCAAGATCAAGAGTCCCACACACAGGGAGGGACTTCTTGCTGCATCATTCAAAGCAGAGGTGGACGGACAAGAGAGAGCTAGAGGGAAAGCTTGCCATTCTACAGGGATGTCGCTCACCAGGACTGAGCTACTGCACCTGTCAGCACTAGCGCACTGGATTGCTTTCTAACACATGAACTTGAGGGACACGATCAAAACAGAGCCCAGTGACAGCCTTGAGCCCCAGCTGGGTCATGCTCCCGAGTGTCACCAAGCACGGCAGTCTACCTAAAGAGGTGATGGCAAAGGAGACAGTCGTGAGACTTTTCCAAATATGTGCTCCTCACACTTTCTTTTTTTTTTTAAAGATTTATTTATTTATTTATTTATTATATGTAAGTACACCGTAGCTGTCTTCAGACACCAGAAGAGGGCAACAGATCTCTTTATGGATGGCTATGAGCCACCATGTGGGTGCTGGGATTTGAACTCATGACCTTTGGAAGAGCAGTTGGTGCTCTTACCCGCTGAGCCATCTCTCCAGTCCCAAAAACGTAGCCTCACAGAAACAATGAAATACTTTTTATTTTCATTTCTGTGTTTATGGGAGAGCTTGAAACAGAAGATGATATATGCGGACACACTTTGTGGGCCACCACATGGGTGCTGGGATTTGAACTCAGGACCTTCAGAAGAGCAGTTGGTGTTCTTAACCACTGAGCCATCTCTCCAGCCCCAACATTTCCTTCTTTTTTTTTTTTTTTCCATTTTTGGTTTTTCGAGACAGGGTTTCTCTGTGTAGCCCTGGCTGTCCTGGAACTCACTTTGTAGACCAGGCTGGCCTCAAATTCAGAAATCCTCCTGCCTCTGCCTCCCAAGTGCTGGGATTAAAGGCGTGTGCCACCACTGCCCTCTTCACACTTTCTTTAAGCATCCATGCAGTCCTCACTGATTGTCACAGTCAAGTACTTCAAGGACATACTTGGTGGTGAGTCACCATATGCTGGGTAAGAGCTGTGAAAAGTCCTTATCTTAGTGGGTCTGGTCGTGGGGAAGTAGGAGCCCCCAAAGGGAGGTGCTCATCTGTCCTGGGACAGCTTCATCAGGAAAGCAATGCCTGGTCTACAAAAAGAAGGAGTTTGAAGGACAGGGGATGTGCCAGAAGGGTCCTCCAGTCGACAACAGCTTCCAGCCAATCAGGGCCCAAGCACAGAGTTTGAACAGGCCTGGGTCTGGATGAGCTCAGAGTAACCGACTGCAATAAAAGCCAGGCTGTGAAAGACCATGGCTGTGACTCCCCTGAGAAACCCTCCGAGGGGGTGGGGTGTGTCTGAGGGATGTTGTTCCATCTCTCCAAACCTGCTTCCTCCCAGAAAGGAGATAATAGCTTCTTCCTCTTGGGGGGGAGTATCACTGGAGCAGTGAAAAACTAGAAAATATTAACTATAAAAATGAGTATGAAACAGCTCACACACTGACAATCTATTCAGTTACTTTAAAGAAGCGTCTCCCCCTCAGTCTACCATCTCTGAGACTGACAGTATAGGTCTAGCTAGCAGAACCATTTGCTTTTGGGTGCTTTGCTAACTAGTGTGTTCCATCATGATAACAAAGTCTTTAAAACAGGCTGGAGGTATAGCTAAGTGGTGGGAGAGTTACTATGATTTGAATATAAAATGTCTCCCTTGGGCTTGTGTGTGGAAGCCTTGGTCTCTAGTTAGTGTTATTATTCTGAGAAGTGTTAGACACTTTAATCAGTGTACTGGGGGACACAGTTACTGGGGCGTGCTCTTGGGAGTCGCCCTACCTCCTTCCTATCTTTCTCTGCTTCCTGTCAGCCATACGGTGAGCAGCTCCCTTTGCTATGCTCCGCATCCACTATGTTTCTGCCTTGTTAGGTGCTGGGTAAACAACGGAGCTAGCAGACTGTGAACTGACTATTTTCTACTCATGAGGGGGAATAAACTCCTCCTCCCTTTCAATTGCTTCTCTCAGGTATTTGTCACAAAGGTCTGATGTCACACGTGGAATGTGGAGGGCCCTGGGTACTGATTTCGACACCGAAAAAAAGGTGAATATTCTGATGGTGTTTGAGCTAAGGTACCCAGGTCTTAATATTTGTCCTTTTTATAGCTCCCTGATGCAGTACAATATCCTAACATTAAGTTTGGTTCTGCATCACTTTATTTTATTTGTTTTTTTTTCTTTTGAGACAGAGGTTCTCTGTACCCACAGAAGAAAGACAAAAGAGGAAGCTAGGTGACAGACACACAACCAAGCATGGGAGAAGAACAGAGATCAACACAAGGTCAGCTGTGCTGGGTAGTCCTGGCTGTCCTGGAACTCACTGTGTAGATGAGGCTGGCCTTGAGCTCACAGACAACCACCTGCCTCTGCCTCCCAAGTGGTGGGATTAAGGGCAAACACCACCACAACCTGGCCATTTTTGCCTAACTTTAATCAAGTTGTGTTCTAGATCTTCAGTAGGAACATGGCAAAGAGTAGTCCCGCTGTAGTGGAGTGAGGTGAACTGAGGGTGCAGGGGTCGTCAGGCTGCCATGATCTCAGGGTTGGTGGGGGATGAAGAGATGTAGAAATAAGGGGGCTGGGGATGGAGAGGAGAGGGGTAGATATAAAACACACTTCCAAGGACAAATCAGTAGACATGATTATTTGTTACGTAAGTAGAGTGGAGGAGTGGAAGTGGGGTGGATCTCACAAATGCTCTGGGTATGGCTGGATGGTGGTGGAAATCTAGGACAGTGGCTTTATGTTCCAGAGAAGGCTCCAGGGAACCTTATAATAAATGACTTAGCTTAGAATTGGGAACTGCTGGCATGCATGCAAATGAGGTTCTATCTTGGACATGGAATGAGGAGCAAGAGCTACTCCTTTGAGCATGGCTAATGGATATCTAGCCACCATGGCATAGGATCACCAGATTCCCACAGGGTATGGTGGAGGCTGGAGTCAGGTTATGTATTTCTTGGGGTGGGGGAAGGGGAGTACTCTCCTTTGTTGAACACAGGGAGGAAGAAGCCAGGCTTTGCTGTGTGTACCTCTCCCAACCTTTTCTCTTTAGAAGACCAGATAAGTGGTAATGACTGTGTTTGACAGAAAAAGAGGGGCTCCTGGGGTTTTCAGATTCCCAGAGGTCGCATAAGAGAGACAGACAAAAGAGGCAATGAGGTGACAGACAGGCCACCAAAGACTGAGGAGCTATCAGGGCTAGCATAGGAGAAGGACAGAGATCCACACAAGGCCAGCTGTGCTGGGTTGAAAGAGTAGAACACATGGCAGGGTGCAGTTCCATCCTAGTTGACTTAGCAGAAAGAACTATTATTAAGTAACAAATTAGGGCCAAGAAGATAGGTCACATGATAAAGTACCTGCTGTACAAGCGTGAGAACCAGAGTTCAAGTCTTGGAACCCGTGTAAGAAACTGCTTAGTATGGTGACATATGACTATCACCCCAGAACTGGGAAGATGGAGACAGGAGGACCCTTGAGGTTTACTGGCCACGCCAGTTTATTGACTGAGGTCCAATGAGAGGCCCTATCTCAGAAAACAAGGAGGATAGTTCCTGAGTCTACCCAAAGTAGACTGCTGGGCTCCACATTTGTGTACACACCTCTGCATATGCACATGCACACATGTGTACCCACACACAGACAAATAAAAATCAGCTATCCTGTGCTATCTAGATTGTCACTGTCTGAGTTATTATGATTTGCAGGATAGTTACCTAAGGCTCACTGTTGTGACAGTTAGTGTTACTTGCCCAACTTGACAGAACCTAGAAATCATTTGGGAGATGGGCCTCTGGACCCGGCTGGGAAGATTGTCTTGATTAGGTTAATTGTTGTGGGAAGACTCTCCTTAGGTGTGTGTGGGACTATTCTCTGGCTAGGGATCTTGGATTGTATTAAACAGGCAAAGGAGGTGGAACAGCTACTCTCATGGGCCCCCGAAGCACTGTGACCAGCTGCCTCACGGTCCTTTCCACCTTGACTCTCCCACCATCTTGGACAGAGCCCAAAGAAATCCTTTCTCTCTCAGGGTGCTTTTGTCAGGATATTTCATCACAGCAATAGAAAAACCACAACAACTGCCCGTTGCAATACCTGCCTGGTGAGTTGCTGTGTACACTGTGTGAACTGTGTAACATTTCAGGTATGGAGTCTATATTGAATAACTGGGGTGTGCACCAGGCAGTCCTCTTCTGACCCTTCTCTCTACAGGTCATGCCACATTGACACTATACTGGCCTCTTCCTCACACTGAGTGAAAATATAGTCTAGGAAACTTGAAGCTGATGAGCATGAATGGATTGAGGTTAGACCATGCTGCCAGCTGTGGCCATGCCAGCAAGGCAAACAGAGGGTCACAAGTATGGTCACGACACAGATGCATCTGTGTAAACTTTCCAGAGCAGAGCAGTCATCACAGCTTCAGGCCATAGGCACAGGCAATAGGCTTGGTCATACCTCCTTGATTGACAGATGGCTTGACCACACACTCTCACTTCCTGAGTCTTAAATGTCAAGAAGGTGGGACATCCACCAGGTGGGCTACTTACAGCTAGCACCTCCTCTTCTCCACATGTCACTCAGACAAGTAGAAGCTACCCTGCTAATTAGGATGAATTTTAAACTGGCTTGTGTCTGATTTGTAGTGTGCTAAATGGTACCTGTACTCAGTACATATTTAATATTTCATTTCTGTGTAGCTTATAAGACTTGTTTCTTAGAAGAACATAGAATGTGTGTTCAATGTTGTACAGTACAATTGAATGCCAGTGATATCCACTGAGATCAGCCCTTTAGATTAGGTGGCCCTTGTGTTCTTTGGATTTTGCTGAAATGCATAGTAGCTTGTTAAGTAGATGCTGATGGGTATACGGTGGCTTGAAAAGGAATAACCCCTATAGACTCGTGTCCTTGAATGCTTGACCCATAGAGTGGCCACTATTAGGAAGTGTGTTCTTCTCTGTGGAGGTGGGCTTTGAGGTCTCATATGATCAAGTTAGGCCTAGTGTGGCACACAGTCTCCTTCTGCTGCCTGTGGATCAAGATATAGAACTCTGAGCGCCTTCTCCAGCACCATGTCTGCCTGCACACTGCCATGCTCCCCACCATGACAATAATGGACTAAACCTCTGAAACTGTAAGCCAGCCCCAATTAAATGTTTTTCTTTATAAGAGTTGCCATGGTCATGATGTCTCTTCACAGGAATACAACACTAACTAAGACAGAAGTTGGTATGGGGTGATGCTGTGATGGGTCTGACCATTCTTTTGTTGGGAGGAATGTAAATTTAGGGACTTTGAATTAGAAAAGCAGTTGAATGCTTTCAGTGGGGCTTAATGGGCCATCTTAGTGACAACATGGAAGACAGTGGTGCTGAGGGTCATTTGAATTATGGGGGCCTAGTTCAAGAGGTTTTAGAGAAGAAGAATATGTGCCCTAGAGACTATTGTGATATTTTGGTAAAAAATATGGTTGCTTTCTGGCCTTGTCTGAAAAGTCTGCCAGAGGCTACACTGAAGAATTTTGAGTTAATTGCATTGGCTGAGGAAACCTCAAAACAGACTAGTATTGATTCTGTCATGTGGTTATTGGTGGCCAGTCTTACACAGATCTATAATGGAAAAGAATGAACTGAGTGAAGAAAAGTAGAAAATGTACAGTTCAAGGAGAAAAGGGTACCAGAAAGCGGAATGAAGCTAAATCCTGTGCTCAAGGAGGTAAATAGACTAAAGAAAAGCCTGATGTTAAATGGGGTAAAGGGAATGGAGACCTCAGGGCAAGATCTCACCCTGCTAAGCTTCCGACTTTTGAAGAAGAATGAAAGAAAAGCTTGGGGCCCAGTGTGGTGGTTCACACTAATCCCTGCACTCAGGAAGCAGAGGCAGGCAGATCTTTGAGTTCAAGGCCAGCCTGATCTACAAAGAGAGTCACAGGGCAGTCATGCTTAACCAGTGAAGGAGACCATAAAAACAGAAAGCTCATGCAGGAGCAACTGAATGAGGGGGCCGTGTCTCAGCCCCATCAAGCAACAGAACGTGGCAGCTTCAACCATGTGGCTTTAGAGTCAAGCTAGAAGAAAGGGGTTATGGAATCACCCTCCATGACCAACGAAGGCAGCAGAGGTCAGGTGTGTGTCACGGTGTCCTCTAGTGGAGGCCTGTGTGTAAGACTGTGAAAATGAAGCCTGGGTTGCCTTGGAGACTCGGAGATGTTGGAGATGCCAGAGCCATGGGATTCCTGCCATGGAGAGCTGCTGACAGGGAGTAGAACAAGCCCTAGAGAAATGCGTTGCATTCAGCAGAGATGAAAGGAGTTGGAGATCCAAAGAGAGTTTTGGCATCAGACATGGAGATGCAGAGTTTGGAGTTTGCTCAGCTGGTTTTTGGTTTTGCAAGTCTCTCAAGAGACTTTGAAGTTTGGACTTTTAAACAAGTTGAGACGGTTATTGACTATGGGGACTTTTGAAGTTGGGTTGAATACATTTCTATGTTATGATATGGCTATACACCTATGGGATACGGGAGTGGAATGTGGTGGTTTGAATAGAAATGGCCTCCATAGACTCATGTCTTTGAATGTTTGACCCATACAGAGTGTCACTATTAGGAGGCATGGCCTTGTTGAAGTAGGTGCAGGCTTGTTGGAGGAGGTGTGTCACTGTTGAGGTGGGCTTTGAGGTCAGATGCTCAAGCTAGGCCTAGGGTGGCACTCTCCTTCTGCTGTGGGTCAAGATGTACAGCTCTCAGCTCCTTCTCCAGCACCATGTTGGCTTGCATGCCACCATATTTCTACAATAATTATAATTATTAGAAGGCTACAATAATTAAGTAGCCTTGGGTTGTTCCAAAGAAAAAAGGTAGCAGCTTCCAGAGTATGGAAAAGAAACAAACATAACAGCAGTTCCTGAATTAAACGACCAGGGGTGGTAGTGAACTGGTAGAGCTGTGGTCCCAGCCTCTCCCAGGATGAAGGGTGATCAGCAACCAGATGACAGTCCATGGGTCTCCTGCCTCCCCTATCAGGGCTCCATGATGGCGCTTCTATAACTAACTGGCCCAAATATCTCAACCTTCTATGGGGAAAGACTTGGCGAGGGTCATTCCACAGATTAATGGTGGCTCTGGAAGGAAAGTTGGAGCACTCAGGCCAGTCACAGCTTAATCTCCATCAACACAGCCTTCGAATCACTGCTGTAGACTACCCAGGAAGCCTGGCAGGGCAGCCTGACTGGCAGCAGCTGTGCTCGGGCCTGGTGCTGGGTGAGAGGAGGTGTGGTGTGCAGAAGTCAGATCCCAGGCAGACAGCAGTTTAGCGGATCGAGGAATGGCAGGGTCTTGGACACAGCTGCATGTAAGCAGACTGGGGTACAGAAGGAGGGATGAGGGTACAGGGGCAGAATCTATACAGAATATGGGTGTCTTCAGAAGACACAGGTCAGAAAGTGCCTGGCGATTCCAGACAGCCTCTGCTCCCTGCCAAGAGAGCCCCAACTTTGAACACAATTTGGGTTTCTATTGGTTACCTGTGGGAACGTGTAGACGACGAGTAAGTCCAACTCACAAGAGATGGAAAGAAGAGACAAAGAAAGAGGGTGCACTCAAGGCTGGACTCCCAGAACCACATCTTCTGGGAACCTTGCCTTGGGACTTCCCAGAACCTAGAATAAGCAGTAGACTGAGTTGTTCAAAGGGAGCTGCAACCTTGAAGTTTCGAATTCCTTTCTTACTCATGGGCTGTGTTTTCCTTTTTAGACCATGAACCCTGGGCACCAGTCCCTTGCTTCTCTGTGAATAGGCAGAGTTCCAGGAATTGTCGGGGCCATCAGAGACGACCAGTCATGGGTCTTATGGGGAAGGGCATGTCCCTTTTTAGCTCCAAAAGTCTGAGAAGTTCATCCTGACTCCAAGTCTGAGTCAACTAACACAGCAAGAATCTGGAGGCTTCCTGAAACTTTACTTCTAGTCACGCACACAGGCTCACTCTCCATTCAAGTAAGTGATAATGAGCGGCCCCTATGTGCACAGGAGTCTCTTCTACGAGACAGGAGAGCCTAGGTCACAGCCGAAATCCTCGATCTCAGAGTACTCCCAGGTCAGGGAAGGGGTGGTGGTCCTGGAGGTACTTTGTGTCTACCTGAAGGCAGGAGGACATAGAGCTTCTGTGTGATTTGGGTTTAAACCTGATCTGTCTAGATGATCCTAAGTAACTGTTTTGATTTCTCCAAGCCTTAGTCCCCAACTAGTTGAATATGCAGTTAACTATATAATTCATGTCCAGGTCATCTTCCCAAGAGAAATGACAACGAGGCTATAAAAACTAGGACATGAACATCAGTAGCAGTGTTTGTGCCAACCTAAAGGTACAGGCAATCCAACGTTGACCAGCTAGCGAGGCGAACTGTGTTTTCATTCAGCCCTAAGACAGTATTTAGTAATGAGTAAGGGGTCTCTCTCTATCAAATCTGATCCTTATTACTTTTGGAAGGAGTTCAAACCCTTTTCTTCTTTCTTGTTAACACAAATACACAGCCCTCTCTCCCAGCATACCATGTCTTTTTCTGGCAGTTTGAAATCGTTGAAAGTATAGATTGCTTTAATTTAGCAGCCTCTTTTCTACCTAGATGTGCTTTATTTTGAACTCTCTCACAGAGGATGTGTAATACCTCTTTAGAGATCTGCCTGTTTCTGTGTCATAACCATTAAATATGTAACCACTTTCATTGTGATAATTTAAAACAAGTAAAAACTATTGTTATTAATATCATCAATACCATTATTTATTGAGATAGGGTCTCTCTGTATAGCCTGGGCTGACTTGGATTTGCTCTGTAGATTAGGTTGGCCTTGTACTCACAAGGAACCTATCTGTACCAGCCTTTGTTTTCCAAGTATTGAGATCAAAGGTCTGGATTTATTTGATTATTATCTGTGTATCCTTGAAAACGTTTATATCAATTGTCATTTCTTTCTCCCTTCTTTAGAGATTATTATCTATGTGGATTTATTTACCTTTCCCCATTTTCTCTTAACTTAATAGCCTTCTCTATGTTCAACTTCAAACTCCCTTCCGTTTACTGTGCGAGCATAGTCCCAGGACATCATGCATCTCTTGAGAGTGTTTGACTTGGGTGCGTGTCATGTGTTAGGATGAGCTGCCCTCAGTTTTCCCATGGGAGCCATGTTTATAGAGACTGGTTGCTCAGGCCAGCGTGACACCCTATTTTAAGTTAGCTCTCATGAGCTGCCATCCGTTCTCCTGTGGGAACCCCACATTCCAAGGAGAATGGCTGGCCACACTGAGTAGTGTTAGCTCTCAAGAGCATAGCTTTTGCTATTTTGTTGGATAAAAGCAAAACAATTCTGCCTCAGTCCCAACTCTGGGTCCCCACATTGACCAGCAGAATATATCTTTCCTAGGACAACAGAAAATTTGAAATGGTAAATATACCCATATTTCCCTTTCTCTTTATATAAATTTAAAGTTGATGTGTATTTATTTTTAAAAGTTATTTATTTATTTATTTACTTACTTTTTTTTTTGGTTTTTCAAGACAGGGTTTCTCTGTGTAGCCCTGGCTGTCCTGGAACTCACTTTGTAGACCAGTCTGGCCTCGAACTCAGAAATCCTCCTGCCTCTGCCTCCCAAGTGCTGGGATTAAAGGCATGCGCCACCACTGCCTGGCTTACTTACTTATTTTATGTATATGAGTAAACTGTAGCTGTCTTCAGACACAGCAGAAGAAGGCATCGGATCCCATTACAGATGGTTGTGAGCCACCATGTAGTTGCTGGGAATTGAACTCAGGACCTCTGGAAGGACAGTCAGTGCTCTTAATCACTTAACCATCTCTCCAGCCTGTATTTATTTTTTAAATTACTAAGGACATTCTTAATCATTATTAAGCAAAAACCTATATAGTACTTTTAAGGGAAAAATGTGTCGTTGTCATTTTGAATCCCAGACTGTTGTTTGGAAGTGGTCGTATATATCAATAGAGGGTCCCACGCTGACTTTATTGTGTAGACCGGGCTGTTCCAGAATTTAGAGATCTGCCTGTTTCTGTGTCTTGTGTCTTAGTTCAGATGCTGTACTGTGCCTGTGCGACTTGGCTGACATCTCCCCTCAGCTCAGAGCTGCACTTTAGTAGCAGCAGCATGCAGCGCCTGGGAAGAACCCAGGCTGGCTGGTGTTTAAGTCTGCTATTTTAGCTCATGGGTTCCTGGCGTGCCATTCGGTTGGGGGGGGGAAGCTGTGTCTTAGCTCATGCTATGAACCCCTGGAATCATGCACACCAAACCAGCATGCATTTCAATCCCTGTCCTGAACCTAGCACAGTTTGGGGAAAACCCAACGTTGCTAAGGAACCATTTCTCCTAGCCTTCCTAGTCTTAAAGGGACAGCTTGAGGTTTTTAATTCGGGATCTCAAAATCAGTTTAGTTAAAAGTGAGTTCTTTAGGCTACTTGTTCAAAGAGGATGTGCAGGTGTACTCTGGCTCACAGCACTCAGCAGCATGCCCAGGCTATTATAGCTAGCCAAGGCTATACCAGCTTCTGGAAGCCGGTAGGAAGGAAGAAGATGGAGAGAGAACTGGTCCAGTTCTTTATATTCCAAATGTACTCAGTTCCAGTTCCCTGGTGTCCCCAGGGAAGGGTGTCTGGCTGAATCCCAAGCTTCATGGTTCTTGGTCCCTGTCCTTAGGGAGGTCTCCGCAGGTTAGGGGAGAGTCATGCATCGAGCCACTGTGCAATGCGAGAGTATATACAGACCAGCTTCTCTGGGAGAGGGAAGGTCTCATTAAGCCCCAGTAGCTGCCCTGCAGTGGGGGCTCTGGGTCTCCATGTTACAGAGGAGATGGCCAGACTTGCCTCGCCTGCAAATGGCTGGAGACAGGAATCCCAACTTCCCAGCTATGGCCTTGATTTTTCTAACCAGAGACTCAGGGTCAAACAAGGTCCAGCCTGGACCTCAACCTTACCATGCAGTGACTCACCTGGGGATAACAGGCAGCGAGGGGACATACCCTGTGTGTGTGGACACCTGCACAGCTGCAATTAAAGGAGCCCAGAGTGTCCTGGCTTCCTCTCTTCCACCCGCATCTCCCAAGCAGAGCACCAAGGGGCCGCAGGTCACCTTTGCTCATGGGAAGGCTGGCTTGATGGGGTGTGGCAAAGTCAGAAGTCCCTGTCTCCATTCAGCCACTCAGCTTCTCGGCCTTCTCTAGCTATGTTTTCTGCTGTATAAAGGGAACATCTATGCAGACAGCACACAGTGAGGAAGAAATCAGACAACGCACAAGGGACCTCACCGGAGGGAGGATTCAGTACTCAGAGAACTCAGGCACTCTGAGTGGAATCTTTCTTCAGTCACAAGTTTCTCATGACTTGGTCCAGCTTAGCGTATACTTCTCCTTCTGTGGAATGCTGTGGCCCATTGCTCCTCCCACAGACAGGAAACACAAACTGTGCTAACCCTTCTCCTGGGCCCCTGAAGCTACCTGTTCACAAAAACAGTAGGCATTTACTCTAAGTGACTTAAGACTCACACCCAGTGATGCAGAAGGAGGGGCTGCAGGGATGTCAGTACCACAACTCCTGGCCCCTCTCCCTTAGTACACAGTGTCCCTAGGGAAGGAGCACTCCAAGCTGGTCCTCTGACTGATAATGCTGTCCTGGAATGTGGTGAGAGTAAGGGAGGGTTGGGGAGTTGCTCTCTGACCGTGATAAAGCCATTCCTGTCAATGTAGGGTGAGGGAAAGAATTGGACAAGTGGCTTTCCCTTTTTGAGCCTCGATTCCTTTTTCCTGTGAAACAGGTGTGAGAGGGTCCTGGCTTTGCCCCTCCCTCCCCCCACAGTCCACCCTGCCTGGATGGCTCTTGGAAATGAGTTTCCAGGCCTAAGTTCCATCTGCACAGTTTCCATCTCTCTGGGAAATTGCTTCCCCTCTCAGTAGACTATCCCTTTAAGGTTGGGCTGGACCTGCTGGACACTGGCCCGAGGAAGCACTGAAGCAGGCCACCAGAGTCCTTGAGGTAGTTAGCGACTATCCAAGGACTAGGAGTCAGTGGGTGGGTGGCTTCCCAGTGGGATTCTCGGCTGCTGGGCGGGGTGACAAGGAGGGAAGGAACAACCTCCCCGAGCCCTGGGTTCAACCTTACTGTGGACGGAAGCAGGGACCTCAAGGAGCCAGTGAAGTGCCAAGGGTGCAACTGTGGAAAGCTGCCAGAGCCTCCCCAGATGCGCAGCCACCAGCTTGATGGCTGCATGCGAGGTGGGTGCGAACATCCTGTCTCCCTCCCTTGCGAACACTCCAACTTCTGCTAAGGGTGTGGCCCTTCCTCTAACCTGGACCGAGTAGAACTGACCCACGGCCCTACTCCAGCTGTCTAACGCCACTGCACTCAGCCTGGCCCCAGTTTCTCTGCAGTTCCTGAGTGTAGGTTCAGATGGTTACTTCTTTACAGAAGCTGTATGTCCGGGTGTGAGCTCCGTAGATATGTGGATCTACGCTATACTTGGATTTGGATGAAAAGACCTTCCCTAGTTTGAGCTGTGTCTCCTGAGTTGTAGAATGGCTATTCCTCTGCACCACCCACCTGCCTTGGTTATAGGAGTCAAAGATGTTGCAGGTGGATGGTCCGTCACTTTGTCTGCAGGCCCAGGATTTCCTCTGCTGCCTCGTTTGGTGCTTTCTCCAAGCTCATTACTCCAGCCTTGGGTCTGTCACCTTGCCTTGATTGGAGGCAGGATGAACTTTCCCAAATGCTAATTCCCAACAAAGAACTGCATTCCATAGCATCTCTATATGTAGCTGGTGACTCAGTGGTTCAGGGAACCTGGCTTAGTTAGAGGACAAGCCAAGGACTGGACAACCTTAAGAGGTGTGTGGTGTACTCCTAGAAGGCCCCGGGGGTCTTCAGAAGTTTCCCAAGCAAGGACCAAGCTGAGTTTTGCAGGAAGGTAATGGAAAGGCACAACACAGAGGGCTCAATGGGGCAGTGGTTTAGAGGTGAGCGTTGCGGACCAGGGCTAGTCTCTTCTGGTCTGTAGGATCTAGGGCCAGGCTTGCTTCCTGCAGCCTCCCTGTGCAATGTGTTTGCTAAGTCCTTCCTCTTCTCGTGATTCATGTGAGATCAAAGAGCGAAATACACGCGTGCTCCCCCCTGGCAAGCACTCATGCTGAGCCCAACTTAAAATAAATCTTCTTTAAAATGTGTGGGTGTGCCAGGCAATAGTGGCACATACCTTTAATCCCAGCACTTGGGAGGAAGAGGCAAGCAGATTTCTGTGAGTTCACGACCAGCCTGGTCTACAGAGTGAGTTCCTGGAAAGCCAGGACCACACAGAGAAACCCTGTCTCAAAAAACAAAACAAAACAAAACAAAAGTATGGATATCCTGTCTGCAAGCATATCTGTGCACGTTGTGCATGCAGTACTCATGGAGGCCAGAAGAGGGCATCAGATCCCACATGAGTCTCCACGTGGGTGCTAGGAACGAACAGTGCTAGGAACTGTTCTTTAAAGGGCATCCAATGCTCTTAACCGTTGACCGTTGAGCCATCTCTCCAGCCCTGAACTCAACTTTTTATTGTGTTTATATTACTCCACCTATCAGTCATGAGATAGTTCATGCACTGTTTGTTACGGTTAGGACTGTAGGCTCTTTCAGTGCTGTGACTGTTGCAAACCAGGCTGTGCACGTGTTCTGGAGACGTCCTGCTGTATGGCACCACATTCAAGTTCACATTCCCGGTGCCGTCACTCACATTTGTCCTGCTCCCTGTGCCCGTATATCTTTGGTTATATGGGGACAAGAGCTGGACCCTGTGAGGTGGTGACTAGGGGAGGAGGGGCAAGCCACAACCAGCAAGGCCTGTACTCTCCCACAAAGTGTCCCCATAGGAACCATTTACCCATAAGGCCAGGCCCCCGAGGCCTCTTTAGAGGCCCAGGATGAATGTGGCATATTTATTATTACATTATTAAGCTCCCACTGCATCCCAGGTGTGGTGCTAGGAACCCGAAACAGTTTCTCTGTGGCCATCAAAGTAGCGCTGTGTGCCTGGGCATTGTCTCCACAGGTAAGGAGACTGAAGTATGAGTCAGAAGACTTCTCCGAGGTCTTGGTACATTTTGCTAGACCATTTCTTCAGATGCTCCTCTGTCTTTCTGTGTGCAGACATGCGTCAGAGGCCGGGCAGCCTCCACTGTGCGTTACTGCGTGACGGTCGGTGGCACAGTGGTCCTGGTGGTTGGGATACTCTGCTTTGCATGGTGGAGTGAAGGTAATGCCGCCGTCCAGCCGGGCTCACTGGCCCCCACCGGGAAGCAGCCGGTGCCCGAGATGCCCCTGACTTGGCTCAAGTCTGTCAGCTTCCTCTGCTGTAGCTTGGGCAGTGTCCTTCTGTTCTTTGGCCTGCTTTGGTTCATCCAGGAAAAGATAAAGAAGTCAAGCCAGGGGGACCTCTACCGACTCTCCAGAGACCTGTATCACCTTGCTGTGGAGTCCTCTGAGAAGGAGAGCTACAGGTCAGTGGACAGGGTGGGGACTTTGGGTAATTCATCATAGCCACACTATCCAGTAGCTGTTCAGCAAATTCTCAGGAGATTCCTCCACTGGACAAGGTCTATATCCCTAGGATGTGGGAACTCCATGACAGAGACAAATGACAAACCAGAGTAGTGAGAGTCCAGACATAGTCCTATGAGGACAGGGAGAAATCTGGGAAGCCTTTCAGGAGGAGGCGGCAGCCAAGCTCACCAGAGAAGCACAGGCGCCAAGAACCCAGCATAGGTAGGGTCCCTGAGAAACAAGAGGGCACTGAGTGCCTTTTCCATATCCCTGGTGCCGTAGTCAGGACTTCTTCGTTTGTGGAAGAGGAAGCCAGGCACAGAGACCTTAAATCACTTGGAAAGGATATCCAGCTATATGTCAGAACTGGAAAATAAAGTCCAGCCACCTTGCTGGGAACCATTGCTCTCCAAAGCTGCTTGCTCAGGAGACACCAGGGACAATGAGGGGGTTGATGTGAGGGAGCAGCTCACAGTGGGTGCCCAGCACACAGTAGGTGTGTTGGAAGTGACAGCTTTTTCTGACCTACAAAGGTTGGGTGTAGGTGAGGTGAGGTGGGGGGTTGGGTGGGCGTGGGGTGGGGGGTGGGTGAAGGTAGAAAGAAACGGTTGCATCAAAGCCGATCTCAGCCTGTTTTCCCATTGCCATTATCCCCCAGTCTTTGTACATTTTTTTTCTTTCTCACTCCCTTCCCTTTTTTAGGCAGAGCCTTACTTTGTAAGCCAATCTGGCCTGAAATGTGTGATCCTCCTGTCCCACATCCCTAGGGCTGGGATGACAGGCATACGTCACTGTGCCCAGCTTTTCAGCACAGCTTCTTGGAATCTGCTCCCCATAGCTGTGCTGTGGCCTGTGTATGTTGTATGTGTATATTTGTGTTTCATGTCTGGGTTCCAATCTTGCCCTGAAAGGAGGCTGGTCGTGCATATTCTCACTGAGTTTGTTTATTCTACAAAACATCCCTTGGACTTGGAGCCTGCGAGCATTCTCTGCCCTCCGCCTGCTTGTACCTTGATGCCACTGGGAACCACCATCGCCGTCTGTAGGAGGCTTTTTCTGTGACATGCAGCTCACAGGGTCGAGCCTGTGGTCTACAAGACTGTGGCCTCTGCACTTCATCTCCATAAGTGCTGGTGGCAGCTCAGTAGGCGCTAACCTCTGCTCCTTGGAACTGGTTGGGGACTTACCGGGATGTCTTTCTTTCCGTTGTTGGTGGACGGTGTCTTCTGGAGTATATTGCTATCATCCCATGGCTCCTTGAGGCCAGATACAACATTCAACACATAGTACATAGGCCAAGAGCCAGACTTCAAGTGGGGCATGGTAGGGCACACCTGCAATCCAGCACTTGGAAGGCTGAGATAGAACAATCGAGTTCCAGACCAGCCTGAGCTACAGAGCTGAACCTTGCTTTTAAGAGACCGTCAGAGGGAAGGGTACCGTATCCAGCCAAACTTTGCTCTTCTCAGATGAGAAACTTGTCTCACAGAGAATGACCTACCCGCACATAATACAAGCTGGACGCCGGCAGCCGGGCCAGCCTGTCCTCCTGCTCTGCCCCGCCTGGCCTGAGTGCAGAGGTGTTGCTGTTGTCTGTACACACAGCAGTGTTGCCTCAACAGGGCCCGGGCTGCAGCTGTAGGTTAGGTGGGCTACTCCATCCTCAGCCGGTTAGGCGGGATAACTAACTCCCCTTGCCAGGAGGCAGCAAGGGGCCCTTCCAGCTCTGAGACCCGAGTTTCAGATTCAGAAACTGGTGTGACTGGGTACGGAGGAAGCCAGCTGCTTGTCTGAACTTTCCCGTCCCTGGGGGGCGGGGCACCTCATAGCCTAGGGTTACCTGGTTGTGACTAGAAACAGGCTTTTCATCTGTTGGCCTTGTTGGCTTGGGCATTCCTCTTCCCACGACAGGCCCTAATTCCCCCATTTATTCTTTCCTGCCTCTATGTAACATTAAGTACCTACTATGTGTTGGGTCCCACCTTAGGAGCTAACCTGGCAACCGACCATCAGCCCTGGAGGAGGTGGCAGGGACAGAGGTCCCTGTGTTCTTCAGTGAGCACAGCAGACAGAGCTGGGCCTGCTCTGAAGGCCAACTTTCTGTTGCTGCTGCCCTTTCTGTCAGAAGTGGAGTGTCTACAAATGTCCCTAGATTTCCTGAGGCACCCCTGATGTGTCATCTGTCACTTGCGGCAGGAGGAAGGGGGGACCCTCTGTACCAGCTGCTCACTTCTGGGACAAAATACATGAAAAAAAAATCTCGAGGAAGGGTTTCTGTGGGCCCATGGTTTGGGGGTACATCCCGCCATAGTGGGGCGGGCGTGGTGGCAGCAGTGTGCGGCAGCTGGTCATGTTGTGTCCACAGTCGGGAAGCAGAGAGATGAACGGGGCTCGGCTCTCTAGGTTCTTCCCGTTCAGCACAGGACCTCAGCCCAGGGGATGCTGCATCAGACATGTGGGATGATGAACCCACACATGTCCCCAGAGCTTTGTCTCCTAGGTGATTCCAGATCTTGCCAAATTGATGCTTAAGATCAACCATCATTCCTCTCTCTCCTCTAGCATGCTGCCAGGCTCCTGCGGGATGACCGTGGTGGGTGTGCATGCCACACAATCTGCACTCTTAGCTTCCCCTGCGCTTCTTCATCACAGTCTTGGTCCTTAACAGGCTGGAGCCCTGGCTGCTCACTGGGAGGATGTAGGGATTAGGCCCGCTTTACAAGTGGGTAAAGTGTAGGGTAAGCATGAGCTCTTCCGTTAGAGCGCATCACACTTAGGTGATACGCTTCTCACTCATTGCTCTGTGAGGTGGGTACGGCTTACTCCTCCTCTACTACTGGGTTTGCTCTCAACAGAAAGCCACTGGGGTCAGCATGGAGCCCACTCTTACCCTTACAAGGCTGTCCTGGTCTCTGCACATGACCATACCCCACAACCACAGAGCTCTGTGTTGAGAGTGTACTAGGAGCCTCCCATACACAGGACAGGACCTTACAAAGGCCCAAGTTCCCTGAGGCATTCTTGTATTCTGGCCTATGACCTTGGACAGTTAGGTTTGATGAGCTTCTGAGGTGACAGGCGCAGGCTTGAGGACTGCTGCACACCTGTCCTCTAAGCAACCTTCCTGCTGTGGGCTGAGCTCCGGTGGCTCCTGAGCCCTAGCCTCACCACACCACATGCATCTGAGATGCATCTCTGCATCTGAGCCCTGTGGGTCTCTCCTCAGGGTTACTGCCTTCCCCCATCCTAGGCCCCCAAGCTGGCTGCCACCCTCACGGCAGGCCACCAGGAGGCAGGCTCACCCTCCCGGTCTCAGAGCAGCTCTGCAGGTCCTGGATTTGAACAAAGCATGGAAGATACTGGTTTGCTACATGCAGACCCAGAAGCAGAGCCGATATTCTGGGGAGGGCGCGGCTTGTCTGGAAGGCGGCCGTGAAGGGAGAGGAAGGCCCTGGGAGCCCTGGGGCCACATTCCCCTCTGGGCTGTTAACACCTTTTCTGCATTTCCTCTTCTGAATCTGTGATAGACGTAGCAAGTATTATCCCCACTTCACAGATGAGGAAAAAGAGGCCCAGGGAATGTGAAAACCAGACCAGATACACAGCAGTCGAATCCAGTGTGCTGCTTCCAGAAACAACTTCTCAGCACCCTGGCCCACTTTTCTTTTCATCTGATTTGCTAAGACAGGGTCTTACTAGGTAGCCCTAGCTGGCCTTGAACTCACTATGCAGCCCAAACTGTCTTCAAATACAAATCCTGCTGCCTCTGGCTCTAGCATACTGAGATGGCATGCATGTGTCATCAGGCTTGGCAGGAGCATTGCCCTCCCTCGCAAAGCCTGCTGGGAACTCAGAAGGAGGTGAGCACTGGTTGATACTCAGCTGCAGGTCTCCTGGTAGGTCCTCAGCCCTCTCCTTCCATCCATGCTTAATTCAAATCCAAGGCCTGCAGAGCTTCTCTGAGACCAGGAGGGTGAACCTGCCTCCTGGTGGCCTGCCATGAGGGTGGCAGCCAGCGCAGGAACCTGGGATGGGGACAGGCGGTAACCCTGTGGAGAGGGTCCACAGGGACTCAGATGCAGGACAAAGCCTGATGCGGGGGAGGATGCTCTGAGGACCCAGTCTTTGCCTCACACCACTATGAGGTGGTACGGTTGTTTAGTTGTGAAGGGCGGGCTGGAGAGTCGGGTGGGCAGCAGTGTAGAGTGAAAAGATTGACTTGGTAAGTAGCGAGCTCTCTCCCCCTGGAGGCATGCAAGGATAAGCGATTACCTGATACAAACTTCCCAAGTTAAGTCTCAAGCATCCAGATGGACAGGTAAATGGAAGCCTCACACTCTGGCCTGGACATCACTACTGTAACTTTACAGATGATATTTCAGTCATCTGGGAGCCTTTAAGTCCATGGGCCAGCACTCGGTCTCACAACTCCCCCTTCCCAGAAGCATCTGCTCTCAGTGTTCAGACACTGAAGACAAACACACTGTCAGCACAATGTCATCAAAGAGCAGTGTGGGGGCAGTTCAGACGATGTCCCAGAGGAGTTTCAAAGTGGGGAGTGGTGGCAGCAAGAAGTGCAGGAAGAGAACAGAGGTGGAGGAGTATGAGGAGGAGGGAGAGCTGATGTTGGCAGCTGCCCCGGCAGGCTTCATGAGACTCCCCTGTCTCCCTGGCACGCAGGAGAGTTTTGAGCTGGTCCTGCTAACAGCCTCTTTCCTTTTCTCACAGGCCTCCCAAGGACACTACCATTCCCACTTACGAGGAGACCATGTACTGCCCACTGGCTGAGGGTCCCCTGCAGTTCCCCATGCAACCTGAAGAAGACCTCCAGTGCCACACCCCAGGGGATGCCCGACTGGGGTCAACATCCCTCTCAGCCCCACCCAGCTACGAGAGCATCATCCTCGCTCAGGGGCCTGTTTCGGGATCGAGTGCTGCAAGCTCCAGCCCTGGGTGAGCTCAGGCTGCGGGAGAGTCACAGGTCTCCAGGCTGTGAAACCGGCCCCCAACCAGCGAGCTTTGCTCAGGGCCTCCACCAGTACTGGGTTCACAGAAGGCATTCAGCAAGAGCCGGGTGCTGTTCGTGCATCTGTTGCTGTGTGAGCATTAGTTGGCTTTAAATAAACCCCACTGTATCACGCCTCATGTTTTATGCATGGCTGGTCCCTGTGGTTCTCCCCATGAGATATTGGAGAGGCCGTCACCCAGGTCCCAACTGGAACAGGACCTCTAAGCTAATGTGCTGAGATCAGCAGCTGACACCTGGGAGAACATGTGTGGCAAACACAAGGCCAGAACACAAGGAAGATGTGGTCCAAGATTACACACCTGAGTTGTGGCCAAGAGAACACAGACCCTAATCTCAGTCCCTTGAGCCGAGGCCCCATCCTGCACCACTTCAGTCCCCCCATTCATAAGATGGAATAGGCACTTAAAAAATGTTCTATTTAATGTATGTGAGTACACTGTTCAACCTTCAGACACGCCAGAAGAGAGCATCAGATCCCATGACAGATGGTTGTGAGCCATCATGTGGTCACTGGGAATTGAACTCAGGACCTCTGGAAGAGCAGTCAGTGCTCTTAACCACTGAGCCATCTCTCAGTCCTCCCCCTCAATAGGGAATAGCAGCACCATCCTCTCCCTCAGAGAGCCGAGTGGACCCGTGGGGTGACAGCGGTGACCCGTGTGCTGAGAAGCTGAATGCAGGGGCACAGCCCTGGGCAAGAGGCCCTCAAGCCTGCTGCCAGTCTCAGAGTTGGCGGAGGGAAGTCTCCTCCAGCAGGTGCCGGCCTGCTCAGCATCTTGTGACAGGGACCAGACTAGCTCTCCAGATGTGGCACTAATAGCAACTTTGTCTCCAGCTGCATTCTGCCCACAATGTCTCTATCCTCTCCACCATGCCTCCAACTGGCCCAGTTCTGAACATTCCTAGCTGCTAATTCCTAGCATACCGCTGCCCTCCTCACCCCACGCCCCATCAATGAGAACATCAGACCACAAACTGGCAAATAAGATTCTCTTAGATCAGGCTGTGTGGCTCATGCCGAAATGTAAGGGACATAGCACCAGAGTGAGGAAGGGACAGGTAGTCCAGGGTCACCCCCCTGAATCCACCCCTCCACCCACCCCCACCCCCGCTGCCGCAGCCAGGGATAGTCAGGGAAGGCTTTCTCTAGGGCAAAGGCCTGGAAGGAAGCAGGTGGCTTGGGTCAGGTCAGACCATATTCTCACTAGCGATATTCTCCGTCAGCGGGACTAAGTGACCTCCCTAACGCTCCTTAGCAGCAAGGGTGAGAAGGCTGGCTAAGGTGGCAGCCCCAAGGGCCAGCCTGGTGCTAGGCCAGGTCTCTGCCCATCACCTCCTTACCCTGTGAAGCCCCTTATTATTACAGGTGGGGTGTCCCCACATGAAGAAACAGCTCGTGCAAGCTGAGAGCTTAGAGCGCAGTCAGGATGCAGGGTCCCCGTCCATGCCGGACCACCGTGGGGGGCTGTATTGTCACTCTGCCTGTTTCCTGCTGTCCTCTCAGGCCACTGAGAGTCTCTTAATGCCAAGTCCACCTAGGACCTGGCCCCCAGCTCACCCCTTACACACTCTGGGCTGGGAACGACTTCTCTGCTTAGTAACCCCAACTTTCCGGCTCTGAACAGCTATTCCCTGCCCCTTGCTCTTTGCTTGAAGTCACACCCCTGGGCCCTGGTACTTCCTATCCTTCAAAAGTTATGGTCCCGCCTCCTCTTCTCTCCAGTCAGGCCCTCCCCCCTCCCCCTCCCCCCCCCCCCCCCGCTCTCCTCCCCACGGGGCTCCTAGAGGTTACCCTAGGCAGCAAAGGAGTCTGGAAAGGCCTTGTCTCCCAACCCTGGTGGTGACTTCAGCCGAGCCTATATCAGACCCTCTGCAATTCCTAAGAGTTTTCCCCTGTGAGGTGTTTACCACAGGGCACAGAGTCAGTGAGTGACTGGCATGAACAGGTTCTGCCTTGGCAGCAGCCGAAGGGCAGGTGGGGAGGGCTAGCTGGCCACAAAGAACTTTTCTGCCTCTCTCCACATCTGTTCATTTGTCTCAGGAAGGGACAGTGACTTATTCAAGGTCACCAGCCTGACTATGGCAGCCTCACCGAGGCAGGGTGCTGTCTCCTGAGCTGTCGCGGTGTGGCTGAGAAACCTGTAGAGGAACCAGACACCGGAGGCAGCCTTTCCCTCTGCAGCCCTGCGTGGACCAGGCTGTTCCTGTCACTGCCTTCCTGAGCTCGATTGCAGACCATCCACCCTCACTCGGACTCATCTTGATTCATCACCTAGCACCCAGGCATCAAGGACCTTAGTGACTCAGGCCTCTCCATACCTCGTCCAGGATCCCTACCTGTGTGTGTCACTTGGTGACCCTTGCCCCTGGCACTGTCCACCTTTAATCAGGTTTTCTAGAAACAAAGTGAGATTTGCCCTCCCCTCTAACTCTACAGAGGCTCCTGTTGGCTTTGGGAAAATGTCACTCCTAAGATTTCCTGTCTACGTGTCCATCACTGGCTTCCCTCAGCTCTAGCCCTTACAAATCAGTTTCCCCCCTCTCAAATACCATCTGGGGTCTTCCCTGTTCCAGACCCAGGGGACACAGAAGTGAATGAAACATGCTCACTCTCCACTTCCAGCCGCTGTAATTTAGGTTCTAATTGGAGGGACAGACAAGAGACAAAGGAGATAATTTGTACAGTATGATAGATGGTGATTAGTGCCGTGGGATACAACACGTTAGGAAAGCTGAGGAAACTCCTCAGAGAAGGGCTTCTGCAGTCTAGGGAGTGACCAGGGAAGATCCCACTAAGGTTGAAGACCACAGACTTGAAGGGAACAGCCATGCAGATATCTGGAGGAAGGTCATTCCAGGCAGGAAGAACAGCAGATGCAAAGGCCCTGGGGTGTCTGTGCATTCCAGGAACAGCATGGAGCCAGAGTGACCTCGGGGTGAGTGATAGCCTGGAGGGATGATGAGTACGAGGTACAAGAAAATGATGTATGGACGTAGGGGCCACCTCAAGGCTTTTATTCTGAGAAGTCAGGTTGCCATTCCTGGGTTTTTGAGCGGAGCAATGACAAGAGGTAATGTCTGTTTGGGTGAGAAATAGACTTCAGGGGTCAGGGGTAGAAGCAGATACCCGTGACAGGGAGAGGACAGTAGAGGGCAGGAGTTATTGGAGTCATGTTTATGGACGGTAGAGATAACAGGATCTGGGGAGAGAGGAGTCAGGGGTGGGGGCGCAGGAAGGCTCTGGAAGATGGCCGACACAGGCGGTGTGTACTGTGGGCTGGCTGTACCGTGCAGATCCGTCTGCATCACTGCTGCTGGAGAAGATGAGCTGTGTTGGCCAGCGAGCCTCAGCCCTCAGAGTGCCCCGTAGGGCAGGAACCTAGCAGAGGCAGCTTTCCAGAACCGGGCTGGAACCCTAGCTCTGTCACCGACAGACTCCAGCCCCTCAGCTCCAGCCTTGCCTTTCCAGGCTTCGGTTTCTGCTCAGGCCCGGTCTGCTCTTTCCAGACTTGTTACTCCCGGGACCGCAATTCCTTCAGGCACGTTCAGCTCTGAGTTGCAATACAACACTGTCATTCACCAAGTTCACACTGCGAACGGGACAATTGAGTTTTTTTAAAAAGAAGCGTGAAAAAGTCTCGTGTTTTAAATAAATTTACAATTTGGTGTTAGGCTGCATTCCAAGTTATTGGCCACAGATTGGGCACGCCTTCAAGAAGACAGCACCTAACACGCCCTCTGCTGGAAGACAAACGACCACTGACTCCCCTGAGCATGGATGCAAGGAAGAAGGTCAGGACCACAGCAGATTCAGCTGGAACTGCCTCTAGCAGAATCCCAACCCCATTGAATTCTTTTTGACCTTTTCATTAACATTGTTACAAAATCTTTGAGAATTTCCCATGATGCACCCTGATCTCACAAACAACCCCACTCACATCCTCCACACGTCACCTCCTCTTTTCCAAGGCCATGTTCTTCTTCCTTCTTCCCTTTTCCTTTCCCCATAGAGTCCAGTCCTCAGCTCAGCTACTGGGAGTGAGGGAGTGGGTCTACCCCGAGTGTGGTTGATCCACCAGGGATCACATCACAGACTCACCCTCCTCCTAGTCGCTACCAGTTCCCTGGCCAGAAGCCAGACTCAGGCCCACCCTGCTCCATGCAGGGAGTCTGCCTGGCCAGAGCCCTTGCAGATCCTAAGAGTGCTGTCACAGTTGCTACCGGCTCATACGTGCAACTGCCCAGCCTTGTCCAGAAAACCTTGTACCCCTTGCCCCCCACCCCACCCCACCCCACCCCACCCCACCCTACCCCACCCCATCCACCCCACCCTACCCCACCCCATCATTTACCACCTTCAGATTCCACAATCCCCTTGCCCATCCCTGTGCGAAGATCCCTGAGCCCTGGGGGAGGGATGGGAAAGACACAATCCATCCAGGGCCCAGCACACTCACCAGTCCAGGGTCCACTGCAAAGAGAAATCCCTCCAATGAGGCCGAGACAGACATCCATCTATGGTACAGCGACATGCCAGTAGGAATTGCCATCTATGGGTACAGCGACATGCCAGTAGGAATTGCCTTGGCGCCTTGTCTATCCAGGAGAACAACAGCATTAGACATTTAATTCTTTTAAAAGAATTTTAAAATTTTAAAATTCCAATTTTAAAATTGGGAGCTTCATACCAGGTATTTTGAATATATTGACCCTCCCTTCCCCAGCTTCTCCCATAAAACCATCTCCGCCCTTCTATCCCTTCCCACCTAACCCTGAGATTGTTTCCCCTCTCTCACTTCAGGGGTCTAGTTTGTGTTGCCCCGGCTCGACCTGCCCTGGTGGCCATTTAACTTCTAACATCACTCCAGCGGACATCACTCATTTAAGCCAGTACAGACTCATCTCAGACATTCTTATTTATTCATGGTGGCTACCGTCACTTTGGGAGAAGGTACTTTGAGAAAAGGGGCAAAGAGAGACTTGGTTATGGCAAAGAAAGAAAAAAATTAGCAGAGAGGAGAACGTCCAGCCCTCTCCATAATGGCCAAAGGCTAGATGTGTTTGCTTGGACTCTGACGCATTTGGGAAGATCTTGACTGATCTGTCACTCCCCAAGCTCAGTTTCCTTATCTGGAAAGTGGGCCTGGGTCTGGGTGCACAGAGGCAGCACCCAGAGGATGTGACAGTGCCATGCCAGACACACAAGGCCACCAGGGGGCAGAAGGAGCTTCCGTGGATGTGGCAGAGATCCATCCCCTTTGCAAGCTCACACTGGCTCTCAGGAGCATATCTGGGTGGCCCCGGGCCTGATTCTTGTTTTAGGATGGGTGCCAGCTAGGTTGTTCTGCACTCACGGCGTCTCTTCTCTTGTTTCCAAGCCTCTTTAAGATGATTCTAAATGCTCCCTTAGGTCTCTTGCCAGCCACAATTTCAAATGAATTTCCCTCCACTACGCCACTGTACCAGAAGGGGAGGTGGCCGAAGGACCACTTTGCAATCCACAGGCAACAAAATTTAAGTCCATCGCCTAAGTTCACCCCGGGGGTGAGACTGGAAGTGACCAGAGACTTGGCACCTGGGCAGTTTTCCCCTGCACTTCACAGTTTGTAGAGTTCCCCAGGAAGGGGACCCCAGGAGTATGTGTGCTGGCAGAGATGCATGAGTGGCAGATGGGACGTGCATGGCCTATTCAGGAAAGCTCCAGTGCAGGGATTACTTGCGAGATCTCCTGCTACCATGCTCTGAGTACCTGTAGAAGTTCTGGGTGGCTGCAGTGGCAGCAGTGGAAGCAAATCTGACTCTCCCCATCAGTCACCTCAGAACTAGAATCCTTCTCTTTACACTCATTCTTAGGATAAAGATGGCTTTCCAGGCTGGGGACCAGGAACAGGTGAAGTCGATGTCGTCAGTCAGTCAGTCAGTCAGTCTGCAAGTGCACCAGTTCACTTCAGCCCCCATGACACACAGGGCTGGGCTACATGTGAAGAGAAGGCCTAGAGGCAGCTCTGGTTCTGCTACTGTCTCCCCGTCCCCACCCCTTGTAGAGGAGGATCGTAGGACACAGCCAGCTGGTGAGCACGCACGTCACAGCTGCAGACACAGACCCAAGACCATCATGGGCTTGGCTGCTCGAGCTTGTCCCTCTTCTCATCTATGCTGTGGTTGACTAGGGTCATGCTAGTAGGACACGCAGCCTCTGGGCTCTGGTCCCTGCTGCCCTGTTATTATCTGTGACTTCCAGCAGGTTACCTGCCTAAGTGTGTGTCCTCATTTGTGAAGTGGGAGCGTGGCCCCTGTCTCCTTAGTTGAGCCGAACGGAGACATATCTAGGAGGGTGACCGTTAAGTAGGTACAGACTTTTCTGTCGAGCCTAGATGATCAGGTGTCCTTGGGAAGGTGTCTAAGCTGTCAGGCTGTGGGTCCTGGAAGCCACCATGGCCCCACCCAGAGCTGGGAGGTGCAAAGCCTGTCTGGGCTCAGTTCCACAGTAGGCAAATGAGGTGATGTCAAAGTCATGGCTGGCCCGGCCCCTGTGACCTCCCCCAGCCCTCCCCTGCCTCTGTCCCATGTTCAGATTCACAAGCTCCAAACAGCTGGGTCCAGAGGGGAGGAGAGTGGCAGGAAGAAAGGTAGATGGCTGGGACCTTGGGCCCACTGAAGCGTGCCGCCTGCCCCGCTGGGCCCTGGGCTGAGAGCTGGACCTGTGGGGATCGTTCGTTGCTCTGTGCATTACCTTGGTTCTCAGCCACCTAGTATATCATCCCTCCTTGGGAGCCTGCTCGACGTTTGAGTAGGATTGTGGGCAGCCCTCTGCCGGTGTGCTGATCAGCTGCCAGGGCTGGTTAGCCACCATGGCTGATGAGAAGACCTTCCGAATCGGCTTCATCGTGCTGGGCCTTTTCCTGCTATCCCTGGGCACATTCCTTATGAGCCACGATCGACCCCAGGTCTATGGCACCTTCTATGCCATGGGCAGCATCATGGTGATTGGGGGTGTCCTCTGGAGCATGTGCCAGTGCTATCCTAAGGTAGGGGAGCTTCGGGGGGTGGGGGAGCAGAAGGACAGGTGGCTCTCATTGTCTCTGGTACCAGCCCCTGACTTCCAACTGCTGGGTTCTTTCCATTTGGATTCCCATGTTCTCTCTGCTCTGGGGAATATCCTTTTGCTTATCTATCCATCTCTCATTGTGGCTGATCAGAAGCCCCTGTGTCTGGGACCCAGAACCAGTCATCACGGGGACACACTGGGATCTATACACTGTCCCTGATTGTTCAGAAGTTGGCGTACACTTGCTATCTGTCAAACCGGAATCCATAGCTCACCCGACCATGTCTGTGTTTTCTGCAGTTCCCTTTCATCCTACAGACCTTGAAGCAAAATCTCAGATCTTGGGTTGGAGCTTGCTTTAAAAAGCAGTGGTGAGCCCTGGGTGCTGAGGGCTCTGCTGTGCCGGGTCTTTCTGAGACACAGTACTTTCATCTGTAAAATCACACACACACACACACACACACACACACACACACACACACACACACACACACTCGTTGTAGCTCTGCATAGTCCTGTGGTAACCTGGGTCTGATATGTGGAAGATGGGGAAGTGCATATTTGCCACTGTGGTGTTGTGCTTAGTTAAACAACGGTGGCTGCTGTTATTATTCTTGGTCCTTGCACTGCCCAGAGGAATGAACATTTCAGGTGTAGAACTTCAGTGCTCAAAGAGGTGGAGTGAGTATCACAATGTCACACAGCTAGTTAGAGACAGGCGCAGGGATAGAGAGGGCAATAGGGGTTTAACCTGTTCTGCCTCTCAGTGCCTGGGAGCTTGAGCCTCAGTTTCCTCGACTGTACAATGGGGGTCAGGAGGATGGTGTGGGAAAGGGGGACGGACATCCGAGGTCCCCGTGAACCTTGATACTAGCAGCCCTATCTTCCCAGCCTCCTCCGCCCCTCCCTACTTTGGGGGTGTGAATACCTAGAAGGAGTTCTAAGAATTGGGGCCAGATCCCAGTCTCTCCTGGTCCTGTTGCCTCTGTAGCCAGCCCTGGGCTGTCATGTCACTTATATCTGGAGCCTGGGCAGTCAGAACTGGTTTGGAGTCATTTATAAAGCAGTTTACAGTCAACTCTCCTCTATGTCCTCAATGTCCTGAGCAGAGGTCACTGGGAGAAGAAGGCCTTGAGGCCAGAGCCACCACGTCCCCACCCAGGGAGGGTGGGCATGTTGAAAGAACAGCGTCCTTCCTAGGGGCAGCTGTTGGGGGCGGAGTAACAGCAGGGTGGCTGGGGGGGGGCGGTAGGACTGAGTATTAATGAGTAGCTGTTGAAGGCTCATGCGCTGTGTGGGGAGATGGTATGGTGGTGGAAACCCACACCTCCTAGTGTCCCTCAGACCGCAATTCAAGTCCCTGCACTCAGTGCCAAGTCTGTGACCTTGGCAGAGTCGCCCCCCAAGCCGGGCATGGCCAAGCAAAAGAAAGCAAAGGGTGCTGTCGGGGTGGGAGGGGTGCTGGCTCCTCGCCTGTGGGAAGCAGGCGCAGAGGTCTCGTTCCTCAGATGATGTGGCTGACTCTGGAAGGTCATGGTGGTGGTGGTGGGGATGCAGACTGTCAGAGCTGTCAACGTGGAGCAGGAGGGAGAAAGGGCTCCCACGCCTCACCGAGGTCGCTCCACTAGGGGTTGAACACAAACCTGGTTAGATCTGGTACTCACCTGGGCCCCAGCCATGGGTCAAGAGGGAGAATTGAGCCACGGTGAATCTAGTGTGGGGAGCTCTTGGAGATGCCGAGCCTGAACATTGATTGAACTGGGAAGAGGGGAGGAAAACGGCGTGGAGTGGCAGGGAGAGCGGAGCCTTGGTCCTGCGTCCTCTAGTCCTTACTTTGTCTGCTCTGCTGGAGCTCAAAACCAGGTAGTTGGAGCTCCTGTCCTCTTTGTGGGCTTCCCTCTCTACGCTTCCTACCTCTTGGGTCCTTCCTGCCTCTCAGTGTCCAGCCTGAACTCTCTGCGGCAAACTCCTCTGGAATGCCCATGACTGTGAATAAGGGTCGAAATCTTTAGCAGGTTCTGAGGGTTTCCATGTTCAATCCCTCCCTTTGATCATCAATTCTGTGAGTCCTTCCTCTTTCTTTAGAAAAGAAATCTGTGCTCTAGGATGCTACTTTCTTTCTGTCTCCTCCATGCTTCTCTTGTCCATGATTGTGGTGGTGGTGGTGATGGCAACGATGATCGTGACGATGAAAATGGTGGTTGTGGTGATGGTAATGGTGGTGATAGTGATTATGATGCTGATGGTGGTGGTGATGATGGTGGTGATGGTGATGGTAGTAACGGTGTCATAGTATGATGTGGTGGTGATGAGGATGGTGATGGTGAGGACAGTAATGCTTGTGATAGTAAGTGTGATGGTGGTGATGATGATGATGATGCTATCTGGACCATGAGCCGGCTGTCCACAGAGCATCCTTAGTACAGATGTAAAATGTGCAGACTCCTGCCAGGGAGTGAGTGGTGCCTCCGCAGGAATGCAAAATCTCCTTTACCCATGACTCCCATCTTTCCACTATCATGAAGCTTTGCTGGTGCACAGAGTGTCTTTCCCTCACTGTACTCTGTGGGAGGAGGCAGAGAAGGCTGTTTATGAATCTGGAGTCTTTCACTAGAGGTTCACCAGATGGTGCACGAAAAGTGTTCAGACTTGTGAGCTCAGCGGCTTGGACTTCAGTGGGACCAGGTTGTGATTTTCTGAGAAGCTGGGTATCCAAGTAGCATGCTGCGAGAGACCTCTGTAGTACTCTCTCCCAGCTCTCTTGGGACAGAAACCATTAAAAGCTCCATAAGACATATATGCATAGCATACACTATGGGTAAGCATGCAGTCTGAAGCATTGGACGCATTCGCAATGCACTGTGGGTAGGCACACAGTCTGAAGCATTGGACACACTCGCAATGCACTGTGAGTAAGCACGCAGTCTGAAGCATTGGACACACTTGCAATGCACTGTGGGTAAGCGCGCAGTCGGAAGCATTGGACACTTTCGCAATGCACTGTGGGTAAGCACGAAATCTGAAGCCCTGGACATATTCCCAATGTGGTCAGCCCATCATCTCCAGAACTCTTTAAAAATAAAAGATTTACACCCACCATGCAATAGTACCCCTTTACTATTCTCGTTAGTCTTGGGGAGCCACCAGCCTACCCTCCGCCTCTCTGATTTTTTGCTGCACAGCTTGGTGCAGCAGGGAAGTGGAATCTTACATGTTTGTCTGTGCCCCATCCCAACCTGGCATATTTCACTCAGCGCCGTGCCTTCAAGGTTCATCTTTGCCGTAACTTGCGTCCGAACTTCTTTCCGAAGGCCGACTGCATGCAGTTGCCTATGTTCCTTGTATTATGTTATCTATCACCCGTCTCCTGGTTGTGATTCACAGTATTTCTCTGAGCATGGTGTCTCTTGGAAGTTTCTTTCATTAATCCCAAGCATTCAAGGAGGCTCTGGAAGGAGAGATGGCTCCTAGGACCCACGGCAAGGGCCTGTCTCCAGAACGCCCTAGGACCGCCTCACCTGACTCCCTCCTTCATGGCCTGCCTCCCACCCCAGTGGCCTCCCCTGTAGCTCGGCTGCTTGATCCGCAAAGTTCAGGGATGGCGCTTTGTGGGCACACTCGCAGCCATCTGTATCTCTACCTCCCCATCACGGGTGTGCCCTGTGAAGAGCAGGTCAGTGACTGGCTTTCCACTCACTCCCCAGCTGCAGATAGAGCACCCTCTGTAGAGACCCCAGGGCGGGGCACCTCTGTCATACACACACCGCCTCCAGTGCCCAGCATGGTGTCTGCACACGGCAGGTTCTCCAGGGATTGTCCAGTGAAGGGAGAACGTGGTGTGGACAGGAGCCTGGAGCTCTGTCTACCCACTGGAGCTGAGTTATAAACAGGAACTCTGACATCAAGCAGAGGCCCTTCCAGGTCCTCTCGTTCAATGTGCAAAGAAGGTTGCAGAGTCCCTGGGTCTAGCAGCCAGCTGGGCCCAGCTAGACAGCTAGCTCCAGCCCTGGCCGACTGCAGAGACCATGTCTTCTCTCCTTACAGATCACCTTTGTGCCGGCAGACTCTGAGTTCCAGGGCATCTTGTCCCCAAAGGCCTTGAACCTGCTGGAAGCTGGGCTTTCAGAGGTGAAGAGGTAAGTGCGGTCAGAATGGCTCTCAGTCCAGCCTCCTGTCAAAGTGGGGGGAGGGGAGCAAGGAAGAAGAGGGAGGACCAGGATGCCTGGGTTGGGTGCCTGTGTCTCTGCTTGTCCTATCCAGTTTCCTCTTTGCCTTGAGTTTCTTGAGAACACACTCTTTGAAATCATCAAACTCAGTTTTGTGCATTAACTCGGACATTCCTGTTTTGTGCATGTAGAAATGGAGGTTCAGAGAAGCACAGACCTCGGATCTCACTGGGAGCCCGTGAAGGAGGCAGGTGTGAATCCCGGCCTGATGTGGCCATGGTCTGTTTTCCTCCCGGAGGGGCCAAGCCCTGGTTGTAGCTTGGAGCACAGCTGAGAACCCTTAACTTTGGCTAATCCGCTCAGCCCTGACTCCCAAGCTCCAAAGGCCAGGCTACGGGCTCTGCAGCTAGGGGGCGCTGAGAGCCACTCTGCTTGCTTTGGGTAGTTTGTAACACTGGCATTTTCCACTCCGGATACACAGGGGAAAGTGTTCCAGTGGGAAGCAGTGGCCACCCCAAATGCTATCTCAGGCCACCTGGGGTTCCTTCCTTTATCCTGTCACCTCCCAGTCATGTGACCTTGGATAAGGGCCTAGCCTCTGAAGCACAGTGACAGAAATTGACCACTAGGGCCCTGGTCCACCCAGCAGGCAGGGTCTGCGTCTCTCTATGTACAAGGCAGGTTGCGTCTATGCCTCAGTTTCCTCACAGCACCTCCTGGAGTTGCAGGGCGTGTAGAGGCAGTCAATCCCCAGCCTCAGGCAGGGAGCCTGTAGCAGCTGTGGCTTGCTCCACAGCTCACTCTGTGGCTTGCTCTCCTCCGCATCAGAGCTGTGAACCCACAATGGTGATTCCTGAGGAGTAGCCCAGCAAGCCTTCCTGCCAGGTCCTCTCTCTCTTGCCTGTCACAGGCTGTGGATACCTCTGGGGACACTGTGTGAAGTTGACTTGGGGTCAGACCACTTAATTTACTCACCTAGTTGGGCCTTAGCCTCATCATCTGTGGCCTGCGTCCAGTGAGACCCCTAAAATTTTCCTTGTGAAATCAGTGGGCCCACCCCACCCCCGGCAGACAGGGGGTCATGGTGAGGAAACTCATGCCTGCTTGCCTGCCTTCTCTCCACTGTCTGTCCAACCCAGTCCCCAACCCCCGTATGTCAGGCTGTGGGAAGAAGCCGCCTATGACCAGAGCCTCCCAGACTTCACTCACATCCAAATGAAGGTCATGGGCTACAGTGAGGACCCCAGGCCACTGCTGGCCCCTGAGTTGAAGACAGGAGGCAGCAGTGTCGGGGAAGGCCAGCCTCGTACTGCTCAGGCCTGGATGGAGGCTCCGGTGGTCGTCCATAGAGGGTTGGATGAGACCGAGGGAGAGAAATCCTGTTCTCAGAGCAGGTGAGTGGGCGGCATAGGGGCGGGCTCAGGGCGTTTGGGACGCTGCGAGGATGGCAAGGACACTTGGGAATGAGGAGCAGGGGTCACAGACAAATGATCGATCGGCTGGGGCTTTAATGGGCCTTGGTGTTAATTGGCTGTATAAGCGTGGTGGGCTTTGGACTCTCCCGAACAGTTTCTCTCACAAGCAGAACAGCCATTTCCATCCCACAGGGACAGTGCTTTAAGCAGCCAGCACATAGTTCTTTTCCCAAATGCTCAGGAGCAGCAGGAGGCCAGGAGCCTTAGGGCTTGGATTTAAATACCGACTGGGCTGCTGACCTGCTCTGTAGACAGCAAGCACATCCCTGCCACAGCTCAGTTCGTGGTTAAAGTCTATCTAACTCATCCACATGTTCCGACATTACTAGACACCAACTCCTTTCCAGGCCTTGACAGCCCTCTTGTTTTCTGGAGATTCTGGTCCAAGCAGGGAGGCAGAAAGGGACACAGAGGGACCTGGAAGGGTGAAGCGGACTGTGAGGGTCTGAAGAAGAATCTCAAATGCCTGCATTTTGGGATGAGTCACTTAGCTCCCTTCTTCCCTCCCTCCCTCCCTCCCTCCCTTCCTCCCTCCTCCCTTCCCTCCCTCCCTCCTTCCTTCCTTCCTTTCTTCCTTCCTTCCTTCCTCCCTTCCCTCCCCTCCCTCCCTCCGTCCCCTCCCCTCCCTCCCCTCCCTTCTCTTTCTCCCTTCCCTCCCTCCCTCCCTCCCTCCTCCCTCCCTACCTGCCTCCCTCCCTCCCTCCCGCCCTTCCCTCCTTCCCTCCCTCCCTCCCTCCCTCCCTCCTTCCTTCCTTCCTTCCTTCCTCCCTTCCCTCCCCTCCCTCCCTCCGTCCCCTCCCCTCCCTCCCCTCCCTTCTCTTCCTCCCTTCCCTCCCTCCCTCCCTCCCTCCCTCCTTCCTTCCTTCCTTCCTCCCTTCCCTCCCCTCCCTCCCTCCATCCCCTCCCCTCCCTCCCCTCCCTTCTCTTCCTCCCTTCCCTCCCTCCCTCCCTCCCTCCCTCCTTCCTTCCTTCTTTCCTTCCTTCCTTCCTTCCTTCCTCCCTTCCCTCCACTCCCTCCCTCCGTTCCCACCCCTCCCTTCTCTTCCTCCCTTCCCTCCCTCCCTCCCTCCTTCCTTCCTTCTTTCCTTCCTTCCTAACAGCTCTGTTGCTTGAGCACCTACTCTATGCCAGGCACTGTATGAAGCACTTTGAACATTTTACCTTCTGTAAATCTCAGAAACTATTGCACAGGAGAGGATTCCCACTGCCCTCACTTTCCAGGGGAATAAAAGGAGACTCCGAGATAGGGACTCTCTGCAGCTAGTGGCTGAGATCTGGACCCAGACAATGTGACTCATAGCCTACCCTTCACTCCTGATCTTTGTCTCTGCAGCCCTCCAGCGTGTCCCCAAGGCTCTGCACCCCTGGCCTCATTCCATGACGACCTGGATGTGGGCTCCAGCGAAGGCAGCAGCCCTCACCCATCACCTGACAGGGATGAGCCACCCCCGCAGGTGCCCTGGGCCAGCAGGGGTCCACTGGATCGCTTCAGTGATTTTGCTCTGATTGATGACACTCCTACCTCAGAGGACATGGTCCTGGAGGGGCAGGCACAGGAAGCAGCTCTACCCAGCAAGCAGCGATGGTCCCCGAGGATGAAGGAAGGGACTGTCCAGGCAGGTGCAGAAGAGCCAGAGCAGGAGGAGGAAGACCTGTACTACGGGCTGCCAGACAGCCCTGGGGACCCCCTGCCTGACAAAGAGCTGGGCTTCGAGCCTGATGTCCAGGGCTCAGATGAAACTGCTTCCCGGGTCTAGCCTGACAGCCCTGCCGTCTTCATGTGACCCCCTCGAGGGCTCGGTTTTCCAAGTCCCAAACAGGATTGTGTGGAGGGTCAAGTGAGGCAGTGAAGCATCTTGGGAACTTAAAAGAATGCACGTGGTGGTGGTGGGGGAGGCAGCAATTCTCCCCGCAGTGAGCCACGTGCTTCTGGTTGCAGCTTGTTCTGCTGACCTGCAGGTAGAGTGGGGTTTTCTGAAGTCCTATGTTACAGCCAGACCCCCAGAAGCCCCTTTCCATCTTCTAATGCTGGCTTCTGATTGGGCCTCCTGTGGTGCTACCTAGGGCCCCTGAGAACCCCATGTCCACTGTGTTTTGGTCCTATGATGGGTGTCTGACTCACCCCTCTCATAGCTCAGTGTCTCCAGCGGGTCCCCAATGCTGGGATCTATGACTCTCTGTGGCTGACCTCTGCTGACCTGACCTGACCTCTGGATGTCTCTCTGGTCTCTCCTGTTCCTTCTGTTGCCCCAGCCCATGCCCTTGTCCTTGCTCGAGCTGTGTTCTCCCAGGGCCCCTTGTGCTGAGTGAGTTCCCACCCATTTCTGTACGCCTGCCAAAGTGACCTTTCTTCTGCTAGTTTTCCTGGCATCCCAACCCTAGATGAGAATTTCCCTCTGGGGCTCGTACATCCATTTTTGTGGCTGTTGCTTGTTATTGCCCTGGGACAACATCTTGGCTTCATTCATCATAGTTCCTAGGAGACACTTGGTATGTGCAGATCTCAGCAGATCCGGGTACCTTTACAGATAGTGTCACTCTCCCCAATTTTGACAAGTATGGACTCTTAGTCTCTGGTACCCACTTTTCAAAATGGCTTCTTAGACAGTCATAACAACTGGGCAAAAAGCAGCTCACAGAGCACACTCGCATTGGCTTAGAATGGACAGAATCCAGCTGCTGAACTAACTCCACTTGATGCCCTTGGCATTTACTGAGCATCTGCTATGTGCCAGGCACTCGGCTTGGAAAACAGTCATTGGTCCCTGACCCCGCAAAGGGCTCCCGATCTCAGTTTGCTGTCTTGTAAGTTGGGAACACAGCATGAAGCAGAAGCTGGGTGGGAGTAGAGTCACCCCCATCTGCAGATCTTGCAGAGCCCCGTGTTCTCAGCCCAGCGTGGAGAGAGCCATAAGGAGGAGGGGGTTGCTACCTTCTCCAGTCAGGCCCACACAACTTAGATCTGTTCTGAGATGTCTAAGAGCAGGGCGCTGGGAGAAGGTCAGGGGTCTCCGCCGAGGGAGGGAAATCCCTCTGGTGCTCACTGAGAACACTCCACAGCCCTCCCCGCTTCTGGCATTTCTACCTCTTCAGGGAAGGTGCCTCCAGCAGGCACCTCCTCTCTGCTGATAGGTGTCCCTGCTCGTGTCCCAGCCAGGGGTGAGGTGACATGTAGCCAGCTGCTGCTGTGTACTGCTGGCCCAGGCAGGGACGACTGTGACCCACATCAGACAGAGCAGAACCAGCACCAAGGGCTGAAATAAAGTTTTCAACATTGAAAGGTCACCTTTATTTGCCTGCAAATTCTTTTTCTATGAAACTGCCCGTTCCCCTCCGGGCAGACTAAAATGAGGCTTCACGGCTGGCTGCCACCGAGGGTTCTTTGTGAAGGGAGCAGCAGACACCGCAGTGTGGCCATGTGGGACAGCTGGGGAGGTGGAATGGTCCCCATGCCCAGAATCGTAGCTGCAGAGGCCTCAGATACCAAGAGCCTCTAGCTGCCAGCCATGGGCAGGGGAAAGTTAGCTCTGCCTTTCCTACAGATGGGGCGGGGGGGGCGGGGGGGGCGAGGGACCTACATTTGGCTTCCCCACCTACCTGAAGTGAGACCATGCTACCGAACTGACTGGGATGAGCCCATTCACACTAATGTTTTAGCTGAGGAGTATAACCACGCACTCAAAGCCAGCTCGTGGCATGGGTAGGGGACAACCCCGGGGTACCAAGCTTGGCAAGAAAGGATATCCCGGGGGATTGGGGCTTGTGTCAGGTGGCTGATGAGGGAGCAAGTGTTGCTCCAGATCATGCAGCTTCAAGAAGCAGGCTGCAGTCCTGTGACCTGCGACTCTGGAAGGGGAAGAGCCTGGACCAAGCCACACTGATGCCAGGCCAGCAGTGGTCGTGTGGAGGCGGTTGGGGGCGGGGCGGGCAGCGGTGTGGCGTTTGCTCCTCTTGTGACTTAGTCACCATTCGCTTTGCCTGTGCCCCACCTAAGCTGCTTTTGCTGCTGCCAATCTCTGCCCTTCCGGCTCCTTGTCAGCCTCTGGAGCCAGCGGGTGACTGGCAGGTATGAGCGGAAGAGAGGACACTGTGGGTTGATTTTGATGGTGAGTAAGGGATGAGAACTTGATCAGCAGGGGCAGTGGCCCTCTTCCTCCCGTCCTAGCCTTCCCTAGCTCTCTGACTGTCCACTGCAGCGGCTGCAGTGGACCTACCATTCTGTTGCTTCACTGACTCAGTGTGTGGGGATACCGGTCGGTGACTCGGTGACTCTGGATGTCCCCCAGATGGTGGATGGGATTGGAGGGAAGCAAGGTGTTCATGGTGGCCTGAAGTAGCCGGAAGGGCCTGAAGGAACCTGGTGGGTGTCACACCCTGGATCCCAACCCTCAGCCCTAGGTACTGGTTTGCACACTGGGGTAGTTACTCTCCCTGTCTGATGTGGGAGTTTCCCCTCTAGGGAGAAAGTCCCCGAGGAGAGGTGATAAGGGCAGAAAGTTGCCCTGGGGCCCTGAGCACTGGCCTGCTAACGTTTTGCTGTGGCCTGGGCACCCAGCAGTCCGTCTTAGCTGTCTGCTCCTTCTCTACACATGAAGGTAGAAGGAAGTAAGACTGTACGTCCAGTCCCTGTCCTTGGGCACACTCACACCCTTTATCCTATCTGGTCCTCAAAAAGCCCGGGGAAAGGGCAGTCTGTTGACCACACATGGCAAATGTCCTAAATCTCAGACAAACAGACCTGGGTTCACACCCATTCTCTGCCAGGTCTTTGCTGTGCAGGCTTGAACAGGTCACTGTCTGTCTCTGATCCCCTGTGTTTACATTCCTGCAGTGAAGGGAACCCCTCTGGGTGGACACAAGGGTTAGATGAACAAATGGGTACAGTGCCCGTTGGCACATCACGGGTATTCAAACAGTGTCAGGCTTCCTTCTCTCTTGGTATCTGTTAGCTCATTACCGACATGGCGATCAGCTATGTCTCACCCATTAACGAGACAACACGAGAGCGACTCGGTGGGGAGTGTGGAAAAACTCCCACAAGGGTGAAGCTTGAGTGTGTGCCAGAGTTGTTTTAGTACCAAGGGGCACGGAGCGAAGCATGGCATCTCTTGGGGGAGGGGCTGGGGAGGTGGCTGCTGCCTCCCAGGAGGCAGTAATAGGAAGAAAGTGGGCAGGAGGCCTGTGCCTTACAGGTGACATGGTGCACAGTGGCCCTTCTACAGCACCTCTGGGGGCCGATGCGTGCTTCCCAGGTCTCCTACTAGCACTGAGGGACTGGTGTTGTGGGGGGCCGAGCAGGGACCCCAGTACAGGTTCTCTGAGTGGCCCCTGGGGCCATGTGGTCTACACAGTCATAAGACTAGGTAGTGCACCTGATTTCCTCTCCCTCTCTCAGCCCGCAGGGCTGCATTGTCCCCACCTCACAGGAAACCGAGGCTCAGAGAGGTTAGATCATTTGTCCACTTTTTTCCAGAGGAAAGTTAAAGTGGAGGCAAAGAAATATAGCCGTAAGACCGTCAAGTCCTGCCTGGCGGTGTCTACAACTCCAGGCACACAGAAACAAGGCAAAGCAGCCAGCCGGGCCACAGGGAACACCCACCTTGTACCCACCTGCTCTTGAGATGAGGGAGACACACCCTGGCTTCCACACATTCCCGGATTCCCTACCGTGTTCTGCTAAGGGTCACATCCCTTAGCCTGACTCCACAGCCCTTCATCATCTGGCCTCTGCTGCCCTTTGTGGCTGAGTCACACGCTATGCCACGCATGTCCAGCACTGCAGACCTACTTTCATGCTATCCTGGGCTTGGGCACACCTGCTCCTGGATGCCCTTCTCTTCCAGTCCTCAAGGCTTGGCTCCAATTCCCTCTCTGCTCCCCGGACCCTGTAGCAGCCCGCCCTGTGCTGGAGCAGCACCCATCCCCTTTCCGCTCCATCCTCAGGGTCTCTTCAGCTGTGCATGGCTCTGTTTTCTGCCCTTCTTCCCTAGGATGGTCGGGTGATTGTGGTCTCTGCTCCTGAAATGGAAAGTCTTTAGGGGCCTTTCCCTGATCCTTCCGTTGTTTGCTTAGGAAAGTAAGCGGCAGCAGTTATGTGGGGCAGAGAGGAGCTGGAGGAGCCAGGTGCCCACTCTGCAGGTTCCTAGCATGGGCACAGTGATTCCCAGCCTAGGACACAGGGCCAGCTTTAGGGTGTCTTCCATGAGTGTGAAGCTGGGCTTCCAATTGGCCAGTTCTGTGTCTATGGCCAAGAGATTTCATCTTTCTGAACTTAATTGTCCTTATTCGTACAGCGGAGGCAGTGACACAGGCCCCAGAGGCACACTGTAGTGCTTTAGATAGGTTGCTGTTTATGGAGTGGGTGGCATGCGGTGCCCATGAGCCCCCCACAAGCCACACTTACTGTTTTTCTTGTCTGCAGAAACGAACAGTCTGCGTTCAGAACCTTGACACCAGTCGTCAATGCAGGCACAGGGCTGCCACTCAAACCCTGTCACCAACATCTCCAAACTCAGGGGATGGACCTGGTGGCCTGAAAACACCACTTTTCCCCATCTTCACTCTGAATGAGCAAGCTAGAAACGCTGGAGGAAAGGACGTTCCCGAGTTTTGTTTGTTTCGTTTCGATTGGATTATGAAGAACCTCAAGTTGGAACCGAGACAGAAAAAAAAAGAGACAGGGGATCTCAGACAGAGGGCATGATGGAGGCCAGCTCTGTCATGGGAAGGGAAGAAAGGGTGTCTCCCAAACTGGGGGACACTGGTATGCTTGGCATGGTGGAAGTCAAGGTGGGAGAGGGAGGCTGCAGTGGTCTGGGGCTATTGAATTCCTGCATGGAGCAGATTTAGTAACAGCAAAGGAGATGTGGTGACTTGCATGAGCAGAGGAGTGACTTGAGGAAGGCAAGGCTGAGGGATATAGTTAAGATGGGCCATATAGTTAACAGGCATTAAAGGGACCCAGGAAACATTGGTGGCCTGAGGATGCCTGTGCCCTGCCTGGGGTTAGAATTCAGCACTGATTGCCCGTGAAGACTTACTGCACTGGCAGCCCTCAGTGGATGCCAGGTCTAGGCCCGAAGGCCATGGAGTCGTGTTTCTACATCCTCAATGCTGATCACAGGCCCAGTCAACATAGCAGAGCCCGGTGCTTCTCCCCAAGACACCAGAGCCCTGGCTCAGACAGGGTACAGCTCTGAGATGACCCAGAGTCAACTCTGGGTCCTAGGAAGTCACTAAGGTAGATGTCAGCTGCACTGTAGAAGGTGGAAGTTCTCAAGCTGTCTGTGCCATCTGCACTTAGACATGAGATGAGTAGAGCATGTGAGGTCAGAGGTCAAATGGCAATGACTCGCTTTAGATGTCCAGGCTAGGGGCTGCGAGTGGACAAATTTCATTCATTAATTAATACGTTCTAGCCATGAGAAATCTCACACAGTGCCACCACTGTGCTAGGTACAGAGGACAGACATGTGGCTGGCCCTTGCCTGTCAGGGGAGCCTGACTCCCCTGGGAAAACTGTAGGATGAGCGATGTCTCTCCAAGGGCTCAGGGATGGGCCTGGGGAGGCTTAGGAGGGTAGAACCTGACTGAGGGTGAACAAGACGGTGACTAAGGGGAGCAAGCAGGGGGAACGAGCAGAGATCGAGCAGGGGCACACATCCAGGCACACATCCGTTCTGTGGATGGTGTTCCCTGGAGGGAACTTGATGCAATCCTGCTTGTGCAAATGCCATGGGAAACTCGCCCTTTGTACCCCAGAATGGCCCTGAAGCAGGTGGCTAGGGCCGGGTATGGAGGGCGGCAGGAGAGGGTGGGAGGATGGGGAGAAGGACTGAATTTGGGAGGTTTGGGTGTTCCATTGGGAAGCCAAAGGGTTAGTTTGACAAGGACACAGAAGGAGGGGGTTTTGTAACATATGTAAGAGAAGTGCATGTGTGTGCGCACACAAGAGTTGAAATCTCACACCGAGAGAGCCGAAGGCCATCAGCTCCAGGGACGTGAGTGGAATGTAAACAAAAACAACCAGGCATAGTGCTGCCCCATATTAACTCTGCTGCATTTTAGAAAGATAACTGTAAGACAGAAAGTGGTGTTGGAGATGAGGCAGGGGATAAGCTGTCTTGGAGGGCAAGGGGTGGGTGCTCTGAGAAGAGAAGGTCTACAGTGTGAGCCTTATCAGCCTGTGCCAATGCGGCAGTGTCACTTCTGGGAACTGTGATTTAGAATAGAAATTTATCCTAAGGCGGTGTGTTACAGAGGGTAGTGACTGGTGAAGTTAAAACATGCTAAGATCTAAATGACACCAGTAGGTTGGTTAAATAATCCTGCTGTGACTTTGGTGTAACGCTTGTATTATGTTAGTTGGGTTCCCAAACTATTGCACAAGAATCCACATGTGAGACGCTGAGGATCCCTGTCCCAGTTGGTTTTGATTGGTAAATAAAGTTGCCGGTGGCCAGTGGCTGGGCAGGGAGACAGGCAGGACTTTAGGATTCCCGGGCAAGGGGACCGTGAGTGGAAGGAGGAGGTAGAACCACCACGTGGAGAAAGCAGTAAGGTCCAGGTCTGAGAGGTGCAGAAGAGAGAGCATACCACCCATGTAAGAGCCGGAGAAGAGTGGCCCCTGGGCTCCCCATTGGGTCTAGGGCAGCAGAGATGCAATATGGATTTTAGCAAGTAACAACTCAGGAGTATCAGAGGGGAGGTGTTAGCCACATGGAGGTTTAGAAGTGGTCCAGCCATTGAGCTGTTTAAAGCTACATGTGAGTGCCTTCCATTCAGAACTCAGAACATTGGCGCGGGTAGTGAGGAATGTGCACAGCAACCACAAGGCTGACGTGAGTAGCTTGATCGCCCACTGCAAGCCCAGGAAGAGGAGTCTGTACAGATACTCCATGTTATGACCCTCCATTCAGTTTTGTGAATCTCCATTCAATGTGATGACTCTCTACTCAAAACGGTAACCCTCCACTCAGTACAGTGATGATCTACTCAACTCAGTGACCGACCATTCCACACAGTGACCCTCCATCGAATTTGGTGATGTTCCACTCAGCAGAACAAACTCTTCACTCAACATGGTGATGTTCCTCTTGATATGATAACTCTCCTTTTGACATGATGACCTTCTACTTAACACAGTGACCCTAAATTCAATGCCACAATCTCAGCATGGAGAGCATCCTTGTTGAGTCAAGCCCAGACCTGTTTTTCTGTATCACACAGTAAAGTGGAAGCTACACACTTTCTATGCGTTTCTCCTGTAGTTTCTGTATGCTTCATTAAGCTCTATACCTCATGACCGTGGGGATCCATGATGCTTGTTATTATACCCACAGTGCCCACCTAAGGTCCCAGAATGCAGTGTATTCTCAATGAATTATTGTTAAATGAGTGACTGAGCGTGTTCCTCGATGTGGAACAGTTTGGTAGTATATAGTTAAGAGAAAGGTGACAGACAATAAAACAGCACACATGCAACTAGAGACTTATTTCTCTCTTTCCTTGATTTTGCTTGTGGCGATCACATGCCCACGCACAGATGGCTAATTATGACTGGCTCAAAGGCACTTATGACAATTTTATTTGCTGCTAGGAATGTCCACAAGATCAAAAATTATAACAAATGAGCCTTAAAGAACAACCACCTGGGGTTATACCTGAAAAACACTTTGATTTCCCATTAGAGATGTAGAACTGACCACCTTTGCTGGTCTCAGACATAGATGCAATGGATGGAACTGCTGTGGTTATATTTCAGCCATGGGGAAAAGTCCAAGAGACCCACAGAAAGGCCTCGACTGCCGAGCCAATGGGCTAGGTAGCAGCCTCAAGCACTCCACCAAACCGAGGAAAATCTACCTCTGTCTTTAAGCTACTGCAGTTGCAGCCACATGCATTCTCCATAGGTGCAGAGTATGAACCCATAGCATCCACGTGTGCAGAAGTGATCACAAAAGCTTAAAGGCTGCCATTTAAGTGAGATTTTTCTTCCCATTTTCATGGTATAACTTTTTTTTTTACAGAAAATGTGTAAATAATGAGAAAAGGGTTTATATTTAGGAAATAATATTGATTCCATTTTTTAAAACTAAACAAAATATCAGGTTCCTGGGAAGGACCTCACATCGAATCACCTGGTGGCACCTTAAAGAGCAGATTCACTGGGTGTGGCATGTGACACTACAGCTAATGCCCTCCTCCATAGGAGTGTGTGTTCCCAACCTGGAGGTCAGTAGCAGACATGAGGACTCCAGGGAGACAGGGTGCCCTGAGGCTCTGCAATGATCACCCAACCCCTCAAGGGCACGAGGTCTTTACCTGACACCAGAGCCCTGACACCTCTGCCGCCCAGCGTGCCAGGTGCTCTGGGGCCTGCAAGGTGGGGCTGCCAGGTGGCGGCGGCAATGTGTTTGATATAAACAGAGGCATCCAGGGGGAGCCACCCAGGTGACTCTTCTCACAACAAACTCAGGTTGTGAAACCCTGTGAAAGTGACCCTGGGGGAGAGCAGAGGAAATTGGAGGGGACACTAGGGAGATGCCAGTGACTCTCCTTGGTGAACACGCCAGGGGCAGCCTTGGACAAGCCAAAGCTAGTGCTCTGTATGGCTACTTTCCTGGGGCTCAGTCTGTGGTATGGCCTACGTGGGATAGCCTGAGCTGTGGACAGGCATGGATGACCAGGGTTACTGTGAGGTGTGGGGGATACAGGCCCATAGGGACAGATGGCAGCAGCATCCCAGGGCTAAGTCTGGTGGTGACAATACATCACCCACTCACACCGTAGGTGCCACTTAGAGTGCTGCAGACTGGCCTGGGCAGCTGGGGACCCTAGTGGCCCTGCTTTCTTTTTGCTCTTTCGTCCTTCTCCCCTCTACCCAAGCCCTGCGCCTGAGCTCCCGCTTCTCGTCCACCTACACCAGGGCCTTCCCCCTTCTTCCTAGGAGCTCCCTCCATCCTCCAGCCAGAGTGGGGACTTGTTCCCAGAGAAGTCCTCCTCAGCCTCAGTTTCTCTTTTCCTACAGTGGAGAACAGACTGGCTATGCTTGGGTACTGCTAAGAGGGTTCAGGTGGCTGGCTTCCCTGCATCCTTAGCACCCTGGCCTGGAGGCCCGAAACCTCCTCACATTTATAGCTATTCCCCACTCCCTACCACTTGCCCCAGGGCCCTGCATACTAGGGATTCCATCCCTAGCCCTTTCCTCACTTGATGCCAACGGGGTTCATGCCCTTGGGATCTTTCAGATCCAAATCCCCAGTCGGGGCAGGGTTGGGTGCTCCTGGGGCGAGGCTGCCATCACACCTGAGCGCTGTCCTTCCGCGCTTGACTGGTGGATGTGAATTCAGTCAGTGTGGTGAAACCTGAACCGCTTCCACAGCCGCTCTCTCGGCTGCCTTCCCCGCCCCTTGGTGAGGTTGGAGTTATGGTCACCATTTTATTGATAAGGGGATAGACTGGGAGGTGGGCAAATGGGTGCCACGGCAACGCTGCACAGCCTCACCTGATTGTTCTTCCCCTGCAAGGCCCCTTTGCCGCCCTTCACCTCCCACTGTGGCCACTGTCACTGCCCCCTCGGGCCTGAGGGTTTGCTGGCCTCTGGATCCGCCATACCCGGCAGAGAGACACTCTGAATGGTGGCTTGGCTCTGGAAGCACTTTGCCCAGATCCCCACAGATCGAGAAAAAGGGGGCAGGGAGAGATGTGCACATAGCGATGTTGACAGCCTTGGCAAAGAGGAGTCAGGGAGGTCAAGGAGAGGTCAAGGAACACCACCTGAAGGAGGGTGCCTGGCAGAGTCCGGAGAGACCCGCACTGTCCTTAGAGGGAAGACCACTGGAAATGGGCTGCAGGAGGAAGAGCAGCGTTGTAGACATTTTGGGCATTTGCAGGTCCCCACCATATTGGAGGAAGCTGACCTTCTCACCGGCTGCCATGCATCCGGTGCTCAGCTGCGGCACCCCAGAGCATGGGGGGCACCCCGGAGCATGGGGGCACCCCGGAGCATGGGGAGTAGCACAGCATAAGGAGTCCTGGTCAGAGCATGTGGCCAAGCAGGTGTGGGGTGCGGTGCGCTGCAGGAGGAGCTGAGGGGCCGCAGGGTGGACCTACTTAGAAGTGTGCCTCTCCTACCGTCTTACACACACACACACACACACACACACACACACACACACACATCCATTGTATCCTCTTGGGAGCTCCGATCACCACCTCAGGCAGAACACTGGGCTCCTACTGTCTTGTCTACGGCTGTGACCCGATGCCTATTATACTTGAGGCGACGGAGGAAACTTGCCTTAATTTTAATTTTAGGGGATGAAAGAAGTGTGGGCATGCTTGGAGGGGGATGGGGAAAGGGGCGAGCAGGTCTCAGTTATGCCTTCTCCAAATGGATTGCAAGGGCCTTCAGGACAGGGAAGGACCATCATCTTGAAAAGAAGATGGTTAAGGACTGTGGGGAGCCTGGAGGAGTTCCCATGTGTGCAAACATGTGTGCAAGCGTGTGCCTGCATAGAAACATTACTCAGCATAGGGCTACAGTCAAAACCCTCTTCTGTTCCTAACCTTCCAGATTCTCTATACCCTCAGGAAAGAAAATGCCTTGAGACATTAAAGAGACCCCAAGAGACGTTAAAGACAAGCTTCCTTCCCAGCCGCCTGGCCTGAGCCAGGCACCACACCTAGCATGCGGCAGCCACGACGACTGGACCATAGATCCTGCTCCTGTGTGCAGCGCTTGGGCCACCATCACGGAGTGTGGAGAAAGAGCTGGGTCGAGCGCCTCTCTCTAGAGAAGGCGTTTGTAGCATTGGGCTCTGCCTCACGTCGGCAGGCTGATTTCTCACTCGTTGTACTGCTGCCCTCTGCTGGTTCACTGTGGTCACTGCTCCCAGACCTCCAGCGCTTCCTGCGAGAGGTGGGGCAAGTTTGGTCTTTCTCTTCCTCCCTCCCCGCCAGCTTCACCATGCCCAAGACATCCTGGCTCATCCCCAGCCTTGTCCTCTGTGGTCTGTCCATACACATCCCTCTCTGCTTGCGCTAGAATGCCTTGTCTTCTACATGACCTGCTTCCTACCTGCAATTCCCCAGCCTTTCCCAGAGGCAAAGACGCTGCTCCTTAGGACCACCTCTTCTCCCGCTGTCCTCTGCCCCCCACAAACCCACAAGTCACCATAACCCCCTCCATGCTACCTGTGCAGCATGAAGACCTCGCTCTGACTAGCTCACCATCACCTCTATGTCAGAAGCCTTCCTGACACTCACATACTGTCCCCTCCCTCCATTGAACTCTATGGTACCTGTCTCTTCCAGCACTTGTTTTAAAACCCTCACCTCCCCCACCTCCGCTCTCATCTGACTACACTCTCCTTCCCAGAAGCTCCCCCAGCCATCAATCATCACAGGTAACCTCTTCACTCACTGCCTCCTTCCACACCTCCTTCCACACCCTCCCTCCGCTAGGTTAACCTCAGCAGTCCAATCTTGGAGCCTCCCCTGTCCACGCCTTGGTTACCTGGCCTGGAACTTGCAGTCATACCCTTGCCTCTGTCTCCCAAGCGTTTGAATTGTAGGTGTATACCACCAAACCCTGCTGTTTATTTTAATTAAAAAAACTTGCAGCTCAGCAGTTAAGAGCACTGACTGCTCTTCCAGAGGTCCTGAGTTCAATTCCCAGCAACCATATGGTGGCTCACAGCCATCTGTCATGGAATCTGATGCCCTCTTCTGGTGTGTCTGAAGATGGCTACAGTGTACTCATATAAATAAAATAAAATAAATAAATAAATCTTTAAAAAAATGACCAAGATGTTTTGTCACTTATAAAACTAACAAATTTACAGCTAGATATTATAGCTTGTGCCTATAGTTGGGGATTAAGGCAAGAGGATGGCTGTGAGTTCAAGGCCTGCCTGGGCACAGAAGGAGAAACTGCCCCAAACAAGAGCAAGTTACCCGTTGCAGGTGATGGTCTGAGCATGTGAATTCCAGCACAGTTCTTAGAGAATCCAGAAGCTCGGCCTATTCTTATCACTGCACAGCTGAGGTCACAGGGTCTCAGAGAGAGAGAGTTCGTGACCCCAGACAGCACTGTCTCCCCCAGGGCTGGTCTTGCTATTTTCTCAGGCTTCTAAGACTCCCTCCTCCTACTTCCCAGCAGCTGATGCCTTGCTGTTCAGTTGGTGAGAAAACATGTATAATATAAGCAGAACCTCCATCCTCTGCCCCCAACATCTGACTGCGTGTACCTTTCTGCATCTTCTGTTTTGTGAAAGAGGTCTATGTGCCCTCCACAGTGGCTCTGAGAGCATCTTTTCTCCCTATGAAATAGCCCCTCTCACCTCCACTGCCAGCTCTTCCCTAAATACTGAGTTTCCCCAGCGGCCCAGCAAGTCCTGCCTCTCCCGTCCTGTGAGAAAAGAAAGCTTCTTCGGCACCATACACCCTTCACCCACTATCTATTTTGGGGTGCATTTTAAAATTATTTTTAAAATTTAGTTACCACATAACAGAGTGTGTGTGTGTGTGTGTGTGTGTGTATGTGTGTGTGAAAGACAGTGTGATGTTTAGATGCATTTGTGTAACGATCACATTTGAGTGATTAGTATATTGATGGCTTCAAGCACGTGTCACTTCCGTGTGATGAGAACAGTCAGATGTCTCTCCGTGGTTCTTTTGAAATCTGTATGATATTTAGCTGCAGTCACCCAGTGTAATAGAGTCCCACCCAGCTGATTCCGCTTGGTACCAGCCTTGCCAGTCCTGCAGGAAGAAGTTTTTCCCTGGGGGCCCATTCAGTGATGTTCCTGGGCTAAATTTGGTTGCCAGATGCCATCTTCTGGTCACAGTTATGGTAGCATTCCTGCTATAATGGTTCTTGGCCTGCAAGTTGTCCCAGGGCCACTGCCTGATAGGCTCTCTTGATGAACTCTGGGGACCCGTTGTGTTTGAGAGCCACCAACGCTCTAGGCTCAGCACCTTCCTGTCTGATGCACGGTGTCCAGTGAGCGAATGGCTCAAGAGATCAAAAAGTACAACAGAGCCTGGGGTTCTCCAGTGAGCTCCTGTCTCCAGCTCTGGAAGCAAGGATGCCATCTTTCTAGCCATGTAGCCCCCATAGTGTGCTCTTTCTCTCTCTCTCTCTCTCTCTCTCTCTCTCTCTCTCTCTTCCTCTCCCTCTCCCCCCCCAAGTTGTTGACTTTCAAAGAACATCCATATTCATAGCCCCTCCCTCTTCCTTCATCACTAGCACTGCAGGGTGGCTCATGGCGCCTGACTGCCTTCTTTGTTTCTCTCCTGGCCCCTGCTACTGTCTGTCTTCTAAGTAGCAGCAATATTTCAATAATAGGTCAGATGAATTATTCTCCACGCACAGCTCTCTTCATGTCTCCACTTGAGACCCTGAGGGTGCAGGCGCTCCTAGCATACTCATACACTGGGATCCCATGGGATCACTTCCATGCGCCCACCTTATCATCTGGAAGGCGAGCTCCCCACGCTGTGCCCAGGGCCCAGCCCCTCCAGGGTGCTTTCCTCCTTGCTCTTTCAAGGCTTTCCACTCCTCCCAAACACTCCAGCCTTGTCATCACCTCACACATTAGGTACCTGATTTTCTTGTTCTGAATGTGTTCCATTCTCCTGTGATAGGGTCTGCAGTGTGTGTGTGTGTGTGTGTGTGTGTATGTGTGTGTGCGTGAGTGTGTGTGAGAGTATGTGTGTGTGTGTTGAGAGTGTGTGTGAGTGTGTGTGAGAGTATGTGTGTGAGTGTGTGTGAGAGTATGTGTGTGAGTGTGTGTGTGAGTATGTGTGTGTGTGTGAGAGTGTGTGTGTGAGTATGTGTGTGAGTATGTGTGTGTGAGTGTGTGTGTATGTGTGAGAGTGTGTGTGAGTGTGTGTGTATGTGTATGTGAGTATGTGTGTGAGTATGTGTGTGTGAGTGTGTGTGTATGTGTGAGAGTGTGTGTGAGTGTGTGTGTATGTATGTGTGTATGTGTGAGAGTGTGTGTGAATGTGTGTGAGTGTGTGTGTATGTGTGTGTATGTGTGAGAGTGTGTGTGAATGTGTGTGAGTGTGTGTGTGAGTGTGTGTGTGAGTGTGTGTGAGTGTGTGTGTGAGTATGTATGAGAGTGTGTGTGAATGTGTGTGTGTGTATGTGTGAGAGTGTGTGTGAATGTGTGTGAGTGTGTGTGAGTGTGTGTGTATGTGTGTGTGAGTGTGTGTGTGTGAGAGTGTGTGTGTGGTAGGGCAGATGTTGCTTGGAAGTCTTGCTTATTGCTCTAACCCAGCACCTAGAACAGCATTCAGATGCAATGTGTAACTTGGTAATTAATTAAGTCAATGGTTAAAGGGATGTGTCAGGCTCAGGTGCTGAGAGCCCCTCAGACAGAGCTTCTGCTCCCACCAAACTCAGCTTCTGGGGAAGACAGACACACTACCTGACTGATTTGCAGGCAGCCATTTCTATTTGTCTGTAGCTGACACTGCCCTTGCTAGAACTCGGAGGAGGTTCATTTTGGCATCCCTCTCCTGCTCCCCATCCCCACCAGCTGCAGGGGTACCCTGGCCTCTGACAGTCAGCCCACACTAGCCTCGGCCTGCATTCTCCTGGTCATGCTTTCTCTGGACCTTACGAAACAGCTGGGAAGGAGTCAGGTTCATCTAGACTCAAGGCTGTGTGATGGCACAGGGGTCTTCAAACTCATATCTCTGAAGGAAAGGCAATAGTGTCAGTCTAGTGTGCTCCATGGAGCCTGGAAAGATGACCCAGGGAGAAAGGAAATGCTCTGGACAAAGGTGAGGTGGGCAGGGTCAGGTCTACCTCACTACCGCAAACAAACAGACTTAAATAGGACACAGGCAGCAAGAGTCCTCTAACCCAATTTGGGGTTTCCACCTTGGACTTTGTTCTACACACTCGGCGGCAAACATCACGCATAGTTATGTGCTGTGGTTGACATATCACTTGGCTGTCGCTCCAGAGTCCATTATAATTGGCAGCTTAGTTTCTAGGGTGGTGCTGCTGGGACAGATGGAATTTTGGAAGGTGTAGTGGCTCTTCCTGGTTGTCAACTTGACTATATCTGAAATGAACTACAATCAAGAATTGGAAGGCTCACCTATGATCCTAATCTGGAGGCTCAGAGATACAAGTTTCTGACCTGGATCTTGGCATGGAAATCTAGAAGCATAGTGGCTATGAATTCCAGAAGATTAAGACAAGGAGATCTCTGAGTTCAAGGTCATCCGGGATTAAAGGTGCTGTGGCACACACCTTTAATCTGGGCCACACCCTCTGCTGAAGACCTACAGCCTTTAATCTGGGCCACACCCTCTGCTGGAGACCTACAGCCTTTAATCTGGGCCACACCCTCTGCTGGAGACCTATATAAGGACATTGGAAGAAGACTCTCTTACTCTTCCTTGCCTGTTTGCCTTGTGGGACTGAGCAACTGTTAGATCCTTGGACTTCCATCCACAGCTGCTGCTGATCATTGTTGGGGAGTTGGACTACAAGCTGTAAGTCATCGACAAATTCTCTAACTATATAGAGACTACCCGTACATTCTGTGACTCTAGAGAACCCTGACTAAACAGAAGGTGAGTTCTTGCGGGAGGGGTCACTGGAAAAATCCCTGTGGAAGATTGCATTGGAGAGATTGTGGGGTTCTAACCCGGTGCCTCTCTTTGCTCTCCTTGGAGATATGAGCCTTCTGGTCCATCACACATCTCCTTTCATTGCCGCCATATGCCATGCTTACTGGAACCCAGCCTATGCTGGTGTCCCGCCATGGCAGTCCTTACAGGAGTCAGGTTAGGAACTCAAGATGGCCTTTAACCATAGGGACTAGTAACTCCTTCTCCACCATTGCCCATCCTAGGCCATGGATGGAGGACACCTGTGGATCCTTGCTGGGACTCAAAGGTACTTCCGTTGTCCTCAGATTTTCACTAGGACAATCTTCATGACATTAGTACCATTTGTCCCCTTGCCTAATTCTTTCATGGATTAAACTCCGAAGAAATAAAGTCACCAGGCCATAACTATGTACAATGTCGCAGCTTGTTGGTGATTAGAGCTACTAATGCAACAAAATGGAGAGTCTGAACTTGATATTAACCAGGAGGGGATTTCTTACTAAATAGCCTCTCTCTAGCCCTTCACCTGCTACTAAGGGAGACTAACACATTTAGTGTATAAAAGCTTCAAACCCTCTTACCCCAGCCTCTCCAATTCCACGGGTGTACACCACTATACTGCATCCCATATTTCCTTCTTGAACTATGCATGTTCAGAAATATGCCTGCTACCAAAGTACTTTTCTGTAGGAATATATGGGCTCCCCTGTTGAAAATACCCATGCTTCCTCTGAAGAGGAAATTGCTTTAGAAATAATACCTATACTCTCCTTGCCTGCTCTGGGTAATGAATCTTCATTTTAAAAGTATTCTACTTTTATTGTGTGTGTGTGTGTACATGGTTGTGAGTGTGCGTGTGTATATGTTTTTGTGTGTACATGTTTGTGAGTGTGTACATGTTTGTGAGCCTGTGTGTGTACATGTTTATGAGTGTGTATGTGTGTACATGTTTTTGAGTCTGTGTGTGTGTACATGTTTTTGAGTCTGTGTGTATGTGTACATGTTTGTGAGCCTGTGTGTGTGTACATGTTTATGAATGTGTGTGTGTACATGTTTGTGAGCGTGTGTGTGAGGTGATATGGATTGGAATGACATGTCCGAATTCTCTCTCTCTTGGTGCCCAGCAAGACGCCCAGTGATGGCTCCTTCATCAGTCTGACTTTGGGATGAGGATAATGACATTGTGGAGGAGCAGCCTCCTTTGTGGACAGAGAAGTAAAGCTGAGAGGAAGCCTCATCCCTATGAGCCCTGAGGTTTGAGGTTCTGTATGGCGGAGTGAATCCCAGCCTGTCTTCCAGGGAGTCAGCTTTCTTCAGGGTACGATGAGAGCAATAAAGAGCCTCCAAGTGCCTTTCCCTCTCAGTTCCATTTCTAGGAACTCATGAAACAGTTGTGTCACACGTGTAAGGAAGCATGAATCATCCTTACAAACTTGAATATGACAGCCAAGGAGAGGACAGGCTCAATGACAGGAGGCTGGCTAAAGAACTGGGGACAGATATCGGATGGCTACACACACACACACACACACACACACACATGGCTGACAGCTCATTCCTTGGGAGATGATTTCTTCCACTCCCGGCATTCCCTAGTTGTCTGTGGTTCTTTATCCAGGGTTGAGACCCCATGGCTTTCCTCCATCCTTTTTGGCATGTTGTCTGCGGTCACTGCCTTTTTGGCATGTTGTCTGCGGTCACTGTCTTTTTGGCATGATGTCTGTGGTCACTGTCTTTTTGGCATGTTGTCTGCGGTCACTGCCTTTTTGGCATGTTGTCTGCGGTCACTGTCTTTTTGGCATGATGTCTGTGGTCACTGTCTTTTTGGCATGTTGTCTGTGGTCACTGCCTTTTTGGCATGTTGTCTGTGGTCACTGCCTTTGTTCAGCTCATGTTTAGTCAGCCATGAAGGTGAGAGTTTATGGGTACAGTTTCTGCCATTCCTAGGAGACACAGTATCACAGCAGACTGCCTACATCTCTGGCTCTTACAATCTTTCTACCCTTCTGTAATGATTGTTGAGCCTTAGTTGTAGAAGTTGTGTAGTAGATATCAGTTGGGACCAGACTTTATAAACTCAACATTATCATTAGTTGCTGTGGGACCATGAAAGGCAGTCTGTGGTCTGGTTGAGCGACCTATAATAAAGCTTTGAAACTATGGACTGTCTCTTCTTATCAAAACCCGCCGTTTAGGAGCATGGATCAGGCTTCAGCGTCTCCAGCCCCAGGAAAGGACCAAGACTCTTCCCAGTCAGGCTTCCTCTACAGGTACAAGGGGGGAAGGGGTTGCGAGAATGGCCCCCATCTTCTGAGCAAGGACTCCCTCCCGGCTAGCCGGGCAGCCTTCCCTTCTCGGATACAAGGCGCCCGCCATTCCTATACGGACCTTCCACGGCCCTGCTCTTTTTTTTCTCTGTAGCCAGGTGACTGTGGGGGTGGAGTCCAGCCAGAACACCAGGGGCCTGGCCCCACATGACTGGTGGCCTCAGGATTATGGAGCCGAGGAGTTAGGAGTATGAGCCCGAGTATCTGGACGCATGGCTCACTGGATCCGTCCCTTGTAGACTATTCTACTGGGTCTCCGGAGTAAGCCTCGCTCAACCAGATCACAGACTGCCTTTCATGGTCCCACAAGTTGTGGTTCTCTCTCTGTTGCAAAGAGAAGTTTCCTTGGTGAGAGCCAAGGACTACACTTGCTGTGGGTATAAGGACAACTATTTGGAATATAGTTAGGGATTATGCTGGTTTAGCAAAGTAGTGCTTGTAGGATATTCTCCAAGATAAATGACTTCACTGGCTGTGGTGGTTTGTATATGTTTGTCCCAGGGAGTGGCACTATTAGAAGGTGTGGCCTTGTTGGAGGAAGTGTGTCACTGTGGGGTTGGGCTTAGAGATCTTCCTCCTGGATGCCTGAGGATGCCCAGTCTGTTCCTGGCTTCTTTTGGATAAAGATGTAGAACCCTCAGCTCCTCTGCACCATGCCTTCCTGGATACTGCTATGTTTCTGCCTTGATGACAATGGACTGAACCTCTGAACCTGTAAGCCAGCCTCAATTAAATGTTGTCTTTTATAAAACTTGCATTGGTCATGGTGTCTGTTCACAGCAGTAAAACCCTAACTAATACACTGGCCCTGGGAAGTTGGCTAGTTTTCCAGTACTAGGCACGAGATCCCTCTTGTTGAGTGGGCTTTAGGCAGAATTAGAGCTTTTTGTTACCATCAAGGACCGTGTGGTGGTTTGAATAGGTGTGGCCCTCATGAACTCGTGTGTTTGAATGCTTGGCTCTTGGGAAGTGGCACTATTAGGAGGTGTAGCCTTGTTGGAGTAAGTGTGATCTTGGTGGAGGAAGTGTGTCACTGTGGGGATGAGCTTCAAGGTCTCCTACACTCGAGGTCCACCCAGTGTGGAATCCAGTCTCCTACTGCTGCATGTGGATCAAGATGTAGAATTCTTGACTCCTCCAGGACCATTGTCTGCCTGCACACTGCCATGCTTCCCACCATGATGGTAATGGACTGAACCTCTGAAACTGTAAGACAACCTCAATGAAGTGTTTTCCTTTATAAGAGTTGCCTTGGTTATGGTGTCTCTTCCCAGCAGTGGAAACTCTGACTAAGGCAGTACATGTGCCACTATTGCGACCCTGAGTGTTCTGATGTCATTCTGGTCATTGTTGTGGTTCGAGGGCACCATAGTCGGGAAGGACTATATTAACTGATTCCCTCCTTTGAAGCCTACATGGCATCTTCTAGAGCCATGAATGCTACTCCTCACTGAGTAGACTTACAGGTCATATCCAGCTTGAGTGAACTCATTTTTTTTTAAAGTCATGTTTGACTCCACTCTGAGTGCATGCGATGAGGCAGGGTGACTGTATCTTGTTTGTGGATGTAAACAACCACCCCACCATGAAGCATGAGGCCTAGATTGATTAGTAACTTATTCTTGACCGTAAAAACTGTCACCTAAAACCTGAGCAAAGTAGATCAGGGGCACATGGACACAAGGCGGTGTAAGATACCAGACAAAGCAAGCCTGGGAACTTACCAAGAGCGGCAAGCATCGTCCTCTCATCTGGGGACTGTAAAATAGCAGTCCAAGACCGAGCTGTGTCAGACACACCAACCTATCTTCTCGGCTCTTGCCACAGCCGTGTCCAGGAAAATCACCACAGGAAAGGACCTCTGCCTCTGTCCCCAGGCGTCAGGTGGAGCCGATTCAGCCCTTGGAACAGCTTTGCTCTGCCCCGAAGTTGGTCCCCCACGGAGGCCTCCTTGCTCCATCAGCTCTCTCCATCTGCCTCCAGTGCAGCCTCTAACCATTTCATAGTCAACTGAGCACAGGCCGAGCAGATGGACCACGGTGGCAGGAGATGCTGGCTGGAAGGGGGGGAGAGGTAGTAAGCATAAGTGAGGACCACAGGTCCATGAGGAACTCAAGGATTTGGCTCAACTTTGCTGTGAATATAAACTATGTGAAGTGTAATGTGCGACCTCAGAGTGAGTATTAGTAATTAAGACTGGAATAAAGGAATCTTTGATGGCGTTGACCACTATCCAGTGAAATCAAGATCACTTAGTGGATTACAGTTGGGGAAGCTGATACAGCATGCAAGTCTGATGTTGTAGGAAGATGCGAATGTGTCCGTCTGTATATGGTGCCTTTGTGACCATTACAGTAGCAAAAGGGTCAAGGTAGAGTTGGAATGTGGCTTTTGGCTCAGTGTGGAGCCCAGGTATTTTGGACCACAATCTAGAAGTCCTTGGTGGTGCCATGGAATGTTCATGGCTCTGGCTTGGGTTAAAGCCTGCGGGGGCTGGGGGACCTTCAGCTGGCGAGAGCACAGTGAAGCACTCTGTGATTTTAGGTCACCCCAGGGTTGGGGTGGAGGGAACTGTGGTAGCCTCAGCTGGATCTAATGGTTGACAGGATCTGGATCACACAAGAGTCAAGCCTCTGGACAAGACTGTGAGGGATTTTCTAGACTGGATTAGTTGAAAGAAGATGTCTCCGGGACTGAATTAAAACAAACAGCCCCGCTCATCTCCCTCCACTGCCTGACTGTGGGTGCAATCATGTGATCAAACGTGATCATGTGATCAGAGGTGAGCACAGGAGTAGCTGCTCCTGCAGCTATACTTCCCACAGTGGTGGACTGTGCTGGCAACCTGGAAGCCAAAATAAAACCCTTCTTTAAATTGCCTTTCTTAGGTATTCTTCAGAGCAAAGAAGAAAGGTAATTAACATATAGCACAAGAAACTAGAGTTTCCAGCATCTAGAAAGACAAAGTATTTGCTCACCACCTCACCAATAGAAATAAAAAGTTACACATTTCAAATTCAGATTGTGAAAATATTTTTATAAAAATGCAGCATCTGGGCTGGAGAGATGGCTCAGCAGTTAAGAGCACTGACTGCTCATCTGAAGGTCCTGAGTTCAAATCCCAGCAATCACATGGTGGCTCACAACCATCCGTAATGAGATCTGACGCCCTCTTCTGGTGTGTCTGAAGACAGCTACAGTGTACTTACATATAACAATAAATAAATCTTTTAAAAAAATGCAACATCTCTGAAAGATAACCAATAAGTGGTAATATTCATTTTCTATAGATTCTAATGCAAATGGACACAAGTTTGGTTGTCTTAAACAGCAGAACCTTGTAATTTTGGGCTTCTAGAGGCCAGAAGTCTCAACCAAGTGTGAGAGGGGCTGTGTTCTCCAAAGGCTATGGGAGCCCCTCCTAGTCTCTCCCAGTATGGGGCGCCCCCAGGCACTCCTGACTCAGCATCTCTCCCTCATGTGCCTCTGTCTTTGCCTGGGTTTCTCTGACTTTGGCATATTCCTTTTCTTTTGTTTATCAAACCAGCCCTTAAAGTTGAGTCAAGGTTGGTCACATCTTTTGAGTGGCCATCCTCAAACCTGCTACTATGATTTCAGAAGTGGGAGGAAGAACTTCCCGGTGGACGTTTGTCAGTGGTTCTTAACCCTCCTACTGCTGCGACCCTTTAATACAGTTCCTCATATTATGGTGACATCAACCATAAAATTATTTTACTTGCTACTTCATAACTGCGATTTTGCTACTCTTATGAATCGTAATATAAATATCTGTTATGTAAGATGCCTGGTATGTGATCCCCATGAAAGGGATTCAACCCACAAAGGGGTCTCGACCCACAGGTTGAGAACCACTGATTTACATAAACCTGATAGTCAGTATCAAGGATAGGGATAGTACTGGGTTAGGGCCACAGACTGATGACCAGTGGCTGGGGCTAAGGGATGGTTCTCAAAAGGGGGAGAAGTTGCTTGGGGCAGCTCACAGTAGGGGGCATAATTAATGAGCAATGAAAACCCAGCCAAGTGGAAGGTACCCATCGAGGTGTCCTCCCCACTCCTGTGGAGAAGGCAGTGGAGGGTGTGGGATGAGACCTCTGCCTCCATCTGCCACAGAGCCCAGGGTACCGACCCCTTCCTCATCTCCCTACAGCACACACACACACACACACACACACACACACACACACACACACACACACACACACACACACACACACACACACACACACACACACACACAGAGAGAGAGAGAGAGAGAGAGAGAGACTGTGGGTCTACACAGAGACCCTCTGTGTCCAGCTTCGTCATCATCTGGGTGAGAAGCTTGGCCTCCCCGAGGGAGCACGAGGAAGGCTTACTTTACTCAGGGACCTTCTTGCTGCAGGTAGCATTGGCAAGGACTCTGGCCAAAGTCTGGTTCATCAAGCAGGGCAGAGAGTCTCTGAGTGAATGTGAATGAACTCACTTTCCTGCCAAGATGGTGGGCTCTGCGGTGGAGATGAAGAAACAGGACAAAGGGATGGCAGCGGCTTGGTCTCCTGGGCCTTCCTTCAGTCCACTCTAGTGGGCTGTCTGCTGGCAGGTAAAGACAAAGGTGGAAAGGAAGCTGCCTCAGACCCCAGGACTGGAGTCAGACGGCTGAGCAGAGCCAGGCTGGGATCCTGAAGATGCTTCTGAGCAGAGCCTGGCCTCATGCCTTCCCTCTGCTGAACCCACTGTGGGGTCTGAGGATGGGATCCTTTGCATCTTCTTCCCAGCATAAAGTTGGTGTAACTGGACACTTGCTCCACTGAGTTTTTGGCTACACTGTGTGTAAAACAAAGACAAAATAAAAAATGAACACAGACTGAACCATCACGCGAAGGCACGCACACACACACACACACACACACACACACACACACTGACCCAGCTTGTGCTTACGATGGAGTTTGAGTCTCCACATCTTTGAAGATTTAAATGTGGAGTCTCTGTAGAATTGTCCCTCGAGGTGATCAGTGTAGCTAGAAGCCAAGGAAAGCAGTCTTCTCCAGGTAGGTGGGGTGTGTGTGTGTGTGTGTGTGTGTGTGTGTGTGTGTGTGTGTGTGTGCAGGCGGGCCTAAGGAGTAGAGGGGTGGGGGCCAGGGAGGGAGGGGATAGGGGCTGTATGGAGTGCGAAGTTTAGGCAGCAGTGAGGAGTCATGGGTCACAGGAGGAGGGCCCAGGAGAAGTTAGTTAATATTGTTGGAGGGAGAAGTATAGGGGTGGCTGGCAGACCCCCGGAAACACTAAAGAGGTGGGCTCAGCATGCCTCTGAGTTGGCACCCCAGCTGAGGAGGATTAGTGGGTGGGTGGGTGTGGGGGGTTAGGGGTGGAAATGTAGCAGGTCCGGTTTGCAGCCTAATTAGGATTTGGGGTTTAGTCCTCTCACCGAGCGTCATTTGACGCTGTCTGGGGAGGGCGAGGCCGAAACCCGATCCTATTGTACCTGGGCCCCGTTAATGTTTAATCAGAGAGGATCTTCCGATGGGGCTCGGGGTGGCGTGATCTCCCGGCCCCCAGGCGCTCAGCACCCACACCCTAGAAGGCTTCCACCTTCACGTGGACGCGCGGGCTGCCGGTGGACTCCCGGTCTCTCTCTTTCTGAGACCGGAGGACTGAGCCAGTTCTTGGCTCCCCAGGGACATCACAGTTCGCAGCCTCGGAGCCTGGTGCCCTGAGTTCCAGGTGTCCTTCCCGCGGCCGCGCACACTTCTCCTCGTCCCGATGGGCACCCATTGCTCTGCGTGGCCGCGGTGGCCGCTGATGCCGCTACTGCCGTTGCTGTTGCTGCTACTGTGCCCCACGGGCGCCGGTGCCCAGGACGAGAACGGAGACTACGAAGAGCTGATGCTCGCCCTCCCGTCCCAGGAGGATGGCCTGGCTGATGAGGCCGCACATGTGGCCACCGCCACCTTCCGCCGTTGCTCCAAGGTATGGGTGCGGGATGCCAGACAACGGTAGCTTCAGGGTTGAGGTGGTGCTCTCCAAGGATCTTCTCCGTTCATCCAGCCATCTGGTGGTCTCTAAGTGCAACCCTTAGGTGCAGGGTGGAGGGCAGGGGCAAGACCTAGCGTGCAGCTGCACCTTGTGGCAGAGAGTGATGGGGGTGGGATGGGGGGAGGCACTTGTGCTAAAGGTGCTGCGGGCCTTGGTCCCAAAGGTGTGAGGCGGGGAGTGGGCTACCCGTGTGGTCATGAAGAAAGGGTGTTCTCTGAAGTAAGGTGGCATCGGGAGGCTGAGAACTCTAGTGGCACATCTTTCTCGACTGGGTGCCAACAGTCATCCTGGGTGCCTGTTGGGGTTCCGTAGGCCTCGATCTGGCAGAAGGGTGTCAGGGTTGCATGACTGGAGCGCGGGTAGGTGAGTGCGTGAGTGGGCGGGGTCAGCTCTTGGGCATATCTGCCTCTGGCTCTGGGCCACAGGAAGCTCCTGCCTGAGCAGTTCCCTCCAAATTAATCTTCCCAGAGTTCCATTGAGGTTCTTTGGCCGGCTTGGAAATGGACTTGGGGCTGGAGGCTGGAGTCATTCACCTGGTCCTGGGTGGCCAGTTACTTTGTCTTGAGCTTTTATTAAAAGGGAAATAAAGGTCCTTTGGTGACCACTGGGGTAATCTTCGGATGTAACCAGGGAAGAGATTACTTTGGGATTATAGCCCACTGCATTGTGACCGCCTGACCACTGCTAATGGGGCAGAAGGGAGAATGGGTTTCGGGGAGAGACCTAGCCCCAGCCAGTGTGCTGGTGGGGAGGTGTCAGGTTCTCAGCTCGAATCACCCCTCCCAGTGTTCCCCATGCTCTGTACCTAAAGGGACGACACGACAGGGTAATAAAGGGCATTTTAGAACCAGGCATGCCTATAATCTTGGCTCTCAGGAGGCTGAAGCAGAAGGATTGTGAATTCAAGATCAGCCTGGGCTACATAGCAAGACTCTGCTTCAAACAAACAAGGCAGTTCTAATCACCACTGCTTCCAAAGTGACTGGCACAGGAAATACTGAGTGCCCTGAGAGATGAGTGGGCAGAAGTGAGTGTGTATCTGAGGGGCTCAGGAACAACCTTAAATTTGCTCATTCATTCATTCATTGAATGTTTGATGGAAATAAAATTTAGAGTGAAGATAATTTTGGCAAGGAATTTTAGTCCAGTCTTTTTATTCTAGCCATGCGTCCCTGGCTTCCCGGAAAATGCATTCCATGCAGAGCACCTTCCCAGTTCTGTAGCTTTTCATTTGGCAGAGGGCACTCTAGATTGGGTTTTGAAGCATCACTAGGAGCTCAGCAAATGAAGGTGTCATGAAAGAAGCACAGAGTTGGCGGAGGCGGAGGCAGAGGCAGAGGAAGGCTCACGTGTCTGCAGCCCTTACTCTATCTTCTGAAATGGGAGCTATTCTGTACCCCAAAGGGCCTTTGTGGTTCACTTGATGTTAAAGCTTAGGTCTAATCTGACTCAAGGTTATCAAGAATCTTCAACTCATTCCATCGGGGTGCGTATGAATATTCAGACATTTGCCGCATTGACCCCTGAGCTGACTCTTCACTGACCATTGCATTCTAGAATGCAAGTGAAGTTTGAATCCCCGAATCCAGCTGACCCAGAACAAAGGGTTGTGGACAGAGCTCCTCTGGCAAGAGTCAAAGGTGCATCTCAGCGCTGTAGGAGGTGACGGTGCAGTGTGGGTTAAAGTCAAGGCTAAGGAGGAGCATCCACATTGCTCTTCAGTCATTGGGAGTCTGTGGAAGGTTTCTGTGCAGGCACGCCTCTGCTCCCATGCCCTTGCGCTTGGCTCTTCCCTCGCTGTATGGAGGTGTGGTCTTGCTCCTTACACGGATCGTCTTTATCTGCCTCCATTTGCCAAGCACCCAGCCAGGTGCTGTACACACTCGACTCTTTTGAGTATCCTTGCAGGTGTACCCTGAGAATGTGATAAGAACTATCTGGGGCTCAGAGACGTTGAGTCACTTACTCAGGGCCAAAATGCCAGTAAAACTGGAGATGGGATTAAAGGTCGAAGCCTTTGGGTCTTCTCCTCTGGGCTGCTTCTGGAGAGAGTCAGAGGTGTTGGGCTAGGAAGGGAGTGAATTACCTTGGATGGGTCACTGAGTGCGGAGGTGTGACTAGGAAGGCCTTTGGGTAGGGCCAGCTGAGTGACCAGGCCGTGGATTCTGTAGGCAGATGGGTGTGATATGGAGGCTGCCGAGTGCGGCCCATGCCTTCCCTTCCCGCCGACCACCACGTTTGAAAATGTGCACACCCCAGTAGCTGCATAGCTGGGGGACTTGTGTTTTAGTTACTATTTGGCCCCTTTGATTTACAGTTTGTCTATTCTATCTCTCTGGTTTCACTCCTAATCTGTAGGTGAGACTGGGATATAACATGGAGGTAATTGACTTTCCCACACTATCCTGTTGTGTGATTATTCTCACCAGATGTGCTCAGGAGACAGAAGTCTCATGGCCAAATGCACTAAAGCTACATTGCTAAGGAAGAGGAGGAGGAGGAGGAGGGCAGGGGGAGGAGAATCCTGATCCTTCCCAAGGCATTCCTTGGGCAGGCAGAGATGTTCCTCCCAGGGAAATGAAGTTCTACAGGAACAGAGTGAATGCAACAAGACGATGTGGGAAAATCTGTGATACGCCTGCTCCACCGGGGTGAGGTCATGCTGGGTCCACTGAGGTTCTCATGTTCTCTGCTTCTCTTCCTTCCTGGGGACCAGGAGGCCTGGAGGCTGCCAGGAACCTACGTGTTGGTGCTGATGGAGGAGACCCAGAGGCTGCAGATTGAGCAAACTGCCCATCGCCTGCAGACCCGGGCTGCCCGCCGGGGCTATGTCATCAAGGTGCTGCATATCTTTTATGACCTCTTCCCTGGCTTCTTGGTGAAGATGAGCAGTGACCTGTTGGGCCTGGTGAGCTATCTTCTTGGGTGTGGGACTTTCCAGGAAGGATGGGCTTCCACGTCGGTGTCTCGACTGACCTTAGTGTGCCCACTGCCGAGAGGCAGGACCGTAAGCACCTGTTGAAGCTGTCAGGATGCAGCTGTGTTAGCCTGGTTAAGGAGCAGGAGCAGGCCCCTCTCTCAAACTGATGCAGATGCCTGCTGCTAGCCAAACACACCGGAGGCCTGGGAGTCTGGTTGCTGTGATCTGCAGGGTCAATGCAAAGACAGAGATGGGAGCAGACACACCATGGCCGGCACAGGTATCCTGACCTGAGAGTGACGGTACTAAGATTCCTGACCACCTCCCTGAAGCTAGGCATAGTCCAACTCCCAGGTGAGATGCGGAGCTCAGAATCCAGAGGGAGGGAGAGAGAATCCTCTGACCAGTCATATAGATTCAGCCTCTGGTATTAGGGAGCACCGTGCTCCCCAACCAGAGAGAGAGAGATGAGGACACTGGCTCCCGGTCTGTCTTCTGGGTCCCAGGAGGGAGACTTTGTGACAGAGGTAGACAGTTGGCTCAGGTAGGACTGCTGTGGGCTGCTGTTAGCTGAAGGGCTTTTGAAGCTAAGTGCATGGCCTTCTGGTTCTGTAGGCCCTGAAGTTACCCCATGTGGAGTACATCGAGGAAGACTCCTTTGTCTTCGCCCAGAGCATCCCATGGAACCTGGAGCGAATTATCCCAGCGTGGCAGCAGACAGAGGAAGACAGAGTCCCTGGTAAGGTCCCCGTAATCCTCCAGCCTCCACTTGCTTTGCTCTGCCTGCCCCACTTCCCGTCCCACCCCAGGGTTCTGGAGTGTGCACTGACCTCTCTGTTCTCTCTGCATTGCTCCATGCAGAAATGCAAGAGTTTTCCCTTAAATGACCCTCCCCTCCAGCTTCTCATCCTTGTTGGCTTCATCCCCTCCTGTCTTAGTCAGTGTTCTATTGCTGTGAAGAGACACCGTGACCACGGCAGCTCTTATACAGAAACCATTTAATTGGGGCTGGCTTACAGTTTCAGAGGTTTAGTCCATTATCGTCATGGTGGGAAGCATGGCGACATGTAGGCAGACATGGTGCTGGAGAAAGAGCTGAGAGTTCTACATCTTGATCCATAGGTAGCAGAAGGGCACTGTCACACTGGGTGTAGCTTGAGCGTATAAAACCTCAAAGTTCACCTCCCCCATGACACACTTCCTTCAAGAAGGCCATACCTATTCCATCAAGGCCACACCTGCTCTAACAAGGCCACACCCACTCCAACAAGGCCACACCTCCTAGTAGTGCCCTTCCCTATGGGTCAAGCATTCTAACACGTGAGTGTACATGGGCCATTCCTATTCAAACCACCACACCTCCAATCTGCATAGATCACTCTTGCTTTACTTCTCTCTGGGAAGAGCCTAAACCTGATTGACCCACTATTTGTGGGATACCCAGTCTTGTAGACAAGGACAGACCCCTCAGCAGAACAGACACAGCTTACTTCAATGACTCCCCTCTAGTCTCCCAGCTCACCTTGCCCTACCACCAGTACCATCAGCCTGCTGGAGGCTCCCCGCATCTGTCAACGGTCTGCCTAGTGTGTCTTGCTTTCAGAGATGGAGAAAGAGACTTGGGAAGGTGGTCTGGATCTGGTAGGACTGTGGGTGACATCGAGTTGAGAAAGGCTGAAGGGCTCCTGCTTTGGGAAAGGATCAGAGGTTCTGTGGAGTCTGAGGTGTCTGTCCCCTTCGAGTATGTAAGGAAGGTTAATCTATTGCTTAAGTAGATGGGGTGTGGATTTGGTGAGATGGATGAAGTCTGGCAGCTGCGAGTGTCTGAGTGTCTCAGGCTGCTGGGTCAGTTATGCAACCAGTCAGTGTACCCCCGAGGGTGGCCACAGACCTAGCTCTCTGTGCCAGGCCACAGGCTGGGAGGGGCAATCCAAGGTTCCTTTTAGACCTGTACCTCTACCATACCTACTAGGAACTAAAACTGGCCTCAGGCTTGCTAGGGAGGTTCTCAAAGACCTAACTGTATGCCTAACCCAGGATGAGAATTCTTTAAAGATTCATCGTGTGTGTGTGTGTGTGTGTGTATGTTTTGTCTGCTGATATATATATATACCATGTGTAGGCACTGCCCACAGAGGCTTTGAAGAGGTCATTTGGTCTTCTGGAACTGGGGTTGTAGATAGTTGTTGGCCACCATGTGAGTGCTGGGAACTGAACCTAACTGATCTCCGAGAGCAACAAATGCTCGTAGCCATTGAACCATCTCTTTAGTGCCCCAGGCTGAGAAATTTTGAGTGTGGCTGCCACCTTGGGCTCCTCCTCCCTTTTCTTCATTCTCCTCACTCTCCTTCCATAGGAACCAGACATGTGCCACCCTCTGCAGGCTCCCTCCACCAGGCCTGCACAGACACCCCATCCCCCGAGCATCTCGTGCAGTGCTCACCCCGTGCCTGTTTCTTGAAGAGTCTCATCCTCTCTGGGCTGGAAGGTGCAGGTGTCAGGCTCATGGTTGGCTCCTTTGCCGAGTCCCACCCGGACTCAATGGGGGAAGAAATAGCCCATGGGCTTACCAGGCCTTTGCAGGTGGATTTGTGGACTCAGCCTGTTTCCTCCCTGGGAATGTATTGGGCAGCCAGGATGCCGGGCAGTGCTGCGGGTCTTCTTGGTTCTCGCCTTAGCGAGCTGGGAGAGCATATGCTTGGGAGATTGGTTTATCTTACACCACAATATCATGTTCTGAATGTTCCCATTGTTATTTCACATGGGACTGGATACCTCAGTTTACCTCCTGGCTCTGTCATTTGCCAGCTACAGGCCGCAGGCAGCTCGCAGCCCTCTCTGTGCCCCACTCCCTGCTGTAAGATCCAATAGCATGCAGATAGCATGCAGCTTGGAGGAAGCATGGGGTGCCATGGACCACCCTAGCCGGGTATGGGGTTTTTTGGGATGTGGTTTTTTGAAGTTTAGGTGGGTAAGGATTTGGCAGTGACAAACAGAAATAAACACAGAGGCAGTTTGAATCTGAGTGTATTTTGAAGGGGTTTATATATAAGAAAAACAGGTATTGTAATTTTAAAAGATATATCTAGTCAAGTAATTATAAAGAATAATTATCATAATCATCTGGCACAAGAAAACACAAAATCAATTAGGTATTACATTTCTTAAACAGTGAATTTAAAGAATCAACTACAAATGGAACAGTTAACATCATAATCACTAAACAGAACAAAATATAAAAAATCACTTATAGTTAATGTCAAGCTATCAGGAGTGAATTTAAAAGTCTTAAAGGGCACTTGGTTATGACCCCTACGTCCTGATCAAGTTAATAAAATTCCATGAGTAATCTTCATGTAACATCTAGCTTTTGTCTTATTAAAATTTTTCAAAAATTAATTTAAAACTATATTTAAACAATGTTTTCTATACCACAATGTCAGAGCCAACCTCATCTACACACACACAGCCATATAATTTCATATATTGTTGGGAGGATATTCTATCAAAGTATTATTTTATAATTATGTAAATGATTATGAAACAAAACGTTAAATCTCTCAGAGAAGAGGTCATGGCCAGTGATCCCATTTCAAGGGGTGACTTCTTATCCAATTTTCTCACTTAAAATCTCGGCCCAGGCTATCAAAAACACCTCATAAATATAGAAAAAAAATAGAAGATAAGACAGACAAACTGCCATGAGAACTACAACTCAATGTTTTTCTCCGGCTAGAGAGTTCCACAACCGGTTCTAGGAGACCTCCTCCTTTTAGAGTCTAATGCCTCAGTCTGTGGAACTTGTCACACAAAATCTACTGGGGTTGGTGTGACAGTGGGGAGATTTCCCATGAACTGTCTAACGGGTGGGGTGGCAGACAGCTTGGTGCATGAGCAATAGTGCTAACCCCAGAACTGTTCTCCCCACTCCCACAATGGCTGCCATGCGAAGATGGAGGTAGCCAGGTGGAGGTGTATCTCTTAGATACCAGCATCCAGAGTGGTCATCGGGAGATTGAGGGCAGGGTCACCATCACCGACTTCAACAGCGTGCCTGAGGAAGATGGGGCACGCTTCCACAGACAGGTGAGTGTGACTCACTTCATCTCAGAGGTGGGTGAAGGTGGGCAGAGGTGCCGCCCCTGCAGCATTGTGTCAGTACTGCCTAACTTTCCCTGCCATCTGGGGGGTGCCATGTCAGTCTGTCCACACCCTCTCACGTGATCCCTGTGTCGATTGATCAGGCGAGCAAGTGTGACAGCCACGGCACCCACCTGGCAGGTGTGGTCAGCGGCCGGGATGCTGGTGTGGCCAAGGGCACCAGCCTGCATAGTCTGCGTGTGCTCAACTGTCAAGGGAAGGGCACAGTCAGCGGCACCCTCATAGGTGAGTGACACTCTGGGCTCTACCCATCACGTGAAGCGAGCCAAAGCTTAGCAGGAAGCAAGGTCTCACAGTCAGGCAGTCTCTGGTACAGTTGAGAGAGAGAGAGAGAGAGAGAGAGAGAGAGAGAGAGATGACAGGGCCCCAGAGATCAAGAATGCAGGTGGGAAACTGAGGCTTGGGAGGGGGTGGGGCTCAGTCCAGTGGGTCTGTGGGTGAGTGCTCTCCCACAGTCTGCACTGTTCCCTTACAGTGTTGTCACATGTCACTTCCATTAGATTTGTAAAGTCCCGAGGTGGTGGAAGCCAGTTTTCCCATCTGTGTGTTTACTGCCAAAGCCAGGAGACCTATCGGTGGGGGAACTTTCCAGCAACCTGCAATGGATCTTTCCAGACATTTGCAGGTTACTCCATCAGTCCACTCCAGTAGGGACCCAGAGGCCTGGAACTTCAGTACGTAGGCAGGGAGAGGAAGAGAAGTAGCACTGGTTCACTGTATCTCAGCGTGCTGGGCACGGAGTGCGAGGCTTGGCATGCCACCCTGAGGCTGGCATGAGATGATGGCTAAACAGTAAGCCCAGCCAGAGAGGGTGACTTGGCCAGGGCCCCCAGTAGGAACCGGCCAGTCTCTAGGGGAAGGAGCTGCTAATGGCTTGACTGCCACCAACCAGTCAGATGCTGGCCCTGAGCTGGTCCTCAGAGGATATGGGAACCAGCTTGGCTTATCAGTGGGACTTCTTCAGTTGTTTTGTTTGTTGTTTGTTTGTCTTAGATTTATCTTATTTTAGGATCCTGAGTTTTGTCTGCATGTATGTATGTGGACCAGGTACTGGGAACTGAAACTGGGTCCTCTTCAAGAGCATCAAGTGCTCTTGACCACTAAGCCATCTTTCCAGCCGCATGCTTGGGACTTTAGAGGACAGTCAGTCACTGGCACATTTAAAGCAATAGCTTCTGTCCCATCAGGGACCTCTTGTGCCTGTCCTACTCCCTTATAGATCAACCTTAGTCCAGCTTGCCACCACCGAAGTGTAGAAAGAGACTCACTCCCTGGAAGTCCTTACACAAGCTGGGCTCTGGCCTCTGGAGGGCTTCTTGAAGGAGAACTGTCCCCACCAGTGTGTAGAAAGCTCTAATGCAGTCCCGGGTGGAGAGGGCTCAGCATGAAGCAGCTATTACTCTGGCCTCAGGCTCCTCTATGAAGTTGGGGGCAGGGGTGTCAGGTCTAAGCACAGGTCTACACAAGCTAGGGGCCATTTGTAATCATGACTGTCACCAATGCTCCTGTGTCCACTTCACTGCCCCTTACCTCCTCCTGGTGTGAGGGGTCTCACCAACCAACCAACCCTTACATATGTGGTCCTGGACTCCAGTTCCCACCTCAGCCACAGCCCCCCAGGGACACCTGGATCCAGAAGGTTCTGAGGAGGTTGACTTGGCCACACTGTGTGACAGAACAGGAGCCTGAACAGGAATGAAGCTGTTAGGCCAGGCTAGGTGTGGTTAACTCAGGTCTCCAGGTTACAGGCCTGCAAGGGTTAGAGTTATCTCTAGATCGGGCCTTTGGCAAATTGATCTTCACACTTATTCAAAGGGGTGGGAAGGGTGTTGTTGACGTTGGGGGATTACCTCTTCGTAGTGGAGAGTTGTGGGCGGTGCTGTGGGGTCTTTAACTCCTGACTTGATATAAATAGCACTTTATGCAGGGTAGATTGGCAGCGTGCGAGTGGGTGCCAGGGTGGTCTCTGATTATTTTGGGCGCAAAACTACAAGTGTGGTGAGAGGGCCTCTGAGCAGGCCTCAGAGGGACATGGAAGTTTATGAAGCCTGAGGGCTGCCAAGAAGGTTCTCTCATTTTTTGGAGGCCTAAGAATTTTCTGGAAAGGCATAAGACAAAGTCTGGTGAGGATCCTAGTAGTTTGCATATTCAGGTTTTCCGAGAAGCTAGAGAAGTTAAAAGTGGAGAAAATGTTTTTCTTTTTAGGGCTAGTGTCTTTTAGTGTTTTTTTTTTAAATCCATTATTTGTTTGACAAATTCATATGTGTGTATATTTTGGTCATTTTACCTCCATATTATCTTTTCTTCTCTTTCTTACCCTCTGCCAAACCCCGTCTTCTTCCAGTAAGTCTCCTTTCTATTTTCCTCTTTTGTTTGACAGCTTGTTTTGTGACCCACTGAGTTTCAGTACAGTTGCTAGCAAGAGAGTTATTTACTGGAGCATGAGAAACTTAGCAGTGCACCGCTGAGAAAAACAGTACCCTTGCCCCGGGGAGTAGCTCCTTAGGGTGCTACTAGTAGCTCCTTAGGGTGGGGCTTCATGAGTTCCTCTGCCACCTATGACAGAGTGTCACCACCTGGCGAGGTGACGTGGCTATTGTGAGTACAATGGCCTTGTCATGTTCAGAAGATAACTTTTCACAGCCCTTGCCCTGGTCCTTACATTCTTTCTTACCTCTGTTCCTTGAGCCCCATAGGAGAGGGGGTGAGAAGGATGTCCCGTTATGGCTGAGCATTCATGGTCACTTACCCTTAGAGCTTTGAGGTGAGGCTTCTCACCAGGAGGAGGCAAGGGGTGGTGATGTGGATGCAGGAGTGTAGGCAACATTTGTGATTACAACCGACCCAGTGATGAGTCTCTGCATTAACAGCTCTCCACTTGATAGAGACCAAGCTTGGGAGTAGCACAAATCCATGGGTAACCGCATAAACATTTAGCAGGCAGTTTAATAATATGACCAATTAGCAAACCAATAGTGGTATGTTTGCCCTGGGGCCTATGACCTTCCCAGCCACGTGTTTTTGACCAGGTTTACAGTACCAGGACTAAATCCCCTTTGGTGGAGTGAGCCTCAAATCCAACCAGAAAGTGGTTGTTTACCCTCACGACAGCCACACCACTATTGCACCGGTGAGCATAAGCCACTGGCCAGGTTTGAACTGAACTCAAAGGCTTACAACTGGGTAAGCCTGCTGACTTTATCTCCCACCAGCCCGCAGAGCATCCTTCCGCTGTGAGTAGGCAGAAGGGAGCAGCTTCCAACTCAGTTCTAGCTTGATTTCTCCACGTTTGCTGTGCTAGTTAGAGCTGTCTAGAGTAAATGAGTCTCTCTCTCTCTCTCTCTCTCTCTCTCTCTCTCTCCACATATATGTGTGTGTGTGTTCACACATGTATGCATGCTTGTGTGATTTATTAGAATGACTTACAGGTCCAGCTACTCCAACCATGGCTGGCTATGAATGGGAAATCCAAGAATCCAGGAGTTGCTCAGTCTGGGAGGCTAGATGTCTCAGCTGGTCTTCACTATATCCCAAAGAAGCAGGCTCTAATGTCCACAGAGGGATAGACTTGGTAGCACGGCGAGAGCTGGCAAAGAGCAAAAGCTTCCTTCTTCCACATCCCTACATAGGCTCCCAGCAGAAGGCATGATCCAGATTAGAGGTGGGTTTCCCAACTCAAAAGATCTGTCTCCCAACCTCATGCATCTGGATTAGAAGCTGACAAGAGTAGCCATTACATCCTGCAACCAAAGCGTGTGATGTTTCCAGAAACAACGTCTTACCATCTAGTTTTGGGGAACACTCAGCCTCTTCAGTTTTGAGTCGAAATTTAATCTAGGGGCAGAATTATTCCCTTCCTCCAGGTACCCGGTGTTTTCTTTCAAGGCATTCACTAGATTGGGTGAGGACCATCAATGTTGTGGAAGCTATCCGCTTTACTCAAAGAAAGTGAATAGATGATTTAAGTGTCAGTCACACATAAAATTCTTTCAAGGCAGCATTCAGATAGGTTTGGTTAAGCATCGGCCGGGCACCAAACCACCACAAAATAACCTATCCACACTATCTCTGAGGGAAGGAGCTGGAGGAGGACAGTATACCTCTCTAGCAGGTGACCTGGGCTTGATTTTTTGCAGGCCTGGAGTTTATTCGGAAGAGCCAGCTAATCCAGCCCTCGGGGCCCCTCGTAGTGCTGCTACCCCTGGCGGGTGGGTATAGCCGGATCCTCAACAGCGCCTGCCAGCGCCTGGCGAGGACAGGGGTAGTGCTGGTTGCAGCAGCCGGGAACTTCCGGGACGATGCCTGCCTCTACTCCCCAGCTTCTGCTCCAGAGGTAGGTGCTGATCTGTTCTGCCAGAACAAGGGAAGATAGCCCCTTGCCGACGGAGCTGCCTGGACTGAAAGTGCTTAGAGCCCCCAAACCGGGCCCTGATGGGACTCATGCCTTCCCCGCTCCAATGTCTGTGGGAAGCTGTGGCCCATGTAGCCATACCAGCCCTTCATCCCTCAGGACCTGGGGCCTTATCCAGTCTCTCTTCCATCCCTTGGAAGGCAGAATAGCACCCTCAGTGGCCTCCCCACCCCATCTGCTTCCCTTGATCACCCACAAACCCCTGAGCCATATGTATCATACCCACTGTCCTGTCTGGGCCCTTAACCTCCCTCACCATTGTCCAGCTCCTCACCTATAACTGACCCTAGTGAGACCAGGGAGGACTGCTGGCCCCCAAAGCCTCACGTGATGACCTCATGTAATTATCCACCATATCTGGGACTGTGGCAGGTGCATTCTGGGCGAGGCCTCTCTGGAGGAGTTGACAGTCCAGTGGCCCATGCTCATCTGGGGACACCTGCAGAGCAGCTGCTATGCAGTGAACTATTAGTGCTGAACGCGCAGAAATGGGAGGCACCTGTCCCCGTCCAAGGCTTCATGTAACCCAGCCTTCCCTCCCTGACCACCAGAGCCTACCAAGCGGCTTCATTTTGCTTCATTTGGCCTGCTCTGGGCTTCATACAGTACCCTGATGGCCTGATAGCAGGCTCCCTTCCTACTGGGTCGAGTAGAAGAACATGGGCTCCATGGGGAGTCAGGAAATGGGGTCTGGAAAACGTTGGGGAGCCCTGGCTATGGTGAAATGCCAGAGCTCCCCCCTCCCACTCCCCCCCCCGCGGAGCTGCATTTCTCACAGGTGATGTCGTCTCAGTGGCCCCCAGTGGGAACTGGAGTTGGCTGGTCCAGAGGAAAGGCCCGCCTCTCCCATTGTGCTACCCACTTCCTTACCCTGCCAGGTCATCACAGTTGGGGCCACAAATGCCCAGGACCAGCCAGTCACCCTGGGGACTTTGGGGACCAACTTTGGACGCTGTGTGGATCTCTTTGCCCCCGGGAAGGACATCATCGGAGCCTCCAGTGACTGTAGCACGTGCTTCATGTCACAGAGCGGGACATCCCAGGCTGCTGCCCACGTGGCTGGTGAGTCACCACCCTGCCATCCTACCACCATAGCCCTTTGGCAGGCAGCAGGGTCTGAGTCCTGACCTTCTGGGTCAACTCCTGTGCCTGAGGGCAGATGTGAGGGGGGACCAGATGGTGCCCGTGGTGGGCAGCTTTGCTGGTGTGGTACAGTGTCTGAGGTAACCTACTTAAAGGAGGAAGTGTTTATTTTGACTCACGGTTTCAGAAGGTTCTGCATGGTCGTTTGGCGCCTTTATTTTAGGGCGTGCCATGGTGGGGAGTGTGTGGAAGAGCAAAATTGTCCCCCTCATGTACCGGGAAAGCAGATGGGGAGGGTACCCCCCCCCACACACACAATGACCCGTTTGTATTAGGACATATCTCCAAAAGTTTCTGTCTCCTCTCACAGGCTGGTGACCAAGCCTTCCATAGATAATCTTTTGGGGAGAAATTTAAGAATCAAATTATCACAATGTCCTGTAAATGGAGTTTAATAATCTCTATTATTTATTAATATGACCTAACCTGTCCCCCAATCCTATGGATTGTTTAATCAGCTCTTGCGCAACTACTGGGGATTACCCTTAAATCTATTTTACTAATCGCTAGACTTTCTAGATGTGGTACCCAAGTACCTGCTGTTTGAATCTCACCTGGGCCCCTTCTACTCCAGCAGCCCCATCTGGAGGTTGTGGAGGCGTGGGGGCGGGAAGAGGGTGGCATTTCGCTCGGGCACGTGCTCTGGTCCATCCTGTCTAGTGGAGACCTCCTGTTTTCTCTGTCTTCCTCCTTTCTCCTTCTCCCTCGCGGTTCCTACCTGCGACCCCCAGTCTGGAAACTGAAACTCCATCTATTTCTATTCTCCCCAGTAATTGGCTGCAGCAGCTTCTATTTAGCTGATAGTTTTAAGCTGGGGAGCAAAGTTTACATAGCACCACTGTAAGGGAGGGTCTCGTTGGGGGCAGCCAGATCTTGGGGGCCAGTATTTAGCATTTTTATACGTAGCAGCACCAAACCAACCCCCAACAATGTCCTGAAGAACACTGGGCCTATCAGGGAAGGATACACAAATGCATGGAACAGAAAGCAGTTGGAGTTCTCCTAGAGAGAGTTCCATGGAGACGCTTGTACAGCCTGAAGGTCAGGGAAGGCTCCCTGGAGGAGGGACATTTGATGTGGGGTTTGGTGGATGGGTTGCCAAGGCCCATAGGCAGGATCAGATGTCTTCTTACCTGGTTTTCACCAAGTGAGGGATTGTAGATGCTTAAATTTCCAAAGGGGCAGGTTTTGTGAGTGTGTGTGTGTGTGTGTGTGCACGCGCACTCATGTGTGTTTGTTCCTGCACGTGTGCCCTGGCAGGAGCCCTATGTTGTGGGAAGGAGGGCCAGGTCACCATGGTCTGTACCTCTGCACCCTCAGGCATTGTGGCTACGATGCTGACCCGGGAGCCGGCACTTAGCCTGGCAGAGCTGCGGCAGAGGCTGATCCACTTCTCTACCAAAGACCTCATCAACATGGCCTGGTTCCCTGAGGACCAGCAGGTGTTGACCCCCAACCTGGTGGCCACACTGCCCCCCAGCACCCATGAGACAGGTGAGCAGGATGGCAGGGAGGACACACAGCCCCTGCCCTGCTCTTCACAGGAGGATTTTCTTTTCTTAGTTGCAGTTTGAGGGCAGAGGCTCTGAAAAGGCTTGATGATATTTTCTTGGGAAAATGGCCAGCTTGAAGCCTCTTTTCCTGCCGTCGACTGAGGCGATCCCTACCATCTCTGGCGGGTGCTCCCCCGACCCCTAGAACCTACTCATCTGGGCCTTGTTGCAGGCGGGCAGCTGCTCTGCAGGACGGTGTGGTCGGCCCACTCGGGGCCCACGCGTACAGCTACAGCTACAGCCCGCTGTGCCCCAGAGGAAGAGCTGTTGAGCTGCTCCAGTTTCTCCAGGAGCGGGAGGCGACGGGGTGATCGGATGGAGGTGCCCAGGCCCTGTTTGTGTGTCTGTGTACCCCTAACCAGTCCCAGCCCTCAGCAGCTACAACTGGTTGATCCCTTCTAATCCCCATGTTCAGGCTTGAAGGCATGATCAGAGAGAGTCACATCCAGGATGGGCAGTGCCTACCAGTGTGTGGTCAGGGCCTTGTGGAGGAACATTTTAAGAGCTGCTTCACTGTGTTGGTCTGCGGCTCTGTAGTTGGGGGTAAAGGGCGTGCAGATGCCATATGACACTGAGTTTGACTGGAGGGCAGCACCTGACCAGGAGAGCCAGTCTGGGGTTGGAGCTGGTATGTTAGCCACCCAATGTCTCTGCTGGAAGCGTTATAATGGAGCTGCCTGGAGACAGAACAGTCTGCCTCGGGCCTGGACAAGTGACTGGTGTCTAGAGTAGTGGTGATGAGCATAAGGCTGAGGGGCTCCAAGGGTCCTGACTAGGTGCCTGTGTACCTCTGTGCCAGCCCCGTATTCCTTCTTACTGGTTCTTGTTTTTCTCCAACTCTCAGGCCATAGGGGGCCAGCAGGTCTGCAAGGCCCTCAATGCATTTGGGGGCGAGGGTGTCTATGCTGTTGCTAGGTGCTGCCTGCTTCCCCGTGCCAACTGCAGCATCCGCCACACCCCTGCAGCCAGAGCTGGCCCGGAGACCCATGTCCACTGCCACCAGAAGGACCATGTTCTCACAGGTAGGAGTTCAGTCTAACCTGTGAAAAAGTGGCCCGGTTGACTCCAGACCATGGTCCTCCAGAGCCTGAGACCCAGGGCCCATTTTAAGCTGGTTTCCATCTTTCCCATGTATCATGATCCTCTTTCTCCTTAGCTTAAGAGGGTGATGGTGGAGCACAGGATTGGGGTGCCTGATGCTGTCTAAGGGAAGGCTCTGAGGCCCGTCTCCAAGGGAGTACCCTCAGTTTGAATTCTGCACTCAGTAGTGGGATCAAGTTCCTTAATCAGCCTGTGCTTGGTTTCCTCATCATGAAGTGCAAGGGTGTGTGACACGCATGTAGCCTGGTGCTGGGACAAGGTACATCAGCGTCACTGCCCTGACTCTGGGCCAGGAAGCATTAACGACCACTGTCAGAAACAGTCCCAGGCAAGTAGTAGAGGTCAACAGTGAGGACCTTCAATGCCATTAGGGGACGGTGGCTCTCAGGTCGGGAGGAGGCCAGATAGTCCTGTGTGGATGGAGGATAAGTGCTGGGCGGGGCTTGAAGGGGTGGGAAGTCACCGGGGATGGCTCGCTCAGTGGCAGATTCTGGTGGAGTTCAGGCTGGGGAGCCACTGAAGGTTCTGGAGTGAAGGATGGGCTCGACAAAGCCCAGGCACAGACCGGGTCTTCAGGGTGGCTGCAGCCTGGACCGGGCGAGGCTCCCTGGACCTGTTGGTTGCATTTCCGTACTGGGCTCTCATTTGCCTTTCGAGTGTCAACAGCTAAGCACCAGAGCATGTTTGGAGCCGCGAGAGCCTTTGACCCTCCCTATCTGCAGCCTAGCAGAGATCCACTTATCTGCTAAGCCAATGGCTCTCAGCCTGCCTGATGCTGCGACCCTTTAATACAGTTCCTCTTGTTGTGGTGACCTCCAGCCATAAAATTATTTTTGTTGCTACTTCATAACTATAGTTTTACTACTGTTATGAATTGTAGAGTAAATATCTGTGTTTTCTGATGGTCTTATGAAAGAGTCATTCTATCCACCTCCCACCCCCCAAGGGGCCTCGACCCACAGGTTGAGAACTGTTGAGCTAAGGGAGCTGCCACTCCATGTAGAATGGCTCTACTGGGGTCCTGTAGCTAGGACAGAGAGAACTGTAGTCCCTAACCCCCTAATATGCAGAGTCCTTGGCATGAATAGGTTATCTGCTGGGACCGCACACGAGGCCTCCATCCTCTTCATAGCATCCCTGTGGGTGCTCTCACACTCCCAGTGCTACAAAAGGGTGCCTAAGGCTTAGCATAGTCTAGTAACCGCTGTCCATGGTTTGGAAGCTGGTGGTGTCCCTTACTTCCAAGACTAGAGACCCAGGTCCCATGCAGACCTGGCTCAGACCTTGACTTTTGGTGGTAGGACAGGAAAGGGACTCACAGAGGCCCTGTCCCATGCCCTCATCCCCCTTCTCTGGCTGGAGAGACCATGTTTTTTCTTAAGAAAGCAGGTTTCTAAGAGGTTGGATGGCTCTCCCACAGTCCCTGTAGATGGTCAGTGGCAGAGGTGGGAATCCAGGGATCCTGGAGCTGTTTCTGTCTTTCCCAAGCTTTAGACTTGAAAGGAGTAGCATCAGGTGGGACCAGAAAGACAAGAAGTCCATGGCATCACCGAGTCTGAGCTGCATGTTCTCTGTTCTAGGCTGCAGCTTCCATTGGGAAGCGGAAGACCTTGGTGGCCAGCGGCAGCCTGTGCTGAGGTCCAGACGTCAGCCTGGCCAGTGCGTTGGCCACCAGGCGGCCAGCACCTATGCTTCCTGCTGCCATGCACCAGGCCTGGAATGCAAAATCAAGGAGCATGGGATCTCAGGTCCTGCAGAGCAGGTGAAGGAGCTGGGGATGGCTGGGCACCTTGGTCTTGTGGGGGGTGTTGCCTTGTGTTGAGGGGGCCCCAGGTGTCAGGGTAGGAGGCAGCTTTTACTGTTGCAGGCACAGTGTGTGTGCATTTGTGTATGGCAGGCAGGCCTGGTTTCCCGTGTGTCCACTTAAGCAAGGCTTGCCGTCCACCCCTGCTGCTCTTTGAGAGCATGCATGATGGTGGCATGTGGGAGAGAAACACTGTGCCTGAGCACTTTCTGATCCGCTCGTTACCGAACAAACTTGCTGGGAGGCTGCCAAAGCTCTGCGGAGTCTGGCCACAGTGTTGCAGATGCTGAGCAAGTGAAGGCTCTTCTGAGGGAAGGAAGAGCCCTGGGGAAGAGTCTGAGGCCAGCGACTGGCCTTTCAGAGCTTGAGGCCCTCCTTTATATAGCTCTGGGGGCCAGCAGTGTGAGGCTGGAAGCTGCTCTGGGAAGGGGAGTCTCAGTTCCACTGTATCAGTGAGCGCAGGCACCCAGAGAGGCTGGCCCCAGGCTGTTCTAGGTCCTAGGAGATCAACTGGGCGGAGGTGCCTGCATGGCCCACCAGGAGTGTCCACTCTGTGGGGAGAAGACAGTAAGCAAAGTAAGTTCCAGAGTGTCAAGAGGCCAACATGGAGAAAAATGGAGCAGGGACGAGTGGTGGGTTGAGACACCCTTGCAATGGGATGACAAGTCATGGGGCCATCACCAGGAACAATGTTTCTGGCAGAGGAATCAGCTAAGGCCAAGAGGGGTGACAGGATATCTTGGTGACAGGATCATCCAGGCCAGTAGGGCAGGATGGGACTCAGAAGTCTGGAAACTTCTGACCTGGGGGGTGACCAGGCCCACAGTTGAACTGAGAAGCAGGAAGGTCTGTAGGATGATGACCCCTGCACTGCTCCAGGTCCAGGGGGTGAAGGCCTAGGATGGGGTGGGAGGTAGGGGGAGGTGTGCAGCCAGAGATGCATGTAGGTGAGGAGGAAGAATGGGTTTAGGGCTTCTGTTGAGCCTCTGAACTGCCATTACGTAGGATGGAAGGCTGCAGAGGTACTAACTTTGGGGATGTGAAGATGTCTGCCCGGGAAGGAGAGCATGTGGGTAACTGTTGGGTACAACCCTGCTTGGGTTTGAGAGGAGCTGGACAGCCCACAAGTCTCAGACACAGGCCATTTTCATGTCTTCCTCTGGACTCTGGCAGGTCACCGTGGCCTGTGAGGCAGGATGGACCCTGACTGGATGCAATGTGCTCCCTGGAGCATCCCTTACTCTGGGGGCCTATGGCGTGGACAACCTGTGTGTGGCAAGAATCCACGACACTGACAGAGCAGACAGGACCAGTGAAGAAGTCACAGTAGCTGCTGCCATCTGCTGCCGGAGCCGGCCTTCAGCAAAGGCCTCCTGGGTTCAGTGACAGCCTCAGTCAGGGATGGTGCCTGAAGCTGGGTGCAGAGATATACCTGCGTGAGAGAACTTGGTGTCTTACCCTGGGCACCCGTTCCTGGTGTATGTGTGGGGAGCGCCTCCTTCATGGTCAGGGGGCCTGTGCTTGGTACTCTGCCATCAAAGACGTTAAGCTATAGCTGGCTCTGGCCAGCTGCTCCAGTGTATCAGAACCTGAGGACACTTGCTGCAAGGTTAGCGTTCAGTCCTCGGGCCTCCAGGGTGTATCTGTCCTGCAGGAAGATAATGATGGATAGAGACCCTTGGAGGCTCAAAGACCAAGTACCAGCCTGGAAAAGTGAGTGTGTAAGCTGCGGGGGCCATCCGTTCACAGCCCGCTCACACTGCAGACACCATTTTGGGCTCCCCGATTAAATGTAGATCAGTTCTGCACACCTCCAGGGGTGGATCCAGTGGTAAGGCCATGCCTGTATCTTCCAGATGTTCTCATCTGCTGCACCACAGGCTTTGCCCCTGCTCAGGATAACGCGCTATGAACCTTCAGCTGACTCTTAGTCTGCGCTGGAGAACCATACAGGGCTTACCTCACCTTACCCCACCCACGACCCTGTGTACTGACTGGCCTCACTTTATGAAGGAAGAGTCAGGTCCAGAGAGGCGATGTCACACAGGACATAAATCCAGAGTGGCTGGCTCTGAAGCCATGCCTCTTGGCAATACCAGGCTGGGCATACTATTTTTGAAGCAAACAAAAAAGGGAAAGGGCAGGCAAGGCCTCAGCAGCTTGTTCCTGGACCTATGCTCCCTTAGCCCCAGTCCCACAGATCATGTGGAGACTGGAGGAGTGACAGAGGGCGACTGAAGCAAGGCCACACTAGCTGACAAGCACACCTCTATCCTTTTGACCTCTTCTGCCTTTTTATAGTAAGCTTCCCCCACCTGCGTTGTTTTTCTAACTTGATATTTATGCTGGGTTTTGTAGTTTTTATTATGTAGTGGTTTTTCAGAATAAAAGCAGCTGATGTGACTGACCTCACCTAAGAGGCTGACTGCTTACCAGATGCAACCCTCTGCCAGACGGTGGCGTGCACAGGCCTGCAGTGGGCCCGTTCTAGGGATGCAGCGACTATGTTCCTGTAGCCTCCTGATGCCTCTGTCCTGGGGGCCCCACCCCACGCCTACTAGCACTTCTGCCATCCTGCTGGTGAGGGCTCAACAGTGTTTATGGACTCACGGGCTCATGAGTCTGTGGGTGTTGCTCCTGATTTGAAATGAAGCATGCGCTCAGATCTCTCTCCAGTGTGCAATGCGCAAATATCCCAGGCATGCAGTGTGGACCCCTGGGGTCACTGTTTTAAGCATAGTCTACCTCTATACGGTCTACACAATGGATCTGCCGAGTCTCCAAATGGTTTTCTGCACATCAGTGTCATGTGTGAAAAGTGCTGTAGCTGACAGATGCTAACGGCTCAAATGTCACAACAGTGGCTGGCACTAGGGCCACTGGCACCTGTGCTCTCAGCTCCGTTGAGACCTCTGCCTGCCCCACCCACGGCAGTAACCACCCACTGGTTGGTTAGATGCCGCATGTGGACAGCTGGCTCCTGCAGATGGAGGCTGCACTCACCTAGCGTGTGCAGGAAGGGCTTGCCCCACAGGGAGGGGAAGATGCAGTAAAGGGGGTGGGACCCGCGTGAACGATGCAGGCCACCAGGAATGAGTGACCAGTGCAAGACGCGTAGTTTCTGAAAGCTGAGGCTACACACAGGCCCTGAGCCCAAGATTGCTGGCCCTGCCCAAGTGGTACACAGAGATCCTAGATCAGAGAAGGCTGGGAGGACACACAGCCCGACTGCATTGTGGCCCCCACCCACTGTCAGTGCAAGTGCACCAGGAAGGGACCAGGAGTGTCTATGCTGTTTCCCAGTGTCCCCCACAGCCCCAGGCTAACATTTGGAGAAAAATGTCTGTGAGACTCCAATTCTACATTTTTGAAAAATTTATTTTATACTCTTAGAAGCTAAGAACTCCACCACACATGAACCAAATTTAGAATCCAGAGTCTTTCCTAGTTTATCTACTTCCTTTCAAAATTTTATAAACAAGATTTTGTACACAAGAGGTAGCAGAGGAAAATTCCAGTCTGCTTGTTCCAAGCTCAAAAGATGTTGTACACGCCTTGGTGCTAGCAGGGAGGGTGGGGCAAGCCAGGGGAGTCTGGTGGCTCAGGCTCCCGGCCTTACGGCTAACAGCTGCTGGTGACCATGAGAGGCCACCTGGGGAGCTACAGGCAAGCTGCCCGTGGGAGGCTCATCTGTCTGTCCCAGGATGCCTCAGGGGCAGGATAGCAGCCCTGAGGTCAGCCCGGACTGAAGGAGCTTTTTGAGAACACATATCATTGAGTCAATTGTGCAATTCCTGCTTGATTGCAGACCACTGTAAAAGATTATAAAAACATCTTCATCCAAAAATTGGCAGTAAAAATGACAATTCTTTCAAGGCAGGCTTGCCGTAATAATTGTCACTTTGTGGTACTACATTTAAAAAAGTCCTCAGAAGGTTAGTGGACTGAAGCTGTTGGAAATCACGTGGTTCCTGATGAGGCGGAAGGATGCTCACTGCAGCAGCAAAGGAAGATGGACCAACGTCAACAGTGCCGGCGAGCCTGATTCAGCTTTACGTGAGGACCGCAGGCGCAGGGCGGAAGGCATCGTTTCCATAGGAAATAAGGGACTTACTAGAAGTGGCAATTTCACTCCTGAATTCGGGCTCCTGAGTGCAGTTGCTGGCAATGATAACCCTCCGTGTATCATGGCCAGCGTTTCAATGCGGGTCCCACACAATCTTTCTGCAAGCATGGGTGTGAAGAGATGGTGAACTGGGAAGGGAGACAATGGGACATGGGTGTCCAGGCGTTCAAAATCAACTCTAGACCCTCACATTCAAAAACTGTCAGGACACCAGGCTCAGACCAGATCTGCCGCTCGCCTGCCTGTTTCCCTGAGGACACAGCTCTGCTCTTATGGGCTGTTCCGTCCATCTTCGGGAGTCTGGCCAAAGCTGGCTCTGGCCTGTGTTAGGCTGCAGAACCCACAACTGAAGCTGGTTGCACGGAACATCTACAGTGAGAGGAAGAGTCCCTGAAGCACACAGCAGGGACTGCTACCTGCCTGCCGAGTGTCCTCACAATGCAAAAGCAACCAAAAAGGCACTTAGGGGCTGGCTGTGCCTCTTTGACTTGGCAAATCTAGCTGACAGTGGCAGCCTGGCACTGCCAGAGGCTCCCCCAGTTCTGTTCGTGGCAAGTGGAAAATAAGGCAGAACTAAAGGCAAAACGAGGCTGACACTGAGCAACTGAAGATATAAAATGTACAGAGCACAGGGAATGGCTACGGAGCGCAGCCCGAAACGAGTGAGAGATGCCATGTTGGCAAATACAACCAAACGGATGGTATTTAACTATTTTCTAGTTCCTTCAGAGAAAGTACATTTTAAATCTTGCCTTTTCAGTATTAGTCACATCAAGGAGAAACAAAGTCTTGAATTCTTTCTCTGCAGTAAAATTCTGGTGAATCTCACAAAGCAGCAGCTTCCAGCCTTGGTATTTAACTCATATACAATCAATATACAAGGGCCACAGAAATTATGTTTAAGCAAAACAAATGATTGCAGATCACATGACTTAAGACTAGTTTATTCAATATGTCTCCAAGCATTAAAGGGATAGTTTTATGAAGTCAAACTCAATAAACTTATAAAGTGCTTTTAATTTTGTTGTTTTAAATTTTATTTTGGGAACAACCCATCAGTCTTTAGTGACTGATGTCAGAGAACACACCCTATTCTTCTAGAGAACATAGCTTTTTGTTTTGTTTTAAATTTATTATTGCTCTTTTCAATTTTGAATCAGAAAATACCTCAAAGAGCTTAACAATGCCAGTTTCTGATCCTGGAAGCAAGCCATCAAAGTCTGAGCCCATGCTGAGGGCTTTCACCAGACACCAGAGATTCTGTTCAGGAGACATATTAAATACATAGGCCCGTAGAAACTGGGTTCATTACTATTTTACAACAGAAAGAATTTTACCACATCTTCACATCATTCTAAATTGGATGTTCCTCTTCCATGTTACTGCAGATTAATAATTTTCCCTCATATTTCTTCTCCCTGTGTCACAGAGAGAGTCACGGCTTTATCCCTCGTCCTCACTCTCCTATGTTCATGGATCACAAGTTTGCCACCAGATTTATTTCCTAAAATCATGTGTCAATGCACATGTAGATGCTGGGACAGCTAGTCCACATTGCAGGATTCTCCCAACAGCTCCCAGCCTTCTAGTGGCCAGAGAAGTCTCTCCTCTGGAGCACACGGCTCTCATCACACTCCTGGCTCCCACTCAAGGCTCCTTTAAGGCCTTCAACGACGAGATCCTGGTTTCCCAACAGGTGCTGAGCATCCTATCTGGGACACTGCTCTAAGGATCGACATCGTCAAGGTCACTTCTTAATTCACCAATCATCATGGGAGATTCTGAACCCTGTGGCAAAGAAAGGAAGATAAGATTTCTACAATTAAAGTCAGATGATTTCCCACACTGCCTTCTTGCTAGTGGTCTGTGGTTTATCACCGAGCATCTTAATCTTGCTTATTAGAAAGGATGAAAATACAATGCTAACTAAGACTCCTCTGGCAACCATGATGGTCATGCAAACATCTGCATTTGTATGGTCTTACTCAGTTACCAAGAGCCCGTGGGCTGGCTTCAGGCTGTACTTTCTTCTCTGCACCCACACAGTGACACTTTACCATTAGGTCACTCCTTCTGTAACCAGTGAGCTGTATTTGTTTTATCTGTTTAATAATTCATTTTGAAGACCTAGCCCATGCCTTGGAACTACTGTCACTTGAGGTAGGGATGAGGAGGAGAAGAGACATTCTCCCGTGGAAGGAACAAGCATGTTTGAGAAACTACAAGCCGACACTGAGGAGTGAGGCCCGTGGGGTGAAAAGTCCAGCAGCATACATGGAGGACCCTGCAGTGGCAAAGGAAGACCACGGAAAAGTTTCAGAATGTGACACGAAAACAGCCATAGTCCACGCAGGGGATTCTCACAGAGAGCACAGAGCTTAGGGTGAGAGAATAAATGGGTAGGTGCTAAGTCGGAGGCCAGGGACTGGCCCGGTACACACTGGAGGGAGCTACATATGGGGTATGGGACGCCGAGGCAGCGCCAGCTCTGGTAGGGAAGTGAGGAGCTGGGCAAACTAAGACAAGCTGAGATAAAGAAGCTCACCCTGGAGCTCAGGAGCTGCACCGTGCTGGATGGCATGCAAGCCAGGAGGCTGTCTATAGGACGGAGGTGTGCAGAACAGCTACCAAGGAGACGGAGGAACAGTCAGGCAGGAGGGTTTGAGGAAGCCCAGAGTGAACTGCTACAGAGTCTAGCAGGACTACCTACTGTTGCTGGCAGCTAGGATAAGACCTGAGAAACACAGGCCACCTGCCATCCCAACTGTGGGGTGACAGGAGGAGGGAGGGGGAGCGGATGAGGCTGAAGATGGCCGGGTCAAGAGCCGACTGTTTTTTAAGATGGAGGAGAACTGAGGACACATCTCGAGAGAGGTCAGGATGGGAGGTAAAGTTCTATCAAGTCGGGCAGAGAGGAGGCTGAGAGGAAACATCCCTCACTGTCCTAGAAAGAAATATACCAGTGCAGACTATGGGGCTGACACGTGGGAGCTGGCAGTGGGGGAGCCCTGGTCTGAGAGGCCATTTTCCTGATGAATAGGGAGGCACTGAGGTGAACTGCTGAGAATCAGCCTACATTATTTTACTCTGCACACCTGGGCCACCAGCCATCCATAAAGTGAGACGAACAGTTGCCAAACGTGCTGCTGCTGCTGCTGCGTCACTCACTCACAGGTGGGTGGCTGGCTGCCTCCGTGCTCAGAGGAGGCTGCTGTGATGGAAAGCCTTGGAACAGGGGAGACACGGCCCACAGAGTATGGTTGATTCTCTTTCTTCTTTCCTACAATCATGAGTAACCAAACCTTCCTCCCTCTTTCTTTGTTTTGTAAAACTAATCTTGAAGGCTTATTGAGACTCCCTAAAAAGTAGGTATCCTTCAAGCTGCATGGAACTTCCAAGTCCACGTTTCTAGGCAGACTGGAGAAAAGCAACAGAAGTTTTCAGCAATGGGACAGAATGGAGAAACAGACCCCATTAAATGTACAGACCATCTGCGTGCTGGCAGCAGACACCTTAGAGTCTGGGGTTTGTTTCCCTTGTGGTACTGTTCAGCTATGGAAGTGTACAGCCCCAGCTTCTCAGTCCACAGCACCAGAGGGCTGGGCTGGCCTATCTTTATACCAACTTGCTAGAGCGAGGTCTTTTATTTCTTGACCTTTGGAATGCTCAGGAGCAACTGCTGCCCTTTCAGCCACAGGCAGGTCCCCAAGATACCTGCTGCAAGTGTCGCTCTCCATTCTCATTGGCAGGACTGCTCTCGGACCCGTTGCTGCTTCCTGATTGCTCTTTTTCATTCAACAAAGCTGTGGCGTATGCTAATGTGTCCTGCATAGATTCAAACACAGGAAGACAAGTTAGGGGCTTTTCTGAGCAGTAACTACTCTTTTGTGACCTCTAGTGGCACCTCAGTAACAAAGCACTTCATAACCCCTTGCCCTGCAAAACCCCACTGACCAACCTGCAGAGGCTCTTTTCTCTGGCTGATCTGTTAGCATTGGGTCTGATGACACCGGCTCCCTGTCTACTATACACAACACAATGGCTGCTTCTGCCCCTCATTTCCTACCCTTCCCTCTCTTCTCCGAGCTGTGGTTTCTAAGAACCTGGTACAAGGGTTTTAAAATACACCTCACGCCTCACCTGAGCTGAGATGGTTCGCTGAAAGGTTTTTCCAGTTGAAGTTTCGTTAGAGACATTGCTCTGCGGCGTCCAATAATGCTCTGACATCTGGGGACAAAGGTCAGGCAGAGTGACAAGTGAGTCCCACAGTGCACAGTTCCTACCTCACACACCAGAGTGTAGCAGGCAGAGATGCATGTCTGCCTAGACTCCCACCCTCAGTTATCACGGAACGCCGTCTGCCAGCTTCCTGCAGGAAAACACTGCTTCTCAATGAGAGTATCAGCCTAGAACCTTTCATCTTCAAAATTAAGACAGATTTACTTGTGAACAATCAAGGTTCAAATATATTAAAAGGAGAATTAAAAAACAAGCCTTAGGTTTCAACTGTGTGCCAGTCCAGTCTGAGTGTTGTGATGAAGGCCTGCACTGTCCAACTCTGTCCTGCTTCAGACATTAACATCGGTCCAACCATGTATCTACCCTCTCTATATGCTACTATCTCGAGCTCTCTCCACGATGACAATCTGAATTCCAACAGTCATGCGGCTGCTCACGGCACCCACTGCCGCACCTCATTACACTTCACCTCATAGTACCACAAGTATTAACACAGTACAAGAGCCTTTCATTGCAGACCCTTGTTGTCACTTTTCTAGTGTATTCTGTACCCACCTAATCATTATTGTTAACCTCTTACTGTGCCTAACATCTAAAGTCAACTTTATCACAGGTGCATGTATCTAAAAAGAAACAGCATATGCACGCTCGGTGCTATCATCCACTTGCGGGTACATCCACTCAGAGCGCACCCCTCTGGGCTGCAGAGATGGTTCAGTAGTTATGAGCACCTGCTGCTCTTGCAAAGGATTTGACCTTGGATCCCAGAACCTCTAGGTTCAGAAGATATGACACCCTCTTTTGGTCTCCATGGGCACTCACGAGCATGTGCATATACTCACACACATAAACATAAAGAAAAATAAAATCTTAAGAAGAAAAAAAACACAGCCCTGTGAGATGTGAGGATGGGGCGTTACCATATTAAAACACAACTTTGTTGGGCAGTGGTGGCACATGCCTTTAATCCCATCACCTGGGAGGCAGAGGCAGGTGGATTTCTGAGTTTGAGGCCAGCCTGGTCTACAGAGTGAGTTCCAGGACAGCCAGGAATATACAGAGAAACCCTGTCTCGAAAAAACAAAACAAAACAACAAAAACCCTACAACTTTAATACATGTATGTATGTATCGACTAAGGAATGTTAGAAGAGCTAGGGAGATGGCTCGCTGGTTAAGAGCATGTATCCCACTTGCAGAGGACCCAAGTTTGATTTCTAGCACACATGTCAGGCAGCTTACAAATGCCTATAACCCCAGCTCCAGGGGATCTGATACCTCTGACCTCCATAGGCACTAACACTCACGTGCACACACATGCACAAACCATTATTAATAATAATAATAACAATATCTAAAAAATAAATATTTGACATCTGAAAATAGTTTGAGGTCATTCTACAAGTTAAGTTTAGGAAAAGAAACCTTTTCCAGGTAAGATGTGTTGCTTTGGGTTCCTATGTTATAGAGCAGGAATGCTTAGAATTCTGTTACCTTCTTTTGTAACCACTGCACAGCCCAACTCCAGTGGTGGGAATTCTCCTTGAAGTATTCCTTAGCAGCAGGACACCTGTAGAGCAAGGAGATTATTATTAGTCAAATATTTTTTTGAAAATAGTCTCGTTCAACCACAGTGCTCCATTTTGAAACATGTATGCTACTTTTTTTTTTAAAGATTTATTTATTTTATGTGAGTACACTGTCGCTATCTTCAGACACACTAGAAGAGGGCATCGAATTCCAGTACAGATGGTTGTGAGCCACCATGTGGTTGCTGGGAATTGAACTCAGGACCTCTGGAAGAGTAGTCAGCTCTCTTAACCGCTGAGCCATCTCTCCAACCCAGTGTATGCTACTTTTACTAACACTAAATTTTTCCTTCATGCTTAAACAGGTAAGACCAACATCCACTTGAACGCAAAGGCAGATACAATGCCTAGTCTCACTATCTCTAACTTATCAACAGTCCTGCTAACGTTCAAAGCTGGAGAACTAAAGAAACCCAACATACTTAGTAAATCATCTTTTGACCTAATTCTGGAAGAATAACTTTGAAGCATGCCTGGGAGCATCTCTCTCCTTTCCACTTCACTTCACTATCCACAGAGCTATCCTTCATATTTGAAGACAGCACTGAAGATGGTCTCATTACTAGTGTGGGTTGACAGGCTGTGAGGACACACAGTGGACAGGCAGTGGTATAGCTGCTAGTAGAGAATATGTCATTGGCCCTAGCATTACTCAGAAATGCCCATCTTGACATGTCTAGTCAAGGAACCCACAATTGTGGTAGGGTGACCCCTGTCTGTGGCCAGAGTACTATGTCCTCTAGGAAAAACATTATCTGAAGCAAGCCCTAATTCTTGGTTTAGGAAGTTTAGGCACAAAGGATTAAGTCCAACAAATTTCTCATTCTTAATCTGAGAAGTCCAAGAATGGCAATTTCTATGCCTACAACCTGGGAGAAAAAAGGTGGCTAAGTTCAGACACATATAACTACTATAGAGTCATGACTGTTTGACTGCGGACTACACAGGGTTAGATGAGTACCACTGTATATCCAAACATCAACTAAGGAATGACACACAAAACGTGGCACGTAAATACAGTAACAGCCTTCAAAAGGAAGAAGTTTTGCTACACTAGAGCATGGACAAACCTTGAAGATATTGCACTAAGTCAGGCAAGCTAGTCTAGTTGAGATACCCGGTGTGGTCAAATTCATGAGGAATGGCTTGAAGTGGGACATGGCATTTAAAAACGGATGGTTTTGGCCTTCTAGCTTTCTAACTATACTGAATGCTTGCTGATAGTTCTGACAAAACCCTACAAACTTTCTTGCTTAATGGTTAAAAGCCCTACAGCTTGGGGACTGATACCTGTTATATAGCAGGGTGGGATTAAGTAAAGAATTTATTGCTATCATTTCCTTCTCTGGCCAGGCAGCCAGAAGCCTCTCTGGCTAGGCTAGTTAACTCTTTGTGAGCCAGAGAGGAAGGAAAGAATAGAATATTAAAAAATCTTTTACACGGGCAGATATGCACGCGTGCGCGCATGCACGCGCGCGCACACACACACACACACACACACACACATTCATACACACATTTACATTTTCATTCACATTCACATTTACACACTGATACATTCACATTTTTGTTGGGTCCAACCACCTGTCTCATTCACTCCAGAAGTATTCATGCATACTTGCATACATACAGATACCTACACATGTACAGACAAACAGACATATACATTTGGATGGATGGATGGATGGATGGATGGATGGATGGATGGGGCAGAGTTCCCCAAGCCAAACCATCCAACCAACTTTATTTCTTTTCTCTGGCCTTTATACCTTCTTAGACAAAAAGTTCTTTAGAAAATTACCTCAGAGATAAAATGCTACATAAAATGGGAGCCTTTGACAACAATTACAAAGCGGTATTTCATACTGCTCATTGTAAGCTCAAAGCAACTATTTTCACATGGCCTTGCCTTATCACAGTGCATACTTGTGACTTTATTCTTGGCCTTAAATGTTTTTCCTTAAACACAAAATTGTCACAAGTCTGTTTCTCATTTTAGTGTGATTATGAAGCTCACTGTATTTCTTATGATGCAGCCTTTACTTGCTATTATGAGGAGTGGGCACATTCAATTAATTCTTGATTCTCACTTTGTTACATCTTTCTAGCAAAGCAACTAAGACCATCTCATAAAAGTTTCTTCCTAAAATTATTTGAATAAAATCAGGAATTCTATAAAATCATCAATTCATCTGAATAGCATTAATTCATGTTCATCTTTATGATGATCTGCAGGAAATCTGATCAATAGAGTGAGCTAATGCCCAGGGATTATTATATTAATTTAATAATAAAGGCATATCAGCTACGAGAAGCAACCCTGAGATGAAGACTCTTTGGGGCTTGCCTCATAGAGCTCACCCATCACAAGCCATGATCTCCATGAAGGTCACCAGCTAGCCACAGCCTTCCAAGATGGCTCCTGACACTCTAAGAAGGAAATGGACCCCAGTATTCAGCAGGGTTCAGAGTTTTAGGTTTAGAAGATGAAAGGTTCTAGAGATGGACGGTGATCAGTATAAATTTTCTTTAACAATTTACATTTGTTACCATTTATGAGCCATGGTGCACATGTGCAGGCCTGAGAACAACTTGTAGGAATTGGTTCTCTCCTACAAACACTGAAGAGGTAAACATCACTGAACTGCATGGACTGTAACTTAACAAGGTTTCAGGTGATGTGCTCTGTACATTGTGTCAAGATCAGGAAGTTCAACGATGCTGGGCATGCATGCCACCCAACCCTCTGTCATTTGACATTCCCACCCCAAACTGTTGTAAAGATTAGACGAGGCAGCACAAGAAAGCACCTGGTAAGGTGTTTTGTCTCGCAAGTGCTTGACAGATATAGGTGACAAGATTTTGTCTCTTGAGAGACTGCTTTCAAATTGGGGACTTTTTGGCTCTAAGGAGCTGCTGGTTAATGAAAGGGACTTCAGGAAAATATAGCAGCTGTTGTTCCTGAGGTCTCCAAAGCAGCCTGAGTTCTGCCCTCTGCCACAAGGCCAGGTGAGCCACCTTTTCTCCTCTTTGAAATTCTGGGACCTCAGTTACTTTTCTAACATTCCCCCTTCAGTTGCTTTGGGAAAACAATCTGGACACATTCTTATAGATTTCAAGCAAGCATACTCTCAAATCAGTGAGCTTCTCTCAGGTTTCAAAACAAGGCAGTTCCCAGCCCACAGCTGAACCCACCCCCTCTGTATTTTTAGTTTGTACTTACTTTTGAGCAAGAGTGACAAGAAATTTGACACACTGGTAGCAACGACTGCTGTCCACATGATTACTGTGGTGCATCAAGGCTGGAGGAAGAGAAGACACTTTAATAAGAAGTCCCTAGATGGGTTCAGATAATAGTGACTGTTCTTGCTTTGGAAATAAGTTAGGTAAGTGGGTAGGGAACAATGACTTGATTCAATAGAACCATCCAGATTCTAGTGTTTTACTATGTTTAAAAACAGGCGTAAGTAGCAGCTTGACTTCTTAGAACTGAAAGAACTATAAACCTCACACACACTGCTACCCAGACAAGAGCAGCAGTTACAACTGTTCATCATTTGATAATGGAAACTTATGATATTAGTTCTACTTAATGTTTCCCATTTTCTATTTTAGCAATTTAAGAATAAGTAATGTTCTTGTTACATGCCATGTGCTTATGCTTGTAGGTTGCAGAGGACCTAGTATGGCTGACAGCTATGATTAGGATACTGCTCCAAACTGGGGCTTGGAAACCTTGAGCTTGTAGCTCCTTTCTGTGATAAACGGTGGTTCTTAGGTTTCTCTTAATGCTGCCTACCACGTGCTGCTTGGGGATATATTCCGAGAATTGTTTGGCAGGTGAGGTGTTGTAAAAAATCGGGGGAAACTTGTACAAAGGAGGACAGCTACACCACTAGTGACACAATCTTGTGTGACCTAAATCAGACATCTACAAAAGCAAGCCCAGACACAGAGCATGGCAGACAATCGGCATGTGGAACAAAAGACAACCACACTTCACATATCTGACAGTATGTGAGTCCAAGACGTTAGTTTTTCTTTTCATGGCTGCTAAGGAAGGAAAAGATTTCTGTTATCAGGAAGACTTCTTTAGCTTGTAGAAAATTTTATTGCATTCCTGAACCTTCCCTGAACTGGGAAAGAACCCCAGTCTGCACCACACTGAGTAGAAGGACAGTCTCTCGGTCAGGATGAGGACGCAGTGTCAGGAACAAGACTTCTAAAGGAGCAGTCGGACACTGATGTAAGCCGGGGAGAGCAGAGGGACCACGCCCCTGGAACAGGGCTTACTTACAAGCCCTTTACACTGCAGGTACTTGTTCCTAAGCTGGCATACTTGCCTAGTAATCCGTTTTCTGTCTCAAATACAAACTTGACACGCTCTACTTGTATGGGATCTTCCATGACCTAGAAGGAAGGAGACAGAGTGAGCGAGTGACAGCACAGCCTGCGGTTTCCTCACAGCTCTACTCAAGAAGTTAGTTTCTACAATGAAGCTCACTACGAAGGGATGCTATGCTACGGCCGTGCATCTCAAATACATCCCTAATTCAAACCCAAAATATAAAATTATTAAGGATGTATTCATCTATATATGTGTTTCCAATAACTATTTCCATAGTTGTCTGAGGGTTGTGAGGACAAATGTTTTATGGTTGGTCATAAGGACACAAGTTCATTTTTAAATTTAGCAAAAATGTGCTTAAGGTTTACTGTTAGGTTCTTTCTACGTGTCTAGTTATTGGCACTGAGTGCTACATACTGTAGCCCGCTGCTTGGGTGCTGCTGCCCAGTTCAATACAACATAACTCTGTGTCATTTCCCAAAGTTTATAAACAGGATGGACTCAAAAAGAAGAAAAAGATCAGAAAGACAGGTTTTTAGTAGATGGCACCCCTCATGTACTTTCCATGATGTATATTTATATTTTAAGCTAGTTCAATGCCTCCTCTGAGACCAGGTCAATTATTAAGCACTAGGTTTTTAATGGGACACAGTCTCTTTTCTCAGAGGCCCTTCTCTCACCAGCTCATTCCAAGTCAAATTTTCTTAGTTCTTTTTTCTACTGATCTGCCCGTTGCTGGCCTTCTACCCCCCTGCCTCTTTTTCTTGCCAGGCTCCAGCAGTCCTATTTTCCAAATCTTCAACCTGTTGTGGATGGCTCTATGCTGCCTGTATTTTTATGTTAATTCTGTTCTCTCCAGAAAGGCTGTCTGGAATGAGGAATAAGTCTTGTACTCAGGTGGCTTCTTGTGAACCAATCCCCTAATGAATAAAAGAGCCAATCATTGGGTAAGTAGGTTGGACAGAGGAAGAGAGGAAGCAGGAGAGAGTTAGGTCCTTTTGGAACAGGACAACACATGGGTAAGATGTAGCTGCTAGAGTTTCCCAGTATATCCGCAAGGATTTGCCACTGGAGGAATCAGATTTTTACAATGCTTACAAGATTAGGTTTTAGTTGTTGCACTCAGAGACTGAGTTAACCATTGTTTCTGAACTAAGTTTGTGTTGCATTTTCCTTCATGCAGTGGCTTGTCTGGGTTCAAGAGAGAAAGGTAGAGCAGCAAAGTGTGGGTTGGCCAGATGTGCTCCACAAAGACCATGGGGGATTTGAAGCATGGGTTTGGCGTGGTAGTGACCCACCAGTGGGAACCTAGCGAGCTGGGTGGAGAGATTGTGGAGTTCTGAGTGAGAGTCTCCATGAGATAAAAACAAGTCCGCCCTTGCCTGCCAGTGCATGGCCGGCCAGGCCACCAAGGTAGAGTTGCCGGCACAAGGGCAGGCAATTTTTTAATATTTCCTGCAACACCAACCTTGCTTGCTTTAGTTGTTCCTTCAAAACAATTGCCAAGAGGGATACCAAGGGGGGGGGGCATCCACTCAGAGGAGAAGGGGAGGGGTGTATGGGGGAAGAACTGTGGGAGGGGGGCAGTGAGCAGGATGTAAAGCAAATAAGTAAAGAAAAAAAAAAACAAGTAAAAATAAAGATTACAAAAAACCCAATAATAATCAAACAAATGAACAAAAACCACCACCCCCCAAAAAGAAACCCAAAACCAAAACAAACATAAAACCAACTGCCAAAGGCTCTTGCTAACAATTGAGTCATTTTACTTTCTTGCTTAACCATTTGCACGGCCCACCAGCGAGAATGGCGAGGCTAAGGCCAGGAGACAATGGAGAAGACAAAGAGGAAATAAGGAGCTAAGGGAACTGGAAGCTACATGAATAGCCAAGAAAGCACATGCATACTTATTTTGATGACTGCTGTTGGCCAGAAACGGAACTAATACGGCTAGATCACTTTATAGTCATTTATTGGCTGAATATACCCTGTGCCCTACAGGAAGAAGTTGGTGTGTCCTGGACACTGGCAGCAGAAGCCTTTTGTAACCTGTCTTTGTCATTACCTCCCCTACGTTCTACTGCCTGGCTCTTTCATCACTGTGCTGAAATCCATAGAGGTTCTTAGGTCCTCTGTTACAATGGAAAGGGTATGACCAACAATATCACACATGCAAGCCCAGCAACTGACTCCTGAGTATTAAGGGTTAAGTATAGTAGTCATACAACTGAGGCCTCTACAAGGTTAACTGTCCTCCATTATTCCTCTGATCTCTGCAGTATAATTGCCTGTGGTTTTGCTTGGCTCCAAGGAGGTAGACTTTCATTGTTGCTCCTCTCTCAGTAAACAGTGCAAGTACCATGAATGTTATGAAGAAGAACAGGTAATTGCAGGCAAACTGAACCAAATCCAGTAAGAAACTAATGGTTTAAAAACACATGCTAAGTAGTAAACATGTAAATGCAAGTGACTTACCAGTATCTCGTGCAGTAGCTGGAATGTATTCTTTAACTCATGGGGCGGAGCAGTTTCTAGCTGGTTCTGAAAAAATGTTGTGAAAGGATAAACACTGTGGTAACTCCTCAGTGGAGAGCACTATTCTGGAATCCAGCTCTAGTTCTGACACTTTGCGTGTCACTGGCTAAGCCAATGCTCCTCTTAGGGGCTCAATTTCCCCAGCTCCTTCTCTGGGAGCAAATAAACCGTGAAGGCAGTCTCAGCCCAGTATCCCATGATACTCTGCTATGTCACTGACAAAAGTGAGCAAGAAAGGGAAAGGGAGGATTCTAACCACTGACACCCTACACTTACACAGCTCCATACTTACACAGCTACGGCCATACTAAGTCACTGACACCCTATGCTTACACAACTACATACACATTCTCCTTTTTTTCTTTTTCTAAAGACTCTGGTATTGAAAATTCAAATTAAAAACTCTGAGGTGAGCTTTGTGTGAAGTATATTAAAAAGGCAGTGTATGAAACAGAAAAATCCACTAAGAAAACAAGGTTTATGAAACCCTTCTAAACACCTGAAATTTCATTTCTACTTATGTGTATGTATGTGCATGTGTGTACAGGTATCCACAGAGGCTATAAGAAGACAATGAAAATTCCATTGAGCTGGAGTACAGGCAGTTACAAACTGCCTGATGTAGGGGCTGGGGACCGTCTGGTCCTACCCCATCTTCTGTGCAAAAGTGAGCTGAGAAAGAATATCGCATTTTATCAAAAACTTCTGAGGTGGCAGGGATGACACTAATAAAAGACTTTGCCTAGTGCTGAATGGATTATCAAGCTTTAAAGTCAAGTCCTATTTCTTCTGCTTTGTAGGGAGGAAGCTGCTTGGGCACACAGTCAACACAGTGAGAAAGCAGAGGGGACTTCGTCTCTGATGAGGACAGAACACCCTGCTAAGAGCCTACAGTGTGCACCTCACTAGGTACCTATTCCTGTTAACACTAATGTACCAATTACAAACATGGGAGTGTGAAATTCTACTACACAAAAGAACTTTCGGGTAGAAACTAGAACATACAGTGTGAACTTCATATAAAGGATCTAGAAGGAAACTGCTATGTGGCAAGCTTGCTCCTTAGGGCAGACTGGGAAGCAGACTATGGGTGACTAGCAGTCCATGTCAAAGTACACTTAGGCTGGATTTGTGTACTTACATTTTTTTTCACTAAGAGAATCAAAACCATATAATTATGTAAAGACTGGAAAGCTAGGAAAAGGACATGCACACTAAAACACTTTTTCCAGTAACATGGAGGAGGGCAGTGAGCACTGTGCTAAAAGCACTGGTCCACAGCTATGCTCGGTCTCCAGGCCCTCTTGGCTAAGTGTAAGGTCCTGTGGTCCTCCTTACACAGTCTAGACTCATGTACTGGAAACTACATCTATCCCATAGGACCACGTGAAAAGTAGGTGAGTTAAATGCAGCTCACTTGGCATAGCTTTTCTGTTTAGTAGATATAGAGGTGAGGTAGTAATGATTATTGGTGAGTGCTTTATAATTAATTTTATCACTGTTCTAGAACACATAAAACCCTACTTTTGATTTTTAAGACACTGCAAATAAAAAAAATATAGCTGTTGAAGACAGAATCATACAGTCAATAAATTCTCAATTATAGTAAAATACAAAGACAGAAAATAAAAGGACAAAACAGTGTAAATTAAAAGAAGACTCCTGGTGGTCATCATTAGATAGTGGAGTCAGGAATTCTTAATTCTTTAAAAATAAACACAATGCTATTTTTATAATTATGAGAACGTTATCCATACTGCCCAGGACAAGAGCATGTTCTCCAAGGGACCTCACAGAATGCCGCCAGCTACTGCCGGTGCAACTCAAGTTGTACCTTAATGAAGTGCAGCATCGTGAAGGAAAAGTGCTCATTGCAGAAACAGCAGTACACCACCATCTCCATGAGCGCCAGGAGGGAGCCGGTCAGCTCTCGCAGAGCGAACATGACCTGGTGGGAGGACACAGGAGTGGGCTCAGCACAGTCGGCAGTCTGCCCTTCTGCTTTCAGGGCAATCCCAGAGATGAAGATCCACTGACACTGTTCCAGAACTGGGATTTTTGTTTGAGGAGGCCTAAGGATGTATTTCAGGGTCTCTGAGTCTACCTGTCATTTATACAGATCTGTATAAACATGCACTTTTTATTCCCTAAAGAGTCATCTTTACCAATTCTCAAATGCAAGCATTCTCATGAGAGATTAATGACTGATGACAGGAAAATAAAGTAAAACTTAAAAAAAATGTTGCTCACAAACTCATTTCCATATAACCTCAGATTCTGGAAGAATTCATACGAAGTTGGCTCTGTGTGGAACGAGAGCTGGCTGGAGACAAGCACACAGTGTATGCCCTGTGCAGGCATGGGAATGGCCCACAACCACGTTTCTTTTTTTACTTATTTTTTTTATTGGTTATCTTATTTGTTTACATTTCAAATGTTATCCCTCTTACTGGTTTCTCCTTTGCAAACCCCCTATCCCATGCTCCCTCTCCCCTGTTTCTATGAGGGTGCTCCCCCACCCACCTACCCACTCCCAGCTCCCCGCCATAGCATTCCCCTACGTTGGGCCTTCACAGGACCAAGGGCTTCCCCTCCCAACACAAACACATTTCTCTAAGGTTCACACACACATGCTTCCAGGCTGCAGTGTTTTAGGACCAGGGAGAGATAGACTAGGGACAAAATCTTTTGATAATGAAGTATTTTACATGTGAACTGTCATTCACCTCCTCTGGGGTCTTACAGGTAGGTTCTTGGTTGAAGAAGATGAATAATGAATACCTACTTAAAAAATTTATCCATCCATCCATTCAGCCATCCATCTATGCACACATACATACAGTGCTGCACAGGGAACATGCTGGGCAAGTGCTCTACCATTCTGTAGGCCTCATCTCTAATGTGTTTGAAATGTGTACAGAAAATAAGCATTTCTTCTCCTAACAATATTTCCTTTTACCAGAGAAACTTGAAAACTATACCAACAAAAAGATTTTGCTCAAATAGGAGAAAATAACATAAGGAAATGGCTTCAGCACAGCAATACATACCTCTAACAGGTAAGGTTTCCCTTCAGACAAGAACAGTAAGGCTTCTACTTCCTCATGGAGGGGTAGCAGAGGGCTTGAAGGAGCAACACTAATAGGTGGTCGTTGTTTAAATATTCCAGGAGCTTTAGGAGACCCAAGAAACAAAACACAAAGCACAACCTGTCTTACTTGGAAATGTTCCACGAAACACGTCCACCAAAGGGCAAAACTCTCAGGTCTGCACACCCTATTGCTATATTCTTACAACTCAATCCTTCAGTCTACTGGATCAATGAGCTATGTAGACAAAATCCTATCTTCTTCAAAGTTCGCCTCAGCAATAGCTATGAAAAAGTAGCCAAAGCTGCTACCAAAGAGACATTGAACAAGTCACTGTTCTCTAAACAACTGTTTGCAAAAGACCACCTATGCTAAGGAAGACTCAACCCACACAGCAGGGCTGAGTCTAGAGGAATGAGGACACACACTCATATTTTCTGTTGTCAGACTGTTTGAACTCAAACAATGAGATAGCTTTTTATTTTTGAGATGAATGTCACAGCTGTAGAAAGCAAGCTATATTCATGCCATGTGTCAGTTTGTTTTAGTTGTCAACTTGACACTAACCAAGGGTCACCTCAAGTAAATAATTGCCCAGATCAGATTAGCTTGCAGGATGTTGTCTTAATTGCTAATTTATGCAGTAGGGCCCATCCCACCAGGGGCAATCCCATCCCTAAGCAGGTGGACCTGGGGTGTGTAAGAAAGATGGCTAAGCAAGTTGGAAGGTAGCAAACCAGTAAACAGTATTCCTCTGTTGGTTTGTTTCAAGCTCCTGCCTTGAGTTCCAGCCTTGGGTTCCCCCGATGATGGACTATAACCTCTAAACCAAATAAACTCTCCCCTCCCCATAAGGTGGTTTATCACAGCAACAGAAAGCAAACTAGAACTGCACTCGTGTGCCCTTTAATGTCCCTTTATATAGTTTTCAAGTATCTTTCAGCTGGAATGATGCACTTATGGAATCTTTCTTATTTCCTGCCTTTAGATTTTACCATGCACATTACCACCACACGTGTAAGTCTATCACTTATAGCTGTGAGCCTGTATCTTTATGTTTTCTCATCTACCGAAGGTGATAGCATCTCTTGAGTTTGCTGTGAGGAATGAGCACAGTAAATACAAGCACCGTGAAAAAGTAGAGCACACAGAAAACACTCATACAGTTAGCTGCTTTGTAGTTACTGTGCTTGACTACCAGGACAAACCCTAGGGACCGTATACAAACAGCACACGTGCATGATTAGGGACCGTATACAAACAGCACACGTGCATGATTAGGATCCTGGATAATTATATAGCACAAAGGTGTGTCTGTGACTGTGCCATTGTGGGTGCCAACAGGAAACATTTCCAATTCTAACATATTAAAGATTTCATGATTTACATTTGAATTACCTTTGCTTTCACAAAGGACTTTGGTATTTTATCTAATTAATCTTTATTATACCTGGAAGTTATTTTTAAACTCTTTTCATTCTGTATGAAGGATCAGAAAGGTGAGGTGGCTTGGTCAGGTTCACACAACTAAGAGACAATAGCTCAGACCTTGACTATTTTCCTAGTAACATAAATTGTTACATTATGGTGATGAATGAACTCTGAATTAGTCTTTAATCCTAGAATACTTTAAAATAATCTTTTTTCCCTCTCTGCTCCAAATCAATGATTAACTTATCTTCAGTTGTTATTAACAAACTAGGTTAAATAAGGTGAGCTTTAGCATTAATTGAAAAAAAAAAAAACAAAACCCAACTTTAAGCACTCCCCAAGTATCAATAGTCATTTGAGAAACAAATACTATTCATTCAGTTCCTAAGATGAAAACCTCTTCTCATGCTTCTGATGTGGGAAGGTATGGTCAAACTTACCAACATTCCTCTGTGAAGAGACATCTGTATGCAAGACCAGCAAGGCAACAGTGTTGTGAAGATTCCCAAATTCCCGTGCTTGTGCTGAACTCCATCGGCGTATCTGTTGATAGAGACAATGAAAACATGCTCCTGTGTGGGCGGGAAAGGTGCACTAGCTGGTGATGTACTAAACCACAGCATCTCCTGATGCTCACAGTAGAAGAGGTCAACATATAAAGTCATTGGTCTTAAAGGCATCTTCAAAGGGTTTGCTCTCCAGAAGAAACCATTAACTCAGACTCTAAAACCAAGTATACAGTACAGGTTGGGCAATTTTCAGAGTCTCAGTGTAATGGCAGCCATGAAGCCAGGGGACAGGAAGCCTGGCCCTGTGGTGCTCCAGGGTCTTGTATAAATGGGCACATGCTCCCTAAAAGTGCTTCATGTAATGGCAGAGATAATCTACCTGCTCTGCCCACTTTGTGGTTTTGAGGAGGACTAAGTGAAATATTAAAAATAAAAATTTTAAAAGTAGTATATTCCACAAATGCAAGATAATATTGGCTGCATGTGCAGTGCAAATATAGTGAATTCAAGTCAGTACTCAAGTCAGAAGTACTATAAATCCAGCACAGTCAACACCCACAGCACGCTACGGTGGCAGTATGTGTTTACTACTTAAGAGTGACATCATCAAGATGATGCAACTGGGCTAAGGGGAGCTTAGGAGTGTCAGTGCCGAGTCTGCCCATGCAAAGCATAGCACACAGTGAAAAGGCCCAGACTCTGAAATCCCCCGCGCTGGGCCTAGAGCCATTTCACCAACACCTGTGCTCTGTCATCTTGCACAAGTTACTTAGCACAGTTGTGCTTCAGCTTAAATTCTTCCTGGAGAATGGGAGTCACACTGCTGTGTGTATCCAAACTGAGCCACCTCAGCACAGCTAGCTGTGCCTGCTACAAACAAACTCTCTGGTTACCATCATTGGAGTCTAGCATTTTAGGCATTTAAAAATCTATCAAAAGAAATACATGGATAAGAAAAATAGAGCTATATAAGAATTTCTACCAGGCCAGGCCATGTATGGATACAACATCCACCCCTACCCCCCGCTCAATGTCTGGGAACTAATATGTTCCTATTATTTGAGAACATTAAACTGCAGTATAGTTCGGTTTTTAACAGTCCAGCTTCACAGATGGATTCCAACCACCCTAAAACAATTTCACAGCCGCAGGGATAAGGGAGAGGACTCCAAGGTCACTTTAAGTCCCTCTTCTACTGATCTCCAGGACTTTTAGGACCTACATAGTATTAACACCCAGAACTAAATGAACTCAAACATTTATCATCCACAAAACGAAAGCCAACAGCATCTCACAGGAAAACAGCCCTTACCTGACTGTTTTGTCGACTGACCCCAAGGAGGAAGCTGATCATGTGTCGCAGTGCTGAGTGCCGCAGAAGAAGATCCCCAGCCCTAATGCCTTGCTGTCACAAGGCGGTAGAATGACAAATTATACTCCCAGCCAGGTAAAAAGTTGTTTTAAAAGTACAGTCAGATGAGAAGTTTTAAGAAATCACCAAGTTAACTGCTGTAACTTATATGTGGTGAGTACTTGTTAACGTCTAATTAAAGACTTCTGAGCCTTCCACTGCCACCCGATGGCAAAAGCATGGCCACTGCTTTCCACTGCCGTCAGTAACTACACCTACTTGTATCAGAATTCTTACAAGTAAAATTATCCATTCATTTGGATTTAATAATAAACACCAATAAAACCACAGAACTACACAGAATGGAATCTAACATTTTTCCATGTATGAAATAAGTTTTAGATTATAAATCTGGTGTATTAGGAAAATACATTAGAAAGCAGTATTTACCTTTTGTACAAAAGTGTTGAACAGAGAAAAGTACTGAGCACAGTTTTTACAATTTTCTGGGACATCTTTATCCAAAAGAGCAAGCAGGACTTCCAATAACTGATGAAGGCTTTTTAACTGGTGAGAGGAAAAAGGAGATTATATAAAGAAAAAGAAGACAAGACAGACACTATCACAGGGTTAATTTGAAGTAAACCACCATAAGAACAAAGGGAAATTGATACAATCCAGTCTCAGATTTAGCTGGATTTATGCTTTGGAGAGCAGAACAGAGTTATCCTTTTACCTTCCAGGAGAGTGTCAGTACTGTAGGAGAACTAAGAGAGAGGCTAGTGATACTTCCTAGATATCAGAGTCCAGGCCATGGTCCTACTGGCCCAGTTATCACACGTTCTCCAGAGCCAATTTCTCTGTCTTACAGAGAGGTGGGTACCAAGGGGAGATGGATTCTGAATCCCTCCCTCCACTGGGCTGTTCCTTCACAGTCACAGATGCAGAGAATCAAACACAGACACAGGCAGAAGGGCTAGAAACCAAGCCGATGGAGCAAATGGAGAGCAACAGCCTGACAGAGGACACGGCAATACCGACTCAACTAGGAACTTACTTGAAAGCCCGCTGACGCCTCATGGAAAGCTTTGAAAAACATTTTATTTGTTTAGAAACCATTTTGGTATGACAGTGCTTCTGCTTTCCCTCCCACCCCAACTGTTTTTGGACAACTCCCTAGAAATTCATTTATTACCCAAGCATTAAGACCAGGCTACTGCTCTTTATCTGTTCATTCCTTTGAAGATGGTATTCATAGACTTCTGGAATACCCCATCCACCTGCCACACCCATCATAAATAATACAAGTTAGCACTTACATAGCACTTCATTTTCAAAGGACAGTATATAGTGGGTGCCAAGAGGTATAATTTCCATTGTGGGGAAAACAAACACAAAAATACATCAGCTGGATATCAAATAGAACTGACTTTAGGAAGTGGTTTCCATGCTTATACCCTTACTCCTTTCTCTTCCACTACCTGCTCTTATGTTTTTAAAAGGTTGGTGATGTTCTGTATCCTGCCTTTTCTCTTTGGACTATAGAGTGGAAGAAGGGGAGTAAGACAGTCTAGGTAAACACTAAGGGTAGACTCCTTAGACAGCTCCCACAGCGGTATCTCAGAGCAGTGGTATTCAGGCTCTCTGAGCAGCTCCCAGTGACCTGCACCAGGTGTGGTTTTGCTTGATGAGAGGGTCTGCTGCTTACGGTAATGGAAAACTATTGCTTTAGAGTGCACTTAAGTTTGATGACTCTGGAACTGAGAGGAGAACTTTCAGGACCTTTCTAAGAGCACATTTTGCTTCCTGTTTCTGGAGGAACAGCACTCCTGACTTGTCTGGTCTAATAGTGCTTGCTGGAACAGGTTGTACCAGTTCTAGTAAGTGCTTGGGTGCCCAGATACTAACTAGATCTGGACCATCCTTCTTCAAGGTGGCATAACAAGATCAGCATCTGAATCTGAAGCAGTCATTCCTATAATCATTGATGCACAAAATGCCTGGAGTCAATGTTTATAAGAGGCCAATTTATCCTGAAACTATTGTTTTTCAAAGTTTTCCATGAAGTATCAGCTGTTTGAAACAGCAAACTTGGGAGTAACTGCTGTACTTGAGAAGATTCAGTAACAGACTGAACAACCAGACTGGGAATGTACACCACATTATTTCCCCAAGGCTTAAAACCTTTGGGAATAAACACCATAGTTTGTTTTATCATGTGTATGCTGAATTAGGATTCTGAAGGTATCAGTGGAGAGAAGAGGGTTAGAAAGAAGAAACAAAGCTCAGGGAAGGCTGAAGGAACTACCCTGCCCTGGGATGAACGGCTTGGGCTTGCCTGCCAAAAGCAGTCAGGTCAGGAAAATAGCGTTTGAGAAAGCAGAAAGAGTCAAGGATGATTCAAAATGTCTAGATTAGAAGTGTCTAGATGCAGATTAGTCTCAGTTCATAGAGTGTGACACAAGTTCTTGAGAGAAGACTAGTCAGGGATCTTAGAGCAGACAAAAGCAGACCTGAACTCTTTCAGTCTATCCTGGTATCTGGAACATAAGGAGGGATGGACAAAGATGCCTTCTATCCTGGTATGCATCAGAAAGTCGTGTGTGTGTGTGTGTGTGCGTTCATGTGTGCCATGTGGCAAAAACACCAGTCCAGACACCAGTTCTAGGTCATATTATGTACAATTGAGAACATCTGATAAAAACAGGATACATCAAGTTTACAAGTGAGACTGACCTTATCCTGATAAAACAAGGCACTGTCTAAGGTCTTCTCCAGAATGGTGGCCACAGCAACTCGTACTTCTCTCACACTGCACTCCAACAAGAAAACCCTAAAATAAAGAGAAACATGATATGAAAAGGACACAAGTATCTAACCCTCACACCTCTGACTGTAACAGCCATGGAGTGCAGTGACTCAGAGGTGTTAGTCCAAGTCTCCGAGAGCATCTAGGCTCACAGGTTCCAAGGCTTCCCAAGGCCACTCCATGTTCTGTAAATGATTTGGGAACCAGACAGAAAGTTCACCAAGATTCTAAGTGGTAACTCAAATGCTTTAAGGACAAGAGACACCCATATAACATTTGCAGTAGAACTTAACCAGATGCATGAACTCTTGAGGAATACTGGATTATTTCCTAGTCTAATACTAAAGAATGAAAGAAGATCTAGAATGGGTGTGTGTATGTGTCTAGCAGGCAAGTGGCCAGTCTCCTCCAAAAATAAGAAGCAAGACAAAGAAGGGGAGACTTGGGCACGCAAGTACTGAAGGTTAGCATCCATAAGAGACACACACGGAAGTGTGGACTCTGTAGGACGTGGGTCTGTATAAGCATTGTGCAAGATGACATTTCTAAGGTATTTGGGGGGACGTCTGCGTGGGGTGTGAGAAGATATGAAGGAATTCTTAATTGTTTGGTTTGAAAATGATAAGGTGCTTATGCTGGAAAAAGCCAAACTCCTTTTTGTGATAGAGACATATGCTGAAAAATGCTAGTGATTCTGTGTCTGAACTTGGCTTTAGATCAGAAGGAAAAGCCAACTCATCCATGGGGAGAACTAGGACAGTAAGAGGGATTTGCAGGATCCTTCTGCCAGCTCTATTCTGACTGTAGTGTCTTAAGAAGTTCCTAAAGGATGTAAAGAAACCTTTGTGTTAGTGGTTTACACTTTTAAGTCAACTTGAGAACATTCACTATTACAAATCCCAGAAAACCTACATTAAAAATCTGTATAAAGAAAGAAACAGTATGGGGTGTTGCTATGAAAGAGGCCATTGTTATCTTTATGTTTGAGTTAAGAGAAATATTTGTACAGGTTGATTAACCTGCCCTCACTCCAAAATGCAGTAAAATCTGAGATCTTTGGACGATAGTATGATGTCACTGTTGGAAAATTCTATGCCATGAGACTGTTTAGCATACAAAAAGTTGAATAATATTGTATAGATTTATCTTCAGATTATGTATGTGCATAGATAATAAAACAAAAGTGAATAAATGTTTGCATTTGTGTTCCATCCTGAGACACATCTCTAAAAAAATGTATGTATTCCTCAACTCAACGAATTTCCAAAACAGTCTGGTCCCAAGCAGTTAAGAGACGGCATATTCACCTATGCTCTCTCTGTGTGTGTGACATGTGCTAGTGAAGATACATTTAGTTAGAGTAATGATCTTTAAGGCTCTACGGGCTGGAGACAGCTCAGTAAAATGCTTGCCCTGCGAACATGAGTTCAATCCCCAGAATCCATGTTTAGAAAAAAGAAAAGGCATGGTAATGCCCAGTGCTAGAGATACAAGGTGAAGACAGATGAATATGCACACCAGTGAGACCCTGTCTTTAAAAAAGGTGAGTGGTTCCACTCCTGAACATGTCCTCTGACCTCCATATGCAAGGGCAGTCATCTACACACACACACACACACACACACACACACACACACACACACACACACGCATGCCACATATGTAAATAAAGTGAGTGAGAGATAGGCTGAAGGTTCTAGAGAAAGAACTAGATAAAAAACTATTTTTCTTAGATTTTAAAAAAGATTATACTTATTTTTATGTGTATAAATGTTTTGCCTACACAAAAGTACACCATGCACATGTCTAGTGCCTTAAAAGGCCAGAGGCTGGCATTGGATTCCTTGGAAATGGAGTTACAGATGGTTATGAGATGTCATGTGGGTGCTGGGAACAGAGCACAGGTCCTCTGCAAGAGCAACAAGTGCTCTTAACTGCTGGGCCATCTCTCCAGCCCCTGTTATTAATTTCTTAAAACACATCAACTCATGACAATAAAGAGTAATTAGATCTTATAAAATAAGATCAGGTGGTCCACTGGGATATTTGATAGCAGGAATACTAAGAACTAGACCAAAGGAAGACAATTTCTTAAGAGACGGTCAAAAATCAAGCCTGCCTTCATATACAGTGATGAATTAAATATTTTCTATGCATTTTCCAAATGTGTAATCATTCTTTGAAATGGTGCTTGGGAAGACTTATGGGAAAACATTTTCAAACTGAATTAGGAAACTGGGTGAAAGGTTATTTTTACTGCAAACTCTAAAGGGGCAGGCACGTAACTCTCTTCACGAGCTGGATGCATCTGTGTGATCTATGTGTGAACAAGTATTTAAGAGTGGGCTATCTGGCAGGCGCCCTGGGCATGGCAGGGGAACAGCAAACTTGATTCTCCTCAAGTAGCTGAAGCTCATCAGGAGAGACAGGCAAACCCCTAAGGAGTACACAGAGCAACAGGGCAGACCCACATCAGTCTTTGTGTGCGTGCAATCTAAGCTGACATCTGAAGGGACAGGAGCAATTACTATGCAGAGCAGAGAGAGACATGGTCCAGACAGGAGGCTTAGGCATGCCGGGCTTGTCAGGCTGCGGACAGTAAGTGCACACTGAGAGCCCGGGAGGTCAAGTGAAGCTCAAGTAAAGCCGTGGGTTTCACTGTGGTGTGAGGGACCCACTCAAGACCTTCCCGGGAGGAGGGATGTGACACAGCTGTTTTAAAACCACACAGACTTTGATAGGAAAAAGGAATGGAGATAGCAAGTAGGCAAATGAGTATCTGGAGCTAAGACAAGAGGTAAAGGTAATATGTATGAGATTAAGAGCTCTGGCCAGGGTTCCTAGGTAGCTCAGTCCTACACGTGTGAGGCCCTTGGTTTTATCCCAGTAACATAAAAAATAAAATAAAAATCCAAACACCAGACTGTGCTCCCTTAGTAGGAAGAGACCAGCATGTCTGATTTTCCTGCTGTGTGTGTGTTTTAACACAATACCAGAGCACATTTGTATGCTGACAAAGTGACTCAAAAGAAGTCTAATATTTTTATGCCTACCATTTTATCTGTACAATTTTCTATGAAATAGTCAATTTTAACATGTTTTTCTATATATTTCTTGAATTTTATCAGAAATATTTTCCTTGTAGATCTTCAATTTTATCATAAAATGTTTATAATTCCACTTTCAATCAACTTAGAAATATTTTTGTCTACCATTTTATCTGTAATTTTCCATGATAATCTCCAATTTTAATGTTTCTACCATTTTACTCTTTAATTTTCCATGAAAATTGTCAATCTTAATGTGTTTTTCTATATAATTCTTCAATTTTGTCAGAAACATTTTCCATGTAAATCTTTAATTTTATCATAAAATGTTTTTACTTCCCTTTTCAATTAAAAAATTTGAAAAAAAAAAAAAAGAAAAGAAAAGTCTACAAGGTAAAGATGGAGCGAGGGTTAATTAAAAGGCCAAGTTCCTTGAGAAGGCCTGCAGATAGCTTCATTCTGAGAGGTGCAAGACAGTCTATGGCACCTGTTCAACATTTATTAATCATTTCCTCTGTGATACCTGAGGCCAGGCTATTAGCCAGAAGTGGGCTTCTCACATGACAAGTTTGAGGACCAAATCAGGAGGAAGGAAGAGTCTACTGGGGCCAAGGAGGCAGGAAGAGGTCTCATAACAGTGAGAGGGATTGCTGGGTCCTCATAGAGTAATAAAGGAAATTGATTCAAGAGTTCAACTGGGAATAAGGTATAAACAATAAATGTGATTGGGGAATCTTGAATTTTTATGTGAAAAGGCAAATTATTCATCTACCTACTGTACATAGGTAATATAGTTCCATGGCTAACTTTCTTTGGGCCCAGAATCTAAGCATACTTAGACTGTATAGGGCTGTAGCAATAGCCTCGGATTCCCTATGTCCTTGTTACCAGACTGAGCACCCTAGGAAAGGGACATGCATGCTTCTCCTGAGCCAGAACACAGAGTAAGGGCTGAAGCTGTGAGCACCTGGTGGCTCTCAACTTACACTCTCTGCAGCCCCTGAACCCGGCCAGTCTAGCTCAGCAGAGGATTTTGGACTGGCCTAATTTCCTTACTACTTCAGTGAAAAGCTTAAAATGGACTCTAATCTGAAAAATGATTTCAAGTTGAAATGTATAAAGAAGCTTTACTTCTAAATGATAGGAAAAGATAGTTCTTATAATTAAAAGATCTTGACACTTACTTTACCAATTCCCGTCCTTCAGAGCTAATAAAATATTCCACAAGCCATTGGCAAGCATCCAAACTTTTTGAAAGTAATGCTTCAACAGTAGCGATCCATTCTTCAGTATCAACCCTTTCAAAGAGTAGAGTGCAATGTGAGGTACCAACAGGCAACATGCCAGTCTACCTAGCTATTCCACAATGGCCAGGAACAAAGGGCAAATCAACTATTCCCTGGCTATCCACCCACATGACCAGCGTTTCCATGCTTAGGTTATCTGTGATGTGATTCTCACCCATCCACCCTCACCCACAGGACACATGTGCAGTGCCTACATCTTTGACTGATTTTCATCTTTTACATCTTCCTCATCAACTTCAACTGATGAAGACCAGATGTGTCACATTTTGTCTGGCACAACTAAGTATCACCTTCAGAACAGCTTATGTTTTATATCATATTGCTAAAATCATTAATATCTTGCTTTAAGATTTGGACAGAGAAAAAAATGGCCCAACTATACGACCCACAATCTCACACCACTACTGAGACCCCCAGTGCCTCACCAACCCCAATGGTGAAAACAGACAAAATGATGACAGTATAACATGCAGATACGAGTGAATTTCACAAGTCAAAGTACCAACTGAATTTCTCTACTGAACCCTGTGCAGACCTTAGAGGACAGAATCGTGTTCTTCTTGAAATCATGTAACTTCGGTTATTACACATAAAATGAGGCTGCCATTATTAATTATTTTTCTTCATGGGTCTGGCTGAAAAATCTTTCCCCAAACTCAGACTTGAAAAGGTTATTCACTTTGCTAGCCAGAGCTCAGTGGTCTTCCAACTTTAACCAATTTCCTCTTTCTCTAGGTATTTCTCTACAAGACCCCTCGGCTCTCTTTGTCCTTTTGTCATAAATCCACCGACCAACTATTACTAACCCAGAACCTTTAATGATCCAGACACCTTGTCAGGTGCTGGAGATAAAGTCAGTGATGAATAAGGTGCTCATGTCTGGGGCTCTTCACATCACTCTGAACATGTCCTGGTTCAAATTCCTCCATGGACTGCCACTGAACACAGTCCAGACTTTCTGGTCTGGCACCTAGTGATTAGTCTTAATAAGTTCCTTATAAGTACCAGAAGAATACAACTAACCAGGCACTCATGGGTGGCCTTAAGCAAATCCCGCTTGCTATTCTAGAGTTTTTCTCTCTGCCTAGAATGATGTCTTTTCTTTTCTTCCTTTTAAAATCCTCTGAAGGTATTGATAAATATGATTTTGCCCAATTCTCAAAGACATGAATTTTTTTAAAATTAATCCTCACTAAACCTTCCTTAAAGACTGAGGGTATGTTTCAGTAAGCTGATTATATTAGGTAGTATTGCAATATTTTGAAAAGAAGAATCTATAAATTTATTTTTTCATTGAATTAGCCAGTGTTTTCTGTAACAACAGAGTAGTGAGACGTGCCACCCTTACCTGAGTTTTTTCTTTGTCCGTAGGTAAGTTTGGAAGAGGAACTGAATGGCAAGCTGCAGGCTCGCCTTTGCCATGCAAGGGTAATATGGGTGCTTTAATTTAGTCTGAGAGGGAAGAGGACATTTTCATAAAAATCTTACACACCATTATATATTCTATAGAATGTAATAAAGTTAGCAGGAAAAAACCCTAATCTTAGCACTTAGGAAGTGAAGGCAGAAAGGTAAGTAGTTCAGAATCATCCTCAATTACTTGGAGATAACCTGGGTTACACACCAACACACTAAGGAAAAAGAAATGCCTAACTAGTTAATAATAGAAAACACTCATTTAAATTTTTTAAAAAGTTAAGATAGCTTCTTCATTTTTAAATGAAGTCCTTTTAGAAGAGTGTCTTTGCCCCTCTTAGCATTATTAACAATGGTACTGTAGACAAGGAAGTACTGGAAAGTTAATTTTGAGTCTGATAGTATATGATTACAGATTAGGAAACGTTAGTTAGCTCATAGAGCACAGAAGCAACTGATAAAAACCAACCCCATAGCCCTCATCCTGACAGTCTTTAACCCCATAGCCTTCAGCCCCAGAGCTCCCAACTCTATAGCCCCCAACCCCATAGCCCTCAATCCCATAGCCCTCAAATTTGTCACAAAATCTAAAAATTCTGGATGTGATGTGCAAACCTATACCATTCAAATTGCATAACCCAAAGCTGCCTGTGTGATGGTATCACCCAGTAAGTAGCACATTTACCAGAAGTGGGGTTTCGCACTGAGCCTGAGTGCTAACTCCTGAGATAAGGGCATTGCTTTTTTAGTTCTTTAGTTACAACTGACTACTTACGGCATTCAATGAAGCTAAGGACAAAACAAAACTGAAGTAGTCACTACTGTACACATCTCTGTTCTTCATGAACTTGAGGTTTTCATCTCGCACCATCTACATAACAAAATCAGTGGTCATTTTTAACAAACAGAATAATACGTGGAAGGTTATTTCTAGCAAAATATTTAGGTAATAAAGGTTTGTAAAAAACAAATTATAATTATCTTTTTCAAACTTTGAGTTTTTTAACAATGTGGGAGAAAAATCTTTTCTTTAAATCTACGGCACTGTAGAAAAGTAAACCATTTCTAATCTCTTTTGGGGATTCAACAAACAGATGATTTTTTTTTGGTATGTTTGTTTTTGGCTTTTGTTTTGTTTGTTTATGAACAAGCAATTCCACACCTCCCTGGCTCAGACAACTTAGTTCTTTTTTTCTTTTGAAGGCTCCACATTTTCTTTAGATTCTCTGGTTCTGCCTATTTAGTTTTGGGCTGTTAGTGTATAAGGTCTGGACTGGGCAAGTGACAGTCTTGAATTTGAACCCTTGAGATGGTGGGTCATTTCTCTGCTTTAATCAGTCTTGTTTAGTTCCATCTGAAATAGAAGTAATAACTCCTATTTTATAATGGATTTAGAAAGCTTAATCAATTCATAAAAACCTTCAGGCAGGTGTGGTGGTAATGCTTTTAATCTCAGCACTTGGGAGGCAGAGGTTGGAGGATCTTTGTGAGTCTGAGGCCAGACTTATATATGCACAATGAGTTCCAGGCCAGCCAGGTAGTTGAGAACCTGTCTCAAAAAAAAAAAAAAAAAAAAAAAAAAAAACCAAACCAAACAACAACAAAAACCCCACTAAAACTTGTTTATAGTCTGTGGCACAGAGCAGGTATTTAATAAACATTGGCCATCATTGTTGGCTTAGTCTTTTTTTTTAAAGATTTATTTATTTATTTCTTGTATATGAAATATACACTGTCACTGTCTTCAGACACACCAGAAGAGGGCATCGGATCCCATTACAGATGGTTGTGAGCCACCATGTGGTTGCTGGGAATTGAACTCAGGACCTCTGGAAGAGCAGTCAGTGCTCTTAACCGCTGAGCCATCTCTCTAACCCTGTTGGCTTAGTCTTAACTAAAAGGTTCTAGGTCTTGATTCTTGATTCTCAGGTAAAATAAGTTCAACAACATGTTTGTCTGCTCAGGGATGGTGCTGGCCACCTTGGCTCATCTTTGTGGCACTATTACTATAGCCTCTGTATCTGGCATAGAAGACAAAGGACAGTGAGGGTGTCAAGTGGCCCATGACAACAGTAACCACAGAAGGCAGCCACCAGATGTGCTCTGAACTTAAAACATGGATTCTGACATTCATCTTGATTTTCTCCCTTAGAGAACGATTTATCTGCTCCCCCTGACCCTTTTAAAGATTTATTTATTTTCATTCTGTCCATCAGTATTTTGCTTCCATTTATGTATATGCACCGTGTGTGCCTGTTCTGGGAGGTCGGAAGAGGGTATTGAGTCCCCAGAACTGAAGTTACAGGTAAAGGCTGTGAGCCTCCATGTGGGTGCTGGGAATTGAACCCAGGTCGTCTGCAAGAGCAGTTAAGTTAACCTGCTGAGCCCTCTCTGTTCATGCAGTTCTTACCTGGTATATCCGAGCAGGCATTTTTTCCACAAACAGTCCTTTCTTCTCACCTTTCTTAACTAGCTTGGTTAGAATAGAGAGCCTGTCATTATTAGGCCTGTGGGGCCGAGGAGAGGACTGAGGTGAAATCTCAGGTGAAGACGGAGCTGACCTGAGAGACAAAAATCAAAGAACTGCTAAGTGTAAAGGGTTTTTGTTTTTAACTTGCTAAATTTATATACTGGGACTGTACCCAAACATAAACTGCATACGGTTCTGATTCAATATAGTAAAGGCAAATTCATTGAGAATAAGACCATAAATAATCTTTCTGGTTTATAGTATTATGCTTTGGACAGAAAGTGCATTCAATATGTGTATATATACACACCTCAACTATGAACTGAAAATAAAAATCTCAGTTCTGCCTCTGCCATGAATAATTTATATGCATGTTTCTAAATACAAAGGAACTTCTTGCCAGGGCAATAAAGTCTGGGAAGCAATAAATAAACAACTTATTTTCCTCTTAGAATGTCTCTTATGCTTAACTATTTTTAAACATTAAGCATTATATTATGGGGCTGGAGAGATGGCTCAGTGGTTAAGAGCACTGACTGCTCTTCCACAGGTCCTGAGTTCAATTCCCAGCAACCACATGGTGGCTCACAACCATCTGTAATGGGATCTGATGCCCTCTTCTGGTGTATCTGAAGACAGCTACAGTGTATTCACATGCATAAAATAAATAAACCTTAAAAAAAAGCATTATATTTTGAAGATCCTATCAATCCCCATTGAAATCACATGGCAGAGCCACTTACAGAGAGAGATCCTCGGCCTCCTGCCTCACAACGCTCACCCGGCTTTTCTTCGGCAGCACGGGGGAGTTCTGATCGGACACCCGCTGATAGAAGAGCATGTAGGCATTCCAGTATCTCCGACGGACATCAGTGTACGGGTTTGCTAATTTATACGATGTTAAGAGAGAAGTTTTGGTAAATAAAATGTTTTTTTAGAGTGATTATCTATAATAAAGGGCCTCTAGACTCAACAATTTATTCACTAAATTTGCAAAGTGAAAAGTGTAAGTAAAATGTGGGTCTTTTTAGTGTTGCCGAGAATGCAAGCTAAGGTGCATCCCCTTGGGGTGGGAGGATGGAGGGAAGACTTCTTTATCACACTACATAATGAGGTTTTGAAAGCATAGGTGCTAGAATTGTCTTCTGTAATAATATCTCTGCATAATAAAAATAAGAAGAAAATCGATTGTATTTTAATATAAAGAATATAGCTTCTAATCTGAAAAAAATCCTATATAATAAAAAAATAAAATGATTGGAATATATCTACTTATAAATACTTACTTTGATCATAAACTTTTGGTCTATATTCTCCTCCAAAGCATTCATACTCCAGGGTCTCATCATTTAGGTCAAATTCTTCAATAACGGTGTCATTAAATTTATACCACTTTCCTTTTCCACACCCCCTAGGACCCAGAGATCAGATAAACATCTTAAGATTTAAAAACAATTATGTTCATCCTTTGCATTTGTCTTTATAGATTATGCACAGATCCAGCAAATGACAGTTAATCAAGAGCATCCAATAGCAATAGAGGTATAATGATTTCAGTTTCTAAAACAACTTTTCAAATCAAAGGAGTAAAAAATTACCAATTCAAGATGCAGAACAAAGTATAATATGGATTTCTTTATAGCTGGGCATTATGATGCAGGCTTATAATCCCAGCACTTGGGAGGCAAAAGCAGAAGTACTGAGAATTTGAGGCCAACATGAGCTATAAAACCTTGTCTTATCCACTACTGTTCCCTCCCCCCCCCCCGGTCTCTCCAGTGGTGAGCATGGATAATAGACATCATCAGGGAAGGCAGAGAGCACATGAGGGCTTCTGCAGGAAACCCTTACCGCCTGTCCTTAATGAAGGAATAGTAGTGGCCAGCATGGGCCTGCCCACTGTGCACAATGACACCAACAAGCTCATAGTTTTCTGTGAGGGCAACTTTTTTCCGTGGGGATCCTCCACCTCCTTGATCCATATTCCTCCCATTTTCACCAACTTCAGAAGATGAGTCCAGGCGAGCCATTCCTGCAACTGTGTAAGGCTCCATATTTAGCATCCAAGGAAACTGTGTAAAAGTAAAAAGAACACACCAATGTTACATGGGAATGTACTGGGCAGTACCTTGTAAAGTCAGACAAAGTGAGTCATGCTTTCCCAGGGAAGGGCTGACTCCTACTCCATTTATACCTGGCATCTCTGACAGTCGGCCTGTGTTACAGAGAAAGCATTGTATTTCATAACCATGGCTAGGGTGCCATACAGAAATAAAGGGTATCATCTGTAGGTCCCCCTCTCACACTAGCAGCAGTTTCTCAAATGAGGGCTGCACATCCCTCGTGCTACGTCTCAGAGGACAGAGAGGGTGTAGAAACAGAAGGCAAGAAGGGCAGGGAGGTCATGGTTGAGAGAAATTTCAGGAAGGGAAAGAAGTTACCCGTATCTGTTCATCGTATTTAATGGATCGTCCGCTCTCCCAGTCAAAGCCAAATCTCATCAGGTGAATTACCAGCACACTAGGTAAAGACTTAATGCATGTTCTTTTCACTGTTATTCTCTAGGAAAAAGCAAAAAACAAATTAACTCCCTGGAGAAAAAATGGAAATAATGGATATAAAAGCTTTTGGTACCCATGTAAAACAAATAGCAGCATAATCTACTGGAAGCAGCAAGCAGAGGCTAGTAATGACCCCCTATAGACAGCACACAAATACTAGCATTGTTTCTTGGAAAGGGTAAGTGTGATACCTTCTCTTTACACTTTTCACAGTAGTATGCATTACTTCCTTCTAGAACTTCACCTCTAACAAACTGGTCCAAAGAAATTTCCAAGCTTTGGCAAGATGTAACTCCTAGATTGAGAGCCATGAAAGCTTCCTCACGCTCATATCTGATTGGGAGAAGACAGAAACCCATGAATGAAGAACCGGTTCGACTGTCATGAGACCTGAACGTCTACACTCCAGAACAGCCAGAATTAAACAAACGTTAGCATAAAAGCACACTGACAAAACCATCAATTTCAACAAATACTTTAAAACTGCAAAGTAACTATAGAAACTGAAGAAAGAAAATTCACCGAACATTCATAGATCCACTAAGAAATAAATCTACAAGTCAGTCAACAAACTAACATTATAACTTTCTAAAACATCATTTTATTTCCCCCCATGGTGCTAGTATCAAAACCAGGGTCTTGTACATACCAGACATGCTGTTTCACTGAGCTACACCCCTATCCCTAATAGTCACTGTTTAATGCAGTGGCGACATCTTCACTAACCTGTGAGGACAATCTTTGCAGATCTTCTGATCAGAATAGATGCCTTGGAAAGTATTCTTAAAAATTTGTTCTCGTCCCATTTTCTGTTGGAATAAAAATTTAAGGTTTTAACTGACAGCCCTAGAATGTACAAGTTGGTTCACATAAAATCTTATTAAAAAACTTTTAATTTAGCCACCAAAATATAAACAGTAATAATAGTAGTTTTGGCCTGATGGAAGGTAATAACCAATCACTGGCCCAGTATCAGAGCAGTGCCGACACTCAGCCGAGGAAGGAGAGCGAAGGCCATGGGAGCTGATCATTCCAGGTCATGCATTAGGACTCTGGATCTTCTTTCTGTGCTACAGGTTGCAAGGTAGAAGTGCTTTGACAATCTTTGCTTTTGTTCAAGGACAGGTACTATAGGTCTGTAAATTATTCTAAACAGATGAAGAATAACGATTGTGCTTATCGATACGATGTACAGTGGCAACTCTGGGCAAGTCTGTTGTTTCACTGAGAAAGGCATAAGCATCAAAACAAAAAATAGTCTAGTCCTTCTGGCCCTTTGCCAGAGAGTCTCCCAGTTCCCAGACTACCTTCAGGGCCATCAGTTCACTAAGCACTCTGCAACTACACTACCTCTAGGGACATTGGAAAAAACAAACAAACAAAAAAAAAAACACCTCACGCACAAATGGCTATTTACTATGAAATACAGATTAGGAACTATTATCTTCTCGGCTTAGGTGAATAAGAAATATTAACTGCGATAATGTGTATTCATTTTAAATGCCGAAAGAATAAACTTATGAGTCTCAGAAACTGTGAACCTATACTGTTCTCATAGCTCCAGGAGCCAGAGGACAAGGAGCCCTTCATTACCTTGAGATACTCATCCATCTGATCAATGAGGCTAGTGAAGAACTCATATGCGTCCTGCTGCTCTCTCACATAGAGCTCCTTGTTCCACATCTTGAAGATCTACATAGCAAGAATTAAACAGGTGTTTACAAAGAAAGCAGCACGCTCTGAACAACACATGGAATCACGAAAGTGTTTTTGAACAACACTTTCACTCTCAGGGCCTGGATGCTTTTATTGGAGTGAGACAGCCTTGTAGTCATCTGTGCATTTTCTTGGTTCTTCCTAACAGCAAGTCTGAAACCAAATGTGGGTTCAGGGTAAGCCCTCAGACTACACAACAGCAAGTGTCTCCTTAAAAGCGACCTCTGCTCTGTGACAAAATGCAGCAATGTTCTTTCTTTGGAGGCACTAATGATACTGGCACAGGTTCAGAGAAATTATTTGTATCACTGCTTTAAGATACATTTTCACTACTATTTTAAATGTGCCTCTCTCAGGGTCTCTGCAGGTGTGTGTAGGTGAATGTGGAGGTCAGAGAGTCAGACCCTCCTGGAGCTGGAGCTGCAGCTGCAGGTGGGTGTGGACTGTCTGGTGTGGGTGCCAGGAACCAAACCTGTGTTTCTGCAAAAGCAGAACAACTGCTGAGCTACCGCTTTGGTTCCTTTAAAGAATATTTTAAAGAGCTAAAATAAGAATCCTAAGAAACAGTCAAAGCAGATAAGCGGATCCCCAGGAATTACAAATGACTTTAACATTCTAATCACTTCAAAAGAACCGATCTGTTGAACATTCAAATCTCTGACAAGTTGTTAGTGATGAGGAAAACCGAAGTGGAGCCAAACTCTAAATATTATCTAACATCAAATACAGTTAGTGCAAATACCTTCCAGAAATTCTCAGGCACATAATACTGCAACTTGCTTTCCATCAGATGCCCGAAGAGAGACTGCACTTGGTAGAACACACTGTCATCCGGATTGTCTGTGTCATCATCCACTGAAAGAAGTGACTAGGAAGAAAAGGAGAAGCATGTGACTGCTTCACACTAACCGCAGGCATGCACGCCCATTCTGCTGCTATGCTAAGGAGTGTTTTATGTGCAGCCAGCCCTGTCATCTCCTAGTGGTTAAGTATGAAGCTGTAAGATGAAGATCTCTTAGACACATGTGACATAATACTATGGAATAGTTTCAAAATACTGCCTGCTACTAACAAGTTGTGACTATGTTAGTAAGATGTGCTGAAAATAGAGCCAGGTATCTAAAATATTAAGTACAACTTCATAAAATAGCTTGAGAATTAATTTTGTATGTACAAAAATTACATTTGGCCAAATTACTGATTAAAATAAAAAATTTACAGAAATGTGTGACTATAACATCTTTACAGATTTCAGAAGCTAATAAAGACTTTTGAGCTATAGCTACAAACACAAGAAATAATTATTAAGGATGCCAAACAGGACAGAAGGAGGCTCTCACCTCAGGGAGCCCGGGCTGCATATACAGTTGCTGGAAGACTGCATTCATGTAACAAGTAGCACCACCATTCCTCAGCCCCACAAACCCTGAACTGGATCTGCTATCCACTGGGGGGAGGTACTGGGAACAAAAGGAACAGAAACAGTGGGGAGAATGAGCATTCTACCATAGCACACTTCAACAACAGCCATTTGGGAGGACTAAGAAGAAAACGTAGTAGACTCAGATTTATCCATGCTGCTTGGTTTGAACACCAACAGAACATGTTCCCCAAGTACCTGTGTTAGGTACTGGTATGATGACAAAATGCAATCATTTTAATATCTCTTGTCTGTTTATAATATATGTCACACAAAGCAGGTATTAGTTCAATCAAGATCAACCTGCAGTCATTTACTTATCATTCAACAAGTGTTTATTAATGACCTGTCATGTGCCAGGGATTAAGAGAGAACAGAAATGTTTGTGGTCCTTCGTCACCAAAGAGCTTAAATGTGGTTATGTAGGCTCTATGGCATTAATTACACAGATACACTAGATGCCTACTACACACTGACCTAGTTTTCTGAATATTCTGAAATTTATCCTGAGGAATTCTGTAGTGCAACCAGTCAAGCAAGGTAATGTTTTTATATAGTTCATTATTCTTTTTATGTTCTATTAAACTTTTCCTATAAGTGTACAATTAAAATGACAAGAAAATACCCCATTGTTTTATTTACAAATGCTATCAAATGATGCAGAGCCTAACACATTGCTTTTCTGGGTAGGAATAATCCAGATAAAGCATCTTGGCTAGTGTCCAACTCACACCTCTGTAGGTAGAAGGACAGTACAATTCTGTGTGGAGATGTGAGTACTGGGAGCTTGGCTCTCTTATACACAGCCGACAAAAACATGCAGGACTTTTGAAGCACTGCCGGATCTCACATGTTTTTCATTAACAGCAACAGTAACTGACACAGACTGTTTTCTAGGCGCTAACAAGTAGATTAACAAAACTTCAGATCCACTGAAGATCTATAGTAAAAAAGCACAGATTTTTTTTTAAGATATGAAAAATGTTTTTCATTCGATTTTCTTGAGGCAGGGTTCTTTCTCTGTGTATCCCTGGTTGCCCCAGCACTCATTCTGTAGACCAGGCTGGCCTCAAACAAAATATTTTTTTTAAATGCTAAAGTATAGCACGCAGAACACACTTCCAGCCTACACTGTATCTTGCAGTGCTGGGCTCTCTCTTCCACCGGCTGTGCTCTGGCCTGCTCGAGCTGGGTAGTACTTTCTCAACGTCACATGTCTACAACTTTTCTTAATATATGATAAACTCTATGAATCTCACTGAATTTATCTGGCTTTGTATCCTGTGCCTGGCATTCTGCCAGCATAAACTTACTCAAAAAACAAAAACAGGAATAGAAAAAAAATCTAATTAACAAAAATGGCTGGAATGTCACTTTTCATTGAGAGTAACAGTTTGAAAATGACTCATCTCTAACTGAAAGGGTATTTCATAATAATACAGTGGTTAAGTATGACAAAAAATTTAGTTGACTGTAATATGTAAACATGCCATGCAAAAAAATATTGACTTGATTGTGGTTAGGATAATGCAACTTGAGTCTCAAACTCACGTATTGTGGGGCTAGAGAAACTCCATAGCAGGTAAAAGCTCTGCAAAGGCTAAAAACCTGATTCTAATCCCCAGGTCCCACATGGTGGTGGAAGGTCAGAGGATCTAACTCTTGCATCTTCTCCTGGCCTCCGTCCTGCTCCTTGACATGGACATACCCATGAGGGCCAAGTGATGACTTAGGGAAAAGTGCCTTCTACGTAACTGTGAAGTCTGCAGTTCGGGTCCTCAGAGCAAGCTGACTACCTAGTCTAAGCAGCTCTGGGTTCAAGTGATACTTTGCGTCAGCTAAACAGAGTGGAGCGTGACAGAGGAGAAGGACACCAGGATCTCCAGCCTCTAGCCTCACTTACACAAACACACCCAAGAAAGAATATTAGTAGGTCTAAAAACTTACATCAAACTCCTTGGTGAGAGCAGGGTCAGGTTGATGATGCATTGAAAGTAGTTCTTTTGTAATAATCTGAAGATTTGAAGGTGAGCTGTCAGCTAACATCACAAGAACTTCATAGGCTGCCAATCGGCTGTTTACTGTACTACACCTAAGAACAACAGCACAAGCCATCTTCAAAAATCAACAATAGAAAACAAAAGAGAAACACAACAATCTCTTTAACACAGGTAAGTTAGGTCTATGCCAGAAATCTAGTAATCTATGTGCCCTAAATACAGGGGGAAGGAAGAGGTTTCAGAACTATTATCTTAGCCTGATAACAACCAGTAAAATCCTCTCAAATAAGAAAAAGGAAGCTGTGAAAATAAAGACAGATTCCCACAAACATTTCAAATATGCCGATAGTCAATAATTCTTCAACGGCACTAATAGCTTTCTACTGTGTTACAGAAAATGGAGACAGAAACAGATAGCTTGTCAAATCGGTTTATGAAAACTGACACAGGGGAAAGCAAATTTCCGTTACTGCCTGCCTTTCAACCCAGACAAATTCTGAACTCTGATTAACCTGGAACTACTGAAGTGATCACAGATAGAATGGAAACACAAAAAAAGAGGGCATCCAGACTCTGCGTGAACCAGTTACAAAAGGGCAGGAGGGGGACTGCGGAGCTCTTGGGTTAGCACTGCACCTGCCACCGAGGACAAGGGCCACAGAGGTGGCACTGTCCTTTAATTCTTGTCTAGATGTATGGATTGAACAGGCTGGATAAGAAATGAACTGGGAGGCACTATACACAGAGGCTGTATACAGTGTTTGTGACAAGGAATACATTTACTTCCAGAAACATGTCATGTGTTGTAAGTCTATTGTGCTTCACAGTTTTGCTGGAGAAGGTCACTGATGGATGAGCACATTTAGTACACAGGAGAGGATGAAACATGTCTGCTTTTCCATCCAGGAGTTATATATGAGTTTATTATTAGAATAAAAATAAGGGGAAGGAGTCACCAATGAATTCTTTTTCATTAAAACTGCTAGATATATAGTTTTGTATTTACTGAAAAGTCAAAAATACTAATGCATTTCCAGTGCTTTAATTAGAATCCCAGAGACCTAATGCTTCAAGACAAGACCAGACAGGAATGAGGTGGAAGCCACAGCCCTAAGGACAGATCAAGAGCTCTAAAAATGCCCTCTCCCTGCCTTCCACTACATTCAGCTAATAAGGGATTTCTCTAATTAAAAAAGTATTTACACATGACGCTTCATGGGACTCCATGTAGTTCTTCTTACTATGCCTTGCCTCTATCGGTCATCTCTGAAATTGTAACTCTGTTCTTTAGAAAATAAAGTTCAATTCTAAGCAAGGTAAGTGGCAGCTCACTTTTCTAGGGTCAACAGTCTAAACATCACTTGACTTGTATGTATTTCACATTTATATCTCCAAAGATTAATATAAAACCTTGCTTCCAAAATTACAACTTTAATAAATTACTAGCAGCTGTAGATATGAGAACATAGTATGACCCAGAAAATGACAAGGTTCTAGACCTGAAGCCTATACTTGGAGTCTGTTTACATTGGAGATAATCCACTCCTTCCCCTTCAGTGCTGGGGATTGGACTCACATCTCACACGGCCAAACACACGCCTTATCACCAAGCTAACCCTTCAATCCCTTCATGGAATTTATTACTGACCAGATCAGCACAGTTACTTCCTTTCCCACTTTGATGATGAGATCTGTACCAGGACACTTTCTCTCTGTTCATTATGTGCCAGGCACACTTTAAACAAAGCTCATTTGCATGCCTTGGTTTAAGTGGCAGGAAACAGGACAAACTCACAAGATGGAAGACAAATTCCAAGTTAAGAAAATCTTTTTTGGGCGACAGTTGTGAATTAAGAGATTTTACCAAAACTGAACACAACGTGCATTTTCCATACTTTGGATGAAAGTCCTGTTGACTGATGGCGGCACTGCTGGCTGGAGAATGACTATTTAGAATAATTCTAGAAGCTCGGAATAGGAAGTCATCTAACAATGGTTTAATCAGTGATGAGCCTGGAATAGAGCAGAATATCATGTTGAAGAGGAACACAGATTTTAACTGGAAGACTCTATTGCACTTTCCTATCAGAGCAGCACAGGTACCCAAGGTCACCAACAGCAATGCGTCTGCTTTAACTTAGTGTACTGTTTGAGAGCTCAGTAAGCTGCACAGATCTGTGGCATGCTGGGACCAGGAAACAAGGTAAGGAGTAGTCAGTGCCTTCCTTTGGAGTCTTTGACAGTGAAAGGAGTCAAGCTTTCAACTTGGAAGCACAAGTGTCAACACCACTACAAGGCAGAATGGTCTGAGGGAATGATTTGTATCTGGGCATCAGGAAGTCCTCCACACAAGGGCTAAAGGAACTTTTAAGCCTATCTCCATCAGGTCAATGATACTCCTTCCTTCCTGGTTAAGAATCACTCTTCCTATGTGTCCTCAACAGCCATGAAGATTCTATAGCATTGGTATAGTTAACACTACAACTGTGGTAGTTACACTTTGGTTTGTTTTCTGTTTTTTTTTTTTTTTTTGGTTTTTCGAGACAGGGTTTCTCTGTGTAGCTCTGGCTGTCCTGGAACTCACTCCATAGACCAGGCTGGCCTCGAACTCAGAAATCCTCCTGCCTCTGCCTCCCAAGTGCTGGAATTAAAGGCGTGCGCCACCACCGCCCGGCTTTTGGTTTGTTTTCTAAATATAATTTATATCATTTGGATATGTATATCCAAGTTGTAACTGTACTCCAGGGGAATCTTACATTTCCTCAATGCTGAGGAGGTAATGCCTGGGGATTACTTCCCAGATGAGAATCATTCTTAAGAATGAAGACATATTATAAAATATAACAAACAGCAAAAGAGACAAACCTCTGAATTATAATTTTTACTTGACAGTAAGTTATGTGATAACTATTTTCAACAATATAAAATTCTCCATGTGATTTAAGGACACAGGTAAAAGACAACCTATGTTTTACTAATCATTAAAATTATAGACAAATTTCTACTCCTAAAAGGTCAAATTTTTGTGGAACATTTAGCAATTATCATATTGTCACAATTACACACAACGCTATGGCGATAACTAAGAACTGAGGTCCCTTTTCTCACACAATAAAAAGAAGCAGTAATCACCGAGCATTTCCTTCTCTGCCCCACAGAGCGACAGCAGGGTCTTGATGAGCCGTAAATGTCCTGCCAACAGGATGTTGTCTGCTTCACTGGTTTCACACTCTGCTGTTCGATTAGGTTCGAAGTTATCCAGCCATGTAATCTCATCTTCAAGCATGGTAGCTGGGCTGATTCTTAACTGCTCCATTTCTGAAGCTGAGAAGGAGATAAAGGTGAGGAGGTAGACATCTATAACAAAGAAAGATTTCTGTTCATGGAATCAAAGTCCTGGACTAAAGATAGCAGATAAAGTCCTAATCTTTCACTTCACAGATCTCACAAACCTTCTGGCTGCAGACCCTGTTAAAGTCATCTGCATCAACTAAACACCTGACTGCCTCCTCTGTGCAGGCCACCATGCTGATGCAGATGATCATTGCTCTAACAAAGCACCTGGTTTAGTGAACAAGACTTCCCAGTGGAAGGGAGGAATGGAAAGTAGTGAGAACTAAGGCTCTCCACAGTGCTTCCTAAACCAAAGAGGCAAATCTATAAAAGAGAAAGATCAGGCAGGTATCATAAACTCCTCTCTCCAAACCATGAACCAAACACAAGAGAATAATTTCTCTTACTCTACCAAACAAGGACTGACGGTCAAATTCTACATTGAAAGCATGGCTCAAAGTCTCTGCTAGTCTAGACAGTTATAGGCAGCCCCATTTTCTCTACTTTATGCTTGAATCAAGACATATAGTCTAACTGTTATTTACTCTAATCTCCAAAAAACTCATTGCATTGCTTAGAGGCGGAGTCCTGATCTGGAAGCCAGGAAAGCACCTGCCTGCAGAGCCGCTGCTCAGGTATATCAGTCCCCAGACACTAGAGCTTGGTGTTCTTTACGAGAAGGAAGGTTTTTGCGTGAAAGTTCTTTTAGAATGAGGTGCGGGGAAAGGGCTGCTTCTTTTAAGAAGCCATTCTGTTCCTTTTCTAGAGCACAGAGAACAGCCATATGCTGTCTCCTTTAGACCTCCAGCCTCCAGGAACCGTCTCTATGAACCCCCAAGGGACTGTCCAACTTATTCACTCACAGAGGATGTTTATTTTCACCTGGCTTTGATGTTATACTCCAATTAATATTTCTGTTGATTCTGAATTTTATTTCCTATAATCTGAAGTGAATTTGAGGGTAAAGAGTAGGGAATATATTGAACACTTGGTCTGAACAACTAAAATTTACATGGGGAATTTGTATTATTTATAATATATTTGCATTATTTGAAAGTACAGATGAGTAAAATCTCCTCATTCTAAAAGGCAACTTCTTTCACTGCTATTTCACTCACTGACTGACCTCTGTCACTATCAACATGTCCCAACAGATTCCAGCTGCCATTAAATAATCCCACGTGTCAGAACAGGGTCTGGAGAGATGGCTCAGTGGTACATGCACTGGCTGCTCTTCCAGAGGACCTGAGTTCAGTTCCCAGTGCTCGTGTCAGGTGGCTTAGAACCTGCAGTAACTCCATTTTTAGGGTATCTAACACCTTCTTCTGGCCTCTGTAAGCATTCAGGCACACGTGCATACATTCATACAAAACATACACATACACATAAAGTAAAAATAAACCTTAAAAAAATAAAATGTGGTAGAATATATTATACTAAAGAGTCAGAGCCTTCATGTTAATTCTTACTTAGTTCAATTACTAGTGAGACTTGTGAATTCTAAAGTTAGCAAGTCTTCCTTGTACCTGTTGGGTATGTAACAGATGCAGAGCTCAATGGCACATGGATTTACATGCCATTTCCAAGAAAACAAAACCCAATGTCAAAAATGGATGTACTCTCACTTTCTGACAGGTATATCAGGTATGGCCTGTCATTTTTATTTCCCCCATCCCAAATCAACGTGAGACTTTACTTACTTGTCAGATCATCTAATAACTGGCACCGCAAATCAAAATACTCCATACATTGAGACAGCAGTCTAAAAAACCAGATAGATTTCAGTTATTAATAAAGGCCTGATTTTAAAATATAAAGCATTTTCCTTTAAAAAACAGGCTCACAAAGCAGCTGAGCAAGGTAATTTTCCTAAACATACAATACTTACATTAAATACTAATTTTAGCATGACGGAAATTAATAATTTTAATGAACTGTAGTCTAGGAACAATGGTGTAGAGAGAAGAAAACTTACACATGTATCATATTTTAAACTAACAAACACTGACTGCATTTGTTTACTCTAATGTGAACCAATATCTACCAATTAGCTGTCAAGTGCATGGAGTTGCTGGATTGTTACAGTGGGCAGGAGCACAGGTCCTAGAATCGGCTGTGGTACAGTGGGCAGGAGCACAGGTCTAGAATCGGCTGTGGTACAGTGGGCAGGAGCACAGGTCCTAGAATCGGCTGTGGTACAGTGGGCAGGAGCACAGGTCCTAGAATCGGCTTGTGGTACAGTGGGCAGGAGCACAGGTCTAGAATCGGCTGTGGTACAGTGGGCAGGAGCACAGGTCTAGAATCGGCTTGTGGTACAGTGGGCAGGAGCACAGGTCTAGAATCGGCTTGTGGTACAGTGGGCAGGAGCACAGGTCTAGAATCGGCTTGTGGTACAGTGGGCAGGAGCACAGGTCTAGAATCGGCTGTGGTACAGTGCGCAGGAGCACAGGTCTAGAATCGGCTTGTGGTACAGTGGGCAGGAGCACAGGTCCTAGAATCGGCTTGTGGTACAGTGGGCAGGAGCACAGGTCTAGAATCGGCTGTGGTACAGTGGGCAGGAGCACAGGTCCTAGAATCGGCTGTGGTACAGTGGGCAGGAGCACAGGTCTAGAATCGGCTGTGGTACAGTGGGCAGGAGCACAGGTCCTAGAATCGGCTTGTGGTACAGTGGGCAGGAGCACAGGTCTAGAATCGGCTGTGGTACAGTGGGCAGGAGCACAGGTCTAGAATCGGCTGTGGTACAGTGGGCAGGAGCACAGGTCTAGAATTGGCTGTGGTACAGTGGGCAGGAGCACAGGTCTAGAATCGGCTGTGGTACAGTGGGCAGGAGCACAGGTCTAGAATAGGCTTGTGGTACAGTGGGCAGGAGCACAGGTCTAGAATCGGCTTGTGGTACAGTGGGCAGGAGCACAGGTGGTAGGATCAGACTGGTTTCAATCTTGGCTCTGCTACTTATAGCTGATGTCTGTGGACACCTCATTTCTCTCAGTCTTGTAATTTCTAAATGCTTATTATAGTCTTATTATAGAATAAAAATACGTGAATATTTAGACATAAATGGTTCAAATGGGTGCAATGAACCAAGATTTTTAGGTTATTTAAAATTACAGATAACAAAATATCCAAACTAAGACCTCTCTGAGGGTAACACACACACACACACACACACACACACACACCCTACCTTGGTAAATTGTGCAGCACAATTAGTTATGGTAATTGCTAATTATATGCCAAACTAAGACATTTTAAAAATGTTGTGAAATACAAATTTCAACTTTATGAAAAGTATACCATTCAACTGTATACAAAATTAAACAGTTTTACAAGTCAACATCCTGTCAAAAGGTTCTTTTGTTAAAAAAAAATCTCATCTCATGTTTTGTATTAAAATTTATTCCTTTTATTTTACTGAGAATGTTTGTCTGCATGTGCGTATGTGTGCCATGTGTATGTGTGCTTGGTGTCCACAGAGGTCAGAAGAGGGCAGTGGGTCCCCTGGAACTGGGGTCATTGATATTATGATGTGGCTGCTGGAGTTACCCCCAGCTCCTCTGCAAGAGCATGGAGTACTCTTAACCGCTGAGCCATTGCCACAGACCTCTCCATTGTGGTTTTTTCCTTTAATTGTAGAGGAATTAAGTAACTAGCATAGTGAGGACAAGCCCAACAGCTTCAACTTCTTAAACAACTGAAGACTTCCACTAGACAATCACTGTCCTTCAAATAAATGTTTATATTTAGAAAAACTTCACATGGGAAAAGTTTATTTTTGACAAAAATAGTCAAGGGAAAAAGACATCTACTTTTAGTTCAGATGCTTACAGGTAAAAATATTTCCTGAAAATTAGTTTTAAATTATTAAAGAATTATTTTTCATTACTAAAATATACAACTGACATCTACTTCAGGTTCAATCCTGATGGTAAGTTGCAAATATAAGTTTGGGTTGAAAATTTAACGAATCACCCATAATGATCTATTTTCAAAACCAAAAATACTGACTTCTTATTTACACATCAGGATTTTAAAACTTAAAGGTCAAATGCTTCAAAGTAACATGTTGATAATTAAATATGTGGACCATGAATTTTTACACATTAGAAATTGTATGAGAGTACAAGCATTCACACACGCACATGTACACGCGTGCACGTACACACACACACACACACACACACACACATACACACACAATCCTGTAATGAAGACCTATAAACAACAGATAAAACAATTGAAGGATATTTTGTGTCGTATGCCTCATCTAGAAAATATATTCATTTTAAAAGTCCAGAATGGATAAAAAAATTACAAAAGAAAAGAAATATCTTGATGACTTTAGTTAGACTAACAAAACAAACAAAAACCCTCAAAAACTCAAGTATTAAACTTGGAAATGAAAGTAAGAATGTTGCCATTGATTTTTATTAAAAAAAAAAAGAAAAGAGTTATGAGTGTACCATCAGCAACTGTCCATAAAATTAATATTCTATATGAAATGAAAATTCTGGAACTCAAATATTAGCAAAGTAGAATTTCAAAAACTCCCAACGAAGAAAATGACTAGGCTAGAAAGCTTTATTGGTAAATTGTATTAACATTTAAGAAACTAACAGTAGTCCTTCTCAAACTCTATAACCCTTCAGGGAAGGCAATGCTTCCCAATTCTTACAAGGACAGCAGTGTTCTAACACCAAAGCTAGGCAAAGATTCTATAAGAAAACTACAACCTAATGACCCTCATGAGTGCTAAAGTAAAAATCCCCAATATTAGCAAACCAGTACACTTAAAAAATTCTAGAACATGAACAGGCTGGTTTCCTGGAGTGCGGTGACAGTCAGACATGAAACGCCTTATTACCAGAGAGGGAGTGAAGGAGCCCACACAAATCAGCTCCAGTGATGAGGACAAAAGCATTCAACACAGAGGCTAAAGAGATGGCTCAGTGGTTAGGAGCACCTGCTGCTCTTGCACTAGGACCTGGACTTGGTTCCTAACACCTGAGTGCCAGATGATCCAACACCTTCTTCTGGTCTCTACAGGTCCTAGGCACATACATATGCAGGTAAAATGTCCATATACATTAAATACAATTCAATACATTTCACAAAAAAAGGAGCCAGCCAAGTTTAATGCTGTTCTGTGATCAAAACACTGACTGAAGTAGGAACCAAAGTGTCTCAACATAATAAAGGCCACGAAGGAAAACTCCATATGAACCTCGCATTCCGTAGTCTAAGATCTCAAGCTCCTCCCCAAGAGCAGCACGGCCACTTTCACCAACTCTGTTTAGTAGAACACTGAAACTTCTCGTCAGTGCAATTAGGCAAGAAAGAAGGCATCCAGACTGGTAGTAGAAATGGAGTTACCCATTCACTAATCTGACAAACATATTAATGTATGGAGAACACTAAAGATTTCACCCAAGCCCTGTTAATTTAGCAAAGTTACAAAATATAAAGGTCAACAAACAAAAGTTGTATTTTCCCCACCAACAGTGTACAATCTGAAAAGTGAATTAAGAAGATAATTCTATTTCAATAGCATCAAGAATAATAAAATACTTGAGATTCACCTTAATCAGGAGGTAAGTCTCATACAGTAAAGCAGTACACACTGCTGGGAGGAATTGAACATCATGAGACACTCATGCTTACGGATTAGAAAACAGTTTTAAGATACCCAAACTAACAGAGTCACCTACAGGCTCTATAAAATATCTGAGCTGAGAAAGTGACGTGCAAGAGGACATAAGTGTGATGTGGACCAAGGGACCAGGCTCAAATAACCTCAGGATGTTGCCAAATAGGAAGAGCAGTGTGGAAGTGAGGACTGGTGGGGAGGGAAGCCTGGAGGGGTTTAACTCCCATCCTGCATCAGGAAAAACATGCAGAACCTGCATGTGAGGCGAGGAAAAGAGAAGCTCTCTTGTCTCAAGAACCCGTATGGACTCCACAGGAGTAGCACAGAGAACCCTTCCCCCACTCTGTCTTTACTCCATACCTCTGATTGACTCCTCTCATGATACTGGTTGGGGACCAGAGGGGCAGCTGAGCCGTGAGGATGACGCCTAAGAGGAACTGATTTGGCTTCTGCACATCTGGATGGGCCGAAGTGTCTGTTTGACTGAGAGTGTACAGCTGATCGCAGGCGACCCGGCGGATCTGAAATGTGATCAGTGGTAAATGACAGATGCCATCAACATTGCAGACTACTTCAAAAGTGAAACCCTGAAAGTCCACACCATTCACTTGTTCAAGCGACTGAAATATGTTAGAAAGATGTGATGATTCTAACTTTGAATGGTAAGGTTCTGCAGAGTAAATGGACTAATTAAAAAATAAATGCGGTTTGGAAACTAATTTCCCAAATTACTCTACTATTTTACTTGAGCTAACAGGTTTATAACTCAATGGAAATAAACACCATTTTCAAATATTTAAAAAGTTTATTTTCATTGTCACATATGAAAGAATTAAAACCTAACAAAAGTTCATGGTTTGAAGGTGATCTCTCTAGATTCTGACCAACATGTTGAGGCCTACGTCTGCTGCTTTTACAGTTACCAGATGCTTAACACTGGAGGCTGCTCTTTGGTTATCAACAAAATCCAAACATTAATCAGTTTTAACTTTAGTGCTGAAACTTTTGTTGGAATGTGGAGGGAGAAAGAGAAAGCAGAGTGTAGTCCGAACGAGTGCTTTCCTTCAGGGAGGCGGTCTGTAGCCATTCCTGCTGTAATCCCTGAAATGCCATAGGCCTTTATGAAAGCCCAGAACAAGAAGACCAAAAGGCCTTTAGCTAAGTAATAGAAATCCTTTACCTCAGCACTTGGTGATCCGAGCAGAATATCGATGATAAAATCAGCAACGCATGGCAAGCTGTAGAAAGACGCTAAGGCAAACAAGGAGAAGGAAAGAATCAGGCAATGTACTTACAAATCTAAGTAATTTCTGAAGTTCAAATTTAAGCAGAAAAGTTTCCCCTTTCTCCACAGAGAAAAAGCCCAGGATTGTCTATAACGGTCTCTGCGACTGTCCACTGGTCCCTGGGAACTGAATGTGCCTCATGGCATATCTCAGTACCACTACCCTGTGTGTGCCAGTTCAGAAAAAGGAAGTCTTCTCTCTATAAACTACAGTGCTACTAACTACAAAATACACCTTAAACTAAGTTCATACATGATGAGATAAAAAATTGGAGAAGTTGTATTTTCTCAACTTGAAAATGTCTCGAACAATTTCAGGAAAATTGTACATATGGTATAGGTTTAAAAAGCTATTTCATAATGATTTAAACTTCCCATACAAAAATCTTCAAATTCATTTGTTCTCAGAAAATTTCTGCAGTTATTACTTTAATTAATTGTAAGTTTAATTAATTATGACTATAAATGTCTAATTTCTATGTCTATCTTGATAATTTTAACTTTTGACTTATACAGTTAGTTTGGATATATAGAAAGCACACCATGATCATCAAATCTTTATCTGTGGTAGTCTGAAATAAGTGATTACAGCTAAGACTAGACAATTAATACAATTCCCAGTACTGAAGTTACTTCGCTTCTGACTATTTCCCGAGAGCCTCCTGCACATTACACAGTGTTTGGAGGCTGGAGGTTCAGCAGGGAATGCAATGAACAAGTCTCTGGCTTAGTGGAGTTCAGTGTAGCTGGAGGAGAGGGGATGATGTTAATACCATGGAAACTGAGTGATGATGGCAATACCATGGAAACTGAGTATACTGTATTGATGGATATGAAAACAAATGATGCTGAAAAAGTAAGGGAAGGGTTTGGGTTGTGTGAGGGCACGGGGAAGCCTTAGGCTTTTGAGAAGATGGTCAAGGAATGTCTAACCAGGGTGTTATGTGTGCAAAGACTTGCAGGTGAGGAAAGAGCATTAAGAGAAAGAGGGAAGAGCCAGTGTAAAGGACCTGTGGCAGGAACGTATCTTATGTATTGAGGAAATAGAAAAGAGGCCAGCAAGTGAGGGATAAACTAGAAGATGGGAGAAACAGAATCACTGGTATATTGGACTGGTGTTGGGTGTGGGGACTTAATAGAGAGTTGGTTTTTACTGTGGATAAGCAGAGAAGCCTGGGAGTTCTGAAGAAGGAGCATGTCCGAGGAATAAACTGTAAGGTCAGGAGTAGGGAGAGAAATTAGGTCAGCATTGATTGGTACAATCCAATTAAGAGGTGGAGACAGTGTGGATGTACTAACTACACACGAAAGAGGTACAAACAGGTAGAATCCAGAGTCTGAAGGAGGTTACGCTCACATATCAGAAGCAGAGACAGTAAAACGTGAGAGTTACTCCAAGGTTCTTAGGCAGAGAAGGCAGAAAGCTGGAACTGATCTGCTCATAAATTGGTAGAACTTCTGAGTGCTATGGGCAAGATGAGCTATTCTGGACAGGTTGAGTTTGAGATATCTCAAGTACAGTGATGAGGAGGGGTCCAGACTGAAGACTCACACTAACGTGGAGGGTAACAGTGTCTAGTAGATTTAAGGCTGTAAAACTGGATGGAGTCACCAAGAAAAAGAGAAGACAGAGCAGAGATATTGAGGAACAAAGGCTCAGCATCTCCACCCGCTAGAAGTCATTAGCAAAGATTATAAAGCCAGACTTAGCAATATATAATTCTGACACAATTTACTTATTATAAACTAGTAACCTGGGTGCTTCAATTCCTTAGTCACAATTATCTCCAATAAAGCAGACACACACCCTACAAGAACTGATGTAGAACTGTATGTGTGAACACAAATGTGTCTGTACACAAAAGGCTTAGCAAACACTCTAACATTCCTGCAGAGCTAACCACTCCAGCACTGTTTTCACCTGTTCTACATCCTTACTCTCTCTGTCCTGTCTCTCACCAAAAGGAGCTTTTTATAAAGCAATGCCGATTCTTAACAGAAAGCTGGTTTTTCTCTGAAAGAAATGAATTACTAATAAGCTTCCTACCCAGCTGCTGACTCCGAAGCTGCAGGCACGTAACGAGAAGAGACAAAGCTTCTCCAGCAATCAGGGCATCTTTGGTGGACACAGACTGCTGCCGGACACAGATCCCAGCATGCAGGGCTGCTGGCTCCCCTTCACTGCTAGAGCTGCAATTGCTTCCTGAAAGCAGGGAACGCAAGCTTAGTATGGCTCCTAGGAGCATGCAGTACTTTAATGTAAGACCCACAGTCCCTGAGCAATAGTAAATCCTGCAAGAAAGCTCTGCTAGGAAACAGGAGATGTAGTCTCCCCATCTGATGCATGCCAGCTGCTTTGTCTTAAACATACTGCAGGGATTCAAAATGTTTTCATATGACAAAACTCCTTTCAGGTGGGAGAATGCCTTGTGTCTTAAAAGATGATCTCAATGGACTACATGGACACAAGAATCCTAAAAATATAACTTACTTAACATTTCTGCATATTGTCATAATTAAAAAAATATTATTATCCTGGGTGTGGTGGCACACACCTTTAATCCCAGCAATGGAGAAGCAGGGTAGACAGTTTGAGGTCACCCTAGTCTATATAGCAAGTACCTGGCCAGCCAACACTATAGTAAGACCCTATCTCAAAAAACCCAAACCGGGCAGTGGTGGCGCACGCCTTTAATCCCAGCACTTGGGAGGCAGAGGCAGGAGGATTTCTGAGTTCGAGGCCAGCCTGGTCTACAAAGTGAGTTCCAGGACAGCCAGGGCTACACAGAGAAACCCTGTCTCGAAAAACCAAAAAAAAAAAAAAAAAAAAAAAACAAAAAAAAAAAAACAAAACAAAACCCAAACCAAGCCAAACTAGAAAACCCTTTTATTATTGATGTATTTATTTATAAACATATAGAGCAGGAAGAACAAAGCTAAGAAATAAAGCTACATGAAAAGACCCAACAGAAAATAAGTAGACAGGGTCTAGAAGGGCAGCTCAGTAGGTAAAATGCTTAGTATGCTAATTATAAGAACCTGAACTCAGTACCCAGAACCCAACGGCATAGCAGCACACCTGCAAATCCAGCACTGGGGTGTGGAGACAGATACATTCCTGGGGCTTGCTGAGTCAGCCCAGCCTAATGGGCGATTTCTATGTCACCAAGAGACCCTGTCTCAAAATAGCCACTCTCACCCCAAACCAAAAAGAGAACAAAAATATCTGAAGAACAATAATCTTATATTGATCTCTAGCCCACACAAGCTATGCATGTCTCTGTCTGTCTGTTTCTCTCTCTCTCTTTCACACACACACACACACACACACACACACACACACACACACACACACACACACACACACACAGAGGAGTTGGGGCATGGAGCTGTGCCAAACCAAGAAAAGAACTGTTTACCATGCTAGGCTTCTGGGAAATTTATGTTTCAGCCACAAATTATAGGTGTAACACTTTTACACTCAGCAAAGCTAGAGATGGCAGGGCTTGACATCTGCACTTATTCCATGCGCTAATAAATGCCCTTTCTCTTAAATAAGGTGTCAAGACTCATGAATTTTTTAATCATTTTCAAAAGCAAAAGAAAAAGCTTCTTTTTATAATCTGACAAATCTGCACATGGATTATTCTTACAGCTAATTCTTGCCCAATGTTCCATTATTGTCCTTTTTGTTCTGGAGATTTTTCTACATGGGTAATGGGTATTGTATTTACGTCACTTCTACTCCTCCCCCCCCAATCCAACTCCTCCCCCACTCCCTCTCAAATTTATGGCCTGTCCTCTTTAATTATTATTGTTATAAACACACACATGCACGCATATGTATATAGGCACACACACATATTGATGAGAACCAAAAGGCCATAGGGAAACATACTGTTCTGTGTTTACTTAAAAGCACTGTCCCATTTTAAATCAGTACCTGAACTGCTGAGTCTGTTTCTAATTCCAGCAGGAAACAGAGAATTACTTTCTTTAATCGGCTGGCTACTTCCGACAAGGTCAAGCCGTCCTGCAGCTGCCGCCCATGATAGTCTCATGAAACAAGCCACAGTGGCAGTGAAATCACTTGCTTCCATAGTCTGAGGAGGCATGGAAAGGGTATTATGAGAAAGACATGCTGACTTCTCTGACTGTGGCCTCTCAGATCACGCAGGACTGCCCTTCTCACACTGTCCTCACACATGCTTGTTAGGAGCCGTTACCTCAGTCCCTAATCCTATGCTCTAGTTTTACCCCATTATTCCTCAATTCGTTTTCTTGCCACGTCCCCTCCTACACAGTCCACTTCAGCTTCCATGAATGTCCTGTCACTCAGCATGTGAGCTCCAGCTTTGTCCTTTGTACTTGAACAAGTCTCCTCTCCAACTCCCTCATTCTGTTCACCACTTAGTCTTTGGGACCTCGTGGCTTAAACACACACGACAGCACAGGTGAATGACATCCCTTACTGCTGAGACCACGGAAGGCTGTGTTTCTCTAGTTTTACACTTGCTACTTTCACCCTGATCAATGGTTTCTGTACTTGTCGTCAGTCTCCTTCCTACTCATGCTAAATTGCTTGAAAGCGGTGTTCACACTGGGGCTGTTCTAGATTCACAGCTCCCTCTCCCAGGCAGGAGGTACTTGGTACTTCCTGAGTTCACCAACTACTTACTTGTATTGCAACTCGAGCAGCAGGAATGATTTCCTCAACCCTAATGGAAGACCTGTCTGACACTGACAACTGCCTGTAGGATGACTTTTCTGGGGTCCCACATAGGGACATCTGTCTGCTTGTCTGCCGGCTGACATTTCGGAATGGACGGGAAGAAAGTGCTTCTATGCCATCTTTGGTGAGGTCTTCATCTAATGATGTTGGCATTGTCTGCCCAACAAGTAAAAACCTTAAACAGAGAAGGTAATGCACAAAATTATTTCATATTCTTTTAGAATGATAAACATTGGGAAGAAAAGTAAAATACTGCCTTGAGAGGATAATGTAATCTATCTTCATACCTTGCAAGTTGTAGACAGATAGAATAAACACCCTGCCTTGTCTCATAGTCTACTTCCGATGGGATGGAATCTCTCTGCATGACATTTACAACCAAACTTCAAAGAAAGAACAAAGATAAAATATTAAAGACTTCAATTTCTTTAAGATAGAAAACTAAATGCAATATTCCACAAATGTTTAGTTACCAAGTTTCTACATATAAATGAACTATCCATATACATATTTCTATCACATGGACTTCCATAATTAGACCTGTGGTTTTGCTTTACAGATAACCAAGATAGTATGTTCAGATTGCAGCTTTTCTCACTAATTAGTTTGCTATCACAGAACAATACCTATTAGTAGAACTAGCAATTAAAAAATATATCAAAAATTGGTATATTCAATCAAGCTTGGTTTCAATTTCTACTTTTCTTGCTTCCATTCTTACCTCTCCACCCTCCAAATCTATTCTTAGAAGGTCAACCAGAGTGATTCTTTTAACATAAACCGGATCATGGTATACTCATCTGCACAAATTTCTTCAACAGCTTCGTACATGAACGGGAAAGGCAGTGTGTGCAGAGCAGACTGAGGCGCTACACCTCCTGATCCTGAGTGTCGCAGAGTGCCACGTTCTACAGGGCGAAGTCACGGCTCAGCACTCTGGCCTCCCTCGGGTGGCCTGCATAGGTTCCAGCTGCTCTTCAAGCTTTGCTCCTTCCTAGTTTTCAAGTCTGTAAAATGTCACCTCACCAAGAGGACACTTTCTCATCTACCATTCAGGATCACACCCTCACTCCTTAGTTTCCTCTTTTGTGTCTCTCTGTAGCTCTTAATCCCTTTTAACATGAACCTTTACTTACAGGCCTACTGTTTGCCCCCTCTCTAGTAGACCGCAGCTTTATGGGGAGATACAGTTTGTCTACTTTACTCACTGCTCTCTGTTCCATTGCTTAAAACAGTGCATAACATACACACTAACAAATGCACACAGTAAGTTCAAGAATAATTCTTTGACTACCATAGACATGCAAACTGTTGGGTAATTTGAAATGAGTGTTTCAAGAAGGACATTTCTAAAATGCAGAATGAAAACTGGATGTGGTGGCTGAAGCCAAGGCTATGGAATTAACAGAATCACGGCAGGTCTGCCTGAATTAGAAAGTTAATTCCAGGCTAGCCTGGCTTACAGAATGAGACCCTGTCTCAAGGAAAGAAGGAGTAGGGGTGGAGAAATGGAGGCAGGAAGGAAGCCTTCAGGGTTGGGTGAGGGGCTGCAGGAAGAAGGGGATAAGCACACAAGAAATTTCTTGTGCACACCAGAACTTCCACAATGCTTGGGAAATATTTTTTAAAATTAATTTTATGTTATGTGTATGTGTGTATGCATGTGTAAAATCCTGCAGAAATCTGAAGATGGTGTTGGATCCCGTGGAACTATAGTTAGAAGTGGTTGTTAGCTGCCATGTGGGTATGGAAACCAAACCCAGGTCCTCTGTAACAGTAGTCAGCACTCTTAACCACTGAGCCATCTAGCCACCTGCTGCTTGGGAATTCTTTTAGCCTTCATTTCCCCCTCTTTATCTTCAAGGTTGCTGCCTGATTCTCTTCTATGCCATTTTTCCACACAGGACTCCTATGAACCATCTTTTTTTCAAACTTCAAGTTGGTCTTCATTCCTTCCTGCCTGAGGACCTTTCTTTACTTTGACCTTCTAGTCAGGTCTACCTGGGTAGATCTGAGACAAGCAATCCGTGTTTAAGCCTTTTACTCCCCTGCCCTGCACTTGGATTACAGCACTCTCTCTGCATACCAACCTAAGGAATAGTCTACTCACTCTCGACTCCCAGCTCAGAGATGCTTTAGTGAAGTGTCTCCTAGCTTCTTACTGTAGCCTTTCCCTCCCTCGGTCGCGGCCATCTGCCTCGCTTTCAGGCTAGCTAGCTCTTACTCGCCACTTAAGCACAAGCTTCTTTAGAGAAGGGTTCCACCTAATCAACTTCACTTCATTAGCATCAATGTTGCTGCAATACGGGACAAAGAATCATGGACTACCTAAGAAAGAGGCAGCCACTTCAACTTTACTTTTCTTGAAAATCTCCCTCCCTTGCAGAAGGGAGAGACATTCTTCACTAAGTTTTCCCGAGTAATGAAAAGATAGAAAATGAATAGACCCATCCTAAGACATCAAAGCACTGATACTATTTGCTATAACCCTCGTAATGCCTCACACAGTTCACTGGAGGAATAAGCAAGGCGTATGTGGGAGAAATAAACCAATATGACCAAGATGGGATTTGCGATTCACACACCTCAGGCCTCCAGCTTTAAGGAAGTTCTCACAGAAGGACTTTGCACAGCTTCTTGCCATGTCATCGTCAGCTGTGGGCATGAGTTTGGAGCTTAGAACCTGGGGAGCAAGGAAGCAAAGTTCATCACTGTGGCATTTTCTATAGAGAGCCCTCTTACATACACGGCTCAGGGCGGAACCTTTGATGCCGCCTCTAAGTTCCCCAGAAGATTATAAAGGCCGATCGCCCTCAGTAAAGACAATCACATTATTCCATACTATGCTTAATTAGGATTTCTTTTTCCAGTTTTGAACCAAGTGCTTAGATAACAAATAAATTCATGTAATATGCAATGTATGTTCTTTAAATACACACAGGCCAGAGTTTTATAAACAGCTCAAAATCAAAAAGTACTAGCTGGAGTTCCTAAAGAGCACAGCACTTAGTCATTGGACACATGCTCGGCTCTAGCACATGCATTCGCTTTGTAGGTGAGGTGGGTCTTACTCTAGTGTCTCTGCCCTTCTCTGATACTGCAAAGTCTACCTTAAAGGAAAGTTGAACTGAATATTGTGGTGGGTGGAGGATTCTATCACAGAAATCACAATTTAGAAGAAACTCAGCCAGTCATATTCTAATGTTATCGGCTTTGAGCTGAGACCACACACGTCCTTCCCCAGGGACTCCCTTTCCTATCAGCTCAAGGAGGATAATGACTGCAAGGACCAGATGCAACAGAAGCCGGCAGACCAACGAAAGGCACTCAGTGAGCAGCAGTACAAATGAGTGTCCAGCAAACAATAGCTCATTTAGTTGTTGTGATTTAAAAATCTCATACAATCTTAGTTTTAAACTAGATATTTTGAACTCAACATACTTTTGTATTCTAAAAACTCTACTTCTATGAACCTATGAGCATTATGAGCTTATGCATTTTGTTTTTTTTTTATTAGAGACACTTTCTTTTCTTTGGGAAGGGGTCCTCAGTTTCAGAGAATAGGCCCAGCAAAGAGGAGTCCTCTGCTCTGTCTGCAGTCCTTCCTGTAAGCACAGTTAGCCACTGACATGCACACACACACCTTACTCAGCAACAATTTAGTGAAAATCAATTTTCCTCAAAGGAACAGGTATTTATAGTTTAGTTTTAGTATAGTATTAGTTTTAAGGTTTCCTGGTAGACAAATGTAAACTAATGAGCAAAGTTCAAGAAAATTATGATTTTAAGAATTTGCAAAAACAAGTACTTTTGGAAGAGTTATGTTTTCCACATATTTTGTATATTTGAAGCAAAAGAGATCTATTGAAGGAATTCAGTTACTTTACAGCCTTAAAATTACACTGGAGGTGTTTATAATCAGTGCTTTGGTTCTAAGACAATGCACTTTAGGGAGTTTGTGATGAGCTACACTTACTGCCGGCATAGTATTGCTTTGCTAGATGCTCTTAAATACAGATAATAAAACTATACCTTAGCTTCCCAGAAACATCTACTCAAAAGCAATAAATCCAACAGAAATCACAAGATGGAAAATTTAAGTAGGCCAAAAACTTCCAGACAATTTTGTTTTGGAATATTATATTTACTTTCAAATGTCCATGTTATATAAGGGCATATTTCATTTTAAAATTATTTATTAAATATTTTCCTCTCTTAAACTAATCTGTCTTTTCAGAACAATGAATACGCTAAGGCTAATATGTAACATTACCATGCTCTGAACACAGTTAATATGTAATATCACCATGCTCTGAACACAGTTAATATGTAATATCACCATGCTCTGAACACAGTTAATTTGTAATATCACCATGCTCTGAACATTTAAGCAACAAGAGGATCAGAAGAGGGATGACTGTACACTCCAAATTAGATTAGATGAGTACACTTCAGGGAAAATATATGTTTTCCCTCACTAATTATGACATTTGCTATGCTCAAAATCTACTTGAAATACATATACTAATAAGATACCTGTTATCCATTTAGGCATTATGATACACTATGTTACATTATGATACATTATGCTACTGATGTGAACAGACCTCTGTAGGATAAAGCCAATTCATTCAAGGCTTTGTCTTCTACTAACACAATGATTAGAGGGCTTGACCTCTGAGCAGAAATGTTTGCACCCAGACACTTTCCCCTTTGTTTATGCTTTGCTTTCCTGATTAAGTGTTCCTAGCATCCCATGTGTCTTATTTGAAAACCTGGAAGCCACTACTTTGTCTTTTTTAACTACTGTAATAATTTGTACACAGGAAAACAAGTAGTGTTTGGTGAATTAAATATATTCATTTAAAGCTACTTTTAATGAGGTAAGTAACTGCATTTGACTGAATGATTGTATGTCTCCCAAGTTCACCCTTTGAAATTTTAATTCCTAGTGTATTACAGGGTATTGGGGCTATGGAAAATGATTATGTCCTGAAGATGATGAGCTCATGAGGTGGATTGGTGCTCTAAGTGACTTCAGAGAGCCCTCTCACCCTTTGCCTTCCAAGTGAGGACCCAGTGAGAACACAGTGCCTATGAACCAGGAGCAGGTTCCCATCAGACACTGAGTCAGCTGATGGTTTGATCTGGGACTGTCCAGTCTCCACAACTATAAGCAATGAATTGTGGTTGAAGCTACTTCAGTCTATAGATTTATTATAAAACCCTGGATGCCTAAATAGATGATAGTAAAGTAACAGAAGATAATAATTGCTCTAATTCATTTAATAGCCTTCTTAGAACTTGAAATAGTAATGTTAGTATGCTTCTTGACAAATTCTTCAAAAATCTGTTTGTGGTAACACACTACAATTTAAAGAAATATTACAATGTATTTAATCAAGAAAGCTAAAGATAATTCGTATTATAGACTTGCAAAGCTTCTAGAGGAAGGCAAGGAGATGTCTGACACAGGATCTCCTAATTCTTTTACCTAGATGCTAATTTGTGAGTAAACAATGTATAGAGGTAAAAATGGGAAAAAAATTAAGAATTTTCAAATGTGAAAAAAGTTTTGCTTTGTTTTTCTGCATCAATTTTCTGGTAGATCATCCCATAATAAAACCTTTCGCTTGTTTCTGGTGTCTGCCAAATGAAATGGAAGGAAATGGCATTTCTTACTTCCAAGTTGTAGAGCACTCTGAAGGTCGACATGCCAGGAGCAGAAGAGCGAAACAAACTTTCCAAGACGGAGCTGGCACTCGGCTGATGCTGCTGCTTTGACGAAAGTGACGGAGACTTTGAAGACTGGGAGCTTGTTTCAGAGAGCAAAGTTTTCTATGTTTGGAAGAGCAGAAAAAAACCATGTGTCTTAAAATCACACTTTAAAGAGAGGCAGCTCTCAGTGCTTTCTGCACTTTTCCTCTTTAATATAAGCCACAATAATAAAGTTCTCAAAAAAAAAAAAAGCTTCCTAAAACTACCTCACTCTCTATTCACAAACCATCCAACTCACTGTACAACGGAGCTCAGTGAATGGTGGTCACACATTTCATGAGTGCCTTGAGAATGCATTTTTAGAAATACTTGCAAAGTCATTTTGTTTCCATGTTTACATTTTATACTTTTAATAAAACTGTAAGATTGCTAATTTAGTAGTCTTGAGGATTTCTTTTCAACTGATACTAATGATGTATTTTAAGGTTATAGGAGTTCTCTCTCAATACCTAAGCCTCAGGTAACATGATTGAGCAGATCCAAATTTCAACTACTAAAATATTAAATAAAAAACTCAGTTTCAACAACTTTGGTGTAAATGAACTTCCTCTGAGAATGTAATTGAAGAATATGACATATAAAATAGTTGATGTATAAATCTCTTACGGAACAATATTTTAAAAATTAAAACAAAATGAATTTTATTATTTTTAATTTTTTCTCTGCAGTGCTAGGGACTGAATCCAAACCTTTGTATAAAAAAGGCAAGTGTCATAATACCCAAACCTTGTCTTTTTGAGATAGGACCCTGTTAAGTAATTCAGTGTGACCTTAAACTCAGATCTTTCTGCCTCTGCCTCCTGAGTACTGGGATCACACAGGCAGGCACCGACATGCTCAGTCAGAATGAACTTTAAGTGTTACTTGTGAAAAAAAGTAACAACGACTCTGTTACATAAGACCAGACCAGACGCAGAGTGATCAGATGCAGGGAGGCATCTTTTGGGAACACGGAGGTCCTTGGACCCACAGATCTCCAGTGAAGCCAGGAATGTGAAGCATGCACGAGTGTCCTCTCAAAGGAATGGACATGTAAAATGTTTAGTCTAAACGACTCTCACATTATCTGCATATCCACAGACTCGCCCAAGCTCCCATAACTAGAACCAGAGGTAACTAATAGCTCTCCACTATCTATATGACTGAGACCAGACCAGATCCTCCCTTAGGCCCTTAGCTAGTACAGACAGCATCTCTCTAGAACCCATCTTCTTGGAAGAAATGACGAGTTGAGTTTCAATGTAAATACATTTCCTTGTGCACTGGGAGATTATACTACATCAGGAAACGTTTTTTCCAAATTATACTGTGTTTAACTTTGTTGGCAATAAATCACCGGGCATCAGACTCCCTGGGGTCTGACACAGGTTGATGAAGTCAATCCAAGTTTTCATTTTCACCTCTTAGTGCTTTACTCCATAGCCTGACATCGTCAGAGGCCCTCTCAGCATCCAGAAGAGAAGCAACCCATCAGCCTGACCCCTGAACAGTCAGTGCATCTCTTTGGGTGTCAGTCTCCCCTTTTATACCAGGAGCACAGAGAAGACAATAGAAAAGGCCCTTCCTAATACTCTCATAATTGGATCTGTTTGGACCCTTTATAAAGCAATACAAGGTTCTGGTTTTAACTTATGGCAAGGGTATTTTTCAAAAAGGAGAAGTATTATAGAAAGATGATACCATAATGACCTTCATAGGATTCAGGTAATGTTTTAAATGAATCAAGGCACAAAATTTCAAGCTAGTTAAACAACTATTAAAAATATGAATACCTTTCTGCCTAAAGAATCCAGCTGGTCAAGGGCTTCTTGAATGGCCGGATCAGTGGGTATCAAGAGCAAAAGTTTCCGTACTCGTAGAGTTATCCTGAGAAAATTTTAAAAATAAAATAAGTTTCTTTAATTTCTTTCATATAAGCTATAGCTTCAGTAACAGGACTTTTAGTATAAATTTATATACTACTATGAAATAAATTTAGTATATATATATTTTAGATATATAATGAAATATATTTCAAGTAAGATTTGCTTGGCTCATTAACTTTAATAACTCGCTTTCAAGCCTCACAAATGCATGTATTTACCTTGGCTCCTCTAGATTGGCAAGCTGGTATAGCATGTCAAACACATTACATACAAGTGCCATCACCACACCAGGGAGAGATTTCTCCTGAAGGAAAAACATCAATTATAAATATATACTAACAAAAGAATTTTCTTTTTCTAGCCAAACTTACAAACAATACTTGTTCTGAGAGGTTGGCACTACAAAGTTTGGGGGAGACTGAAGAACGGAGTGAAGATCACCGCCTTCCAGTGGGTATCACTCAGTCAACACTTCCCCTGGCTCCCTGCTTGGACTGAGGCCCAAGAAGCAGGGAGCAGGAGTGAGGTAAAGGGACATGTGCAGGTACCTCAACAGAAAGCAGGCGAGAAACTCATCAGTGGCTTTCTGGAGCAACAAGAGAATCAGTTGAAAACAAACTGAAGTAGTATCTGTGTGTACATCCATTCACATCCAACACACAGGAGGATGGAACTCAAGGTGAAAATAGTTACTCTTGTTTTGGATAAAGATCAGGGAAGACAAAGTAGACAAAAACCACAAAAAAAGAGGTTCACATGGAATTAAAGTCAAGATACCTAGTCACGGGGCACAAGAAAAGAAATGACTTCATTATAGAATATATTTATATATAGAAGACTTTTAATAAATTAAGATATGTATCTCTGAATTTATTAGATAGTTTAAAGTTGTTGAATTCAAAATCACCATTTATACTGTTTTTGTTAACTGTCAGGATACACTGAGATTTCTTAAGTTCTTGTTAAGGAGTACTATACATTCTGAAGTGCTCTGTATTATCTACAGCAATAATGTTGTCAAGAAGGAAGAATCAAAGACATTACATACGGATTAAAGGACTAAATATAATAAACACAAATCTTACAAACACTTTCACTTAACATGCACTTCCTCTCTAGACAGTAAAACCCTAAAAAGCAGAACACCTTTCTTCAGTTTTGTGTCTCTGACGCCAACCTCAGTCTTAATACAGAAAATTATAAACTCATCAATTATCTCATGAAGTCATTTAAGTATTGACTGACCCAGGTCACTGTTTCAGGTGTTAGGGTGGGGCAGCAATAAATAAATAAATACATACATACATAAACAAACAAACAAACCAGTTCGGTCTTGTGGAGCTTAGTGTTTTATTGGAAGGCAGTAGATAAAATGTATGCTAACGAGAACAAGCAGGGAAGGGACATGAGCAGAGTACAAGACCAGAAACGGGGTTGACACATAAGCAGGACATAATCAAGGACGGCTGACCAGCTGAGCAAACTATTTGAGCAAAAGCTGAAGCAAGAATAAGACACCCTACTGAACGTTAGGAAAGAATACTTTTGGCACAGGCAATGAAAGTTTGGGTGCCACTATACCTGCAGCTATAAAGGTATGAGAGGAGGGTCACAGCAGAGGGCCTCAGAGATGCTCCAGGGGCAGGGTTAGACAGTAGACCCTGAATGTCTCAGTAAGGCCCTAACTTTTGCGTTGAGTGAGCTGGTAGCAATAGAGTGAGTTCAGGAGTGGCACAGTATGATTTTGGGGGTACTGGGTGCCATGAAGACTCCTGACATGGTAGTAATTCTAACACTCAGGTGAAGGATGATGGTTGCCCTGAACAGTACAGAAACTGTGGAGGCAGAGAGAAGTAGCTGGACTCTGAACACATGGTAAAATAAAGGTAGAACCAAAGATTTGCAGGTGCATATAGGTTTAAGAGAAAGGAAGGTTCTAAGGCAGCAGTTCTTAACCTGTGGGTTCTTGACCCTTTCACAGGGGACACGTAAGACAATTGGAAAACACAGATGATATTTACACTACAATCCCTAACAATAGCAAAATTACAGTTATGAAGTAGCAATGAAAATTACTGAATGAAAAATTATCAATGAAAACTAAGGGTCCCCACAACATGAGGAATTTTAGAAAATGGTTACAGCATTAGGAAGGCTGAGAACCTCTGATCTAAGGGTTCAGGTATGAGCAACTTGTAAGAACAGAGATGTCATGATCTGCGATGACTCAAGACTATAAAATGAAAAACTCAGGAGCAAGGGCAAGGAGATGAGAGAGAAACAATGGGGAGCTCAGCTTTGGGTACATCACCACTGGGGGGTACAGTGGTCAGTGAGGGGATACTGAGTTAGTAGACAGATCATGTCTGTGGGCTCCATGCAATGCAATGTGGGAATGAATTCAGTGAAAAGGAAGGTCCAAGGAGCAGGCCTGGAAACTCCTGTGTAAGGGAGATGAAGAGGAACCTACAAAGGAGATTAAAGGCTGGTGCTGAGGATGGGGTACCTGAGAACCAATAAAGGAAGCATTGTAAGAGACCATAGTGCTCCCCTGAAACATCAAGATAAGGACTGAGAGGCAGAGAACAATGAACCTGGTCCGGAGCTCGCTGAGCATCCGAGGCTGCGGCCAGTGAGGCCAGTGAGGGATCTGCCTATCTCTGCTTCCCAAGAGATAGGAATATAATAACCATGTATCACCATTCCCTATTTTTTACGTGGTTGCCAGGAACTGAACTCAGCTCCTCATGGCTGTATGGCAAACACTTTATTCAATGACCTACTTTCCCTGCCTCTAAAGTACAAAGATAGCACAACACATCTGAGTACTGAAGAAGGACCCAGTGGAGAGACAAAAACCAACAAATCAACAGAGAAAGATGTATGAGAGGCCAGCAGGAGGTCAGACAGGAGGACCAAGTCAGTGCTTCAGAATATCCTGAGACTAAGACTGGGAAAGCATGTATCTTCTCTGCTCCAAATCAGTTCTCAATTATGTAGTTTGCTGTATTCAGATCTTGCCAGAATAGAGATGTGATCACTCAAATCTGTACAGGCTGAAAGTACAAATGCAGTAGCTGTTAAGTCCCTGTTCCTACCTGCTCCATGGCATATGATGAACTGAAGACCCCACTGCTGCTGCTGCTGGAGCTGGTTGAGGAATCCGCGGAGCTCCCGGATGGGGTCCCACTCCCAGAAGTCTTCACGGTAAGAACTTGTTCATCAGAAAATCCCAGCTGGTGGAGGAGCTTTTGATCTTTATTCACTGTCAGCTGCAAAAGGTTGTTTCTTAGTTACTGAGAGTACAAGAGGAGGAAACTATTCAACCTGGGCCAACATGCCAACAATTGTTGTTTAAACCTACCAGACTATCGTTCGTAAATATCTGTATGTTGTCCACAGGAGAGCACAGCTGTTTGGCTATCTTCCACCGGACACTGCCTATGGTTTCATTACTGTGAGCCTAGAAAATAAAATACAACATTGGTGTGAGAGAATTCATTTATTCACTTCATTTCATTACTCTCTGGAAGAGCAGTAGTACTCTTGACCACTGAGCCTTCTCTCCAGCCTTTTGTTAAACATCTGCTATGTACTGGATCCTTTGCTACAAACTGGGAAGACAACAGTCTTCTCAAGAACTCCTGCTCTTGGGTGGTTCCCCATACACAAGTGTTAAATGCTTTATGCCATACTTAGTCAGTCCCTGGAAGTCACTTCTATCCCCACCCTCTCTCATCAGCCTCTCTTAACAGCCACCTTGTGAGCTTTTATATCTGCTGCTCTCTATCTGAAAGACTATACTAAGAAAAGCAGTTACTCTGGTGCTTTTCAAATCCCTGCTTGAACAGGATCCATCTCAGGGGTCCATCTTTATCCAAGATATTTCATGAATATCGTCATCTGCAACCAACTTATCATCCTTTACTATTGCTTATTCTGTACAACACTTATCTTCACTTGGCACTGTATTTTACATCTGTTTATACTCCAAGCTTTCCTTGTGTTTCAGGCTGACTTTATTTTATGTCTGTGTGTGGTGTCTGAGTGTATGTATTCATGAGTGTGAAAACCAGAGACTAATGTCAAGTATCTTTCTACTGCTCTCCACCTTATTTTTTGAGACACTCATTGGACCTAGAGTTCACCGAATGGCTAAACAACCTCTAGGGATCTCTCTGGACCCACCCCAGCTCTAGGATTATAAGTACATACTATCATGCCCAGCTCTTCACCTGGGTACTAGGGATCCAAGCAGATCCTCATGCTTGCTCACAGAGATATCAGTCTTTATTTTTAATTTATTTATTGGGTATTGTTGGGAAGCATCATCTATCTCTATCAAAACCATTCTTATGAAAATAGGATAGAGATTAGTGTAAACCTACCTCTACAGTGAAGGTATCTTTGGTAGACTCGTAGGTTACATTAAGAGTTAAAAGATGTCCATGAAATGAGGCACCATGAGGTAGAATAGTTCGTGGAACAGAGTAAAAGTCCTTGAAAGAGATAAGCCAACTGAATCAGAGGCACTGTGGCACAACTGCACATGTCAAAGCCATGCTCCCCCACCTCTTGTAGCAATATGAAGCTGCTCTAAAAGGAGAGAGCGTACCTCTATTGTGATCACATAGCGCTCTGCCAGAAGAAGCAGCCTCTCGATTATCACAAGTTTTGTTGATCTGTGAGTTACAAAGACCAAGAAAGTTTTAAGATATGTATGAAATGAGTTGCTGATTTCAGCTCAATTCTATTCTACTTCACCAAACCCAGCATCACAGTCCACACTCACTAGTGAGAACCGGAACACTCAGAGAGCAGACCCCCCCGTCCCTCAGGGAGCAGTATTTATGACTGCTAGAAGCTGCCATGCTCGGGTGGACACAGGCGGTGAGGCCGCCTCTTCTCATGCTTCCTCTCCTTTTTAAACAGTTGTTCCATAAAAAGTGGACTAAGTCTCCAGGCCTTCATGCTCATCAATCCACCAAGAACAAACAATCAGAGAATTTGATGTTCATAATCTTATAACTAAAATGTCACAAAATTCTGCAAAAACATGGAATCTGACAAAGTTCCAATTTGACAGAAAAATCAGAAGACAAGTGGAAACAAATATACCATTAACGCAAGCTGTTAATGGAAAATGAAATCCAATGACTATTTGATCAGTGATTCCCAGAGTCTTATCATCTGAAATAATAAGACTTGAGTAGCTTACGCTCGGTAGCTTTGTCTGCTAAGGAAGAAAGCTGTTGTTTCAATCACACTGTCCACCCTCCCAAAGACAGATGAGAAATACCCAAGACCTAATGAATAAGAGGCGTGAGTGACCTGTTCTGAGTCCACCTCAACAATGAACTAAATTACAGACAGCACTGGGATGGTGAAACTACAGTCAAATAACCCAAACTCCCTAGACCACAGTAATCACAGAGTCTAAAAACTTCTTTCAAAACTAGTGCAATGAGACGAACTACAACATTCTTACTCAGATTCAACTCTGAAATACAGTTCATTAACACTATTTAAGTAAGAACGTATAAAAAATTATGTGGTCTCTTTAGCTTGCTGTATTTGAGATGCAAAATAAAAAGCACTAGAAAAGAGGGGTTAAAAGTATATTCATTTAAAGTAGCAATTGGAAAACCTAATCCAATTGGCCATAAATGACTGACAGATAAATTGCTAAGGAACTGAGCAACAGAATTGAACTCCATCTTAGAAACACTGTAATAAGATTTCCATGCACACAGAGAAACACATGCAAACACAGGCACACACACTAGAATGTGAAAAGCATTCATTCTTATCATGAACTGATTCTATAATCACTCTGACCATTTAAAAATGGGGTCTTGTTGGGGCTAGGTTCCATTCCATCCCTTCATATTAATAAATTACAACATATAATACTTAGCAAATTTTTTTAAAAAACAGATTTTAAAAGAATCTTGGAAAGGATATTGTCTTGATTATTGTGTGAGCATGTGCCCGTGTGTGTGTGTGTGTGTGTGTGTGTGTGTGTGTGTGTGTGTGTTTTAATAACTCAACAAGTTAAAATACACACACTGCTTGGGGAATAAAAAAGGACTGCAAGTATCTGCCAGTAGAGGGCAGCAGAGGGATACTTGGAGCATTAAATTCTAATGATTAGGCTATGCATAATCAAAGTAGTAGAAAATGGAAGTAAAAGAAAACAATGTGTCCACAAGGCAGATGGGTAGGTACAAGCAATACTCAGGGGACTCTAGTGATGACCTGTAGATCTCCAGGACACTGACAAAAGGTGGACTTTAGGAACATACAATTGTGTTTCTCCAAGACAACAGCTTGAAGAATCTGAGGATCCCAGTGAAGAGATGCTGGGGAGGACATAGTGTAAGCAACGTCCATTCTTGTGTGTTTGTGTTCAGTTTTGAAGCCACTTACCTGTATGGAGACTGAACTGACGTCGCTACAGTTGGCATGGCAGTTGCAGTGAGCATTTTGGTTGCTCGGGTCACAGCGTGTGTTAGAGTGGGGCCACCGAGTGCTGAACTGGCTGCCTGTGAAGTACAAAATGACACTCTATGTCTGGGTATCTCACCCTGGTCTCTGACATTAAGGCTAATAACTTCTTGTTGCAAAAGCTGCCCTGGACACTGTGAGGTACTTAGCAGGGTCCCTGGCCTCTAGCCACTAGGTGCCACCCAGATTCTTTCCAGTTGTGACAATTAGATTCACCAAATAACCTATGGGAGGCAAAATAAGAGACAGTTTAGGGCTATGAGATGGCTCAGCAGGTAAAGCACTAGCCAAGAGAGGATCTGAGCTGAATCTCTGGAACCCAAGCAAAGAAGGAAGAAGAACTAACTTCATAAAATCTTGTCTTCTGACCGCCACGTATACAACATGGGATGTGAATCCCTCCTGTGCCATCACACACACACACACACACACACACACACACACACACACACACACACACTCACACAAACAAATAATAATAAAAAATATTAAAAAGAGCTAGTTGAGATATGTGAATACTTATATTGTTCTCCATATAGAAGAACTTGAATATTTGAGTCTTTTATGATGACATATTTATATGGAAGTCACAATTTGAGAAATATTGCATACAGTATAGAATAGTACATGTTTGCCATGAGGAAGATCATTTATTAACATCTGGGGACAGTGGCATTTATACTTTTGGAATATACCATTAGCTATAAAACTTAAGCACAGATTTCAACTGAACATTAATCTTCAATGCTTTAATCATCACGATGGAACTAAGGCAGTCAAGTGAATGAGATGATATTAAACCATAGGCTTCTAATGAACAAATACTGCCAACATCATTTACTTCTAAGCTTCTTGCTGTGGTTTGAAACAGCATTTATTGTATAAATTATGTGAAGCATGGACACCCTACTACCAATGTGGAATCTATGTACAACAGAGGGTTCCTTATGTCAAGAAGTGGGAGCTAGACAGACAGACAGACAGACAGATAGGAGAGAGGGGGATGAGATAGAAGGTAAGGGTAAGATTTTATACAGACTGTAACCCTGTGTGTGTGTGTGTGTGAGCATGCAAGCATATGCGCAAATGTTCATGAGTACATGTGTGAGCTTGTGCATGTGGAGCCAGAATTTAATACCAGGTATCTACTGCTCTCCACCTTGCTTTTTGATATAGGGTCTCTTCACTGACCCTGAAGCTCAGTGTTTTAGATTAGGCTTGCTGGCCAAGTGAGCCTCCCTGAGAGTTGCCTCCAGTACTGGAGTTACACACCCCCACAGCAATGCCAGCCCCTAGTTCTGAATACAGTTCTCATGATTTGCAGCAAGCACTTAGCCCTTGACCAACATCAGTGGTCATACCTATCCCCAACACCATGGCATGGTACTTTTGATCAATTCTCCAATAGTACCTAGCCACAAATATCAGCATCCAACATTTATCTGAAAACATAAACTTATAAAAGGGAAAAGGAACTCATTAAAAAAAAAAGTTAATAAATTTTTACTCACTTCTAGTCTTGTATAGCAATCAGCAATGAATTTCTTATGTAAAGACACTGAGTCCTGAAAGTTGGACATATATGGAAATTAAAATTAGACTTTGGCATTTAATTGTAACCATTAGTCAAGACAAAATACCAAAAGAAATCAAACTGGAATACAGCAAGGATCACGACTTACATTTTTATGTCTAAGTAACTTTTTTCCTTGGGCACTCACCTTCTTTAACCTGGGGTTTAGATTAATGTAGCTGTAGTTTATGATTAACTGAATAGCTTCATTAGCGATTTCTTCATCAGGTGATTCCATGGCTATTTTCCAAATGAAATCCATTCCTACCAATTCCAACTTTTCTACATACTGTGTAAAATTAAAATGTATATAATTAAACTTAATAGTTCACTAGTATTACAAAATCACAAGTCATTCTTTTCTGCTATGTTATTGGAGTCTGAGCATCTGTTTAACAAAATAAAGACCACTATGTCAACACCCTACTCGCATGAAAAACCACCAGAGATAACAGGCATCTTCCATGGTGTTCAGAATAGGTGCAGGGATGTTTCTCTAGATAGTCCTGACACAAGGCAGACATCTACCCAGATAAGCTAATCAATTAGAAACTGAAAAGGCTACTAATTGTGGGAATCTGCTCCAGTCCTTCCTAAAGCTCAGTTAGAAAGAGCAGGATACAGGGCTTAGAGTATCTTATATATATCCTGAGTATTTCAGGTAGCAGGACCTAAACACCAGGGACTTAGACAAGATCAAATGCTTGTTTCTCTGTCTTAAGGACCTATGTGAATATAATAAGCACTCCATGGCTCTCCCTTTTCTTACTTCATAGTCTGGCCCCACATTGCCCTGCAATCCTTGCCACTGACATCCTAGGATGTGCATCTGCTCATTATAAGCTCACATGAGTCGCTACATGGGAGCCTGCTGGACCAATGCCCCTGGAAATCTACCTGATAAGCAGAGATGCAGAGCTGCTTTTACATGAGAGGGATGAAGAGGGGGCAGACTTCCTAGGTGCTGGGGAGGGGAGGGCAGGGGAGGGGAGGCAGGGCTAGTCATGCAGCCACTGGGGCCTTCAAGGGAGCCTCTGCCACTAATGCCCGAGTAGGCAGGTAAAAAGACCTCCTTATTTAAACAAACATGTTTATCTTTCAATCCATTAGAAGACAGTCTTTTTCCTTCTGAATATCAAGCTATAACAAATATTTCAATGTATCTAGATTGAGAAAAAGATACATACCAACTGAGCTCCTTGTCTTTTCAACCGATGATCACAGAGATTCACATTTTCAAAAAAAGTCTTAAATAAGTTGAAACCTAAGAGTATAGAATGCCAGTCAAAGCCATGCACTCAGACACAGATAATTGGGGAAAGACTAAAGTGACACAGAAGTGAAGGCTACAGTGCTCCTGGCAATGGCTTCTTAAACAGGCATCAAAAGTGTAGTGTGCAGTGTATGATGGTGCAGGCCTGCAGTCCCAGAGTCCAGAAACTCCAGACCAGCCTGGGCAGTCCACCCAAAGCCCATCTCAAAAAAACCAAAGACACCTTTAAAAAAGCACAAGCAAGCCATACATCTTTAATTCTAACACTTGGGAGGCAGAGGCAGACCTCTGTGGGTTGGAGCTAGACTGGTTTGCATAGCAACGTCCAGACCAGACAGGGCTACATAAAGAAACCCTGTCCTAAAAAAACCAGACAAATCAAAACAACAACCCACAAACAACAGAAGAAAATATATGTAAACCAGACTTAATGAAAACTTAAGACTTTTGTGCTTCAAGGGACATTATCAAGAAAAGGACACAACATACAAAATAGAAATTTTTTACAAACTATGTATTTGTTAAGAAGCTAATACCCAGAGTATATAAGGAGCCTGTACAACACAACGGTCTAATTACAAAACAGTCAAAATCATGACTAGACATTTCTACACAGAACCTATACACACAGACAAAAAACCAGTGTGAACAGATACTCAGCATCATTCATTATCAGGAAAACCAAGTCAGAACTGGAGGACATAACTCACCACCCACCACGACACCTTTTAAAAAGCAGATAAATAAGAAGTATTGATAATGAGGAAAATTGGAACCCTTATACACTGCTGGTAGGATTATGAAATGGTACAGCTACTTTGCAAAAACAGTTTGGCAGATCCTCAAAGGTTACATCTCATGGCAATGCAACTCTAAAATTTATAACCAAAAGAAATGAGAACACAAAAAACTACTATATGAATGTTTATAGATCAAAACGACAGCAAGAAATGTTCATTGACCAATGAATGAAAATAATGGGATATCTACAGTGAAATATTATTCTCCTAAAGTGACATCACAACCTAGGTGTGTCCTGAAAATATTACTTTTCAGCCACAATCAGAGAAGCCAGGTAGGAAAGGTCCCAAATAGTATATATATGATTTTACTTGTACCAAATTGGGCCAGTCCATAAGGGAAAGAGATTAGAGGCTGGGCAAGGGCAGGTTGGAAAGTGGCCGCCAATCAGTGCAGGGCTCCTCTTTGGGGTGCTAATAGTTAAAAAGTAGTCAAGGCTGCACACGTGAGTGCAGACTAAAAGTTGCTGACAGTATATTTACAAAATGGAGTTCTATGGAACTCAATATAATAACTCAGCTACAAGAAATAACTGAAAGGAAGCATTATGTACCTCAATATATCTTTACCTAACGAACTTATAATCCTACTTATTAAGGAATACCAGAAAGATATTTTGACAATTTAATCAAAATTATTACTTTAAAACTCAGTAAGATACCAGACATTTATATATGTGGAGAATTGCAAACTGTTCAGCTGCTTCTGAGAAGTAGGATTAAAGTTAGGAATAAAATCTCTCACTCTAAAAAAATCTAAAGCAAGTAATTGTAAGCTTTCCCTACCATTCATAGTGATTTCATATGACTCCAATTTCAGAATTTTCTCCTTGAAGAGCTGCTGCTGGATGTCACTTTCCAGGTCGTGCTGCCCCTTTGTAAACCACTCAAAGCACATCTGTGGATGAAGACAGAACTGCCCTAAGACCAACCACAGTCCACCGCAGACAGAACACATGGACATTTGGATAGTAAAGAGACGTTTGCAATACTTCTAACATCCTGTAACTGCTCAGATGACACAGGGAACTGAAATGTTTGGAGCTCTGAAGGAGATGGGACAGGAGATCTTTCTGCGGTCATGAAAACATGCACTCACACATCTCACTGGATCTTAGGCCTAAGTCTTCCCGCTAGCATTCAGGTGAGCCTTGCTGTATGCCGGGCCCAGTGCTAAGCACTGCCACACACTCAGTCCTTTCAATATACCCAGGAAGTAGATATTATTATTCTGTCAAATGAGAGGAGACCAAGACTCACTGTTAGCAAGTAGAAATGTTAAAGTAAGTGCTTCCATTTTTACTGTAACTGTTCTTGACTCATGTTTTCATTTCTAGGGATACTACATTTTTAGGAACTAAGTTTTTAGCAGTGATTTAAAATTTATTCTCACAGGAAAGGATAAAACTAAATTATACCACAATTCTTCAGTGATATTCATTTTGTTGGCTTTAGTATTGTAACCAGAATTGAACAAAATGATCAGAGAGCGCACACACTTATGTCTGCCATGGATGTCTTTTAAGACATTTTTTTCCTCGTACACACAGGTCCTACTCCACCGGTCAGTGCTGACATACTCACAGTCAGAGCAAACAGGACTCAGAACACAGATGACATGAGACACACAGAGGAGGGCGGCGCTTAGTGCAGTGTTATGAACCCACAACCCTATGCCTTACCTCTCGATCTAACTCGCAGACATCCTGGCCAGTCACAAGGCACTCCCAGATTTCTTTGGCTCGGTTCCACCCAAGATACAGCGTAGCTTCTTGTAAGAAAAATGCCAGAAATTTCAGATGTGCCTCTAAATACTGAAAAGAGCAATAATGCAACTAGTCAACTAGTGTGAGGCATTCATCCTAAAAGAAACATTACAATAAAATTCTACAAAACAGATTTACACAGAACACTTGTCATGTAATTCATGATAAAGTAAATATGACAAATGGACTTATCAGCTAATAATTCAAGGCAGCAGAAGCAACCTCAAATTTATTAAAAAGTCAGCTGACTATAGATATGAATCAAATTCAACTTCAGTAATCTCAAAGGAACCATCATACTCACAAGTGATGAAATTAAGTTTTATTTTTGGTGGTTTTTTGGTTTTTGTTTTGTAGAGAGCAGGTCTTACTTTGAATTCTAGAATAGCCTAGAATTCAACCTATATAGCCCATGCCATGAATTCACAAAAATCCTCCTGCCTCAGTCTATGGTAGCAGTTCTCAACCTGTGAAATGACCCCTCTGGGGAATCAAAGGAACTTTTCACAAGGTCACATGTACGATATCCTGCATATCAGGATATTTACATTATGATTCATAATAGAAGCAAAATAGCAAAATGATAGTCATGAAGTGGTAACAAAAATAATTTTATGGTTGGGGCCCACCATAACATAAGGAACTGTATTAAGTGTCTCAGAATTTGGAAGGTTGAGAACCACTGGTCTAATGGAGTCCTGAATTACAGATGGTAAGCACTATACCCAGCTAAGATTTTTTAAAAAAAAACATTAGCCATCAATTGATTTGAAAAGCAAAATGCATGATCTACAGAGTTTGCAATTGTTCCTAAGAATACTATTTTTCTAAACTTAATTTGAAATTATAGTAAAGGACTGGAGAGACAGCACGGTAGGTAAGAGCACTCATTGCTCTTGCAGAGGGCCTAGGTTGAATTCCCAGCACCTATATAGTGGTTCACAACCACCTGTTACTCCAGTTTCAGAACATCTGATGCCCTCATCTGATCTCTGTGAGTACCAGACCCACATGTGGTGCACATATAAACATGCATGCAAAACACAAATTAATAATTCTAATGAGAAAAAATGAAATTATAGTTAAGATTCAAAACTGTTCTCTCATTACAAAGATTGCTTATGGTAACCTTTTATAATTGTACCCAACAAATACTTGTTTTACAGTTCAAATAGAAAAAGTTAAGCAAACTCCAAAAACCGCAAAACACAAACACAGTGAGTGATACCTCCCGGTAAGTATAACGGCCATCCACCAGTGTTAAGCCAGTTAAGCCTCCAGGTCCTGCCACGGCTGCTGCAAGTCGGTGACAAGCTAGTAAGCTTCCCGTTACCAGTTTGACTATTTCAAAATTTTTCTTCAGATCTTGAATAATGCTCTTAACAAAAGCAACAGAAAGGAAAGTGGCATGAGAATCTGCAGTCATTTTGTTGTTTAATATGATATAGCTCTTATTTTAGAACGTAGTCCCAGATGAAAGGGCAAACATGCGGTTACTTCTGACAGTTAATAAAATCAATCTGGTATTTACTAGGGAACTAAGACATTGCTAAGGTTGCATCTGAGAGAGAAATGACTCTGTGAAGAGTTATTGCACTCTATGTGCTTTCCTAGATCTTTCTATGTGCTTTTCTAGATCATCTCACCCCCAAATCCCCTTAGCAAGCTCCTTAGACAAAGTCATCTTTTTGTAATAGAAAAAAAATATTCTTTTTTGGAATCTTTTCAAATTTTGGAACTGTCATTAATGTTTTTAAAAGCTAGCCTAGTTATCTTAGTAAATTAAGCAACCAAGAAGAAGAATTAGGACTATATCAAAAGAAATAACCTCTGAAAGAGTTCCAAATGATTAAAAACCACTGACATTACTGAAAATAAGCCAGTGAGATACTACCAATGCAACAACCTTAGCCATGATTGCTTATTACAATTATTGCAATAAGCTATGCACATTAAGAATCAGAAGTAAGTTCCTACCTTGTCTTGTTTTTGATAAGTCTGTTTTATAAATGAACGAGTGATTTCATGAAGCTGTCGTAAAGCTGGAACCACCCAGACAAACTGCGGGTTATTAAGTTGAGATGACTATAGAGTTAAAAAGAAGTTACATTAATTAAATTTACAACTAAATGGCAGTCATTTATTAGCTATAAAAAATGTTCGAGTCAATTATTTCACTGTTACACATTCTATCATTTTCTCTTTCATATTACTTATTTATAGCTTATCTCCATGCAAGCATAATTCAGCTTTCAACTTCTTACTCTGCATGCAATTTCCTAAGGCCAAGAACTGCAAACAGGAGTGGATGTGAAATGACAGTAAATGTACAGGGGGACATCAGCAAAAACAGACAGGGAATTAGCAACTTCAGAGGACAGATTAAGTAGCACAGGGCTGCTAAGACATGTTGACTCAAAAAATAAACTGATGGCAAAGCTGCGCACTGACCTGGCTACGAGGAAAATGGACTAAGAGTATCGCTTTCTTTAACTGATGATCTGATCAAAACACTGGCAATGAGTTAAGTATTAAAGAAAACATAGCCTGTTTCTATTTCTATTTAAGGTACTTTGCCTTAATAACTAAGTTCGGGGCTTGGGTGCAGCTCCAAGGTAGACATGGCTTAGTGTGGGGTGAGCTCCTGGGCCCCACTTCTAAAACTTCCCTGACTCCATCCAACCCTATTACAATTTTCATTAATTATTAAGGATACTTTACTCCAACTACACTTTATTTTCAAAGCACTTCAAATATACTATTTCTGAAAGTAGTACAACAATCTGGATCTTTGTGTCGTCAGATCAAAGAAATCTGATAAGCATGCAATTAGCCCTTAATCAATAGCATTTCTTGAACTATAAGCTTTCATAATAAAATTGCTATCAGAATAAATGCTATTAATCAACTGATCAATTATTAATCAAAATATCAATTAAAGCCTTACTATTTATTTAAAAGGCTAATTTTTTGTTTTAAGTAATTTTATCGAATCTTTCCGCAAAATGAAAACCCTGTTGAAAGAAAGGATAGTATTGAAGTTTTAAAGAAATGCACCTACTACTATAGGTTACTTTGTACAAATTAGTTACTACCGCTAAACAATACGTTCTCCTTACCTCAAATATATAAGCCAAATAAGTTACCAAATACCATATTTCCTGGATTTTAAGACACATTTCTAGGACCTTTACTACTTCTCAACTTGATACTTCTTCAATTATGTCAACAGACATTTACCAGCCACTAAACATTAAATGTCAACTTTTATAACTGTCCATTATCTTTGTATATACAAACTTACCTATACATAAAAGGTATTTGTTCATCTACCTGTTATCTGAGTTGAGCTGTTATTTAATATAGGTTGTACCAAACACGGATGGCCTATAAACTGGATTTAGGTTACTAATTTACTTAAATGTTATCAGAAACATACCATGACATAGCATGACTACCCTGATGTGACTGCCATTTTCCAAGCCAGAAGCCACCATGCAGACAGTTCCTTGTGTGGAGCTCTCTCACTCAGCACCGGTATATCTGCCTTAAGCCGTACACTAATCCACAGAAGCTGCTTAACCTACACTATTCAGCCCTCCATGAGCATACAAGCCTCCCCATGCTTCAGTATGGCTCAAGGACGGCTGGGGATGCAACTCAGTGTAACACACTTGCCTACGTGTGCAAGCCCAGACTCAATTCCTAGTACCTCCCACACCAAAGATTTCAGGGTAGTCCAAATCACTACTACAGATAATGATAACCAGTGTATAAAGGTGAAGTTACACATAACTGATAAAACAAAACGGTTTCATTTAACCTCTAGTGTTAAGTCTAAACAATGGCCAGTAAACGGAAAATGAACTTTTTTTTTCTTGGTTTCGGGGCAGAGTCTCAGGTACTATGGCTGGCCTCAAACACATTATGTAGTTGAAGACGATCTTAACTATCTGAGTCTCTTGCCTCCATCTCCTGAGTACTGGGATTGCAAACATGTGTTATCACACGTGGCTCCTAGTGTGATAATGATGCAATTCTTATTCGGCCTTCTTTATGCCAGGTAAGCATTCTGCTGAACTGAAGTTCAACCCCAAAAGAAAGTTTATGTCTATCTTCTCTATAAATCCAGTAACTCTGCAATGCAGGCTACAATCTCTGGAGTCTTCAAATCATAGAAATAAGGTATATATTGAAGGCCAACTACTACTGAAGCTAGCCAGAATATTTTTGCTAAAACAAAGTTGTAAAGACAATGAGGAAAACTGTGAAGCTTGTATCTGAACTGACATCTTCCAAAAGGATACAAAAAATAAAATATACATAAACCCTTTAGCATAAGCATATACATTTAAAACTATTAATTATGGCTAGTGGAAATTATACTTTGAATAAATTAAGAGAACAATCATATAAGTTGGGATTTAAGAATCATTGCTGATACAGTCTCTCTGAGTGTTAGTAATCAGGAAACCATGTTAGCCATGGTTATCTATGGTATTATACTGTTAAGTTACAAGAATAATTGAAAATTCCTCTGATTGCTAAAGTAATCTATATCTTTTATGACGTCGCTGAATTTAGTGTGCTCTCCAAAGTAGAGTGACACTAATGGAAGCTGCGAGGCTCAGCCAGGTGGCTGCAAACCTATGTTCGCATTCTCTTCCTCCACCTCTGAAACCCAGGACACATTCACTGCCTCAGCAGGTAGACATTCTCTTCAGACACGTCTCACCATAAAGCCCACTGACTTCTCCTAAAGGTAGGTCTCTCCATGCAGTCCCTTAGGAGACATAAAACCTAAGTCCACTCCAATTTCTCTTGTTGTTTAAGTGCCTCTAAGCACCTAAAGAAAGTGTTCATATTCTCGAGTTCTCTCTTCTTAGGGCTGAACATACCCCATACCCCCATTTCCTTATTTGTGTTGCTTTTTCAGTTTTAGATTTTTATCTAGAAATAAAGTAAAAAAAAAGTATACAAGAGGAAAGTCTTTAAGCAGAATTTTCTTCTCCATTGCCAGCACCACTGTGAGACTGTTTGTACTGAAGATGCCTGGCTAGCTTTACTGTCTAGTCTATCCTTCAGCAAACAGAAGCAACTCACTGATATACAGATCAACTGTCCAAATCTAAAAACCTGAGTTTGAAAATTGAAAGCTCTTTTGAGTGCTAATATTATGTTTGAAACTTTTCTTATTTTGAATTTGGGATGCTCAACCAGCAATGCCAAAATCCACAAAGCTCCAAGACTGGAAACACCGTAGAGCCCAAGCATTTCAGACAAGGCTTATTCAACTTGTGTAAGTACTGCAGTATGTATCTTCCTAAGGTGCAGGGGAGGAAGAGGAGGGAACTAATATTTACCAGAAGCCTGTCGGGTGCTGTCAGGAAACCTATAGACAGCCTAAGGAATGTGAAAACGTCACTACTGGAGAAAACATGAATTCTGTTTGTTTAGTAATTATTTTTTGGATAGAACATTGAAACTTTTAACTGAAGGAAATAAGAAGTGAAGTAAGAGACGAAGGGTTGGGGTGGACAGTGGAGGTATAAATGAAGCAAGGAAAAGAAAGGGGACTGAGGGAGCTGAGGGGATCTTGGCAGAATCTGTAGAAATAAAGTCAGAGTTTCTGAACATGACAGTGGAACTTGGGAACTTGGAGTGTCAAAAGCAGCAGGAAGGGAATCAGTTGGGGAGAAGAGGTAGCTGAGGGCAGGAGGGGAGTATATCTTTTCTTACCCTTTGCTTAGTTTCTGTGTAGCCTGGCAGGGAGACATAATCCCCAGTCAGCCCACCTTGCTGCCTGGCAGGAAAGGGCATAGCATAGAAAAACACCTTTAGTGGCAGTAAATATTTCACTCCCCTGCCAGGGGGCTTTGATCTTCCCACTGCCCCCCTTCAGCATTGTGCACTGTGAGTATCTGTGAAGCACTTAGCAAACAGGCAAGTGCTGCTGTATAAAATGCAAGCTATTGTTACATGGGAGAGCAACAGTGCACTTTCTGGGAGCAGCAGGGAATAAAAAGGAAGAGCATTCCTTTGGAATCTCATAAAATGACCAGATAGTTTCCTTTTGCTGTTGTATTGTTATAAAACAGACATGAATGAAGTGACTGCAAAGAGAAGCAATGAAGACCCAGTAATGCACCTGACTAGGACAGCTAGGTGATGCTCAGCTGGGACAAGGGAGGAACAAAGGTGCAAAGGAATCTCTGGATTTAAAAGCCAATTCCCACGAGGGAAGGAAACGTCCCTTCAGCTTCAACCTGCATATCTATCTATAAAGAAAAAATTGTCTGTTGCCTAAAAGAAAAGAGCATTTTCCTAGAGGTCCCTTGTCTTTATTGATACTATTGAAAGATATACATTTCAGTAACTCAACAAAAATCATTCAATCATAAGAGAGAATGCTAAATTCTGTGAGTCACTGAGCAGAAGGAACTGGAGAACTTGAATTCTGAGTAGAGAGCCGGCATTAAACATTCATCGTTCCTTTAACCCTGCATTACTTGTGCCAGTTTGTGAATGCTTTTTAAAAATCACTAAAGCTAGATCTTATGTGAAAAATTCCCTTGATTAAAGTTCAGTGTCAGAAATATGAAACACCACATTCTTATATTCCCACCTAAACTTTATAGGCAGATAAACTGAAGTGCACAGAAGCCTGGTAAATCGCCAAGGCTTGCTAGCAAGCACTATGTGTCTATGGGTACTCAGATGAAAGCCAGCAGTGCTCCAGCTCCTTTGAAGAGACACCAGTGGGAACCCTGGAGAGACTTGGCTGATGAAGTACTAATAAGTCCCTATCTATTTTTTACCAGAAATGTTTCCATGTTATTAATATGAAACTCCAAAAACAGAATCATTCCTGCACAACTGGGATCTAGGGCTGCCTGAGTTCTGCCCGCAACTCTGATCAGGGCTGCTATGAGAATGAAAGCATGCGCAGGTGCACCAAACGCCTACCCCTCCCATACCCCAGCATCACACGCACTTTACCCTGCTTTCTCCTATTCACAAATATTCACTTTCCCTTACAGGAGAAAAATGGGGACTGAATTATTTAGAATTCAATGTGCTTTAAAAATTATATATACCCTATATATAATCTAAAAGGAAAATGATGCTGAAAGTCATACAATTTCATAAAAATTATTTTTCAATGGAACCCTAATTTTTTCCATTTAAGGATAAACAGCTACTAAGTTCTAAATAAAGCATAGCTTATAAAGATCAATCTGTATATTAATATTAGTCTAATAAATACTAAAATATCTTAGAAGTAGGATGCAATTTATTAAAGGTAATTATAAAATTATAGTACCTCAGTTGGTTCCATATGGAAATACTTACCTTAAATCCATCTTTCTTGTTTTTCTCCAAACCCGACCATTCTCCAGGCTGAAAATTCAGGGAGATATAAGCGACTTGGTAAAAATAAGACCCATAGCCCCAAATTTGGATTCTAAGGTAAAAGTTTCCAAATAGGACCCTTAATTTACATAACAGGGAGGAAATTTTCTGGGCTCTAATCACTCAAAACAGCATCATTGCTCTGACAACAAAATGAGGGTGAAGCCCAAACCAACCCTTTTAATGTCCTCTATGCATTTAATGATGTAGCTCCTCTTGACCGCTTCCTTCACTGCGTAGGCATCACTCAGGATTGTGAGGTGCTCCTCCAAGGCTTGCTGAACAAGGCTGCTGGGCAAGGTCGGGAGGTGAGCCAGCTCCCAGAGGACATCTAACACCTGCAACGGCACCATTATGAAGAGCCAGCCCACAGGCATACAAGACTGTTTTAAGCAATTGTAGCTAGAAAAATCCATTTGATTTTCCTGCCTTTCCAGAAGTGGCCTCAAACCGAGCTTCCCGGCCGATTCGTCCAATCAGACTCAGCAACTTCTGTCTCACTCTGTCACTCTCGGTCTCCCAGCTCTGCACAGGAGAACAGATAAGACACAGAGGTGTCACAGTCTGGCTGGTGAAATTAGCAAAAACATTAAAATTTGAACTAAAAGGATTAATAAAGTAAGAGAAGTACATTCAAAGGCATCTGCTGGGGATGGACTCAGAGTTTAGACCTTACCTTCTGAATGAGGACGAACAAATGATTAAGCTGATCTGCATTAAACTTCACAGCTGCCGCAGCAATAATTGTATGAATGTTCTCAATTACTGTAGATGACTGTCCTGACTAGAAAAAAGAGACACCAGGAGAAAATTAAGTCCTGGGACTTGGCAGAACCTAAGTCTTCTTGCTGACAACTTACACAGTGACTGCAGTCTGATTAGCACTCACTTCCATGACAGCACTGGCAGGGTTACACGAAGCAGCTATTACTAAAGGTCACCTGACTGCATTTCCACTCCCAGCAGCATTACGTCTTTTACGTGTGAAAAAGCAAAAGAATCAAGATCTCAGTCTGATATTTATTTTAGGAAGAAAATAAAATATTTTAACAAAAATTCAAATTGATTTATTTTGAACTGATAAAATTACAAGGCAAATATACGATTAGTGTTTTTACAGATTAGCGTTCAGGGCTTTGGTTGAGAATATTATTGGTCCCATTTTAAATGTTGCTTATAAAATCTTTATGACTTCAACTAGTACTTTGACCCAATGGGCAGTAAGTCTGCATCAGAGCTATAGGCCCTACTGTGGATGACTGACACTCATTTCATAACCTCAGTCATGGCACAGGATAGAAACTTGGAAAGCAGGAAAGTGTTTGTGGGTTCAGTTAACTTTTCTACAATCACTATGGATATGTAGTTGCTCATTAAATGTAGCAGGCATATATTCATATTCATTCTCTCTCTCTCTCTCTCTCTCTCTCTCTCTCCCCCCTAATCTTCACCTCATGTGGGTTTAGAACATATACTGAGAAAACATTATACATGAGGGCATTTACTAAGACCAGAAGACAGATTATGGGAAGTAAAGTCTAGGAACCGAGGAGTGCTTTTCTGTAATACTGCCCAACTGTAACCCTCTCTGTGCCGCTGGGAAGGGAGTCAGCTAACTGTGCTCCCACTGGGCCCTGTCAGCTAGCTTCCTGTGATACACAGAGTGGCAGCACTGGGAGAGGAAGGAGTGTTCTGGTTCAGGCTCAGAGAATGAGTGCAGGGTTGGTGGGGCAGCGGGGGCTCTGGCATTGCTGGGGGGAGTGGCACGCTCCACTTTCACAGTCTGCACCTCCCAAAGTAGATTCCTCCCAGCCGACTTCCACCTTAGCAACACTTCTTTTGTTTTTGTTTTAAACTTTTAAAAAAATTATTTATGTGTGTGGGTGTTTCATCTGCAAATATGCCTGTACGTCACAGACAGGCATGCTTTGTAAACAACTCCCCAGCATCAAGTCCATGCGTCTGAAGTGCCTAGCAGTTTGTTTGCAACTGGATTCTGACTGCTACAGAACTAAGTGGGCACAGGTAAGAAGGGCGCCAGCTCTCACTATGACTCAGAACTTACAGCTTGAGAGTTTGGTAAGAGAACACACGGAGGTGAGGTGTGTGCAAATGTAGTAGGAGAACACACGGAGGTGAGGTGTGTGCATATGTAGATGCTGCACTGCTTAGTCTGAATTAGTGATTCACAGTCAGCAACACACAAATGTAATTAAAGCCACAGGACTGGATGAAACGGACTAAGGAAAGCTTGAGCTCAGAAAAGGGCAAAAGATTAAGGCTTGACGGGGAAAGCGAAGTAGAAAGAATGTGCTAACAGGAAATTTCAGAAGGAGTATCAGCTAGACATGATGGAACACATCTATAAACCCAACACTCAAGAAACTAAGACAGAGAATTTCAAGATAAAGCCCAGCAGCGACTACAAAAAGGCAATGCAAAAATAAAAGGAGAAACATGCTGGAGTCTGTCACACTGATGAGTTCTGAGAAGCTAAAATCTAAAAACTTGCTGTTACTATCAACCTCATTTATTAGACTAAATAAGAAGAATTATAATGAAAATTAAAAATACAAAGAAAAGTAACAGGACTGATAAACAGAAGAGGTATACCTATTTTTAGCTCTGCACTAGCTGACACACAGCTTTCTGGAAGACTTTGACTTTTTAACAGAAAAAAATGAGAGTAAACTCTGAAGTGTCTTGTGAGTATGACATTCCTTTTATATATGTGATTTATTTTTTCTGGAACTGAGAATGGAACCCAGGGCCTTGAATTTACTAGGCAAGTGCCCTACTACTAAGCTAAGTTCCCTAGTCTCCAAACCCTTATATATGCAATCTTAATAAGCCATAAAACAGACTAGGTATAGCCCACCTAGTGCAAACCAGAGGAGATCCCCCTGGTTTGACTGACTCCTCACCACTCTACCCCCTTTTCCTATGGTCCAAACATATCAGAAAAAGGTAAAAATAATTCTGCTCAACTTACTTGTATCTTCCAAATTTTTGTGAGTTCATCTAGTGACAATTTACTGCCCAAGAGTTCGATAATTCCCTTTATGCGATCACAGTATTGTGCTTGGTCTATGTTGCCTAATAGAGGAAACACAGAGAGGGAACCAGAGGCAGTGAACAACACCTCTATTAGTGCAAAGCAATAATAACTTCCTAAGATTACCGAAAGACTACTACAAATAAACAAGATGTTTGCACCTTTTAAAAGTAAAAATAATTTACATGTCAAGTAATTTTTATTTTTTGAAAGCAGCTTACCTTCCAGTGCAATTGACAGAACTGAGTTTTCAACTAGCCAATCTAGTAATCTGTCTGTATCTATAGCATTCTTCACAGACTTGGATAGAGTACTATCTTCTATTAGTTTTGTTACCTAAAATGACAGCATTAGCATGAGGGAATAAATATGCATAATCAAGTCTTCTCTCATATGTATAGTCATTTTATACACTTATAGAAGTCTAATAGTTAAACAAAATATTTCAAAACTATGAGGGAATAAATATATATAATCAAATCTTCTCTCATATATGTATAGTCATCTTACACACTTATAGAAGTCTAATAATTAATCAAAATATTTCAAAACTAGCTTATTTCTTAAAAGTTAACAACTAATTATGATGTCTCTTTAAAAAGAAAATGGAATCATTCTTAGAGCTCTACTTAATTCTTAGACTACCTATGGCTGGCTTAATGACAAGGACCCAACCCAAATGCACCCATGACTTGTCCTCCACATTTTATAACTGAAGGAGAAGCCAGTAGGAGACAGTCATCTCTAGTGATGTGACCATCAGGTTAAGCTTCTGGACTATCCATGGCCACAGGACAGATGGCCCAGAATGCGCAAGTCAGACATGGACAGTCCTGGCACTGGCCTGCTCAAACTATACCTGTTCACACTTGCCTTTGCTTGTACTCATGGTCTGGTTATCCAACCCTTTATATGTGAAATATCTTAGTCCCTTTCAGTAAAGTCTTCTTTTCACTTAAAATGATCTAGGATGAGCTGATTTGACTTAGAGCCAAAAATCAGAAGACTAAAGGAAAAATAACTGGAATCATGACTGAATTAGGTTATTACTTAACTTGCCATCCATTGAGCCCAACCACATTGTTTGAGTGGATCTAAAATGAACTTTAGAAAGTTGAGGAAAAGCACTTTTAGCATTTTGCTTAGACTCACACTATTATTACAGAGACTTCATTTTGTCCTAACATTACGTAGAAGATAAAGTTATTTGTGAAATAAAAAGAATTTCCCTTAGTAAATATCTAAGGATGATTCTGTAGGAAATTTCACAAAAATAATTTTCAGAGAGAAAATCTTGAAAATAATACAAATACGACCTTTCACTAGCAGACAATTCACACATAGTTACCAATGTTTTCTTTGTCTTTCAGAGTCAAGAGAATTTATTTTCTTCCAATATCTTTATATTAAAAGCCACATGTGAGTCAAGTGCACACTTACTTCCTTGAGGGAATTCATTTTCGCACTGAAGTGTGGTGACTTCAGCATGCGCAGCAGGATGTCTAGGCGAAGGTCATCCACAGTTGTCACCAGGGCCGGTTGGAAGCGCATGCAAAGTAACTTAATGGCAGACAAGAGCTCGGGGATGCTAACCAACCTCTTTCATTTAATAAAAACAGAAAAATAAAGGAATGAACAAACAAAAATTGTAAAAACATCCTGATACTAATTCTCATGACACACATAACACAGGCTAACAGTGGCCAGGAGACAGCACATATTTTACATGGTCAGTTAACTCTCCTAAACAAAAGCTATTTGGTGAGGGGCAAGAAAGGAAAAAAGATTGTTGTAGAAGGGACTCAAGGTAGAAAAGTCTTCAACAGTGGTAAAACTGTTCTAAAGAACTTCTGATACTCAAAAATAAAATATATGTTTCTAATCTAGCCTGATTGTAATACCATCAAAATTATGTTAGAAAAACTGAATTAGGTAACACTCCCGAGAATACCATTTTTGTTCTATTTACAGAGACAACACTATCCTCAGTTGTTTTGAAAGTAGCTTCTTGGGGGGGAGGGACAGGAAACTTTAATTAATTTGACATTAACAGCATATCAAGAAGATCCAGAAAGCAATGACACGGGAATCTGTCAAGACTTGGCTTTGCTATCATGGACTAAGCAATGCTAGGCTTGACCTGTCCAGGGAGGAATTACCTTGTCTTTGAGGTCTTTCTCCTCTACACTCCGCACATCCTGGATTGTAGTAAGGATGACCGGGTCTAGCATAGGCTGTAGACATAAAACACTAGTTATAAAGAACTCCTCAATCTCTGTTACCATGGCTACTCCTCACCTGCTATTCACAAAGGAGAGGGCACAGGGAAAGGTGTGAGTTCTAGCCGGCAGTGCCACCACTGACTAGCTGACAATCCAAGTGCCCTTAACTGACTCTGTGCCTCTATTTCTTCAATATAACATGAGCAAAGTTCCTCTCACTACATCATATATGTTATCTGAAGAAAACTCAAGACACATGAACTTCCCTCTTAAAATAGTAAGAGCTATGGCAACCTTCTGTTTGTTTGAGACAGGGTCTCACTATGTAATGTAGACTTGGCTGGTCTGGAACTAGTCTGGTCTCTAACTTAAAAATCTGCCTGTCTCTGACTCCCAGGCCTGGCATGAGTACTTTTATAATAAAATATTTTATATTTGACTTTTAAAAATGGATACAAGTAGTCATAGACTATGCAGAACATGCTGCATACAACCTACTTTTACTATGAATGAGATCCCTGACACACTGCTCCGGAATGAGAACACAATCACACACTTAACTCTAAATTGTTACCTGAGAAACAGTAAAATAGTAACGTAACGAGAGGAAAACTGACCCTTCCAGTGAAATAAGCAATTTAAAAAATTAGATAGAAAAATAATATTTGGCTGTCAGAAGCAAAAATATATGTTCCATGAGTGAAAATGTCATCAGACACTAATCTAGACACAACTTCTTCCTTCATACAGAAGCCGACAGTACAGGAAGGGCTGTGGGCTGGGATTGCAAAGTGAGTCAGGACTCCTGTCAGCAGTGCCAGGCCTCTCGCTCCTCACTGGCATGCTGGGAGACAGGACTGTTACTGTCGGCACTCTGCAGGAGGGACAACAGCAGCACACGCTTCGAGTCACACTCCGTAATGGAGACAACGGATGGCAGCTAACAGGGCCACAATGTACACAGATGACAAGCTAGGTCAGCAGGACTACAGGTGACAGTAGCTGTAGCTCACACTCCAGCTCTCACCCCAAGTGCCCCCTGCTCACATGCATGTGTGTACACACACAATCTGCAGCTTCCGAAGAACTCAACTAATTAGCATTTAAAATATTTATGCTAAATTTTCTTACATGGAATACAAACATTTAAAAGTTAGTCCTGAGCTTGATTCATTAAGCTAACTGCATTACTAATTATAATTCTAATCCTTAAAAAAACAAAACCTCAAATTATTTTGTCTTTTTTGTCTTAGTGTTTTGGTTAATAAACGATATATATATATCTGCAGCTCAGTTGGTAGAGTGCTGGCCAAGAAAGCATCAAGTCCTAGTTTGAGCCCAGCACTGACCACACTTGATCTGGTGGTACACACCTGCAATCCCATCACTTAGGAGGTGGAGGCAGGTGGAGGCAGGAGGATCTAAAGCTCAAGGTTGTCCTTGGGTACATTGTAGATTTGAGGCTAGTCTGGACTACATAAGACCCCATCTCAAAAACCAAAGCATAACAAAAAACCTTATATTGATATACTTAATACACTGACATCATTAGATGTTTCTAAAGAACTTAACATACAAAATTAAGAAAATATTTAATTCTCTTTTTTCCTTAAAAATTTTTTACATATTACTTTGATATCTAAAGAAAGCACTTAACATTGAGAAACGGCAGAAATTTCTCACACATACATAAAAAAAAGCATCACTCCAGTTAATCTGTCCCCAACAAAACGATGTACTAGCAAAAAACAATAGTACATACAGAAATAAGGTCCCCAGGGGCATTGTGCTTGATGCAATTTCAATGTCTATGCAATCTTTCATCGACTTCCTTATAAAATTTAAATGGGGGGATTCTGATATAACATTTTGTTTGACAACTTACTAACAGAAACAGAGCAACAGGAAAGTATTAAGGCTTCAGCCTTAAAAACTGAGCTCTTGGGGGACTAGGAAGATGCTTCCGGAGTGAAGAACCAACTGTACAATGAGGATCTGAGCTCGAATCCTGAGAGCAGGACTCCCTCACCCTTTTTAAAGGGACAGGAGGACCCTGGAGTCCCCGACCTCCAGAGGCACATGGCTCTGCACACGTGCACGCACACACACAAACTGGAACACTCACAGCTTTCCTGCTTTAGGACTTGATGAATTACTATTCAAAGGAAGGAAGTCAGACATGATATGCTACTAAGCTGTTACCCCAAAGACAGAGAGACACTAGGCAGTAAGCATGCCTGGAGAACGGTCCAAGCTGGCATAGGAGAACCCACACAGAAACAGACCCTGAAATAACCCTGAGAAGAAGACAGGGGTACATGCCCTTCTTTATAGAAAAGACAAAACTAGAAATTATATTTGATAAAATTCATCTTTTAAAACAACAACATCAAATGTTATACGTTTTCTTCCTCTTAGAAAACTTATTTTCTGACAACATTTTCAGTAAAAGGACTGCTAGCTTGAAAATCAGAAGCTATTCTATACTAAGCACCATTCTGCACAACCTAATAACCAAGAAGCTACTGTTTCTCATGTCCCAGGCAGTGACACAAAGGACTTCATCCTACCTGTACCACGGAGGAGTTGAGGTACTCTGCACACACCCCTAAGGGCTGCACCAGTGCTGAGACGGCCTGGGGGAAGACAGTGAAGGGGAGATACACGTGAGGCAGCTTTGCACCATTAAAATTAAGCAAGTCCCTTCCCATATATCTGAGAAAAACATAAATAGTGACTTGATCGAGTTATGAAGTAATGATGTTTAAATTCCTAGACAGAAAGAAAACCCACTTAAAACATTATAAACATTTAAATCAGAACATTTTTAACAAAACTCCCCTGTAAGACTGAATGAAATGATTCTAAAGTTTAAAATGATAAATATTAAAACATTTTCTTTTGAAATGGAAAGAATATTTAAAGAGGAAGTAAAATATCCTCTAGTCAAAAAAAAAAAAAGTTAAGGCTTATTTGAAGAAAAAGTTACTAAAATCCCTGAAAGAAAGCCCAGATAAATAACGGAGACATTGTGTCCCTGAACGGGAAATGGCAATCATAAGGATGTCAATTCTCTAGTCACTGACCTACATATTTACTGCTATTCCAAACATGGCCTCAGTGGCTTTTTTTCCTCTGGACACCCTGATTCCATGCAGAAGAGTAAAAGATATCGAATTAAGCCAGAGGCTTTTAGATAACAGTGACAGTGCCAATAGCAGCATGGCTAGGAATTAAAGATGGTCGCATTAGCCCAGGATCAAAGACGGCAACAGGTGTTCAAGAACAAATCACATCCTCGGGACTCTGAGATGAGACAGAACTAGTAAACACCAATGATAATGGAAACAAGAATTATTCAAAGAGGATCTTGTATCAACTGGTTATTTATTAGAGAAAAAAGTATTAGATCCTTGTTATACAATATATAAGTAAACTGAATAAATCAAGAGCCAATTTTTAAAAATTATAAAAGCATAAAAAGAAACAAAATTGCAACCTTGAAGTGGGAGAATATTCCGTAAGTGAGTCTGAAAAATTTTTAAGCCATTAAGGAAATTTTGTAATTTCTGATACCATGAACACAAACAGGGCTGGCAAGGAGGCTTAGCAGCAAAGGTCCCTGCTGCCAACCTGACAATCTGAGCTCAACCCTCCAGACCCACATGGTGGGAAGAGAAAGTCATTACCAAGTTATTCTGACCTCCATGCATGTGCCACACACACTTACAAACAGATACATGTATACCCACACAAAAATAGGTTTAGAATTAAAAGAATTCCTAAAAATTAATGATTTACTACTTGAAATTTAAAAAGTCAATTGGAGATAAAATGCTAATAGACAATAATCACAAGAAATGCTCTAGCTCCCAGAATAGCAGAGCACTCCAAATTAATTAAGAAAACACCATTTTTGCCAATTATATTAGAAAATCAGAGATTAAAAGATACTTAGCATTATCAGTCATACTGTAAAATGGGTTTGTAGAGCCTAGATAGGCAGGATAGCTTTTTGGAAAGAGATTTAGCAGTCCACTATAATTTTAAGACGTACAGTGTTTAATCCAGAAACCTTACTTTCTAAGAACTGATGCTTTACAAACCCATCTACATGCAGACACAGATATAGGGAGCATTTTCTGTAGTAGTGAAAACTAACAATCCAGTGACATTAAAAATATGTGCATCATGGTGCATACAGCCTTTGCACAGGTAACCTGGAGTCACTACGAACATTAGTGGTACTAGCTGGGAAAGATGTCTGAGATGTCATAAATGAAAAAATACTACTGTGTACAGCTTGACAGCAACTTGTTTTAGAGAAATGGAGAAGTGGGAGGAGCGACAAAAGGAGAGGGAGGGGAACAGGGGTAAACCAGTTTTCATTCTTTAGTGCTGGCGTCTCTTAACTGGTGAGAATGAGATTATTGTTCCCAATATTTTTCAAGCTAAAATATAATATGACATCAACAGTCTTATCATATGGCCTAAATTTATTCTGGGACACAGCTACCTTCATAATTGGTCAGAAATCAGGTACTTATGATGAAACTTTAATTATACTTGTTATGAAAATGAGACCTGAGGTCACTCTCCTTAGCACATCCTCCCAGATCACTCACTGTTGCCCATAAGAGTTATTCTGGAAAATGGTCTGACCTAAGGTATGATTTGAAGAGGTTTTTAACTCCAAAACACTTAATACCAAATAGAGATTAATTCTTCAATACTAGGTGTGCACCGTTCTCCAGTGTTCATTCTTGTAGGGTAGAAATTGGACGGGGAGGGGGGCTGTTCTTCATTGTTTAAACAGTAGAAAATTATTGAATGCTTTTACATTCTTGAGAAATGAAGTTAATTTCTAATATTACTCAATACCTAAACAGCCAGTTCTTGAGAAACAAACTGTCTCTGAAGAGATATTTCTCCTTTCTTTTTCAAATCACTACTATCTTTCATGTCAATACGCCATTTCCAATATACTTAATATAAATGACAATCCAACAGCCTAAGTGACTCTCAAGGCAGGGAGACGAAGCTTCCCACCTTGTGGAAGCAAAAACCAGGTCATTCTGTCACTACTCCATCAGTGTCTCTTCTGCCTTCTTCCAAAGAGGGACCAGGGGAGTTGATCAGTTGTTGTCCCACAGGAACTGCCCAATTTTTAACACTTAGGGTTGGAATTTCAGCACAGAACTTCTGCATCGGTCCAATTATGGCAAGTAGCACACCTCAGGGCTGTTACTACAATGTATACCATGCTTGGCTTTTTCTGTGGGTCCTGGGATCAAACAGAGGTTCTTCTGGTTGCACAACAAGCACTCTACTGATGGAGCTTTCCCCAGATGTTTTACCTTTAACATTTACCAACCCAAATAAAGTGTACTGCACACCAAGCACAGGGAGTGGTTGGACTCACCCCAAGTTCTATATCTTCTGAATGGAGTTTGGCTTGGATTGCTGCAAATCCACCTAATTCTCCAAACTGAAAAGGAAGCAGGCATGAGTTATTTTTTTAAATGCTCCACAGTAATAATTTGAGCAAAGAATGAAAGCTAACATTTCTCTTTGCCACTGTGCTCTGTGAGACTGACCTTTGAAGACCAGAATGCAATTCTAAGGTGAACTGTAAAAGACGAGCTAACCCAAACCTTGATATTCAGCTGTATATATCACATACACAGATAAAGAACTATACAACATTCCTCCTCAGTGAAACATTCTTATTTGTGGTGGCCTGAATGAGAACTGTCCTTCATAAGTTCGTGGATTTGAACATTTGGTCTCCAGTTGGTGGCACTGTCTGGAGAGGCTATGGAACTTTAGGAGGTGCAGCCTTCTAGAAGGTATATTTGTGGAAGCAGGTTTTGAAGTTTATGGCCTCGTCTCATTTCCTGTGTTTGCTCTCGTGTGTGTGTGTGTGTGTGTGTGTGTGTGTGTGCGCGCGCGTGCGTGCGTGTATCTCTGTGTGTATGTGTGTGTCTGATCAGCCAGATGCCTGCTCCTGCATCCTGCTGCCATGCCTTCCCCAGCCATAATGTACTCTGACCCTGGATCTGTGAACCAAAATTAACTTTGTTTACACTGCTTTTGGTCATGGTATTTCATCATAGCAACAGAAAAATAACTAATACTTGATTATTTTCCATAGGTGTCATTTGTTTAAAATACCCAACTACCAGAAGTCACACTAGAAACTGGGAATAGTATATCAAAGCCAAATTAATAAAAGTGTACATGTACCTTATTTACCAAGTCCACCACCCATCCATGAGGCTCCTGTGAGAAAATAAATCCAAAAATTAATATGGGACTAGAAAAGCTTCCCCATTGCTAACCTTTGTATTTTTTATTTCCTAAATGGGAATCTGAAGGAAAAGCATTAAAATTTGAAACATACTTTGAAAGTCTTTTCCCTAATGTTTCTTAATGTAAGCCTTGGAAATCCCTGTATACAATTTTTTTTAAATTATTTATTTATGTATGAGTGTTCCTTGTATATATACGGTGCATGCCAGAAGGTGGCATCAGATGCCTATTACAGATGGTTCTGAGCCACCATGTGGTTGCTGGGAATTGAACTCAGGACCTCTGGAAGAGCAGTCAGTGCTCTTAACCACTGAGCCATCACTCCAGTCCCTATGGTATATATTTTTTGATATGTATTTTTTGGTATATATTTTTATATATATTTATGTAAGTTAAGTTTAGATTTTCAAAGTCTTTGGCATTATAATAGTTGAAGCATACAAATCTAGACCTTCGTAGTATTGTCACATTAGGAGTATTCATGTACTTGTGGACAGGTGGGATTTGTTGTTTAAGTTCTGCAAGGAAAAGAATAACTCAAGTAAATTCTCTAAGAAAGTTGTATTTTATTTATTGTGTTTTTTCAAAACAGGATCTCAAGTAGTCAGGTTGGCCTTGAATTTGTTACACAATCGAGAATAGCATTAAACTCCTTACTCTCCTGCTTTTACTTACAAGGGTGCACCACCACTCAGGGCTGAAATTTTTATTTCAGAAATTAAAAAATATTCCCTAAAAAGTAGATAAGAAGGAAGTCTGAAATTAGAGTTCAGTTCCAGCCTTATCATCACCGCCCTTAACCAGGCCCTCCTGACTCCCCCTTCTCTTCTTTCTTCTTCTGTGCACTCAGGGCTTAGTGTAACACCCACATTCACAGAGCTCAGATTATAGCAGTTAAAAGCTAAAAGTCACTACATACACAAGCAATTCAAATTATGATACATCAGTTGTAAAAATCAAAGGGTCCTTTAAAGAATGGGAGGTTTCTCTATATGAAGTGGTGTGAGACAGTAGGCTAAAGGCAGAAGGCCTGAAGCGCTCAAGTCTGTTTGGAAAGCACAAGAGTCTGCTATGTGAATCGCTAAGCGACCTCTCGCTCACACAGGCTGCACGTGCTGAGCTGCAGACAGCAGTAAAGGCCGGGACAGCGTGCAAGTGTCAAGGACGGGCAGTGTGGTTTTTACATTCTAAGACAGTCCCTGGTAGTTCAGAGAATGACCAGGAAGCTTTCGGAGAACCAGTTAGAAGACTAATGCAGTGTACAAGATAGGACAGGTCACTGGTGTGCGGAACAGAATGGTTGCAGAACAGAGCAGACACTGGAGGCATGGCAGTTTTAAACCAAAGACTCTGGTTATGGTTTGAATACAGGAACTAAGAAAACAGGTCAATTCTGTCAACTCTGGTTTAGCCTGAGCACCGAGATAGACAGGCATGCTATTCACTCAGTGGAAAAGAAGAGATGTGGGCAGGCAATAGCAAGGCCCCGACAGGCATGTGATCTTGAGAACTCTGGATGGCAGCTAAGAAGAGATGGCTGTCTTCTTAACTCAGGTGTGCTCAGAGAAGAGCCCGAACCTCAAAGAGAGAGTTCTCACCATTAACGTGACGTTATAGCAATGAGAACAGGGGACATTCTTTAGAAAAAGTATAGTACAAAGAGAGGAAGGCCTGCACCAAAGCTGGGTAGCAGAAAAGGACCCAGTAACATGGTAAGTAATCCCTGAAATCCCAACAGTTGGGAAGCAGGACGGTCAGGAGTACAAGGACAGCCTGGGCTATACGAGACCTTGTCTCAAAAAAACAAACAAACAAAATACACAGGTGTGTGTGTGCGCACGGTGAAGTTAAAGATTTAAATGTTAAATAGAAAACTAACTACAAATAGAAAAGAAAGGAAACTAAACTATAGATATGGGGAGAATAGTATCACAAGTATAACACAAAGAAACAGAAATAAGGGAAAGATGAAGGAACATGGAAGACAGAATGAGACAGTCTAATGTATCCAATCAAAGTTCCCAAAGAAGACAGACTGATGAAGTAATTCACTAAAAGGTAAAGGCTGGGAAGTGCCAGAACCATACAAACTATTAACCACGGTAAGGTGCTCGATATCACAACAACAGGAGAGTGGCCAAGGTACGGTTGGTACCAACCTCTGGTCTACATACATTAGACACACACAAAGACCTGTAACACATGTACAAACTCACACGAATACATGCAGTACAGACCTCATTCCTATTTACGCACACCTCCCCCTGTGTACATGCCCACAAGACATTAACCATTAAACTAAGAAGTCCAATCAATGAATCTGCAACAAAAGAGACTATAGGAATATTTTAATCAGCCACATAAGAGTTAAAAAGATAAGGGTGAAGGAAGAGGAGTCTGAAAGAGAAGGGAGATGAAAATGTATTTCTCATAAAGAACCAGACCAGGAGCTACCTTCTCAACGGGCATAATCAAAGCCAGGAGACACTGCAAATGACAGATTTACTATTATGACAAATAATAGCTGTTAGTCCAGAATTTTAAAGCCAATGAAAATATTAAGAAATGTAAAATAAAGGTTCAGGCCGGGGAGAGAACGCACCCGCACAGGGTGGGAGTATACCAGCCTCCCTTTGGTGACCTCTGCTCTGGGGATCAAATGCACTGAGCATACAGGTACCCAGGGACCCCCCCAATATAACATCGCTTGGGACACAGCCCGTTGGGCTTCCATCTGCGCCCAAGAGCGGGGTAGCTCCGCGGACCTCTGGGCGCGAGCTCTGCTGTGGGCCATCTGCCCTGCAGAGTGATCTGCGCAGAGGGGGTGGAGAGTGCACTCCGCCATCTTTGTTCCTGCAACAGAGCAGCTGGGCCATCCAGGCACAGGGACAATCAAGCATAATATCGCTTGGATCTCAGCCAGCTTGTGTGCGCCCTGCTCCCAAGAGATGGGCAGATCTGCGGTCACCTACGCGCCAGTTCTGCTGTGGGACATCCCCACAGCATCCCCTGCAGAGGGACCCCCGCCTTCTGCTCTGGGAGAGAATGCACCCATACAGGGCAGGAGCATACCAGACTCCCCTTGGCAACCTCTGCTCCGGGGATCCACTACGCTGAGCCTTTGGATGTGCAGGGATTCCCCAATATAACATCACTTGGGGCAAGGCACATCAGGACTCCAAAGTCACTCAGGAGCAGGGCAGGCCCCAGAAATCGGTGCCAGGGGAATCCCGGTAATCCAGAAGGGGGGGTGGGGGGGCAGAAATAGCCTTGCAGGCTCACAGGAGGTCCAACCAACAGTCAGTGACAGCAGGACCAACTAACACCAGAGGTAACCAGATAGCAAAAGGCAAACGTAGGAACGTTACTAACAGAAATCAAAGTTATATGGCACCATCCGAACCCAACTCTCCAACAGCAGCAAGTCCTGGATACCCCATCACACCCGAAAGGCAAGATCTGGATTTAAAATCACTTCTCATGATGCTATTAGAGGATTTCAAGAAGGACACAAATAAATCTCATAAAGAAATACAGGAGAACATGAATCAATGGGTAGAAGTCCTTACAAAGGAAACACAAAAATCGCTTAGAGAAATGCAGGAGAACATGCGTCAACTGATGGAAGCCCATAAGGAGGCAACACAAAAATCGCTTAAAGAAATGAATCAACGGGTAGATGCCCTTACAAAGGAATCACAAAAATCGCATAAAGAAATGCAGAAGAATATGGGTGAACAGATGGAGGCCCATAGGGAGGCAACACAAAAATCACTTAAAGAAATGAATCAACGGGTAGATGCCCTTACAAAGGAAACACAAGAATCGCTTAAAGAAATGCAGGAGATTATAGATCAACAGATGGAAGCCCATGAGGAGGAAACACAAAAATCGCTTAGAGAAATACAGAAGAACTTGGGTCAACAGGCAGAAATCCTGAAAGAGGAAATGTAAAAATATCTTAAAGAAATACAAGAAAATACAAACAAACAAGTGAAGGATCTGAGCAAATCCATCCAGGATCTAAAAAAGGAAGTAGAAACAACTAAGAAATCACAAAAGGAGACAACTTTGGAGATAGAAAACCTTGGGAAGAAATCAGAAGTCATAGATGCAAACAGCAACAATAGAATACAAGAGATGGAAGAAAGAATCTCAGGTGCTGAAGATACCATAGAAAGCATCGACTCAACAGTCAAAGAAAATGCAAAATGCAAAAAACGTGTAACCCAAAACATCCAGGAAATCCAGGACACAATGAGAAGACCAAACCTAAGGATTATGGGTATAGATGAGAGTGAAGATTTGCAACTTAAAGGGCCAGTAAATATCTTCAACAAAATTATGGAGGAAAACTTCCCTAACCTAAAGAGAGAGATGCCTATGAACATACAAGAAGCCTACAGAACTCCAAACAGACTGGACCAGAACAGAAATACCTCCTGTCACATAATAATCAAAACACCAAATGTACTAAACAAAGAAAGAATATTAAAAGCTGTAAGAGAAAAAGGCCAAGTAACATATAAAGGAAGACCTATCCGAATCACATCAGACTTCTCACCAGAGACTATGAAAGCCAGAAGATCCTGGGCAGATCTCATGCAGACTCTAAGAGAACACAAATGCTAGCCTAGCCTACTATACCCAGCAAAACTCTCAATCACCATAGATGGAGAGACCAAGATATTCCATGATAAAACCAAATTTACACAATATCGTTCCACAAACCCAGCCCTGCAAAGGATAATAGGTGGAAACCGCCAATACGAGGAGAGAAACTACACCCTGGAAAAAATAAGATAGTAACTTTCTTTCATCAAACCCAAAAGTAGATAACCACTCAAACATAAAGATAGTGTCAAGAATGGCAGATGGCAATAATCACTATTCCTTAATCTCTCTTAATATCAATGGTCTCAATTCCCCAATAAAAAGACACAGAATAACAGACTGGATACGTAAACAGAACCCAGCATTTTGCTACGTGCAGGAAACGCACCTCAGTGTCAAAGACAAACACTACTTCAGAGTAAAAGGCTGGAAAACAATTTTACAAGTAAATGGTCCCAGGAAACGGGCCGGAGTAGCCATCCTAATATCAGACAAAATTGACTTTCAACCTAAAGTCATCAAAAAAGACACAGAAGGACACTACATACTGATCAAAGGAAAAATCCACCAAGAACTCTCAATTCTGAATATCTATGCTCCAAACGCAAGGGCACCCTCATTCGTAAAAGAAACTTTACTAAAGCTCAAAGCACACATCGCACCTCACACAATAATAGTGGGTGACTTCAACACCCCGCTCTCTGAAATGGATCGTTCAGGAAAGCAGAAATTAAACAGGGACACAGTGAATCTAATTGAAGCCTTGGACCAAATGGAACTAACAGATATATATAGAAGATTTCATCCTAAAGCAAAAAAATACACCTTCTTCTCAGCACCTCATGGTACCTTCTCCAAAATCGACCATATAATTGGTCACAAATCAGACCTCAACAGATATAAGAAGATCGAACTAATCCCATGCCTCTTATCAGATCACTATGGAATAAGGGTGGTCTTCGATGGCAACAAAAATAACGGAAAGCCCACATAAACATGGAAGCTGAATAATGCTCTACTCAATGATACCTTGGTCAAGGAAAAAATAAAGAAATAAAAGACTTTTTAAAACTTAATGAAAATGAAGGCACAACATACCCTAATTTATGGGACACAATGAAAGCGGTGCTAAGAGGAAAATTCATAGCCCTGAGTGCTGCCAAAAAGAAACGGGAGACAGCATACACTAGCAGCTTAATGGCACACCTGAAAGCCCTGGAACAAAAAGAAGCTAATACACCAAAGAGGAGTAGAAGACAGGAAATCATCAAACTCAGGGCTGAAATCAATCAAGTAGAAACAAATAAAACCATATAAAGAATCAACAAAACGAGGAGTTGGTTCTTTGAGAAAATCAACAAGATAGATAAGCCCTTAGCCAGACTAACCAAGAGGGCACAGAGACAGTATCCAAATTAACAAAATCAGAAACGAAAAGGGAGATTTAACAACAGAAACTGAGGAAATTCAAAAAATCATCAGATCCTACTACAAAAGCCTGTATTCAACACAACTAGAAAATCTCGAGGAAATGGACAATTTCCTAGACAGATACCAAATACCAAAATTAAATCAGGATCAAATAGACCATCTAAACCGTCCTATAACCCCTGAAGAAATGGAAGTGGTCATTGGAAGTCTTCCAACCAAAACAAGCACAGGTCCAGATGGTTTTAGTGCAGAATTCTATCACACCTTCAAAGAAGACCTAACACCAATACTCTTCAAACTATTCTACAAAATAGAAACAGAAGGAACACTACCCAACTCGTTCTATGAAGCCACAATTTCACTAATACCAAAATCAAACAAAGATCCGACAAAGAAAGAAAATCTCATACCAATTTCAAACTGGATTGCAAGCTGGTACAACCCCTCTGGAAAGCAGTCTGGCGGTTCCTCAGAAAACTGGGCATGACACTGCTGGAGGATCCAGCTATACCACTCCTGGGCATATACCCAGAGGCTTTAGCTGCATGCAATAAGGACATAAGCTCCACTACGTTCATAGCAGCCTTATTTATAATAGCCAGAAGCTGGAAAGAACCCAGATGTCCCTCAACGGAGGAATGGATTCAGAAGATGTGGTATATTTACACAATGGAACACTACTCTGCAATTAAAAACAATGAATTCACGAAATTCCTAGGCAAATGCTCAGAACTTGAAAATATCATCCTTAGTGAGGTAACCCAATCACAAAAGAACACACATGGTATGCAGTCACTGATAAGGGGATATTAACCCAGAATCTCGCAATACCCAAGACACAATTCGCATATCAATAGATTTCCAAGAAGATGGAAGGAGAGACCCCTGGTCCTGGAAAGACTGGATGTAGGGGCATGCCAGGACAGAGAAGCGAGAGGGGGTTGAATGGGGAAAGAGGGAGGGAAGGGGGCTTATGGGACTTTTGGGGAGGGAGGAAATGGGAAAGGGGAAATGATTTGGAATGTAAATAAAAAAACTTAGAAAAAAAAAGGTTCAGGCCATTAAAAAAAAAGTCAGTCACTAATGGACACTTAACTAAAGCTTATTTTATAAGTGAGCTACCTTTTTATAGGGTTTAAAAAGAGACAGAAAGGATTAAGAGATTGTACACTAAAGATAACAAGGTAGGAATTAAAGGTTGAGGGAACCACTGGAAACGAACTAAAGTTTATATGTATTAATCATGGGAGAACAAAGATAATGAAATTCAGGTTTTGTTTAGTTAATAAGTTCAAGTTCCGGGTAGCCACCGAGAATGACAGGAGAACCTGCACTCTTTCATGAGGTTTGGCTGTGAAGGAAATCCATGCTGGCGCCATAACGGATGCAAGGGCAAGGACATTCAGAGATGGAAAACACCAAAGCATGCAGAAGGAGAATGACCCAACAGTGAGGAAAAGACCAAGACACCAAAGGAACAGGAACCCTAAGGAGCAAAATGCTTGAGAAGGACAGGCAGCCAGGGCTCTCCCTGGAGAAGTAATTCCTCTGTGAGAAAAAGAGGAGAGACAAAGACTGAGCCTTTCTGGCCTTAGTTGTAGAAAGCAATGGGAGGGAAATAAATGTCTGCTGAGTATTGACTTGCACTAAACCACTAAGTGCAGCACTTTTATATACTCCTGCCATGTAACACAACAAATGTGTTGTGCTCACAACAAAAAGTGAAGAAAAGATTTTGGTATTTAGGAAAACCATACTGTTTAAGTTCAAATTTCATGACTGCATAAATTCTTTGTGTATGCTGGTACGTGGCCTTGGGGAGGTATTTACGTGGTTTTAACCTCTCATGCACGAGGAGGGAATACAACAGAACCTAACCCATAGGATTACTGATTACTGAGGGGTTCCACTGCCCACCCTTGCCACTCAGCAGTAGTACGGCGCTCAAAGCAGTGCTGCAGTAACGGATCCCTTCCCTCCGTCCACATACAGGACACAACTGCACCAACTGTTTCTTTCACTGCCACCTTGCGTTTTCTATTTCCTCCACTATACTATGGAGGTGGGCCTGCTCCTAGTTTATTGTTATGCACTGTTTAAGGGAACAAGGAGGCTCTGCATTGTCTCCTCCAAAGCTCCCTGTCCTACAGCAGGCCGGTCCCTTTACTCTGTAAGAGGGACAATGAAAACCAGCGAGCAAAGACAGATATTAAAAACACGTCCTTGACAATACCTGGGAAGTAAATTATTTCTAAGCCAGGTGACTACGTTTATCCTACCATATGAAAATGCCTGCAGTGGGAAAGAGGTGAAAAGCTCATGCATGGAGAGACCGCTCTACCCCGCTGGGACTTTCAATCAGGAACCCAAGCATGGCTGCTTCAAGCTTTTCCCAGACTGCGTCTGTAAATGGCTGGTTCACTATTTCTCCTTTTTCTTGGACGCCTTTCCTAAAGAACACTAATCTGCCCAGGACACATTCTATTGGAAACTGCAGCTGGCTGCCTCAGTGGATTTGCACAGGCTCTGGTTTGATGTTACCTTTCATTTGCTCTCAATGGGGCTACTCCAATCATCACTGCCAGATGTTATGAGGGCCCACTCTGATGATGTTTTATTATCTGTTGCTTCCTATGTTTTATTTTATTTTTTTAATTATATAACTTAAAAACTGGGGGAGGAGAGATGGCACTGGCTGCTCTTTCAAAGGTCTTGAGTTCAGTGCCCAGCAAACCATGGTGGTTCCTAACACCTATAAGGGGATCTGATGGCCATTCTGGAGTGCAGGTGTACATGTAACAGAACACTCATACACAAAATCAATGAAATAAAAACAAATCTAAAAAAAATGCAGTACAAAAAAACCCCTCAAGTCATTCAAAACTGGAAAGTTATCAAAGACAGTTTTTTATACTGTACAGAATAATCATGAGCCAAGAACCGTGTAATATTATACTTTTTGATAAAAGCAAGAAGTATTGGTATTTATTTCCTAAACCTAGAATAATGTGAAATAAACATCAAATGGTCCAATCAAATGTACTTCTGTTAGGGTGATGGACACCATTCCTAACAATGGAAATGGACTCATCTCAACTGTCTGTTAGAGTCCAGGGTCTGACTTAGAGGACATTCAGATGGCACCCTTCTGTGGGTATAACGCTCCTGCCACACGGCAGACCCTCCATTATCAGGACACTGGATCTGGAAATGTAGGAACAAAAGTGTCAATGCTTGTGTGTTTGCAAGAAAGTTCTAAGTAGCACTGGTGACTAGTTTCATTCTTGTTTTTGGGTAGAATTAGTCTTTTAAGTAATTTCAAATGGTCCACTCTCTCGAATACCTCTAGGAAACTAGGACACCAATTAAACTGTGGCTCTGATAATCCAGTATGTAGGGCAGTGAAGCAATTTCTTTCACCAAATATAATTTCAGATAAAAAGATTTTTCATAACATTACTTAATAGCTACAGAAAAAATAAATAATTCTTAAGAATTTTAATAAATTTTTAGGATGTTCTATTAACCAGATATAATATGTATCCTTTATTTCCAAATGATTTTTAACTCTTCTATGTAAATTGTCAATATTAAAGCACAGACAACTTTTTTCAACATATTTATGAATTAAAAAGGTGAAAAAAGAAGTGCATTTACCTTTTGGAAAGTAGATACAGGTGAAATAGCAAACATGTTTCCCTCTCCAAACACCTCTGCCCAATTCCTTTGAGACACTTTCATTCTGTTTTTAAAGTGGTATTCATTATCAGGATTGAAAGCCTAGATTCAAAGAGAACAGCAAAGCATTACCTACTTTTATAGCAATATATTAGCATTAGAAAAGAAGATAAAAGTCCAGTCTTTGGTTCCTCCACTAATGGAGCTGAGGTAGCACCCTGCAAGGCTCAGCCCCGGCTAGTGAAGAAGCAATGGGCTGCATGGCGCTCCTCCACCCGGCGAGGTCCGCACTATGGGAGATGGAGCCGGCAGCCTAAGAGGTCTGACTTCAGGCAAGGCAATGCCAGCATCCCTGAGTGGCATCTTACCACAGGTACAGCCAAATGACAGAAGTGAAGACAATGAAACTGAGGAGAAAGACAAGACCTGGAGAAAAGGCAGAACTCTTGGTAAATTTATTTAGGATGGGAATTAGAGAGTTACCAGGGAAAGCTACTGAAAATCTATTAAAACTAGAGAAGAATTTCTTCCAAACATGATGGCTGCTCTGCTGTTAAATTAAAGGCAAGGATTCTAACAGCCAGGTTCATATTTTTCATGACAATATGTTCATATCATTAGTTACAAATAGAAGAATAGCATATAATTTTCAATTAAATCAAAACAAAGAGAGTAACGCCTCATTTTCAAGATACCATACCATTGTAAGCACGCCTAGAAGACCAATGGGAATTGGATCCTGTTTCATCCTCTCTGCAACCAATTCTATTAGTAGCATCAACATGTTATAGATTCCTTCATGAATTTCAGTACCCCACTTGTGAACAGCACTTGATGTCAGGAGCTGCAAAAACAAAAGGGAATCTAGAGTATAACTTGGAAAACCACAAGAAACCTAGTTTACCAAACAGATCTCCAATAGTCAAAAATGTACGACCAAAATACCCTTTTGGATACAGATGGCTTTAAGACTAGTAACTGTAATCCAGCTTCTTCATGTATCTCAAACTTTGAACTTTTAATGTCTTTATAGCAAAGCAGTTTGTTTAAAAGCAATTTTTTTCAGGGTCTCTCTAGGTAGTACTGGCTGCCATAGAACTCACTATGTAGACCAGGCTGGCCTCAAAGTCACAGAGCTTGGCCTGCCTTTGCTTCCTAAGTATTGGGACTAAAGGCAAGAGAACCCATGCCTGGCATTAAAACAATTTTTAATTTGTTCTTCATTATTTCAGGAAACCAAGTAATACAAAGCAAACAGAAACTTGACATCTACTATGGAAACTACTGGTTCCTAACTGATGTGGCCTTCAATAAAGTTCTCAAGTTCTCAGAGACACTGTTCTTATTATAGTACACAATAAAAGTATCTCTAGTGAGGCATCTCTGGTTATCTCATTCAGATGTTACAAAGATCAAAAGATATAACAAACAAGGACATTTTACAAATGATAAGGTATTAATATATATGTCACCATGATAACATTAATCAGTAGCTCTGGAATCTAAGAACAGGAGGATGTGTTTCAAGGATTCATATATCTATATTCAGTTCATATCATTCATATCTCAGAAGGACTGCATCTTCTCATCTGTTCACTAATAAGAACTCTCAGTATGAACAAATTTTATAAATATTTTCACTAGTTTACAGCACCTTAATTTCTCTTTTTGGTATAGTTAACTTTTTAAATGGTAAAGCAAATCTAAAACAGCTCAAAATAATGAGATATTGCAATCTATTTACTGTAAAATAAATATCAAATATAAAACGATGGTCTATCATATTAGTTTCATTAAAATAAAAGACGTTGGAGACTTCAACTCTTCAGTCCTTAGGACTTGATATTCAAGACTAACTGGCAGGTCAGAGAATGAGGACACAAAGCATCTCACTTAAATCTCTAGGATGCTTTCACGGGGTTTTGTTTAGATGGATGGTGTGTTTTTTATTGCTGCTGGTTTGGTTTTTTTGGTGTTTGTTTTTTAAGATTGGGTCTCAGCTCAGGCTAGCCTCGAACTCCCAATTCAATACCTTAGCTTCCCAATGCTGGAATTTCAGTTGTGTACCACCAAGCTAGTGAGCTAGGGAGCTAGTTCCACGTTTCTGGAAGATTCCCCTTTATAGGGAAAATAGTCTGCACTAAAAACTTATTTTGGTTGCACTGAGAACTGAAGAAAAGCAGCTTGGACAAACCCAGATCTCAGTAGTTATAGAAAGGAACGTCAATTCTACTGTCTTATTTTCCCCTGAGACAGGGTTTCTCTGTGTAGCCCTGGCTGTCCTGGAACTTGCTCTGTAGATCAGACTGGTCCTGAACTCAGAGATCTGCCCACCTCTGCCTCCCAAGTGCTGGGACTGAAGGCGTGAATCACCAGTTTTACATTTTTTAAAACACCGATCAGTTCCACTGTTAGCTCAAATGAGAAAAACTCCAAAGACTACATTTATATAAACTGGCAAGGTACTATTTTTTGTGGCAACAGTGACTATATACTGCTCCTATACCTAAAAATTACACATTAAAATGAAGATTGATTGTGAAGCTTCATGTGATCTCAACAATCAATTGCACCACTCTGGTCTCATCTCTTTAGTTCACGCTCACTTTGGACATCAATTCTACCTTCTAGAAGAGATTACTTGGATCGCTTCTGCTGGCAGAATAAACAAGTCAGCTGAAAGTCAAAGTAAAGAACAACCATAAACAAGCCCCTCTCCTGCACCTTCTCCATGCTTTCAGTACAGATATCTAGAAAAGCTGGAGGTGGAAGGAGGAGCCTCACACTAGGAAGCAGTTACAGAAAGCAATACCAAATAGATTAAGTCCTGCCCAGTTTGTGGAGGCCACACCTAAAGACACACCCAAGTCTGCTGTTCTGACTTAGTCAAAGAAAGCAAGCCAAATTATGAGGGCAGAAAGTCTTCTTCAGAGTTCTAAACCCCGGGGAATTTAACTTTTGGCAATTCATAAAACTCAGGGTATCTGTGCTCACAGTTTCAGAGAAAAGCAAGCAACCAGTTCTTGACTGCAGTTATCAGCTAAGGGCATAAAGTTCACTACAGAACTTTCTGGGTCTGGAGTTTCTCAACCTAAGGGCTCTTTTCTTTCTTAGAGATTTGTTTAATGTTTTATTTATGTGCACGTGTGTGTCTGTGTGTTCATATCCAGAGGTGTGTGTGGGTACCAGAAGAGGTTGTCATGTCCCCTGGAGCTAGAATTACAAATATTTGCCTGACATGGGCGCTAAGAACCAGACTCTGGTCTTCTTCAAGAGCAGCAAGTGTACTTAACAGCTGAGCAAACTCTTGGCCCCTACAGGCTGTCTTTTAAACTAATAAGTTGTTTCCCATGACTAAATAAACATGCATTTCCTCCTCTGAAAACCTATGCTCATACTATGACACATGTCAATATGCACTCTAGGACATTTGCTATTTTTAAAGCTATTATATATTAAGAGAGCTCTCTATTTAAAATTATAAATTGGTGAACAAATTCATCTAAAGGACAGACCTTGATTCTAAATAATTTCTACCCAAATGACAACTTAAAGAGATTTAGCCCCTTTTTTCAAAGATTAAACCATTTTGTTTCTCAAATTAATTTTATTATTGCTTAGGCCTTGAATCAAGGGATATTATACCAAAGTGCAAATAGGAATAACCATTTACAAATAGATCATTTGTGTCACTAAGTTTTAAGATAAATACAAATATCATCCATCTGTAAGTCTAGTGACTTAATTTGCATATGGAACAACAATGAATGCAAAACCTCTAAGTACAAGACTGCGGGACATTCATTCCAGTCAAGTGCGCTGAGCACTTGGTTTCCTGCCAGGGAAATAGCAATGTCTGTGACATAGTCCTCTCTCGTGAGGAGAAAGACTCAGGTTCTGAAAACTGAATCAGATCGAGTCAGAGTGCTTTTCGAAAGTCAAGTCTGTGGTCCCCTAGCTGAAGAGAATGGCTGTCTAGGAGAAGTAACCAGAAGGAGGAGCAGACCTATTACTCTGGCTTTGACAAAAGATGTCTTCATCCATGTCATATTTTCCAGGAAGAACAAACTTTTAATAGTCTAAAATGTCTCTGCCTTAGTAAAGCAATAAACATAATGATCCCTGAGCCTTAGGTGCAGGATTTGTGTCACAGATAGGTCAGCTGGAATTGGGCTCCATAATCCTGCATTTTGATTAGTTTTCTGTTATGGTCTCCATTTGATGCAAAGAGACATTTCTTTGGGTGATAAGGTGATGAGGGGTGAAAACGTACAGACTAAGCAAGTTGTAGTTGTACATTTAGGATTATCTACTTACTATCTAATCTAATCTAATCTATCTATCTACACACACACACACACACACACACACACACACACACACACACACACGTATATGCATATAGCAACAACTAAAGAAAAGAGAGGCCAGGAATTTGAAAGAAATTAAGGGAGAGAGAACATGGAAGGTTTGGAGGGAGGAAAGAAGGGAAATGATAATTATATTATAATCTCAAAAAATTAAAACTCAAAACAAAAACCAATAAACATGAAGTGGCTCTGACTTGGGTAATGGACACTAATTTCCTAAGTGTTACAACCTTTAGTTTATTAAGGTATACAATCCCCTAGTATAAATTAATCTATTCTTAAGCTATTAAATATTAGGAAATAAGAGTTATATTTACCAAAGGTAAGTGTAAACACTTAAGTGTAATGGAAGTAAATTATTGCTAAGTTTCAAATTCAGAGCTTATTTCATATTAGAGAATCTCAGTTGAACAAGATTCATGAACTGATTGCATAGATTCTTACATATGCTTAAGTTCCTAAAACTAAAACCAAAAGTGTTTTTGCCCTTTGCCCTTACCAGCAATCAAATCAACACACTTCCTTACCTTCTTAAATGCCTCAGGCATACACCGCTCCATAAATCTTTTGCAATTCTCATCAGAATCTGAAAGACCTTAGTTAAACAAATAAGAGCATATAAGTGCTTTTTGCAGACATTGTATATTTATTCTAAATTAATACATATAGACCTTTTTCTCAAAACTTTGATTCTTAAGCAATTATTAAAAGCAGACATTCTGCTGTCGTAGTATGCTGAGAAATAATGGTAGCATTCACTCAGATACTAGTTAACCCTGAAGTGGATAGTCTTACGGCTCCAAGTCACCCAGACACTAGTTAACCTGAAATGGACAGCACAAATGTTTGAACCTAATGCCCAAATCACTTTTTTCTCCTAAAGTATGCAGATGAACTCTTTGTAAATAAAACAAAAGAATTATGCCTGGCACCACACAAATGGCAAGTAATGAATGCTAAGCGAATGGAAGAACCTACTGTAAAAGAATGCATTGCTTCTTAAAGTTACTGTTTACACTTATTGACTGTGGGGCTGGGTACTGCATGTGTGTATGGAGGTTAGAGGACAGCTTTCAGGATTAGAACTCTCATTCCATTCCATCATCTAGGTCTCAGCGTTAAAACTCAGGTCATTAGACTTGGGAGGCAAGGGTATTTACCTACTGAGACAACTCACTGGGTGCAGAATGCTTTTATCTCTTAAACTTAGTAATGAATTTTATCATCAGTAATACTGAAAAACAATTCTATTTTCTAGAATTCCTGCCTAGCATCCTAACAGGCTCTTAATAAATGCCAGTGTTGGGAAATCAATACTAAATGCACCATAGATGTCTGCTGAGATCAAATTTAGGCCTAGTCAAAATATTTTTTGATGCATCTTACATTAATAATGATAGTAAACTATGCAGTCCTCCCATCCCCATCACTCCTTCCTTCTCTCTCTCAGGGTCTTGGCCTCACGGATGCTAGAGAAGTGCAATGCCAAGCTCTTCCTATTCTGAAAAGCCCTGAATTGAGCCCAAATATGAAGTGCTTCAAGCTGCTAGGGGAAAAGTTAATTTTCATCTCTACAGAGCTTTTCAATTATATTATAAATAATCTTATGCTCTACTAGAAACAAAACCAGCTGACTTAGTCAGAGCTTTTATCATTCCACAGGGAATGACAAAGACTGAGAAAATAAATGGTGTGACCTACATGAAACTTCACGTCCTGCAACAAACCCCTGAGGTGTGAAAGCTTACCAAGTCTTGCTAAGTAGGTAGAAGCCAGCAGACATTTGCCTAATGATTCTTCTCGCTTGTACGGGATAGACCAATGATCAGTCAAAACACGGCTTTCCAGCTCATACAAATTTGTTGTAGGAAATTCAATCCCTTCTCCTGAGCAATTTCCATTTTCATCATTCTTCTGAGGAAAAAAAAGAGAGAGATGAACATTTAAAAAAAAGCACTCCAATAGTGAATAGAAAAAAAAGCATTCCAATAGTGACCCCTCCCCCCCCAAATACTCAGAATTTAACACAGAGCAGATACTTAATCAATGGTAGTTATGTATACCAACAGTGTGAATTCATCTTTCTCAAAAAGTACAACTTCGTCAAACTCCAGAAATTCTCAACTTATCATTCTGATATTCCCACTCCCTCTCAAAGGTTATCGTTCTCTTGAATTCTCATTTTCTCTTTATAAAATATTAAAACTATATCACTGTCGACCCCGCTACTCTTTCTCTTTCTAACTATGAAGATGAGCTTGAAGGAGGCATCTAATCCGCTGTTTTTATCTCCCTGCCACTAACAAGAACTATTGATAATACCCAATCGGGACCCCAGAGTCCTTACTCCCCCAAAAGACTGCTGTATGTCCACAACTCAACTTTACACAGTTTTAAACCAACCACCATGTTTCAATCTTTTCCCAAAACTTCTGAGGAACATTTGATCTTCTGCCTGACACTTCTCTTAAAAAGCTAGATTTTTCTTCCTTTGCCCATGCCTATCTGAAGGTCTGCTTTTCCTTCTCCACACCCTTCCCCTTTATCCACCAACTGTGAGTCCCTCAAGCCTCAGCGCTGGGCCTCAAGCCTCTTCTCTGTTTCAGCCATTTTCTTCATATTTATTTATCTATTCTCCAAATCTCCACTATGACCCACAGATAACTCATAAACTTCTTTTGATTTGTAAAGTTGTGTGTGTGTGTGTGTGTATTATGTGCAAGTGGGTACCCAATGAGGGCATAAGAGAATACTGGATTCCCCTGAAGTTAACAGGCTGTCATAACATTCCCAATGTGAGTGGCAGGAACTAAACTCTGGTCTTCTGCAAGTCAGCAAGTACTCTTGAACATCTGAGCTATCTCACCAGCCTCGGATGACCCATAAATTTCTACCTCAGAGATCTCTCCTCTGACCTACAGGCTCACAAATACAGTCTTCTTTAATATCTTTTCCAATTCAATATGTGTTCCAAAACCATGCTCCCGTGCTTCTCCTTATTCCAGTCCACTTCTCCTGTCTTTCATGCTGGCAAATGGCCCATTTGTTGGGCAGCAAATCAGAAACCAGGAGAGCATACTTAACACTTTGTTTTCTTATCCCTCAAGATCTCATCATTATGCCTAAATTGCTTCACTCCTCTCCCATCCATGCACTTCTGTCTCCACAGCAACCTCCTAGCCCACTTTACTCCTAGATTCTTTTACATGCTTCCTAAGTGGTAGGGGGTGGGGGGTGGAGAAAGAGGCCATCTCAGACAGCCCTCCACACTGACCTTAAAAACACGAATCTAATGCTAACTCGGAATACTTAATGTCCTAAAAAGCAGTTTTTAAATGTTCACCAAGGCCTTGTGGATGACCTATCTTCTGCCTCCCTCTCCAGTTTTCTGTACTCTTGTTTCTCTAAGATCTACTACCTTCCTGAGAGGCACAACACAGTAATACTTCTGAATTACCACTTTGCTACATCCATTATCAAAAACCTTACTTCCCTTGGCCTTCCAGTAGAGCGGGGCTTTGTGTGCCCAGCTTGATGTCTAAGCCTAAACTAAACCATGAAGAGGGAATACTGCCTCCTGGCTCTTTGGACTCTTTTGTCACCCAGATACTATGTACTGAAGAAGTGCAGGATAAATAAGAGGCCACCTATGTGCACCCTGTTCTACAACTTTATTTGGTCACCACCAGAGCCAAGCCCCGAAAGCCAGGGAAAGAACTTCCAGATTCAGTGTTCCAGCTGAAGCCCCAGATGTCATGGGCAGGGATAAACTGTTTTATGGGGAGAACCAGGGGGCATAATTCTGCTGTGTACTACATTTCCTAATTCACCTTCACCTGCTTTAGCCTACTTGATTCCTATACATACTTATTTCAGAGAAGACTGTCTAAACCAGGCCAAATTTCATCCAAAAACTTATTCTTGCCATTCTGAAGTACTTCCTCATAGCATTTAATCACAACTGTAATCGGGCATTTGTTTATGGTTTTTGTTTGTTTGATTTTGAGACAGGGCCTCACTAGGAACCTCTGGCTGTCTTTGAACTCACAGAGATCCGCCTGCTCTGCCTCCCAGGTGCTGGGAGTAACAGTGTGTGCCACCATGGCAGGCTTACTTAGGATTTATGTTTCCCCACAAGACCAGGCTCTATAATGGCACAGACCTTCCTTACTTCAGATTGCCTTTTATCCCCAGAGACAAGTGCCCAAGTCCAAGTCCGTCCATAGTAAATACTGTCAAGTGAGAATTAGCCCGTGCGAAGAAGCAACTGTTAATGAGCTGGGGGAAGACATGCCTTTAGTTTTTCACCATGCTAAGTTGTAAGAAGGAAAGCAAACGAAACCCCAACTGTCCAAAACCTTCAAGTTGTTTAAAACCTAGTTTCAATCATGCCATAATTCACCCACAACAAAATAATAGAACCATTCTATAAAAAAACACTGTAACTTCAGTAAAGGAAAAATCTACTATTATAAGACAGAAATGATAAAGCACAAAAAATCAATTTCAATTCCATATCAATAGAACTTTTCAAATGTGCATCAAAACTCATAATTTAACACCACAAAGTTATATCCATCAGAGAAACATTTCGTCCGAAGGATAAAACATGGATATATGATACAATATGAATACACTTCAAAATGTTGTCCTAAATCAAAAAAGTAACATGTTAGTCCACATACTGTACATGCTACTTCTGGGAAATGTCCGCAAGAGGCACGTCCACAGTCTCACGGGACAGTTAATGGTGGCAGCTCTTGGGGAGTTAGGAAGGGGAGCAACTGATAATGGCTACTATGGATATGTTATTTCATTAAGAGAATTAACACATTAAGGGTAGTGATTATAGCCCTTACCAAGAATTTCAAATCAGAGTAGAACTTTATGATCTGTAATAAGATATAATATCTGTGGTCAGTAACTCAGTTTTAAAACAACAATTTAAAAATAGTGGTTAGGGTCTGACAGGTGAAAATAGCCTGCAGCCTGCTAAGTAGTTAATGTTTTTAGTCTATAAAAAGGAGGGAATAAGGAGAGTTAGGGTGTGTATGATCAAGATATACTATATATGTATGAAATTGTAAAAGACAGTCTTTTTAAAAAAGGAGGGAAGAGCTATGTAATGCACAAGTATAGGCAGCACTAGGCTGTGAGGAGCTGCTGCCAACACAGCCAGGACGTCTGAGAGGAGGACACAGCAGTGTGAGCCCTGGGTAGGCTGGCTTAGCATCCTGAGTCATCATTTTGTGATGGGCCTCATCTTGGCAAAAACGATATATTAAGCAAAACAAACAAACACTGCACACAGGAGCTTAGGACTGTCCTACTGTAACAAAGTGACGACAGGCATAACATATGGGAGGCATTTAAGGAAAACTCAAGGATGTAATATATTATTTTCTTATTAGACATGAAAAGACATCAAATCTAAACAATAAAAGTAACTACTAATGATCATTCATTCTACATTGATTAGAAATAATTTACTGACAAGATGCTCAATACTAGAAAACAGACACAAAGGTTCCTTCTCTAGGAGGTTGGTGTAGAGAGCGGAGAAAGTGACCAAAGGTGGCAAGGTGAGCAGCCTAAGAACTCAGGTCTCCAGGCAGACACAGCAGTCAAACCAGGGCTGCTTAATTTTCAAAAGTAGCAAGAGCTCGGTGTTTTTCAGTTTTATATACAACAAGAAGGAATCCCTTTATTTTTTTACTATTAATTTCACTTAAAACTGAAAATTACTTACTTTTAAAAATTTAGTTTACAATGCTTAATGAATCCAGCACTTGTTAGAGATGCACAGTTCTGAACTAAGGCAGAGGGGAAATGACAACAGAATGACCCCTTTAACCAACATTGTTAATGAGCTCAAATCTGTATTCAGTTATCACGGAGAACACAATGCAGATAAGCCCATGTATAAATTATAAATGTGCTTCTAAATTGGCCAGTTCTAAAATAAAATCAGTGACTAATATTGTATACACATACATCTTAAGCTATTTCCTAAGTATGCAATTACTTTATTACTAATATACTATAGATATGAAAATATAAACAAGGTCTAGCTCCTATATCTGGTAGAACCTGAACATTGAGTCAATTTAAGACATGGTAACTGTAACTGCATCTGTTTGCAAACTGTCCAGACTAAGGCCACTGCTTTCTCACGTTGCCACTGTGGAGTATGACTCTACTGCCCCAGGGGACCAGCAAGTATATTTGTATTTAGCATATGAATTCTAAAAGAAACATGTGTCTGCCTAACTTCTTTTTGTGCTATAAATTGCAATTAGCAATGGCCATGAGTTGTAGCTCATTAGCATCAAACCAGCCTGAAAAAGGCAAAGAGAGCAACTTAAATTGAGACGACATCTTAACTGGGGGTGGAGTTTTCAAAATTACTTGACATTTACAAATAAGCTTTTAAATTAATGTCATGACCTTAGTTTTTATTTAGGAAGCCATCCTAGTGGAGTTAAAAATGAAACAATACACTGTTCCTTGGTACAGGGTATATTATGAGGAGTTAACACCCCTTGTTGAAGGAAGCAAAATCTACTAGTAAGTAGATAAGCTTCCGTATGCCAGTCTACTGAACTCACATACATAAAGATTATTTAACTTAGCCAGGGTCTGTGTGTGTGTGTGTGTGTGTGTGTGTGTGTGTGTGTGTGAGAGAGAGAGAGAGAGAGAGAGAGAGGGTGGGGGGGGAGGGAGGGGCTAGCCTGGTCTACAAAGCAAGTTCCAGGACAGTCAGGGCTACACAGGGAAACTCTTTCTACAAACAAACAAACAAATATTATTTAGCTTAATGAAGAAAAGACTTCCAATGCTGCTCAGAGTTTATTTTAATATCAAGGGGGCTGGAGAGATAGCTCAGTAGTTAAGAGCACGGATTGCTCTTCCAGAGGTCCTGAGTTCAATTCCTAGCAACCACATAGTGGCTCACAACCATCTGTAATGGGATCTGATGCCCTCTTCTGGTGTGCCTGAAGGCAGCCACAATATACATATACATAAATTTTTTTAAAAAATCAATTTATTTTGATATCAAGTTATCCTACTAGCCAACAATTACAATGTAGTCAAAAGAACTTCCAAATTTCTGATCACATACAGAAAACTGAAGCTGGCTAAACTGTAACTAAAGAAGACAAGATAAGTACTACTGCCAATAGCTTAAACCATGAAACCATTAACACTTGATTCCACATAAATGATTTACAAAAACTTTCAGAAAATCTTGAAATTGTCCACTTTATTTATATTTTCCAAAACAGTTCAGTTGTACGTATCTAATATCTGTTATTTCAGACTACAGAAATAATTCCTAAAATATTGCTAAGACAAAATGAGTGAGCATCCAAGGAAAAGCAGCATATCCAGGAGTCCTGAGATGCACCCTCACTAATTCAGAACAGACAAACTAGGCCTGATTAAGACCAGCTACTCACCCAGAGTCTCACTTCTTACAGTTCCTTGCCTAATAACAACAGCCAATCCTGTGTTTACAGTAGATAAAAATGTTAAGTTATGGCCTGTGAAATGGCTCAGTGGGTGAAGGTGTTTGCTGCCAAGTGTGACAACTGATTTCCCAGACTAACATAGTAGGAGAAAACTCATTCTCCTAAAGCTGTCCTCTGTCCTCCACGCATGTGTTGAAGCATGTGCATGGGTGCCCGAGCGCGCGCGCACACACACACACACACACACACACAGAGAGAGAGAGAGAGAGAGAGAGAGAGAGAAAGAACACAGATGTAATAATGACAATTTAAATTAAAAACAAAAAGCTTAAGTTCCAGTCCACTTAGACCTAAGGCATGCCTAACAAATTTTCCAGTTCCTTCCTGGACAGGTGGAAAGGCAAAGTTTCCAAAGCACCACTCCAGAACCCAGGAAAGTGCTTTCACAAGGAGCGAACAGGGAGCTGGAGAGATGGCTCAGTGGTTAGGAATGCTGGCTGCTCTTCTAGAGGACCTGGATGTGATGCCCAGCATCCACATGGCAGCTCATAGTCTTCTACCACTCTAGCTTCAGGGAATCTGATGCCCTCTTCTGGTCTCCACAAGAATGAGGTATGCATGTAGTCCACAGACATACATGCAGCCCACAACTCATACATGTAAAATAAAATAATTTTTAAAAGTTTTAAAGTGCAAACAAGCTGGCCATGGCGGCACACACCTGAGTGCCAGGAGTTGGGAAGACTAAGCCAGGAGTGAGTTTCAGGCCATCCTGGTATACAAAGTAAGACCTTGTCTCAGAAACAAACCAAACCAGAAAACACAAACAAGCAAACTAGAATTTATACATGTCCACAACAAAGATCTGGGCATGAGAGGATTACCCATTAAAACTTTAGTCTTTTCTTTCAAAGCACTGGTATTTTTTTTTTAACCAATTAAAATGCAATATAACATTCTGGATAAGAGGTCACCTTATCCATAATGGAGTTAGCATCTGTTCTTAATTTCATTTTTTAGGTAATTTCACACATTTTCTAGGTAGTCTTTATTGTGGATTCTGTCACCACCACTTGTCTTTGTGACCTTAAGTAAGATCCTGAACCTTTCCTCAGTGAGAAGCAGGGCCTAACTAGGATTAACACAGAGAAAGCAGGAACATAACATACAGCAGCCCAGCCTCTCTTCAGGCTGTTGCTAAGTACTTCTCTCTCAGCTGGACCAACTAGCCGTGGATTAAAGGCACTTCAAATGTCCCACATTCTAAGAACTAATAGTTCAGCCTAGAATCTGTTTCTTCCTCTCTCTTCCCTCCTATGGTAGTCTGAGTAAGAATGGCTCTATAGGCTCATATATTTGAATGTTTGGGTCTCAGATGGCAGATTATGTTGGAGGAAGCATGCCAACAGGGGACACTTCGGGGTTTCAAAAGACCAGGACACACACACACACACACACACACACACACACACACACACACACACACACACACACTCACTCACTCTCCCCCCCCCGCCTCCCCCTCCCCCTTGTAAAAGCTTTTATATGATGCCTTGGCTAGGGTGTCTCTCCACAGCTACTAGAACAATAACTAAAACACTGCTTAGTCTCTGAAAGTTTTGTGAAATTCTTCAAATCAACTGGCCAACATAAGACCTCAGAAATTTCCTGAACAGTCCTTTAACACTGCTTTAGCTGAGGACCCTCACATGTTGCTTAGACTGGTAGAATGGTCACGTAAGTGCCATGCCTTGGACCTGTGCCCCTCTCCCTAGACAAACTGCTACCTGTCTTACTTAGGTTTTCTAGTACTGTGACAAAACCATGACCAAAGCAGCTTGGGAGGAAAGGGTTTATTTATTTGGCTTACACAGTCTATCGAGGGAAGCCAAGGCGGGAAGCTGGAAGCAAGAGCGGAAGTAGAGGCCATGAAGGAGTACTGCCCACTGTCTTGCTCCCTGTGGTTTGCTTAGCCTGCTTTTTATACAGCCCAGGGTTGGTTCCTCCCACAGTAGGTGAGCTCCTCTATATATCAATCATTAATCAATAAAAGTGCCCCACAGGCTTGCCTAGAGAGCAGTCTGATGGACATAATTCCTCAAGTTGAGATTCCCTCTTTCTAGATGTCTAGCTTTGTGACAAGGAGACCAAATACACACAAAAAGAAACTAACCCCACCATTGTCTTCCATTTCCTACCCCTGTTGCTTACAGGTACCTAAGAAGAAAAGCTTATTTCTTGCACTGGGTACATGTTCTTCCCCTAACACACATTCTCTTTCTCTCTCTGTGTCTCTGTCTCTCTCTGTGAGTGTGTGTCTCTGTCTGCCTCTGTCTCTGTCTCTCTCTGCCTCTGTCTCCCTGTTTCTGTCTGTCTCTCTGTCTGTCTCTCCCCCTACCCCCCACTCCAGTCCCTGTAGCACAAGGTCCTGTCATGAAAGCATGCACATCAGGGATGATCTTCTCTCTAGAATGTCTATACTCAGTTACAATGCCCTTTCTCAGCCTAAGAAATTTCTACTCCCACACAGCCACTTCAAACATCATCTCTTCCAAATTTCCAATATACTTCCAAACACAGTAATGTCCTGTCTCCTATTTTTACACAGCATTAGCATTCTACATTTTCTGAAAGCTGTGAATAACATATAACAGGTTCTGACTTTGAAACCTAGAGAAAACAATTAGATAAGAGATTCTAATTTCTTGTAAGGAACATGTTACTCTAGAGTGCTATGTAAAAACATGAGGGAACCACTCAGCTTTTAAAAGAAGAAAATTTGCCCGCCCCAAAAGCATACCACATGAACAAACCTTGAGGCTAAAATAAATAAGCCAGTCACAGAAGACTAGTACTTTTAAGTAGTATCGTAAGGAATCAAACACAAAAATGGAGAAGAATGATGTTTGTCAGAGGCTAGTGAGAACAAAGTATCTGAATGGGCATGGAGCTTAAGGTTTTTGTAACACAAAGAAGTTCTAGAGATCTGTTTCACAACCTTATAAACATACTTAGCACTACTAAAGCACACACTTTAAAAAGGGGAATCTGCAATCACAGTTGAAGACAGCCTATTACATGAAATTATATATAAGCCAAATCCCAGTACACAACTACTTCACTGCAATTGTATAGTACACATGTGGTTAGATACTACTAGTCCTTATCAGGCCTGACCCACCAGCAGTATTTAACTCTGCTGCTCCCTGGCTCCTCCTTGAAAGCCCTCCATTACTGGGTTCTGGGACAGAGCCCTTGCCTAGTTTTTCATCATCCAGTGTCTAGACTGAGCACCTTGGAATCCAGTTTTCAGACCACTTCTCTGACTGGTTTTGTGTGTCATCTTGACACAAACTAGAGGTGTCACAGAGAGAGGAGCCTCAGTTGAGGAAATGCCCCCATGAGATCCAGCTGTAAGACATTTTTTTCATTAGTAATCAATGGGAGAGAGTCCTACCCATTGTGGGTGGTGCCATCCCAGGGCTGGTGGTCAGGGTTCTGTAAGAACGTAAGCTGAGCTAGCCAGTAAGCAGCACCCCTCCAGGGCCTCTGTATCAGCTCCGGCCTCCGGGTTCCTGCCCTGCTTGAATTCCTGTCCTGACTTCTTCCAATGGTGGCTATGATCTGGAAGTGTAAGCCAAATAAAATAAACCTTTTCTTCCCCAACTTGCTTTTTGGTCAGTGTTTCACTGCAGCTTTAGAAACCCTGATGAAGGCACCAACACTCAGTGCCTGTGCACAGAGTCCAATCTAATGCTGTTTTCCCATCCTGTTTGCACCATTACCTCGCTAAACACCTTTTTACAAGTTGAATTACCCCACTCCCCAAAAACCTGCACACCGAAGAGTAAGACAGGGTCAGGTACTGCTGAGCTTTGGAATAAGTCTCTGAGAAATCTTGGTGGTTTGTTCATAATTGTTGTTTACATCCTATCCTCCCTGTGGAGTAATACTGCCCTGTTGAGAATGCACATCCCAATGGCTCTAAGTACCACGTTTGAGCAGAAGGCTTCCACTTTGGCTATGGTATAGCTTTCTCTGAACTCCAATCCTCTATTTAATTCCCTTTGGACTTCACGTGACTATCCAACAGGCATCTCCCAATCCCCCCAACCCCCAATCCTTCCTACCAAATCATGTTTCCTTGTTAAAATCTTCAACTCCTTCATATTAATTCTCAAAGTTGAGGAGCTGACCTCCTCCCGACCCGCGAGTTAAACCCCAACAATGTTCGCTACCCCAACAATGTTTGCTTCTCTGCTGGGCTTCAAATACTCTAGCCCTGTTCTTACCTGAAGTCTCTGTGCAAGGTGTTCTTTCCATTGAAAGAGAAGATCAAACAGCATGGCCCACTGCTTTTTGAGATAGAGTTCAACTGGAGCACAAACCTACTCACTCATCTGGTCACTTTCCTGATGAGAGCAGAGCTGAGCAGACACAGAGACACTGTATGGCTCCCCTCCTGAAGTGTTTACTGTGAGCTGCTACAGAGCACAATCCCATTAACAGGCAGTGCCCTCACCTTCTTCATGTCTTTGTTCAGATGTGACCTCTTCCACGAAGCCTGCCCTGAACAATCTATTTTAAAAGCACCCTACCCTTGTCATATCCACGTAGTCCAGTTAGCTGCCCCCATTTATCCCACAGTTCTTAAAACCATGCAGCATTCTACATTTTACTTATTTTTCTTGTTCGTTGGTTTGAAACATATTTTGTTTTGCTTATTTATCTGTCTTCCCTGGACTACATACAATAGAAAGGTTTCACCAGGGAGAATGCCTTTTTGCTGCCTTATCTAAGCTAGTCACAATAAATACCTGATGACTGAGTGGTGACCGTTAGGCAGGCTCCTGACGAATACTTGCAAAATTGAAGAGAAGGGGAAGGTCCTGGGCACAGAGAACGGTGTACTGAGGCAATTCAGAGTGACAGACTTAAATCACATCTCCTACCTTCAATCAAGTTAGGAGCTGTTTTAGGCCATGTACTTGGGTATTTGGTGCCTCCAATAAGGCTATGTTACACACCAGAAGGAGCTGTGTCTTCTCCATTCAGTATCTATATTCTGAATCCCAGATCCTTACACAGCCTCTCCAGAAATACCCCAGGACGGCTGCCTAAACAGGCCTAGCACCAAAGTGCTTAGATCACTCTGGCACTGCCTGGTCCCTCTCTGTAGATGAAATTCTAATTAAAATCTATCTCAATATAATTCAACACCTACCTGAGCACAATAAAATGTTCCCCCAAACATCACTTCCTAACTTGTGAGAGAAACATGTCATTAGTTGCTTTGCTTCTAACTACTTTTAGATTTACTTTTATATTTTAGATTGTTTAAAAATCAATATAAGATTTTAAACAAGGAAACATGATTTGGTAGGAAGGATTGGGAGTTGGGGGATTGGGAGATGCCTGTTGAATATTCACGTGAAGTTAGAAAGTAAGTGAACAAGAATTCTCCAGCTTCGTGTGTGTGTGTGTGTGTGTGTGTGTCTGTCTGTCTGTCTGTCTGTGAAAATGCTGAATGTTACCCACTGACAATCCATCCAAGATAGGGGTCCATCAACATTCCAGCACAGATGGGGGAGGGGCTCGTGAGTACTGCCTCTCCCTGAGGAGCCACTGGCAACTGCTGGTTGCTAGGAGAGAAGGAGTCATTCCCTACATCCCAGTGGCATAACCACAGTGATCCAATAAATGTTCACCAGTGCTGCATTCAATCCTAACTTACCAATGGGTCCCAAAAAACAACAAAAGCAGCCAAACACACAAAGAAACAAAAAACATAAAAATGACAAGAGGGCTTGTTGAGAAGGAGGTCCATTGGAATAAGATAGGTAAGAGGGAGATGGGGTGTGTGAAAAAGACCCAAAGACATTATATCCATGTATGAAATTGACAAAAAAATAAAACATTAAAGACACAAACCAACAAGCATGGGGTGAAGTCTCACCATTAGTTGTGTGACTTTTGATGGAGATTTCCTAACCCTGGCTCAAATGATATTTTAGGCTGGATATTTATTTGTTGGCAAAATTGTCCTGTATATGACGGATGATTAAAACTGTGAGCTCTGATAGTCAAGGAGACTCTTAGAAATTGTCAAAACCAAGCGCTCACTGCAAGACTGGCACACACCACTGTACTGAGTTTTAGGTGGTCCTGGGATAATCCAGAGTTCCATTCAGACTAGGCAAGCACTCTACCAACTGAATCACATCCTCTGCCCTCCTGGTTTAACTGTACGGTAGAATGTTTTCTCTTTCTTCACTAGAAATGATAATCTCTGCAAATAATCTCCTTACCAAAGTCCCAACTCCTAAAAATGAAGACTGTTTATAAAGCATCTATTAATGTGTTCTTTCCTATATACAATACTGTTCTATGCGCTAAAGAAAAGCATAAAGCAAGGGAAATGGTACAAAATACCTAAGATCAAATTTAATGTGTTAAGTCCAAAACTGGTTCATTATTAAAACATTGGCAAGAGTTCAAACAGTTCATTCCCACAAACTGTAATTGAAAGAAAACACCCTGACAGGAATCTGCTCAAAGACTCCCAAAACTTAGATGACCTTCAGCAACTGTTTAAAGTTTTTGGCAACCAGCTTGGTCTACATAGAGAGTTCCAGGACAGATAGAACTACATAACTAGCCCCTGTCTCCAAAAATGGATGGATGAATGGATGGAGTTTTAAGCAACATAACTTTAGGGGGATTATGTGGTACACATGATTGGAACAAATACTTCAAAATAGTGATGGCAACAAATAAAACAAACACCAACAATGAGAGATCCAGAGAAGACGCTTTCACTTAACTTAGCACCTCCAATGTTAACCGCTACCTTAGGCCTTAGGAAAACACAGAAGACCAACCCAGTCCCCGAAGCACTCCCAATTCAGTATGAGTGAAAAATAATAGTATCAATATAGTGGAAAATGCCACAACATGTAAAAGTTTCTATTCAAATTCAAGAAGGGACTTGTAGCAAGGGGCAGGGAGAATGAATAAGAAAGAGGCTGTGTAATGGAGGGTTATACTCCATGAAGCCTTAACTGACAACTATTAATAAAGCGATTAACAGCACACTGGGCATGTTAGCCTGTGAGGTCTTAGGGGGCTTGTGGAGCCAAAACAAGAATGTTCCTAACCTACCACCAACCACAAGGCTATGTTAAGTCTACTTTATAGAGAACAGACAAGTGCGGGGTCAAACCGACAACACTAGCAATGTCATGGATTAACTCTCGAGGTCAGTCAATCCATCCATCGAGGGCAGACAAGGAATCATAATGCGACATCATGTTTTAAAGCTTTTTAAGGTATCCTCTAAGAGTTCACTAACTTGCAGTTTTATTTCCACAGTTACTATAACATAGAATCTAGGGTAAATGTTCTAAACATGCTAATAGTGTTTCAAGTTATCTTTCAAAACACTTAATTTCAAATCGACAAATGTACACAATCTCCCAGATGGTATTTTTGATATGCTCTATGTTTAATATATAGACAACAAAAGCGCAGTTTAAAAGAACTGAAGGAGACAAATCTGAAACACTTTGTAAGCCAGGCCCAGGATTGTACAGCTTATTTCCAAGTACTCAGTACCCATGCCAACTGCATACACTCAGGCAGAGCCCAGGAGTGTGCTAAAGTGATAGGCTGAGCAGCACCTTGGGAAGTGACAGTAGCTGCTTGACCTCTTCTTCCTCCTGAAACCCAGCAGCCTTCACTAACTTACCAGGAATTACAGACGGTAAGAAGAAAGCAAGGGAAGGGGATAGCTCCATGGTAACTTTGACCTTCTAACCCAAACAATATTTAACAAAGGGAATCATGTTGACTAAAGACAGAAACTTTGTGAGGAAGGGTATATTTAAGATGACCTACAAATACATCCTCATGTTACAAAGAGATACATGGCTGTGCAGTCAGCTCTAATACTCAAGAAGCTACAACAGGAGGATTTCTGCAAACTGAAGGCCAGCCTGGCCTACAGAAACCCTCTCTCAAACAAAGTTGAGTATGATGGTGCAGGCTTTAATCCCAGTACTTGGGAGGCTTAGCAGAAGATTATCGTACACTGGAGGTCAGCCTGATCCACAGAGCAAGGCCCTGCCTTAAAAAAAAAAAAAAGAAGACATTTTAAAAAATAAACAATAGCCACCCAAAGAGGCAAGATGAAGATTTTTTTTTCTTGATTTTGATGATGAGCCAAAAGTCACTGTCCTCTAAGTGACAAGATTTGACACACCAAGATCTGTATGGTCCCTTCCAACCCTGAGATAAGTCTTCTACTTTAATCCCTAAAGTTGTAACATGAAACTTTATTTGCTGGAACAAGGGAAGGAATGGCAGAAAACAGTCAGCTCTGTGGAGAAGTTTTTGGTTTTATAAGGAATATCTTGTTATGTAGCCTTGATACTTCTCTCCAGATTATAATCACTATGCATTTGGTGAATGAGAAGTAATGTTGCATCATTTCTGACCTTTGACCCTTAGTGAATGCTTAGAATTCCTTTACTACAGACCTGTTCTAGATGTTAACCAAATAAAGCTCAGAGTGATGAGATGCGAAAAGGACTTGCTAGCCATCCACTACTGATGCTTGTGTGCTCTCTGCACACATACTGTGAACTATTGGCTTATGATATAAAGGAATATACTTGGCCTGCATCATTTTAATACGAGTTGAGTGCTAGCTACTTACCAAATACATAACATTCTGTCAAAAACAACACTTGTTTGTGTGTGTAAGACTGAAGCAACAATGATCTGTTGCTACTATAATTCACCAGAACATTTCAAAATGAGGCATGAACCATGAGAAGTAAATCACACAAAATGAAAATAACATTGTCAAATTATTACTTTGGTTAGCATTTCAACATAAAACATACCACAAAAATCAAAATAGGAATAATAAGGCAGAGCCCGACTTTAAGTGGCCCCTGCAGGGGCTTTCGCGGTCCACAGGGCTGCTGCCCTGCCTTTCTAGCAAGCCTTGCAAACAGTCCCAACACCCAGCCAGATCTAGATGACTTTTTTGTATTATCAAGGACTTTTAAGATTGAGATTAGGCCCTATCCAGATGTGGTAGATTAAACCTCTATTCCAGCACCTGGGAAGGTAGGTAGGTGGCCATGATATAAGAATCCATCTTTAAGAAAAACAAACAAACAAACAAAACAAACAAAAAACAAGCAGGCAATGGTCATGCACTCTGGGAGACAGGCAGGTGGATCTCTGAGTTCAAGATCAGAATGGTCTACACAGCAAGTTCCAGGTCAGTCAGGGCTACATAGTAAGCCCTGCCTATGTAAAAATAAACTGCTTTATTTTTTTAAGATTTATGCTTTTAGGAAAAAAATAAATAAATGGCACTATTCTTAAAAGACAGTAGTTGAGAAAATATTAACCCATATTAAACATTCAACAAATAAATAAATAAAAATTCTGTCCACAGCAATGAAATATTTTCCCTTAATATTTTTTTGATTCCTGGCAATGGATACCACTGTAGATAAATTATATCACAAAAAATTCTAAGGCACTACCCAAATTCTTTTGATAAATCTACATTTCTTCATACTTAACTCAGAATTTTAAAGTCTCCAGCTTCTAAAAAATTAAATATAGCTTATTACACTTTGAACATAAAAAAATCTGCTAGGCTCAAGGCTGTAGAAGTGTGGTGGTTAATTCTATGGTCAACTTAATTGGATTAAGAAATGTCTAGGGCACAAGGGAGGCACAGCTTTGTGTTTGTGATGCTAGAGAGACTTAACTAAAAAGAGAACCTGGCCTGGGTATGGCAACAGCAGCCCTGGCTGGGGTCTGCAGCTGAAAACCAGAATAGGAGAAAAGCCACTCTGTCTTTTTCTCTGCTTCCTGATTTGTTCAGATAAAAAGCTGTGCCCCCCCCCATCCCTGCTGCCATGTCTTCCTTACATGACAGACCATAGTCTCCAACCCTGAGACAAAATAAATCCTTCCTCCTTTAAGCTGCCTTTGTCAGGTCTCCATCACAGCAATGGCAAAAGTACTAAGAGGGAACTGTGTCTAATTTCTTCATCCTTATATCTAGCTGTTCTCAATACCTACCTCAGTGCCTAGCATACACAGGAAGTTCTTGACAAAAACTGGCCAATCTGAATGGCTAGTTTTAGTAAATGGGCATTAACTATTTTGCTGTTCTGGCATTTCAGTATAATACGTGTTGTTTATCAATTGGATGTGATCTAAACCACTATTTAATATACAACGACAGCTTTTATTCAGAGAATTCTTTTCACTTAATAAAAATAACAGAAATAGCTGTTCTGCTCTTTTAAGGATGTATAGTTACTGTATGTAAAGGACTGAAAGAATCAGGTGATTGGAATCTTAAAAACTGCAGACATTTCGGACCCTACAAATGACCTAATAATTCTATCACTGCTAGGGGATACAGGAACACAGAAAGGCTGCTGTGTTGGCAGTGTCTACCTGTGTTCCTCTGTAATCTATCCTTTATCTTAAAACAAACCTCTGAAGATAGCTGTTTCAAAATACTGTCATAGTCCTTTCAGAGGCTGTCAGGAAGTTGTTGAGACAGGGATCCATCAGAACACAGAGCAATAATTCTGAGAACAAAATTCGGAGACATTGGGGAAGGACACATGCAGGGCGACAAAGATGAGGTGCGCAGAGCAGGAAGACAAACTAGAAATGCTGCTCAAACTCAGGCTCAACAGGGCTAAATCCTGTGGGATCAGTCTTCTCGTGGCTAGGAATAACAACAAAGCAAATACTAGATACCAAATGCTTATGGGTTTTGTAAAATAGTTCCTGTGACAGCTAATTTTCATTGTCAACTTGACTAGATCTGTAATCAGCCCACAGTAAGATGCTTGGCACACCTGGAGTTGTTATGAACAATCTAAAGGGGGATGACCTCCCCTCAGCATGACAGCAGAGATAAGAGCACGGGAAGAAGGAAACTTCTCTGTGCCTGCTTGCTTTCACTCCTTGTGAGTCCATCAGCACTCCTTCCTGGTGACAGAGCCAGCTTCCTGGGGCTTCCAAAATAGACTGAAGACCAGTAGCACTCTAGGACTCCACCAGCCTTCAGTGCCAGATTGAGACTCTAAGTTCATTCTAGCATTACAGCCTCTCAGCCTCCCCAGTGAGATAGCCACTGCTGTACTACTCAGACTAAACTGTCTGTGTAAGCCAATCTAAAACACACACACACACACACAACTTTAGACTATATATCATATACATTTGAACTGGGTATACCTGAAAGGGGGGCTGGAAATGAAAAAGGATGGGTGTGAGAGAAAGATGAAGTCATTTAAGTAATTTCACAGTCTATTTAAGAACTGTTAAGTGCTTTAGACTTTTTAACTACTTGAATTTTAATGGGCAAACAGTAAAGTTTATTTGTCTGTTTTAATGTTTATTTACATTTAATAAAACTTATAGGCCATTAAAAGCTCATCAAAGAAAACTTTAATTTAAAAAATCAGCTCATAGTCCAAAAATAGCAGTATATAAATATTTTAGTATTAGCTTATTTCAAATATTGCATATATATTTATATCTGTGGTGATATGAATAAGTATGGCCCCCACAGACTCATGTGTTTAAATGCTTGGCCCATAAGGATTGGTATTACTAGGAGATATGGTCTTGTTGAAGTAGGTATGGCCTTCTTAGGGGAAGTGTGTCACTATGGAGGTGGGCTTTGAGGTCCTACGTACTCAAGCTATTAGCCAGTGTGACAGTCTCCTTCTGCTGCCTAGGTATTAAGGTTTAGAACTCTTGGCTCATTTAACACCATGTCTGCCTACAAGCTGCCATGCTTCCAGACATGATAATGGACTAAACCTCTGAAACTATAAACAAGCCCCAATTAAATGGTTTCCTTCCTAAGAGAGTTGCCTTGGTCATAGTATCTCTTCACACAATAAAATCTTAAGACAATAAATAAACATGATAGGTTCTATAGCTTCTAACTTCACAAATGGGTCAATAAATGAAAGAAAATTAAAACTGGGCATGGTGGTACACACCTCAAATCTCAGCACTTAGGAGGTAAAAGCAGGAGCCTCAAGAATTCAAGGCTAGCCTGAGTTACATAGCAGGTTTGAGGCCTGCCTGAGTGCCTCAGCTATATAAGACCCTTTCTCCAAAGGGAGTGGGGAAAGGAAGAGGTGAGAAAAAAAAAGTCATAAATTAATTGTCCAAGGTGTGTGTGTGTGAGAGAGAGAGAGAGAGAGAGATTGAGATTGACATCAGGTGTATTCCTTAGTCGCTCTCTACCCTCCATCATAGGTTATGAGACAGAGCCTCTCATTGTGCCCTTTCCCCAGGCTTGAGTAAGCTAAACAAACTCAGGATAATTTTACAACCTAGCTGGAGTCTTCTGGCCTCAGCCCATTTGCAGTTTCCTAGGGGAGCTTTGAGGAGTTGACCGCCTGCAGAGCTTGCTTTGCAACTCAATCCAGCTGAAAGAAAGGATGGGTCTGTGGGCTTTCCCTATATAAACACAGTGCTGAAAATTAAACTTTGAGCCTTGATCAGAAACTTAGTCTTGGCTTCATCTTTCTCTCACACCCATCCTTTTTCATTTCCAGCCCCCCTTTCAGGTATACCCAGTTCATCCATGGCTGCTGGACAGCTACATCTCACTAACCCTGGAGCTCACCCACTCAGCTACACTAGTCAATCATTGAGCTTCAGGGATCTGCCTATTTCTGCTTTCCATATTGACTTTACATGATGTGCTAGCTAATTTAATGTCAACTTGAAACAAGCTAGAATTATCTGAAAGGAGAAACCCTCAATTGAGAAAATACCTCCACAAAATCTGGCTGTAAAGCATTTTTTTAATTAGTAATTGATGTGGGAGGGCACAACCCATTGTGGGTGATGGATCCCTAACTTGTGGTCCTGAGTTTTTAAGAAAGCAGGCTGAGCAAGTCATGGGGAGCAAGCCAGAAAGCAGTATCCCTCTATGGCCTACCCCCAGGTTTCTGTCCTCACTGCTTTTGACAATGATGAATGTTTTATGAACTGTAAGTAAAATAAACCCTTTCCTCCCCAAGTTGCTTTTGTTCATGATGTTTCAAAACAGCAACAGAAACCCAAACTAAGACATGTGGGTTCTAGGAATGCAAGCTCAGGTCTTCATGATTTCATGGTGTAGTACTTACTCTTGATAAAAACACTATGACCAAGACAACTTACAGAATAGTTTATTTGGCTTACTGTTCCAGAGAGGTAAGAGTTTGTTGTGGCATGGAGGCACGGCAGCAAGCAGCAGGAATGGTGGCTGGAGCAGGAGGCTGAAAGCTCACATTTTTACCTTAAGCGCAAAGTCGGGTGTGTTGAGTTGAACAGGAATGGCCTCACAGACTCATGTGTTTGAATGCTTGGCCCACCGGGAGTGACACTATTAGGAGGTCTGTTCTTGTTGGAACAGGTGTAGCCTTGGAGGAAGTGTGTCACTATGGGGGTGGGCTTTGGGGTCCTATGCTCAAGCTCCACCCAGTGTGGAAAAGGGCTTCCTCCCAGCTGCCTGAAGATGCTAGTCTTCCCCTGGTTGCATTTGAAACAAGATGTAGAACTCTCAGCTCCTCCAGAGCCGGATGCTGCCATGTTTCAAGCCTTGATGATAATGGACTGAACCTACGAACCTATAAGCCAGCCCCAATTAAATGTTACCCTTTAGAGTTGCCTTGGTCATGGTGTCTCTTTGCAGCGATGGAAACCCTAACTAAGACACAGGGATAGCAAACTGGAGGTAGCTGGAGCCTTTTACACTCAAAGCCTACCCCAGTAACACAATTCCTCTAGTCTGGATGCACCTTCTAAACATCTACAATCAATGCTACAAATAGAAACCAAGTGTTCATAAGGATATGACTATGGGGGCATTTCTTACTCAAAACACTGCACATGGCACACACTTTACTGACCGAGCCATCTTCTTATTCCAAGATATTCATTTTGGAGACAACTAAGACTCAGAATGGTAAATTGACCTGCCCAGTGTGGTAGTTTGAATAGGTATGGCCCTTATAGATAGATTCATGTGTTTGAATGCTTGGCCATTGGGAGTGGCACTATTAGGAGGTGTGGCCATAATGAGGTGTGGCCTTGAAGGAAGTGTGTCAATGTGGAGGCGGGCTTTGAAGTCTTAAATGCTCAAGCTACTCCCAGTGTGAAACACATACGGAGTCTCCATCTGCTGTCTACTGCTCTACGTAGCCTTAACTGTCTCTATGTAGTCTTAATTATCCTGAATTAAGATCAGGACAATTTAGATAATTTAGCCTATTTAGATCAGGCTAGCTTGTAACCCAATAGAGAGTTTCCTGCTTCTTCTTCCCAAGTGCTGGGATTAAAGGTGTGTACCACCATTCCTGGAAATATCTGCCTTTTCAAAGACATTTCATATACACATATGTGTACATATGTGTGTGACACAAATATGCACATGTGTACGCATGTGCAGGAGTATGGGCGCATATGTGCATGTGCCCTGACACCCTGGTGGAGTTGGAGGTTATAGTGATCAATGTGACAAGCCTGGGTCGCAGCTCTACCCTTTCCTTCCTAGGGACATCGGCTCAGCCATTTCCCTTCACTGAGACTCAGCTTCCCCAGTTGTAACATGAAAGAGTTAGGACAGACTTCTAGATTTCAAATGTTTTTAGTAGATTTGTTTTCAATGAAATTCTTAACATGGCAACCAATCATGTAACAGATGTAGTAGTGTTTCTCCTGTTGAAGAAGGCTTATGCTCTCTATAACTAAAACCCTTGAGGAGATTCTAGACTCTGTTCTGTGAAATATTAACTCCATGTGATGACAGTACAAACATCCAAGGAAAAGAAGGGAAGAGAGGAGTCTGTACTACCCTTGGCCAGCAAAGTTCCATGAATTTGCCTATTAAAATTGCCAGGACCTTGACCATACTAACTTGCTTAATATAGTTGCAGAAATGGTGATGTAGACGACCTAACATACGTATATATAGTTGGGGAAATGGTAATGTAGACAACAGTTTACTCTTGTTTTTGAAGCAAGAGTCTTGCTATGCGGCACAGTGTGGTGGTTTGAATAGGTTTGGCCCCCACAGACTCATGTATTTGAACGCTTGACCCATAGGGAGGGGCACTATTAGGAGGTATGGCCTTGTTGGAATGGGTGTGTCCTTGTTGGAGAAAGTGTATCTCTGTGGAGGCGGGCTTTGAGGTCTTCTATGCTCAAGCTATGTAGAGTGTGACACACAGTCTCTTTCTACTGCCTGTGGATCAAGATGTAGAACCCTCGGCTTCTCCAGCACCATGTCTGCCTATACTCTACCATGCTCCCACCACGATGATAAGGGACTAAACCTCTGAAACTGTAAGCCAACCCCAATCAAATGTTCTGTTTTATAAGAGTTGCCATGGTCATGGTGGAATGGAATGGAAATCCTAAGATGCCCAGTAACATAGCAAGCAAAGAACCCAAGAATAGAAAATAGTCTGATTTAATATTCAAGTATCATTTGACCTTTAATTTCAGATTCTCTTTCTATCCATCTATTTATCCACTAAGTTAATTCTCTATCCAACCAAACACCAGCCAGGAACTACAGATAAAATACACATCAGCCCTAGATGGCTCAGTGGTTAAGAGTACTGACTGCTCTTCCGGAGGTCATGAGTTCAAATCCCTGCAACCACATGGTGGCTCACAACTATGTGTAATGAGAAAAAGAACCTATGGGCCAGAGCAAATGGGCAAGCAGGGCCTGGAGCAAGCTGGGAGGAGGAGGGAGGGGAATAAATAAATCTTAAAAAAAAAAAAAAAGGAAACACCTTCTAAGCTAAAATTTCATCAACAGTGCTTTACTTGATGTCTGCACACTATGTAGTGGGAGAATGTAGCAGTAGAAGACATTTGTGCACTTCATAAAAAATGGTCCATGAGCTAACCTTGAGGAATGAATCAGTCCCAGCCAGATACCCAAGAAGCATGGAGTGGGGAAGCAGATGGCAGAAACCTACAAAGGACAGGAATGCAAGGGATAAACATCAAGTAAACTAGGGAAACCCTGGAAGGAAAGAATTTAGATTTTACCCGGAGGAGATGAGGGACTACAGATCCTTATGACCAAGGTTATGATTAAAGTTTTAATGTTAGTTAGAAAGATCCTTCTAGTGCTACACACAGAATATCAGAGAAACAGTTAGAGGAGAGACAGGAATGGGAACAGAGCAGACAGAGAAAGGGAGCACTGCACTTATGCACGCACAGGGACCGCAGCTCTGTTCTCTTGTAGCTGGAGTTACAAGGACTTGTGAGCCTTGAGATGTGGGTGCTGGGATCCAAACTCTAGTCCTCCAGCTCGAGCAGTAGAGCACTTGCCGGCTCAGCCATCTCTCCAGCCCTGACGGCGGGGGGGTCAACAGGAGACAGGGAGGGGCTACAGTGACTGAGATAACTGACAGGGCGTTCCTCTTGTAGCTGGAATACCTACCTCCCTATTTCTGAGAAAGCAAAACTTTAAATTGTATCTAAACGCCTTGCTGTTGATTTCCAAGTATAAATCTTAAAGTGCAATTCAATTTCCAACTGAAACTGACAAGAGGGAGTGAAAAGCAAGAAGGAAAAAAGGGATTCTTTTTCACAGTAAGTTGAGGTCTGAAAGCACAGGCTACAGACGCTGCAAAGTGTCTGCCATAAAATGTCTGGCTAACAATCTTGTTTTAATTTCTAAAGTAATTTTGAAGACTTCTGATAAAGATTATAAGTGTCATGTGAATTCTTATTGTTTCAAAAAATATTTCTGATATAAACTCATGTGAAAGCATGTTAAGTTAACTGAATGTCACAAAAATGGATGTGTGGGACAGCAAACTTCAGCAGGACAACTGAGTTTACAAGTGGGAAGATGGTAAGTTACTAAGATCTGCTTATCTGCAAGAGGACAGTTAAGTCTAGACTCAGCCCCAGGAAACTGGTCCTCAAACCTTCCTATCATGATAGACTAAAGTACTTTCATTTCTAAAAACCTTATCTAACTGAAACTTTTATTTAATTGTTGAAGTTTGATCTGTTCCTGTGTATTGTAATGCTAAATTCTGTAGGTTTTTGTTGTGTAAGACTTGTTGCTTGATTTGAAACTATTAATTAAATAAAATTGGCTACGGCTGATTGAATTGCTGGAGAAATTAGAGGTAGGTAGATTTTGAGTTACCTGGTTGGGTTAGAGAAGAGAGGAGTGAGGAGAGACCAGAAGAAGGAGGAACAATATGTGTGTATGTGTGTGTGTGTGTGTGTGTGTGTGTGAGAGAGAGAGAGAGAGAGAGAGAGAGAGAGAGAGAGAGAGAGAGAGAGAGAGAGAGAGAATATATCCCTGCCATGAAGGGAGATGGACCATGAGCACGTGGTCAGGAGAAATAGCAAGTATCTGGGGTACATCCCTGGGGAGGTAGCTAGATCAAGCAGTTAGACGAGTAGATTAGGGGTTATCCCTCAGTAATTATCAAAGCCAAATAAAATAACCATAGTCTGAGTCTCAATTTTGTAAGTTATTTGGGGATAAGTGTAAATTGGTTGTACTACACTTAATGTGCTAGCTCTTCAGAACAATAAACACAATCAAGAGCATGGCTTTATAATCCATAAATTAGATTCAAGGAATCTCTAAAAACAAGTAAATTCTCTTTCACACAGAGCAAGAGAGAAAAATCATAAACCATTAATGGTGGGAACAAAGTTTCTCACTGTTGGACCAAATTATGAACATGAAAATGGTCATATATTTTGTTAAAAATTCACCATAGACATTATAAACAAAGTCACCCACTACCAATGTGAGCTTAACAAAAAAAATTGTATGCAAAAAATTGTATGAAACAAATGTTACTGAAAACTGTGACAATATTCAGCAATAAAAATTCTATACCAACAATGAGAATGAGAAATACAAGCTTTAAAATGAAACCAATGCTCTCAAAAAGGCAAAAAACAGCTCTTCTTCTGAAAATGAAGAACAATTTTCTTGGATGACTCTCTGCAGTTTACTCAGACTGAACTGTCTTATCTGAATTCTCTAGATATCTGAAGCTTATTTGTTCAATGCTGTAAACTTTTTTTAAGATTTATTTTTATTTTATGCAAATGTGTTTTGTCTGCATGATTGTATTTAAGTCACATGCATCCCTGGTGACCACAGAGACAGGAAGAGGGTGTTAGGTCCCCTGGAAGTAGAGTCAAGCACAGCTGTTTTTAAGTCACCACGTGAGTGCTGAGGACTGCTCTAAACCGATGAGCCATCTCTCCAGGCCCACAACCCAAAACTCAGTTAAAATATATTACACATTTCTAATCCTTTCCAACAAAGCATACTGAAATGTCCTTTGGCTTGTGGCATCATTATAAATGCAGACATTCTCTTAGGGTTATAATGCACACAAAGGTGTTTCAAATCACCCTACAAAAACTTAACTAGCCTGTTCTTAACGTTTCCTTTCTCCTATAACTAAGGAGCTACAGACACTTCTTACTACAGTCCAAGGCACGTAGAGCAAACCGCCTCATGTGAAAACTATGTTTAAATACGGGGAACAGGAACAAGAGAAACTAATGAAACACCTCTGTCATGAAGGCAGAGGGAACATGAGCTGGATGGTAGGTAGCTTTGCCTATCCTCTCAGCACTCCAGAGGAGGAGGCTGCAGAGGGTTGGAGGCCAGTCTGAGCTACATGAAATCCTATCTCAAAAGTCAAAACCAAAAAGCCATTCATACCAACACCTCCAATAAAAAGAAAGGGGAAATATTTCTATGAGCAGTAGGGGTGAGGTACAGGAGGAGGAAAGAAGAGGGCTGGGGAGGGCAGTGGGGAGCAAATAACCCAGAGTGTAATGGTGGATGTGTGAAAAGATCATGAAGGAATCATCTCCTCCCACACTAATCAAAAAGCAAATAGATGGAACAACAAAGCCTAAACACAAATGAGTAAATTTGTGCAGTAAATTTCTTTGGTATTCCAAATATGAAAAATTTCCTAGAAAACTTTTCTCTGGCTTTGAAAGATTCTACTAAACCTTTTTTGACACCTCCTTATTAAAAATGAAAATTTTCAGTGCTGGAAAAAAAAGCTTGGCAGTTAAAAGTATGCACTGCTCTTACAGAGAAACTCTAACTCCACTGTCACAGGGTCTAACACGCCTAGCCTCTGCAGGTTCCTGAACTTCTGTACACACACACACACACATACACACACACACACACACACACACAAATATTTGAGAAGTAACCCTAAAAATATGTAAGGACACTGATATATTTTCCTACAAAAAGTTGAAACCTTGCAAGGCCTGGTGGCACAGGCCTTTAATTCTAGCACTGGAGAGGCAGAAGCAAAAGGATTGCTATGAGTTTGAGACCAGCCTGGTCTACACTGTGAACTCCAGGCCAATCAGAGCTACACAAAGAGACCCTGCCTTTACACTAAAACAGAAAAACAGAAACAAAACAAAACAAAAAAAGCTGAAATCTTCTCTTCAAAACCAAAGAGCAGTACAATATAAAGTATTACAATAGTTGTTTTTCTAATATTGAAACCGATTTCAAATCCTAACCTAATAAACTATATAATTCTGTCATGGTCTACTATGATAAACAGACTAAAAGCACAAGACACCCAGAAGGAAGTTCCTTGTACCAATTACAAATATTCTAAAAACAAGTGAGGGCCAGCAAGCCAGCTCAGCAGGTAAAAACCAGACCGATGGAGCAGAAGCCTCACGAGCTGGGCTCAGTGACCAGATCCCACATAAAAACTGGTGCTCTTGCAGAGGACCCAGGTTTGGTTTCCACATGGTGGTTCACAATCATCTGTAACTCCAATTCCAAGGGATGTGGTGCATTTTTTTGGCCTCTGTGGGCACCAGGTACACATGCCATGCCTATGCATACAGGCAGGCAAACACTTTTTCATGTGTAATTCATATACAAAATGAAAACGAATAAAAATGTTTTTAAGCTGGATGTGGAAGTGTACATTTGTGATCTCAGAATTCCAACAGCAGGATGAAAGGCAGGGACAGGCGAATCTCCCAGAGGCTTGCGGGCCAGCTAGCCTGAGGTACTCAGTTTAGCAGCAGAATCAAGAGACTACCTTAACAAGGTGTGGGCAAAAACAGAATCTCTAACACAGACATAGACAGACAGACATAACTGAAAAAAAAAAACTTGAAAGAAAATGAGAATGTAAACAGAAGGTAAGAATCCAGCCCTTCCATGCACTTAGTCAAAAACTCCCCAAGGAACCCCACAATGACCACAGAGAAATGTTCACTTTGAAACCAGGCCATTCTGATTCATCTTTCAGACACTTTATTTTTATTTCATCTACTTTCAACTGATCTGAGAATTCTTTTCCTCAAAACTTTGCATGATTTTCTTAAATGTATGAAATCATAGTAAAGCAAAGTACAGATCACATATTCAAATCACTGTTAACTTAATGTATACTCACTTGATACTGATACTGAAACATACTAAGACTGATAAGTTCTAGGAAAGAAGGAAATGATTTTACTATAAGCCTCACTTGCAGCTGGGAAAGGGAAAGAAATGGAACAAAGTTACAAACTACTTATTAGTGTGACTTTGATTCCTGTACTTTCCACATACTGCATGGCAGGACCATCTTAACCTGAAAACCGAAACCAAACAAAGCAAGGAATTCTAGCAAACACTTCTGACACAATACTAACAAAGGAATGTCACATTCCATTAAAACAAAATATGAAATTCACAATTATTTGTATGATCAAACTATGAAGTATTTCAGAGAGTATTAATGAATAGAACTAGACAGCTAAGTTAATTCTTCAGTCACTGTAAAACTCCTTTCAAAACCTTTTATTTTAGCATTTGCTAAAGACAAAATTAAAAAGGGAAAGTCGTACTTCATAATTGTTAAAATTTCTAAGCTGCCGAGGATACCTGGTCAGTTAGACTGACACTCTGGGCAAGACGCCAAGGGCCAACTCCAGAGCTCTGTGGAGAGCAGAGCCACACGAAGCTCTCAGCAGTGGCCAAGGGGGCACAGGGTTTACTTTGGCTACAGTAAAGGCTTCCCACAGTGGGGATTTTAAAGCTCAGGAGAAGTTATTTAGAGCAGTTGTGAGATATCACACTCTTTAATAATAGAACAGACTACCTATTTGCCATGGAATAGTTCTGGAGTAATGTCATTCATTCAAAACCAAAACCAGGATTCTAAGAGTCCCTTCCAGACCCAAAGACCAAGAACCACTTCTACATCCACATGGCAATACCTTTACTTAATTGAAGACCATTACAAAGGTTTTCTATAGTCTGTGTGTTTTATGGGCTATCTGGGTCTCTCTAAATGCAATCCTTTTGCTCTTACTGAAATCCAACTTTTACTTTTCAAATTTTTAATGTTTAAAGCAAGCTCTAATTACAGAAGGGCCCCAAATCACCAAACTGATTCTAGCCACATGACCTTGGTAAGTCATGTAAAACGAGTCTGAAAGTAGGATCATGAGAATGTAAGCTGTTCTGATGGCCACCCCTCCCTTGCCAGTGGGTCAGGGAAGGCATGAAATACTTATGATTGACAGATTTCTGTCCCAAAATACATAATACAAATAAATATAACCATTTTTTTTATCATTTTCTGCCACAATCACTTTATCCATGAGCTAAGGACATAACCCAGTGTTCCAGGTACACTAAACATATTCTACCATTAAACTGCAACCCCTGCCTCAAAAACTAATTTATCGCCTCAAAAAAAAATTTCTAAAGGACCCTGAAAATAAGATATCCTAGGCAGAAAGCAGACGTGCATGTATTTTAAGATCCAGTAGTCCGCTTTTAGAGGTAGCAGTAAATCGGACATAGCTGGCACCCTTTCTTTTTCCCAGGAAAGGGAAGCATCTGGTTCTACTAGCTGCCTCTGTAGAGACAGCTTCCCTTTGGGCCCTGAAAGGCCACATCTATAAAACAGGGGAACTCAACTAAGTATTAATTTCTAAAGTCTGTGCTTTAAAGAAAAAAAAAAGACTCTGCTTTCATTCTACACACTAAGGTAGCCCTGGTGCCTTGATAACAGTGCTCACTATCCTAGACTCCGAGTGTAGCCACACAATTCACCTCTTTCCAAACTCTTTACCTTCCCTTGCCATCTACACTGGACGCATTCAATCTAAAACTATTACATGGACACAGCTAAAAGCACCCTGGATTTTGATGCCAGAAACCTGGATTGGAATGTAGACTCTGCTACTAACTGCATACCTAAAATGGTGATGTAGTAACTATTTTACTGAGGATTAATAAAATGTACAAATAGCTAACCTACAGCCTGACATACCTATCAGAAATCCCAGTTTCATGGGTGTCATATGTGATGATTTTTAAAACTGTTAAAATATTCTTATCACACTCCTGGTGTGGTAGCAGAAGGTGGCCTATACTCTACCAGCATAGAGCAACGAACACCGCCCTAATTAGCCCTCTTGAAGTCTATTAAGTAATAGTATAGCCTCCCACAGCCCCAAGTCACATGTCAGGGGAAATGAGGGCTAGACTTTCTTTTAAATGATAGATTCTATGGATTTTCTTGAAAGCAAACTTCTCGGTCTGCTCTTCAGTTCAAAGAAGCCAGTCCAGATTGCGCCATCTTAAATGTATGGGAAGTAAGCTAATGCTGAGGTGCCGCAAATATTTTAACTTACTTTGATTTTTCAATCATAGGAGATTAAAAGTAGGAACAGAAAATAAAATCTCTCACATACTGAAATCACACTGAGCTCTGTAGACTCATATAAACACGTTCAGAAGAAGTGACAGTTTTCTTCTTGATTTTTAAATAGACCAAAACTGGCTAGAGCAGGGGATGAGTGATGGGAGCTGGTATCTTAAGATGGCACACTTAAGAACCGTCACTTTAAGACCAGGTGGTGGTGGCACAGGCCTTTAACCCCAGAACTTGGGAGGCAGAAGCTGGCAAACCTCTGAGTTCAAGGCCAGCCTGGTCTTACAGGACAATCAGAACTACACAAAGAAACCCTGTCTCAAAACTCAAACAAACAGAAAAGAATAGTCAATTACACAGAATTTTTAAAAATTCCCAAAGGAGGAACAGCCTTTACTTTTCCTACCAGTGAAGGGCACAGCTGAGCTACTGGTTAACAGTGGACTTCTACCTGCAGTATGTAGGCAAACACCAGACTGAGAAACTGCTGCAAACACAGTTACGGCACAGAATACAACTCAGGGAAAAACAAAAACAAAAACAAAAAAACACCAGGTGTCTTAGCTTAGAAATTACCCAAATTAATTTCTCTAAAAACACAAGCCTATTTACTAATTTGAGATCTGTGCTGTTCTGTAGCCAGACTCAGTCAAGCTGCTATCTTTGACCCTAAAATACACTATCCGAAGAAAAGCACGAAAATTTCTGCCATGGGCTGCCATTTTCCTGCAAATTAATCACAAGCACTATGGCTTCTGGGTGATTCTTCCTTGTTTTGGCAAGCTTGTCAGCCTCCCCAGGTTCTTTGCTCACAGTAGAAACCAAACACTAAAAGGCATAGTCTCACTACTTAAGATCTGAGGTATCTGAACGCACTAGACTCCCTCACTAGACTCCAGTCCCATTTACCCCCACCTCCAGGCTAACCTCTCTGAGGCTACACCCTTCCCGCGGTCTAATTTCTCCTCTTCAGTGACCATACTCCCCTTCCAGGCCGTGTCCCAGCTTCGACCTCCCATTCCTGATCTCACTGCTGTCTGGTCCTTCCTTTGCTCCTACCCCTGTCCAGGCTTCTCACTCATTCTTTATCTCAGCCCCATTCCACTACATGTCCTAATACCTGACCTTAGTTAGTCAAGCCCATCCTTCCAACCCAGACTTAAAACAGCCAAACCTGCTCCTCTACCTTGTTTCATTCCTATCATTCCTGGTCCTATCTAGGCCCTTCCTCATTTTAGACCCTGTCCTCTTTCTAACGGTTGGTTTAAAAACCTAAACCCTACTCCTAACCCCCCTAGTCCTCCTGTATGACCCGGCAAAGGCCTTTACTCTGGCAGGCCTATAGCAAGCACTATTTCTGTCTCTGAACTGGTACCTGTCCCAATCCTTCACTGAAATCTAGTGTCACAAATACTCCGGTCCACTGGGACCTCAGCTTTGACACCTGATATTCATGTCCTTCCCATTTCCCAAGCCACGCGAATTTGGAAATGTGGACCCTCCTCCCCATCCCTCCAGGGATTTCTTCCCACCGCATAGACTCAGCAGGTAGCCTATGGAGACCCCGGAACTGCATACCTCACTCCATGCGGGACTATTCCTCCCCCAAGGCCCTTCTCCCCATATGACCCCAGACTAGTGACCCCGATCTCTGACCAGAGCTGGTGCTCTATTATCTCTGTGCCCCGAGTTTCATTACAGCCCCCGCCCAAGAGTCCCGCTGCGAGCCGGGCAGGCTACGTTCCCTGTCCACGGGACTCCAGCGCGGTGGCCTCTCCCGCGAGGTCAGGGCAACCCCACTCACTTCCGCGTCCACCACCTCGTGGTAAGCGGGCGGGGGGTCGAAGCCGCCACCACCTCCGGTGCTCCCGCCGCGGGAAGGCCCGCTGCCGTCCCCGCCGCCGTCGCCCCGTGGGCCGCCGCCCGGCCCCGGACTGGGGCCGCCGCTATCCATGGGCTCGTAGCCACCGTAGTCGAGGCCCGGCCGCTCGTTGGTGAGCAGCGCCACGGCCTCGTTGATGTCGTTCTTGGCCAGGCGCAGGGCCTTGCGGATGGTGGCCGGGTCCGAGAAGCCCATACACAGCAGCGTAGTCATGTGCTGCTCCTCCTCCGATTCCATGGCTCGGGCCTCAGAGCCGCGCCGGCCGGCGTGCGGCGAAGCTGCAGCTCCCGGGCCTGGCGGGCCGTGCCGCGCTGCCTCGGCGCCGGCCCCGTACCCGGGAGGGCCCCTGCGCTCCTGCCCCGCGCGCTCCGCGGCCGCCGGGCCAGGGTTAGGTGCGCGCGTGGGTGCCGCGAGCCGAGCTGGGGTGGTGGGGCGCTCAGACGCGGCCGGCCGGCCCAGCCCTGCGCGCCGCCATGTTGGCCTGCTCCTCCTCTTCGCGGGGCCGCGCCTCCGCTCCCGGAAGCAGCACCAGCGGCGCTCGGGCGGCCGTGCCCGGGCTCGGGCTGCGCGGAGCGGTGTGTGTGTGTACGTGTGGGTGTTTCTCCGAGTCCAGGGCCAGGGAGGGGCGTGCGCGGAGCGTGTCTGAGGTGAGAGGCCGCGGCGCGCAGAGCGAGCACGAGAGCCCTCCGCCCGCGCCTCCCGCTCACCCCTTCCCGGGCAACAGGTTCCCTCTGGGACGGGAGGGGCGGGCACGGAGCGGCTTGCCGGCGGCGTCTCCGAGGTCCCCGACCGCCCCGGGCTCGGTGGCCTGAAGCCACTGGTGTCCCATCGCAGGTGACTCCACTCGCCGCCCCCGGAACCCTGCGTGGTTCTCCTGAAGTGTCCTGCGGTCCAAGAAAAGTGACCCACGCGCTGCTGAATCCCTAGCATCCCAGCACACCCTGGGCCTCGACCTTCTAGCCTTCTCTAAAGACCCCTAGACCTTGAACTCCCAGTCCCAACAACACTCACCACATGCCCTACCAAACGTGATAAACTTTACCATACTTTATAGCCAAAATTCATAGAAAATCTAAAATACATCCCCGCCCCCCCCCCCCACATCCCAACATAGAAATCCCAGTGCTCTGTATGAAAACATCAGAAAATTCAAATGTACTGCCGTCCTTTAGACACATGGAAACATTCTCCTATCCTGATTCTGACTGTCAACCCATGTTTCTACTGAAGTCTTTGGCTCAGGCGTCAGTCTGTCTTTGGGGCTCACCTCTGTTTCTGTCTTCCAGCTTTTGTCTAGCTCTTTGCCTCCTATTTCCACCTCAGCATTGGCATTGCCCTTTTACCCGTTTCAGTGTCCTAGGACACTGATCTAGGTTTCTTCTGGGTTCTCTCCGAAGATCCTGGCTCCTCTTCCTTCTCACATACTTGCTTATTAGTTCGTTTCCTGTGGTCTTCATCCTTCTTTATTCTTGAACCCTCCAATCCACCAACCTTTCCTTCTCACACTGTTAAAACATTTCTGATGGCTCAACAATCAGACCTCCACACCTGGAATTATTGATAACACTTGTCTCTGCATTCTCTGCCAGCATCTTTCCCTCAGATCCTGGTGGCTTCTTGCCTAGAAACTTGACAGTTTATAAACACCAGAGATTTAATTTTTTACGGGGTGAGGGGGTGAGTTTATCATCATATGTATATATATATATATATATATATATATATATATATATATATTCTATTGTTCTTACTAAAGGCAAGGTAATGGGTTTGGTCACAAAGTAGACACCTAAATAAGATTTTATTTCAGAGATAACAAGTTCTGGGGTGTCAATGAACTTTTAAGTACATATAATAGATAAAGACCAAAGTAGCCTAACTTAAGCAGCCTGTCACAGAATATACACCAACACAATAGGTCAGGGCACCTGTAATCCCAGCACTCCAGGAGCTGAGCTGGGGGGATCTCTGGTTCAAGAATAGCCTGACCTACATAGCAAGACCTCGTCACGAAACGACCAAGTGTACCGTTTACCAAGTCAGGTACTGTTAATGCTGGTGATGCCATGGAGGAACAAAAGGACCACTTATGATGGAAAGCGAAATGAAAACACTCCATTTTTACCCTGGGTTTGCAGAGTTAAGTCAACAGCTAAATTACTAAATGAGTTAGCAACAACAAAAAATTACTTGCTTCTGAGATGGGAGATAGAACTGAAGAGGTAATGAGAGGAGAGCCGGCCTATTCAGCTGGCACATGAAAAAACTCGGCAGCAGTGGCAGGTTACAGACCATGACAAAGGAAGCTGTGCTTAGCAGAGAGGAGGAAGCAGAGAAAAACAAAGTCTGTGATGAGAACTGGAAAGCAGCCACGAAAGCCTACCCCCCAAAACCTACCCTCCCCTGACAAACACCTACCCCCCAAAACCTACCCCCAACAAACACCTACCCCCCAAAACCTACCCTCCCCCAACAAACACCTACCCCCCAAAACCTACCCCCCCAACAAACACCTACCCCCCAAAACCTACCCTCCCCCAACAAACACCTACCCCCCAAAACCTACCCTCCCCCAACAAACGCCCACCCCTCAAAACCTACCCTCCCCCAACAAACGCCCACCCCCCAAAACCTACCCTTCCCCCAACAAAAGCCTACCCCTTTCCCCTCCCCCCACAAAAGCCTACCCCCTCAAAACCTACCCTCCACCCAAAAAAAGGCCACTTTTGAATCAGATCCTAGAGTGACCGAAAAGCCAGAGTGTCATTTAAGGATGCAATAGCAACCCAGGATTTTTTGCATTCCTTTTTAAAAGCAAATCTGTTGAGTAAGCCGGGTGTGGTAGCTCATGCCTGTCATCCCAGCCCATAGGCTAAGATAGAAGATTAAGAGTTCAAGTTCATCTTCAGCTACGCAAGTTTGAAAGCCGTTCTGAGCTACAGGAGACCTAGTCCCAAAGATCTTGTTAAATTGGGGAAATACAGATGTGTCTTACCTATGTTTACATTTACATTTTTATTTAATTGCAGAAAATCCAGAAATGTTAAAAAACAAAAAAAAAAAACTTTAAAAGAACTTTAATTATAGGCAGGCATGGTGGTGCAAGTCTTTAAGCACTTGGGCGGCAGAGGCAGGTAGATCTCTGTGAGTTTGAGGCCAGCCTGGTCTACAAATAAGAGTTCCAGGACAATCAAAACTATTACACAGAAAAACCCTGTCTCATAAAACAAAACAGCAACAAAATTACACCTGCTTTACGCATATCGTCTCTAGAAACCTAGAGAAAAAGAAAAAGTATGTATGTAGGACTAGAAGTAAGGTATGATGGAGTATCCATTTGTTTTGTTTTTAAAGATTTATTTACTATATGTGAGTACACTGTAGCTGTCTTCAGACACACCAGAAGAGGGCATCGGATCCCATTACAGATGGTTGTGAGCCACCATGTGGTTGCTGGGATTTGAAACCCGGACCTCAGGATGAGCAGTCAGTGCTCTTCACTGCTGAGCCATCTCTCCAGCCCGTGATGGAATATTTTAAAGACATGAAGGACTCTACCATTTGTTATTTTTACTCGGTATAGTCTGAACTCAGATGGGGACGTGTGTGAGCCAATGCACAGCTCTGTCCTTTTGAACTTATTGTCTACAAAGGGAGATGATCATAAATAAACCATGATAGATACTTTGATAGAATTTCTTACTCTCTAGTGTCAGAGCAGATTTCTTACTCTCCACAGAGAAATTTTGAAGGCCAGGGTGTCTAGAAGGGAAATGACATCTCAATTATAGTGTGGAAGGAAGCAGGTAAGCCAAGAATAGGGTTGTGAGAAGAGAAAGTCCCAGGTGACAGAAACAGCATGTGCAAGTATACTGAGGTGCATTAGAGTAAAGCAAGGGAGAGGCACAGAAAGCCAGGGCACTATGAACTACAGAGTTCCAGAAGTAGAAGAAGGAGAGAAGAAGCTACAAAAACGCAGACACTAGATCCCAGAGGGCTGTATGAACTGGAGACTTGAAGTGCACCGTCACATACAACTGGATGTTATTTCTTCACATATTTCTATTTAATTCTCCTCCTCTCTTCCTCCCTCCCTCCTTCCCTCCCCATCCTCCCTCCCTCCTTCTTTCCCTCCTCCTCCCCCTTCATGAGACTTCTGTTACACAAACACATTCTATCCTTCATTCCTATCCTTCTGTCACTCTCTGCCTCAGTCTAGATACTTTCTTTGATTTTCTGTTCTAATTCACAGATTTTTTTTCTTCAGTGGTATCTTTTCTGTGAAGCTGTTTATTGAGTCCTTAATTTAGTTACTGAATGTGTAAATCATTTGCTTGTTTGTTTCTTTAGACAGGGTCTCTCTGTGTAGTCCTGGATGTCCTGGAACTTGCTACTTAGGCTAGACTAGCCTTGAACTCACAGAGATCCTCCTGCCTCTGCCTCCCAAGTACTGGGTTTAAAGGTGTGCAATTTATAAGTTCTTAAATTTCACTTTATTTTTTATGGATTCTGTATCTATCTTGATATTTAATTCCTTGAAATATTAGTCACAGCGATTTTATAGTCTGTGCCTGATAATATCCATAGCTGAATCTCCCTTAGGTCTCTGTTATCTGATTTTCCTCTTGTCCTTCTTATATGTTCATAAGTATAGAGTTTTTGTTTATTTATTTTAAAACCGGCATTGTATCTTAAAAACTACAGGAATGATTTTGTGTTTGTTTGCCTCAGGCAGGTAATTGGAGTTGGAGGTGATTTTTAAAAATGGTGTGTGTTTATTATTATTTTTAATTATGTGTATGTTTATGCGGGTGAGTGGGTGGAATCTGTGTTATAAGTGCAGGTGTCCCTGGAGACCAGTGACATCAGATCCCCCCAGAGCTACACTTGGTGGCCGTGAGCCTCCCGAGGTGGGCGCTAGGAACTATAGGTTTTTCAGATCTTCTTTCTGTTTCTTTAGATCCGCTTTCAACTACTGAGCCCAATGATACTGCTTTTAAAATGTGGACCTATTTTTAAGTTCTTTTTGGTTCCTAACTGTTTTAATTGTTTATTAGTATATCTCAAATCACCTCAATATTTGTGGCTTAAAACATTGTGTCTTAGTTAGAGTTTTACTGCTAGAACAGACACCACAACCAAGGCAACTCTCATAAGGACAACATTTAATTGGGGCTGGGTTACAGCTTCAGAGGATTAGTCCATTATCATCAAGGCAGCATCCAAGAAGGCATGGTGCAAAAGGAGCTGAGTTCTACATCTTCATCTGAAGGCTGCTAGCAGAATACTGGTTCCCAGGCAGCTAGAACTAGAGTCTTAAAGCCCATGCCCTCAGTGACACACCTACTCCAACAGGGCCACACCTCCAAATAGTGCCACTCTCTGGGCCAAGCATATTCAAACCATGACACATTGGTTTGTTATCTCCTCTAATTCTCTGGGTTGATGGAACACTTTTTCACCCCAATTGATGTTGTATCCACATACATAACACATAAATCTTTTTAAAAAAACACTTCTACTTCCAATTACCAGCCAGAGGTAGAGTAAACACACAAAATCATCATTCCTGTAGTTTTTAAGATATAATGCCCCACTTTTAAAACAAACAAAAACTCCACAGGGCTTATAAAAATTCAAGAACAGACAAGAGGAAAATCAGACAATAGAAACACTTCTTGTGTTGGCTGGAACTGCCCTTAAAATCAATTCAGCTTGGAACTTGGCTGGAAAACTCTAGTGCTTTCCACATGACTTCTCCCTTAACACAATGCCCCATCTTCTAGGCCTTACAGCATGTCTCTCCCTTGGAATGACCTTGACTTAAGTCTGAAAGCAGGATCCTAAAATACAAGCCCCAGTGAGCAAAAGTATATAAAATCTCTCAGTTTTAAAGAGATTTGTTTTTATTATTCTTTGTATGTGTTGTGTGAATGAATGCCACATTAATGTGGGTACCAGTGGAGGCCAGAAGAGGGTGTCAGGCTCCTGGAGCTGGAGTACACAGGTATGAGCTAAAAGCTGTACTTAGGTCATCTGGAAGAACAGCAAGCATGCTTAACCACTGAACTTACCTCTCTAGCCCCTTGACTCTCTCTTTATGGGACCTTTACTGATATACTACTGATAAAAATAGATCTCAAGATCTAAAGGTATAAATACCAGAAGCCCTGGCTCATTGTGGGTGACCACCAGTGTAGTAGATTACTATATTCACTGAAATTATTCTCTTCAGTGACCCTTGAACTCCAGTTCATCATCTCAACCCAGTAAGACCATCCAATCTTCTCTGAGTTGTTGATTGAGAGTCCAGGAATATTTCAAAGCAGTGTCAAATGACTGACAGGCATATCTCTATATGGCTTCTTTCTCTCTGCAATTTGACCTTTCAAGTTCTCACTGACTTGGAAACTTCACAGACTCTTCAAACATAGTTCCTGCATTCTGCCCAGGTCTTCTAGTTGTCCTCAGCAGATGGTATTAGCTCAAATGAGCACATCTGCCACTGCTGGAAGAAGAGATCCCATAGTGGAGAGAGGATAGGAAAGGGAACTTTAGAGGCTAAGAGCAGCAGACCGCCTGGGGAGAGGCTCAGTGAGTGAGGTGATTGCTGCCCAAACTGATTATCAGAGTTTGATCCCAGGTCCCACATGGTGGAAGGAGAGAGTAGACTGCCTCGGGTCGTCCTCTGGTCTTCACACATGGTGCCTTGGCATGAAATAACTGCATCTATTTTTCAATAAAAGCAGGAGCAGAGGAGACATAACAGGGTAGGCCCCTGACTGAGGAGACTTTCCAAGACTAACAAGAAGTTCCTGTGGAGGAAGAGGAGCCTTTTTCTGCAGCTACACAGTATCCAGGAAGTGGAGAGAGTTCAAAGAATGACTGTCTGGGCCCTAGGACCTCTATTTTCCCTCAAGTTCCTCCTCAAGTTCCCCAAACTCTAGCAAATCAGAGAAGCAATAGAATAACCTCCTCTTAGAGAGCCCCACCCTGTGCCATTTTTATAGACTATGAACCTTTTAGTGCTATCCAAGGCCACTCTGCAAAGCCACTTCAGAAATCTCCTATAACCAGAATAGATAACTGTGGTTTTAAGAAAGACTAGAATCCAGTGTTGGGACACTTTGGAGGACAGGTCTTCAGAAGAGTTTTGTTTAGAGATGTCTTAGGCACTGTCCTACTGCTGTAAAGAGAAGGCATGTAAAGAGTTGCCATGATGAAGGCAACTCCTATGAAAGGAAGCGTTTAATTGGGGCTTGCTTATAGTTTCAGAGGCTTAGTCCATTATCATCATGGTGAGGAACATAATGGCATGCAGGCAGGCACTGGAGAAGTAGCTGAGAACTACATCCTGATCTGTAGGAGTACAGAAAGAGAGCCTGGGCCTGGCTTGGGCTTCTGAAACCTCAAAGTCACACTTCCTCCAACAAGGCCACACCTCCTAATCCTTTCAAATAGTGTCACTCCCTGTTGACTATGCAGGAGCTACATGTATCATTCTCATTCAAACCATAACAAGAAAAAAATTAGAATAATACTCAATGTACCAGAGTTTGGTTAATTCATATTTATGCCCATTACATATATTACAGATATTAAAACAGCAACCAGAAAGGTGATAACTTCGAATGCACTAATCTGGCATTGATTGGGGGTGGGGGGAGGTGTTTTGTTTTTTTTTTTTTTTTTTTTTTTTTTTTGGTTTTTCGAGACAGGGTTTCTCTGTGTAGCCCTGGCTGTCCTGGAACTCACTTTGTAGACCAGGCTGGCCTCGAACTCAGAAATCCTCCTGCCTCTGCCTCCCAAGTGCTGGGATTAAAGGCGTGCGCCACCACCGCCCGGCCTTGTTTTTTAATAAAATCTCAATCGTTCCGTTTTATCAGTGAAGACTCAGAGCCAGATGATGGGGTGAAAGCCTGCTAGTTCAGAGAGGCAGAGAAAATACCCAGCTGGCCTTCCTCCTCAGCTGATGTCCCACCAGCAATGCCCCTCTCTCACTCTATCTCAAAAAACCTCCTTCATACGGAATGTCCCTCCTTCTACTTCCTGTGCATCTCTCTGTCCTCCTGATTACCTCTTACTATCTATGTTTTTTTTCTTAATAATCTTATGCTCACTTCCTGCCAACTAGTTGTTCTGCCTCATGACCTATGGTTGCCTCTATACAATCCTGTTTACAATATTCAAGCAGAAAGCTCTTGGACTCAAACCACCACAAGAAAAAAAAAAGTAGAATAATACTCAATGCACCAGAGTTGGGTCAGTTCAGAGCTATGCCCATTATAATGTGTTTGAAAGGATAAAACATACCTTTAGGTGTGTGCTAAGGCTAACACCACAACTAAAAAACAGGTTTTCCCCCCAGTAAATAAAACAATCTCAGGGTTCACAGTGTGATCAGATATCCTGCAACAGGTGGGGAGGGTGTGGTTTAGGTTTTTTAGAATGTAGGTCACCTGCCACGTATTCACTCATACGAAGTGTACAGTTCTATGGTTTCAAGCATACATATTTGCAGACATATGAGACTATTACTGTAATTTAGAACACTTTTATTATTGGTTTCCCTTTACCATCATTCTTGCATATATGTTAGGGACCCTTTAGGAGGGAGAACTATAAAGTGTTACTTTAAAAAAAAATGACTATAAATGCTTCTGTCAATTCTGAGCCCTAGAAGCCTACATGTTAAGTCTTTGGAAACTGCAGGTGAGTCTATAATTTCAAAATAGCTTTTTAAAGCAAAATTTGGTTCCCAGGTGACCTTCAATTAAGTCTATTTAAAATCAGGCTGAAAATCAACCACTGACTAGCAGTTTTCATGGTGTTTGCGTTAACTTTTTATCTACTTAATTTTTCAGTTTTTCATAAAACCTGGTTTTAAGGAATGATTAAGCTGCAAGTAGCGTGAGCTGGACCTAGAAGAATCTTAGGCTAGGAGCACTTAAGGCCGCCTCTCCTAGGAATGAAAAGGAATACATTCCGACATTGTGTTCAGATTTGCAGTTAGTTTAATGGAAACATACTCCTAAATAATTTATCGTAGAGTCTAAAGTTTAAATGAGAGAAGATGGGGAGGGCAAGATGGAGAGAAACCCAGTGGAAAACAGACTCTAACCCCTCATCCCCAACCAACTCCCTGAGTAACTGTACGTTTCGCCTATTCTACTGAGGTGTGGCCTCTGTATCTGGCTGCCTCTACTTTTTCCCTTCAAGTATGATTGTGTTGTAGCTTGTTTAGAACTTCACTCTGTGTGGATGAATGAAACTGAATTATATACAGATATGCTAAATTCCATGTATCCACTTATGGTGAAAATGAGCTTCCATCCACCTTTTTGGAGTTATAAATGATGTCTCAGCAAACACTCAAGTTTTGTTTTGTTTTTTTTTAAGATTTATTTATTTATTTACTTTAATGAGTACACTTTAATGAGCTGTCCTCCAGCACCCCAGAAGAGGGCATCAGATCTCATTACAGATGGTTGTGAGTCACCATGTGGTCCTGGGATTTGAACTCAGGACCTCAGGAAGAGCAGTCAGTGCTCTTAACTGCTGTTGAACCGTCTCTTCAGCCCAACACTCAAGTTTTTATGTGGATAAATGTTTGCATTCCTTTCAGGCATCTACTAGGAGTTGAACTGTTAATGTTAGTTCTGCTGAACTTTTTCAGGAATTGCCAAATTGTTTTCCAAATGCGTCTCATCCTTTACAGCCCTTCTTTCTAAGAGTGTTTGGGGATTCTATGGGAGTGGGGAGGGTGTCTACCTCTGCCTTAGTTAGGGTTTTACTGCTGTGAACAGACACCACAACCAAGGTAACTCTTATAAGGGCAACATTTAATTGGGGCTGGCTTACAGGTTCAGAGGTTCAGTCCATTATCGTCAAGGCAAGAGCATGGCAGCATCCAGGAAGGCATGGTGCAGGAGGAGCTGAGAGTTCTACATCGTCATCTGAAGGCTGCTGGTAGAATACTGACTTCCAAGCAGTTAGGATGAAGGTCTTAAGCCCATGCCACAGTGACACACCTACTCCAACAAGGCCACACCTCCTAATAGTGCCACTCCCTGGGCCAAGCATGTACAAACCATCACAACATCTTATTTTTAGGAGTAGCGGCTATCAAGTGGCCTTGCATTGTGGGGTTGCTTTGGTTTGCACTTCTCTGACAGCAGATGATGTCAAGTATCTGCTCCTGTTCCTATTCCCTATTTATCTCCTTTGAGGAAAGTAATCCCATTCAAGCCCTTTGCCCATTTTTGATCCAGGTTATTTGTCTTTTAAATTCTAGAGCCAAATATCTTTCTTATCAGATGTATGGTTAGCAAATTGTCTTTTATCCTGGGCAACGAGGAGATGGTTCAGTGAGCACAGTGCTTGGGTTTGGATCCTCACCTCCCGTGTGGAAGCCAGGTGGGGGGGGGTGCCTATACACCCATTGCCGGAGTGGGGGGCCTGATACAGAGGAACCCAGGGGCTCCTCGGCCCAAATAGCAAGCTCCAGGTTTAATAAAAGACACGATCTCAAAAAATTAAGGTAAAGAACAGCAGAAGTAGACACCAGATATCAGCTTCAGGCTTCCTCATGCCTTTGCATGGGCAGGTACACCACACACACACACACACACACACACACACACACACACACACACACACGTACTACCACCACTACCAAACACATAAAATTTACAATGTAAAGTAACAGTCTGATGGTTAATCACAGTTTCCATCCATTTCTAGAATCTCTCTTAATGGAGGTGATAATACTTTTAGAGAACCAGTTAGTAATTAGCAGAAAATATTCATTTATGGCAGACATGAGTGTGTGAGGTATAGTGTGACTCCATTCTTCCACTTGTGGCAATCTAGACGTCTTAGCACACCTGTTCAAAAGACTTCTTCCCCAGTTGAATGGTCTTCACCCTTGCCCACCATCAATTAAGCATAGATACCTGGTTCATTTCTGAAACCTAAGGACTACTCATAGCTATGTGTCTTTATCTTTATGTCTGTACTGCACCGTCTCCACGACTCACTAGTAACTACATTTACTAGCAAATTTTTCAATCTAGTGTGACACCTCCAATTTTGTCTTTCACTTTAAAAATGGTTTTGGCCATCTGGATCCCTTGGAATTATATTTTAGAATCAGCCTGTTAATTTCTATGAATAAGTCTTCTGTGATTCCCACAAGTTTGCTTGGAATCTATAGATAGATTAAGGGAATTTTGGCACATATATAATAACTCATTTGGCCTGTGAATATCAGACATTTTCCCATTTATTTAGGTTTCCTTTCATCTTTCTTATTGTTTTCAGAGTACAAGTCTTTCTCTTGCTAAATTATATCCCAAATGTTTTTACTTTCTCTTGCTAAATTATATCCCAAATGTTTGGATGTTTTTGTAAATAAAATAATTTTCTAAATATTATTTTGAGTTGTTTACTATAAGTGAATAAAAATGTAATAGAATTTTGCATATTGATTTTACAACCTGAAACGTTGCTGAACTTATTGATAGCGTTTAATGGTTCCTGAGCATATTCTTTAGAGTTTGTAGATGCAGGGCCATATTATCTGTGAATAAAGATGGTTTTACCTCTTCCTTCCTAAGCTGGGTGCCTCTTACTTATTTCTCTTGTCTATTTACCCCGAGTGGAACCTTTAGAACAGTGTTGAACAGAGCAATCCTTGTCTCGCTTTCTTCCCCTGATAGGAGAGGAAATGCATCTACCTAATTTTTCATCATTAAGTATCCCATCAATGATATTTTTCATTGTTGTTCATTACCAAACTGAAGGAGTTTCTCCCCCTTTCCCTTTCTGTCCTTTGGTCATGTCAAATTAACCTGTAAAATATTTTTCTTATCTAGTAAGATGATCATATGAGATCTTCATTTCTTTTGGGTCAGGGTCTTGCTAGGTTAAGCTTGTCTCACACTCCTGACCTAAGGTAATCCTCTTGCTGGCCTTTTAAGCTGCTGAGACTATATGTATGGGCCACTATACCCAGAAAGCATGTAATTTTTAAAATTATGTGGGGATGGTATATTACTTTCTTTGATTTCAGACATTAAAGCAGTCTTGCATTTTGAGGATAAATCCTGACTGATTATATTGTATAATCTTCATTATCACACTAGATTCATTTTGCTCATATTTTGTTTCAAAATATGGAGATAGAGGACTAGGGAAATGACTCAGCAGGTAAGAATACTCTCTGTGCAAACATGGGGATCTAAACTCAAATTCATATCATCTGTATAAAAATGAGGTTGCTAAGTATTTGTGATGAATGATGACAGGGGGATCACTGGGGTTTGCAGCCACCAGCCTAGCTTCAGGTGCAGTGAGAGACCATTGCAGGGAATAAAGAGGAAAGAGGTGGAGCAGGGTAACCCACCTTCTCCTCTGGCTTCTGTGAGTGCACAGAGAAGCATGCCCACACACATGTGTACACACCACACACACACACAGAAACACACATATATATACATACATATATGTACATACACACACACACATATATATATCACTCATCTCTCTCTCTCACACACACACACACGCACACACACACACACACACACACACACATATATAAAATCACTCTTAAAGTAATGTAGTTTCTAAGTATGTACTTCCAAAAAAAAAAAAGTCAGTATGGACAAGTGTAGGAACTTTTTCTGCTGCACATGAACAAATGTTTACTCACACCAGATAGGACATCAACAATGGAAACAAAGGAAACAACTCTATCCAAGTGTAGCTTGGAGAACCAATTAGTTTAATTGTTTCATTCATTCATTCATTCATTCATTCATTCTTATGGGCGTAGGCTGTTGAAGGATTTTTCTTCCTCACTGGTTCAGGTATCATAAGTGCCTTAATTAATCATTAAGCTTCCAAGAACTTCACAGTTGTATCTGGCTCTTGCAAACCACAAAAACTGATTCTCCTCTTGTGTTTCTTTAGGTGTGCCCATATGTCCTTTAGATGCTTTTCTATACATGTAACATGCTCAGAGGTCAGGATTATAAAATGTATGAACTGAAACCATTTGGCTGGAAGGATCTCTGAAGACCCACCATTCACCATTCTCAAATGTGGCCAGCTGATCTTGGGAGCTGGCAGCTTAGGGACCCTACAGACAAAAGTTGACAAGGTCAAGTTTTCACAACACGAAACAATTCTATTACAGGTGTTGCGCCCTCAAAAGATCAACGTTGATACAGCAGTGTGATTGGGAGCACGCTGGTTACCTTCCACAGTCTCAGTCATCTTCTATTGCTTCATCCTGGGGTATGGCCACAGGGCAGCCATGACGTTCTGCACCTCCGATGGGCTTGGCCAGGCGAGGCTAGCTTTTATTGCACTGAATGGCCTCACTTGCTGAACCCGCACAGGCTTCCTGGCTTTGATAAGCTCTAGGTTCACGCTGTGGTTTGCTGTTGCCTCTCCGACATTGCTGGGCTAAGTGCTAAATGAACATCTTCCAAACCTCAGGTCCCTTTCTTTAGGAGAGAAATGTATATAACTTCATCTGGGAGATAACTAGTCACCCTGGGACAAGCTTTAGTCTTCACCAACACTGTCCTATTAGCTATGCCTTATAAAACTTCTGCTCAAGCTTTAAAGCCTTCCATAGGTTCACAGGCAATGAATTTGGCTTCATATGTATATATTTGTGTCCATGTGCGTGTGCGTGTGCGTGTGCGTGTGCGTGTGCGTGTGTGTGTGTGTGTGTGTGTGTGTGTGTGTGTGTGTGTGTGTGTGTTTGTAGGGGGGCATGGGCATGTGTTTGCTTGTAGGGTGCCTTCCTCAGTTGCTCTCCACCTTACTTTTTGAGGCAAGGTCTCTCACTGAACCTGTAACTCACCAATTCAACTAGGCTAGCTGTCTGGGTTTGCCTGTCTGTGTCTGGAACCCCAGTGCTGGATTACATCCAGCTTTTTATGTGTGTTCTGAGGATCTGAACTCAGGTTCTTCAATTCAACCTTTAAAAATATTTAATTCTCCTGTAAGCACAGTTCTATCTGGCCCAATAATCTAGACATTAAGCACATTAAGCAATTTGCTCATTTCCCTTTGTAATTCCTGTCCTTCCTTTAATGTCCTCTAGTTAGGGAGCTGGGGGAAGACAGAGAGGGAGAGAGAAGAAGAGGAAGAGGGTAAAGGGAGAGGGAGTGGAAGGGAGGGAGAGGGAGAGAGAGGGGAAGAGGAAGGGAGGGGGAGGGAAAGGGAGAGTAAGGGAGGAAAAGGGACACAGAGGGAGAGGGAGGGAGGGAGACAGAGGAGGAGGGAGATGGGGAGAGGAAGAGGGAGGAGACTGCACCAGGACATGCACATGTGTGGGGGTCAGAGGGCAAATTTTGGTGCTGGGGCTCACATTGCACCCTGTTTCACATAGAAGTCCTCATAGCCAGGCTCCCTTACCTGAGAGTTTCTTCTGTGTCTATGTCCTGTCTCACTCCGGGAGCACTGAGATTTCAGGGCATAGCTGCACCTGGCTTTCAATGGGCTCCGCACACCTGCAGAAGTGCGGTATCCACGAAGCTTCCCTGGCTTCCAACCCACATTCCTATAAGTAATTCACAGTCTCAATGAAAGAGCTCGCAGGCCCCTTCCCTGCTCTGTAACAGACAGAGAATTCTATTAGGGATCTGTTTACCCTGGTAGCAGGGTTGAAGTAGAAAGACAGGCTCCCCTATTTTTGGCTGAACACTCAGGATCTAAGACTTTTTAAAGGACTTGGCCCTGAGGTTCCAGCTGAATTGCAACATGGCTTAGAAGTCTGTTTCATTTCCCTGATGTTGAGTCACCAGACCTGGATTCATTTTCCAGGGCATTATGCTAATTATACGTTACTGGAGCTAATGGATTAAACAATAATAATAAAAGTGGCAACAAGTGCAAAAGGCAGCAGAGTGCCCTGGCCTCTTCTTCAGGGCAGGCCTGCTTACAACCTCGCTGTCGTTTGGCTGCTATTAATTAATAAGCATCAAGGCAAGCTTCAATTTTCTGAGGTGTCCAGCATGATTTTCTAGTTGATCTTCCCCAGCCACTACAGCACCGACTTTACACAAAGGGTGGAGTTGATGAATTGGTTGCCTGAAGTCATGTCTGTGGTGAAGCCAAAATTACATTTTAAATGGTATGAATAATAATAAAAACAGAGGAACTGTGATATACCTCACAGTTTTCAAAGGACTTCCTCCCTCATTATTTCGCTGATGCTTCCTAAGTGCCCTGGGAAGGTTTCCTGTTGAGTAGCTGACAGCAGCAGCAGAGAATTCACTTCCTAGCTGCCTTGGCAAAATGGCAACCTAGAAAGGACTGTACGTCTGGAGGTCTGTACTGTATGGGCTTCACTTTCTAGCTCGCCTTTTGGTAGGATCCTGGGATTTTTCAGGCACTACAGAACAATTTACATCTAGTCAAATGCATCTTGTGTTTTGTAAGGCTTGTCTTATCAGAGACCGTAGAGTGTGTAAATCCCCAGAATTCAATGTCAATAGAAACCTAGTTTGAGAACCAGGCATGCTAGCACAAGCCTGTGACCTCAGCTCTCAGGGTGCTGGTAGGGAACCTCAGAGTCAGCTCGAGAAACCCCAAGACCAGGCTCTCGGCACCAAGGAGATTTAGTTGCCACAGAGGTACAGAGGAAAAGACAGGAGACAGAGGAAGAGGGAGAAGGAGAAGGAAACAATGCATAAGGAAGAAACAAGGAAAGGGAGAGGGGGAAGAGGTTTGTTTTTTTTTTGGAGTGTGTATGTGCTTGCAAAGCACTGCCTCGGGACAGAGAACAGATGTGGCCATAGACAAATGACAGTTTATAAAGGTAAAAGGGGAAACCCCAGTTTAGAATGAGGTGTTTAATTTTAATTGGACATGTTAATTAGGTGAGCTGAAGGGGAATTTGATCGCTGGACTTCAATACTTTGATAGCTGGACCTTGGTAGTCAGCCTCAGGAGGAGGAAGTGGCCAAGTAAGGGAATAGACCTTGGGGGTCTAGCTTTAGGAATGTAATCTAGAGCTGGAGAGATGGCTCAGCGATTAAGAGCACTGGTTGCTCTTCCAGAGGTCTAGAGTTCAATTCCTGGCAACCGCATGGTGGCTCATAACCATCTGTAATGGGATCCGATGCCCTCTTCCAGTCTGTCTGAAGACAGCGACAGTGTATTCATATGTAAATAAATAAATCTTATAAAAAAGAATTGGTTATGTTAAAAAAATTTTAAAAAAGGAATGCAATCTAATGTTTTTAGTATGGCAGAGGGAACGGGGTGGGGGGGAGCGGGGGAGGGAAGGGCAAGGCCTTCCACAGCTATGTTTGCTGTGCTTGGACTGACGAGAGTTTCTTCAAAGTTGCGGTAGAAGATTGCTGCAAATTTGAGAGCAGCCTGGACTTTAAATTAAATACTGGGTAATCTAGGGCTATATAGCAGGACCCCATCTCAAGTAGCACGGCTCAGTGAAATAGTTAGTTAATCCAGAGACTGCTTCTGTTAGGATGTTGGAATAAAATCTCTGAAGACCTGGTTTGCATCTAATGGCTACCATGGACGTGCACAGCAGAGAAGCATTTCTGCTCGATTTCTCTCTCTTCATTCCCTTCCTCTCTTCCTCCCTCTTCCCCTCCCTCATCCCTCCTTCCTTTCCTAACTCCCTTCCTTTATCTTTTTCTTGAGACAGGGTTTCAGGTGGCTTAGGCTGGTTCAAACTCCTTATGTAGCTAAGGCTGGTCTTGAACTCTTGATCTTCTTGCCTTCACCTCCAAATTGCCGAGGTTTTCATCATGAGCCACCAAGCCCATCATTTCTCAGTGCCTGGGCCTGCCTTTCCTTTGTAGACCCAGTATCCACACTCCCCATTTAGGTTTTCTAGACCCTCTTATAATGAATTCCACAGCAAAGAACTGCATGTTGGACAGACTTTAAAAGACACGGAGTCTATGCCTCTCACAATGCAAAAACGTAAGGCTCAAATAGTTACATTCTAAGTCACCAAGCTAGTAATCGTCAGACCAGAATCAAGAAACCATTAGACTTTTGCTTAAGTACAGAAGGACAGTGTAGCAGTGTTTGCCCAGCTCACTGACCACACATACAGAGAACTGTTTCTAAGATGTGTTCATAGTCATAGGGCCTCGCCTCAGTGCAGGGTTCTGTGGTCATATCACTTGGCATAGTTGGAAATTCATAATGCAAATTAGAAAATTGGAGACTCTGGAAAGTCCCTTGGAAAAGAATCTGTTTAACCAAGCATTTCTCAAAATACTTCGTCATTTCCCCCCTCCTCACAGAAAGTCTAATTACAGCTTATGTAATTAGTGTTCCACGGTGATGATGGCACAGTAACAGACAAACAGATGTTGTCTTTTGAGATGGGGCAGTCATAAGCTAGGTCTCTGCTACCAGTTATGTTTATCCTTGCACGAGTTTAGGAATAGGAATTGTCAAAAGGGGGCTGGTTTAAATTGGGTATGGTGGCACAGGGCCTGCAAACCAAGTATTCTAAAGTGTAGGCAGAAGGATGAGAAATTTAGGACCATATTCCATCAGCTATATAGGAAGTTTGAGGTCTGCCTAAAAATAAAACAATATAGAAAAGGTCAGTTTAGGGTCCCACTTTTCTATTCAATTGGAAATAATAAGTATGGAGAAGTTCCCTTGGAGCTGGCAGTCCTGAACTCTAGAAGCTTATAGGATGGACCCTTACCTCTGTCTCTAGGCCCCAAGAGTCAGACTTCCGACTCCAAATTCCCAGTTAGAAGCTTATTGCTTTGGGCTCCTACAGCCCGAGGCTTATGGTTGTAAGCCTTCAGAAGTAGTCTATGGTTCTGAGATCTTAAAGCCAGAGATTTATGTTTCTAGATGCTCAAGTAAGAAGCCTGTTGCTCTAGGCCTTGAGGGTGAACAGCCCAGTACCAGGCAGCTAATGTAGTCTCTCTGAAGTTCCTGTGGTAACAAGGCTCTTGGGTTTTCACTTTCAATGGTTCTCTTGAACGTTTCTATCGGTGGCCCGTGCAGATCTTCTTAGCAGTGGTCTTGGTTCTTCTTACTCTCTTGCTTTCCAGTAGTCTGAGCTCTTTGCTTCTTCTCACCATTTTCGCTTTTCTGAAGTCCTCAATAGTCTCCGTCATCCATCCCAGCCACTCTCCAGAGGACTTCGGTTGCTAGCTGATTCTTAACTGCTGCTTGAGCCAAGAACTTAAAACCCCAGGAGTCTGTTACCATCAGGCTGCACCCTGCTCTGAGTTCCTCCTTAGTGTGTAAAACGGTGGTTTTTCAGGTAATGCTTTGCCATGGGAGACTGCATTTCACAAGCCTTTTGCCCCCTCTATCTTGAAGGTAGAAGATGATTGTATGCCTGGTGGACTGGCAAACAGGGCCATCTGCCTGTGTATCTTGAGACTTTAGGGGCACATGGGCATGTTAAGAGTCACATCAGGGCAGTTAAGCCCAAGAACTTATTGGGCATGCCAGACTGACTGAAGGGTATTAACCCCCTCAACTGAACCCCATAAAGCAGTAGATACTTAGCACTGTGATCGAATGGCTCCACTGATCCTTCATCAGACACCCAGTGTGTATGTGTGTGTGTGTGTGTGTGTGTGTGTGTGTGTGTGTGTGTGTGAGTGTGTGTGTGTGTGTGTGTGAGTGTGTGTGTGTGTGTGTGTGAGTGTGTGTGTGTGTGTGTGTGTGTGTGTGTGTGTGTGTGTGTGAAGAACTGACAGAGAACTCTTGAGAGCTTCAGCTTGCCTCAATTCCCTCCTGTTGATGTGGCCTACTGGACTGCTATCTGTCCATCTTCTTACTTGTCCATCTTGACCGAATCTGTTGTTTCTGCTCTGAACCTAGTCCTGCCCCTTCATTTCTAAAGCTGATTACATCTTCCTTCTCAGCTCCGAGTTTTCTCCTTCCCTGCATCTGGCTTGGGTCTGTTAGGTCATCAATGCAGACACCACATGTACTTCTGTGGGCCTTCTTCTGAAACCTCTGGAAGTCTGCTATTGCCTCTTTAACTTATATTCATTCTGAAGCTCACATAAAGATAGATAGATAAATGGATAGATAGAGAGAGAGAGAGAGAGAGAGAGAGAGATAGTTTCCAGGTATTGTGTGATATGAGTTAATATTAGTAATTCATAGTGGAATAAAAGAACCTGCATTTGCCTTGGCCAGGTTACAATAGATAAAATCATCTGGAGGGGCTGGAGAGATGACTCAGCAGTTAAGAGCACAGACTGCTCTTCCAAAGGTCCTGAGTTCAAATCTCAGGAACCACATGGTGGCTCACAATCATCTATAATGAGATCTGATGCCCTCTTCTGGTGTGTCTGGAGACAGCTACAGTGTACTTACATATAACAATAAAAAAGTAAATCTTTAAAAAAATTATAAAAATAAAAAAAGATGATCTGGAAAGCTTTCTTTTTCTTTCTTTCTTTTTTTTATTTTCTAAGTTTTTTTTTAAATTTTATTTTATTTTCTAAGGTTTTTTTATTTACATTCAAAATCATTTCCCCTTTCCCGTTTCCTCCCTCCCTGAAAGTCCCATAAGCCCCCTTCCCTCCCTCTTTTCCCCATTCAACTCCCTCTTGCTTCTCTGTCTTGGCATTGGAAAGCTTTCTTAATGATTTATTCTTATTATTTTTAACAGTGTGTATTCACATGTGTCTGTGTGTAGGTATCAGCTTCCACAGAGGCCAGAATCATCAGTTTTTCTGTATCTGGAGTTACAGGTAGTTGTGAATAGCCCAATATGCCTGTTGAGAATTGAACTTGGGTCTTCTGCAAGAGCAATGCATGTTCTTAATTGCTAAGCCATCTTTCCAGCTTATGAATTAATTTTTATTTAATAAATCCTGACACTGTGGAAAACCACAAATGTCTTTATTTATGTTCCTGGCATAGCATGCTCAAGACAAGTCCCAGCAGGTTTATGGCTTTGGGAGTCACTTTCCAGCTGCTTCTAGCTGCTGCTGTTGGGTAGCTAGGATGGGAAGCCCATGGTTTTCTTTGTGTTACCAGCTCAACTAACTCAGACCTATGGCAAAGACCACAGGCAAACAATAAAAGACAGTCCAGAAGAACTTATAGTGGGGCCAACTGTTGTAGCACTTGTGGGCAGTACATAGGAGGGGAACCCTCCAGAATCATCCAGACAGAGTAAAAAAATTGCCTGTTTATCAAGACAGAAAAAGAACACGGTTTGCTTGTAAACAGTTTCTAGTTCCATCCATCACAGCTTTAAACTCCACCAATCGCAAGCTTTTTGCTAAGTCAGCAAGTTGCTCTTCCTGAGAATGACCAGCTGCAGTTTGGTGGGGTGTGTTCCCCTGGAGTTCACAGAGCCTTGTCGTGGCTAAAGTGAAATCTGGAGTCAGGACAGGATGTCTAGGGCAGTTGTGACTAGAGCAGAGCCTCAAAGCTGAAGCTGCAGCTTCTTCACTGTGATGGTTTCAGGCTACTTTACAAAGAGGAATTTGCTCAGAGAGACTGTCGTAAAGCGTTCACAGAAGCCAGGCTGTTATGATGACAGTCCAGCCAGTTTGCTAAAGCAACAGTGCTGGGTTGACAGCTCTCCACTTGAGACAAGAGTCAAGGGAAGGTCTACCAGTTGGTCAAGTGGCCCACTGGCTGACTCTGAACAGCTTTGTGAATTTAAAACACCAAAGGGTACTTATAATAAAGGCCTAGTAGGACCCCAACATCCTCACTTGTACTTACTAGCACATAAGTCCTTCCCAGATACCCTATGGAGAGCTGCGTCTCTGCGATCTGTCTCAGTATTACTATCCCTACTCAACAGATGAGTTTGGGGCCCTGTGGCCAAAGTTGAACAGAAATTTACTTAAAGAAAAAGGACTGGGAAGATGGCTCAGTGGTTAGGAGCACTGGTTGCTCTTCTAGAGGACCCAGGTTTGATTCCCAGCACCTACAAGGTGGCTCACAACTGTGTGTAACTCCAGTTTCTTCTTCTAGCTTCCTTGAGCACCAGGCACACAGGTGCTGCACAAACACACACACAAGCAAAACCACCCATATACATGAAAGAGGCAGGGTGGTGTTTTATTCCTGTAACTGGGAAGTTTAGAAACATAGAAAGTGACAATTCCTTTCCTTATCTCTGCTTCCACATTTCTGAGGTCCATCCATCCCTTTTATGGACAAACTTCAGAGAATGAGCGCACCGGTACACAGTTTGTGTCCACTCCTCCATGCAGCAGTCAGAGAGGAAAGGCTTGCTTCTGCCTGCCTCACTTACCAAAACCAGGGGAGGGCTTGGGATGGCCCAGCAGGCCTGTCACCAGGACAGTGATTCCCAGTGACATGGAAGTCTGATGCTAGTATCAAGCCTCAGGTTACACAGGAAGGTTTATTTTTTTTTAAGAGTCTAAATGGCTCTAAACTCCATTTAATTTTCTCGGTAGTGTATTGACTTAAAAAGCAATAGCGTCCACCCTTGAGGAAATAATGATCTGGTAGGACAGTTGGAAAGCCCTGTGGGAGTGTGGGTGAAGGATATAAGAACTGCAGTACTCAGTAAAGGGGAAGATCACTCAAAGATTATATCGTATTCTTTGAGGATTATGAGAATCTTTAAAAATCTGCTGAACCCCATGGGTTCTTTTCTAAATGCTCATGCATGCATGCACATGCATACATACACACACACACACACACACACCACACTTTAAATTTTTCATGATTTTTTGGGGGGGGGTTTGTATTTAAGGGTGTTCATTGTTGCTTCTCCAAGGCACTTAATACTTCAGGCTAAAAACCACTGTTCTGAACTTACACTTAGCTAGAAGAATCTGGATACCTGGATCCAAAGATCTAACCCTGCTGTAGAATGCTGGTACCAGCAGCTACACAGCCAGTCTCATCTGAGAACTTCCCTGTGCCAGTCAGCAAGGAGGGTCTGGGCAGCCCAAACTGTGTGGTGCAAGGATGTGCTAATGAAACCGCAACTCCTTGGAGCACACTTTGCAACGTGCTAATTCACAAATGCTGAAGTGGGTGATCACACGAACTGACAGTTATTCATAGAAGTTGCCAGCTATCACTACTTTTAAAAACGTAAGTAGTTCAGCCATAGTGATCAGGTCTGAGCTCATTCTAAAGAAAAGGAAGTACTGAGAGACTGAAGAGATTTACCCAAGAGTTAACAACCTCTGAGCCTGAATGGGAACAAGGGTCATTGGCTCCGACTGTCCTTGTGTCTTTGTTCTACCTCACCACATAGCAACAGAGTAAGAAAAAGGCAGGATAAATGTAAATAATACTGCTCACATGTGATACCCATCTCACTTTATTGTAACCTGTCTTAACTGTTCACTTGCTCTACCAGACTGTGAACTTCACAAGAATGGAAATTATACCTGCTTCAAAAATCGCAGCTATAACCAGTATTCTTGTAATCTTGGCACAGGGGAGGCTGAGTCAAAAATAGTGGTGGTAGTGGTGGTGGTGATGATGATGATGATGATAGTGAGTTTTATACCAACCTAGGCCACATAGTGAGACTGTCTCAAAAGACTGTGTCTGCCCCATCTCTGTAACTAGCTCACAGTGGACACTCAGAAAGCACCTCTCTCCCCAGGATGACTGAAGAATAATAGAGTTACAGGAGCTCTGCTTCTATACATGATGTACTGCTATAGAAATTTCTACACAGTGGCCTGTCACCCTTCCCCTTCTTTTGTCCCTTGCCACTTTCTGTGTTTTCCTAATTCATATGAGGGAAGCCCCCCTCTTCCATGTGTGGCAAAAACCCACTGTTTTCCAACTCCTGGCTGTGTTGATGTTGGCTGAGGGGAAGCACTCTTCTCATCTCTCTAGATGCTCATTGGGACAGAACTGGGGTCTTCGTCACTTTTCTGTTGCTCTGAAGAGACACATGACAAGGCAACTTAGAAGAGAAAGCATTTATTGGGGAAGCATTTATCACGGTTCCAGGGGGTTAGAGTCCATGATCATTATGGTGGGAAGCAGCGGGCAGGCAGGCCGGAACAGTGGGATGGTGCTGGAGCGGGCAGAGACAGATGGTGTGTGTGTGTGTGTGTGTGTGTGTGTGTGTGTGTACTAATTGGGAAGGGCATGAGCTATTGAAACCTCAAAGCCAGAACCCAGTGACTCCTCTTCCAACAACACCACACCTCCTAATCTTTCCCAAACAGTCCCACCAACTGGACAGAGAGAGCCTATGGGGATCATTTTCATGCAAACCACCACAGCCAGTGTGATCTCAAAGAATCAGGAGGAGCTTTGCAGATTGAGGGCCAACCCCCACAGAAAGTAGTTCTCACTGTCCTTAGCAGACCCCACAATCCCATGCTGAAGGATATAGAACTCTCTTTTACTTCTTTGAGGCCGAGAATAGCTTTAGGAAAGGGGAAGGTTCTCCTTCGTATTTGTCAATCAAACTAAAAGTTCTCAGCTGCTTAGCGGCAGGAATAGATGCCCCATCTTTCAACTTGCAGTTTCTTCAAACAGGAAGTCTGTGAGGTGTGATGTACTTTTAATATCCTGTGGAAGGGCAAGTGCTCAAACCTTTGAAATTTTACATCGAAATTGATTCTTCAAGGTCTACATAAGCGCAGGCTATCAAATCCTCCTTAAAAATCTAAAGTGAAATGAGGTGTGGTGGATTATTCATTTTTGTAAACGTCATCCCTCATAATGTTGTAGAGAAGCTTAAAGAGACTGCAGTGTGAAGGCACCCAGAACTGTGCTCAGGGACTCAGTTGTCTTTGTTCTTGTCTCCTCTCCCAGATCTGAGGGCAGAGCAGCCGGAACAGATGAGCCTCCTGTGTGTACGGAGCGAGACTGACTTTTGCAGTAAACAACAGAAAACTCGACATCAGATGTCAAAGTGAGAACTTCATTTGTTTTAGTCTAGGAGCCCACTCAACTCATGGCTGATAGATCTTCCCTTTCCTTGGCTTTGCCCCTATGTTTATTGCCTCACAATTTCAAAATAGTTACTGTGACTCCAGTCATATCCAAGGCGGGGAGGGAGGACAAGAGAGTCATTGGTACTGTGGATTAAACCCAGGGTCTCACTCGTGCTAGCTAGTGTCCTGTCACTGAGCTATATCCCTGGCTCTGTGTGTGTGTGTGTGTGTGTGTGTGTGTGTGTGTGTGTGAATATGTGTATAAGTGCATGTGGAGGAAGTGCACACCAGCTGTCTTGTCTAAGAACTCTCTACTTTAATGCTTGAGACAGTCTCATTGAAACTGGAGTTCATGAATTCCACTACCCTGCTGGCCAACAAAACCCATGGATCCTCCTGCCTCCTTTGCCCAGACTGGGATTACAGGCACATGTAATAGTGCCTTGCCTTTTACCTTTATTTTGTTTATTTATTTATTCATTTACAAGGTCTCACCATGTAACTGGCCTGGAACTCGATATTTACACTGTGCTGGTCTTAAACTCACAGCCTTCTGCTTTTTAAAATATGAATGTTGGAGCATAAACTCAGTTTCTCATAGTTACAGAGAAAACAGTTTACAAACCAAGCCATCTACTCAATGTAGCCAGCCTTTTTACTTTATATTTTGAGACAAGTTCTCCCTTGAGCTCATTCTGTAGCCCAGGCAGGCCTTGAACTTGCAATCCCCTGACTCAGCCTCTGTAACAGTATTACAGGCCTCAGCCATGAAGACTCCCTCTGTTTGCAACTCAGCCCCACAAGAAGAGGAGAAATAAGTGTTTATGTTTTTACTCTGTCGTCAACATAAACAAGGGAGATGGTGGTAAGGGGTGGGTCTTGGATCATCTGCTTGGTGATCAATCTTACTACAAAGATTTCAGTATGAACTTGATTTTTTCCGCAGAGAGGGAAGTGGGATCTGGGGATCAGTTAGCAGGATATGAGTTTACTTTCTCCCTTTAATCTAATTGAAGACATTGTTTACCATAGTTGACTCCTCTCTGAGAGATGTATAGGTCTAGTCAATTGGAGAATGAGAGAGGTGCTTGCTTATAATCATACTAGATGGTACTCATACCATCTTAGTGGAATGAAATAAATGAATAAATTTATGAATAAACCAGCTTATTAACTCAGCCAGTATTAAAATTATAATTAAATAAAGTATACACATTCTAACAGATAAATGTTTAAAATTCATTACTACCTAATATCACGTTAGTGCTCCTGTCTGTTCCTGTCTACTGTCCCTGGCTGCTGTTTTAAAATGGTCTGCTCTGCATGCCTTCCCATCACTATGGCGATAGTTTAACTTGGTCATAAAAGCATTTACCCCAAAGAGATCAGCAAATGCTACAAATCTGTTCTGTGACTTATTTGAGTGAGTTGGTTGGTCAGCATTCACCAGCATACCAGTGAGATCGGTTCTAGAGGGTAATGACTTAGAGAGAGGCTGAAAATGCATGAACATCTTGGGCAAGCATGTACATGCTACAAAACATCTTCAGACCCCTTCCAGAGAAACCACAAGCAAAACAAAACAACAACAACATCAACAACCCCCTAGCACATAGAACGCGTTCTATACCTTGCCTTCTTTCTGCATGGATGCAAAGAGAAGTACAACTTCTTTATCTCCTGGTATTAACAAATTAGCCCCACACAACTCTTTCCTTCTCTATTGCCACTACCGTCATTAATAAACACCTGTCGTTGATTATAATTATCCATGACTCAGCTTCTGGGTTTAGCTAAGTGATGCAAAATATGGTCTGCATGGTGAGGAAATGTTCAGTTCTTCTGGGGTATTGTGCACGTTTGTATATGCTTGGTCTAGGGAGTGGCACTATTAGGAGGTGTGGCCTTATTGAAGTAGGTGTGGCACTGTGGGTGTGGGCTTTAAGACCCTCATTCTAGTTGCCTGAAGTCAGCCCTCCACTAGCAGCCCTCAGATGAAGATGTAGAACTCTCAGCTCAGCTCCTCCTGCACCATGTCTGCTTCGATGCTGCTATGTTTCCATCTTGGTGATAGTGGACTGAACCTCTGAACCTGTAAGCCAGGCCCAATTAAATGCTGTCTTTGTAAGAGTTGCCTTGGTCATGGTGTCTGTTCACAGCAATAAAACCCTAAGACAATATTTACAAGAAAAATGAGAGTAGCTTATTCTAGATGCTCCTATTGTCTCTTCACAGTGCTTATCTTGGTTTATATTTAAATGCACATATATATACAATGTATATATCTATATGTGTACATACATGATTAAATACGATTTTGTTTAGTGTTGTATATTTTGAGACTGAATTGCATTGATGGCAGCATCTGCCTCTCTTTTGTTCCCAGCTCTTTCCTTGCATTTTCAGGATCTGACAGACAATAGGCACACAGTTGATAATTAAATGCATAAATGAAATGAGTGGTTTGGACGGTAAGAAGGGTAGGAGGTAGGAGGAAGGGACCAGGGACTGGGGCCATTAGACATGCTTTAAGGAGGCGCTAGGACTTCAGTGGAACCTTGAAGGAAGGGCAGGATATAAATGAGCTATCATTTTGCTAGAGTTGGAACAAAGAGTGGTAGTGAAGCTATTGGGTTGCTGTGTCACCCAGACTCTGAGGAGGCAGGTACAACTTAAGAAGCCTTGTGGTTTGAACAGAGTATCTCCTGCAAGCTCATATGGCAAGCTGATGGCACTGATTTTGGGATGTTGTGGAAACTTCTTTAGGTGGAGCCTAGCAAGAGGGAGTGAGTTTTTGGGAACAAGCCTTAAGGTTTTGTATTAGTTAGGGTTTTACTGCTGTGAACAGACACCATGACCAATACAAGTTTTATAAAAAACAACATTTACTTGGGGCTAGATTACAGGTTTAGAGGTTCAGTCCATTGTCATCAAGGCAGATGCATGGCAGCATCCAGGCAGGCATGGTGCAGGAGGAGCTGAAGGTTCTACATCTTTATCCAAAGGAAGTCCGGAATAGACTGGGAATCCCCAGGCATCTAGGAGGAAGATCTCTAAGCCCAACCCCACAGTGACACACTTCCTCCAATGAGGCCACACCTTCTAATAGTGCCACTCCCTGGGGCAAGCATATACCAACCATCACAGGTTAATAAACTTTTTAAATTCTGGCCCCACTTTCTGCTCTGTCTTTGCTTTAAGGGTCTTCTGAGATGTGAGTCAGTGAGGAGTCACAGTGAGAGTCATGCCTTCTCTATGGTGGTGGAACTGTCAGCCTGGACACATCCTTCTCCTGTCAAACCGCTTTTTCTCAGGTAGCTGGTGACAGCAACATGAAAAGTTACCAGGGCAGGAAGTAAATGCAGATCAAAGCTGGGAAGGGAACTCAAGATTAAATGAACAGAACAATAGCTGCTCTGAGATCTAAGAGACAATTCTGGTTGCAACCTTGAAGCAGGAATTCAGGATGCAGTGGGAGTCTGGATGAGCAGAATCTGATGCTGGCCCACAAGGCTTTCCTCTTTTGATCTACTTTCCTTCTGTATCAGTCAAGGTTTGCTAAAGCAAAGAACTGATAGAGTGAATATATACATATATGTAATTTATAATTTATAATATATGCCAATATTACATAATATATAATATGGTATAATATATAATTTGTGCTCTATATTATATAAATATTATTAATACTTAAATAATATATATTAAAAGAATATTTATTAGAGTGGCTTACAGGCTGTGGTACAGGGTGGTACAACAACGGCTGTCTCACAACAGGAAGTCTGAGAGGCCACTGGCTACTTAGTCCATGGATCTGAATGTCTCAGCAGTCCAAGACTAGTGCTGGAGACCTGGAGGATTATTGGAGAACTGCTGGTCTTCAGTTTACATTGGAATCTTGAAGAAGTGGTGATACACGCCTTTAATCACAGCACTTGGGAAACAGAGGCAAGCAAAGGCAGATCTCTGAGTTCGAGGCCAGCCTGGTTGATAGAACAAGTTCCAGGACAGCCAGGGATGCACAGAGAAACCCTGTTTTGAAGAGAAAAAAAAGAAAGGAAGGAAAGAAGAGAGGGAGGGAGGGAGGGAGGGAGGGAGGGAGGAAGGAAGGAAGGAAGAAAGGAAGGAAAGAAGGAAGGAAGAGAGGGAGAAAGGGAGGGAGGGAGGAAAGAAGGAAGAAAGGAAGGAAAGAAGAAAGGAAGAGAGGGAGAGAGGGAGGAAGGAAGGAAAGGAGGAAGGAAGGAAGGAAGGAAGGAAGGAAGGAAGGAAGGAAGAGAAAGCGAATGCCTCACCAGAGTGCCCAGCGGCTTAGGCTTTATTTGATTGTTGATGTAGTCAAGCTGACAACCAAAGTTAGCTATCACACCTTTCCTAGGTGATGTTACCCAGTTTCATGGCTCGAAATGCGAGCCATTAAACATGGCTCTCTTGGGCCCAGACTTAATATCTAATTGCTTAATATTGCCAATATGAGCTCTAAAAGATGTTTCCAACTTACTATGCCTAAAACAGATTTTGTATTCCATTTCATCCCTTCTGCTTCCCTTACTCTGGTCTTTTGTGTCTTAGTGAACAGAATCTCTGGTCTCCCTGGTACTGATCTCATCATTATTAGTATTTCCTTGCCTACACTAGTCCTATCATCCTGCAAATCACACCTTATCCAACAGCCGTCTCATCTGATCTTGCCTATACATCCCCAATCTGATGGTGTCTCACTTCTCTACTGATGTATCTCTAACATCTGGACAACTTCGCATGGCTTTCTAAAGCAGCTTCTCAGCAGATATGCTGCTGCTGCTTCTTCTTCCTCTTCCTCTTCCTCTTCTTCCTCCTCCTTTTCTTTCTCTTCCTCTTCCTCCTCCTCTTCTTTCTCTTCTTCCTCTTCATCTTTCTCATCCTCTTCTTCCTCTTCCTCTTCATTTTTGTCTTTTTCCTCTTCTTCCTCCTCATCTTCCTCCTCTTCCTCCTTTTCCTCCTCCTCTTCTCCTCCTCCTCTTCCTTCTTTACATTCCACACAAAGAAATAAGAGTGGTCTTTTAACATTACAAGTTAAATAGTATCTATCTATCTATCTATCTATCTATCTATCTATCTATCTATCTATCTATCATCTACCAATCATGTATCTATTTCTCTGTGTGTGTGTGTTTACTGCACAAATTCATGTGCACCACACATACAGTCTTGTAACTAAAAAGTTCAGAAGGGCATCAGATACCTTAAAAATGGAATTACAGATGGATATGAGCTGCCAAGTGGGAGCTGAGAACTGAACCCAGGTCCTCTGATGAGCAGCCAATGCCCTTAACCATTATGTTATCTCTCCAGCTTTAGAGGCAAAAATGTTCCTTTAAAATTAGTTATTTGAATCTAGCATTGTGTAAAAAAGATGTACACCTTGGTGACAAGGAAATGGGGTTTATTTCAGGCATAAAAAGCTGGTCAATGTTTGAAAATTATACAGTGTTACGTTTTTTGATAAAATTCAACTTTCACTCTTGAAAACTCTCATAAAAATAAGAATAGGCAGAGATGAATTAATTTGATAAAGAGAAAGTATAAAATTATCTATAGACAAAATTATATCAAATGGTGAATGGCCAAAGGCTTTCCCTCTATGTCTTAGTTACTTTCCTTTTTACTGTGATAAAATATCTGACAAAAGTCATGAAGGAAGGGAGAGTTTGCTTTGGTTCATAGTTCAAGAGCACTGCCTGTCATAGCTGGGGAGTCTGATGGCAGGACCTCAAGAGGACTGACCACATTGCATCCGCAGTCAGGAAACAGGATGGCCAGTGTTCGTGCTCACAGATTTCTCTGGTTTCTTTGTAAGTAACATATTGAAGAAGAAGCAAGTCAGCTGAGAAGCTGCTTAGAAAGCCACTTGATGCTTTCCAGATGTTAGAGATGTCAGTAGAGATGTCAGATGACAATGTCAGTTAGATGTCAGAAGAGATGTCAGTAGAGAAGTCAGATGCAACCCAAGCTCCAGGTCCCAGGGAATGGTAATGGGTCTTTTCTCCCTCATTTACTCTAATCAATAAAATCCCTCACAAGCATGCTCAGAGACTAACTGTGGCATTTGAATAGGTTTGGGCCCGATAGACTCATGTGTTTAATTATGCTTGGCCCATAGGATATGGCACGATTAGGCTGTGTGGCTATGTTGGAGTAGGTGTGACCTTGATGGAGAAAGTGTGTCATGGAGGGAGCAGGCTTTGAGTTCTTCTCTGCTCAAACTGCACCCTGTGAAGCATAGTCTTTCCCTGTTGCCTGTGTATCAGGATGTAGAGCTCTGGACTCCTCCAGCACTATGTCTGCCTGCATGTCACCATGCTTACCGCCATGATGCTAATAGACTAAACCTCTCAAACTGTAAGCCAGCTGCAATGAAGTGTTGTTCTTCATAAGAGTTGCTGTGGCCATGGTACCTCCTCACAGCAGCAAATGTCTAACTAAGATTTAACCTAATCTAGATAATCCCAGAGGTCTGTCTGAAGGTTGATTCTAGGTCCTGGCAGGTTGACAGTGTTAATCATCACACCTCACTGTAAGGGAAAACCAGGGCTGCTCATTCCCACCACTCTTACTCAACATTGTTCTCAAAGTTCTATGCCGCCCAAGGCAAGAACCGAAATATGAGACATACAGCTTGAAAAACCAGAATTTTCCCAGATTTGTACATAGCATAATGGACTATATAGACAGTTCCAAGTCATCTATAGAGGCTACAAACTAAATGAAGCAAAAACTCCTAACAAATTCAACAAGGTAACAGACAGAGCATAAGACAGACTCTACATCCTAACAAGAGTTCTGTAGAAAGTAAAATTAAAATAACATAGTACCATGTATCCTAGCTCAGAAGAAAATGAAATATTCAGGTATAATTTTCACAAGATATCCACAAAAGCCATATGCTAAAAATGGCAAAATGAAGTTGAAATTTTTTTACTTAAAGTTTTAAGTAAATAAGAGCTATGCAGTGTCCACTGATTGAAAGACAATGCAGTGATAATATCATTTTTTTCTAAATTGATCTATAGGGAGCTAGAGAGCTGGCTCAGTGGCTAAAAGCACTTGCTACTCTTCCACAGGACCTAAACTTGGTTCCAAGAACATACACTGAGAGGCTCACAACCTGTAGCTTCAATACTTCAGGGGATCTGACACCCTCTTCTTGTATCCATGGATACATACACTCATTTGTAGTACAGAGAGAGGTGGGGCAGGGAGGAAGGGAGAGAGAGAGAAAAAATAAAAGTAAAAGCAAATATTTAAAATGATCTATAGGTTTAATCAATTTCCCTAAAACCTTGGCAAGGGTTTTTTTTTTTTTAAATTACAGTTCTTCTAAAATATAACATGGCAGGGCAAAGGTCCTCTAGAGTTGTGAGAACCTATAGAACAGTGAAAAATTTAAGTAGGAAGAATAATATAGTGTAAAAAAAAATTTTTTTTTGAGAAAGGGTCTCATGTAGCCCAGGCTGGCCTTGAACTTTTTGTCCTTTTAGTTCTGCTTCTCAAGTGCTAGGATTACAGAAATGTGCCAACTCTCTCTGCAACATGTGGTACACTCAAGGCAAGTTTTCTATATAGCCGTGTGGTGCTAGCAGACAAATAGACTCATGGGCTAACGGAACAGAACAGAAGCTCAGGATTAGACCCATATAAACATGCCCGAATGACTTTTGACAAAGGAACCAAAACAATTCTGTGAAGGAAGGCTAGCCTTCTCAACAAATGTGCAATTGAACATTTTCAGGGAAAAAACCCTACCTTGTTCTAATACTTAGAATTAACTCAAAGTGGATTTAAGAGTAACACATAAACAACACAGCAAAGTTTTCAGAAGCCCATGATAAAGTGATAACTTGATACCAAAATGGGGGGGGGGATATGCACCTTGTCAGTATGCAAAACTTTTGCTTTGTGAAAGACTTTCTAAAAAGATGAAAAGATGGTCTGTCCTCAACTGGGAGGAAATATTTGCAGACCACATATCTGACAAAGGACTTGTATCTAAACTACAGCAAGAGCCTCTTAAAATTCAGCAATCAAGAAGATGTAATTAGAAAATGTGAAAGACATTTTTTTGTATGAGAATGGCCCCCATAGGTTCATATGATTGAACACTGGGTTGCTTGTTGGTGGAACTGTTTGGGAAGCATAAGGAGGTGTGGCCTTGTTGGAGGAGGTGTCACTGGGGATGGGCTTTGAAGGTTCAAAAGCCCACTCCACTCTCAGCTCTCTCTGCTTCACGCTTGTGGATTAGATGCAAGCTATCAGCCATTGCCATGCCTGCTTCCATGCTGCCATGCTCCTTCCCATGATGCTCATGGACTCTAACCCTGTGGAGCTGTGAGCCCTATAATTAAGTGCTTTCTTTCTTTTATAAATTTCCCTAGTCTTGGTGTTTAGTCACAGCCATAGAAAAATAACTAAGAATTTCCATAAAGAATTTCCACTGAAGAGGAATTTCAGGTGGCAAGTAAACTATGAGATCATAGTAACCCCATTATTCATTACCATGGGCAAATTAAAACTATAAACGAATTATCACTGTATATCTAGCCAAATAGCTAGAAGGAAAAATAGTGTTAACAGAAATGAGGATGCAGAAACACTGGATTGTCAACAACCTATTGATGGTGGAAATATAAGAGGGTAGTCACTCTAGAAAATAGCTTAGCAGTTTCTTTGAGTGTGTGTATGTTTGTATAAATACACAGGTGCACATGTGTGTGCATGTGTGTGTGGAGGCTAGTGGTCAACCATGGGGTTGTTCCTTAGATGTCATTCACCTTGTTTTTGAAACAAGAGCTCTTTCAATATCCCAAGTGCCAATTAGGATAAACTCAATGCCCAGAGTCCCAGGGACACATGTCTCTGCTCCTTCAATGCTGGGATTACAAGCCTGGACTACCGAGCACTTTATCTGCTTTCTACCCAGTCCTAGCATTTTTTTAAACCAAAAATATACTCACTATATAGTAGAGTGATTGTATTCTTGGACATTTATTCCAGAGGAGGAAAAACTTATGTTCATGTAAAAAACCCATATGCAAAATTCTTATTATTCATAATAGACAAGAACTAGATACAGCCTAGACTTTCTTCATAGTAACAGAACAATGGAAATTCATGTCAAGGAATACCACTCAGCAATTAAATGGAACAACACATTGGATGGGCCCCAGGGAAATTCTGCTTAGTAAAACATCTGATTCAGAAGGGTACATGCCATGAGATTCCATTTATACAATATCTTTGGAATGTTGTAATTACAGAGATGGGAACCAGATCGCTGGTTTCTTGAGATTGGGATTTGAGAGGAGGGAACAGGACTGGTGACAGAGGGTGAACACCATGGAGCCTTGTGGTGAGGGTGGAGCTGGCATCTTGACTTTGGTGGTGGTTGTTATAAAATTATCAACAACTCTCTCTCTCTCTCTCTCTTACACACACACACACACACACACACACACACACACGCATGCAGGTGAGTGTAGGTAGGATACGTGAGATCTGTCAAGCTCTGAGCACTGCAGCTGTGTCAATCACAGTGTGGATGTTACACTTCTATAATGACATGAGCTGCTAATGTGGGAACAAGGCGAAGGATTTTAATGCCAGTCTGTGTAGTTTTTTTTGTACTCCCTGTGAATATAAACTGGAACTTTAAGAAATGTCAATTGGACTTCATGCAGGTATAGTCTCTTATCTAAAATTACCCTAAGGCTTTATATTACAATACAAGAACCCCCAAATTCCTCACTTTGTGTCCTTGACACATTGCCCAGCATCTCCTCTTTGTCTTGTAGTTAGCTTCTGCCCCACGCCCCTTGCACACAGTTTTGCACTTACCACACTCTTTCCCACTTTGGGGATGTTTCTCTGATGGATCCTGCCAGAAAAGTCTTTTGTCTGTCTTGTGCCCATATCATCCAGGCTCCTCTGAGAAACTTCCCCTTAGACCCTTCCTAAAGCTATTCCTCACTGTCCCCATCAGCCACTGCGCTTGCTCCCTGACACCTACCCTATTTAAACACAGCTTTCCTTTGGTCCTGCATCTTTTCCTTTTCTCTGTGAGGATGCAGACCGGGCTATCCTGCCTTTTCATTTCTTTAGTTTTTAAAAGCGGTTCTCTCTACATAGCCTTGGTTGTCCTGGAACTCACTATGTAGATAGACCAGGCTGGTCTAAAACTCACAGAGATTCACCTGCCTCTGCCTCCTGAGTGCTGGGACTAAGGGTGAGCACCATCACACCTCCTCCCCTGCTTTTCACCATACTGTCTTGTTTCCTGCAGTGGGGCTAGATCATGCCTCATGCTGGGATTCACACAACATTTCCTGACTGCAAAACAACCCTTACTCCCCAGTCTCTTTTGAGTCCAGGGCAATTTCATACATGTACTAGAGAGGCAAGAACAGAAATGAAAGCACTACCGCACTCACTGGTTAGGGCTAGTTTATAAGTGTATTTTTGATAAAGGTCAATGGCAAACCAGACAGTCTTAGCCACCAACCAGCCCTGGGTCCCATCAACCTCTCCTTCAATGCCTGGTTACTGGTATGCACTAATTATTATGCAGCTTGTGGGGCTCCAGAAAAAGGAACAGAAATAGGTCTCCGTGGAGCATAGGGGTGGGGCGGGAGGTGGAGTGGGGTGGGTGGAGACACGAATGGGAGGAGCCTGGAGAACATCCCAGAAAGAGGCCCTGGCAGCTGTCCAGGGGACCGCTGGAGTGAGCTCACACCTTCTTACCGCTCCATCTGCTCATTCACCTGGTGCTATTTTTATTATTTGGGGGAGGCATGAGCAATTGCATTTTCTATGACTAAGCTCGCTTCCCTACTGAACACAATACAGTACGAAGCAGTCCATTAGCCTTAACGGGGTTCGTGTCTCTACCACAGCTGCCTTGTCTTAAAAATAATAAAATTGCACCTCATGTGTCTATGCATCAGCTACATTAAGGTGCTGTATTAGTCAGAAGTGGAATTTTAAGAATGCTCAGTTGTGAGTTACGAACCACTAACCCAAGTGTTCCCCTTAACAGAAAATAAAAGTTTCAAGAGCAAGCAGATTATTTGGAACAGTCTGGCCATAGTTATAAATAAGAGATTTTAGGGGTGAAGCACCATCAGCAAACTCAAAGAAGCTCACAGAATATGGTATAGAAGTCAGTTTATGGGTAATATCAGAGACTGAGGGAGAGACCACACAGCTCAGCACAGTAGCCCCTCAAAATAATCTTTTCTTCTTTCATGCTTAAATATTTACTTTTAAGTGTGTGTGTGTGTGTGTGTGTGTGTGTGTGTGTGTGTGTGCATGTGAGAGTCAGCATGCCAGAGACATTGACTCTCCCTAGAACTGCAGTTAGCAGGCAGTTGTGAGGCATCTGATGTGGGTTCTGGAAACTGAACTTTGGCCTTCTGTTTTCTTAGCTGCTAAGCTATGTCTTCAGCCCTGAGAAAGGAACTTTCAAGAAAGATTAAGTACTATTTCCACCACCAGATCAGAATGACAACCCAATATTATTATTTGATATTTAGATCCAACTTACCTTAATGATTCCCCATTTTCCCTCTTTTGCAGGCATTACTGTACAGCTTTCCCCCCTGCCTCATCTATCTACTCTCTGTCTGTCTGTCTATTTATTTATCTATCTATCTATCTATCTATCTATCTATCTATCTATCTATCTATCTATCTATCTATCTATTTCCTTTTCATTTTTTTGGTCTCTGGCTTGGTTCATGTCCACCAGGCAAAGTTAAGCCTACTTATAGGTGAGGTGAGGGCAGGGCATAATGATATGAGAGACTGCTGTCTGTAAAATCAGAGATACTGTTTGCTTGCTTTCACATAAATTATCACCTTTATTTATTTATCATAAAGATGTAATGTTAGAGTCTAGCTGCTGTTCAGGCTACAATACCTGCAGTAGCCCCTCTCTCCCACAGACAAAGACAGGCACCTCACTGAGACATTGTCTGAGTCCCTAGCTAGACTTCCAGGTGCTAGGATTTCTCACATGGGGAAGAGAGTTGCTGTCAGAGGGTTTGTGGCCACAGATCCTGCTTCTCAATACTCTTGCTGCCTCCTGCCTCAGAACCAGAGCACCTAGTTATAGGTTTGTGCTGTGACACTCTCCCAACCCCAGGGGCATCAGAAGAGACCCATGTTTGTGCCACCTGGGCCCTGGTTTCCTCTCTTCTGAGTCCCTATTATGCAGTCTGTCTCAGATACTGAAACTTGAACTCTCTCCAGAGTCCCATCTAGCTGTTGTCTATCTGTCTGTCCATGATGTTAATAACTCTCTAATAAACTTCATATCCCCAACAATCCATCTCAGTGTCCCTTTTGAACAGTTATCCAAGACCATTTATTTATTTATTTATTTATTTATTTATTTATTTATTTAATTGTGGTGTGTGTGTGTGTGTGTGTGTGTGTGTGTGTGTGTGAGAGAGAGAGGGGGGGGGTGTTCATTCTTCCTTTGGTGGGTCCTCAGGATTAAACTCAGGTTATTTAGGTTTGGCAGCAGGTGCCTTTATTGGCTGAGCCATTTCACTAGTCTCTGTTTTGACATCACTTTAGGATTTGAAGAGGTGGACTCATGCGTGAATATTGTGGTTTGTGAATGAAAAAAGGAAATAAAAAGGAAAAGAAAGGACGTGATTACTCTTAGGTATGATGGAAAATTATAGTATATTATTATCTTACCTTTTATTATATTATAGATATGTGGCAGACACAGCTAGGAGAGACTTTAAACCATGTGGGGAGAGGGAGACAAGAACGGAGAGAGGGAGCCAAGTACAGCAGCCAGGGGGCCAAAGGTGCATAAAGAGAAAAAAAAAAAAGCAGGAGAGAGGATAGGTAGGTAACCATGGTGTCCGGATTCTATAGGGAAGAGACTCGGGGGGAAGGGCAGACCAGCCCCTTGGCTGGAAAGTTCAGGGTGGAGGGTGAGGTGTGCCAGTCACAGCCTGTAAAAGGTAGGGACTGAGGGATGCTGGGAGAACAGGAGCCGGTTTGCGATGCTAAATAGGCACCTCAGCTGCTTGTCCCAGGTTTGAGACTTAACTGTTTCTTTCTCTCCTTGGTTTGCTCTGGAAGAAGACAGTACCAGGATAGCATGAAAGCCAGAAAGCAGGAACATAAAGACAACTGTTTATCTTGAGATTTGATCTAAAGCTTGTCCGTAGAAACCCACTCATTTAAATGACATGTCTCTCTGTGTTCCTCTGTGGTGCTTTGTGTGACAGAAGGGCTTCAACCATGCTGTTTGAAATTGAGTTTTAGTCAGGAATTTGCCAGATTGATGGGAGCTTGTGGCTGACATCCTCAGCCCACAAGGAAATGTTTTAAAGGTCAACTCTATGTGTGACATCTCACCTCTGTTATCTCACTGCCTGTGGGAGGTTGAGGCAGGAGAATTACCTGGGTTATATAGTGGGTTCTGAGTCACCCTTGGAACCTGCCTCAAAACAAAACAAAGGGAAAAAGGCAGTCAGCCTAACAAGCAACAAAAATAAAAAAAACAAAACTGAAAAGCAAAACAACAAGACACCCTTTAAAACAGTTAAAGGACAAAAAATTACCAGAAAACTGTTGGATTCCCACACAGCCTTCTTCTAATGTTTATTGTTGTTGGACTCGCAGTGCTGTTTCCACTTTTGACTGTCCCGTTCTTTGTTGTTCCTTGTTCCCTGAGTGAAAAGGGGATTGGGGGAGTTGGTACATCAGTCAGGAGCCTGCATCTCAGCTGGGAGGGGGAGGAAATGTGCATCAGACTGGGTCCTGCATCCCTTAGGATGAGCCTAAGAAGCAAAGTTGTAGCAGCATCCAAGGACCAGGTGTTGCCATCTAGAGGTCTTGCCTGGATTCACTGGCAGTTAAAGCATGGACAAGCACACCAGGCAGTGGCAGAGGAAACTTCAGGCACAGCAAACAAAGTCAGCGGGTGAAGAAAGGCTTTTGTTAGAGATGAGGAAATACACACAGCAAGGCGCACAGAGAAGACGAACCTCTGGAAAGCAGAGGGGGCACTGGGGAAGCCGAAGCCAGGTCTCTTCTTGAGGGATGGCAGTTTTCGGGGTCCTTGAGGGTGTCTTCCTCCCCTAGTTTAGGGTTGGCCAGTTTGAACAAAGACAGGGAGGTTGATAATCCTGGCCAATAGGCAGGAGAGCTCTACCGCTGGGAGAAAAAGGCCCCCAACCTTTATTTTAAGCTGCCAGGCTTTTGTGTTATGTCGGGAAGGTTAGGAAATTACATCTTGGAATTTCACCATCTTTATTACCTAGTCCTAACCCCGATCCCTATCCGTCTGCCTATCAGAGAATCTGCCTATCAGTCCCTCAAGGTCCCAGGGAGAAGTCTCTACCACCTGCTGGTCCATGGGTACTGGAGTCATGGAGGGGTCACCCAGCAGGGACTAAGGTGCCAGAATGATTTCTAAGAGGACACTGCTCCACGGCCTGTTAGTGCATTCATTCCCTTAGGGAAGGGAGCCCAAGAGATATGACCCCTAGTAGTTAGTGCCATGGAATCCTGAGCAAGACACAGGAGGGAGGGTAGCATTTCCACAGGTGGAGAGGACAGCAAAAGACAGGATTCTTGCCATTTAATGTCCATGAACTTGGTATTCCAGGTAAAGTGGATAAGAAACTTTAGGAACACTTAAAGAAAAAAAAATCAGTGAAATCACTGTCTTAGTTAGGGTTACTATTGCTTTGATAAAACACCATGACCATAAAGCAAGTTGGGAAGGAAAGGGTTTATTTGGCTTACACTTCCACATTGTAGCCATTACTGAAGAAAGTGAGGACAGGAACTCAAACAGGGCAGGAACCTGGAGGCAGGAGCTGATGCAGAGATCATGGAGGAGTGTTGCTTACTAGCTTGCTCAGCTTGCTTTCTTCTAGGACCCAGAACCACCAACCTAGGGATGGATGGTACCACCTACATTGGTTCCCCTAGCAATTACTAGATTAGAAAAATGCCCTACAGCCAGATCTAATGGAGACTTTCCTGGCTAGTTGTATGTCAACTTGACACAAGCTATATAACACAAGTTATCTGAAAGGAGAGAACCTCAATTGAGAAAATGCCTCCATAAGATCCAGCTGTAAGGCATTTTCTTAAGTGATGATCAGGGGTGGACCCATCTCATTGTGGGTAGTGCCATTTCTAGACTGGTGGTTCTGGGTTTTATGAAAACAGGTTGAGCAAACCACAGTAAGTAAGCCAGTAAGCAATGCTTCTTCATGGCCCCTGCATCAACTTTTGCCTCCAGGTTCCTGCCCTGCTTGAGTTCCTGCCTCGACTCCCTTCAATGACAAGACTATGATATGGAAGTGTAAGCCAAATAAACCCTTTCCTCCCCAACTTGCTTCTTTATCATGCAACAAAAGTAACTTTAACTAAGACAGAGACTTTTTCTCCATTGAGATCCCCTCTTTCCAGATGACCGTAGCTTGTGTCAAGCTCATATAAAACGAGCCAGCAATCATCCATGCCCAAACTATTTGAGGAATGAATGCAGAGAAGGCAACATACATTATTTACTGGTCTCCGGAGGCAGCAGGCAGCCCAGCTCTTAGGCAACTGCCTTGTCTGGCACAATTTCCAGCCCGTTCTAGCCTGAATACTGCTCCATTAAGCAAGGAGTTTTGCTCCTTTCTAGGGCTAAGGTTGACTTAGGTGAAATGTCTTCATTGTTGGAGAAGTTATCTTGACCAGGGAGCTGACTTCACTGCACCAGTCTTTTACACCCAAGAGTGAAACTAACACAGAGCTGTCTTTGACTGGGCCTCAGCCAGGACCTGCAACATGAATGTATTATACTCCTGGGCTTTTCAGAAGTCATCTTGATAAAAAGAGGTAGCTTGTCTCATCTCCAGGGATGGCTTTGTGGAGAAATGGAGAAGAGAGTGAGGTTTGATGGAAGGTGAAAAGTATTTATGTATTCTGGTGATCTCTCTCGATAGCCCTCTTCCTAAATTGTTTTTGCTACTTTTTATCCATTCATTCATTCTCTAAATATTGAGTGTACTGTATTGTAGAAGGTTGGTCTAGTTCTTCCTCTCAGTCCCATGCTCCCAGAAATAAGACTCAGACTCAAAATATATTTACAAATATCTTGATAGCTGGGCTCTTCTTTGACTAGCTCCTAACTTAACACATTTATTCTAACCTGCATTCTGCCACATGGCTGCTTACCATGCATCTATGCTTGTTGCATCTTCCTGGCGAATTTCCTGTGCCCAGAATATCCCAGAATCCTTTCTGCCTACTATTTCTTGTCTAAGTTATAGGCCGTCATATTTATTATTGACAGGTGCCATGGCCATACAGACACAAGCTATTTTCTCTGTATCGGTATGGCTCAGCGCCAGCTCATTCTAACTTATATGGTGCCATACTGTGGTTAGGTCTACACTTGGCCATATAGAGATGGGTAAACTATTGTCTGTGCCTTTTGAAAATATTTGAAGAACAGGGCAGATGAGTGACATATCCCATTCACTACCGGGAGTCTACAACAGATGCAGTCTGTTGCTCGGGGTGGGGGGGTGGGGGTGGGGGGGTCGGGGGTCAGGGGTCAGGGGTCGGGGGGTAGAGTACTAACATGGCCTCTGGCAGTGCTAGACAGCTAGATGGTCCCACAGCACCTATTGCTTGGGCTAAATCATCAAATAGCTGTTTTAAAACATTAATCTGTCCTGGGAAGTGGGCACTATTAACTTTATACCTGTAACTATAATTGTTAAAAACTGTGTAACAATTTTCAGACCCATTTTTTAGACCCATTTCAGTCACTTCCTTCCTGCGTGTTCCTTTCAAGCATCTAAGACCGCTCAAAGCCTGTATAGTCCAAAACATTTTCTCTGGACCCACTTCCTCCTGCACTCCTCCTTTCTCAGTGCAGCAAAACTTCTCAAAGGAATGGTCACCCCCCAATCATTCCTCCTCTCCCAGCTCCCCGCACCCTCCCTGATGCACTCCTCCTACCGAGTGCATTAACACTAAGACCCTACCCCTGGTTGCTAGAGCAACCGGCAACCTTTCAGTCCTCAGCTTGCTCTATTCTCAGCAGCACACCTGGGAGCCCATCACCACCATCAGCTCAGCGTCCAATCACTTGCTGCCCTTGGCCCTGGTGTGGCCTGCTTCGGCTTTTCTTCCCCTCTCTGTGACTACTCCTTGCTTGGAGCATCACCCTCCTTTATGACTGCTGAATGTGATTCCTAAATGGTTTTTCCTAAGTCTCTTTCTCTTTTTCCTCAATATTCTGCTTGTAAGTGAACTCACGGCCACGTGGGGCCCAGTGATCCTAGATACTCCAATGCTCACATCTTTATCTTTAGACTAGTCCTCTCTTTTGAGTTTCAGGTTCACATATATTAAAATCCCCATTGAAATGTCTAAAAGTCACCCCAAATTCAAGTTATTTAAACGAAATTCTGTGGAGTTCTATCTCAAAACTGGTCTTTTTGTGGTGGAAAAAAAATCTATATAAAAGTATAACCTCATTCTTTTTTTTCCTTTTTCTTTCCTTTTTTTATTTAGAATTTATTTTATTTTTGTGTGTTATGAGTATTTTGTCTGTGTATAAGTATGCATTTGCATGTCTAGGACCCATGGAGATCAGAAGAGTTCTGGGTTCAGGGTTCTACACATGGGTCCTCTTGCAAGAGCAACAAGTGCTCTTAACTGCTGAGCCTTCTCTCCAAAATTTCACTCTTATTAACTTCTGTTCAGTTTTCCCAGACTTAATTCAGTTTATTATCTATAAGTATCTCTATAGTGTGCCTCTAATTCTCTGAATCTACTTTTCTCTTCTAAATTTAAGCTATCATCATCTTCTCTTGTACTCTGGCATGGCCTGCTAACTGACTGATTTGTATATGGTTACACTTGCTCGTATATTCTCTATGGACTCATCTGCAAGATCACTTCAGAATCAATATAACCAGTGCTAGAAAGGTGGTTCAGTGGTTAAGAGCACTTACTGCTGCTGTACCAGAGGACCCAAGTCCAGATCCCAGTCCCGATATCAAACAGCTCAAAATGCCTCTAACTCTAGCTCTAAGGGATCTGATGTTCCTGTCCGGCTTCTATGGGCACCTGCAAATACCTGTGAGCATACGCAGATACATATAAATAAAATATAACGGAAGGACTACACCCTTACACCCTGAGCGCCACTTCTGGGTGGTGCTCCCCCTACTATGACTCCAGCCCTACCATCTGGGAACTGCTTGTCCTGAGCACCTTTCCAGGTAGCCTCCATCCTGTGGATATCCTGTGGATATCCCCAGGTACTCACAGCCAAACCCCATCCCTGCTGACTATACATCCTACGTTCTGCCTACCTTCTCAGGTAGCACCACCCACACACCTCCTGCCACAACTACACCCCTACTTCCTGAGGGTCACAAGTTGAAAAACCACTTGTAAAACTGTTTCATAGGCTTCTGAGGATCTGCAGGAAGAACCTTCTAACCCTACAGAAAGTTTGCTTCTTTGCTTATAAGCTTTACCCAACCCCAGCTGAGCTGGAAACACTTCTTATGTCCCATTTACACATTAACATCAAGTGACTCCAAGACTGAACTCCTAGCACCATTCATCTGATCTATAACTGCCAAATTAAGGTAACAGCAAACAGAGATCCAAACGCCTACTCAACAAAGGTTGGATAATGATGTCAAATAGAAATTATGAAGGTTTAAAGAACTCATAGAAAAATAAATAAACACCAGAAAAAAAAGACTGATGGGAGGAAAATAGAATGAAATAAAGAAAGAATTGAAAATATAAAAATCAAATTTAATAAAGAAATGGAAAACTTGAAAATTTTAGGAAGTCAAATAAAAGACTTAATGGAAAGCCTCACCATTAGAATTCATCAAGTGGGAGAGAAATTGGATCATTCACACACACACACACACACACACACACACACACACACACACACACACAGAGGCTTAAACTAAGAACTAATGATTAGAACAAGCAGAAATTCTGGGAGACTATAAAAAGAACAAATATATGAATCGTATGTTTAGAAGGAGAAGAAATTCAGGTAAAGGCACAGAAAATCATAGAAGAAAAATTCCTAAAGAGATACCCACAAGGAAAACAAAACAATGCAAAACAAATAAACAAAAAACCTCCCCAGATCATATAATAGTGAAAACAGTAAATGTGTAGAACAAAGAACATATTTAGAAAGAGAGAGAAAGACCAGGTCCCATATATATATGCAGGTCCATTAGAATAGCAGCTGGTTTATAAACAGAGACAATGAAACCAAAAAGGATTGGAACAATGTTCTACAAGTTATGAAAGAACACAGATGCCAAATTACTATAGTAAGCAGAACTATCAGTCATGATCCAAGAAGAAAGGGAAACGTTCCATGATAGAAACAGACTTATGGAATTTACTACCACCAAGCCAGCTCTAGAGAGGACACTAAAGGAAGGGAAGGTCAATGTGCTGGTAAGTTTTATGTCAACTTGACACAAGCTAGAGTCATCTGAGAAGAGGCAACGTCAATTGAAAATGCCTGTAGAGCATTTTATTAATTAGCAATTTATGGGGGAGGGCCCATCAAGCCCTTTGTGGATGATGCCATCCCTGGGCAGGTGATCCAGGGCTCTGTAAGAGAGAAGGCTGAGCAAGTCATAAAGAACAAGTCAATCAGCTGCACTCTTTCATAGTCCCTGTTTCAGCTGTTGCCTCCTACCCTGCTTGAATTTCTGCCTTGACTGCCTTCCATCATGGATTGCAATGTGGAAGCATTAACAAAATAAAATCTTTTCTTTCAAGTTGATTTTAGTCATGGGTTTATCAGAGTAATAGAAACCCTGAAAAAGGTAATCATACCCTGAAAGGCACAAGGAACAAATAAACAACTCCTAATACTGAATAAAAAATGTCTACTAGACACCATAAAAAAAAGCAACAAAGTGTCAGGAATAGACACCATTTAATAACAGCTCTTAATAGCAATGGTCTCAACAGCTCCCCATTAAAGATACACAGAGATTAATGAATTGACCACCACAGTGATGCACTTGAAAGCCATGGGAAAATGAAAGCAAAAAAACCATCCCCAAACAATAGAGAGGAAGGGATAATCAAAATCAGGGCTGAGATGACTGAAATAGAAGTCAAAACCACAAAGAATGGATGAAATAAAAAGGTGTTTCTTTGAAATACCAACAAGATGGATAAACCAATGAAAAGGAAGAGAGAAAAGACCCAGATTAGTAAAGTTAGAGATGGAAAAAGAGACATCAAAACAGACACTGAGGAATTCAGAGAATCCTAAGAATGTATTCAGAACTTGTATTCTAGTAAACTTATAAATCAAAAAGAAACAGATGAATCTTTAAATGAATAAGAACTACCAAAGTTAGACCAAGATATACAAATAATTTAGGCAGATCCATAACACCTTCAAATTAGAAGTAGTAATTAAAAAATTTCCAATTCAATGAAAGCCAGGGCCAGATGGGTATAGTACAAAATACTTCCAGACTGTTAAAAAAGAATCAATGCTAGTGTTTCCCAAAAACCAGATACTCAACCAAAAAAAAAAAGAGTTCCCTTTCTTTGATGAATATAGTTGCAGAAACTCTCAATAAAACACCTACAAATCAAATCCCAGAACATATATAAGAAATCATTCAACACAATTACAGTGTATCAAAGATTCAAGGATGGTTTAATACACATGAGTCAATAAGTGTAATGAACCATATAAATAAACTCAAGAACAAAACCACACGATCATTTCTTCAGATGCAAAAAAGGCTTTTGACAAAATCTAACATCCCTTCTTGATAAATGTTCTGGAGAATCTAGGGATGAAGTGGAGATGTCTCAACATGATAAAGGTGATGCCCATAAAGCTCAGAACCAACATCCTGCTACTGGACAAAACTGAAAGAATTTTCATTAAAACCAGGAACAAGACATATGTGTTCATTCTGTCTATCTCCATTCAATATAGTAAGTACTTGAAGTCTTAGCCAGAGCAATAAGACAAGAAAAGGTGTTAACAGAGACACGAATAGAAAAGAAGTCAAAGCATCTTTATTTGCAGATGATATTGTTCTATACGTAAAAGACCCTAAAGACTCCATACCGAATCTCCTATAGCTGATAAGCACATTCAGCAAAGTAGCAAAATACAAAATTAACACATAAAAATCTGTAGCTTTTTTATATACCAATAACAAATATACTAAGAAAGAAATCAGGAAAACCTATTCACAATAGCCTCAAAAATAGTATTTTGGGATAAATTCAACCAGTGAAATGACTTATACATTGAAAACTTTAAGACTGAAGAAAGAAATTGAAGAAGGTACCAGAAGACCTCATATATTGTTAATATTGTATAAATGGCCATTCTACTAAAAGCAAACCACAGATTCAATTCAATTCCCATGAAAATTCCAACACAGTTGTTCACAGAAACTGAAAAAACCAATCTCAAATTTCATATGGAAGCACAAATGATCCAGGACAATAATGTTTGCTGAAGGCATTTCCAGCATTGATTTCATAGTATAATACAGAGCTATAGTAACAAAAAGAGGATGATGGTAGCATTAAAAACAGACACTTTAATAAACAGGATAGAATTGAGGACCTAAACAAAAGAACACAACTCTTAACGTGGCCTGATTTTGACAAAGAGGCCTGTCTTAGTTACTGTTCTATTGGTGTGAAGAGACACCATGACTAAGGCAACTCAGAAAGCCACTTAAATGGGGGTTTGCTTACAGGTTTAGAGGGCTGGTTCATCATGGTGGAAAACATGACAACAGGCAGCAGGAAGCTACTGGAGCAATAGCTGAGAGCTTACATTTTCTCCAAAAGACAAAGGCAGAAAGAGAGCAACACTGGACCTGGTGTGGGTTTTTGAAACTTCAAAGCCCACCCCCAGTGACATATCTCAGACAAGGCCACACTTCTTAATCCTTCCTAAACAGTCCAATAACTGGGAACTAAATGTTCAAATACATGATTCCACTCCCCAGACTTCATAGATCTGTAGCCATATCATAATGCAAAATGCATTAAGCCCAACTTTAAAAGTCCTCATCATCCTTCACAATCTCAACATTATTTAAAAGTCCCAAGTTTCTTCTGAGACTCAAGGCAATCACTCATCTGTAAACCCCTGTAAAAGCAAAACACAAATGACATACTTCCAACATACAATGACACAGAATTTACATTCCAATTCCATAAAGGAGACAAGGGAACACAGTGAGAATATACTGGACCAAAGCAAGACCGAAACCCAGCAGGACAATCTCCAAATTCTGCATCTCCACATCTGATGTCAAAGACCTCTTCAGACCTCCCACTACTCCCAACTTAGTTGACTGCAGAACACTTCTCTCTCTTGGGTTGGTTCCATACCTTGTCCACAGCTCTTCTTGGCTGGTATCCCATGGTTTTAGTATCTCTAACATCTTGGAGACAAGAGCAAGGTTTCTCTCTCACAGCTTTATACCATGGCCTTTTCAGACCTTCATACATGGACTCCCCTGTCACCTTTTCAGGGGTTGGAAGATGAGCTGGGTGGGGTCTTACCTTGAGAGCTCCACTTCCTTTATTCCATCCCCCAAGCACTTATTCATACTCCTCATCTCTTTGAGTACAATACTTGGATTCAACATTAACTGTCCTAGAGCTCCTTTTCTCACTGCACTGTGCATTTTGAACTTCTTTTGCCATGCTTGCTCTTTTTCGCTATAGATCTGCATAACAGTGATCAAATAATAGCCATGCAACAGAGTCAATACTAGGTTATCTTGAAATCTCCTCTGCCAATTACGTTATCCCAAATCTCTTCATTTTAGCCTTTGGCTTATTTTATTTATTTATTTATTTATTTATTTAGTACAAGGGCCAAAAGCCACATTATTTGCCAAAATATCACAATAATGGTCTATAATATTATTTCCTTCTGAAACCTCTTGAGCTGGGGCTCCACAGTTGACATTGCTCTCAGCATGACTGTCTTCCAAGCTCCTTAAGCCCTGCTTATAGCATTCAATGTCCAACTAGTCAAAAGTCTCAAAGCCTTCTATATTCCTCTAAACAACAGCATGGTCAGACTTGTCACAGTGATACCCTAGCTCCTGGTACCAATTTCTGTCTTAGTTACTGTTACATTGCCATGAAGAGACACCATAACCAAGACAACTTATAAAGAAAAGCATTTAATTCAGGGCTTGCTTATGTTTTCAGAGGGTTCATTATCTTCATGGTGGGAAACTTGGCAGTAGGCAGGCAGACAAGAATGGCTTGGAAGCTCTAACTGGGAGAAAACAATGGAGAAAGCAGAAAGAGGCAGAGAGAAAGCAAGACTGTGTCTGGCATGGGCTTTTGAAGCCTCAAAGCTCACCTTTAGGCACACACCTTCTTCAAAAAGGCCACACCTCCTAACCCTTCCTAAGAGCCCACCAATTGTTCAAATATATGGATCTATTGGGGGTGGGGATATGATTCTCATTTAAGCCACCCGAAGGCCAAAAGTATATATTGGAGAAAAGACTGTTAAGGTCTGGGGTTGTTTAAAGATTCACCAGTCTGACCATGAGTATATTTTAACAAAGAAGAAGCTTTTATCCAGATACTGGTGCTGGATACTTAGGGCACCTGGACTGGAGTGTTCTCAAAATACAATCCCAAATTACATTAGTCAAGAGTTTATAAAGGCAAAATTCACAAAGCTATGAACTTCCTGCCTTGATGCAATCAGGCACCTGTCCCACCTATGTGCAGTCAAGCATACAAGCAAGCTTGTTTACAGAGTGAAAACGCATGGTTTGTTATTGTACATGAACAAGCTCAGGCAATTACAAGAATACCCCTCAGCATTCCAGGAAGTTATCTATCCCTGGGAAATCAGGACTTACAGGTTAAAGGCATTTTTGTTTTATAGTTCTTTTAAGCACAATAATTTTAAGCTTTTAAACATAATCACCGCCTTTAATCCCAGCACTTGGGAGGCAGAGGCAGGAGGATTTCTGAGTTCGAGGCCAGCCTGGTCTACAAAGTGAGTTCCAGGACAGCCAGGGCTACACAGAGAAACCCTGTCTCGAAAAACCAAAAAAAAAAAAAAAAAAACCACATAATCACATGACAGTATCTTCAGTAAATCATACTGGCCAAAGTGAACATCTACGTATAGAATAATACCACCACCTCCTTATCTCTGACCCTGCACAAAACTCATCTCTAGATGCATCAAGGGTCTCTACATGAGACCCAATACCATAGATTTATTTGTTAGAGGAGAAAGTAGAGAACATATTTCAACTTCTAGGTACGGGAAAGGAATTTCTTAACAGGACAATGATACAGCAGGCATTAAGACCAAGTATTGACAAATGGGACTTCATGAAACTAAAAAACATCTGTACCATAAAGGACACTATCATTCCAGTGAAAAGGCAGCCTACAGAATTGGGGAAAAATCTTAAAAATAGCTATACATTTGACAAAGATTATTGTCTAGAATATATAAAGAACTAAAAATAACAAACATCACGAAGACAAAAAACCCAACTAAAAATTGAGGCATGGAGCTAAACAGAGTTACCAAAGAATAAAATAAAAATGGCTGAGAAACATTTTTAAAAATGTTCAAAATCCTTAGCTCTCAGAGAAATGCAAATTAAAACTACTTTGAAATTTTATCCTAGCACAATCAGAATGCCTACGATCCAACAAAACCAAGCATGGATACATTGTCACGTGTTGATGGATCACATGACAGTGAACACATGGTCCATGTACACAATGGAATATTATTAAGCCCAAAAAAATGGTGTTATGAAAGTTTCAGGTAAATAGATGTATCTGGAAATAATCTTTCTGAGTAAGGTAATGCAGCTAAGGACAAAGGTCCTATGTTCACTCTCATATGCAGATGCTCACCTTGAATCTTCAGATATATGTGTGTTTACATTGGAGTAGACATAGAATTCAGGAAACTAGTAAAGGGACATGGAGGTGCTTTCAATGGAGTGGAACTCAAAAGCAGGTAGGATGAGGAGGGAAATGGGAATAATGGAGGCACAGAGATTAAGCCGGATGGAGGATGGGAAGACAGGGTAGAGGAAGGAGCATACAGAGGATGTTTTAGGGTTTTATTGCTGTGAAGAGACACCATGACTGTGACAACTCTTATAAAGGAAAATATTTAATTGGGGGCTGGCTTACAGTTTTAGAGAGTTAGTGGTCATGGTGGGAGACTAGGCGGTATGCAGGCAGACATGGTGCCGGAGAAGGAGCTGAGAGCTCTTCATCTTGATCCACAGGCAGCAAAAGGAGACTGCCACGTTAGGTGTAGCTTGAGCATATAGAAGACCTAAAAGCCTACCTCCAACAATGACACATCCACCCTAACAAGGCCACTCCTCCTAATGGAGCCACTCTGTATGGGCCAAGCATTCAAACACATAAGTCTATGGGGGGCCATTCCTATTCAAACCAGTACAGAGGGTAACTAATACTAAAGACCTTCAAAAAGGTCTTGTGTGGAAGATATCTGCAGTAAGTATATATACACATATAAAAAGAGTTTAAAGGGCCGGGCAGTGGTGGTGCACGCCTTTAATCCCAGCATTTGGGAGGCAGAGGCAGGTGGATTTCTGAGTTCAAGGCCAGCCTGGTCTACAGAATGAGTTCCAGGACAACCAGGGCTACACAGAGAAACCCTGTCTCAAAAAGTCAAAAAAAAAAAAAGAGTTTAAAGGGAATTAACCTATAATATGAGACAATACCTATCATAGACACCATCGACTATAAATAAAATGTCCACTGCCAGTAATGAGTTATCTCTTTTGGAGTTGTTAATTAATGGATCTTACAGACCCTCCAAACAATTCAGGTTATTTAGGAGCTTTTGGTGGCTTCCTGCTTCCCTGAAGGTCAAGGCAAAATCGTTCCCAAGGCCCAGAGGCCCCAAGAGCTCTGTCCCCCAGTCTCCATCCTTCCTACCCCTTGCCATCCTGCTGGCTGCCCTGGCTTTCAGGTGCTCGTGCTTTGTGTATTTCCCGCCCGGGATCTGTATTCTTAGTGCTTCTGTCTGGAAACCCTCTTTCCTTCTGTTTGCCAAATTAACCCACTTTTGAATCTGAGCTAAACCTATGCATCTTCAAGGAGCCTTTCTTGAACTGGGCGAGATAAGACCCCTGGTGCTGACATAATAATAGCGATTACTTTCTCCTTCCTAATTTTCAGTTTTCAATTGTTTGTCTAATTATTTGATTAATGGTTTTCTTTGACACTAATGTTTGTGATATCTGGGTTGATTTGTATTTCCATCATTACAGGTGCCTTAGCTGGTGTGGAAGGACAAAATTTAATTGGGGCTGGGGCTTACAGGCTCAGAGGTTCAGTCCATTATCATCAAGGCGGGAGCACGGCAGCATCCAGGCAGGCATGGTGCAGGCAGAGTTGAGAATTCTACATCTTCATCTGAATTACTGGCTTCCAGGCAGCTAGGATAAGTTTTGTTTTTTTTTTCCCCCAAGATTCTGTCACTGTTTTAATGGTGTTTCAAAACAACAACAAAATCACAGAATTACTTACATATTTTAAATCTGGTACAATGCAGAAGAAACAACTACCAACTAGAAAACCACTACCACCACCACCACAACAAAACAAAACAAAACAAAAACACTTCTATATCCTAAATAAATTACCTGCAAACTTAAGCTTGTGGCATAAAGGTGCTTTAATACTTGAAACAACAGTTTATAGAGATGGAAAGTGAATTGACTGTCTTTATTAGCTAACAATGTGCACGTTAGCCCTTGCTAAAGAAGTTCTTGATGTCCAGGTAGTTGCTCCGGAGCTCTGATGAGCTGCTGCGGCTCCCTTTATCTCCTCAGGGCTCAGCTCGCACGCCCTCTTCTATGGTCACCGTCACCACGGCTTCTGGGGCCCTTTCTTCCCTTCTGCTCTTCACTAGGGCTCCAGTGCGGCCGGCTCCTCACCTCCCTGTGCTTCTGACTGCAAGGGCTCCTGCTTCGGCTTCGCCTGCTGCTCTCAGCCCGGCTGACTTCAGACTCCCCCGTTTCTGTCAGGCTCTTTCTTCTCTGGACTGTGCCGGTGGCTTCTAGACTTCCAGTCAGAAGCAGAATGGACCCATGTGCAATTCTCCCCAGAACTCTCTTGTTTTAGGAACCTTGATTTTTCCTGGGCTTTTTCCCTGTCACCATGACTGCTAGAAAGTTCTTCATAAGGCATGTTCTTAGACATGTCTCCTTACAGTCACTGTATTTACTTCCAGAACATTTGGTTTTCTTCTTTTTCTTCTGCTTCTCTTTCTCTCTTTTCTTTTCTTTGTTATCACTCTCACTGCTGCTATCTGATGTCTCTGAGGAGGAAGGAGGAAGAAGAGGAAGAGGGGAGGAAGAAGGAGATTTGTTTTTACTTTTTTTGTGTTTATTTTTGCTTTTCTGTAACTTCTTTTTCTTATCACTTTTCTTTTTCTTTTTTCTTTTTTTTTTTTAAGTCTATCCAATTTCCTGAGAAGCTTCTGCTTCTGTTTGGTGGTGAGCGACTTTAAGAACTCAACTTCAGGGTCTTCTTCACCGTCACTTGCGACATAGTCCTGTGATGGATCATTTGTGGTCAAGTTTCTCCCCAGTACATTTCGTTTCAGTGCAAACCCACTGTTTCTCTTCTATTAGCTCCAAGAGGTGCATCGATGGCCCCTGGAGCATCTTAGGAACTGAACTTGCATTGATCCCAGGAAGACCAAATGAGGGGCACTCTCGATCTGTGTTCACATGGACCCACTTGTGGCATTTAATACACCTTACATTTCGAACCTGAATACCAAAGGGCTGATCTCTGATGTTCCTGTCATCTTTGGCACCTTTCTGCCATTCAAACTTGTACTCTGTCTCTCTTTCCGTTTCTTCTCTCTCTTTGTTTTCTTTTTTAACTCCTGGTGGGGCCTCATACATGAAATTCAGGCCATTCTTCACACGCTCATCTCCCATAAGCAATCTGCTATTATATGACTCTTGTTCTTTAAGGTACTGCTGCATTAATTCTTCTTGTTTCTTTTTATCATATGATATTTTCTGTTCTGCCACCCATACCTTCTTGCTTTTGGATCTGGACGCAGGATGAAAGTCCTTTTTACACATAAAATTGGCGAATGACTTCACCATCTTGGAGTCTGAGATGGAGAAGCCAACCGCTAGGTGTGCTAGGAATGTAACAAACTCTGGGAGTGTCACCGGACTAGGACAAGGATAAGGGTTTTAAAGCCCACGCCCACAGGGACATACCTATTCCAACAGGGCCATGCCTTCTAATAATGCTGAGCATTTACAAACCATCACACACTGAACGGGAGTCAGGACCTAGTCTTCTAGGCCTGCTCTGCTTGCAGTCGGCCACAGTTCTTCCCCCTCATTCTTGGTTTCATCTGAAGAATAACAATGATTGTTTAATTTTTTTAAACCAAGCTTGCACCTATCTTTTTGTTTTATGATGTATGCCCTAGCATTACTCAGGCATGGCAGGGTTATAGTAGTCCAGACTCTTAGGGTAAAGCACATATATTGCCCCTGGGCAAAATGAAGAAAAAAAATCGTTATGTTGAAAGGGAATTGACTAGCTCATTCGATTTCTAAGAAGCCGGAAGAACCAGACTCAGAGAGAGGGAGGAACAAGGAAGACTGCACAGACAGCCTAGAGCCAGACTCCAACAAGGTCACCGTGGGCACTTAGCTGTTACATGTGGAGTGTCAACTTCCCTGTGCCAGGAATAGGCATCAAGCACCTCTGTTGGCAACCAAGAGAGTGTCCCCAGTGCCCTCAGGGAGTAGATGCTTCCGGTTTTGCTGCTATTCTCGGAAAAAATTCTTCACCTGCGTGTCCCCCTCATGCCCCCCTCTCCTTTTTCTGGGTCACCAAATCTTCATCCCAAAAGCCGAGCAGATGCAAGTGACTTCCAAAGCTGGGTCCTAGAGTTGAGTCCTGGCTGCCAGGAGACTAAGAAAACAGCCTAGGGGGAAATGAGACAGGCTACATTTCTATGGTGGAGAGTTTAGTTTCCCAGAGTAGGGATCAGAGGGTAACCACACTAGACAGCCAACAAACATCACATGTCCAGTAGCAGGTCATCCCTAAGGTCCTCTTAGTGACAGCCATCCGTGTCTCTACCATCTCAAAGAGAAAGGACACAGCTGCCACTCAACCCGCTGCCTATTAATCTCGGCTGCCGATAAAAGGTATGGCATAGTGGCTTTGTCGCACAAAAGCATGCTCTGCCCTCCAGGTTCTTATTTCGGGGTACTATAGGGATGTATTGTGGAAGCCCTTGTACTCTGTTTAATGAGACACTGAAACCAGTTTGTTTTCCTGGCTCCCCAGCCCTAAAAATAGGGCATTATTGAATAGTCCAATAACCTGGGCAGTTTCTGCAGTACGGCAAGCCTGAATGTGGGCTCACATGTTTAATTGGCAGATGCTGTATCTACTGGAGTTTCTATTTTTAAACTTGCTAAATGCCAATTCTCTCTCAAATGTCAATTCTGAAAGCATGTGAATTTGTTTGTTTTCTTAGTAGAAATTACCTTGCAATGTAAAAGACACATTTATCATTAATAACTTTTTAGGGGGGATAGAAATAGCAATTAAAATATTTTTATTTTTACCCTTACTGTCTTCCTTTTACGTGTCAAATAGCTGGGGGGGGGGGCGGGGAATGGATGAAAGGGGTTTCTGAAAAAAGAATCCAGCTTGCAGGATCTTGTAGCAATGTATGCACCTTCTTTACATGTGGTTTCCATCAGATCTGCTTCCTTTTTTGGCACTTCAAATTATCCAAGCTGCAGAAGCAAAGCAAGCTTTCTAAAATCATTCAGTGCGAAGAGCTGATTCCGGCTTAATTTGTTACTACTCCAAGGTAACTTGGAGGTGTGAATAGAAAGCAGGGTGACTGAAGCCCTACCTCCCCCCACCACGCAGCTGACACATTTACATTGAATGCTGAGCTCCCAGAGTTCCCTTTAAAAGGCATTGAACATGGTCGCCCAGAGCAGTTTTGGAGTGAGCTTCCCAGCTGTGGATCTTGGATGTTGGAAACCACAGCAAGCCTCTGTAATTTGGGAACCCGGGACATTAGCTGAGAAGGTGAATGCTTTAGTTTCCCTTTTGTTGCTATGGCAAAACTCCGACAAAGCAGTTAAAAGGAAAAAGGGTTTATTCTCGCTCAGGGGCCAGAGCTACGGTTTATCATGGTGGGAGGTAGGGGCAGCAGGAGCTGGGAGCAGCTGGCACAGAGCATGCCTGGCATGATGGCACATGCCTTTAGTCCCAGTACTCAGGAGGCAGAGGCAGGTGGGACTCTTGAGTTCAAGGACAGCCTAGCCTACAGAGTGAGGTTCAGGATAGCCAGAGCTGTGTAGCAAGATCCTATTTCGAAAACAAACAAACAAACAAACAGACAGACAAACAAACTAAAGCAAAGAACAACGAACAAAAGCTGCTTCTCAGTTGCCTTTCTCCACTCACAGAGTCAGGGATCCCAGCCAGGGAATGGTGATGCCCACAGTGGGAGGGTCTTTCCATCTCAATTTAAAAAAACATCAAGACAATTTTCCCCAGTTGTGGTCAGAGTTTCTTCTCTCTGGCCAATGTGGCTACTCCTAAATTAACACGCACCACCACACTGACATCTACGCTTTCTTTGGCACTAGCTGTAGGGAAGGCATGCAGGCGGTCCTGATAGAAAGAATGTGAGCTTCAGGGTCAGGTCAGTTAAGATCCAGTCTTTTCCACTCTCCATCTTGGCCATGTTTCTCAAGGGCTCGGAGCATCAGATTCTCCCCGAGTGAAACAGGAGGTTGCGCTTTCACTGCCGTGAATATTACAGGAATTAATGTGTGCAGTGTCCTGACACCTCATAAAAATTCAGGAAATGTTGACACTCTTCTCTGCACGTCTCCACCCCCATGACGCTACTCAGCTCTTCTGCTTTCAAGCACTCCTTGTCATTTTCATCTTCAGTTGTAGGAGACAGGATCTTTGTAATGGCCCAGGCTGGCCTTGAACTTGCCATTCTCATGTTCCAGCTTCCTGAACTGGGTTACAGGTATGTGTTACTCTACCCATCTACCTCATGTGCCTTTACTATCTTGTTCTTCCTATCCTGTTCTTCGTATTTAATATTACTTCTCCCACCTTTGCATATTCAAATTCAATTACTCCATTAAGGTCTGGCTCAAACAAAATTGTGTGTGAATGTCTGAGGCTAGCCTGGGCTACATGTGACCATGTCTGAAAAAGAAAATCAGAAAGGTTGAGCGTTTTGCTTAAGGTTTCACATACCTTAAGTGAGTAGTAGGGTTGGGTTTTGGGTCTAGACTACCATTTGGCACTTTACAAGATCTGAACTATGTTAGACTGTGCAACCCCTGTGACAGTGCATTCAAACGCCACTGTATTAGTTACTTTTCTATGACTGTGATGAATCACCGTGACCGAAGGGTCTATTTGGGCCTACAGTTTCAGAGGGGTAGGAGTCTATCTCCATCATGGAGGGGTAGCATGGTAGTGGACACGACACACATTAATTCCTGTGATATTCAGCTCAAGCATGGAGGCTGAAGCAACAAGCTGAGAGTTCAGACTCTGCTCACAGCAGAGAGATCAAAATGGGAATAAGGGAAGGCTGGAATTTCTCAAAGTCCATCCCTTTGACTTGCTTCCTCTAGCAAGGTCACATCTCCTAAGTTTCCCCAAAGAGTATTACTAGCTGAGGACCAAGTGCTCAAACACATGACCATTCAAACCATCACATCTGCCTTCATCAGGAAACATTCTTAGAGATAGCGACTTCTGAAGCTTCCTTCTGCAGTGGATAGGAACTGATACGGAGACCCACAACTGGACAATGTGCAGAGAGTGAGAGACACTGGAACTGAATGGGATGTCTCCATCAAACCCTTTCCCTCAGGGCTCAGGGAGCTCTGTGGAAAAGGAGGCAGAGAGATTATAAGAGCCAGAGGAGATGGAGGACGCAAAGAAAGCAGTGTCTTCCAGACACCACAGAACTGATGCACATATGAACTCACAGAGACTGTGAGAGCATGCACAAGACCCGCACAGGTCCAAGCCCGAGGGGTCCTAGCAATGATAGCGAAACTGGACAGGAGCCTCTAGCCCTAATCTACAAGCCCTCTTTAATTGTCAACAACTTGCATAGGAAAAGCTTTATCCAATGGGGTCTCACTGGCTGTACAAGCATAACAGTATATCATTAATAATGTCAGGGTTGGTGCTTGCCCATGGGACGGGGCTCAAGTTGGACTGGTTATTAGTTGGCTATTCCCTCAGTCTCTGCTCCATCACCCATCTCTGAATTTCTTGTAGAAAGGACAAATGTGGGGTTGAAAGTTTTGTGGGTGGGTTGGTGTCCCTACCATTCCTCTGGAGTTCCTGTCTGGCTACTGGAGGTGTTCTCTTCAGGTTCCATAGCCCCAGTGTTGTGAGTCACAGCTAAGGACACTCCTATTGATCCTTGGGTGCCTCCCTTATCACAGGTCTCTGTCACATCCTGGAGAAGCCCCTTACCTCCCTACCCTCATCAGCTGCAGATTTCCATTCATTCTCATGGCCATCTGGCCATCCCTCCTGTGCCCTCCCCACACCTGATCCTGAACCTCCCCCATTCCTCTCCCTATCCCTTCTCCTACACCGTTCCCTCCCTCCATCTGCCTCTTATGACTATTTTATTACCCCTTCTAAGTGAGATTCAAGCTTCCTTTCTTGGGTTTTCCTTCTTGTTTAGCTTCATTGAGTCTGGCATGTAGAATGGGTATTCTGTATTTTATGGCTAATATGCACTTATCTTGTTTGTTTTGAGAGAGAGAGAGAGAGAGAGAGAGAGAGAGAGAGAGAGAGAGAGAGCCTAAAGTTGGATGCGTGAGGAGATTGGGAGGATCTGGGAGATAGATGAGGAAGGAGAAGCCAGGATCAGAACATATTGCATGAAATATATTCATTTTCAGTTGAAAAAAGAGAAGGAAGTTTCTTTTTATTTTCTTTTCATTTTTTATTGGATATTTTCTTTATCTATATTTCAAATGTTATCCCCTTTCCCAGTTCCCATCCCCGGAAACCTCCTATCTCATCCCCCTTCCCCCTGCTTCTATGAGGGTATTCCCCCACCCATCCACCCACCCCTGCTTCCCCACCCTCGCATTCCCCTACACTGCTGCATCAAGCCTTCACAGGACCAAGGGCCTTTCCTCCCCTTGATGCCCAACAAGGCCATCCTCTGCTGCATATGCAGCTGGAGCCATGGGTCCCTCCATGTGTATTGTGTACGCCTTGGTTGATGGTTTAGTCCCTGGGAGCTCTGGGGGTTCTGGTTGGTTGATATTGTTGTTCTTCCTGTGAGGTTGTAAACCCCCTCAGCTCCTTTAGTCCTTTCTCTAACTCCTCCACTGGGGACCCTACACTCAGTCCAATGGTTGGCTTCCAGTCAACCCGTATTTGTCCGGCTCTGGCAGAACCTCTCAGGAGACAGCTATATCAGGCTCCTGTCAGCCTGCACTTCTTGGCATCCAAAATAGTGTCTGGGTTTGGTGTCTGTATATGGGATGGATCCCCAGGTGGAGCAGTCTCTGGATGGCCTTTCCTTCAGTCTCTGCTCCACACTTTGTCTCCGCATTTGCTCCTGTGAGTATTTTGTTCCCTGAGAAGGAAACTTCTCTGCCTTTGAATTTCACATTCTTCACTTAGGAAGCTTGCCTGGCGATGCATGTCTCTTTCCCCAGACACTCTGATCTTTGGTTTTATCTCTCTGCTAATCCCAGTAAGAATGGTTATTTCATTTTTTTCTCTCTCAAGTTTGCTTTATTGGGGTTACGGGTAGCTATATTTAGAACAAATATTGTATCCTACAATATAAATAATTTTATCAGAACCAAATCTCAATAGCAGTTATGCTTCCTTTCAGTTAATGATGCACGCTGAGATTTCAGTTTGCAGATATCTTCCTGACAATGTCTTTCACAGCAGTTCCCAACATCGCTCCATGTTTTGTAGGTAGACACAAGTTCTTCCCAAGTTGTCTTCTGGCCCTTCTACTGTGGATATCTCTACTTGCCTGCATAGCTTTGACCAGACTTGCCACTTTAGTAGACATTACTTTTCTCTTAATAGCACAAATGTTGTCCACTGCTTTCCCTACACCCTGAAGATATCTTTATTTTGGTAATATGGCTTAATAGATGGTTTTATCTCTTGTACCCTTTTTTTTGAACTTGCAATAGTTTGCTTTCTGTCAGTTTAACAGCAGCAGTAGAGGGTTGGATGTGACTTGATGATGAAGTATGACCAGAACTTGGTTCCTGAACTGAGGGACCAAATATTTCCTGGGACTGCCGTCGAAGCAGGTGAGGAGTACTTTTTTTTCTCATGATAGTCATCTAAGTTACTTCGTATCATTGACTTCAGGTGTTCAAGCTATTTGGTGAATAAATAGCTTTAAGAATGTGAATACGACTTTTCCTTTCCTCTGCAGAAAAGGTTCCATTCCTTTTATAGTAAACGCTAAAATCCTCAGCACAGTTAGCAGATCCTAAGCAGTGAGTCCTGTGACCTTCCTGGACTCACTGGTGCTGTGGCCTCTGGTTCTCTACAGTCAGGGCAACATCAGTTTCTGCCTACTCCTTGGGAATTTTAGTTTGATTTCCCTCTCCCTGGAATTAACCTTAGATTCTGTCAGAACTGTTTTGTTGACCAACCTGTTACCTTACCTTCAGGTCCCGTGGCTGGCCTGAGAATAGATGTGTTAAATTCCAGCCGCATTCACCCAGCCCTATAAGATGGAAAAACCTAAGGATAGCCTTGCTCTCTTGGTAGGAGAGTCAGGCCAATTGACCCTTGTGGCAACAGAGCTCTCTTGTCTCGTCCAGCTGGCCCTGCTTTAGACAAGGCAAGCTCTGGCTCCAAGCCAGAGATTGATCCTGGCAGGAACATTTTTTGAAGGGGCATGTACCCTTCGTCTCCCCTTGGCTTGGACATGCTGACTGCCAGCAGGCCTGGCTCACAGCCACCTTGGCAAAGAGGAATTTGTATAGCCTGATTATTTTAATTTTAATGTCTTCCCAAATTTCTAATTCCAGAGAGAAATAAACCCCAAATAGCTTTTATAACATGTTGGCTTAAAGAAGGGGTGCTTGGACAGGCAGGAGATCAAGGTAAGCACACACCCAACTCAGAAATGTTAGTCCTTCATCTAATGACATGTAAGCTTTATAGTAACAGGTAACACTTATGAAACATTTACTAGATCCCAAGAACTGCACTAGGAATTTTTATGTATATAGTAACTCATTTATTTTTCTTAATTACTGCTTTATATGTTTAGGTCTTGTTATTAACTCTACTTTATAGATTAGAAAGTTAAAGTTGGGATGTTAAATAACTTGCCTAAGTTTAGTATGTAGTGGAGCAGAGCTCATAGCTGAAGGCAGGAGAGCCCTTCAGAGCTTTTTGCTTTAGAGATGAGAATATCCAACTACATTATAGTTTTTGGTCCAGGAGCATAGCAAGGACAGTTCACCAGAACAGCAGATTCTAGATTGATCTATGCATAACCTGCAATACTTCCTGGGTGTTCACATTGTAGTTGACTCTGTTTTCTCATCTTTAATGTGACTATGACTTATAATTCATATTATGAAGACTAAGTCAGGAGGGACATTGAAGCTTCTGGCCCTGCCTGCCATGCAGGTAGTGGCTAATAAATGGCAATAATGAATACAGCACTGGTATGAAGAGACACTGATGTACTAGAGTTAGCTTCCCTTCCTATTCTTCCATTAGCTGATAACTCCGCCATCAATATTTGCAGTAAGGTACTCTGTCTCTGGGAGGCCTAATTAAAAAGGAGAGACTGTAGAGAGCAATCACTATGATCGTTATAATCATTCTACATTATTATCTTAATTAATAACCAAGCTATGTGCTGTGTAAGCTATGTGTATGCGTTTCTGGAGAGAAAGGTAGTCATTTGTAAAACTGCCTTTAAATTTGGTATACTACTAACAGTTACCTCTGTTTGATCTACTGTGGTTCAAGGTCTTTTATTTTGTTAATCTTTATTAGCCACCCTGTGGGGAGGTTATTATGGTCTTTTGACTTATGAGGCTTAAGAACAGATTAAGCTAGGGTCTAAAGTAGGTGGTGGAGACAGGCCTACTACAGGAATCATGTTTGCTTCTGGTGCTGTGGTAAAGCACCAACCAAAAGAAGCTTGGGGAAGAAATGGCTTATTTCATCTCACAGCTTACAGTTCACCCTGAAGGGAAGCCAGGGCAGGAACTCAAGGCAGGAACCTGGAAGCAGGAACTGAAGCAGAGACCATGGAGGAACACTGCTTACAGACTTGTTTTCTAGGGTTCACTCAAATATTTTTCTTATATAGCCCAAGATTACCTGTCCAGGGGTGGCATTACCCATAGTGTCCTGAACCACTTCATCAATTATTAATCAAAAAATGCCCTACAGACATACCTACTGGCTAATTTGAGGGTGGCATTTCTTAATTGAGGCCCTTCTTCCTAGATGACTCCTGATTATGTCAAGTTGACAAAAGACTGAGCAGTGAGTTTTTCCATTCTTGGGCCCAGACAGCTCACTTTTGTGAAAGCATTCTCAGTAGATAATATGAAGCAAAAAGTCATTTGCTAAAACAAAACAGAAAACCACAATAATAAAGATATATTAGGTTATCCACCTAACCCTTTGATCTGAAGTTAGATAATCAAGAGGCAAGTCCCCACACAAACATAATATAGAGACATCAGCCACAGACAGATGTATTAAGCAACAGAGAACAATGGCGAGACAATGGTGAGAATAAGAAATGTGTTTATAGATGTTGCTCAGTTGGTAGAGTACTTATGTAGCATTCCAAAACCTCTTCATTTGAGTCCTGGTAGCTTTATCAACTAGATGTGGTAGGGAAGAGAGGTAGAGGTGGAGGTGGGGACAGGGATAGGGGTGGGAGGGGCAGAGGCAGAGGCAGAGGCAGAGGCAGAGGCAGAGGCAGAGGCAGAGGCAGAGGCAGAGGCAGAGGCAGAGGCAGAGGCAGAGGCAGAGGCAGAGGCAGAGGCAGAGGCAGAGGCAGAGGCAGAGGCAGAGGCAGAAGGATCAGGAATTCAAGCCAGACTGGACTACATGAGACTCAAAAAAAAAAAAAGAAAAGGGAAATAATTTATTTCTTGAGTTATGTAAATAATTAGTGTTTGGAGTTTCTTGGATGCTATAATAGTGGACAGATTGGTGTAAATATTATATTCAATTATAAAAAGAAAAGCATATCAAATCAAGTTAAAAAGTTAAACTGTCTAGGTTGAAGTAGTAAAGCTAGCCTCTTCAAATCACTTACACAGTAAAATCATTGCTATCTTGGGAGGAATTTATTATAGTGTTTCCTTACCTAGGTGAAGACTTTTAGGTGTACATTGAGGAGAGGGAAGAGGGAGGTCCACATTTTTACAAATTTCTCATTGAATATCTTGACCACATAACCCATCACATTGGCAATAGTTAAGGATGACAGACCTTTGATTTGGGTCTCAGCATCCCGACTGCATTGGCTGTTTTTCTTGTTCCTGTGACCAAAAACAAGACAGAAGAAACTTAATGGGAAGGAGTCTGTCTTGGCTCTCAGCTCAGAGGAAGAGTCCATCACTATGAGGAAGTCCTGGTGGCTTGAGTGGGGCAGTCCTTGAAAGACTGCGGTTTCCAGCATCCTCAGATGTCCTCAGCAGGGAGGCAGAGAACTGGATCAGGACCAGAGTCCAGCTGTAAACTTCAAAGGCTGGCTCCTAGAATCTTAAGTCACAGCTTCCTAGAGTAGCACTACCAGCTTGGAACAAGTGTTCAAATATATGATCCTGTAGGGAACGTGTCACACTCAAACTGTAAGGGGAGGTTCTAATGTATCCTGTTCCCCAATTGGTTCTTGATTTGTCAGTAAAGAAGGTAGGGGACTGGAGGAGCAATTGCTAGGTGGAAGGTACAGGTGGGACTTCTGGGTCCTAGCAAGAAAAGGCAGATACAGAGGAGAGAGGCCTTTTCTGCTATGCTTTGGAGGAAGAAGAACACAGCAGTCCTGTGAGGTCTCAGGGAGAGCTTGGGCCTGTGGCCTCCACTACTGTTGGGTGACCAAGATGTTTTGCAGGGGCTAGGTGGGACTAGCCACTAAGTTTAGGGCAGGTGGAAAGACGGAGATAATAAATTGGTAAGGGCATACTTTTCCAGGAGGGAGATATCTGCACCCAGCGATTGTGCCTAGAAAGAAAATTGTAAAGTAACAACCGGTGTGTGTGTGTCTTTTATCTGCAGATTCAAGGGTCTCATCTTGGGTGGGAGCTGGTGGCATGGAAGCCTCCCAGAGCTAGGGGCAGTAAAGCAAATGGGAAGTTGGGAGGGCTGCTGATCTTGGGCAAATGTGGTAGTGATTTAAAAACTACATACAACATCAAACTATAACTGTGACCTACTTCCTCCATGATACTGGGCAAGGTCACTCTTTGGTCACTGTATTTGTAAAGCAGATGAATAATTATGCCTCCTACCCAGGAAGCACGTGGTAAGATTTCCATGGCATTAGCTGTTAATAAACTTTGGAGCTGTTTTCATTTGGATTAAGTCAGTGAATTCATTTGTACTCTTATGCAAGTCAGAAATACTGGTTGATATGTGTGTAAAATTTTGGTTGCTAAAATGGAAGAACTGCTAATAAAACTCAAGTTTATTGCCTTAGCTATTTTTCTATTGCTATGAGGATACCATGATCAAGGCAATTTATAGAAGAAAGAGTTTACTGGAGCTTACAGTTTCAGAGGGTGAGCCCATGACCATCATGGTGGGGAGCATGAATGTAGACATGCAGATGCTGGAGCAGTGTCTGAGAGCTCACATCCTATTTGAAAGTAGGAAACAGGAAGAATGAACAGCAAATGGCATTGAGTTTATGAAACCTCAAAGCCCACTCCCAGTGTCACACTTCCTCTAACAAAGGCCACACCTCCCAATCCTTCCCAAACAGTCCCACCAACTGGGAGCCAAGCATTCAAATCTATGAGCCTATAGGGGCCATCCTCATTCAAACCATCATGTTTACCAATAACATGTCTTCAGAACTATGGATGATAAGGAGGGTGGGGAGAAGTATCAGGGATCCTTCTCAGGGGATAATCATGTAAGACAGATGAAGACAACACACTTGTATGAGCAAAATTAGAACAGCAGGATCTACCCCAGGGTCCGTGATCTCCTCAGCCCTGGGCTGTTGGCCAGCATTATAGTACCAGTCATAACATTCCCTCCTATAGAAAAGACTTCCAATTCAATCAGAAATTGATTATCTTTTAATAGTCATGCCTCTATTACACGGTGGGCTGGCACATCTTGTCTAGCAGGTCAGTATTGTAGCAAGTAGGATCTAGCATTGGGCATGCTAATTGATGTTTTTCTCTTATGAAAGCTATCTGTCAGGGAGGAAATTTCCAAGTCAGTTTGGAATTAAGTTCTCTATGTCCTGCAGCCAAAGGGCAAGGATGGGGTGTCTCCAGCAACAGGAATCAAGCTAGCCAAAATTCCACAGATGGGGGAGGTGATCTCCAAGCCCCACCCCTTACTGAGGAGCTATTGTCAGTTGATAACTGTTGTGAGAGGAAGAATCACTCTTTTTTTTTTTTTTTGAGGTTGTGGACACTGGTAAGTTTCCCACTGAAGAGTAGATGGCCCCACACCCAAGCACTAAGTGGCCATAGTGGGACAGGGAGAGAGAGAGAGAGAGAGAGAGAGAGAGAGAGAGAGAGAGAGAGAGAGAGAGAGAGAGAGAGAGAGAGGAAATGAACATGGGAGGGACCTGTGTTAGAGAGGGTATCTGGGGAGGTGAAGAGGAACATGGAGGGTGGATATGATCATATTTCACAATATACAGGTATGAAATTTTCAAGAATAAAGAAAAATATATTAAAATAAAACACAGTAAAAAAACGTTTTACATGCCATAGACAGACATTATAGAATTGGTCTTGTTTGAGATGGAAGGATGGATTAAGGGGGCATATTTACAGAAGTTAGTGACTAATGAACAAATGAATGCAATCGGGGGAACATCAAGAGGCAGGGTAGGGACAGGGGACAGGGCAGGCAGTGGTGGCGCATGCTTTAATCCCAGCACTTGGGAGGCAGAAGCAGATGGATCTCTGAGTTCTAAGCCAGCCTGGGATACACAGAGGATGATAGAAATGCTTACTGACCTGTCTTCATTCCATGTTGAATACACACATTGAATTGTCATGCCACACCTGCTAAGTCCATACTTACTATGTGTCAAATAAAAATTCAAATCCCACCCAAACACCACACTTGGTGAGTAGGATCGGAAGTGGAGATTAGTTGAGAACACAATCTTATATAAAGTGTGTCTATGATGCTTGTGGTCACCAACTTTTCTAAACTCAGCCCCTCACCCAAAATCCATCCTTCCAACCCACTCTTTCTAACAACTCTGAGCCTATAACACCTGTCTGTGGTATGTAGAAATAATTTTTTTTACTGCATTTTATTTTAATATATATAATTTTACTCTTGAGTCAGGATTACATCCATACGGTCAGAGCAGATCAAACCAGTGGATCATAAACTGATGATCTCAGCTATCACTTGGAACAAATGGTCAATATTTGGTGCGGTCACTATGAGCTATGACTGTTCTGTGTATGCTTAATATTTAATTATTTAAATATTATTTAAGTGTAGTGTAGTGTGTGTGTGTGTGTGTGTGTGCCACTGTGCAAATGTGGAGGTCAGAGGACAACTTGTGGGAAACAGTTCTCTCTTTGACTGTGTGTGTCCTGGGGATCACACTTCAGACTGTCAGGCCTGACGGCAGGCACCGTAACCCCCTGAGTCATCTCACTGGCCATGTCCGTTGAATTTTTGATCTCATTTGATCTCTAGAGCAAGCTGCGGAGATAAGGATTAGAACTTCTCTTTACAGTTGAGGAAACAGACTCAGCGATGATAAGGAACTGGTACAGAGTTGAAAGTTAAAAAACTGAGCAGCAGGCTAGGGGACAATAGCCAAGCATCAGGCACCCCTGAAGAGGAGGAGTCTTCACCTATGTCGGGACTACACAGTCAAAGGAGCTGGCATACTCCACATGTCTCTCCTCGCCCAGAAAGAAAGGCTAGCTGTCTCCTTTCTCTGCCAAGTGCAGTATCCCTGACTGGACCAGTCTTGTTCTTTAAAGACTGTGGCATCAAGACAAGAAAGTGAGAACAGAGACAGAGGGAGGTGGGGAGCGGGTTGGGGAGCGGGGAGGGTGGGATGGGACGGTTCTGATGACATGGACACTGAGCAGCTGAACATGGAAGAGGGGACATTTTTAAAGGCATTTCCCAGGCTAAGTGCAGAGGCATATACCTATGAATCCTGAGACTTGAGGGGCAGTGGCAGGAGGATTGTCTTAAGTTTTAAGTTCAGCCTAGCTTACATAGAGAATTTCAGACCAGTCAGAACAGTGTAAACCTTTGTTTCAAGACGAACCCTTTGTTTTAAATAAACAAAGCAAAACAAAAACCAAAATATCATCATAGCATTAGAAAATACCGACGGGGAGGGAGAGATGGCTCTGTGATCAATAGTGTGTACTGCTCTCGTAAAGGGCCTGAGTGTGGTTCCGTTTGGGAGGTTTACAGTTGCCTGTAACTCCAGTTTCTGCTTGATGAGCTCAGTTTTGTGATAGTGACCCAATTTGTGGTATTATCAGGGTGATGATTATCGTATGTTGCCATAGCAGGGTCATATGCTGAATGACACAGCACCCAGGCAGATGGGGCCTACGGATTGCGATCAGAAAGGGTGAGGGACCTCACAAGAGCTGAGAACTTATCATGTGCCAGATGCCCACAGCATCAGGGCAAGCCACCACCCAGGCCTCCAGGGGCCCCTAGCTTAGTGGAGTTGACCGACAGCTACAGTCTCACTATAATGTAGTGAGGAGACTGCCAGATATACATGGGAGCAGTTCTGTACCCCTTGATTGGGGGGGGGTCATACTGTCAAATAACCTTTCCTGGAGGGATTAGCACCTGAAACAAGTTTGAGGGAAGAAAAAAATGTCAGGAGAAACCACTCCAGAAAGGAGAGACCTGGATAGGAAAAGAGATGTCAAAACAAGAAGGGCTGGGGAGATAGCTCAGTGGTTAAGAGCATTGGCTGCTTTTCCTAGAGGACCCGGGTTCAGTTCTCAGCACCCATGTGGTAGCTCACAACCACATGAGTTTGTTAACTCTAGCCCTGGGAGATCTGACACCCTCTTCTGGCTTCTGAAGGCACTGCACACCCATGGTATACAGATATACATTTAGCAAACGCATAAAAATAAAAGTGAATAAAGCCTCAATTATTTTTTTACAAAAGAACTTAGTTGAGAACTACAAGCAGGTCAACGTGACCAGATGTGAAGTCTGAGGCAGTGACTCTAGCTGATGGAGCCAGCAAGCCATGGGCCACCATAGCCTCAGAAGACTCGAAGCAAGAGCTAAACAAAGCAGATGTCGTTCAATAAGTGAGTAATTCTATTTATTTATTTTTGAGAAAGGCTGTCCTCAAATTCATTGGTAGTTGAGGCTAACCTTGAACTCTCGATCCCACTCCACTTCCCGGGTGCTGGTCTTACACAGATGCACAGACACACTAGGTTCAGATGTGTCTTTGAAAATCTGTTCTGGAGTGTTGGGGTGGGGGACTGAGTTGTCCTCAGGGAAATGCTGCAAAAGCATAGGAGCTCCCAACCTGGCTTGCCTGTTTCCTTGGATCTTAACTCTGCACCCTGAAGCTTCAATTTCCCATCTTGAAGGAAGAGATAGCAGAACTTGAAAGAGTCTGGAAGAACAATTAAGTGGTTAATTCAAAGGAGATGCTTGGAAATGGGAATTATAGCAACAGCTTGAGTAAGAGATGATGATGTCAGGAGTAAGAAAGTGGTGGTATGGGGGTGCAGAAGAGGGATTAGATTTCAGAGAAATTATTGGGGAACTGTAGATGGCTCAATGGAAGACAGTGGGAACACAAGGGTGTGGGGGCAGGAAGAGCCCAAGAATATTGTACATCTTAGTTATAGTTTCTATTGCTGAAATAAACACAATGATCAAAAGCAACTCAGGGAGCTGGAGAGATGGCTCAGAGGTTAAGAGCTCTTCCAGGAGTCCTGAGTTCAATTCCCAGCAACCACATGGTGGCTCATAACCATATATAATGAGATCTGGCGCTCTCTTCTGGCCTGTAGGCAAATGTGCAGGCAGAATGCTGTATACTTTATAATAAATAAATCTTAAAAGAGAAAAGCAACTTAGGAAGGAAAGGGTTTATTTTCATCTTATTTTTCTCAGGTCACACTCTGTCACCAAGGAAATTCAGGGCAGGAACTTGGAGGCAGGGACTAAAACAGTGGCCATAGCTTAGCACTGTTTGCTCAGCCTGTTTTCTTATAGCACCCTGGACCACCTTCCCCGGGGGGTGGTACCACTCACAGTGAGCTAGGCCCTCCCACATCAATCACCAATCAGGAAAAAGTACCATTACCCATAGGACAATCTGGTGGGGCATTTTTCTCAATTGAAGTTCCCTCCCTGGTACCTCCCCTCAGCCAGTTCTCCACTGACTGACAAGGGGCCAGATGACAAATTCTGTGATAAACTTGATGAGTGTGATTTTCCACTAGGGCATGTAAATCAGACTGTTGAGTTCACAACACAAACAGGAGAGAGACACATGAATGGAAGCTGTTCATTGACAAGAATGAGACTGTATCGCCCTGGGGACAGCCTCTAAGGAGAATGGTGGACAGAGACTTGATTGAACCTTGAAGAAATAAATACCTGCTAGGCAAAGAAGAAAGGGTATGCTTTTGTGTTTGAGTCTGAGAAGTATGGCTTTAACGAACAAGAGAAGTGTGTGGAAGTAGAATTTCAGGTCGTGGAAGTCAGTTAGGATTACCACATCCCAGTCTGCATGAAGCTGTTACCAGTTTTAGCTCCGAAAGTCCCTATCTTAGGGATGCTGTTCTTCTTGGACAAAGTGGGGTGTTTGGTCACCTGGAGTCAGTGGTATTGGGAGAGCCACGTGCACACAGTAGGGAGGACCAACGGAGAATAAAGGAACACTGGTAGCTATGGTCAGAACTTTTCTGCTGAGTGGTAGAGACTGAGGCTAGGTTGTGAGAGTTGAAGGTTAAAGGCCAGGGAGGGAGGAGGAAGCAACGACGCGTGCTAGCAACTTACTTAAGAGGGGTCATTGACAAGTCACCGAGTTCCTGGAGCATCAGCTATTGAGAAATTCAAGGTCAGAGAGCATCTAGAATAGGAGCAACTTGAGCAAGTTTATAGGCATCCTGAAGATACAGGTGACCAGAAACAGCAAGGTTTAATGCTGGAGGGAAGAGGGTCATGCTACGGAGTCGGACCCCAAGGAGAAGGAGCTCATGGGGCAATGGGTAGATGGACCGAGGAGAAACAATGAGCCTGGGTACAGATACCCAATTGGCTCAGAGCAGGAAAGAAAGCTCAGGCACATGTACGCTGAGTAGGGCTGGTGAGAAGGTAGAGGGGAGTGTGTCTTAGGCAAACCAAGTCTGGGCTGAGTTCCAAGGAAGGAGCAGAAAGGGGGTTGCTAAACTAGAGGTAATGGGGAAAGAGGCAAAGAGTAGACAAGTATTTCCCCATGAAAGACAGCCCCAGGGGCAGGACGTCTGTGGCGCTTGGTCTTGAACAAGCCATTTACCGTTGGAAGTATAGCTTCTTCCTTCACTTCCAGTAAGATTACATAACTACTATGGTACTCTTCATCTCCATTGCTGTGTGATTGTATAAACCAGTGTGTCCTGGACTCTTGAGCCTCTGGGCAAAGCACTTTCTGTACCTTTCATACTGGGTGAGTGTGAATCATGTTCTATTCAGAAGGAACGAACCCTGGGGAACAAGACATGAGCTTTCAATTCAGCAAGGCCAGGTGCCAAGCTGGAGAGTTCCAACTGCCCTCAACTCAAAACTGCCATTCTGACTACTTGCCTAAGGGGTCTCAGTAAATATTAACTAACACTGGATGACCTTGGACAAGCTACTAAAACCATTCACCAACTAGATTAACTCAACCATCAGAGAAAAGCTTGCCAGGAGAGCTCCCTGTGGCCACGCAGACGCATAGACAGAATAGTGGTGGGGGTAAAGGCACACACAGAAATGCTTATTCCTGGCAAGGCCATTCCCTCAGGTTGGGTTTCCCAGAAGCAGAACTCAACAGGAGCTCTTGTTCTAGAGATGTCTCCTGGTAATGCTTCCAGAAATCGGGGGAAGCGAGCCGGAGTATAAGCGCTTCTGGAGCCCTGGTTCAGTCTGCCTCCATGGGAAGCTCTGGAGTGTAAGCTGTGTACAGAGTTAGTCTCACCAAAGGATCGATGTCATTCAACTATTGGGTGAAGTTGGAGGGAGGGAGGGAGGGAGGGAAGGAGGGAGAACTGTTCTTGTTTGGCTTGGGGTAATTTTGTACAGAAGAAGGCAAATTTCATCAGCAAACCCTTAGAAACAATACATTCATGTAGAAGAAGGGGCGCCCATAAGATTCGCTATAGCTACACTTATGGTCTGCGTATGAAATGTCCCCCACAGGGTCACCTGTTGAATTCTGCCTCCCTAGCTGCTAGTGTTCTTTTAGGAGGCTCTGGGAGCTTAGAAAGTAGGACCTATCTGGCATAAGTAGGTCACTAGGGCAGGTTCTTGGGAGTGGATTTTTGTCCCTGGCCCCTTCTTCCCCTCTGCTCTCTTTCCTGTGAGCCAGTATTTAGATGTCGATGAAGGCAGACAGTTTCGATGAGGATTCCTTGGGTTCTCATCATGTCTTTGGAAAATTTTGTGGTGAGCTTCGTGTAAAAGTATAAAACAACCCGGGGTTCCTCTGGCGAATGTGTAAAGTAGCTTTCTGTGCTGGGCATTCTTTTGTATTGGGGTAATGGTAAGTTAACTGGGATTCTACTAAGACTCCTTTACTGAAGCAATCGACAGCATGCATTTGGTCACACATAGCTTCCCCAAACTGTGAACTGAGTGGCAGCAGAGGTCACATCTGTTTTGATTATTAAAATAACTGTAGCAGGTGAGAGTGGGTGAGGGGCTGGCATGCAGCAGTAGGCCTCTTCCAGACTCTCAGATGTGTACAGGAAGACAAGTCAGGAAAGTGGTCATGACAATGACCTTGCTATTTGGGAGAATATCTGTTTTTGTTTTGTTGTTTTTTTTGTCTTTTGTAGTTGTTCACTATCAGTAGAACTCTGTGTGAGTACTACAGTTTTAAAATAAATATATGTTTTCATTTCTCTGTAATAAATGTCCTGATGTGCTAATGTTGGTTGGTGTGGTAGTTGCATATTTCATTTTCTTAAGAAATTGCTGCTGGGTGGTGGTGATTCACACCTTTAATCCCAGCATTTGGGAGGCAGAGGCAGTGGATCTCTATGAGTTCAAGGCCAGTCTAGTCTACATAGTGAGTTCCAGGACAGCCAGAAATACATAGTGAGACCCTGTCTCAAAAAAGACAGACAGACAGACAGAAAAAAAATGAAGAAAGGAAGAAATCTTATTCTAAAATGTATATGGAGGCCAGGACCAGAGATGCAGCTCAGTGGGCAAGCACAAAGCCCTGGATTCAATCTCAGCACTGCACACACAAAATGAACCTAATAAGCCTTTACTCTTTTTACTCTTGCTCACACCCCCTCTATACACCTTCTTTAAAAAGAAGAAAGCAAACAAAACATTTTGCTCTTTGAAAACCCTTGTTAAAACCAGGCAGTGGTGGCGCATGCCTTTAATTCCAGTATTTGGGAGGCAGAGGCCAGCAGATTTCTGAGTTCGAGGCCAGCCTGGTCTACAGAGTGAGTTCCAGGACAGCCGGAGCTACACAAAGAAACACTGTCTCTAAAAAACAAACAAACAAAACAAACAAACAAACAAAAAACCAAGAAAACCCTTGCTAAAGCCAAGCATGGCAGTTCATGCCTTTGATCCCAGCACTTGGGAGGCAGAGGCAGACGAATTTCTGAGTTTGAGGCTAGCCTGGGCTATAGAGCAAGTTCCACGACAGCCAGGGCTACACAGAGAAACCCTGTCTTGGGAAGGCAAGAAGGCGGGAAATGAAAAGCCCCGTTGAGAGTGGAAGACAAACTACAGGCTAGGGAGAAAGTATTTGCAATCGCACATTAGCAAAGACACGCACCCTATAAACAGCACTCAAAATCCAACAGCAAGCACACACAGTCTAACTAGAAAACAATGGGAGACACACAGGTAAAGTTCAGCAAGGGTGATGTTCAGACGATGAAAAGCACATGAGAAGATGCTTAGCATCAGTAGCCATTAGGAGATGCAAATTAAACCACAATGAGCTAAGACTGCAGCACATGCATGCAGGGCTAGGAAACAGCCGAGCTTTAGAGCTCCCTGTGTGAGGTCCTGGGCTCAATTCCAAACAGGGCGTGGTCCTGCATGCCTGGGGTTCCGGCATTTGAGAGATAGAGGCAGAAGAATCAGAAGTTCAAGGACACCCTCAGCTCGTTCACCGAGTTTGAAGCCAGCCTGGGATACAAGAGGATTCTATATCTCAAAAATAAAATAAAATAAAATAAAATAAAATAAAATAGAGAATGGCTAAAATAGAAAAAAAGTGAGTACTATGAAGAACTTAGAAAAATTGGATCAGAAAGTAAAATAGTTCATCCATTGTGGAAAGCAGTTTGGCCTTTCCCTCTCTGTCCTCCTCTACCTCACCCCTTTCTTTTGTTTTTTACAATACAGGGTTTCTCTGTGTAGCTCTCCCTGACTTTCCTGGAGCTCAGTCTGCAGGCCAGGCTGGCCTCACACTTAGAGGCCCACCTGCCTCTGCCTCCCAAGTGCTGGGGTAGAGGCGTGTGCCCCCAGGCCCAGTGTTTTCTTTGTTTTTGATAGTGTGTAGTGTAATGTAGCCCACCCTCACAGGGCTTGCATGACAGGTGTGGGCCACCACGCCTAGCAGGCTGTGTTACTTTCTTCTCATGTATGCTACCTGATGAGAAATCCGGTGTCACTGGGTTGGTTTTCCTCTTTGAGAAAGTGTTTTTACTTTCTGTTGCTTCCAATATTCTTGTCTTAATTTCCAGAAGTTTGAGGACAATGCTGCGGAGCCACAGCGAGTCAGGATTACCACGACCAGGGTGGATCATAGCTGCTCACCTCGCAGTAGCAAGGAAGCCGAGGAGCCCCGAGGACGAAAGAGGCTGAGGCTAAGAAACACCCTTCAAACGCACACCCCCAGACACCTGCCTCCTTCACTGACTGTCCTCAGAGTCCTTTCCATCAGGACTCCATCAGTGATTAAACTGGAAGTCATGCACGCCCTCTTGACGCCATCATTTCCTCAAATCTCCACCTCTGAAGATTCACGCTGCAGATAAAGCCTTTGACAGATAAGCCCGAGGGAGACGCTACTGTAGAAATCCTGGTGAGAACTCCTGTAGGCTCATTCTAGTTGGTGCTTGCTTAGCTTTTTCAAAGCTCTGGTTAACCCCGAACCATTGCCTTCTCTCTTCCATCGTGAGAGGACACAATGGGAAAGCGCTGTGCTAGGGCGTTTCCTGCGAGGAGGGGTGGGTGCCCTGTGTGAGGCCTCTACCAGTAACATCCCAGGAGGGCGGAGCAGGGTACCTAGTTTCCACTGAGTGTGGTGCAGGTCTACTCCCATGGCTTCTACTGATAACATGGTATCAGGGATGCTTACTACTACCTGGCCAGGAAGAAAGTCCCAGTTCTTGATTGCCTTTCGTTGATACCTTCCCACTAGAAGTCCAAGATGTCTCAATACAGCCTGGTAAAGGTGGAATACAGGCTCCCTATTCCATTTTGTGGTGCTTGATTTTATTAGAATTATTTTGTTCAAAGGTTTTCGGTTTTCCTTTGTGCTTATGTGTGCATGAACACACAAAGGCATGCAGGGGCCAGATGTTACTAGTGTCTCCCTCAAGTGCTCTCCAGCTTGTATTTTTAATACAGGGTTTCTCAGTGAACCCAAGGCTCGCCATTTCTGGAGACTGGCCATCAAGCCCCAGGGATCTTCATGTCACTGCCCAGTGCTTGGCGTTACTGCGCCTGGCTTTTCCCATCAGGTGCAGGGGCTCTAACTCAGGTCTTCATGCTTGTTCATCAAGCACCTCACCCCCTGAGCCATCTCTCCAGCTCAACAGCTTTCTGTCTTTCTAAACTGCCTCAATACTGGTCCTTTGGGTGCAGAGGGCAAGCTAACAGGAGCTTTTCTGACCTACATCACATCAAAGCTTTCCTTAACACCAACTGTAGGCTACATGAGGGAAAAAGGGAAACCCAGGGCACTCACTGTCGTGGCCTGTCCACTTTTTTCTAGAGGTGTTACAGTTTTATACAATGTCTGAAGCACATGCTAATTTAACTGAGGTAAGCTGTTAGAACACTATGAAATCCCTGCCTGGGGGGCCAGTTCCTCCTCAGGTCAGCACCAAGGCCCCACCCTCCTGCCAGCAAGGAATTCCTGGGGAAATTTAATTCTTTGGGGTTCAATGTTTCAATAGTCCAATAGCAGAAGGAAGGAAGGAAGGAAGAAAGGAAGGAAGGAAGGAAGGAAGGAAGGAGCGAGATGTCCCTTTGAAGAATATAACCTTTCCTGTCATCATCACACGTGGGCCCTCTCTGGTCTGTCTTTCCTTCACCTTTCAGAGTCATCTTAAGTTTGCTTCATATTCAGCCCCTCCCCCATCTCTATTCACAGAGAGAAGGGGGAGTAGAGGAAGATAAAGGTTTTACTTTGATTTTTAATTTTACTAGAAAGAATTCAGAATAATAAGGAAAAGAATGTCTATTAAACCATCTCAGAAGGAGGTATCCTCCCATATACCCATATACATGGATATACACATATATCCATCTCTCTGTCTATCTATCTATCTATCTATCTATCTATCTATCTATCTATCTATCTATCTATCTATCTATCTATCTATCTGTTTTTCAAGACAAGGTTTCTCTGTGTAGTCTTGGCTGTCCCGGTACTCACTCTGTAAACCTGGCTGGCCTCTAACTCAGAGATCCATCTGCTTCAGCCTCCCTAGTGCTGGGATTAAAGGCGTGAGCCACCACCACTCTGTCATACTTTTAATTTTTAAGAAGGGTTTTTATTACAATTATTTATTTGTGGTGTGTGTGTGTGTGTGTGTGTGTGTGTGTGTGTGTGTGTGAGAGAGAGAGAGAGAGAGAGAGAGAGAGAGAGAGAGAGAGAGAGAGAGAGAGAGAGAGGTGTGCTTGTAGGTATGTATGCCTGTGGAGGCCAGAGAATAACTTGTGGGAATCAGTTCTCTCCTTCCACCAAGTGGGTCCTGGGGATTGAACTCAATTTGTCAGTCTTGGTGGCAAGTGCCTTTATCTGCCGAACCATGTCACCAGCCCTGCATGTATTTTAAAAAAGGTTAACAAATGGGGTGTTGATAATCCATGAGGACTATGTGATACTCGAGCCTAACTCTATGGATCTTTGGAAAAGAGAAAAAAAAAAACATGAAGACAGAAAAAATGGCTTCTAGGGACTGGGCTATGGGAAGGGGAGAAAAGATGACTAGATGAACCAGACGACAACGGTGGCATACTTGCTACACCTAAGTGTACGACATGAAGAATGAATCCTAATGTGTGCTATAGAGTTTGGGTGACAGCACTGTGTCTATTTACACTGATTCTGTAAGCAAAGGAAGCACTCTAAAGAGAGGCGGGGTGGGAGTAGGCTGTGTGTGTTAAGGGAGGTACTTCAGCTCAAGATTTGTTATGCAACTTAAATTCCTCTACCAAGTAAAGTCCATTTCTATAGCAATGGTAACTGAGACTGCATGACATAAACGGGTGCTTTTACCAAAGGCCATCACTGCCCCTCAGCTCAGACTCATACTGCCTGCATCTCCCTTCAACTGCCTCTTAGTCCTCATCCTGGGACACACCGGCCATGGTGCCCATACCCAAGGCTGTTCTGGAGTTGCTCAAGTTTCGTCTACCATCTCTCTCCCCATTGGCTTAGTGGGTTTTGAACTTGGAGCCAGACAGACTTGAGTGACAATTTCCCTATGTCTCATTTTCCTTATCTGTACTGAAATGGGGATCTGGGAGCCAGTGAGGTGGCTCACTTCATAAGCCTGATGACCTGACTAGGAACCCTGGAACCTGCCGTGTAAAGGCAGAAGGAGAAGAATACCTCTGTGAAGTTGTCCTCTGACCTCCAGTCCATTCCCATATACCAAATTAAAAGGATAAGGTTGAAGAGTCTATAATATATATATAAAATGTAATGGAGCATGTGTAAGGTATAAGGGCAGTTTTCATAATGTAGTAGTTTGCCTTCCTTTCTTTCCCTCACATTGCTTAGAGGAAGTGGACTCTGGGAAAGCCAGAGCCTCCATTAAGCAACAAGAGATGAGGGGAAAAGATTGGGAGGGAGAAAGGCAGAACACCAGTGCCCTTCCCACACTGGCTCACATCTGGAGAGCTGTTGACTTCCTGGGTCGTCCTCGTGGAGTGTGGGGGAGGATGTTGTTTTTCAGTACAGGGGCCTCCATTTCCGATTCTCACAGGCAATCTGAATGTCCGTTGCATCGGGCGGAGAGAGCTGCCCAGATCTGACACTAACCCCTTGTGGAAGAGGCTGGCAGGCCCACCAGGCCAGCGGGGCGGCCTGCAGGGCAGCGATGCTGAATGAATTTAGCGCCTGTGAACGAGGCCGGATTGGCAGGCCCTGGGACAAACTCCCTCTTTGTTCGCAGTACACCCCCTAGACAAACAGTGCCAGTTTTCTTCTGGGCCCTAGCCACACTCAGCTGTGAGGAGAGGCGCAAGAAGCTCTGTTGATTTCAGCCCTAGAAGGGATCCGTTTATTTGTGTCTAGGAGACGCACTGGCAGCCTGCGGGCTTCAGGGATGAGGTCTTAAGCTTACACTTGCCAAGTTACCGACTTCAAACACTTTTTTTACTGTAGCCTACAGTGAGAAAAAATGTTTTACACCTTTAACCAGTGACACACGCACAACGCATACACACACACACACTTTTTTTTTCCACATGTTTAGACTGTGAAATGGAGCCAGCAGGATGGCTCGGTGGGCAGAGCGCCTGTTTCCTGAGCACGAAGACCTAAATTCAGACCCCCGAAGTCACCCAAAAATTAGGCATGAGGGCAGGCAGCTGTAACCCCAGCTTTGTGAGGGCTGACCCAGGAGGGGAAGGGACAGTGTTCTCTGGCCAGGCAGCCTAATCAAAAAAAAAAAAAAAAAAAAAGAGCTCCTGGTTCAGTGGGAAACCCTGTCTGAAAAATATAAGGCGGAATGGAGACTTCAAGGCAACAGCATTGTCCAGACACTACACAGTTGATGCACATATGAACCCATGGAGACTGTGCCAACACACACAAGACCCACACGTGTTCAAGTCAGACAAAATCCCAGCATAAGGAAGGATGCGGGGGCACAAAGTAGCACCTCTGGCCAAGAAGCTATTTGCAAGGGATAAGTGATGGGAGAAGACACATCGGTTCTCTCCACTGGTGGGACACTGGCTGTATCAACCACAGTTCAGGGCAAGCAAGCCCCACGCTCAGGAGTAGTTGGCCAATACAAAACAAACTGTGTGACTTTTCTGTGAGTTTGTTTGTTTTATATTGAGAAAGAAAGAACATGAAGGTAGGTGGATATCTGTAAGGAGTTGGAATATGGGAAAATATATCATATGAAACATTTTTAATTAAAAAGGTTGGATGATGATAGAATATACCTACTGTTGAGCTCTCTGGATCCACATGCACACACACACAGGCACACACTTACCCACATGCACACACACCTACACACACTCACACACAGGCACACACTTACCCACATGCACACACACCTACACACACACACACACACACACACACACACTCACATGCACACTCACCCACATGCACACATTCACCCACATGCACACACACCTACACATACAAACACATGTACACACTCAACCACATGCACACACTCAATCACATGCACATACTCAAACACACACACACACACACACACACACACACACACACACACGAAATGTCTCGTGTACATTATACACCTTTATTCTCAGCACTTGGGAGGAAGAAGCAGGAGAATCTCTATTGAGTTCCAGGCTAGCCTGATCTACACAGAGAGTTCCAGGATAATTAAGGCTAGCTACATAGGGAGACCCCGTCTCAAAAAATAAATTTTAAAACATAAAATAAATAAATAAAAAAGACATTGTATAAGAACATATTCTTCACCTACACTTTAAAATATTCTAATTTTTATGAAAAATTTACCAATCCTTTTGTCACCTAATGAAAACTTTTTCCCATTGTCCAATTCTAAGAAAAGCTGTTCATTGATCTATTGAAAAAAAAACTAACTCAAGAAGTTAAAACTATCTGGAAATTACTCTTCTAGTTGAAACTCAATTATTGTTTTCCTTGAAGTACAAATCAGCAAAAAAGACTACTTCTCATGCATAAAGAGAATTACTTGTTTATCTATAATTATTTTTGCAGTGGTAGGCATCAAACCCAGGGTGCTGGATGTGCAGAGAAAGTACTATATCACACTGAGCTATTTCTTAGTCAGAGGGCATAGGCTGTTCTTGAACTCATTATGCAGTGGAGGCTAGCCATAAGCTCATGATCTTTTGCCTTAGTCTTTCAAGTGTAGGGATTATATGCTGATACTTCTTCTACCCATAGGTTTTAAAAACATTAAAGAATCATTTTTATTATTTTGTGTGTATGGGTGTTTTGTCTGCATGCATATTATGTGTGTACAGTGCCCTTGAAGGCCAAACGAGGGCATCAGATCCCGTGGAACGAGAGTTTTAGATGGTTGTGAGCTGTCATGTGGGTGCTGGGAATTGAATCTAGATCCTCTGAAGGAGCAACTCTGAGTTCTTAACTGCTGAACCATTTCTCCAGTCCAGTCTCACAGCTATTTATTGTAAAGCTTTTTATTTTTAAACATGTGTCTTGGTCAGTGTTCTATTGTGGTGAAGAGACACCATAACCCTGGCAAGTCTTATAGAAGAAAGTATTCAGTCCGTTATCATGTGGGAAACATGCTGGCACACAGGCAGATGCGGTGCTGGAGGAGTAACTGAGAGTTCTACATCTGGATCTGGAGTCAGCAGGAAGAGAGAACCACTGGGTTTGGCTTGGACTTTTGAAATCTCAAAGCTCACTTCCAGTGACATACTTCTTCCAACAAGGCCACACCTCCTAATCCTTCTCAAGGGGTGACACTCCCTGATGACCAAGCATTTACACTTATGAGTCTATAGGGGCCACTCTTATTCAAATCACTATAACATGCAATAGTATCTGCATGTAGAATCATTGGACCAACTTCTGTTCTGCCAAATGTTTGACAGCTATTGTGTGAACTAGATCCACTTTCTGTACTTTGCAATCTTACTCTGTGGCTTAGGACAGTGCTCTCTGGGGATTTACTCCATGGTTGCTTTTTCTTTGGCTTCTGACAATCAAAGAGCTGGAGGGAATAGATTTTGGTGTATCTACTGAGGTCACAGGTCCTACCAGATGGCCTTTCCTACATATCCTCCCTGTCTCTATGTTTCTATGACCACTTCTTTTTCTGGGGTTTGGCTGTTTCTGAAGGTGTGATCCCTGTCGCCTCTGCATCCTGATCTCCCCCCCCCCCTCTCTCTCTCTCCCCCCCATCTTTCTTTCTCTCATCACTATTATTTTATTTTTTAAATGTTTATTTTTTTTTCTGAGACAAGGATTCTTTATGCAGTCCTGGCTGTCCTGGAACTCACTCTGTAGATCATGCTGGGCTCCTCTTGTCTGTCTCCTGAGTGTGCTGGGGTTAAATACATGCACTATCACTCCTGGCTCTGACTGTACTTTTATAATTCTTTTAAAAACATTCCCTAAACTACCCAATTTGAGTACGATATCTGTTTGCCAGGCCTTGACTTTTATACTATTTCCCATGCATCTTCTCGTGGTATTGTATATTTATTGCCTTGTATTCTGTTCAGTGTCGTGAGGCCTATTACAGGATAGGAGACTCACATTTCTCTCTTTTGCATCCTGTGTGTTGACAGGCAATGAGGATAATATAGAACTTTTTAACCCTGAGGAGCTTGAAAAACCACCGAGGCCTGAGCCCCAACTACAGAGCCTCACACTCTGGGTCTGGGTAGTCCTAGGTTTCTGGTGCCAGGAGCTTCAGAGGAAACTGGTGATGGGGAAGTGACGTGTGTGACTGACTGCAGTGTGTCTAGGGAAGACTAGGTGAAGCCTTCTTGAGCCACCTCCAAACCCTCATGCAGCATCTGTAGCATGCATATAAATGTGATGTGTGTGTGTGTGTGTGTGTTTTCTTTCACTGTCTTGCCCAGGATCTCATCATTTTCAGGGGTCCCTTAGTCTGATCCTAGAGACTGAGGCCTAGAGGAGAACATGGGCTATGACTGTGTACGCCACTGCCCTCTTGTGGGCATAGGCACAGTTGTGATAGCGGCCTATGGTCTTCCCTGTCATCAAATCCTAGGACCAAATGAGGTTTCAAAGAGCAACTCAGTCAAGCATAGCAGAGGCCATGCCTAGCCTCTCCCAGAAGACAGCCTTTCCCTTTCCCTAACAGCCCTTGGCAAAAGATGTCCTATTTCTCAGTTTCAAGAGTTGGTTAATTGCTTTAGAATTAGCTCTCCACAGTGAGGGGACCAGGAGGATTAATTGCCTTGCAGAGTAACCCTAATTAAAAATCAAGCAGGGAATTTAAGACACTCCTTCCCCTGTGCCCCCCCCCACCCTGATGAGCCCTGGAGAGATAGCGCAGCTTAGTGGAAAGTTGAAGAACAGCAAGGACAGGGAGAAAGGTTCCTGTGTCCCCCTGGGACACTCAGACTGAGACGACCTCAGTCAGATGTCCCTTCCTGTGTCTCTTCTGAACTCCTTGGTATTCTTTCCTGTGGCTTCAGTCTCCCCTTGTCTTCTGAGTCCTGTCTTCATCTTCCCCTGCTGGCTTCCCACCGCACACCTGCTCCTTGCTTTTGTTCAGCAGTTAAAACAAACAAACAACAACCCCTAACTTTCAGTAGCTCTTTTACAGCAACAATGGTAGCAACCTGTTATCTGATCCCATCAATTTCTGTATAGTGTGCTTTAATGATCTTCATATTATTGTTATCAATAACATAAAAGGAAGTGATTTCATTTAACCTTTTTGATGGGAAAGATACAAGAAAGGATGGGTGTGTTCCTAAAATTGGATAGTTTTGATTGCTTAAATGTTCATGAAATAAAGTTTTGTGCCATGTTTGGATAACTGTGTATAGTGACTGTTGGCTACCCATAATCCTTTTTGGTATAAAGCATAATAAATGTTGGGTGTTCTTCCTGAAGGTATTTCAGAGTTTTTCAGTTTTCACATGTGAAAACTTGTAGATTTATTGCTCTTTTTGCCCCCTTCCTGTTCCTTGGCACTGGGAGGTGCTGTTGGCTAGGCTAAGAAGTAGTGTTTGCCCCATTCCACGTCTGGTAGCTTTGTTTTCAGGTATTCGTGTGCTAGGAGCACATTTCCGGGAATGTACACACTAATGATGCTTCATAGAGCAGGAGCGCCTGATGATGGTGTTTCCTGGCTTCCTGCAGGAATGGCTTATCGCTGGGAATTGAACTCAGGACCTCTAGAAGAGTAGCCAGTGCTTTTAACTGGTGAGCCATCTCTCCAGTCCTTTGGAATGGCTTACTGCAAGAATGACTTATGAGCCTGAAACTCAGTCAGAGAAGGCATGTAACCCACCTGCGAAAGTTCACCAGTGAATGGTAGCCAGACCACCTTTGCCTTAGTATGGAGGCCCTTAAATGGACAGGTCGTCTGCAGATGCTGGGACCGAGGAGTGCTTGGAAATGGGATCTGCTTCCCGAAGTTATGGACATGAGAAGTTAAGCAGCAGCCTCACTGGTCAAACTTGTTGGCATCAGATCTGAGTCTGAATTCTCGTTTCTCCTTGGGCAAGATAGAAAATTTCCTTACGCCTCAGTCTTCCTCTCTGAGGAGTGGGGTTTAAAACCCTTGCCTTGTACAGTAGCTATGGGACTGTCTGAGATAAGTTCACCAAGCGACAGCCTGAAGGCTGTCAGGGCTCCATAAAGGGGGCTGGTTCTGATCCCTGAGTACGGTTTATTACAATGTCTCTCTGCTTATCTGGCCCACAGAGGATTTCAAGGACAGAGGGTGACAAGAAGGAGTACAAGAACATCTAGGAACCCTGGCCAGAGAAGACCACAGCCCAACTCACTGTACCAAATAACCGACAAGCAAGCTTGCATTCGCTAAAGAGCCTCACGCAAAGCGCACCTCTTCCCAGCTCTGCAGTGGCTCAGCCAATGAGGGTCTTTCTGGCTCAGTGTCTTAAATGGAAGACATTAAGAGGAATTTGCATGGCCCTGTGTCAGCTTCTCTATTAATAGAGGAAATTGAGGAGAATTCAGAAGGTTTGTCCCAATCTGGCAGATCACTCACTGGGGCTAGCAAGCAGTGACAGGGGAGTGGCCGCATGTATGTCGTCCATTTTCCCATCTCTGTATCCCCAGTCAGCCTCTAACTCTTTCTGAAGTCATAATTGTAATTGTCAGGGTTCTCTGGAGGAACGGAATAAATGGGATGAAAAATGCGAATTTATGAAGACAGTTTTAAAATAGTAGCAGCAGCAGACTCATGCTATAGAACTGAAAACTCAGTCTATAAGACTGGGTGCCTCAGCAGTTGCTAATCTGGTGCTGGAAGAGCGAAAGGTCTCTGGAGAGCCGCTGGTCCTGACTCTGTGGTAAGAGCTTGGAAACACCGGTCCTGAGAAAGACAAAACAAAACAAACAAATAAACAAAAAACCCAGCGGCAACAACAGGACAAATCTGCTCAGCGCAGGAGGGGAGGCCAAGGAGCAAACGGTGAGCTGGTCTTCTTTTTTCCACGCCCCTTTACCCAGGATGCTCCGGGAAGATGCACACACTGGAGCGGGTTTTCCCATCAATCAAGCAATCTGGATACCTTTTCAGGCAAGGCTTCCTACTCAAGGTGATTCTAATGTGTGGCAAGGCGACCTTAAAGCCAACCATAAGAAAAATTTCAAACTACATACCCTATTGAGTGCTTTGCATGGGTTGTATATTAATTCTCTTAACCCAGAGACTTTTGGTCATTTGTGTTTTACTGATGAGAAACTTGGCACAGAGGGGCGAGTTATGTGCCTGGCAGCACACAACTGTTAGTTGGGGCTAGTCTCTTTTCTAGCGTTCATAGCCTAGTCTAGACTCATTCTGAACAGAGCTTGTCCTACCTTAGGCATTTTTAAATCCTCAGGACCCAAAGGGACTTCTGACCGTGTCTTCTGTGTTGTTGAACCGTCAAGCATAGACTTACTTGGGAAGTTTGAAAATGCCACTCTTGCCTGGTATCAGTCCTCCTGGCCTGAGTCTATTCAGTCCTTGCGTCCTGACCCGCAAGTGAGATTCAGACCCAGGGCAGGCAGGGTTCTAAGTCCTTCGTTCTTCCCCCCCCCAGCTGCAGCTCTTGTACTTCATTCTGATACTGGGCACCAGGGGGCGCTGTTGACTAGACTAAGAAGTAGCGATTCTCCTAGCCTAGGTTTGATGTTTTTGTTTTGTTTTCATATTTTTCATGTGTTTCTTCTCAAGAACTCAGTGGAGGGCAGTGGAGAGGGACAGTGACCTGAGGCTTGAGCCAGCCTTTCCTGGATCCTTGTGTGTGTGTGTGTGTGTGTGAGAGAGAGAGAGAGAGAGAGAGAGAGAGAGAGAGAGAGAGAGAGAGAGAGAGAGAGAGAGAGAGGAGGACATTGGATATCCGACTTTATGCTTTCTTACTGTGTTCAGATAAGGTTGCTCACTGTCCGTGGAGCTAGGTCGGCAGCCATGAACCCCAGAGAGCCTCTGTTCTCCGCCCCACATAGTACTTGGACTAGAGGTACATTTTTTTTTTTAAAAACATGAATGCTGAGGATTTGAATTTGAGTCCTCATACGTATGCCCAGCCAGCACCCTTACTCGATGAGCCATCCCCCCCACCCCACCCCCGGCCCCTACACCTTCTTTCTAATCACCTTTCATCAGCATTTTGTCTTTGTTCTGGAGGGAGGTGTTCAAAAGCAATCATAAAAGGCAAAGGTGTGTTAGGTAGAATAATGGGTCCCCAGGGACCCCCTCCTTAGTACTTGGAATGTGAGAATATGGGACCTGAAATTGCACAAGGGACTCTGTAGGTATGTTTAAGGATCTGGGCTATTCCAACAGAGCTGTAAGCAACCACAAGGGTCTTTACCAGCTGGATGAGGGAGGGAGGTTAGGTGAAGAGATGGGAGCACGGAGGCTGGAGGCAAGAGGCAGAATCCCAGTGACATGTGAAGATGTTGTACTCCTGGCTGGCAGGATAGAGGCCATGAGCGATGAAAAGAAGAACAGGGCTTCAGAAAGAGGGAAACTGACTTCTTTCTAGCATTTTCAGAGAAGCTAATGCCTTGGGTCAGCTCAGGGAAGTTAATTTTGGACTTAGGGCCTCATGAGGAGGGAGATCATACATTCATAATTGTAGGTGTTTTACCATTGAATTCATGGTGATTTGTTCTAGCAGCCATGGGCAACTGGCACACGAGGAGAATCTGAAACTGCATCTGCCTATGGGAGCCATCACTGCCTGTCTACCTTAAGGCCATCCCTATGAATACCCTCACTGCCAAGTGTGATGGTTTGAATATGCTTGGCCTGGGGAGTGGGTGTGGCCTTGTTAGAGTAGCTGTGTCACTGTGGGCGTGGGCTTTAAGACCCTCATCCTAGCTGCCTGGAAGCCAGTCTTCTCCTAGCTGCCTTTGAACAAGAGGTGGAATTCTCAACTCCTCCAGCCCCATGTCTGTCTGGACGATGCCATGCTCCCACCTTGATGATAATGGACTGAACCTCTGAACCGTAAGCCAGTCCCAATTAAATGTTGTCCTTTATAAGAGTTGCCTTGATCCTGGTGTCTCTTCACAGCAGTAAAACCCTAAGACATCAAGCTACTTTTGTATACTGGGATGGTCCAAGGAGTCCTAAGGAAAATCAGTAGGACAAAGATTCTCCCCGTTTGGTAAAAGAAGAAAAATACTCGATGGGAGCTTCTCTCACTACCTTGATTCTCCTTCCTGACAGTACCCTCAAAATTACTCTAGATCTGCTCTTGGAAAATGCGATGTCTAGAGGCTCAGCTGGTCGTGGGACTACAGGTCCAGGCGTCAGATTTTCAATCATCCTTATGACTTGAAAGCACTCATAGGTCAACCAAATATGGCTCTTAACATTAATGTCTCACTTCACCTTCTAAAACATGTTCCTAGTTACACAGTTTCCTCCGCAGAACCACATTAAAACAACAAATATTTAGGGAATGCCCCAGGGTCCAGGCTGAGCGTGAAGACAGGAATTAAGCAACCCTGCCCTGGAGGCTTCTTGGTCTGTGTTAATTGGATCTTCGTGGGTTGTAAGTGCCAGAAACCCATCTTTTCTCTTTTTTCTTTCTTTTCTTTTCTTCTCTCTCTCTCTCTCTCTTTCTTTCTTTTTTTGCAGAGATGCTGTAAGAATTGAGACAGGAAACAAATTTAAGGTACCGAGCATGGTTCTTAGTAAATGCTATTCCATTGCAATCGTCAGGGGACATGCAAATGCAAGGATTTCACATGGTTTTCATCTTCACAAAGAACCTGAAACTAACAAGACGACAACGATTACATTCTGCTTAAACATTAGTAAGAAGAGCCTCAGATTAGGGATTGTTCTCTTGGTGGCACCAAACAGCCTTGGCAGGGTGGTGATGAGGCCTTGGGAAGGTTTCCCATATCTTCTGTGGTCCCTTGTCCCTCTACTGGGACGTAGATCATGGGATGAAAAAAAAAGGTAAGATCCCTTAGAGATCATCTAATGCAGAATCAGCTTTAGGCTTCGCTGACTGGCCGGGCCTGAGGGTATTTGCCTGTGGAGCTGTTTTGTGCCTTCGTCCTGAGATGGTGTTCTGACTTGTCAGCTGTGTCAGCACAGATTCCTCCTGGTATCTTTTCTTCAGCAATATGTGTGGCTTGCTCTTGCTATATACTTCATCTTGACATTCTCTCATGTAGCCAATGAAGAAACTGAATTTCTTCGCATAGAACTAACTGAATGCCACACATTGAACCAGATACATTAAACAGGATAGTGTTTTTCTTATTTGCAGCCTAGCCCGAGATCAAAAGTTGTGCTAGATATTTTAGTATTTTAGCCCCAATTTCTTTTAATTTTTTATATTAATTAGCTAATTATTCTCTCTCTCTCTCTCTCCCTGTGTTGCACATACTGTGGCACACAAATAAAGATCAAAGGACCCCTTATGGGAATTAGTTCTTTCCTTCCACATGTGGGTTCTGGATGGAACTCAAGACCTGGCAGCAAGTAACCTTACCTACTGGGCCATCTTCTCAGCTTCCTTTTCATTGCTTAAATGGAATTCTAGAAGCAATCTAGAGTATTAAAGGCTATAGTTTCTAGGCATAGCTAGGTATTTGTGATTACTGATGTTTCTACACTCAGCTAGGTATTTGAAATTACAGCAGTTTCTAGGCTCAGCTAGGTGTTTGTGATTACAGATGAATCCCATCTTAGACTGCTTCCCCTAGCGCAACAAAACAGAGCAGGTGAGGCACTGTGAATGTCCTTAACTGAACATTGTCAAAGGAATGCCAGTCAGCAGTGAAAATGGGGGAAACGGGCTGGTGGAGGATACTCCGAGACTTGGGCAGGCTGCTTGTGTTGGTAAATGGGGGTCTCAGTGCATGGTTGTTAGGGAAGAAGAATGGCCAGACTTGGAATTTTTGTTTTAGAAATAAAACAAAGGAAGGAGACATTTTAGCCACCAGGCTGCAGAACCAAGGTCCTTTTGTGCATGTGATCTGGCATTAGGAAGAGTCCCATTTCTTACAAGCATTTGGCCCTTTGTGAATGTGGCCGGGCTGCCCTCGGGTTCCCAAGCAGTAAGCTGAATGGAGCTTTGGGTGCTTTGGATTTATTGGGAATGCAGTGACTTGGGCTGACACAAGGACATACAAGTGCTTTGTAAGTTATTTGCAAATGAGGAGTAGGACAGTTGAACTCGGCTTGTCTTGGCAACGACATGGATTGTTTTGCACTCCAGAATGAGCCTGGTTCGTGTGGAGAAGGGCCATGGAGAAGGATTCCATGGCAAATCTGCTTCTTAGTAAAGCAACTCTGGGATCACTGAAAAACACACACACACACACTGAATTTTCCAATGGAAATATTACAGACCACGACGGTAGAACCAGAGCAAAAGAAAGGGGGTTTTATGGCTTAGTAAACACATCACCCTAAAACCAAACAGTTTTGTTCCCCCGCCCCACCCCACCACCACACCATGACATTAAGAATCTACAAATCCTTTCACATATATCGTCTAGTTGAAGTTCCAGAAGCAGAAGGGAGGTTGTCTCTTCCTCTTCTAGAGGAGAAGAAACAAGGTCCAGGGAGGCTAAGGGGTTGGTGGGTAGCCAGGTGATGAACTCCACATTAGCTTGGACTTGATCCCAGCGGGATTTCTATCCACATGGCCACAACCTTTGATGAACACTGTTTTTCCCTTGAAGTGAGGCAGGGAATAATGAGGTTCAGGTTGAAGAGAGAGATTAGAGGGGCTGGAGCAGCTAGAGTTGTGACTCCTGGGGTGGGTTTGCATTGGTAGGGGCTGGGAAAGCATGAGTCTCAGGGGAGAGACTACATGGACTGGCAACTGGCTTGGTTGTGGCTACTCATGGTATCCAGAGTTTCACCCCACATCAGGCAAGGTGCTGCTGGCTTTATATGTAGAATCTCATTTAATTAATAATAGGTGCTCTCATCTTTTAGGATGCAGACTCCAAGTCAGGTCAGAGAAGTTATATATGCAACTTGCCCAAAGTCACCTATTTTAGATGTAAAGTCTAGATTAGAAGCCTAGTGGTCAGAAACCTGTATGTATGGCCACTATGTTGCCTGAGAGTTGTGGGTTCATTCATGTGTGGGTAAAGAAATGTACGAAGATTGATTGGTTCCACTCAGAGAAGCTCTCAAATTAAGGAGGTCTGGTCCTGGTCCTGTGGGCTATGGAAGCACTCCCTTCTCTCTCTCTGAGTCACTTTCAGTGGATGCCTGCGTGTCCATTGCTGTGTGGCTGGTACGGCTCATCCACTGCCTCACCCTCTTTGGAGGGTGCGTGGTACAGCCCCTGCCCCCGCCCTCCCATTTTCTTTTGAAAATAAATTAAAAGTTATTTAAGAGCCTCAGGTTTTTTTTTTTTGGCCTTGTAAATTCCACAGTCACTCTTGCCTAGAGCTCGTCGAGGGGCCTGTGAAGATGCTGAGCGGCAGGCTTTGGCCCAGCTGATTGACTAGCAGCTCCTGCCAGGCTGTCCCTGGGGAAAGTTCTCTTTGGCATTGATGCCTGACTACACAGGCCCATGAATAGACCACGTGGTTGTAGGCCCTCCCGTGGGGCCCTTCTGGAGGAAAGTGCATTGCATCTCAGGCTGACGTGGCTTCTCCCTGCCCAGGCAGGTTGTTCTCATTGACACCACAGGGCCTGCTTGGACTCCTCTCTGGCTCCACACAGCAGAGCAAAGGCAGTGTTGGATCTGGATGCTTGCCTGGCCTTTGGCTAAGCAGTGACTGTGCTGTGATGGATCCAGGGTGGCCAGGTTATCCCTCAGTGTGGCAGTCCCTTACACCCTACTAGATGCAATGGCACACATCTATGTGCTGCTGCTCTGTTCTTTATCAGGATTGTTTGTATCTGTGAGCTCATCGAATTCTCACACAAAAATCCTGGGAAATACAAATTATGTTCTGAACTTGAACGGTGAGTCGCAGAGGATATCTTTTAAGGGCTTGGGTCAAATCTCACTGTACTAAACCTGTTTCTTCCCCTGAAGTTTTCCCTTCTTGGTGAAACTGGATTTTAAAGACTACCTGGTTGACCCTAGTGCAATGCTCATGGGTTCTGTTGCCTCTGGTTTCTCCAAGGCAGCAACAGGAGCACACGTGGAAGGAAGAGACACTGAATGGGGAGCATTCTCTCAGTCCAGAGAGCAGGGCTGGTCAGGGCTGGTCAGTGGTGGTCAACTTGTAGGCAATGGCTCAGTTGCTGCTGTTGCTGCTGCTGCTGCTCCATACCTTGGTGAATTCCTGATACTTCACTCCGTCTTTAAGAATAGACCCCATGTCAAAGATTCAGGCACATGGCTATGCTGTGGTGGACCAGGGTGGCCAGGCCTTTCAAATACAGTTTCACACAGATACTTATATTCCCTGATGTGAGTCCCCATAGTTCACCACACTAGTCAGGCAGGGGACTGAACTGACTAGAAGAGGTTGCCTGTCTGGCTCTGTAGAGATTTCATTGGGCCTGTGAGGTTATGTGAAGGAGACAGTGTTCACAAACACTGTTGTAACACGTAAGCAACAATGATCGCTACAAATCCTGGCCAAAGCAGGGATGTTCATGGAAAGCAGCTTCCATGTTTGTGACAGCTTCGATCTGGTTTCCACATTCAAACTGGGTCAGTCACTGTGTCTTCAAAGGAGTTCTATGCTCTCACCGGATGTCTTTTGTTTGATGCATGTGATTTTATATTGTTAAAATGGATTCTAGTTTGCCAGCAGTGTCTAGAGAAATAATGGCTTAAACATAATCCACAAAATATGTGTCTTGAAAACTTAATTCTAGTGCAACAGAGGTGAGAGGTAGGAACTTTGAGGGGCAGTTGGGGCCGAGGGCTGTACCCTCATGGATGGATTAATGCTGATCCCAAAAGAGCTTTAATTATATGACTTCTCTCCTTCATGTTCTTCCTTCTGCCATGGGATGACACAGCAAGTAGTTCCCTTCTTAAATTCCACCCTGTGACCTTCAGCTTTCTAACCTCCAGAATTGTTAGCAGTAGGTCTCTGTTTCTTATCAGTTACTCAGTATCAGGTACTATGCTATGGAAGCACAAAATGGACTGAGTTGGGGGTGTGTACAGCAGGGGGAATGGTGGAGGGAGGGAAGGGAAGAAAGAAGGAAGGAAGGAAGAAGAGAGGGAGAAAGACGGGGGAAGAGAGAGAGAGAGAGAGAGAGAGAGAGAGAGAGAGAGAGAGAGAGAGAGAGAGAGAGAGAGAAAGGCAGAGGCAAAAGGAAATCATTAAGAGTTGATGTGGCAGATTTGAGTCCAAAATCTGTTTATCCCACCAGTAATGGAACTCAGGCAGAACTCAGTTGTCTAAAGGCAGAACTGTTTCTTTACGGAAACTGCACCTTTGCTTCTAAGGCCTTCAGTAGATTGCAAGGGATCTATCTACCTCAGTAGATTGCATGAGATCTATCTACATCATAAAGATCAATTGCCTTTCATTAAAGTCTGTTGCTTGAAAATGTTACAATATCCTCACAAACACCGCACAGCATTTTCTAGATTAGTATTTGGCTGTAGGACTGGGGACTGTAGCTTAGCCAAATGCCACATAGGTTGATCAACACGATGTCCTCTGCGTGTTCCTGTCTGCTTCTTTCAGCAAGTGGCTAGACTTTATTTTGTGCGCTCTCTTGTATCTAGCTGGACTTGTAACTTGCTTTGGGCCCTGGAGTATGCACCAGAGCTGTGCTTGGAGCCTTAGGAAGCCTTTAGTGAGGCTCTGCTTTCATTTGGAGAAAACATATATTCCATGTAAAGAAGCTAAGAGGCTCTGTGCATGGAGGGAGGCTCAGCAGAAACAAACACTCCACAAAGCAGGGAGTGGTCCTCACGGAGCCCTGCAGCATCCTTGGTCCTCAGAACTGGGTTCAAGGAGGCTGGTGGTATTTAAATTACTAAGATTTATGTGGTTTAATATGCAGAAAACTGGTAAGGGATTATATTCAGTTTTAGTTGATACATGAAATAAGAGGATTGGTACCCATGAATTCACAGATACTGAGAAAATAGTTTTTCAGCCAGTACTCAGGGCATTTTTTTGAGTTAGAAACAGCCTACATTTGGATCTAGGCTTGGATCATGTCTTCAAACTTTCTGGACATTGGTTTCCAAAGCTGTAGAAACAAATGTGCAATGTCACGAGTGTTAAAGGGGGCCTGAATGCCAAGCATGGGTGTCATGGCGTGGGGGCATTCAACACGTGATAGCTGCCTGGTCACTTTTGCTAGTACAAAGATCTTCATTCACAATATGATCACAGCTTAGCAAGGAAGTGTAAGTAGCCATATGACAGACTACAGGTGAAGGAGAGAGGATTCCTTATAGGAAGTGAAATAGAGTTTGAACTAGGAACAGAAAAAAAAAAGACATTCATTTGGCCAGTATTCCAGCCAACAGGAAGTCTTCCTAGCTGAGGTTGTTGCCACAAGATTTTGTGCAATATTAACTTCTTTTTATTTTTCATTTTACATGACCATTCCTTTCAGTCTGTAGCCCATGCTAGCCTGGCTCTCTTAATGTAGCTCAGGTTAGCCTTGAACTCTTTATTATCCTGCCTCAGTTTCCCAAGTGCTGGCATTATAGACAATGTACTACCATACCTGGCTGCATTGCTTGGCTTGCTAATCTTTTCTTCTTAAAGAAACATATTAGGTAAATCAGAGCTGGGCAATAAATTGGGAGACTCTCAGGGGAAGTTTTCCATATGGCCTACTAGAGGCTAGACCCATATGGCTAGAGGTTGGACCCAGGGTGAGGAGGAAAATCAGCATCTGCCATTTATTCTTTCTCATTCTCTTTCTTTCTTTTTCTTTTTTGTTGTTGTTTGTTTGAGACACAGTTTCTCTGTGTTGACGGCCTTGGCTATACTGGAACTCACTTTGTAGATGAGACTGGCCTCAAACTAATAGAGATCCACCAGGCATACACCACCATGCCTTGTCCAGTCTAGCACTCATTCTTTCTGAGGTCGCCAGCCCGTCAGTAAGCTGGCTCTGAGGATTAACAAGAACATACTGTATTGGATTATAGAGCCATTGGCCAGGTTGGCCTCTAGCCAAATACACTCAGTAGTTTGCTCTGGGTCAGTCTGTGTCTTGCACCATGGACAGTCTAGCAGGAGAGAGTAGTAGGTGTGACCTTGGCCGTGTATCCACAGCCCTTCCCGAGTTAGGGTCATTCCATTTTCATCTCAACTACATTGTGGATTTGTTAAGTTTCTTCACTTTTCTGTGCTGTCTCCCGAGTGAGGTTGGAGCTAAAGAGCCTCAGAAGAAGAAAACCAGACGACCACTGAATCCTGGGGCAATGTCAGCCTTCATGGGAATGACCAAGAGCTCATGGAAATCTCGCTTCAGAGAACAACCCCTTCTCTTGGCATAGGATGGGTTGCTACTTCAGTCTCAGCTTTGCTCCCTTAGGCTGGCCAGTGGCCAGGGCACACCTAAGCTAGGACACCCCAATGAGACAAGTCCTTTCTTTCCCAGGCTCTCCTTTCTAAAGGCTTACTAGCCAATCCCTGGGTCTTGGCTTTCACACCTCAGCCTCTCCATCTTATAATTGGAGATGGTGGCAAGGCCATGGGTGCAGAATTCATTAGGGCCTTGCCATCCTCCCTCAGACTGCCTGTTGACAGCCTTGCTCGCATGTGAGCTCACATGTGGGGAATGTTAATAAATGTCCAGCATCCTGGCCAGCTCCAAATCCTCTATTTCTACGCCAATGGCCTCTCAAGGTGATCCGCTTCCCATTTGGCACTCCTGCGATGGACTTATCTCGCCTTTTAATTAAAGTCTCCCCTGAGGAGTATTGGGAAGACTCAGTGAATGCTCCCTTCAGCTAACTGTCCAGTGTGTCTGAATGTTCATGTGTTTTTGTTTATAGAGTCTGTTCTGGGTCAGAAATGTCTTCCTTAATGGGGATCATTGAAAAAAAATGTGTTTATTTCAGCAGGGCACTGTGACTGTGTGGTTGGGCAATGGCAGGAAAGTGGAGAGATCAGAGGACATCTTGTGGGAGTTGGTTCTGACTTTCCACAATGTGGTTCTGGGGAGTGAATTCAGGTCAATGATCTTGCCAGTAAGCGCCCTCACCTGCTGAGCCATCTCACCAATCTGGGCTCATGGTTTTTTCCTTTTTAAAACTTCTAGGATTTTCTTTTTCTCCCATATTGACCTAAGCCTGCTTTCTTTTATCTTGCTTAAGTTGTTACTGATGATTTTTTTTCTGGGGGGGGACAAAATACATAAATAAATAAAAGTGGAGAATATCTAGTTTGATTTTATAGTTGCAAAATAATCAGACTTAGTAAAAGCTACAGGAAGGATCTCTTCACACTTGAACAAAAACATTATGTGGGCAGGGAGAAGCGGTTCCTACACTTGCAGAAATACCAGGCCACAAAGGGACAATGAAACAAACTTTGGAGAGAGGGGCAAGTTTCAGTTAAGTTTCTACAGGATCCTGTTGGTATCGGGTCAAATGAAGCAAGGACGAGAGGCTGGTCTGAAATTGCAATGGCTAACACAAATGCTGTCATTTATTAATACTATCAACTTGTTCTTAGAATCTTGTCTCCAAATACCTGAAACCGAAAGAGAGAACGGGGTAGAAGTTAGCAGCTGAGAGAGGCAGGGCGAAAACAAAAACAATGGTGGGAGAAGACGGGACAGGAGAGCCACCATCAGACTGAAGACTGTTCATTTCCACCACGTGCTGTGGCACAGGACTGCAGCCTCAGTACTTGGGAGGTTGAGGCAGGAGGATTACAAGTTTGGGACTAGCCTAAAACTTGCCACAGAAGATCTTGCCTTAAGAAAAAAACTTAGCAAACAATTTATTTTCTCTTTTTCTTCAAATTGTGAAAGGGAATTTCTGGGCCAGAGGAGGTCAACAAGACCACTTACTCTTACTTACAGAGAGACCAGTTGCTCTCTCTGTCTCAGGCCACTTTCTCTGGGATTCCACCGTGCAGGGGGCTGTTGTCCAGAGGATGGAGGGGTCATTCTGAGTCATGAAATGAGAGGGAGACAGATCTGAACTGAGACACTGTCCCCAGGACTCCTGAATCCAGGGTCTTTTCTCTCTGTGCATGATTTGCCTTTTCTTGGTCAGGAGCACTTCTTAAAATGGGTTTCCCCTTTTTTAATCTTATGGGTATGGGTGGCCTATATGTGTGTGCACGTCTCATGTGCATGCAGTGCCTGCGAAGGCCTAATGAGTACACCATGTAATTGTGCCCAAGAGGTCCCTTAGGCTGTGTTTGTGGAAACCATAGGTGAGTAAGACTAAGGTCTCTGGAGATGTGTCTAAGACTTAGAATCTTCTGAACGAAGCTCAGCAGAATGACGCTGATCCCCATTAGCCTTCTAGGAAGGACACTCTCAGGGGGCCACTGTCTTCTTTCTCTGTGACTGACTCAGCCCTCTTAGATGAGAGACATAACAGAGGCCATGATGTAGAAGCCTATTGGGAAGTCAGCAGCACAGCCAAAGCATCCATGCAGAGGATAGGAAGGAACCAGTTCTTGGGATGCTTTTCCAGAGTGATGAAGGGTTGCGGGTGGGAGATGAACCCACCCAATTTCAAAGCAAACTAAACATTAGAAAGTAGACTCCATTTGAGCATTCTGTTGGAGGATGCGGGGTCGGAACTCAGGGGTTGGATGGTTATGACTGCTCTTCTGAGTTGTATTTAGAAGTGCAGGTTACTAGAGTTCTAGCTGGTTGTCAGTTATGCAACCTTGGGAGAAGTACTCAGGCTCTTCGTGTCTTACTACGAAGGGTCTGCTGGGGTTGTTAGTGATGCAAGTTAAATGAGTGAGAACAATCAAAACCACCCAGAGCAGCATCTGGTTCACAGGCAGTGCTTGGTCCATCTTAGAGGATGTTATGATCAGAATGTAGAAACTTCTAACTTACGTGGTGTACTGACTGCTAGGACTTGCTTCATGCCCTTTGACAAGTCTCTCTCGTTGGCTCTAGTTTTTTGTTCTCAGGTTCAGGAGAGGGAACTGAGGCTTTATTTTGCCCAAAGAATTCTAGTTTAGGCAAGCCCCAAGTCCATCCCACGTTCCACACGAGTCCAAAGGAGACCTGTGTTTCCAGGGCCTTTCTGACTCCTTCCAAAGAGAGTTTGGGTTTCTTCTCTTTGCATCAGCTGGAGCAGTTCCCAGCAAAGGGACCTGGAAGGTTCTTTCCTGCAGATGCTCCAGCCCTGTGCTAATCTCTTTTTGATGGGCTTTATCTGCAGGTGGATTCCCTGATGTACTCATTGCCAGAGGGAGGAGCTAATCCTTTGCTGCAGGACCTTGGGGACCAATCACTCATTTCTAGAAGTCTCTCCTTTGGGGCCAGAAGCTTGGCAGTGAGGGAGAGAGGCCTGAGCTGAGAGGGGAGTTAAGGATGGCTAGGATGTCTCTTGCTGGGTAGGGTGGTTGAGGCCATTTAATAGTCTGAAATCTCATTCTGCCAGTATGATGTGACATGGCTGGCACACAGGAAATCTATAAGACAGTTCTCCCTTCCACCATTTTCTCTCTTCTTTACAAGGTAAATCAGGGCCTCTCTAGGGGTCCTTAGTCTCATTAATAAAAGCATTTAAGAATGGACTCCGAAGAAAGCTCGAGGACAATTACCTTGGAGTTTAACAGAAAACCCCAAAGCAGGCAGGCTGTAAATCTCAGCAGCTCCCTAGAGGAGGGAGATGGAGTAAAGAAAGAGAGAAAACCATGCCATTTGAATTAGAAACATAGTCAGCCAAGTGGTAAAGTCCCAGAGTGGGGAGGAGGGCTTTAAAGAAAGAACGAAAAAGTCAAAAGTACCAGAAAAAGCATGCTAATGTTCCAGCCAGCATCCAAAAGGAAGATGGAAGAGAGAAAAAGAAGAGGCTATGCTTTTCTGAGTTGGAGCTCACAGAGGCAAAAAAACCCATCAGGGCCTTATAGCATCCTTGTAGACGCTGTGCACATGACAAGAATTCAGGGAAGTACGTTATCTCATCAAAGGGATAATTATTCCTTCCCCTCTTTTTAGTATGGCTTAAGGTGAACCCAATTCCTGAGGGGTGGTCCCTCCCTTCCCAAAAGGATGCTCCTTTAGCCAGCAGATTTATCTGCCCAACTGGATTGTTAGGTCTTCACCTAGGCCAGTGGTAATAGTTTGACTGGGAGGTAATAGTGCAGAGTTGTACTGCAGCAGGCCGTGGTGGGTGCTCAAATAAGAGCACCCACAACTACCCACACTCTCCTTTGCCTCATTGTAACAGGCTCTCCACATCCTTGGCCTCACACAATTGCCAGTTTCTATCCTTCATCTGGTGCCAGATACCCGATGAGCCAATACAAGCTCAAAAGAGGGGGACCGACCCCACTTGAGAAAATCCCAATGTAACCCTGGAACTTCTCACCTCTTTATGCCCAATCTTCTTCTCCATTGATGCTTACCCATACAACGTGCTACTGAAGTCCTGGGGACATGATTCTGAGAAGTCTCTCCCCTCCTCTTAAGCATGTCCTCTTACCTCTCTGATGGTGACAAGGACACAGAAACACTAAGTGGAGATCTCCTTCTGGTCACTTCTATGCATTTAAAAAAGTGGTTGGCCTTAAGAGATGCTCAATAAATGCTTCTTTTACTGTTATTTTCTAGGTGAGGGAAAGCAGATGTTGCTGAAGTTAAATTGGGCCATCAAAGCCAAAGAACTGCTGGGAAGCAGAGATACAGCCATACCTTTTTTCATTAGTTAGAGGATTCATTAACCATTTTTGTAGATGGAAACATCTGGGCTCACAGTGGCCAGGCGGAGTTAGGATAGTATCCAAGTTTACTAGTAGAGACTGTGTGTTGGGTATCACTCCAGCATCCACAGTGGGAAAGTGAGGGCTGAGGGTAAGCAAGGTTCACAGTACATCTTGCTTTACCCTTATATACATTTGTCGCTTGGTTTGGCCTGTCCTGGACTACTGGCTCAGTCAGTGGACCAATTCCTCCCCCACCACCGCTGACTCCAAGTCTAAGGCCACTAGCATCACAGGCTGTAGGGAAGGACACGCTTGCCAGTACAGGATTCTCTGAGCGACGCAGGTTCATCTTAAATGTCTGAATTTCCTCTGAGAGGTTACAGGTAACAGACCTTTCACCATAGGCCACTGCTGAACCCCTCGAGATCTTTCTCCCACATGCCTCTCATATCCACTGCTGCTGGACAGAACCACTGGCATCTCTTGGATTTCTTCATAAACTTCAGCTATGTAGGTTAGCCTTGAACTCACTATGCCCCTGTTTCAGCTACCTGAGTGTTGGGATTGCAGGCTTGGATTCCTATACCTGGGTTCAGGTGGTCATTTTCACCTCTCTAATCTCTGTTCTATATGACAACAGATGGATTGTCTCAACACACACTAGATTTCTATTCCCGTGTACAAAACCCTGCCAAGACTTTCCTAATCTTTAGCCAGAGCCCTGCCCTGGGACCATAGAGCTTTTTCAATCTGCATCTACCTGCCGGGTCTCCCCTGCCTCCCTTAGCCTTCTCATGTGATTTCTCCTGTTCCATTAGCCACTTGTCTCTGGGTTTTATTCAAGGTCTATGTCTGGACGACTTCATTTTGCAGGTCCCCTCTGGGAGGTCGTTTGTGACCCCACAGGGTTAGACTTTCATCCTTTGCAGATTCTGCCGGGACCGCCTGCTTCTCTCATTATAAGGGGCCCATGCTGTTATAATTGGATCATTGACTTGGTTGGTCTTGGTGAGATATAAACATGAAACCATTTTCTTTTCCCTTTAATCATTAGCTTCACATGTTAGAGATGGAGTATTCTTTTATGGCATATCTGAACATTTTTTCCTGGCCAGTTAGTCTTTCAAAAACCTGAATCTTGCTTCTAATTTGAAATGCGTTTTCCTTCCCAGTTTGGGCGAGGCTTTGGGAATGTGGAGAAATGTCTACCCTGCCTCAATCCTGTGCTCTTCCGTTTTCTGCATCTGCATCTTTGATATTTCTGGAAGTCCTGATGTGGGAAGAGGCATGAGCACATACTATGTGCTAGGCATGTATTTTAAATGAATGAATGAAGGACACAGGCTTAGGAGTGAATTCCAGCTTTATAGATCACGATTAGTTATATCTCTGGACCTCAGGCAAACCATTTCTTCCTTCCTTCTTTCCTCTTCTTCTCCTCCTCCTCCTCCTCTTCCTCATCCTCTTCCTCCTCCTCCTCCTCCTCCTCCTCCTCCTCCTCCTCCTCCTCCTCCTCCTCCTCCTCTTCTTCTTCTTCTTCTTCTTCTTCTTCTTCTTCTTCTTCTTCTTCTTCTTCTTCTTGCCTAAGCCTCAGTTTCTCTACCTTTGGGTTGGCTATCACTACCTGGCACTTTGTAATATAAAGCCAATAGAAAAGGAATGAAAATGTTAGGCTCAGACATCAGCATATCATTGAGTCTATGATGGCCGCACCTTCAATATCAGTTCTTGCTCCTAATATGGAGGAGTTAACCCTCACCTTCTAGAGCTGAGTTCCCGTATCTGTTGATCACAGCCTAATCATTTTGTTTCCTTATCAGCAGTCAGTGCTCTTAACTGAGGACAGAGCAGTAGATAGAGCCATCTCTCCAGCCCCCAAATTTTTTAATTTTTAAAATAAATTTTAAACTTTTTATTGATTCTTTGTGAATTTCACATCATGCTCCCAGTCCCACTCATCCCTCCATCCCTTTGTATCTACCCCTCTGCCTTTGCAACCTCCTCAATAAAAGAAAGAAAAAACAAAAAGCAAACAAAACAAACACAACAACAAATCTTGTCGTGGAAGCTGTAGTGTGTCCCACAGTATACCTTTTTGTCCACACTTTTTTTTCAAGATTTATGTATTATGTGTAAGCACACTGTAGCTGTCTTTAGATACATACCCCAGAAGAGGGTCTCAGATCTCATTACAGATAGTTGTGAGCCACCATGTGGTTGCTGGGATTTGAACTCAGGACCTCCAGAAGAGCAGTCAGTGCTCTTAACCGCTGAGCCATCTCTCCAGTCCCGTTGTCCACACTTCCTTACTTGCCAATGTTCACTGCAGTGAACCCTGGTCTGGTTAGAGGCCTCTGGCTTCTGCTACACTATCAATACTGGATCCTCACTGGGCCTCTTCTCAGATCTCCTGTTATTTCCCTGTGACATGAAGATCCTGAAGCTTTGGATCTGCGGGACGGACCCTTTCATGAACTCTAGCAGTTCACAGATGGGGTAGATAGATGTTGGCGTGGGCCAAGTCAAAGCCCTGGCTGGGTCTGGGTGGTCGCTGAGTGGGTCAGCCCGCCAGCTCTTCTGAACCTTCACCACTAGGGGGAGCGCTCCAGCACTGCCCTGGCTAGCTCAACCAAAGCATAGCCGGCAAGGGGTAAGGCCAGCTCTCCTGATGTCACGCCCTCAGGCTGGCTCACCCTTGCCTCTGTGTTGCCCAAGCCTGCGTGCTGCACCTTGAGCAAGCTCTGCGGCTGGTGAGGGGCACAGTCAGCTCTTTTGCTTTATGACCCCAAATCCAGCTCTCTGGCCTGCTGCAGGTGACAAGGGGTAAAGTGCGGAAAGGGCTTCTCTCCCAAGCTTATGTCACCTCACCACAGATGGGGGGTAGGGACAGATCTCCTGTGCTCTCACCTTGGGGGCCAACTCTATTGTGCTACCCGGAAGAGGGCTGGGGCCCACTCTCAAGACTGCTGTAGCCAGTGAGGCACAAGGCCAGCTCTGCACTGCCCTTGAATATGACCACAGTGCCAGGCAGCAGCCTGGATCAGGGATGACCGTATGATTCTTGGTGGCTGTATGAGCCATTGACATCGACACAGACCCCTGCTGTTTCGTGGCCACAGACCCAGACATGGCCCTCAGCAGCAGCACGGGCTGGGCCTGAGATAGCAGCGCAGGCTGTGCACATGAAACTGTTCCTCACTACCCTCGAGTCTCAGATTCTGCCTCTCTTTATAGTGCTCAAACCGGTCTACTCTTTCTCCTCCATCACTCCACCACATACTTGCACATTGTAGTGGCTCCCTTGTGGGCGGGCCACGTGGCTGTGGGCTCAGTACGTGGAGGTGGGCGGGCCTATTGAATTTTTTATGAACAGAGTCAGAGTGAGGTATTTTACTGAGAGAAGAATCACTTCTACTCTTGGTAAACAAGATGATGATATTTGTGGTGTCGACTGGAGGTACCAGTACCTGTCTGTCCTTTGTTGGAGAGGTAGTCATGACACTGATGGTAGATTCGTCCTTGTCAGGAACATCAGGAAGGCACAGGTGGCCCAGAGTTCTGAACTATAGATGTAAATTAGAAGATACAATCGATGGCTTTTATCTGAAAGGAGCATGAACATATTATGGGGTAAATACATCGTTGGTGGTGGTTAAGGGCCTGCTCTCAGGAGCGTAAGATCTGTCCCCAGTACTTGCTGCTGTGCAACATCAGGTAAGTTACCTAAACATCTTTGTTCCTCTGTTTTCTTACCTGCAAATCGGAGGTATAGAAATAGCACCAGTTTCATAAGAAAGGACTAAAGAAAAAATAAATTATACTATGCTATATTATATTATATTATATTACATTACATATCTATCCCAAGTCAGCCTCTGCTGTAAGTACTCAACAAATATTAGCTAGTACTATGATGTGAAACAGAACTCAGAAGTCATGTTAATTTAAAAGATAAAGTGTTTTTAATACATGCTGAAGTGAGTGTTAGGCTGTAATTTTACAACCAACTGGGTTTGCTTGTTCATTCTCTGTAGAAAGGGGCGCATCTCTGAAAAAAAATTGGTACCCAGATAGTCCAAAGTACATCATCCCTGTCATCATCAGCATTGTTAACATCAGCCTAAGGCGTACAATACCTGTCACCCTGGAGGAGCTGCTCAGTTGTTCTAATGAGCTGTTGCTGCCAGCAGGGAACGCTTGCATCTTCTTGACAAGCAAGGCTTTTTGAAGTTGTTCTTAAGGTGTAGGAGAAAAATCTGGCATGGCCTTTTCCAATACTTAGAAGTTAAAAATGGGCTACGAATGGCTTGCGGTGGTTTCTAAAATGTTCTATCTGCTCTGAAAAGGAAAGCTTCTGTGAATTTGCTGAGTATATGCGGATGAAAATAATGCTGCTATCCTTCTGGCAAACAGAACATGCTTTCTTGCTTTTGTGGGGGAGCGGCTGTTGAGAGAGGGATTCTCTGTGTAATCCTGGATGTCCTGGAAATCAATCTGTAGACAAGAATGGCCTTGAACTCACAGTGATCCACCTGCCTCTGACTCCCGAATGCTGGAATTAAAGACTTGCACTACCATTACCTGGCTATATGTATATAATTTGTTTTTATTTTGTGTGCATTGGTGTTTTGCCTGCATGTATGTCTGTGTGAGGGTATCAGAAGGCCTGGAACTGGAGTTACAGATCTGCCATGTGAGTGCTGGGAACTGAACTGGGTTCTCTAGAAAAACAGCTCAACAGCTGAGCTGTCTCTCCAGTTTCCATATTTCCCGTTTGTAAATTTGTCAGTGTTAGGGAACGGCAATGCTCTATAGCGACAAGGGGCTGGTGAGATAGGTGTTGGCTCACTGCTGAGCTGTGTGTGAGCTCAGAGAGTGGAAAGTGCACATGATTACACTCAGTACAGAACATGTGTGCGTGCCTTCAATCCCAGGGCTGGGAAGCAGGCAGGTGGAGCTTTGTGAGTTTGAGGCCAGTCAGGTCTACATAGTGAGTTCTAGGACAGCCAGGGCTATTTAGAGAGACCCTGTCTCAAAAAAAATACAAAAAAACAAAAAAACAAAAAAAACAAAAAAAACCCCAAATATTAAAAAAAATGTACAAAACATGTGATTTTATGATTTATAATCCCTCATGCTGGTTTTCATTTTTTATTTTTCTAAACTTTTTATTGATTCTTTGTGAGTCTCATGTCGTGCACACTGGTCTCACTCATCTCCTCATATCTACACACACACACACACATTCACACAGAGCATAGAAAAACATCTTATTGTGGATGCTGTAGTACACTCTGTCCCACAGCATATCCCTCCGTCCACACATCTTCACTTGAAAATGTTCATTGCAATGAGTCATTGGTCTGGTTTGAGGTCTCCGGCCTCTGTGACACCATCAACATTGGATCCTCACTGGGACTCCTCCTGGTTATCCTGCTGTCAAGCTGTGTCATGTAGAACCTGCAGCTTTGGATCAGCAGGACCAGCCCTCTCACATGTTCACAGATGACGTTGATTTTGGGGCGGACCAACTAAAAGTCCTGGATCTGGGCCTGGTTGGTAGCTGAGCTGGTCAGCCTCACCGACTCTCCCTTATCTGCACTACCAAGGTGAGTTTTCCAGCATTGCTCCAGTTAGCTACTCAAAGCTGCCATCTGCAGGAGGCAGTGTCAGCTCTCCTGCCCTCTGGACGGCTCACCTGAGCCCACACCTCCACAGCCAACTTCACTGTGCTGCCCAGTCAAGGTGCAGGCCCCACCCTCCCAAGTGCTGCAGCGGGTGAGGGGCAGGACACACTCTCCCTCTCTCATGACTCCAGCTCTCCCAGCTACTGCAGGTGGTGAGGAGGGGAGGGAGAGGGCATCACCCCTGCATCGACTCTACCTCACACCCGATGAGTGCAGGGCCAGCTCTCCTGTGCTCTCACCATTGGGGCTGGCTCCTCTGCTCTGCCTCTGCCCAGATGATGCCTCTGTCACTACTGTGTTGCCCAGATGAAGTGCAGGGCCATCTCTGGAGTGCTGTAGCTGGTGATGGATGGGGCCGGCTCTCCTGCTCTCATGACCCTAGGGCCAGTTTTCCTGACTGCGTCACATGTCAAGGGGTGAGGGCATAGAGGGCATCACCCCCAAGCCCATCCCACCTCACAGCAGAAGGGTGGCAGGGTCAGGTCTCCCATGCTTTTGCCCTTGGGCATCTCCTTGTTCAGGGCCAGCCCTATGGTATTGCCCAGGTGAGGTACAGGGCTTGCTCTCCTGAAGGCCGCAACTGCTGAAAGGCAGGGCTAGTCCTCCTGAGCTCATGGCCCTGTGTGTATGTGTGTGTGTGGGGGCATTTCTGTCTCTGACTGCAGGAGGTGGAAAGGGCTGGAGGTGGGGTGGGGGCATCACCTCTGAACTTATGCCACCCCATGGCAGATGAGTGGGCTTGTGAGTATGGGGCTCAACTCTCCCATACTTCTGCCCGGGGGCCTGCTCTCCCATACCCTTGCCACAAGGATCAGTTCCACTGCTCCCTGAGCAAGACTCTCAAATGCTGCCACCTGGTGAGAGATGAGGCAAGCTCTCCAGCGAGGGGAGGGGCCTGTTATGCATAGCCCTGAACATCCAAATTGTCCATGGCTGCTGCCCTGGTCAGGAACATCTCCATGTTCTTCTCTAGTGGTAATACCAGCTACAGACATGGACACTGACCTCTGCCAGTGTATAAGACTCAGACATGGCCCTCCGTGTCAGCTCAGGCTGAGACTTCACCATGGCCCCAGGTGGCAGGGTCGGCCACTGACTCCAGGCTCCCCCTCTCCACCCTAGAGTCTCCAGTTCCATCTCTCTTCCTAATGCTCAGGTTGTTCCACTTCTCTCTCCCATCTGACCACTAAATACTCCCACACTGTGTTGGCTCCTGCTGCAGGCTGGCTATGGGGTAAGGGCCCTTGGGTGACATCCTCCATCTGTGCTGTGTGACATGGCAGGAGGCAGGTGTCTATGGGCCACCTGTGAGTGTGCTGGAGGGGAAGTCTGTGGACGGCATGGTAGGCCTCTGTCTGTCCTCCTCCTCCCGCACTACACTGCCTAGATTTGATTTGATTTGATTTTTATGAGTTCTAGGCAGGCATCAAGCTAGGACGAACACAGGGCCACCATCTGCTCTGCTCCTGACTGATACATGAACACCAACAAGGTATCTCTTTGCCCACTACCTCATACTGGCTTAAAAAATATTTTGTGAAAAATTTTCTTACTGAGACCAATTAATTATGCGTGGGAAAGTCTCCCTGTGACCCTCGAGCATCTCCTGCCACTGTCAACATTTGCCTTGTTTGGCCCGTCCATCGGTCAGCTCCCCTCTGACCCAAACCAAGTCCATCTACCCTGTGTGCTCAATACTTGGGAGCTGAGAAACAGCGGGAAGAAGATAAAGTTTATTGAAGGTCTAGCACCTTGACAAGATGTGTGTGTGTGTGTGTGTGTGTGTGTGTGTGTGTGTGTGTGTGACTGTCTCTTGAGAAAAAGGCATCTTGGGAGCTCAGGTACACAAAGGGCTGTTTTGGGGAAGTTGCGGTTGGGTGAGGGGTAGGAAGGGTAGGTGATGAGCGTAGCTTATGTTATCTAGGCTTTGTGTCTTTAGCTCTCCTTTAATAGTTTCAGGTGGGAACATCGTAACTGACCTTACCTTGCTAGAGCTAGCTCCCATATCTTTTGGGGACAGAGCCTTGCTGTGTAGCTCAGGCTGGCCTCAGACCCATGAATCCCTTGCTGCATCATTCCAAGTGCTAGGATCACAGGCATGCACCAATACACTTAGTCCCTGTAATTCTTTAGATAAACACACACATTTCCTGCAAATTAAGCCTGGAAGCCACGCGAATGGTTTGTGTTAGTCTGTGCACAGGGACAGAATACAGGTTGGGGGTGTGTGAAATTTACACTTTCTAATGCTGTCTAGAGGTCACAAGATGCTCTAGGTTTTATACATTTAAAGAAAGATGATTTAGCAGTTAGTGTCTCAGCCATTGGTGTATGGGCTTTCCTTAGAATTGAGATACCAGGCAAAGACAGGCAAATAACAACTAAGGAAGGACCAGTTGCTTTACAAGTCCCCATTTTGATTTTGCTAAAATATCTTAAAGCAAATTACAAACCTGTCATTATGCTCTAAATATTTATGTGTGTGTTAAAAAGGGCTCAGTGCCATTATTCACACTTAATAAAAATTATGATAACTTATTGGTGCCATTCAACACCAACTTACTATTATCATCTGAACAGTATCTTTTACAGCTGGCTTCTCAGGATTAGGATTCCTGCCACGGGGGGGTGGGGCGAGGTGGGGGGAAGGTAACTATATGACCAATCATGATGGTTTAATGGGAGCAATGTTTTCAATATGAATTTTTTCTCTATGAATATGTGAATATGTTTTCTCTATTTTGCTTTCTTCCTTTTATGACCTTTGCTCTTGGTGGCTTGAGATAGCCATCATCTGGGGAAGACCAGGGTTTATACCAAAAGTAGGGAAAAAGAAAGAACAGGAAACAAATAGAAAAAAACCTAACTAACATTCCACCCGCCCCAAATCCGTTATAAGCAGGGTGCCATCTTCAAAGGTGTTTGGGGTTTTTTCTGTGGTGTTGGACCGGAGCTAGCAGTACATATTTGTCCTTCTTTGTTGGAGGAGTAGTCATGGCACTGATTCATCCTTGGCAGGGCCTTCAGGAAGGCACAGAGTGACCATGGCATCCTAAACTATGGATGCACAGTAAATTAGAATGTGCGATCGATGGTTTTCATTTGAAGGGAGTGTGAACATGTTATGGAGGAGATACAGGGACTGATCAGAGCTCTGGTCCTTACCTTTAGTTAGGTGCCTGCTGAAAGCAAACAGCTTTCCTTGCCAGGACTAGACATGCAGAGAAAGAACGTGCTGCTCCCTTTGCATGATGTCCCCATAGTCCCTTACTCTTCTTTCTGGTTGTTCTTTCAGGCCCCTGGTTGGGGGGAGGGGAGCACTTAACTTGTAACAACATTCCAAGTGACCAAATGTATGTGGCCCCTTTGTTTTGTCTGTAACATTTTTCCTGCTAACTTGTGGGATTTCTTTTTCTCCCCCTGATGTTTTTAAGTGTCAAGATGTTTTTAAGTGTTAAGGTGATATGAGGTAATTATTTTTCTTTGCATTTGGGTGGATAATTAATAAGCTTAAGGTTTGCTTGTCCTCAATTTCCCAGGGTATTTATAGAGGCAGTGGCTTGTCCTTGTTGTCGGAGGAAGCACAGGGCTAGGGTGGCTCCATATTTGTAGTAAGAGTGTCAGGTGGAAGTTCTTCACCTCTTGGTAGATCTGGAAGCAGAGAGCGCAAACCAGAACCAGAAACAGTTATCACCGTGAAGGCCTAGCCCCAGAAATATTTTTATGCTAGCTAGGCTATAGTCCCAGAGGGCCTACTGAGCCTGATACTCTGAGTTTGATCTCCAGGACCCACATATTAGGAGAGAACTGACTCTCAGATTGTCCTCTCAGGAATTTGACATGTCCCACTCCCTTTTAGTTTCATTGATAAGAGAACAAAAATAAAAAGACTTGGAAGGAAGCTTAAGAGCAGCTCTATTAGAGTTTGAGGGGGAAAAAATAGGGCAACCCAGCTATAAATCTCAGCAGCTGCCAGGAGAAGGGAGATGAGAGGAGAATGAACCATGCCATCTGAGGTAGGTGTGGTGTTCAGACATGGGGATCAGCACAGCCACAGGCAGACAAGCACTTACTTAGGTGAAACTTTAGGGGACAAATGAGAAACCCAGGGTGCTCAGGAAAGCATGTTTGGGAGGGAGGGAGGGAGGGAGGGAGGGAGAGAGAGAGAGAGAGAGAGAGAGAGAGAGAGAGAGAGAGAGAGAGAGAGAGAGAGAGAGAGAGAGAGAGTGTTCCAGGCAGGCTCTGCAGTGCTGCCCGATGAAATATCTGTTGAGTGGCTGTTCGGTGGGAGGGGCTTTCATGAGGGGTAAGTACAAGGCTCATTAAGGGATAATTATTCCTCCCACATTCTTAGCGTGTTCTCTAGTTACTCAGCTTTCCTGTGGGGCAGACTCCACAGTTGATTGACAGGCCCAGTTGGGTCAACTCTTAAAGGAGGAGATAATAGTTGGAGTGTTCTAATCTTTGGAGCAGATCAGAATGTCAAGTTTTCACCCAGGGCCATTCTTTGGACCATGAGGAAATAGTTTGCTTTAATGGGCCTCAACAAAGCCTTCATATCTCTACAGTTTTACCTGGAATTTCAAAGCCCAAGGTGTGGGGAAACTGGTTTTACCTTTTCAGTGTTGTCAGGGAAATGGAAAGTGGGTCCCAAGCATAGTCAGAGGTAGGGCTCCATCCTTAGCGGCCCCCAAGAGCGCTAATGAAAACTCAGAGATCCAACTCCAGAGCTGCACAGGAAGAGGAATGGAGCGCAGGTTCACCTTGGGCACAGCCTCGTGGGGCAGGGAGCTCAGAGGACCAGAGGCGGCAAGAACAAAGGGCGCTTTCCTGACAGGCCGACCTGGCTAGAAAAGGAGACAGTTCCTACTGCTGCACCAGGCAAGAGTTGGACCCGCTCACCATCAGGGTCCCTGTCCTCACCCGCTCACCATCAGGGTCCCTGTCCACACCTGCTCACCATCAGGGTCCCTGTCCTCACCCGCTCACCATCAGGGTCCCTGCACACACCTGCTCACCATCAGGGTCCCTGTCCTCACCCGCTCACCATCAGGGTCCCTGCACACACCTGCTCACCATCAGGGTCCCTGCACACACCCGCTCACCATCAGGGTCCCTGTCCTCACCCGCTCACCATCAGGGTCCCTGCACACACCCGCTCACCATCAGGGTCCCTGTCCTCACCCGCTCACCATCAGGGTCCCTGCACACACCTGCTCACCATCAGGGTCCCTGCACACACCCGCTCACCATCAGGGTACCTGTCCACACATGCTCACCATCAGGGTCCCTGCACACACCCGCTCACCATCAGGGTCCCTGCACACACCTGCTCACCATCAGGGTCCCTGTCCTCACCCGCTCACCATCAGGGTCCCTGTCCACACATGCTCACCATCAGGGTCCCTGTACACACCCGCTCACCATCAGGGTCCCTGTCCACACATGCTCACCATCAGGGTCCCTGTCCACACCTGCTCTCCATCAGGGTCCCTGTCCACACCTGCTCACCATCAGGGTCCCTGTCCACACCTGCTCACTATCAGGGTCCCTGCATACACCCGCTCACCATCAGGGTCCCTGCCCCAAGCCCGCCTATCAGTTTCTATCTCTCTCCTGTTCTCATCACTGTGCCTTCCATATGTAGTTGGAGCATGTGTGCCCCAGGCAGTATAATGTAATAAGAATGTTTAAAATACATAAAGGCCCAGATCCTGTGAAGGCTGTTCACCATGCCGGTCACACATAGGACAATTCTTATGTAATAGTATTAGCTTCAAAGCAGTGCAGGAATTTATATAATAACAACCAGCTATGTAAAAATAAACATGCCATACCCAACACCCAATACACACATACATACCACATATGCATAATATACACATATACATACATACACACTCCACACAGACACCACACACACATACACACATCCCATGTACAACACTCATAGATGTACATACACATACCACAGATAACACACACACACACACACACACACACACACACACACGCATACGCGCGCGTGCACACACACACACGCACACACACACACACACACACACACGCATACGCGCGCGTGCACACACACACACATGCACACGCGCGCGTGCACACACACACACACACACACACACGCACACGTGCACATGCATACATACCACCACACACCACACACAAGGTGGGGTGATATTAAGAGAGGAGGGTATGGTATGATAGGAAGCAGGAGACTGTTCAGAGTGTTATCCTTTCTCCAGAAGGGAGGGCCTGCAGGCCACCTCATCTTCTGACCTATATTTATATTTACTATATTTACTAACATCTTTCCCCCTTCTGGTGGCTTCATCTCAGCACCATGGCAGTTTGGGAAGAACATTGGCATGTGTATTTGAGTAGGAACTGAGGGGCAATGCCTTTATTTAGCTTGCTTTCCCCGGGGCCCAGAGCAGATCTGAGCCTGGAGCACAGAGCCTGGACTGCAGGGTAGAAAGCCTGTGTGCAAGAAGGGGTGGGGTGTGCTTTAAGGAAAGAGGAGACTGGGGCCAAATACCCTGCCCAGGTTTCCTCACCTCTGTGCTCTCTCCCGTTGAATCCCGGAGTGTTTACTTGTTTGCCTTTCTCAGATGCCCCGGCCCTCACCAGTTAACAGTTATTTATACTGAGGGTCGGCTCCGGATAATGAGTTAACAGTTAATAGCTGCTGTTCATCCGCCACTTCCTACGGCTGGACAGGTCAGGAGCAGGTTGCACACCGTTTCTTGAACTCTCTGGTCTCATTACCAGGTACATTTCGGGTAGGCCTGGGAGGGTCGGGGGAGAAGGGAGAAGGATGAGTTGCTGCATCTTTCAAAGGTTACTACCTACCTAGGCTGCTGTCCCGGGCAGTCTTGGAGCAGCAGAGTGCAAGGATTGCAGCTGTATATTCTGGAGCTGTGCCAGCCCGGCAGGCGCATCTGTGCTGAGAAAACAGGCTCGCTGCAGGTGGGGGGACTCACATCTAATGGCTTTGCATTTGGACTTGATGGGCCTAATTTCAAAGTGCAGGACTTTCTCAAAGTGCCACAACTTGCCAGCGGGGCTCTTTTGGGGGGTGAGGGGTGGGGTGGGGTGGTGCTTCTTCACCTCTGAACCCTGGAAAGCAAAGGAAGAGAAAATGAGCTCTGTTTCTAAAAGCAAGCCTCGGGCTGTGTGCTGGCTCGGTAGAAAGGGTTGTGAGGGCTGACTGTCCACTGGAGAGTTTGTCCTTTTCCGGAACAGAACGTGCTGTGCTGGCTTGCTCCCTTTCCAGGCCCCAGCCCTGCAGCAAAGGGCTCGCAGTTCCAGCTGTGTGCAGGGAGGACCTGGCAGGTCCCACTGTGCTCAGTGGGACATCAACGGAATAGAAACATTAGCCTTAATGGGAAAGGCCTGTGTGCAGAGGGAAGCAAGACAATAGCTCCCAATGCAAGCACTTGCAGGCCATCAGGTCACTTGACCCCTTCCTGTGAGGCGGGGGCAGCTTGCTCAGTACAGTTAGGAGCCAGAGGGCAGAGGCCTGGCTTGCAGATTCACTCTTTTGGATCATCTGGACCCTGTGCAATACAGCACTGAGTTCTTTGGGGTCTGTAAAGGAGGATCCGGGGACGATCCAAGCATGTTTTCGATGGAGGGAAATCTGGGGGAGTATCCCTGGGTTCATAGCCAACCATTTAAGAGCTGTTTGGTTATGAGCGGACCACTGGACTCCAGACAGCGTCTCTGCAACAGGTGCAGTAGTTTGTGCTTGTGTACAGATCTTTATCAACCGTGGATTAATAGATGGCCCTGTTGGTGAATTTGCTTGCAGTTCTTGTTTGCTTTCTATTGCTATGGTAAAGACCATGAGCTAAAGCTACCTGGGCAGGAAAGGGTTTATTTGAGTCACATGTCTCCATCACAGTCCATCCCTGAGGGAAGTCAGGTTAGGAACTCAAGGCAGGAACCCGGAGGCAGGGCCTGGAGTAGAGGTCATGCGTGGAAGAGCACTGCTTCCTGGCTTGCTCTTTATCGTTTGCTCAGCTTGCTTTCCTGTGCATCCCTGGACCATCTGCCCAGGGGGCATTGCTCACCGTGGGTTGGACCCTCCCACAGTAATCGTCAGTCCGGAGAATGCCACACCAATGTCTCCACAGGTGAATCTGACCGAGGCGTTTTCTCAGCCGAAATCATCCTCAGTCACTCTTTTCTTTGAGGCAGAGTCTCTCAGTCAAACCCAGAGCTTGCTAATCTAGCTAGTCTCGCTAAGCAGTGGCTCCAGGGATCCTTGTCTCTGCTTTCTGAGGCTGCAATCATGGCTGGACAGTCATGTTCACCTGGCATTTACATGGGTTCTGAGGAGCCAAACTCTGGTCCTCTTGCTTGTGTGACAAGCGCTTTAACCACTGAGCCATCTTCCTAGACTCAGCTCCAGCAGTGTTAAAGGGAAGTTCCCTTCTCTGTCTAGGAAATTCTTCTTCACAGAGAAGATCATAGGACCACTGTTGACTGACCTGGGTCTCTCTGAGCTCCAGCCTCATAAGTGGGCCTAACATTTCTGGGCCCCTATTCTTTCATTTGTCAAATGGAGATGACCTCATCCTGACACCCTTGACCATAGCACCCATCCATGGTGTGGTGTGAGGCCCAAACAAGAGGACTGTGGCATGCTTTTGAAAACTGTAAATACAAGGCATATGAGAGGCGATGGTATGGTTGTTCGGTGATGGGCCCCGGTTCTGTCCTCCAACAGATTATCCCAGCTCTGCCTCAACCTGCTTTCAGTCATAGCCTGCACTGCTTCATGGGAAATGAGTTCCATGTGGCCTCCCTGAGGTAGAATGGAGAATATTATCTTTTTTTTTTTTTAATCTCCCCCACCAAAGAAACACAAGAAAAATTCCCCGGTACATTAGAAAAAAAGCTTCACCCCTGGCTGGCCTTTGTTGAATCTGGTATCCTGGCTTGTGCTGTTACCTGTGGACTCATTTTGGCCTTTGAAGGTTCCACCATAATTTTATAGGAAGACAAAGAGGAGACATTTATTAACGACCTCTTGGGGGCCAGGCAATGTGCTAAGTGCTTTAGGTAAAGCCTTTGTCATCTTTACAGCGGTCCTGCCAAACAGATGTGCTCTCTTCATTTCACAAGGCTAGAGAGATTAAAGAGCTTGGCTATAGTCACACAGACAGCCAGGGGTGGGGCCAGCAAGGGGCATGGGAAATGGTGATGGCAGTTGACCCTGGTGTATAGTACCATGTTGCTTTCCTCTTGGTGATCTTGGGTAAGTTACTAAATCCCCAGTCTTTCCAGATGTAGAAAGAATGGTTACTCTGGTATCAAAATGAATGCATGTACACCCAGCCCTTATCACAACCCCTGACTAGTGACAGAACAAGACCTTGGACACCCTCATCTGCTGTCTGCACGTACACATCGGCATGTGTGACCTTACACATGTGCACATATATCACACACACTCACACATATATACACCCACTCACAAGTACAATGAGTAAACGGTCCTCTGTTGGCAGACATTGGCATCACTTGTGTTGTGGAAAGCGAACCCATCTGTGGTTCAGCTCTAGCATCACGCAGCCAAACAGTGAAGCACGATAGAGTTGTGACGATGAGCTGGGGGGGGTGCCAGAACCAGGTTTATGTGCACAAAGTCCCTCACCAATGCTACTGAAATAACACACTTTCCACGTTTGGCTTTCCTCTCTTTAAACTGGCAATGGTATTTACTTTAGTCACAGGATTCTGTTACCTTATGTTAAAGAAAGTAATGCTGTGGCTTTCCCTGCCCTCAGGGATTGTCAGTCTATATCGGTCCATGAACGCAAAGGGTGCAGATATGTTGAACAGGGCTGGGGGTGGGTTTGGAAGCCCAGTGAGTATGTCCAGTGATTAAGACACTTGGGGACCTGCTGCAGGGAGTCAGATCAACTTTACTTGGGGGTGACTCGAGGCTTATATAGCTTTGGGGGATGGAGGCTAGAAACTTCCAGGATGGGCAACAGTCATTGGCAAAAGGGTTAGGGTGTTGGAATGCCTCATTAGCATGGGGAAGCATTTCTGGAATCTCAGGTGCTAGCTGAATGGGTTCTTATAAGGAGAAAGGAAGTTGAATCTGTGATCTAACTAAGGCTATGTGACATCCTGTGTGACATCGGTGTGTGGTAAGGGGTTTGAGTTCCCTAGATGAAATCAGTGATGGGGAAGCCCTGCCAACAAAGGGAGTCCTCCGTCTTATGTCAGTCTCAGAGGCTATCTGGCCAATGATAGACTTCAACCTTAATTAACAGAGTTTCCCACATAGTATGTGTATAGGTCTGGCACACTGTGGAAGCGTATTGAGAACTATTTGCTCACCAGTTGTCTTTGAATAGAAGGCAGGAAATCCAAGAGGCAGGGCTCAGGGCCTTGTGGAGGAGAAGGAGGAAGGAAGACTGTGTAAGAGTGGCAGGGGATGGAAGACAGTAGGAACAGTGCCTTCCAGACACAACAGGACTGCCACACAGATGAGCTCACAGAGACTACACCAGCATGCACAGGGCCTGCACAGGTCCCCGTGCTGGGAGGGGAAGTAGACACAAACCCACATCCCTAACTCAGAAGCTATCTCCAGGTGATAGCCACTCACAAAGCAAAAACCAGTTTTCACCAATGAAGACTTATGGGATGTGCAAACCACACTTAAATGCAGACTTCATGACCAGCAGAAGATGGCCAACATGAAATGAACTCAATAGGATTTGTTTGGGAATTTCTTTTTCTTTTTCTCTTTCTTTTTCATTCCTTTTTCTTTTTCTTTTTCCTTTGCTTTTGGCTTTTGCTTGCAAATCATACTTTCTGATTTTCTTTTTATGGTTTTTCTCTCTTTCTGTGTTTCTAATGTTTTCCTTTTTTCTCTTTTAGTTTTATTTTTATTCTGGTTTGTTTGTTTGCCTGTTTGTTTTCTAAAGAGAGAAAGAAAAGTCATGGAGTTGGGTGGGAGGGAAGGGAGAGAAAATCTAGGAGGAGTTAGGGGAGGGGAAATTGTGATCAGTATATTTTATATAATATATATATATATATCACTTGTATAAAATTGTTTTCAATAAGAATAAATGCTAAAAATTAATTTGAAGGACTCCATTTCTAATTTTGTAGATGAAAAAGCTAAGTTACAGAGATAGATGGCTTAGCTTAGGAATGGAGACCTATGGTAATGCTGGGGGAAGTAATTAGGCCTAGACCACCAATTCCTATTTCACATATCACATTTCTGCATAAAATATATATCTGATATATTTTATAATATATTTTTCGTGACTACAGCAGTGAGGACATATGAGATCATTCAACACTGGCTGGCCACTCTCTCTGTTGCACAATCATAGGACTTGGTCTTGTTTACCAGGAGAAAAGGTTATTTTGACCAGTTCAATTTTTTCCCTTAGAGATCAAGTTAGTGTTTTCATTTATTACTGAAGTTTCAGTCTGTGACAAGTCAAGTTTATGAACAACATTAGCTTTCGGACACGGTGAGGGCACAGGAATGTTTATACTCCCCTGCTATAAAGTGTTCTCTTGGACTCCTGTCTACCCACAGCTTCCTCGGTGTTAGTTACCTAAGCTGGGGATCTGGCAATGATGTGCTGGTCTGAGTCATCTGGGCTTTCTCTCAGCTTCTGCAGACCTTTCCGCCTGTGGGTTCTCTTCTCATTTTCCTGTCCTCCCTGGGGAACTGGTTTCAGCCTGGTTTCAGCTGTGTCTCCCACACTGACTGTTCCCAGTCTCCAGGTCAGCTCTCCTCTGGCCACCTTTAGGCTTCCATTTCCAATGTTTTCTGGGCAGATCCACAGGAAGGTCTTCAGAGACCCCCTACCCTAGCGCTCCCTCCTATAGGGCGCTGACAACTTCCACATCTGCTGTTCCTACTGACAAACATCTGGAGTGGTACTTCTGTCCACCAAAGGGTGTGGCAGAATAGTTACATGAACATCTCCTGTCACTTTCCAAGCACACTCTTGTGTTTTCAGTCTAACTTTCTAACGTGGGTCACAGGCATGGCCTGCTCAGCTCCAGCTCGACCCAGCTCAGTTTCTGGTGCTGTCTCTCGTATTGCTCCACTCTTGTATTTACCTTAAGTCGCCATTGAAGTCTTTGAGAGCCCAAGTGTTCTTACAGATTGTTTCCTTTGATGTCTTGACTTCCCAGCTCTGTGCCTAGCTAACACATCCTCATTTCTTGGGTCCCAGCTCAGATTTCATGTCTTAGGGATCCCTTTCTAGAGACTTCTGCACTATTGCAATCAAAATGTTCCTGTTACTCTTCTTCTGCCATAGACCTCAAGTTATAATTGCAGGTTTATCTCCATGCCCATGTGATTATCTATTTATTTTAATTAAGCATTTTCATCAATTGTACATGGGACTGTGTTACTGTAAGGGCACTTTCATATAAATACAAACTTCATACAAATTGAACACAGTCTCCCACCATATCCTTCTCTTCCTTTTCTTTTTCCCCCTCGTCCTGTTAAGTTCCTTTATTCTCATTGTCAGCTTCCCTCTATTTCCATGCCACATATACATACATAATTCATATAATATAAAATCTAGGAAACACAAAATAGAGAAAACATATTTGTTTTTCTGAGACAGGATTAATTTGCTCTGTGATCATCAGCAGTTGTATTGACGGTCCTGAAAATGTTATAACTTTGTTCTGTGTCATGGTTAAAACAGACTCCATTGTGTCTATACACAGCATCTCCATCATCTATTCCTTCGTTGATGGATGCCTACCTATTAAGAGTAGTGCTGCAGAAAACATCAGTGCTCAGGTATCTCTGAGATATGCTTATTCGGAGTTCTTTAAATATCCGGCTTCACTTCTTGGAAGAAGCAATTTAAGGGAGGAAGGGTTCCTTTTGACTCACAGTTAACAGGGTTTCAATCAATCATGGCAAGTAAGGCATGGCGGCTGGCGTGAGTCAGTCACAGGAGCGGGAATGTGCAGCAGCTCTTCCCCAGATGGCATTGACCAGGAAATGGAGTTCTAGCAGGAACTGGGGTTGGAACCCTGAAAGCCTACCCTAGTAGCCTACATCAGACGGCTAGGTCCTCAGTCCCAAAAGTTCTGCAACCTACTAAAGCCGCCCCATTAGCTGGGGACCAAATGTTCAAACGTATAAGCCTGTTGAGGACATTTCACATTAAAATAATGGCAGCTAACTTCAGAAGAAATGGTCTCTCCTGATACCTACACAGTATGCTTGGCATAAAGTGAGCCCCCAGTAAATAGTCATTCGATAAATGAACAAGCAATCTGTGTTCAGCTACAGCTCTTCCTTTTCATTCTCCAAGCAAGAATGACTACCAGTTTCCTTTAATCTTATATCCTGTGTGTTTCTCCAATCTCCCCTTCTCTCTGTCTTCTCTGCTGGCCTCATAATCTAGACTTTACACACAATGACACTACTAAACACATATTTTTAATGGTAACTACACCACAATTCTTGCTCCATACACAGCTATGAAAAGACCTTTTTACAATAACAGTTTGTTTATACTACTGTGCTGCTCAAACCCTCTCAAGATGTTCCTTGTTGCCTCTTGATATGTGGCCAAGGTCTTTTGTAATATCTCACTGGCATTCACGGCTAGCCTTACCTTTCTCCACCTTCAGCTTTCTCCACTCCCTGCACATCTCTGTGTTTGCCAGAAAGCACACGTTGTGAGCACGAGGGTATCGTTTGATGTATTCACAGCTATACCCAAGTTACTTAATTTTAGTTATTCATGGCTGCTGGTAACTTCTCCCCAAATACGCAAATCATTAAAACAATAGCCACTTGTCATTTTTTCTGTACCCTCAAATAGCTGGATGAACCTGTCAATCTGGGACAGTCTTGAGAGATTTTGACTGGGTTAGCTTGTATAACAGTCATGTGTCATATGAGCCTGAAGGTTGTCTGGACAGTGAAGAATGTCACTGGCTAAGAGATTAAACTTGCTATATGTGGCTTATCATCCTCTTTTAAGTTATTCCCAAGGGCCTGGTGGCTTAGTGGTACAGGTGATACGTAGTTATAGGGAGGTGAGAGACAGGGAGGAAGTAGAATAACAAAAGTGTTCATCATGTTCTACTTGTGTTAAGTTTGGTGCTGTCTCATTGGCCAGAGTATGTAACATGGCCAAGCCCAGGGACAGAATGGAGGAGACCAAGCCAGGAGTAGATATAGAGAATCTATTACTACTACAGCCACCACCTTGGGCAGGTTCTGGCGAATTGAAGGTTTTATAATTACTACGTGACATTTTTGAGCAGCTATAATGAAAGCAGTCTTTTTCTTAGTCATAGCAGAATCTAGGTCAACACCTAACATTGTTCTTACTCCTCTGCAGGTCATAATCAGACCCTGGATATCCACAAACAGCACATAGTTGTGTCTTTTAGGGTACATGCCCACAGTTGTACTTCTGTGGGAAATAGTATCTGTATCTTTTACTTGGTTCTAGAAAATGCCCTCCTTTCAAGCAATATAAAAACTACAATATAAAAATAAAATATAAAAATATAATATAAAATATAAAATATAAAAATATAAAAATATAATATAAAATATAAAAAATATAAAAATATAAAAATATAAAAAAATATAAAAATATAATATAAAATATAAAAATAAAATATAAAAAGCAATATAAAAACTACAGTGTGGTTACATTCTAGTTTCCTTTAAGTAAATAATTACAATGAGTACCCCAATACCCTTACACGAGTAAACATTTTATGTATTACAGGTGGGAAGACAAGAACCCACGCACATGCCTGTCTAAGCAGCTTGTTATAGATTAACAAAGCATGAGCAAGCAAGGCTATTTTTTTCTCAGCTAGTTTCTCTTACTGGCAGGCTGCAATTCACAGTTACAAAGAAGGGATCAATCATTCTATTATTTATCTTTAAAAAGCAATCTCATAAAAAAAATCTTAAGAGAATCACAAATCCAAACTCTTATATATAGAAAACGGTCCTTTCTGCTTTAAATGCTCGGAGTGCACACCCACTCATCAACAGGTTTTTATTAAATCATATCAGGAAGTTGAGGACAAAACTGGGTACAAGAAATTAATCATCACCTTGATCACCAGCCCAGCTTAAGCAAGAGAGGCATGTCAGCCAGTACTAGTTGGACTCTGTTGTTCTTGTTCCCTGACCTCAGAATAATCTCTTGCTCAATAGTCAAGAGTGTGCTTTTCTGAACTTTAAATTGTTCCCCAAGATTTCCCACATCAAAGCCACTAGCAAAAACATCTTAACCTAACTTTACTAACAATCTACATCTCCAAATTCTTTCTAAGGGCGATGGTCTTTGCTAACAATCTAAGTTCTTTCTGAGGGTGGTGGTTCAATCACTAATCTGCTCCAGCATCAATGCTTGAGACAGATCAATCACTATTATTGTAAATGCCAATGACACTGCTCAGTGAGGGGTCTGAAAACCCTCTTAGTGTTTTCATACAACTCATAGATTAGGGGTGATGTGATGACCATGTAGGCACCAAGCAGAGTGATGCTCCGATGCTAACGGCATGAAGTCCTCAGGACACACAGTCCTCTTGGCTCTGCCTCTCCATGCACACCCATTGTGATTGTACTAACCAGTGGGCCACTCTCCACGAGTTCTAAAGTTGCTTGCTGTTCTTTTCACATGGACCTTGACAGTCTGCCCTTGAACTCAGAGAGACTGGCCTGTCTCTGCTTCCCAAGTACTGGGATTAAAGGAGTATACCATCATGCCGGGTGCAAATCACTCTTAAAAACAAATATACTCTTACATCATTTTTTTTAATGTGATGTTTTCTCTGCTGAGAAGCCTCCAGGCTCTTAGCCATCTGCCAGTGGTGGGTGGGGCTGGTTGTGACTTGTCTAACCATATAGAAGGCTGGCTTTGAACTTTCCGTTCTGCGGATTCAGCCTTCCTGATGGGGGCATGTCTGAAGGCCTATGCCCAGGTCTGGCTTCTTCAGCACCACTTCCCTTCACTTTGTGACTCTCAGTACCCGTGTAAACGACACTAGGATTTTGTTTTGAGTTTGTCTTGCATATTCCTTGTATTTTAGAAGTGGTGCTTTTGACAATGAAGAAGAGAAATGCTTTTTCTTTATCTTATACAGGAGAGAGAAGAATGGAGCTATTGTCTTTTTTTTTTGGTTCCAGGTTCTTCCACTTAGTGTACAAATGAGAAACCTGGAGTCCAGAGACCAGGGGGGACTTTCCCAGGGGCACACGAGTGGGTCAGCGTAGGACCCAAAGTGGACAGCCTTCTAACGCCCACCATGCTACCCACTCTGCTTCTCTGTGCAACCATTGTTTTAAGGAAAGAAAACTAACTTTGCATGAAAAGATTTAAAAGCATCTAAGCTCTCAGTTGCATAACCAAAATGTTCTATTTTATTTACTAGTGGTGTTTCTTTTTCTTTTTAAAAAAGTCTTTTTAGATGTTCGGCGATATGTTTATTTCATTACAGAACTGGCAATGTACAGTCATTCAGAATTCATCTGAGTCCTCAAACTTTCAACACTCTTTGACACAGGGTATAGATTATGCTGAGGTTTTCATTGTCCTAGATCAGCTACAAAAGTTGATCTGTGATCAAAGAGTGAGATGTGTTTGTCTAGAAGCCAGGTTTTCCAATTTTGAGTCTCGTGCCCTGTCCAACACATAATTTTTGTCAAAGAATGTCATTTTTTTTTACTGATTAACATGATAGCTGTAACTAGGTCATACTTGCTTTGTGCTTGGCAATGTTAACTTTGCTTTTCACTTATTAACTCTTTTAATCCTTAGAACAACCCCTTGGGGTACATATTAGCATCATTCTTATTTTATAAACAGATGTATTCATGAGGGAATAGATTGATAATATTAAATATTCACTTACATATTTTCCAGGTTTTGTAAAGGTTTACTTTTCAATTTTAACCCTGGACTCATTGCCATTGCATTTAGGTCTTCGAGTCCCGAGATGTTATCACGTGGTGGTTTGATAAAGCATCAGCTATCAGTTAAGACGCTTTTTTTTTTTGGCTCAATAGAAGACTTGGATAAGAGTGGCTTAGGAAGCAGGCTGGTTCGGTATTTCAGCAAACAGACAACTGTTACCTACATTGCTTCTGCCTTTCTTCTCCTCTTTCCTTACCATGCCGGCCCTTGTCTGCAGGCTCATGATTTGAATAGAGGGCTAGGCTGGGGTTGCTATTTTCAAAAGCAGGTATCCAAGGGGGTGATCAGAGATGCCCAAGCTTCTTGTCTCTCTTTTCTGAGCGTGAATAGTTTCCCCAGAAGCCCTGCAGTATAGATCACAGATTTAAAGAAGGTCATATGGAAACCAGGAAGTATATAGAAACATGAACCTTGCATTTTCATGCCTCCCCCCAAGATGCCCCCATGAAGGGGAAACAGGAATGAATAGCTATCGAGCACTCACCCAACAGCTTCTACCATACGTGGTAAATTGTTAGTGGGTGATCTGGACTGACATACATTTAATTCTTCTAATAGCTCAGAACGTCTGTTCGGCTAAATGGCAGAAGGTAATGAGCGAAGCATAGTTACTTTGAATACAGAGAGGTCATAGCTTTGTGATTTGAATATGCATAATGTGCCAGGGTTCTTCCCACCATCTATAAAGTCATCCTTTCTTAGAGATTTGCGAGCAAGTGTGTGAGTGCCATGTCTTGCCCTTTCCTTTATCTTAACAGATTTAGTTGAAGGGAGAATAAAAGGTCACCACGAATTAGCTTCAGAACTCAGACTGAAACAAATGAAATGAGACTCATTTTGACCAATGAGAACAGCAACTGTTCTCATTAGACAATGTCCTCTACCTGGGGCCAAAGCAGGAAGGGCAGGGGTGTAACATGGGTCCAGGAGAGGTGGCTGGGGACATCCTAGGAAGTCAGCTTTTCCTTCCTGGGAAGGTTCTCCGTGTACTGTTGGTGTCTCTGGGGATCCTTTATGGAAGTTCTGCTTTCTCCTTGGGCTCATTCTCAAAAACTGTAATTCAGATGTCTGCTTTGAGGAATTAAATGTTTTCTTTCCTGCCCTCCATTTAAAGACCAGCAGGCAGGACTTCAAGCTGAGCTGAATCTGGATCTGGAGCCGGTTTGATGGTAGGCTGTGTGTCACACTATACAAATGAGCTGCAACTTCTGTCTTCAAAGCCGATGGCAGGAAGACTTCACAAAGACAGTCACACTTGGAAACTAGAGGGTGGCGTCTTAGAGAGGGCACAGAGACTTCTCTACCAGGTACAACTTGCACAATTCCTGCTGCCCACAAATGTCTACTAACTCCATAAAGGGAACCTGCAACTTTAATTTTTTTTATCTTTATTTTTAATGATGGTTCCTAAACCATCCCTGTTCTAACCTCCTGTTAGTCCACCACCCACCAGAGGTAGTGGGAAAGACAGTATTCTCCAAAGAAGCCTGCATACTTTTGCTTTTGGGTATCTTTTTCATCCTAATAGCATCAATATAAACATCATTGATAGTATAACATTAAATACTTCAAGTTATCTTCCTATTTTAGGTAAGAATGAATAGATCTCCATAGCCAATAATAATGAAAATATTTTCTGAAGTGAGAAAAAAATTAAAACATTTTCTTTTACTCTAATATTCAGAAAGTTGTTTTGTTGGAATCCTCTTCTGATTTTGAAAGAAATTAATACATTTCTTAGTACAGGATTCTTGTTGGCCATAGGAACTGTAAGGGGCACACAGTAGAGAAGCTGTGTCCTTTCTAGGATGCCAGTTTAGTCTCAAAGTCTGATCTTTGGGATGTCTTCCTCTTGTCCGCCTTAACAAGAGTTGTAGGTGCTCGTTTTTATTTTTCTCTTCAACCACGTTCCTCTAATTGAATGTCTTCGGTATCAAATGCCATGTTCACCATTGGGCAGATTCAATATTCTTCCAAGTCTAGAGTCCAGCCATAGATGAAGTGGATGTCTACAGACTCCCTCAGTAATTCCGAGGTGGCTGCAACCTGGGGTAGAAGGCCAGAGAAGAGGCAGGGGCAGCGCCCAGAGAGCCCTATGGGCCAGATGAAAGAATCTGGACCTCATGGTGTGGTATGCATCCTAGGATCACTTTCAGTTTTAGACAGGCAGACATTGTAGCTCTTCAGAGTTAAGCAAATCCCTTTAAAAATCCTCATCTGCGGATCCTAGATGGGCCAGTCTGAGTCTGGTATCAGGCATGATGGTGTGGTCAGGATAGACATGTGAGGAGAGAAAGGCAGTAGGCCAGGAGCTCTGAATGAAGACTATCCAAAGACCCATAATCAATGGAGGAGCTGCCAAGGATCTTTCAACCAAAAGACTGAGGGGTTGATTGACATCTCTATAACCACCATGGCACAACTCCCTACAAATAACATTGACTTCCAAACACAATGACTTGGTAAGGCCATGCTGAACACTGATCCCTTTGCTAGCTCTATATTGTCTATATTGCAGGGCCCTGGAGACACGCCACTGCTGCCCCCAGCTTTACCACAATATTTTTTTTAGGAAAATGATTTTTTTCTATGATAATTTCAGCAACAGTAGCAACACCCCCCCACCCCAGCTTCAGTGGCTTAAGGTGACCAGCTTCTTTCTCTTAATATTTTCACCTAACAATTCAGTGTGGGTGTTCTTGGTGGGCAAGTAGCTTTCTGCCAAGTGGAGAGTCTGGGATTGCATCTCCTGCTGTCCTATCTGCCCCCGGTGAGGCTTGGGGTCCTTAGTATTTAGAGAAAAGATAGGAAAACCATAGATGATACACAGCTTTCCTGTGTCACCTCTTAATGATAACTGTCACTTGTGCTTAAAGTCCACTGTGGACACTAGTTCTACAGACCCACTGAGACCTAACAGGACCAGAGAATACAGTTTCTAGTGGGTCAGCTGCTCTTTACGACCGTTCTAGCTTCTACAAGGACAAGCATGGCTACCCAGGCTACCTTTCTCTGGGTCTAACAACCAGTATGTAACAACTACACCCCAGGAACCCCTTTGAAATCAACAGTAGCCAAGTCACATTCCAGAATATGATAAAGGAGGAAGAAAACATGAAGAAACACTATTGTTCACATTAAGTTAAACCATAAGGAATTGCTGTCTTATGGAAAGACCTGCCAAATGTTGCCAATTTCTTATGATTCAGCCTAATAATTCATCAGGAAAGTGCTTCCAAAAATGGTTTTCTTAGAACTCTGGCTCATAGCTGGGAGAATACCTCATATGCTCTGCTCTTTGGGGATAGTCAGAGACGTTTTAGTCATTATGTGATTTGAAAACTCCTGTATTCCAGAAAAAATCCTGTGTTGTTTCATCCCTTTAATCAGTGATTTCCTAAGCAACCACGGTTTAATCAGTAGTTTCCAGGATAAATTGTGCCTAGAACTTGTTTTTTTTCCCCCCAAGATGCCTCTTCAATTCTTGGTTATTCTTTATTCTTCTGCCCCTTGGAAGCTTTACACAGAATATCAAGGGACTCCATCAGTAAATCCTCTTAGACACTAGATTTTCTTTTGTAGAAGTTCATGTCAGGCATTTTGGGGAACTTGACAAACATTTGCTGAACAAATGGCTTTGAAATAGTTCCGTTTCTCAGAACCTGAGACTCTTCATCTGCAAAACGAAGTTGGTGAATTAAGAAGTCCCATGTAGAGTAGTGAGGGAGAGGCTGCATCTGTGCTAGCATCCTCCCCCCCTCCCCCCAGCATCTTGGAGACTGGCGAAACAGTCACTTGCCACGTAGAGGACACCTCATCACAGAGGCCACATGTGGGATTGCTTTGGTCCTGACGTGCAAACATGTTTGAGCCCAGCTTCTTGAGAGCTCGCATGGATATTTGAGTCTGACAGAATTATTTTTATCTGTTCAAGAAGGAAGGAAATAAAGAGCAGCATCCGTGTGTTGACATGAAATAGATGTCCTGGGATTCTGAACTGGAGGTGGGAGGTGGCCTCGCTGGGTGTATATGGTGGTAAGTAAGCAACAGGCTGTGAGGACCACATGGAATCACTTTTCCATGGTCTAATCTAGGAAGCTGAATGCAGTGAGCTTGGAGTCAGGTTATGGCTTTGGTTGGAGAACTGTCTCTCTGGGGCCAGCATGGCCTTTGGCAGAGCCATGGTCACATCTGTCCTCTCCCTGGCCTGACCTCCCTCTGGCAGACTCAGCTCCAGGTCTGGCAGAACCCCCAGAACGGATCTTTCTCCTGGCCCCCAGCAAAGCTGCTTACTGACTTCCAAACATGTGTGGCTGGTTTGGCCATCTGGGCCTGAGGCACTCTGTGAGGTGGGCCTCATGGGAAAGGTCCTTCCTTTCCTTATTGTACACACTTAAGGGTTCTAGCCAAGCTCTGCCCCCTCTCATCCTTGTGCCAGACCCCTGCATCTAAGGCTCTTTCCAAGCAAAAGCAGCAGGGTACTTATTTGAGACTAGATACATCTATGGACCTGGTACCTTGTATAGTGGGTAAATGTGGCTTCCAAAGCCAGGAAGACCTGGATTGGATCCTGGCCATTGAACCTTGGGTTGATAATCTCATGTATCTGAATGTCAGTTTCTTCTTCTGTATGTTGGGAGTATTTATTATTGTTTAATTTGTTATACAACTATCATACATTCATCAAAGGAATTATTTTGTCTGCCAGGCATTAGAAACACAATCATGAACTGTGTGTAATTGGTACATGCATCAAACAGACATTATTTTCAAGAACACAATATTTCCAAGGCTCAGAGTAGACACTGAATATAGGGGATTGTGGTGGTTTGAAATAGGTGTGGCCCCCATATACTTATGTGTTTGAATGCTTGGCTCATAGGGAGGGCACTATTAGGAAGTGTGGCCTTTTTGGGTAGGTGTGGTCTTGTTGGAGGAAACGTGTCACTGTGAAGCTGGGCTTAGAAGTCTCCTATGCTCAAGCTATATCCACTGTGCACCCAGTCTCCTCCTTGCTGCCTGTGGATCAAGACATAGAACTCTCAGCTCCTTCTCCAGCACCAGGTCTGCCTGGATGCTGCCATGCTTCCCGCCATGATGTGAATGGACTAAACCTCTGAAACTGTAAGTCAGCCTCAATTAAATGTTTTCTTTATAAGAGTTGCTGTGGTCATGGTATCTCTTCACAGGAATGAAATCCTAAGTAAGACAGGGGTGTAGAAATAGCTGGAGTTTTCAATCCCGATACATTGCTCAATTCCAGTCCAGGGTATTAGCTTGCTGTGTGATGCTGAGAAAGAAGCTTGTGCTTTCTAGTCTTCTGTGAAATGGAAAGATTTAGCCATATACATATATATATATATATGTGTGTGTGTGTGTGTGTGTGTGTGTGTGTGTGTGTGTAATCTCTGACATTCCGTGATTGTATAAATTTTTTTTCTAAGTTTTTTTATTTACATTCCAAATGATTTCCCCTTTCCTGTTTCCTCCCTCCCCGAAAGTCCCATAAGCCCCCTTCCCTCCCTCTTTTCCCCATTCAACCCCCTCTCGCTTCTCTGTCCTGGCATTCCCCTACATCCAGTCTTTCCAGGACCAGGGGTCTCTCCTTCCATCTTCTTGGAAATCTATTGATATGCGAATTGTGTCTAGGGTATTCTGAGATTCTGGGTTAATATCCCCTTATCAGTGACTGCATACCATGTGTGTTCTTTTGTGATTGGGTTACCTCACTAAGGATGATATTTTCAAGTTCTGAGCATTTGCCTAGGAATTTCATGAGTTCATTGTTTTTAATTGCAGAGTAGTATTCCATTGTGTAAATATACCACATCTTGTGAATTCATTCCTCCGTTGAGGGACATCTGGGTTCTTTCCAGCTTCTGGCTATTATAAATAAGGCTGCTATGAACATAGTGGAGCATGTGTCCTTATTGCATGCAGGTAAAGTCTCTGGGTATATGCCCAGGAGTGGTATAGCCGGATCCTCCAGGAGTGTCATGCCCAGTTTTCTGAGGAACCGCCAGACTGCTTTCCAGAGTGGTTGTACCAGCTTGCAACACCACCAGCAGTGGAGGAGTGTTCCTCTTTCTCCACATCCTTGTCAACAACTGCTGTCTCCTGTGCTTTTGATCTTAGCCATTCTGACTGGTGTGAGATGGAATCTCAGGGTTGTTTTGATTTGCATTTCCCTAATGACTAAGGATGATGAACATCTCTTTAGGTGCTTCTCAGCCATTAGATATTCTTCAGGTGAGAACTCTTTGTTTAGCTCTGTACCCCATTTTTTAATAGGGTTACTTGGCTCTCTGGAGTCTAACTTCTTGAGTTCTTTGTATATATTGGATATTAGCCCTCTGTCGGATATAGGGTTGGTAAAGATCATTTCCCAGTTAGTTGGTTGCTGCTTTGTCCTTTTGACAATGTCTTTTGCCTTACAGAAACTTTATAATTTTATGAGGTCCCATTTGTCAATTCTTGATCTTAGAGCATAAGCTATTGGAGTTCTGCTCAGGAAATTCTCCCCTGTGCCCATATGTTCAAGGTTCTTCCCTAGTTTCCTTTCTATTAGTTTCAGTGTGTCTGGTTTTATGTGGAGGTCCTTGATCCACTTGGAATTGAGCTTAGTGCAAGGAGATAAGAATGGGTCAACTTGCATTCTTCTGCATGTTGACCTCCAGTTGAACCAGCACCATTTGTTGAAAAGGCTATCTTTTTCCCACTGGTTGGTTTTAGCTCCTTTGTCAAAGATCAAGTGACCATAGGAGTGTGGATTCATTTCTGGGTCTTCAATTCTGTTCCATTGATCTACATGCCTGTCACTGTACCAATACCATGCAGTTTTTAACACTATTGCTCTGTAGTACAGCTTCATTGTATAAATTATCCAATTCAAAAATTGAAAAAAAATGACATCAGTGGAATCTATCATTTGAGTAGTCTAATGAAACTGAATGGTACTTATAATTCTACCCGTACATTTTGTATTAACAACACTGTGAGGGATTCTGTGTGTTTTCAGGAGAGAGATTCTGAGCATGACAGCCAATAATCATGGCATCTTACCCCAGTTCTGCCATTTATTGACTGTGTGGTGTTGAGCAGGGATTCCAGTTCTAACTCGTCAAGTGTAAGCTGTACCTGTTGCCAGGAGCTGCTGTGGGCTCCAATGGAGAGAGCATACACAGGGCATGAGACACTCACCAAGGCTCATATCAGGCATCTAGTAAATTCAGGAAATTCTAGTTCACAAAAGCACTTGGAGCTGGCCAGTAAGCCTCTTTGAGTGCAGTGAATGGAGGGTTACTATGAGACCTCTCTTCTCTTTATTCCTTCTTCCTCTGTACCTAGCACACATTATTTTTAAAAATTCATATGTGTGAAAAAGGTAATAGGGTCACATGCCTCCAATTCATTCACACCTAAGGTAGTAGGCACTGAGGGTTGGATACCTTCCTCTCTTCCATGGCCCACAAAGATAGAATGTTACAGGTTGACTCTAGAGTGTCCCCACAGGCTTATGCTTTGGTTCCCAGTTGCAGTGCTATTTTGAAGGCTATGGAGCCTGTAGGAAGTAGGGTCTGGCTAGGGGGAGCAGGTTGCCCTTTCTTTATACTTGTTCCCAGATTCGCTCATGCTAACTGCTTCTTGAGCCACTAAAATGTGAACAGTTCCATTGCCTGCTCTTGCTGCCATGGACTGAGGGGATTCTTCCCCGTTTTCTTCCATATGGTGGACTGCAGTACTCTGAAGCTGTAAGCCAAAATAAATCTTTTCTTCCATAAGCTCGCTTCTTTGAAATTTTTTGTCACAACAATAAAAAAAATATAAGCTAAATACATGATCAGCTCTGAAGCAGGTGAACATGTATACTGAATCTATGAGGAAGGACTTGCTTAAACTTGCTCAGCTAGAAATTATATTATTGCATGTAAATTATGAACTGGACATGCTTCCCATGAGAGTGAACTACAATGAGAACCCATGAGTAGTTTACACAAAACAGGGAAGACTGTTTGTGCACTCCAGTTCTGTGCGTCTCAAGGACCAGGTCTTTGATTAAGCTCTTAGCATAGTCCGTGGCCCTGGTGAGCCTTCACTGGAGCAGGGACCTCTGGCTGCAAGCACTTGGTCCTTTCTTCCAGCTCTCTCTGTGGAGGTTTCACCTGGAGCTATCAAGGGGGCAATATGCCCAAATGCTGAACATTGGACAGTCTTCCCCTGTTCCTGCGGCATCTGTGAGTCCTCTTCACTTTTAAGGACACTGTGCCAAAGCTGTTGGGTCGTAGGATCATAGCACCTGCTCCTTGGTTGATAAACTTGGTAAGAGAGGCACAGCATGAAGCCCCAGTTTGCTAATAAGTGTCAGTGTCAGTTCTGGAGCCTGTCTTAGAGACGGTCTCAGAATTCTCTGTATTTTCCTGGGGAGGCTTGCAGGTCACATCTATCTCTAACCAATACTGCTGTATAGGAGTTTCGACTTATGTGCTCTTCAGATGAATATGGAGTATAGGAGGCTGTGCAAAGGGACTCGAAGCTGAACCCTGCCTTACTCTTTCTCTTAGGGGCAAGCTATGGGATAAGGGAAAGGGGTAAGGAAGGGAATAAGTCCCACCTGAGATGGGAGAACAAAATCCCAGGAGTTTAAGTTCACACAAGATCAGGAGAATCAAATGGTATTATATCTTCATATATTGCCATTCGGTCTGAAAGCATTCTGGGGAAGAAGGAAGGATTTACATGTATAATGACCATCTCTGTTTGCCAGATATAATGCTTCAAGTTTTCACATGGACTTTCTGATATGAGATAACAGCGCAGTGGATAGATTATAAACTTGGTTGTCTCAGATAAACCTGGGTTGAAGTCATGGTACCATCTTTTAAACCATGGGACTTGGAAGAAATCCAGTTAACTTTCCCGAGACTCATCTGTCAAATGGAGTTAATAATAGAAGCCTTGTCATGAGGCTCAAAAGGAGTGGTTAGAAAGCCGTTTCACATATGGCTTGGCACGGAGGAAACTCTAAATAAAAATGCTGGCTCCCTTCCCTTTCTGGATCCTCGAGGAATTTTTTGAAGAGGCAAAGTGTTGTCCAGATAGCTTCTAGAATTGCACTGCATGTTCTGAGAGGGAAACACTATCTAGCACAGCTCTCCTGAACTTTGGTTACCTGGCCTTCAGAGCAAAGGGTGGCGTGGCCTTTCTCCTCCATTTTACTCTATGTGTATGCATGTGTGTGCACAAGGGTGCGTGCATGCATGTGTGTACATACATGTGTGTAGAGGCCAGAGGTCAACCCTGGCTCTTGTTTCCCAGGAGCTGTTCACCTTCTGTTTTTTAAGACAGTGTCTCCAAAACTCTGAACCTAGAGTTCACTGGTTTGTCTAGAGTGGCTGACCAGCAAACTCCAGGAATCCTCCTGTCTCCACCTCCCCAGCACTGGGATTATAAGTGTGCACTACATGTCAGGCTTTTCTGTATGGTTCTCAGGACCAAGTTCATGACCCCATGCTTGTGCAGCAAGCATCTTATAGGTGGAGAGACCTCCCTCTCATTTTCTCAAGCACATGATGCCACCATCTGGATTTCCATCACAGAGCAGTTTCAAAGAACACTACACTGGAAAGTGTGTTGCCCTTCCTCTTGGGATTTGCTCTTTTATTTTTTGTAGTACTGGAAGCTTCTGGGATGCTAGACATGGCATGTTAAGGTTGGCCCCAGTGGAAAGGCCTGGCCTACCAAAGGATCCCATGTGGGGTGTTATTTTGGACTAAATTGTGTCCTTCAGAAAGATATGCTGACCTCCTAATCCCAAGTGCCTCAGAATGACCTTACTTAGATGCTGTCTCACTGTAGGTGTTATGAGTTAAGATGAGGTCATACTGGTATAGGATGTGTCTTAGGTAAAATGACTGGTGTTCTTATAAACATATATGGATACAGGGCCCTCCAGGGGAAAAGCCAGGTGATGGCATAGGAAGATATCTAATAGTTGTAGCTATAAGCCAAGGAGGGATGGCCTCCACTGGAATCCAGGAAAAGGTGAGGGCCACTCTGCAGAGTTTGTTGGGAGTATGGGTAAGACACGTTTCAGACTTTCAGCCTCTTAATGGTAGGACATTTTTGTTGCTTTAAGCACATGGTTTGTGATAGCCCTAGACATGAGTAGACCTCTCATCCCTATCTTAGGAGTAAAGGAACCTGGGCTCCTAAGAATTCTTATCCTATAGCGCTGATATTTAGTGCAGAGATTGGTGAGAGTGGAGAGTTTGTCAAGGGAGCAGATGTGCAAATGGCAGGGATGTGACTTGCACGGCGTCCTATGGTGAGCCAGAGGGGGTCCACACTGGAGACTCTTTGGATGCTTTCCCAGCTCTTTGCTCCGCCAGAACAATGGTATTAGTGGTCCCTGTTCTTAGAGGCTGCAGGCTCTCACAGCCTCACTTTCTGCATTTGAGGTTTTTTTTTTTTTTTTTTTTTTTTTTTTTTTATCTAGTCCGATCAGGAAGCCAACTGAGTGTCTCCTGTTAATGCTATCACGGTCTTTTTCTCTCCCTCTAAACATTTTTCTCTCATATAATACATTCCATTCGCAGTTTCCTCTCCCTCCACTCCTCCAAGTGCCTTCCCTCTACTCTCTCCCATGACCACTTCTCCTCTGATTCCCTTCAGAAAAGATCAGGATTCCTAGGGATATCAATCAAACAGAACATAACAAGTTATCATAAGACTAGGCACAAGCCCTCATTATCAAGGCTGGATGAGGCAACCCAGTGGGAGGGAAAGGATCTCAAGAGCAATGTTCTTTATGTTAAGAAGTAGAATGTTCTTTATTTATTGTGTGTGTGCATGCATTAATGCTGTTGTATATGTATGGAAGTCAGAGGACAACTTGCAGACATCACTTGTCTTTGTTCACCAGATGGATCCTGGGAGTTGTATCTGGCCTTTAAGCTTATTGGTAGGCACTTTTACTATTGAGCCGCCTTGCCAGCCTACAGCATCTTATATATTAAGTGGCTTGTACTTGCTGTTTCATTTAATGTTCATCAGAGTCCTTGAGGCAAAAAAATACATTGTAAAAAATACATTTTGGTGTGTGTGTGTGTGCGCGCGCGTGTGTGTGTGCATGGTCCACATGCATGTAGAGATCAGAGGACAACTTGTGGGAGAGAAGTATCTTGTCTTCAACTATGCGGATTCCAGGGACTAAACTCGGGTCATTAGGCTTGGTAAGCAAGCCTGTTTACACATTGAGCTGTCTTGCCAGCCCTGAGGTAAGTGTTCTTAATCCTGTTTTGTTAATGGAGTGTGGTTCAGAGAGGTTTAATACAAAATTACCCAGACTGTCCAAATGACAAGAGAAGGAGAGCCAACCTGAAATCAGCTATGGTTTATGCAGCTCCTCAGGCTTTTTTATTAGTAACTTCCAGGAAATCTTAAGAGGCTTCAAAGTCTGCTACAAACAGCAGGTTGGTTCTCTGGCTTGAAGAGCCAACTTTCTTTGATTATATTTTATTAGTTTTGAAAATATCTTTTCGATGTGGCCAAAACAAGATTCTCATGAAAATATGTCATAAATTTGTGTCAAAGATTTAATTTTAACTCTAAACAAAGGGACTAGTAGGAAGGATAAGTGAGAATTTGGCTCAGTTTTATATTCTCTATTACAAAAAGTTTATCACCATCACTATGAGCAAGAGTAATTTGTATTGCTGTGGATGGCAGTTTTGTATTGTTGCTAATTTTCTACAAGTTAAATTCTGTCTTCAACTGAGCCTTAAAATAGCATAGTCAATCAAAGATCATGAAAAGTGCATAGAATCTGACAACCTTGGAAACAGCAGCTGCTCAGGACTTAAAGGAGCTGCAGTACTCTTCCCTGTCTGTTTCTGATTTTTGACAAATTTCCTACTACATTAACAAACAAACAGCATCATGAGGCTGGAGAGATGACTCAGAGCACTTCTGTCCTTGCAGAAGACCTGAGTTCAGTTCCCAGCACCCATATTGGGGGCTCACAACCACCTGTGACTCCGGTTCCAGGAAATCTGATGTCCTCTTCTGGACTCTAAGCAAGAACATCAGTATCCATACATAGATACATTTACACATGGTTAAAAATACAACTAATATATATTTTAAAAATGCACAGAGCTGGAGATGGGAGAGATGGCATGTTTGCCAGGCATGTGCAAGACCCTGGGTTTGATCTTCAGCACCACAAACAAAAACAAAGGAAAGTAAAAACTCCATAAACATATATACAATCTCAGAGGGTTTTTATCATGAGATATATAGAACTCGATTACACTCCTAAGAAAAGAGACAGACAATTCCATAGCAAAAATGGGAACAGTTGCTTAACACATACTTCACAAATATCCAATAAAACCAAAGGTATTCATTTGTTTGAGCAAAGAATTATAAATTAAAATGACAGATACTCACTAGATAAAATTTGTAAATATCTGCAGGTCTGGTTAATAACACATATTAATGAAGGTATGGAGTCATGGGAGGTCTCTGCTTTTACTGATTGGAACTGTCATTGGTAAAATAACCAGAAGAGAAATTTGGTAGAGCAATGGACTAAGCATCTGAGTCCCTTTAAATTACTTATTTAATTAAGCATTAGGGAATCTGTGTGCTGACTAGGCTATGAACACAGAGCCCTCATGAATGTAACTATTGGCCTTTTAGGAACAGCCTTGGGAGTTGACTCAGTTTTTCTTTTTGTCAAGTGAAGGTATAAGAGGTTGGGTGTTGCTGCCTGAACGAGGGTCCTCCCCAGAACCTGGCCATGCCGGAGTTCTGATCTTGGATGTCTAGACTCTAGAACTGTGAGAAATAATGTTTATTATTTCAGCCACCTAGTCTATGGTAATTGAATGACAGTCCAAACAAAAACAGCTTAATACAGTTAAGAGATGTGTATATGCCATGGCCAGACATTCATTATTCTTTGAAATATGCTTCACAGAGAGCCTCTAACACACATGCACAGAGGGCTGACAGGAATGTCACCTCTCCTTGTACTTAGCTATGATCAAGCACAGAAATGTTTGTTCATGACAGCTTGCTAGTAATAGCAAATATTGGAAATAACTCTAAAGCCTGCTCTCAGAGGAGTGCCAAAATAGCGTAGTGCAATTTTATTCATGTACTCTTAATAACATTAAAATAAATGGATAACATGTGACATTAAAATGAAATAATGTTGGATAAATCTCAAGAACTATGTCAAGAGAAAACATCAAGTTGTAGAACCATAATTGCAATTGGTTAAGAGTTTTCAAAGATGCAAAAAAAAAAAACAAAACCCCAAACAACAACAACACCAACACCAACATTGCTGTCTTACAGGTACATATGTCAGGAATTCATGGGGTAGGGCGGTGAGCATGTATTTTCTACTACCCTGCTTTAAGCTCCAGGTAGACCTCAGTACCAACCCTTGCCCAGGTCCCCTTGAATCTGTGGATGAAAGACACACACACGTGAGCTTATTTTTAATATGTTTTTCAGCTCAATGGCTGGGCACTCTAAGTCTCCTGCAGCTAATGTGCCCTTATCTTCTCTTCCAGCTCAGCACCTCTGAATCTGCCCTCAGCTTAGTTGCATTTCTTATCTCTCTCCTGCTATCCCAGATCTAGTCAGGGAAGCAGTCAATGGCCACTCCACCTGATATCTCACATGGTCAGTGGCTCTCTCTCCCTCCAAAGCATGATGAATTTTCTTTCTCCTTCCTAACCGGCCTGCAGGAACCTAGAAGTCCCGCCTCTACCATGCAGCAATTGGTCAATGCATCTTTATTGATCGATCAAGAACCAATTAAGGAACAGGACCTTCATCATTTATATCTATATTCCTGATGAACCACCCCCTACAGGGTTGGGTGGAAGGAATGATATTGAGGACAGCATCAATTCCATAATATTTTAATCCTCCATATAAATATGCTCAGGTGTTTGTTATAACATCAGTATCTTTTATGTCTGAAATAAACACACACACACACACACACACACACACACACACACACACACACACACACACCTGCCTAGAGCTTAACATCAAAACAAAGTTTTTCCCACCCCCAGTTAGAAAAAGTTTTGCTCTTCTCTCTTTTAAAAATGCTTTACTTTGACTTTATATATTTGATTGTTTGCCTGCATGTATGTATATGCACCATGTGTGTGCCTGGTGCCAGTGGAAGTCAGAAAAGGACATTGGGTTCTCTGGAACTGGATTTACAGTTGGTTGTGAGCCATTGTGCAGTGCTGGGAATCAAACCTGGGTCCTCTGCAAGCGTAGACGGTATTTTTGGCTGCGGAACCATCTTTCCAGCCCTGTAAATGGTGCTTTTATGAACTGAGATAAAGACACCAATGTAAGTAACTGGCTCCTTTCAAGAATTAGCCTGGCACTCATAGCATTAGATAGAATGCAGATATTGATTTGGGTGTGGATGAAGCCATCTTAATTTGTAACCAAAATATGATCTCATTTTGACTTATAAGGACTTTTGGGACTTGACTCTTCTTCTCCATCCTCATCTGGCTGTCTTAGCCTTAGGAATTTTCTTCTACTAACTTCCTACTTCTGGAAAGTATCCAGGGATCTCACGTTACTTCACACCTCTAAGTGCACAGTTCTCAGTTCTCTGGGCTTAGGGCATCTTCCCCTGGGTCGGCTGACTGCATTCTTTCCAGCTCCTGCTATAGCAGTGCTGCCTCCGCTGAGGATGAGTTAGCTTTCCCTCAACTGAATTTCGAGGTCCCCAACTATTTCATCTTCTGTCTCTCTAGTCTCCAGCAACGTATAGGTCTGCAGAAGAGTTCAGAATATGGAAGCACTATAGAACATGAGAGTGCAAACTGAGTTTGCTCAGGTCCTTTCCAGAGGTGTTAGTGTCTAGTAATGCTCATATGCTCACAGCGTCTCATCTCAGTGTGAAGATGCTCCTATTATCCTTTATATGACCTTGGAAGAGAGAGCATAGAAAAAGAACAGGATGGAGGGCTTGTGTGAAGCTCTGGAGGGGATTACAATGGATCTGGACCCAAGAGACTTTCCATAACCACTCAGCACCATGGGGCCTGGATAAACAAGAACCCAAGACTCTCTATTCTTGGTCCATGCACTTCCTTTTCTTCCACTCTTCATGGCTTGAGAAAACATCTGCCCCTTGTCATCTTGTTAAAAAACCATCTAATGTGGAAACAGGAAATGACTCTCCCGTTCTGAGGCAGTGAAACTGGGTTCCCTTGAGCAGGTGGCTTGGACACACCCACACTAAGAGGCACTGAGAGAACAGATGGGCCTCAGGAAAGCAATATTAAACCTGAGCAGGGTCTGAGGAAGGGCTTTGTAGTTAAATCATGTTAGAGCTAGTTTAGTTCCAAGGGTCTCGTGACCCTTCTAAGCACACTCACACATCTGGATATTGGATTGAATCCCAAAAGAAATTCATCCTTGAGGATCATCTAGGGACAGACTTTTGAACGAAACAAGAGAACCGAATGATGAATTGTCATATGGATGATGTTGACCAGGTGTTCATCATTAGAAGGCTGAACAAGATGCAGGCCATAAACACGACACAGCATTAGGAGAAATGTAGATGCTTTTGCTTAATTACTTTCAACTCAGTGCCAGTCCAGGGTCTGGGTTGTGGTAGGTTTTACCATGATTTGCTGACTGAATGGATGGTTTCTGGTGAAATCGCATGACTGGAAAAAGTCTCACAAGTCACTTATGTGTCTGGTTTGGAAGAGGGTTGGTGGCAAATATACAAAATTCTTATAAGTGTTTTGACATCAGGCTGGCCCTGCTGACGTACCAGCTTCAGAGTACCACCCAAATTCAAGGCAGGAAAAAGCCTGGTGGGGGTTTTAATGGTTGAGGATTGGGTTTTGGATTGTGATGGTGGACTTCCAGCGGCATTTAACCTCTCCCCTCCCACTGAAATGCTCCCTATGATACAAAAAGAGACAAAGATGAACAATCTGGAAGGAATGACTTCCCATCAATAGTTTGTAGATCTTTGGGAAGAACGTCTCCTTCCACAGAGCTGATGGGATGGGATTAAGAAATAAGTGTCATTGACTTTAAACAAAAGCAAAAAGAAAAATAGAACCACTTGCATAGTAGAATGTTGTATGTACTTCCTGTTGCTCTGGTTAGTTTTCTAAATAAACAACTTATTTCAAATTCTTCCCACTGCTTGTCTATACTTCTCTTTCTCCATCCTTTTGATAAACAAGCTCAGAAACAGAAAGCGTTTTCTCGGGGGGGGGGGGCAAATGCTAAATTATGTTTCAATATTTGGAACTGTGTAAACTCCCCTCTGCCTTTATATCCTATCTACAAAGCGATTGACGCTGGTATTACTGTCTGCATCTAGCTGCAGAGCAGGGGGAGCTGGGATCTGGATTCGTTACTTTACTCTTCTTCTGACAAGGTGCCAACCAGGGAGCAAGCGAGGGGAGGAAGGTCTTATTCTGACTTATAGATTGAGGGAACACAGGTGCAAATATGGCATATTCACATGTGTGTCTATGTGTCAGCTGCATGCCTATGTATTTTTAGAGACATCAGGTGTCTTCTATCACTCTAGCCTATTATTTTGAGACAGCAGCTTTCCTTGATCCTGAAACTCTGAGTTTTCAGCTAGGCGGGAAGCCAGAAAACCCTGGAGATCTTCTCCTCTCTGTCCCATTCAGAGCTGGGTTTACAGGCATCAGCAGGTTGCCTGGCTTGTTACACTGGTGTTGGCATCTAAACTTTTGTCCTCATACTTGAACAGTAAGGACTCTCAACCTCTAAGCCACTTCTCCAGCCCCTCCCCCTTTCTTTTACCTTTCTATTCAGTCCAGGATTCCAGTCTATGGGACAGTATCACCCACATTCAGAGTGGGTCGTCCATTCTGTCAAACCTCTCAGGAAATGTATTCACACACATACCCAGAGATGTAGTTCCAAATCCAACCAACTTGGCACTAGCATTGAATAAGCATTTATACTTCAAAGGGAGAGAACAAGGGGTATAGCAAAGAAAGAGTTGGACCAAAGCAAGACCAAAACTTAGCATGGTAAATACCAGCTCCTGGAGCTCTATGACCAGCACTGGGGACTCTTAACGACATCGTCTGGGTTACAACAGACTTGGGTGGCCCCACCCTCCTAGTTCCACTGCCTGTAGTGTTTGTAGCCTCTTTTGAGATGACTCTATTCTATTCCTATAGCCTGTGGCAGTTTTGGTCTGTCCAGGCATTCTTGCAGGGAATTGGATCCTGCTATACATTGCCTGACCTCAGTGACTTCTTGCAGCCTCAGTCCAAGACTCCACGACACTGGTAACTCTCATACTTTTCATGTTTTCAAACTTTCAGTGATGCTTCTACTGTCAGCTTGGAATGTGGACTTGCCCCTTTCAGTCTTGGCTATAGTAGTCTCTGTGTGCTTTGGTGACTGAATCTGAGATTGCTTGGGAACAGGGAATCCCTCTTGGAAACAATTTCAGTTAAGGCTCTTTCCTTTTAATTGAATTTGTATTTCTGAAACTTAAAGGATTTTATGGGTGGGATCTTGCTTTCTGGGCATCTTTCTTATCATCTCAGAACAGAGACTATGGTTTCTCTTTAACAGTGCAAATCTTTTTAACAAGCTCAGCAGCTTTCTCTGCACCAACTTTGTAACTTGAAACTTGCTGTGGAAGTTAAAATGAGAATGGCCCCCATAGGCTCATATATTTGAATGCTTGGTCTCAGTTGGTAGAACTGTTTGGGAAGGATTAGGAGGTATGGCCTTGTTGGAGGACATGTGTCACTGGGAGTGGGCTTTGAGATTTTGAAAGTCCACATCATTCCCTGTTAGCGCTCTCTCTCTCTCTCTCTCTCTCTCTCTCTCTCTCTCTCTCTCTCTCTCTCTTTCTCTCTCTCTCATGCTTGTGGATTAGACGTAGGCTCTGGACTATTGCTCTAGCACCATGCCTGCCTGCCTGCTGCCATGATGATCATGGACTCTTTCTGCAATGGTGCATCCCAGTAAACTCTTTCTTTTATAAGTTGCCTTGGTCATGGTGTCTCTTAACAGCAATAGAAAAGTAACTAAGAGATGTGCTCATTCTCTTTTCTTTACCAAATTGCACATTTTTCATTTATTTCTGCTTTCTTTCTTTGTAAATCTAAGAGCAGTAAGTATGAACAGTGCCCTATCTTGGATACTGTGTTGTCATGAAATTTTCTCTGCCAAACAATGTAAGCCTCACCCAAGTCCTTCAGACATGAGAAAAAATGCAACCAGTTTGGTTTTCTTTTTTGCCAGAGTGCAACAGGATTACCCTCCAATGCAGTCCATGGCAGAGTCCTTGTTCCTTTCTGAAACCTGTAATCAGAGGAATATCCAGGCAAGCTCAGAGTTGTGTTTTCAATGTGATTCCAGATCCAGTTAAGTTGATAATGAATATTCTCCATCACAGCACCCAATATATAGGAGAGTGAATGTCTTTGTAGAACTCTAGAAAAAAAATAATTTCCCAGTCTATTTCAGTTTTGCCCAAAGCTTACTTCCACCATTTCTACTACCACATATAGGGAACAGTTCTTCCCACGGATCCTTAAGAGTGGAGGAGAAAGCAGGCTCCCCTTGTGTTTTGAGACTTATGTTGTTTTAAGGCCTGAAGAACTGTCACTGAAACAGGGTGACAAAGTAATACATTTTAAACTGTTTCACGTGACAAATTATCACCTTTAATGCTCAAACTGAATTTCAATAGTGTTTTAGCTTCTCAGTGTGCAAAACATATGAGAATCGAAATTTTTGGGCTGACAGAGAGTTTTAGATCTCCGTGTTTGTGCAGAGCAATTAAAAGAGAAGCAAAAATTATTACATCAGTTTAAAAAAAAATTAAGTTGGTTGAGTGTTTAAAGACAACAAGTAGGCTTATGAAAGCACTATTTCATGCCGTAGTACAGGTGCGGATGGAGACTGGTAATTTGACATAAGCTCAGGAAATAGGGTAAATAATTTTTTCGGGCCTGCCAGTGCTTCCTGAGACTGTGTTAGAAAACACTTCAGATTAGCAGTCACTAGTTGTGTGGTTTCTGTGTACCCACCTCTTCAGCTTTCTGCTTCTCATCACTGAAGGGCAAGGCTGGGCACTGCGTACTCACCTTCGCCAGCCTGTGGTGGTGACTCCTTATGTCCTCATCTGCAAATGTGAGGCCTTAGATGGGACAGCCTGAGGTGCTGTGCCACATCAGGATGCATACGGCTCATTTCCTAGAAAATACATGTTAGAATTGAAATAGGTGGGGCTTGAGCCACTGCTGCTGTGGTTTAGCACTCTATGAACTGTAACCAATCAGATAATCCAGGTAAGAGACTCAGCTTGACTTTGGTAAATGCAGTGCACCTCGATGCACACCACATTCAGCCCTCAGGGGTAGGGGTGGGGTGCTGGGGGTCAAACCTAGCCCATAGCCTCATGGTCAGCTGTATGGAAACCATGTGGAAACAGTTTCTCTGGGATTGGGTGGAGGAGCTGTGGGAGTTCCTCTCCCGAGACTCATTAGGCAGTTCTGTGGTTTTAAAGAAGAGGTGACCACAAAGGCTTTGACACTTACAGAAGGACGCCATCTCCTGAGGTTGAGTGTAAATGACTATTGTGGATCCAGATACAATAGATACAAAGAAACCATGCCAGTTGGAGAAAGACTGACGAGGGAAAGGTCATAAATGGAATATGAGCATTGCTCGGGAGAGACCCACTCCAGATCCGCAAACCCAAACACCCATGTGCACCCTCCCCAGCAAGGATAGCTCCTGCTCATGATCACTTGTTCTCCACCATTGTGCTGCGTAGTGTTTTGTCAACTTTACACAAACTAAGGCCATCTGGGAAGCAGGAGCCTTACCTGAGGAATTGTCTCTATCAGATTGGCTGATAGACACGTCTGTGGGACCTCTTCTTAATTAATGATTGATGTTGCAGGGCCTAGTCTACTGTGAGTAGTACCACTCCTACGTAGGTTGTCCTGGGTGGTATAATAAAGCAAGCTGAGCAAGCAAGGGTGAGCAAGCCAGGTTCTTCCATGACCTCTGCTTTGGTTCCTGCTTCCACGTTCCTGCTTCCACATTCCTGCTTTGCGTCTCTTCCTGATACCTTGATTCCTCCATTGAAAGTCTGAAACCTGTAAGCTGAACCAACCCTTGGTTTGGTCAGCGTGTTATCACAGGAACAGCAAGCAAGCTGGAACAGTTGGGAACAGTGTGAGGTGTTTTTCATATGTTATCCATTTAATATTCCAAAATATTCCAGTCAGTGGAGGACACCACAATTGCAGATCACATAGAATGAACTGAGTTGAGGATTCAGGAAGACAGACAGATGCTCAGGGTCCACAGTGATGACTGTGGCCATATGACCTTGTGCCTGCACTCCTGATAACATGGGCACTGTCATGCAGCCATGGCCACCCATGCCCTGTTCTGAGGTATTTTCACTGGAAATGAAACTAGGTGGCTTTGCGGTCAGAAGTGGGTGCTATGAATTGAACCGAATTTCTTCAAATCTAATTTCAATTGCTCATGAACTTTGTAGTATTTGGAGATAAGACCTGGGGTGGGGTGATTAGGTTTAGATGAGGCCATGAGGGTGGGGGCCTATGATGACGTTAGTGACCTTACGAGAAGGGACATGAGAAACTTTCTGCCAGCATTATGTGGGTCCTCAGTGAGAAGAAGGCTCTGTACAACCAGGAAGAGAGCTCTTAGTTAGTATCTTGACCTTGAACCCCAATGTCCCAAACTGCAAAGATAAATTTGTACTGTGTAATCTATCAAGTCTCTGGTATTTTTTTTTTTGTTTTTGTTTTTAAGGCAACCCGAGTAGACCAACCTTGTTAGTGACAAGGCCTGTAGTGACTAAGGGACAGTTCCTCTGTAGGGAAGACTGATGACAAGGGAGCGTTTGGATTCCACAGTGTCTGCTCTGCGCTCTACCAAGCATGGTTCTGGAGGTTGGCCAGAGGAGAAACAGTTTTTTAAGGCTCCTCAGCTGTCTCATCTGCACTGTTAATAAGTCAGTAAGTTTAAGGGGAATGTATCTACCTGTCTTAGACTTACATAAGTGAGATCTTGGCATCCCCCCACCCCATTGATTCATTTGCCAAGAGAATGGAAATCACTGCCCTAGGCCTTCTGATCTGCTTGTTCTCTCCACTAGTATCCTAGCTGCTTTTAAGAGGAAGGAGAATTCGGGGTACTTGTCCTTGGTTTCAGGGTACTTGTCCTTGGTCATCAGTCATATTAGTTACTTTTTTCATCACCATGACAACCCAGCCATGATTTAGAGATGGGATCTCGAATGCCTCTGCCTATCTGGAGGTCATTCTTGAGTGAGATTGCTCCGTCACCCACTAGCCAGTGAGCATGAGGTGAGTTCTCGGAAGCTCCAGCCTGCTCTTGTCCTTTCCTAGAGTCAACTAGATGGACAACAACTTTGTTTCCTCTGTCTTCACTGAGAACGAATTGTCCCAAAAGTTCTAACTCTCTGCTTTTTGACTTCTTAGGTTAGGCATTCTACAGCTCCGTCTCTTCCTTATGTCACTTTTATCTGATCTGAATGTCTTCCCCAGAGGTTCTCATCTGCCAACAGTTGAGGGAGAAAAACAATTCTGTGTATTGGCTCTGTTAGTCCCCTGCTAACAGAGCTCTTGCTTTGGCCCCACCCATCCCTCCATTCTTGCCCTGGCTTTTATCCCACCAATAGCAGATCCGATCAGTTTTTCAACTGTGGCAACTCTTCCCTAGTGGCTGAGAGATTTACTGGGTGACATTCACCTCCTGTCCACCTCATTCCTCTGAAGAATGTGGTTGTCAGGAGTAAACAAGAATCGATATTTATTTTTCCAGTTCACGAGTCTTGAGGTTGCTGTAGTTTCAGGGGACCCAGAGATGTTCTCAGAAGCCACGATTGGTGCCTTGAATTGTTGTCTCATGGCATGCACTGCACAGAGGCCTGGCATGGGACCAGACAGCAGAGACTCTGGCCCCAGTACCTTGGACACCTGTATAGGATAAAGTTCATCTTAAGAGAGTGGCAGTTCCATGTCCTCCTGGCTCAACCTCAAGTGACTTCACTGTTGGAGAATCAACTCCAGTCCCGGGCCAAGGAACAGGGCAGGAGAGCAATCATTGCTGTGACTGCCAGCAAAAACACAAAGGGGAATAAGGGACGTGGACGTTTTCTGAGTGCCTAACTCAGAATCTCATTCCAGTCACAATGTCAGAGTCAAGCCGCAGATAGCCAATCTCTTGAAAGGAAGGAAACAGGGACCCAAAGAGTGAGGCCCATGTTTGAAAGTACACAGCTGGCAGAAACCGTGGCATGGGTTAGTTCTGAACCTCACCTGTGTCAGCTTACATTCCATAGCTGTACCTGGAACCTAGAAGCAGGGCAGAGATACCAGATAAATGAGCCATACCCAAGCAGCAGGCCCAGCCAGCTCAACTCCCTGTGTGACTCTGGGCCCATGACTCCAGTTCTTGAATCGTGGTTGTTAATCTTTCAGGTTGTTAATCTGGTGAGGCAGCCTCAACATCTGTGGGGCAGGCTTGCTGGGTAGAACAGAGAAGCTGCTCTTTCCTCTTCTTACCAATAGGAGGCAGCAGAGAGTAGCATATATATCTAGCCTTGACTCTATACTACAGCGAAGCCTAGTGCTTTTGCCAGCATGCCAACATGCGCTGGGCCGTGTTTTGTCAATTTGACACAAGGCCAGAATCATTTGGAAAGAAAAATTTTCAACTGAGAAAATCTCCCCACCCAACTGGCCTGTGGGTAAGCCTGTGGGACATTTTCCTGATTAATGATGGATGTGGGTGGGACCAACTTAGTAGGAGCAGTGCCATCTGTGGGCGAATGGTCCTGGGTGCTATAAGAAAGCAGGCTGAGCAGGTCATGAAAAGTAAGCCAATAAGTTCCTCCATGGCCTCTGCTTCACAGTTCCTTACTCTAGGTTCATGTCCTGGTTTCCCTCAGTGATGGATTTACAAACCATAAGACACAATAAACCCATTTTCTCCCCAAGTTGCTTTTGGTCATGGTGTTTAGCACAGCAATAGAAACATAGCTGAGGGAGTCTGCTTCTTCATTTTGATTTGTGTGAGCTCATTCACTTTTGTGGGCCTTCTTCTCTTCATCCTTTTGGGGATAATAATCCCACCTCAGGAAAATTCCTCACAAGTCTTGTGGGATCTCAGATTTAAATCACATTGTATATTTATCTAAACTTGAGGCCATCTCTAGCCCATTGTGATTTATTTGAGTTTCCTTCAAAGTCTTTCTAGACTCAGGCTACAAAGCAGCAGAAATACACAATAAGAATATGTAATCGTTCTTGGAAGTTCTGAGAAAACACTTTTAAAAAAATAACCCAAACCTCCCTAGAATGGCAATTAGCATGATTTCCATTCGCTTTACTAATGGTTGCACCTCAGTGTGAAGGCTCTTCAGGCTCAGAAAGCCCCATCCTCATGAAGGCCATCCTCAAGGCGTGCTTAGTCTTGACTGCATGAATGAGCACGAGTTCCTGTCACGTCACTTCAGTTATGATGAGTGTCCATTAGGACCGACTCTCCTACGAGCACAAACAAAAAGGCCCCAAGCCATGTCCAGAGGCTTCTGGAAAGCCAGCTTTTGGATCATAACAAGCATCTAATGTACTTTTCATGCTCTTATGCTGATGATATTTGGCATAAAGTCAAGAGGTAGTGTATACAGAATCATTTTCAGGAGTAGTGCTTTAAGGGCTGTACCATGAGAAGCAAACTTTCCCCTAGAACTTTCTTTTCTGGATCTGCTGGTCCTGATGTCGTCAGTAGCTTGGCGTGCCTCCTCAGTTTATTTTTCTCCCTGCATATGTTTCCTGCTGTTTTCTCTTGCCCACTTTCTCCCTCCCCACAGTCAGTCTCCTACCTGCTCCTCCCAGCCGTGCTCCTCCCAGCCCTGCTCCTCCCAGCCCTGCTCCTCCCAGCCGTGCTCCTCCCAGCCGTGCTCCTCCCAGCCGTGCTCCTCCCATGCCTGCTCCTCCCAGCCCTGCTCCTCCCAGCCCTTCTCCTCCCAGCCCTGCTCCTCCCAGCCCTGCTCCTCCCAGCCGTGCTCCTCCCAGCCCTGCTCCTCCCAGCCCTGCTCCTCCCAGCCCTGCTCCTTTCAGCCCTGCTCCTCCCCGCCCTGCTCCTCCCAGCCGTGCTCCTCCCAGCCCTGCTCCTCCCAGCCCTGCTCCTCCCAGCCGTGCTCCTCCCAGCCGTGCTCCTCCCAGCCATGCTCCTCCCAGCCCTGCTCCTCCCAGCCGTGCTCCTCCCATCCCTGCTCCTCCCAGCCGTGCTCCTCCCAGCCGTGCTCCTCCCAGCCGTGCTCCTCCCATCCCTGCTCCTCCCAGCCGTGCTCCTCCCAGCCCTGCTCCTCCCAGCCGTGCTCCTCCCAGCCCTGCTCCTCCCAGCCCTGCTCCTTCCAGCCGTGCTCCTCCCAGCCCTGCTCCTCCCAGCCCTGCTCCTCCCAGCCCTGTTCCTCCCAGCCCTGCTCCTCCCAGCCGTGCTCCTCCCAGCCCTGCTCCTCCCCGCCCTGCTCCTCCCCGCCCTGCTCCTCCCAGCCGTGCTCCTCCCAGCCCTGCTCCTCCCAGCCCTGCTCCTCCACATTTTCTCTGAGCAATCCTAGCTTGTTTGCTTACGCTTCTCCTCCACTCTGAATTCAGTCCCAGCCTCACCCTCAGAGGCCACCCTGTGTCCCAAGCCCATTTTTTGGGACAGAGACTGCATGCATTTGAATCTTTGTTTCTACTTTTGCACCATATTTTAATGCTGCACACTCTGTATCGCATATAGCATTCAGTATGAGTTTAATTCCAACTGAATTCAGTAGATGACTAGGGAAAATTTCAAATTCTAGGACTGGTGAAAATTTCTGCAGAGAAATGTTTTTCTGCTTGAAATTGGAAATGATTTATTTATTAGAATTAAAAATGTTGGCTTCAGCCTGGAGGTCTAGATTGTTTATATAAATTTAGCCAAACATATGCAGTGGAATACTATGCAATCATTTGGCTTGCTGTAGAAACACATTTATTGCTGACAAAGCATGCTCACAATCATTGACAAATTAAAAAAGAAGGTTGTAAGGGCTGAGGAAATGGCTCAGCAGGTAAGAAGCACTTGCTGTGAAGCCCCACGACCTGAAATTCAATCCCTAGAACCCATGGTGGAGGACTAGAACTGGCTTCTCAAAGTTGTTCTCTGAGTCCCACATGCACACAATGGCATACATTTACTATGTCCTAACCACCCCTTCCAACACAACACATACACACACAATAATTTTTAAAAGTTACAAGGCTGGAGAGAAGGCTCAGTGGTTAAAAGCCCTGGCTGCTCTTCCAGAGGACCCACGTTTTATTTCCAGCACACACACACACACACACACACACACACACACACACACACACACACGGAGACTCACACCATTCGTAACTCCAGTTCCTGGGGCCCAACACTTCAGGATGGGAGGTGAGGTCTCTTTAGGCATCAGGCATGTAAGTGGTATGTGGAGAGTCCCTGCAAGCTTTACAGCCCCGAAGGAAACAATCTGCAAAAAGACAAGAATGCAACTGGGTTCCGCCCGGTTTGGGTACTGGTGCTGGGCCAGGACTTCTAGAGTCTGATACTGACTAGTACATTTTGCCATATTTAAGTACAGCACAACTTTGGAAAAAAGTTTTCAGATAACAATTAGCTCAGCCTTGTGAGTACAATGAAGCTTAGGACATGTTACACTGAAGCTTGTTACAAAGTATATATGGCTTTGTCCATAAGATGGGTTCTGTTGACTTAGTAACAATGCCCAAGGTAAGGGTCTAGGAAGAATGACCGAGGTAAATTAATTCCTGTGGCCCTTGGGATTTGGCCTGGCCTTAGGATAACATAGAAGTCAGTTAGGCTGTTGTACAAATGACATCTCTTACAAGGATGAGTTTTATGACCTAGAAGTAATGCTCAAAGTTTTAGGGAGGAAGGGTTTGGGGTAAGTAAAATATAATTTTTTGGAAGATACAGGCAGAGCCTGGTTCATTAGACAGCAAAAGATCTAAACTCCATCCATTCCCAGTATTCCAGGAGGAGGATGGGTTCAACATCTCTTTCCTTTGAAAGATGCCTGTGAGTTTAACATTCCTGGCTTCTCCAGTGCATACCTGTGTGCACAACACTTTTTGATCTCTACAATGGTGCACATCCATACATGCAGGCAAACACCCGTTCTCATAAAAGAAATTAAGAGGAAGTTATTAAGTTGTATGTACCATACATTCCTCTCAGCGGGCGGTGTATTGCTGAGTACACTGGTGACAGTCCTCTTTTTCCCCTTCACGTACTTCGGAAGCATCCAGGCATCTAGACCTATTGCAGACTCTAGAGGTCCCTTCAGCACCAGGATGAGAATGCTATAGTCAAACCCTGGGACTCAAGAGCAAGGTAGGGTTGGAATTTTTCTCATGAGGTAACTACAACATCCATATGGCTCAAGAAAGTATCAGTGGTTGGGCAGCAGGGTGACAAAGCAAACTCCTCCCAAGACAGCAAGGAGCTCAAACAGCTGATCCTGAAGCAGTGGGAGACGTGGGAGCTGGGTGAAGGCCAGATGACCGTGAGGTGTGGGGTGTCTCAGCAAACACCGTGGCCAGCAGAGTGTTGACTAAGGGGAGGCAAGAAGGACATTCGTTTCAACAAGATTCAGTAGCCGGTATTGGTTTAAACTTTGAGAGTCTGACACTGGTAGCTTATTTTACTCATAGTTGAGCACAGCACAATTTGGAAAAAGTTTCCTATTAATAACTGACTCAATCCTATGTGTACAATAAAGCTTACGACGTGACTGCATCAAAACTCTTTTTAAAGATGGGTTTTATAGATCTTCCATAAAGATGGATTCTATAGATTGGCTACATGTGACATTTTAAGGGTTTAGAGGAGGATCTGGTGTGGTCTTGGTCATATAGATAGCACGAGGGTCACCAGGCCATTAACCACCTCCACTCCCAGCCTTCTGGGCAGCAAACAGGTTATACACTGCTCCTGCCTTGTTGAGACCACACTGTGTGTTTAGCATTCCTGGTTTCCCTAGTGTTTATCTGTGAGCACAAGAACCTCCGTGCCTCCCACAATGAGGCAACACCCGGGAGGAGAGACCAAGAGGTGAGAGGGTGACTGGAGCTGAGCAGTGACAGATGTACAAACTGGAGACACAGGCTTGGCGTAACCAACCGCCACTGCTCTGGATGGGAAGTCTGTATTTCCAGTTCTTCTTTATGGTTGCTCGGTGTTTTCTGATTTCCCCAAAAGAAACATGTATTGCTCTTATAATAATAAGAAAACCCAATAAAAGACATTTTTCAAAACTTCAGTTTACAACACACACATTGCCTGGGAGCATGCTTAGGAGAACAGCCCGTTTTCAACTAAAAGGCTATCAAAGTACAAACAGTTACAGCAGATTGGGTACAGGGCCCTGGCTTGGTCCCTGGGTCAGCTTGCTCCATACCCTGTGTAGTGGCTGCCGACCTCACAGACTTCTTCCCACACCATCTTACAACTCCACTTCACAAGCTCCTTCACTGGCGCTCAACAGGTGGCCTGTTTCATTCCCTGAGTTTGGCCTCATCAGCAGAGGGTGAAGGGTGTTGGGAGGCTGGAGAGAGTCATGTGGCCACGGTCTTGGTGTTCAGTGCTCAGTGTGGAGTCCTGGTGGGCCCCTCCATGCAGACATCCTCCAGGTTCTAATGTGGCCCCGACAAAACAGGTTCTAGGATAAAGAACCTCCTTCATGGGGCTGGAGAGATGGCTCAGAGGTTAAGAGTCCTGACTGCTCTTCCGAAGGTCCTGAGTTCAAATCCCAGCAACCGCATGGTGGCTCACAACCATCTGTAACAAAATCTGATGCCTTCTTCTAGAGTGTCTGAAGACAGCTTCAGTGTACTTAGATATAATAAATAAATAGATAAATCTTTAAAAGGAACCTCCTTCACCTGGCCGAGAAGCCCAGTTATTATTCTCTTATCTGTTCTTTGCTTGCCCAACCCTTAATTCATCTGGTACCATTTCCCCTCCTATTTCCTGCTCATTGCTATTTCCTACAACATTGGCGTTTTTGTTTCCCAACATGCTGAGCTCACTTCTACCCCTGGGACATTCATTTGGTATTTCCACTGCAAGAATCTTGTCCTGGTCTCTTCTGGGGTGTGTATGGGATGTTGGATATCTTTTCTCCATTGCTAAGCCTCAATTGAAAGTCCTGTCCACATCGATGCCTGTCCTGGACACTAGCAGGCATGTTCTCCGTGCTACTCTGGAATAGGGAACAGCAGCGATGGTGACTATTATACACCTTGAGACATAGACTGTTGCACGTTCTTCTCTGTTTCCTTCACAAATCTCAAAGCACATTCTTAGGTTGCAGCTCCATTCAGACAGACTTTGGACCCCAGAGTGAATTTTAATATCCCTCACTCTGATTGGCTCACAGGTCTTTTCTGCTTCACATCTGAAATTAACCATCTGAAATTAACTTTTCCATGTATTGACAGGAGGGTGGGATCTGGAACAATTTCTGTATCCCATACTGTGCCTGGATGTATTTTTGCTGGATGGACGATGAGTAATGAATGAATCAATTTTGGAGGCAAGGAACCTGGGTCTGATCCAGGCATGCTCTTTAATGCCCGTGCAAATCCTTTAACATTCTGACTCTTAATGGGATCGCTGGTAAAATGAAGATTAAAAATACACCTCTGAGGACTGTGAGGAGGTAGCTGTAAGGTACTCAGCCAGGAGGCAGGGTCATAAGCGAGCGCCTTCTGCTTAACTCCTTGGCGTGCTTTCTCCATCAGGGACAGACAACACCTTCCGCCCACTTCATCTCCTTGTCTCCATCCTTGCTCCCTTGTCCCTCGAGGGACCCACCCTCTTCAAGTTCCCAGAATGCTCTGCAGCAGAGCCTCTCCAAGCATGACAAACATCCTGGGGTAAGTGGTAGTGTTCACAGCAAAGACTGCTGAATGTAACTGGAATGGAAGGTATTTTGTGATGGGCAGAAGCTGAAGGGGCCAAGTCATCCCCGTGGGAAGGTGTGCAGAGGCCCTAGGAGTTACAACTACTCTTACCTTGCCTTCCAGACTGGCACAAGTTGGGAGATGGCATGGACATAGGCAGGTGGCCTGGGGGATTGGGGTTACAGAACAGGATATGCCTTAGTGTCTGACCCTCTCTGAAATCTATGGCTGCCATGCCCAGTACAATTCTAGTTACTTGCCTTTTGAGGAAACTATCTACAGAAGTATTTTTATATTTAATTAATTTATTTATATATATATTTTTTCTCTCCTGCTATAGACTATAGTTTTCAGGTGATGTCAGTACTCTTTAGCTTAAGGAATGTCTAGCATTTCTTGTAGTAGGTCTATTGACATAAGAGCCTTTCAGCTTGGGTTTAACAAACTGTATTTATCTCATGCTGGTTTTGACGAATAACATCATGTAAAATAGGACTCTGTACAAGTGTGATGGATTTTTCCTTAGCACATTGAAATGTTTTTCCATTGTCTTCCTGACTCTAACGTTTCTCATGAGAAGTCAGCGGTAATTGTTGCCATAGCTTCTTTATGCAGATGGCCCCTAATAGTTCTAAGAGTTTTTAAAATTCTTCTTTGAGACAGGGGACTTCCTATGCAGCACGTGCTGACACTGAATCTGTGATCCTCTTGCCTCAGTTTCCCAATTGAACTCACAGAACAAGTGTCTGTTGATTTGCTTTACTCAACTTTGCAATGGTATAAAAATACTCTACATTCCCTGAAAATTTATTTTGTATTTTGAAAACTGATCTTTTCCTGAGCTAGCAGTGCATGGTGCAATATTTTCTTGCGATGTTAGGCAGCAGCAGTGAGCAGTGCTTTCTAACTTATAATGGGTTCATAAAGATATGAGCTAAGAGTCATCTGTATCTAATGTATTTTTGTTTTGTGATCACTTCCAAGATTTTCTGATTTTCATAGATTAATCCTAGCATAGCTAGATATGGTCCCTTTGTGTTTATTCCATGTATCATCTTAAGTCTATACATTTATGGCTTTCTATATATGGTAATATTCCAACATTACTGTTTCTAACATTTCTCTCTCCCATCTCCATTCTTTTCTGAAATTCCTAGCACATGCAGTTTGACTGATGTTGCTGTGAAGATTCTTGAGCAGTTATTTTTCTTCAAGCCTTTTATTTTCTTTCCTTCAGATCAGCTGATTTCTACTGCTTTATCTTTAAAGTCATTACAGTCCTCGGGCTGAAAAGATGGCTCTGGACTTAAGAGCACTTGTTACTCCTCTAGAGGTTTGATTCTCAGTACCCACGTGGTGGCTCACAGCTGCCTGTAATTCCAGTTCTCTCCCCTGGCCTTTGAGGGAGCTACATGCACGTGGTATAGAGACATGCATGCAGACAAAAACAACTATAAACATAAAAATAAATGAATAAATAAATGATTTTTAAAGAGATCATTACAATTCTGCTTCCAGTCTGCTAAATGCACAACTTAATTTTCAGAGTTTTCTTTTCAGATCCAGGTTCATTTGTTTGTTTTTGTTTTTCAGTTTCAATATGTCCACTGGGCTCTCCCATTGACAAGCTTTTCTTTTGAGACAGGGTCTCTCACTGATCCTGGAGCTAACTGATTCAGCTGGACTCGGCCTGTGAGCTCCAGGGATCCTTCTGTTTCTAACTCTCAAGAGTGCTGGAGTTCTAGGTGCACACCAGCACACCTTTTAAAAGCGTGCCTGGGTCCAAACTCATGTCTTCATGCTTGTGTAGCAAGTACTTTACTGACTGAACCATCTCCCCAGATAACTTTATTCACTCACCGAAAGCATAGTCTCTTAGTTATCTGAAAAAAAAATGTAAGCATTTTGTATTAGTCAGGCTTCTCTAGAGTCACAGAACTGATGGGTAGTCTCTATATAGTAAGGGAATTTGTTGATGACTTACAGTCTACAGTCCCAACTACCCAGTGGTTAGCAGCAGCTGTAAATGGAAGTCCAAGGATCTAGTCGTTGCTCAGTCCCACAAGGCAAGCAGGCAAAGAAGAGAGAATTTCCCTTCTTTCAATGTCCTTATGTAGGTCTCCAGCAGAAGGTGTGGCCCAGATTAAAGGTGTGTACCACCATGATTGGATCTGGGACTTGCTTTGTCCCAAATGACCTTGAACTCAGATATCTCCTTCCCTTAGTCTCCTGGTATTCATAGCCACTATGCCTCAAGATCTTCATGCCAAGGTCCAGGTCAGAAACTTGTATCTCCAAGCCTAAAGATCAGGATCACAGGTGAGCCTTCCAATTCCAGATATAGTCAAACTGACAGCCAGAACTAGCCACTATACATTACTGTAAAGTACTTGCTAAATCCAGTATTTTGAATACCGCGTGACTGGTCCCTTGATTATGGATCACATTTTTCTATTCTTTGCACATCTGATAACTTTTTAATATGAACTAGATTTTGTTATTGCTATATGTAGAGATCTTGAATTCTGTTATGTTCTTTTGAAAACTGTTACTCTTCATTGTATGATAGAAATAAGTTAAGTACAAGATGATTACCTGGAGGTTTTAGTCTTCTTTTGATGCATCACTAGGCTGGATTGATGGAGCACCCCGTGTCTTTCTATGCCTATCCGACTTAATGAGTTCATCCCACTCTGTGTTCCATGCGGATCTTATGAAGACTTCGTTAGGGGTTACTCTAAAGCTATGCTGTACAATATGGCAGCCATATGTAGCTTTTAAAATTTAAATTTATATTGTGTAAAATGAGGTAAATTAACAAGCCGTTTCCTTAGTTGCATTAGCCATAATTCAAGCGCTCAATGTACCACATGTGCTTATCACTCTGGACAGTGCAAATGACCTTAATACCACTGTAAAAAGTTATATTGGATGGCGCTTATCAACAGAATGTCTTATGCTAGACTTGGTGGTGCATGCCTGTAATTCCAGCACTTGGCCGGCAGAAATAGGAGGATTGCTGCAAATTGGAGACAGAATTGGCCTACAAAGCAAGTTCCCAGCTGGCCTTGGTTCTATGATGGGACCTTGTTTCTCCCCCCTCTCCCCACAATAGAGTTGTGATAGTGTATACCTATAATCTTAGCATTTGGGAGGCAAGGCAAGAGGATTAAGAATTCAAGGTCAGAGTGAGCTACAAATCAACTTTGAGGTTGGTCTGGACTACACGAGACCCAACCTCAAAGCCAAACTTGACTAAACCATTCCAAACAAAGTCAAAACAAAACAGAAGAGTATGTCTTACTCCTGACTGTGGAACTTACTCTTAAGTTGTCACCATCTTGGTGTCTCATCCGATGGTCTGAGAACACATGAGTAAGAATTACCCACTGTATGGGGCCTGTGTCTCGGCTGACCTCTATGAGTGCTTGTCTACACTCTACGAGTTCTGTCTACACTGTTCTCTGCTTGTTAGTTGCTGCTCAGCAAGCTTGTTTGTACTCACTCGAAGTGTGTCTACTCACTCTTAGTGTTTGTACTCACTCGAAGTGTGTGTACTCACTCTTAAGTGTGTGTACTCACTCTTAGTGTATGTACTCACTCGAAGTGTGTGTAATGGAGTTCTTTGCTAAGGACCATACCCAGCACCACAGCACAGGCTTCTGGAGCCCTCTGTGCATAATTCAATCCTCCCTAAGGCTGTACTTCAATATTCCAGCTCTTTCAGCTGAGTCCCTGCTTCTCATCATGGTACCCCATCTACTCAATCTGATGTATAGGAAGTTAGTCCCAAGCAGGAAGCTGGGCAACTGTGAGACTCAACTCCTGTCAAGGGTTTAGGACCTGTGGGGCTGGAGAGATGGCTCAGGGGTCAAGAGCACTGGCTGATTTTCTAAAGTATCCAGATTCTATTCCCAGAACCCACATGGCAGCTCACAACCATATGTAACTCCAGTTCCGGGGGATCCAATGCCCTCTTCTGGCCTCTCCAGGCACAAGGCATGCATATGGTGCACAGACATACATGCAGGCAAAACACCAATATGCATAAAATAAAAAAATAAATCTTAATAAAATAAAAGAAGTAAGCATCTAGATGTGTGTTGCCTGCTGGCCAATACTAGAAACCTATTGCCTATGATACCATGCCCCATTTCACATTTGCTTTGTTTTGTTTTAATGCTGGAAGTTCACACCAGTGATCCACCATAGCCTGAAGGAGAACCCTAATTAATTGGCACATGGTTTAAAACAATGAACCATGGACTTGTGCTTTATAGGACTGTCACTGTAGCTCAGTGGAGGGCACATGCTGAGCACGTGTGAGGTCCTGGGTTCCATCCTCAGCACCAAAACCCACAGCAGAGTAAAAACTCCTTTGCTATTGGTCTTCTCATAGCACTACAGTGTCAGCTCTATTAGTGACTAGCACTGCATAGCTTTGCTGGTACCCCTTCCCCATGTTACCCCTCATCCTCTTTTCTTTGCTCCTGTTTTTTTCTGCAGAGAATCTCCAGGACTGCCAAATTCTTTTACTGCATCACATAGATGATCCATTCTAAAATATTGATAGCCAATGTCATGAATTTTCTTTTAAACTAAGACCCCCTTTCCTATTTAGCAGGACTTGTCCTCTTTGGAAGACAGTTGCAGTTATAGGTAGGTATCAAAATTTCCTCTTTTAATGTTTGTGGTTGTTATTGTATTATTGGCCAACTCATGTCTCCTACCTCGATCTCCCTCAAATCTAGTCTCATCCAGTGGCCAGAAGTAATATTATCAACATTGTCACTGGCCTTCTGAAGTGTTAAAGGTTTGAACTGAGGGCCTTGTGTGCACTAAGCGAGCTGTCTATCACCAAGCTAAGTTCTCAGCCCCTGCTCACTCTGCCTTTTAGTGACTTCCCACAGCATGTAAAGGAAAATCTACTGCCTCTGACAGACTCAGAAGTCCTTACATGATTTGTTACTGTATTTTTTGATCTCTCTCTTATTTCTTTGTTCCTCCCAAACTGAATGGTTGTGGTTTTCCAAATAACCAAACCGAAGTCTCCTTCCTCTGTCCCTTTTCTAAGGAGTATTCCCCAGTATGCAATGCATCTCCCAACATTCCTGCCTGTACTTGATTGCTCCAGCTTTTTTCTTTAGGACTCAGTTTTCTGTGATGTGTCTTGAGGCAGAGGCCGAGCACCTTTATGGGTGGGAATCTTGATTTTTCTCATCCACACATGGGAGTTACATTTTATTTTATTTTTCTATTTTTAGAAAATAAAAATGCAAAGAGAGGGTAAAAAGCCAAGTCCCAGTTGCCAAGTCTGTTAACGACACGCATAATGGCGTGTTAACACGTGTGATTATTGAGCTGGACCACACCCAGCTTCCTGCCGAGGCTACCTTCCTGCTCTGCGACCTGGGAAAGAAAGCTTCAGTGGGGCTGGGATTGGGTGAAGAGGGTGGACTTTAGCCTCCTACTGTCTGCAAGCAATTAAATACCCTCATTGTTGGTGTTGTCGACTTCCCAGAGGCCCTGGCTCTCCTAGACAACCTCCACTGACCTCAGGCCAGCCTCCGTCTGCTTGTGAGCATAGCTTCCTGGTGAGTTTGGCCGTTTGATGCTGAGTCTGGTTCTGGAAAGCCATGGAAGAAGCAATGGAGTAACTGAGCTTTGGGCCCTTGTGCATGCTGGGAAGGAGTCTTCTGTAAAGCAGAGTCAGGGTGGCATTATGTCTGTACCAGGAGGCCAGGGCAGGATCAAGGCAGCACGTGCTCTACCAGCTGTGATATTTTGGGCATGGTCTGTCTCACTGTTTCTCACTGGTCAATGGCAGTAGGGCTTCTTTCACACATGGCCGGTATGAGAGTAAATCAAATACAAGTTGCAGGCACTTAGCACATAGGGAGTGATGAACCCATATTGCCTTCTACCTCCCTCCCTCCCTCCCTCCCTCCCTCCCTTCCTTTCTTCCTTCTTTCCCTCTCTTCCCTTACACCTGTATCCTACCCTTCTTTCGTTCTTTGGTTTGGTTCTGTTGAGAGAGGGTATAGTATTCCAGGCCGGATGCTAGCTAGCTGTATCAAGGGTGGTCTTGAAACTTTGGATCCTGTGTCCATCTTCCAAGTTGTGTGATAAAAGGTGAATGCCATTACACCCGTTTTGTGAAGTGCTGGGGACTGAACTCAGGGGTGAGCATGCTAAGCGCTCTTACCGAGTCACAACCCTATCTATGTTTTCTTCTTTTCTCTCAGCTTTCCATCCTTGTTCTCTTCCTTTTCTTTCTAGAAGTCTGTTTTTACCATGTGGTGTGAGCCAGTTCTTTCTTTCTTTTTTTCTTCTTCTTCATTCAGTCACAGGCCAGGCAGGGGCCACTGCTTTATCCTGCTGCATGTACATTGTAGGTGTTCAATAAATACTTGGAATCAATAATTGACCTGCAGTAGTTCCAGAGCTGGCTCTCTATCCCTGGTTTCTTGGCTTTCTTAGCCTTCTTTCTTCTCTCTTGCTCTCTCCCGCACTTCCCCAGGCTATAAAAAACATTATATTCTAAAACGAAACAAAGGTAATCGAAACCAGAAAGCCATGTTTTGCATGAGATCGGAAACATATGTTGAGGATGGAGATTCGACATGATGCATCTGTACCAGCCCACTGGTGATGCGCCCTTCTGCTTTTCCCCTTCGCTCAGAAGCAGGGGGTGTAGGCCTGTACACACCCTATGCTGGGAAGCCATCTTATCCAGGTGGTCCTGGCCAAGCTATGGCCAAACTATCCTTTGAACATCTAGGAGTACAAGGTGACATGGGGTGAGGAACACGTGGATCCTTCTCATCTTTGGAAACATCACAGAATTCAGAAACAGAGGCCCAAGATCTGCTTTGCCTTTATGATGAGAACGGTCACTGTCACTCACTGAGTCTCTTGAAGGAGACTTTGGGTCAACACTGATGTTTGCAGGCCACTTGGAATATTCATTCCACCCCATAGGTGAGGGAAAGAAACATACGGCCAGAGAATGATGATAGATGCAGAACATCCCACCTCTCAAGAACACCTACCTCAAGAGCGCTCCTATGTTTATTTGCAGTGTGTGTTTGCTGCACAGAGTAGCTAAAGCACAGCTGTGTGTCAGCCACATGGATTGAACTGAAGAGAAGCCATTGGATGAGATGGATAAGGTGTGGGCCTTATTGTGGACTGGTACAGATGCAATGGCTTCTGGTTCAAAGGCATCAAGTCTGGTATAAAAGGGTAACTCAAGGCACCAAGAAGGTGCCAAAAAACCCCCGAAGAAGATTAAAGGTGTTGCCTACACTGAGAATTTCAGAATAAAGAGTCACTGGGACATAAGGTGTTCAGTAAATCATCTAAGAGGAAGAACAGTTAATCAATTGATACATTCTAGTTTAATTTTTACCGTTCAAGTACAAGTAAGTATAGGTATTTTAGGATGAAGCATTTAGAATTTCCTGAGTTATATTGTCTTCAAAGACATGGCATGGAGGCCCTGAAGAGAGATCTCAGTGTAATAACACTTGAGAAGTTGGGAATAAACAGGCAAAGGCATAGCTATCTAAGTTACAGAATGAAGCCCTGAAATTCATTGCCAAAACAAAATGAGAGGAAGAAACAAGGAATTTCAGATACTAGCAACCTCTATGAGCAAGAGACATGGGGCTAAGGTGTCCAGGGATGCTCTTCTGAACAGTGACACTTTCCAGACTAATTAGATAAAACTGTCCAGCTAAGGGAAGAGGTGTCATATGAGGAGGGATCCCAGAGTGTGGCTGAAGAGGCTCAAATGATGAGACTCATGTAGGTGACCTTTCATCATTCTTAGAACAACATACAACCGAAGCCTTGCTACCTTCCTACTCTTAGGTACCTGGATCTAGAGGCTAGGTTAATGCTTTTTTTTCCCCCAAGCCACACACCTAGCAGTGAATTGAACCTTAGTGGGCAGTCCTCCTCCAGTGGCTCATTCTCAAGTGTGGAGTAGGGGCTGCCTAAGACCATGGCCAGACATTTTAGAAAATTCTTTTATGTTGGGAATGGAACTTGGATCCTTATGCATGCTAGGCAAAATCTCAATCACTGAGCTACACACTGGTATAGCCTTTTGAAGTAGTTAAAATGGAGAAACATGTCCAAGAATAGAGGCTTTGAGTATGCGGCTCGAGTTAGACCCATCTTACAGGGCAGCAGAGCCCCAGGCAGCTGCTGAAGAATACTCTGGCAAAGGCCTACTGCATCTATAGGAACTGTAAATTGGGGGAGGTGACTAATAGAGCTTATCATACTTGCTGATGTGTCCCAGAGGGCTCCCCGGGGACCCATGGCTCTAGTTCTAAACTGGTGTAAGGCCCTAAGTGTTTGTAAAAGCTTGGAATTGAAGTTCAGCCACTTCCTCGGTGAGGGAGCCTTTCTTGAACACGTTGAGCCTGGCTCTGTGCCCTTTCTGAGGTCCCCCTACTTACACCCGTCATCTCCTGCTCCTCGCAGGGGGAGTTCTTTTTATTTCACCCTGGACCACTCTGCATTTTTGAATATTATTCTCTTGTCTGTGATCTCCACTTAAATGGAAGCGCTTTCAGTGAAGATCTGGGGGGCTCAACTTTGTGTTTGAGCCTAGCCCAGGGTCTTCTGATTGTTGACCAGTGAATGACCAATGTGTCATCAGCTCCATTGGAAAGGAAGTCATGGGCCACAGGGCTGAGATTAGCTTAAAATGGATGAAACAGAAAATCATAATTTTCGTAGTGGACAGCACGCAGGTAGTCTCAGAGATCTTTCCTGAGTTTCCAGGTTAAGGTAAGATACTGGGACATAAAACCCAGTCAGGAGAGGGTCAGAGTTTGAGAGGGTGAAGTGTGTTTTCTGAATGGGTCTCATCTGATTTGAGGATGTTCACATCCCAGATATGAAATAATATTTAACTCCTCCCTTGCATTCTTGGCACAAGTAACAGCAAGAGCAACAACCCAGAGGAAGGCAAGAGTGGCGGGCGAATGGAAGGCAAGGGTGGTGGGCGAATGGTACTGGGATAAGACACAGGGTACTCTTGGGAGATGTGATTAGGAAGAGAAAAGGCCAGGGAAAGCAGCATCCTAGCACCTATAGATAACAACCCTATGTCTGTTGTCACTAGACCCTGGCAGAGTAGATAGCCTGTTCACTGAGGGCTGAATGCACTTGGCACTTCCTTTTATGGTCGGTGTGATTGATGGAACAGAGGGACTCTGAGCCTCTAGAGAGCCCAGGGAGCTATAGAATAGGAGGAATGGCAGGACCCTGCTGTGGACAGGCTACAGGAGCCCATTGGGCTGGAGATTGGGAACAGGGCTTATGACAAGAAGGATCTAGTAGAGTCTCAAGGGAGGAGAGGAGCCAAGAGTTGCCGCAGCAGTTTCTTCCCTTAGCACTTGTTTCTGCCTAGTGTGGTGTGATTAAATATTCTATAAGTGGAGCGGGGTTTGTGTGTGTGTGTGTGTGTGTGTGTGTGTGTATGTGTGCGCGTGTGTGTGTCCAGAGGGCAGGAGACTCGTGTCAAGATGGGAGGTGGTCTTGGTCTGCAACAGCCTGTGGTCCTGTCTCTAAGAGTACCCAGGGCCATCATGAGTAGAGCCCAAAGGCCTGGAGGGAAGGCTGTACCTTCCATGCACAGCAGCAGCCCTGGTCAGGCGCCTGACCTAGGTGGGCCCTTCTTCCCCTTACTTTACTATAAAGCTGATCCTGGACTCTGCTGAGGGGAAGGGTTACATGGGGCTTTGACCCAGCCTTGTTCATATTAATTATCCTGCCTGTTTCTGACCCCAAGTTTGGAAGTCCAGGTGGAAGCACATGAAGTACATCTACCAGATGAAGTACATCTACCCTATTCCAATTCCCTGTACCTTTGTAATCATGTGAACTCCAAAGGACCCAAATTATGTCATATTTACATTGCCTGGGAGTTGGGTCCCTCCTGAGCTGAGAAACAATAAAAAGATATCATCTAATCACATCTCCCAAGAGTGCCCCGTGTCTTATCCCAGGACCATTCACCCACCACCCTTGCCTTCCTCTGGGTTTGTTGTTCTTGCTGTTACTTGTGCCAAGAATGCAAGGGAGCAGTTAAATATTATTTCATTTCTGGGATGTGAACATCCTCAAATCAGATGAGACCCATTCAGTTTGAGCAGTTTTAAAGTCTTAGAAAAGATAGGTTTGAGCAGTTTTAAAGTCTTAGAAATCAAGAACAGGAAGTACATCTTCTATCTCTGTCCCCTTACACCAGACACACTAAAGCACCACCCACTCTGTTACTATAATACCCTGTATTGCTGTGAGATACAACTGTTTCAGCTGATGAAACAGTAGGTCAGTGTCAACCTAATGCATTAGTTGATACATTGCTGTGACCCAGTGTTGGGAAGTTCTGAGTTCACCCTGACTTCTTACACTTATCAGCATGCATTTAAGGTCCCTTCATAGAGTTTCATGGCCTGGTTGCTCATTTCTTATCATCCCTGAGTAATATACCATTGGATGGATGTTCCACAGTTCACTCATTCACCCACTGAAAGCTATCTTGGTTGCTCCCAAGTCTTAGTACTTAAGGGCAGCTGCTCTAAGATTCTAGAGGCTGGTTTGGTGTGAGCATCATTTTTAGATGATTTGGGAAAATACATAAGTACATAATTGATACATCACAGTAGGACTAGACTTAGCTTTGTAAGAAGCCAAGTGTCCTGAACACAATTGAGGCCCTTGAAGCTCGTCTGCTGGTGTTCAAACCATGCTTTCCTGTTAGTTGAGCAGCCGGCCTTTGGTAGGGTGTCATTTCTTCGACTTTGTTTCCTTATCTGTAGAACAGGGCTCACAGCAGCACCTGCCTTAAAGAGTTGTGAGAAATAAGTTGTATGATGTATGGAAGGAGCCAAATCTGATATATATTGTAGTATCTAAGCCCGGCATGCATGGATATAACAAGTGGGGAAAAAAAAAGAAATTGAGATGAAGTCATCCTGGATTTTGAACATGCTCCAGATCAAAGGCTGGTGTTTTCAGAAAAGGAGACTGACGGCAGCCAGAAGGTGACCCGGAGATGAACGGGCAAGAACTGGGCAATACAGCTGTAAGCCTGGGGTCGCCAGAGATGACCAGGCACCACCAAAAGTTAGAGGCATGGAACAGTTTATTCCAGAAAAGACTCTTGGTGACACTTCATCTCTGGCTCTGTGAACTATGACAGAATGTACTTCTGTTGTTTAAGCCACCTAGGAAGCCAACGCTCAGGACATGGTGGCCCTGGCACCATCATTGACTACAAAGCCTCTCCTTCCCCTGCAGGCAAGGCTGACTCCCTTCTCTCTGATGTCCTCCTCACCCTACACAGTTGCTGTCTCAGCCTGACACTCAGGTTTAAAGATCTTGATCCTGGCTTTAGAATGTTCAAAGGGTGGGCATTGGCCCTGCCATCTGGCTATCTGCAGTGCCCAGCACAGGACTGGCACAGATACAGCAGTTAATAAAGATGGAAAGAGAATCTGTCTCCAGTGTTACAATTCAGTTCCTGGACAGTCTCCTGTATTCATGGCATCCTCCATTATCATGGTCAAATACAGGGCATCTGGTGCCCCTCCCCCACCCCTCCCTCCACACATGGCAGAATTAGGTGTGAACGAATCGAAAACATAAGGATCCCATTTGCTCTCCCTCTGCTTCTTTTTAAGCCGTGTGCTTTTAGAATTAATCAGCCAAGCATGACTGAGAGTTTTGACAAACCCAAAGTATTGGGGAAAACATTCAAGATGTTTCGATGATCTTCGGGGCAAAGGTAGTCAGGCTGTTGGCCCACACATTCGCTCTGGCTGGAGTTAGGGCTTTGAGAAACACAATTTGCACTGGGCTAAGAAAGGATGGATGGGTACAGGGGCTTTGCAGTTGGACTCTACAGGGATGCCTGTAGATTCATCTTAGGATTTGTGTTTCCCAGGAAGCAACCTGTGCGGGACGTGCAGAGAGAGAGAGAGAGGGCCCTGAGCACCTAGACGTGATGTCATTGGTCCAGGAGATGGTTTATGTGCTATAGTACCTGGAATTTGGTAACCACATGAGGCATACAGAGAACTTTGTACAGCTAGATTCTGAGACTCTAGAGGCCATATTTTTCAATGTCCAGTCTTCTATGTCCTTGAGAAAACAAGTGGCTCAAAACACCTGCCTTTTATTTAAAAAAAAAAACAATGCTAGCTTTATTTTTGAGATATGGCTATTTCTTTATTGATTCCTAGGCTTCAATCACTGCCTGAACATCCCATCTGCCCAGTGCAGCGGCCTCTTGACACTGCTGAGGTCCATGGGGTGCTTAATAATGTCACAGTAATCATAACGCCAAGAACAGAAGTGCTCACTGGCTTATAAAAAGGCCAGGCATGCGCAGTATGCTTTGTAGACAGTAACTCCTTTGTCTTCATTAGGTGTTCTAATGTTAAGTGAAGACACACCATGACCACACAACTCTTATAAAGGAAAACATTTAACTGGGGATGGCTTATGGGTTTAGAGGTTCAGTCCATTATTGTCATGGCAGGAAGCATGGCAGCGTCCAGGCAGACATGGTGCTGGAGAGGGAGTCAATTGTTCTCTATCCAGATCCATAGGCAGCAGGCAGAGAGGGAGACACTGGGCTTGGTCTGAGCTTTTGAAACTGCAAAGCCCAACCCCAGTGACACATTTTCTCCAACAATTTCACACCTCCTAGTCCCTGTCAGGTAGCAGCAATGACCAAACATTCAAATATATGAGCTAATGGAGGCCGTTCTTATTCAAACCAGCACATCCTTCAACACACCACTACAGTGTTCCAACAGCTTCCCTTTCGTAGAGTTCGGTTACTGTTGTTGAGAGTCAGGCAAGTCTTTTCATGGCAGTTTGATAGGATGACCACTCTCTCTACATATGGGAGGAAGTGAGATGCAGACAGCTCAAGACCCATAGGAGGGCTAGCTGGGAACCAGGAGTCAGGATCCTGTAGGTGTAGGGGTGGTAGTATCTGCTTTCTGTGTAAGACAGTGGTTCTCAAGCCGTCAGTTGTGACCCCTTTGGGGGTCAAATGACTCTTTCACAAAGGTGACATATCAGATATCCTGCTGTTTTAGTCAGGGTTTCTATTCCTGTACAAACATCATGACCAAGAAGCAAGTTGGGGAGGAAAGGGTTTATTGAGCTTACATTTCCACATTGCTGTTGATCACCAAAGGAAGTCAAGACTGGAACTCAAGCAGGTCAGGAAGCAGGAGCTGATGCAGAGGCCATGGAGGGATGTTTCTTACTGGCTTGCTTCCCCTAGCTTGTTCAGCTTGTTCTCTTATAGAACCCAAGACTACCAGCCCAGAGATGGCACCACCCACAATGGGCCCTTCCCCCTGATCACTAATTGAAAAAATGATTTACTGCTGGATCTCATGGAGACATTTTGTCACTTGAAGCTCCTTTCTCTGTGATAGCTCCAGCCTGCATCAAGTTGACACAAAACCAGCCAGTACACCTGCATATCAGATATTTACATTACAATTCATAATAGTAGCAAAATTACAGTTATGAAGTATCAATAAAAATAATGTTATGGTTGAAGTCACCACAACATAAGGAACTGTATTAAAGTGCCCAGCATTAGGAATGTTGAGAAGCACTGGTTTAAGGCCTTTTTCATGTCAAGGGGCTGAGACAGCAAGGAGTGGTGTCTAAATAATACCTATTTTTTGGTGTATGTGGAAAATAATATTATAAAGGACTAGTTATAATGGAAAAAAACCTACTTGTAACTCCCTTTTTTAGTTTGCTTCTCCACTGCTGGGATAAACCACTGCTAAAAGCAAACTGGGGAGGAAAGAGTTTCTTTGGCTTACACTTCCAGGTCATAGCCCACCATTGAGGAACGTGAGGACAGGAATTCAAGCAGGAACTTGGAGGCTGAAACTGAAGCAGAGACCAGGGAGGAATATTGTTTACTGGGTTGCTCCCTCTGGTTGCTCAGCTGCTTTCTCATACAACCCAGGGCCATCTGCACCGGGCTGGCACTGCCCACAGTGGGCTAGGCACACCTCCATCAGTTAGCAATTAAGAAACTGCTCCATAGACATGCCCACAGGCCAAGCTAATGAAGACAACTCCTCAACTGTGATCCCCCTCTTCCTAGGCATGCTACATTTGTGTCAATTGCTAACCAGCAGACCCACCTTGGACAGATAACCACACCATATATCCGTCCAGATAGTTTCCCGTGTGTGACTCTGCACATGTTGCCTATAAACAATTGCATCAAGCCCTGGCAAGTTTGAGAACATAAATGTTTTATCCTGATTTCAGCAGAGGGAGGCTCCACTTACACATAATTTTAAAAATTTAAGCTAAAATTAAGAGTGTAATGTCATGCCTTTTGTATTTTGAATTTTTTTGGCTGTACGTCCTTCTTATTTTACATAAACATTCCTGAATAGAGCAAGGCTGGATCCCCAATTATATGTTCTCATTCATATCTGAGTGTGTCATAATATGCTCGGATGTTACAACATATCCACCCATCACTTTTGTCTTTCATGCTTGACTGTAATTTGAAAGGTTGGGATGATGGCTGCTTGCACCCCATATGGCCGTCTCTTCCCTCCAGTACTGCCGTTGATTCAGTCCACATCTCTGACACCTAGAGTGTAGCCAAAGCCTGGAATCTGTGCCAATGGCCCTGCTGGCTAGATATGCCTATGCGCCTCTGTGAATACCTTCAGTCTTCCCCAGGGGACCCTGCTACCAAGTAAAACTCAAGGCAGAAGACATGGCTAATCTTTTGGGATTCTATCTGATACTGGCCCTGAAGTGAGGACTCTCTGTAGATCACCATATATGATAAAAAATGAGGGAGACTTCATGGACCAGGAGATTCATGGAAGTCTCAATTTCCCTTAAGAGAAGGACAAAAAGGCACCAGATGGCCTTGCCAGCACCCCAGTCTTCTCCCACAGTTTCCTCAGTCATGATGGGCACTGCTGAGAGGGAAGGGTCTTGGAAAACTATTTACAAGAGCCAGTACCATGTTTCAAGGAGAGCAAGACACTGCTGTGTCTTGCACAAATTTGAGGGATACAGTCAGAGCTCCAGAGCTCATATCCCTTTAATTTCTTTGATTTGTCAGGATGAAAGGATTCCTGCTTTCATAATACTTATTAGGAACTCAATTAGGTGGAAACTCCAATAGTGGCTATTGTATCAGGTGTGCTCTCTTTCACAACCTAAGCAATGCGTCTCCAGCTCTGGATCTGAAGGGATGGGGCAGACAATGGCACCTGTCTGTGGTCTTCATTGTAACAAACATGAGAGGCAGAGGGAAAGCGGTAACATCTACTATCCTCGTTCAGAGTTTGTAAATCCTTCAACTTGTGCTGTAAACTATTCTATGGTGTGTTGGTGGCCTCTCCATCTTACTGGGTGGCATACTTATCCACTAGATTGAAGACATTGTATAAGTGAGACCTGGAAATGCCAGATTTCCTAGAAAATTTGTCAAGATGGCTTTGTGCAAGGGGCAAACTTTACACACCGTGAGATTGATCTCCAGTTTTGCTGATTTAAGAGCAGAGCTGGCCAACTTTTCCTGTAAAAAGGCCACATAGGGGATAATCTTAGTATTGAGTACAAGGTCTCATTTGCCATTACTCAGCTCTGGAGAGAAAAGGCAGCCATGGACAAATGTAAACCAGTGAATGTGGCTGTGTTCCAACACAATTTTATTATCCAAAGGGACTTTGGGCAATTCTTAGTTTGCAAAGCCCTGAACTGGAACATGTCAAACATCTCTAAAGATGGCCAAATCTTCTTGCCTGTGTTTCCACCCACTAACAGAGTGACATGGTGTTAGTGTCTGTCTTAGATTGGGTGTTCTATCCAATTACTATAGACTGCATTATTATACAGCGAACATTTAGTTTTCATAGATTAAGAGGCTGTAGGTCAGGGAGCATGGCTGGATGTGGGTGAGGGCCTCTTCCAGGTTGATGACTGTGGCCTTTTCATTTCCTGCTCCCACAGTAGAGAGAAAGCTTGAGGTTGCAGGGTCTTTACACAGAGATACCAACCTTGCTGTGACAGTTCCACCCCACCTTTGTTAGTTCCTCAGGCCCCCACCATTTAATGTCATCACCCTGGGGTGCTTAGAACTTCATTGTATGAATTTAGGAGCAATGCAAACAGCTTACCACAGTGAGTTTTTCAGAAATTCCAAGTCTTTTGATGCCACAGTTGGTATAGAATTGTCACATATGTGCAAGGGACCCAAGAGATAGTCATCTTTATAAAAGGCCCAGATGAAAGACCTTGCATTGTAAAACACAGTTCAGATGGCTCTTCATTCAACTTCTTTGAACTCGTTAGTGCATTTGTGGAAGCTAAGAGGCCAAATGGTGGATTGTGCAGCCACTCCATTACCCACTTTCCTGTTGCTGTGATAAAATATCATGACAAAAGCAGCCTGGGGACAATGGATTTATTTTGGCTTAAAGTTCCAGAACTCTAGAGTCCATCAGTGCGGGAAGGGAATGGCAGGGGAGTACAAGGCTAGCTTGGCGGTCAGGAAGCAGAGAGATTACATTTTATCCACACACAGGAAGCAGAGTGAACAGGAAGTGGGGCCAGGGTAGAAAACTTCAAAGCCCATCTGCAGTGACATACTTCTTCCAGGAAGGCTCCACCTCCTAAGGGTTCCATAATCTTTCTAAACAGTACCGCCAACTGGGGCACAAGATTTCAACATGAACTTATGAGGGACATTTTTCACCCAGTCCTTCACAGACACCATCCTCACATTCCGACTTAATCCCAGTTGGGTATCAGCACTGCCCATCCTAAGATGATGTGGGAACCCTGGGTAATGTGAGTACCACAAGGACTGGAGATTTGAATAGCTGGGATTAAAGGTTTTAGAGGCTCTGACAGAAAAATGTCAGCTCAGTTAACCAGCTCCGAGCTCAAATTCTCTAAGCATTTCAAGGTCTTCTGTGTAGCTAGGATGGCTCTCTGAAAATGAGACATAAATTGGCCTCCAGTAAATGAGAGAGAGGCAGAAAAGTTTCCTGAGCACAGCACTGATCATTTATGTTCTATCTGTCACCAGCAGTGGCTTCCATCTTCCCGTCTGTCCTGTGACTGTGGTGGTTCCAGAGTTCCATATAGAGGAGCAGGTTCCTGGACCTATTCTTAGAGCTACTGTCTTTGATTAGATTATGCACTACAGTGGGACACCGACAAGAGCTTATTGATTTGGGGTTGTGAGTCCTGAGAAAATACTAGAGATCTGGGAAGAGGGAAGCAGAGGGAAGGCAAGCCAGTACAACTCTTCTGTACTGAGTTGGCCACTACTTTGGGGGAGAGGGTTGGTTTTTATCCTGATGGAACCAGTACAATAAATCCCCCATGTTTTCTAGGCCAGAAATATTACAGTGTGGTGATGTTGGGAGGTGGTGGAATGGGAGGCGGAGTCTGATGGGAGGTGGATTGATTGTTTAGGATGCTACCCACAGAGGGACTAATGCTGGTCTCATGAACTAAGTTAGTTTTTGAGAATAGGCTATTATAATGTGAAGCTACCCTCCCCCCATGCTGGGCAACTTCCTGAATGTAGATAGCTTTATTTTAATTTCTCTGCCATATTGTGATGAAGCTACAGGTTTGGAACCATGCTGTCTGGGTCTTCCAGGTGTCAAAATTGTGAACTAAAAGACATCTTCTTAAATACTCAGTATTCTGTTATAATACTGAGACTATAGAAACAGAACCACAGAAAGTGGACTAACATAGAGACAGCACAAAAGCTCTAGAACTACCCAAATGACAGAAAGGGAAACCTTAGTCTTTTGCCTGTATGACACCTCAGGGAATACCATCCCTCTGGTTTCTAGTGTTGCCTGATCTTTACTGTATGGCCCCCAAAGGTCATATCACAGGATCAGAGAAGGCCCAGCTCAGAAAATCAAAGGTATATAGTACAGCTAAAGTAACATAGAAGGCTAAGCCTTGTAGAATCACTGTCTCAATAACAAGTGAAATGGAAGATGGTTAGTGGCCATGCTTATAACCCCAGCACCCAGCAGGTGGAGCAGACAGAAAAACATTTAAGAGTATCTTGGCTCAGTGGTTAAGAGCACTGACTTCTCTTTCAGAGGTTCTGAGTTCGATTACCAGCAACCACATGATGACTCACAGCCATCTGTTATGAGATCAGATACCAGAAGAATCAAAGCTCCAATCAAATTGTTCTCTACACCTTTCTTCTCTCAACCACATTAACCCTTGGTTTCTGGAACCCAAGTGGACAAGACTTCTAGTTCAAAGTAATTTCTACCTTTCCTCTTTTGAGATAAACAAAAGAGGAACACAATACACTGGGTACCACAGCCTTTATGGACTTTGAGGTAAGCCTTTCTGCTAACACTCAGTTATCAGCTTCACTGGCCAGAACTAAGGCCTGGCAATACAAAGTCAGTAGGTTGGCTACCCTGAGAGTTACTATATCGTGATCTCTGCTCTGTAGCTCACCTTAAAGGACAGAACCACAGAAACACAGAACCATGCTGACTGAAAATTCAGATGGAGAAATAGGTGGGAGGAGGTTACCAGTTGCATGCTTATTTGGTTTTTTCATATGAATTCTGAATTGGAGCTCATGGATATTGGAACAAAGGAGTTGGACCTTGCCTTTGTGACTGTACTTCATGCTTTCTTCTTAGTATTTTTCTGTCTGACTTGTACCTCTGAGTGTCTGTGTAACTCTCTGAAGTGCCCAGGCAGAAATGATCCTACTGGGAAAGGTGGAAATTACTTTGAACTAGGAGTCATGGCGACACCTTGTCCACTTGGGTTCCAGAAGCCAAGGGCTAATGTGGTTGAGAAAAGAAAGGTGTAGAGAACAGTTTGGTTGGCGCTTTGATTTTTCCTGGTCTAATCACATCACAACGCTCTGTTTTAAAGCTTACATAAAACTGTTCTACCCTTGTAGGAATGAGACCACAAACATAGTGAATGCTCAGCCCTTTCATTAGAGTAGACTTCTGGTAGGTTGTGTATGGGTCAAAGAATAGAATTACTATCTCACAGTAACCGTGTGCCCAATGTCACCCACAGTCACCACCCTGAATCTATGCCCCAATGGAAGAAAAGAGAATCATGTTGTCTTTTTGTTTTTTGGAGGAAGGTGTCTGGAACTGAGCAGGGCAGAGCTAGGATCAAGGTTTTTGTGGCTTTCATGTACTCTTCTGATCACCTGTACATTCTAGGCCAGGGTTTGCCTATTGCTCTGGCTGTGGAGACCTGTGGTGAAGGACATATGGCCAGCTGCTGGGAACTGATTCTACTTGAGAGCTTGTGAAAAATAACATTTTTTTTTATATTAAAGCCAAGAATACTGTATGAAGCAGGATGCAACTTGATCATGATATTTTTTTTTCTAAAGCAAAACCATGAACTTTCCAGTGAAGTTTATGAGAGGAAACCCTCCCCCTAGTTTCCTTACAGTCTATGTCCATCCTGGTTCTCACTTGTAATGCACATAGAAGACTACAGAGTGCTGACATCTGGTCTCTTGTGCACGGTGTAGTCCAGGATGTGGTCTTGGCTGCCTACAGCCTTACCTGACGCTCTCTCTGCAGCTTCCTATGCTAGATGCCACCCAGACAACTTATTGTTTTCTTTCCCCATATGTCGTGGATAGCCACTCTACTGTGTCTTTGCACTTCCTGTTAGAAGTTATTCCCCTCCCTCCCTCCCTCTTCCCTCCCTCCTTTTGCCCCTCTCATCCTCCTTCTCCTCTTCCTCATTTTCTTTGGCAAGATCTTACTATGAAGCCAGGCAAGCCTTGAACTCCCAATAATCCTACTGCCTCAGATTCCCAAGTGCTTAATTTCAGGTTGCACCCCCATGCCTAGCCAGAAGCTTTAACCCTTAGGAAGAATGACAACCCTTAGGTATCAACCTTATTTCCTCTTTAAGCTTTGTCTTGTATACCTGCAAAAGCACTTAGCAGGGCGTTCACCAGGCTGAGACCTCTTGGTGTCCTGGGTTCCCATATAAGCAAACCAAAGTCCAGCTCTATGGAAATAGTGAAAAGGAATCCTGCTTCCCAGATCATGGGCCACCGAATCTCCAATTAATTCTTTAAAAGTTTCAAGGCACTTAAACTTACTTTAAAGTTTTTTCATGCAATATATTTGTATCATGTTTTTCCTCCTCCCTTAACTCCTCCCAGCTCCTCCCTACCCCTTACCCACCTTTTTCTTCTCTCTCTTAAACACACACAACCACAAAAACAAAAATTAAAACAAATAAGCAAAACCTCCATTAAGTCAAAAAATACCAAAACAAAACAAAAAGCCTGCAAAAAGCCCAAAACAAAAAATCAAAAAAACCCAAAAGCAAAACCATGGAGTTGGTTTTGTGTGGCCAACTACACATGAGCATAGAGCCTGCCCTGGAGTATGGTTAATATACTGCTGACACTTCATTGGAGAAAACTAATTTTCCTTTTGCCAGCTGGTATCAATTGCAAATAGCTCTTGGTTAGGATAGGACCCTGGATCCAGCACCCTCTCTTGCTGAACTCCTCTAACTTGAACCCACGTAGGCCGTGTACACACTGCCTGTGTCTGTGAACTCGTATGTCCTATTGGGACAGGAAGACGATTCCTTGGAGTCACCCAGCACCTCCGACTGGTTCAATCTTTCTGTCTCCTCTTCCTCATAGATTTCTGAGCCTTGAGGAGAGAGGGCTTGATGAAGATATCCATTCAGAACTGAGCGTTGCAAAGTCTCTCGCTCTCGGCACATGGTCCAGCTGTCTCTGTGTTAATTCCCATCTGTCCCAAGAAGACCCTTCTCTGATGAGGGCTGAGTGAGGGGCTGATGTATGGATACAAGTTCAACACACAATAAGTAAAATTGGTAGCTTTCCTATATACAAATGACAGACACACTGAGAAATAAATCTGGGAAACAGACCTTTCAAAATGTTTTGGGATAACTCTGAGCAAGCAAGTGAAAGATTTGTATAATAAAACATTAAGACACTGGAGTATAAGATACAAAAGAATTTAAGCTTATCTTTTAATACCATGGTTAAATGGTAGACAGGAACTAAAGTGGTTAAAAAAAAAACCCAAATTTTATTCAGGAAATACTGGAAGAAGAGAAAAGAGACCAGAGGATAGAATTTAATAAAGAGGTTTGAGAAGAGAGGGCCCAGGAGTGAGGTGGGAGGGAGGGCAGTGTGACTAGCTTGGTAGGGCTTGCTGAAAGCAGGCCAAGCTAATCAGGAGCCCAAGGTGAGGGAAGGAGGAATTAGACAAGATATTGATGGTGATCAGATATCAACAGCGAGGTTCTTAGCAGGACCCTCGACACTTCTAGGCTCTGCATGGATAAGCTTAGCATGCCAAACTCTATGTATGTAACTAGACATGTCCAGGCATAAGCTTGCTATTACCAGGCTCTAAGGGTGTAAGCTCAGCATGCCCGGGCTCTAAATAACGGTGAAAACTCAGCATGCCCATACTCGAAGGGTATAATCTCCGAATGCCCAGGCATGAGCTTGGCATGTCTGGGCTCTAAGAGCGTAAGCACCAAAGCCCTAGCTGAGGAGACCACTGAGAGGAGGGCAAGACCAAAGTATGGACAAGGGAAATCTTTGTCTCACTCCTCTCAAAGTGAATGATGGGACTGCAGAGATGACTCAGTGGATAAGGTATGCTATGTGCTGTGTAAGCACAAGGAACTACCCATGGTTCTCAGAACTCACGGAAAAGCTGAGCGAGTCAGGGAGGTGCCCGGGACCTCATTAGGTGGGCAGAGACAGAGCCTAAGAGCTCACTGGCCAGCCAGTCTGGTCAACTGTGGAGCTCTGGGCTCATTGTGAGACCTGGTCTCGAAAAAATTAGATGGAGAGTAGAGTGATACTGACCTTTGACCTTTGCAAGCATGTGAAAACCTGCGCATGCTCATGTACATACACTCAAGCACTCACCCACGTGAACACACCCACCCCTCCCCCACACACTAAAAAAGAATATTGGCACTGAATAATTGAGTACCAGGATAGGTAAAGGGGCCTTTGGGACCCTGAACCATGCAGATGCTTCAGATGAGCTGTCTCTACTGACTGGTGCTGGGGGGGGGGCGGGGTTCTGGTCCTGCCAACAGCTGTCACAACCCTGTTAACCAATTTGCTCTTTATTTTTCCCAAGCCTCATGGACCCCCAGCACAATAACCCTGTTGCTTGTGTGCGGTTTGCAAGTCATCAGTTTCTGACCATGGGCCATTTCCTTTGTCAGGGGAGAAAGTGATTCCCTGCAGTTTTCTGAATTTACAAAGGAAAGCTGTCCAGATGTGCCTGGCCTACCTCTCTGCTTCCCCTCCCCTCCAGCCCCCTGGTTTTGCCTCCAAATGAAATTCCTTCGTGGCAGAGGGGAGTGCAGAGGCTTAGGGAGTCCACATGCAGCTTCTTTCAAGCTTTGGGGGAGGGCAGATGGCTCCAGTCAGGGCTTTTTACTTGCAGATTTTTGTTTCTTAAAACAAAATGTGGGCTGTGGATACACAGGATTGCTCACCACAAACCCTGGGGTCCCAGTGGTCCTCCCAGGTTGGGTCATTCTGGTTGGGAAGGGGTCTGGTGGTTGATGCCTTTAGAGTTTTGATGTGCTCTGAGGTCAGCCTAGGAGAGTTTTACTAGGTCATGTGTCTGGGTCAGTGAATGTACCTTGCCCTGGGCTGAGTCTAAAATGCTTGCCAGGGAAGCATCAGCTAAGACATCCTGGAAGAGCAGGGTTCCAGTGTAGCCTTGGAAAATGGGGCCCATTTGATAGGAGGACAGACCATGGAGACACAATTTAGATATTAATTCAGTCCAATAAATATTGGTGATTACCTAGTCTGTAACTCACATATTTATGGATCTGTTATCCATCAGAGAGTAAGAGGTCTACAAATAGGGACTCAGCATTCTAGCTAGGAAGAGGGATGGAAGTCTTTTAATGGCCAGGCACATCCTGAAGGCCAGATCCTAGGGCTTAGAGATGAAAAAGGTTTCAGAAGAGTGACTACAGAACTGCGAGTGTCACAGGAGACAGTGGTCAGTTCTATCTGGTGGAGCAAAGGACACTCTATGGAGATTAAGTCTGAACTGAGGCTTAAAGAAAAAAATATGATTTCTTTGGCTGTATGGGACATAGTAGAAGGGAACAGGAAGGAGTTTTATGCTAAAATAAAACAACATATGCAAAGACTCAGATATATGAAACCACATGTGTGCTCAGGAAAAGCTACATGCTATTTGCATGTTAAGGTGATATTTAGCAATTATTTATTAATCAGTTTCTGTCTCAAGTGAAGAGTGCCCTGAGTGCTGGGGATAGAAGAATGGCCAAGGTAGATGAGTGGCCTTCTCACGGTACACATTTTCTAGGACTGCTGCCACAGACCGGGAGGCTTGGGTGTGAGAGAGAAATGTACTGTCTCACAATTCTAGAAGCTGGAGATGTGAGGTCAACGTGTTAGCAGAGGGAGAGGCTCATGGGCTTTCTCCTTGTCTGTGAGAACCTTCCCTTTGTGTCTTCACATGATTTCTCTTCTTATAAGCACACCAGTCTTATTTAAACAGAATTATCTCTTTCTAAACCCTGTCTCCTGGGGTTGTAGGTAGAGCTTACTTAGTCTGTATAAGGAAGGACCTATATTTATCCACCAACACCAACCAACTAACCAACCAACCAACCAACCAACCTACCAACTAACTAACCAACCAACCAATAAATACAAAAGAACAAACAAAAGCAAAAACTTATCTCCAAATACTGTTTCAGTTAGGGGTAAAAGAGGTTAAGACTTGAACATATGGATTTTAGGTTGTCTCTTAATAGTAATAAAGGGCTTATATGTGTGTGTGTATGTGTGTGTGTGTGTGTGTGTGTGTGTGTGTAGGGGTAAGGGTGTGGGTAGGGGTAAGGGTGTGTATGTAGGGGTAGGTGTATGTGTGTGTATGGGGTAGGTGTGTATGTGTAGGAGTGTGTGTGTGTGTGTGTGTGTGTGTGTGTGTGTGTGTAAAATGCAATAAATGCCTATACCAATAATGGCAGGTGCTGAGAAGAAAACAAAGTGAAGACAATCACAGAGAAGCTAAGCATACTGCAAATATTGCTGGAACGCCTTTTATGAGCCAGGATTAGGATTGATTGTTGGGGATCAAATACCCGGCAGATCTCCACCTCACCATCAAACTTTGGCAGGGTGGGAGAGTAAAACTGTATGCAATAGAAAATGTTGGAGGAAATCAGGAATGTTGGAAGTGTCCTGCTGGGCACAGACGTGGGGTAGATGACTGGCAACATGGTTCAGGAGACATCAAAATCTGTCCAGCAGGAAAAACTGATTTCCATTTTTGGTTCTTGGAACAAACTTCTCTCACCATCAAAGAGATTGGGGAATGACATCCTGGGCCTAAGGCCTTGTGTCCTGACCCTTCTCTGCACTCAAGGATAATTGGGCACAGAGACTAAGAGTAGAGAAGACTGACAAGCAAGAGGCGTAAGGGAGGACTTCATCTGGTCAGACTGAACATGGGGGACTACCCCTGGCTTGCTGAGGAGGAGAGGGTGGAGTCCAGTGGAGACTTTCTGTTAGTGGCATAAGGCATTGTGTTTTGAGGGTGATGTGCTAAAAAGTCGCCCAGAGAAACCACTGAACACACAGAATAACAGCTGTATTCTGTCACTCTTCAGTAAGGGGAGTCTGTAGGGAAACCCTTGAGTCAGTATTTTGAACAAATCTTGCAAACTCTCTGTGAGTGTGTGTATGTGTGTGTGCTTATGTGTATGTACATGTGCACATGCACTGCAGGACAGACTGTCCCTTAGAACTTTCTTAAGGTTACTATTGCTGTGACAAAACATCATGACCAAAAGTAACTTGGGGAGGAAAGGGTTTATTTCCACACACAGTTCATCATCATAAGCAGTGCGGGCAGGAACTCATGCAGGGCAGGAACTTGGACACAGAAGCTGATGCAGAGGCCGTAGGGGAGCTGCTTTCTGGTTCTCTCCACACAACTTGCTCAGCCTGCTTTCTTACAGAACCCAGGACCACCAGCCCAGGGATGACACCACTCACAATGGGGCTGGCTTTTCTCTCATGAATTACTAATTAAGAAAATGGTCTACAGGCTTGCCTACCTTATGATCTTATGGAGACATTTTCTCAATTGAGACTCCCTCCTCTCTGTTGACTCTAGCTTGTGTCAAGTTTACACATAACTAGCTAGTACAAGAGCCATTTATCTTGTTTTTTAAGACAGTGGTCTGGGCTGGTTCCTCCTCCCCAGTGCTGCTATTACAAGTGCACTGCTGTACCCAACCATCTTTACATGTGTCCCTTGGGGTCAAACTCTGGACCAGATGCTTTCAAGGCAAGCATTTTTTCTGACTATCATTTTAGTCTTACAAATATAATTAAAATGAACTGAATCCAGATGTGGTAGCTCATATCTGTAATCCCAGCACCTGGGAGGCTGAGACTAGAGGATTGTCATGGTTTGGAAACCAGCCTAAGTTATACTGTGAGTTCCTAGACAGTCTAGGATACAGAAACCTGTCTCAAACAAAATACCCAAACCAGAATTTAAAGAAAATATAATAAATTACATGTAGCTTCTTATGATATGACAGGCTAGTCATTCTCAGCTAATTCATTTAGATAGGTTCTTAGTTAAAGCAGCTATAAAAACACTTTTTTATACATAGTCTTGGACCAGGTAGGCTTGCCTCAGTAGCTTAGTTTCCATTTATCTTGTTTGTTTTCTGTTGTATGCCTGGGGCTAGGTAATATATAAAGTTAAGGGTTTTATTTAGCTTTAAGTTTAAGATGAGGGGAACAATTTTGTTTGGCTTCCATTGAAGGGTCTCATTGCAGATGGCATCAGAGCAGGGTGTATATGTGAGGACAAAAACCGCACAGTGGGTCAGGAAGCCAGAAATCAGAAGAGGACTTAGACTTGCTCTTTCTTAATAGGACAATTACAGAAATAAAGTGAGAATTCCTCATCTTCTCCCAAGGTGAGTGTCCCAAGGACCTAATTGCTCCCACCAGGCCCCATCTCTTAATGACTCTCATGTCACACTAGGAACCAAGTTTCCGACATAAAGGCTCTGTGGATTATGTTTAAGTCCAATCAAAACCAAGGATTATTCTGCTGCCTAGGCCAAGACTATCAGATTCAACTTCTTCAGATTGCTCTCTGACAGAGATGTCCTGGAGACAGATGGATCATACAACCCCTGTGATCAACTTTGTAGAGCGACAGGAAGAAAGATGGGGAACATTTGCAACAGTCGCCTAAAACAGACTAGCACTAGGTGCTTGGATTCCTCTTCAGTAGACTCTTGAGAGTTGGGATGGAAGTGTAAGTCACTTAATAGGGCAATGTCTCCAGGAGACGACCTCGGAGAAGTGGCATGGTGAAGGAAAACTCCATGATATGTGTCTTCAAACATGCTACGCAGTGAGTCACATTGCCACCTTTGGTGGAGTAGACTGACCAACTCTGTCAGTGTTCCTAGAACTGAGGGTTTTGCTGAGATGAGAAACCCAGGGAAGGCCTGGGCAACTGGGATGCAGGGTAGTTGACATGGGATAGATGCATGAAATTGCCTCAGCTAGGAGGTGTGAAGAGGAAACTGGACTATCCACCAGTTCCCCATCTTTGATTAGTACAGTTTCTTGTAAGTGGAGATCCACTTTTCCTTGGAGGTCTTGAGAAGCCCTGGGTTCTGGGTTGCTACCTGTTGCTGCTGGTGGGACTGAGTCTCTGTGGAGAGGCAGCAGGGGAAGTTGTATCTTGTCACCTTGCCCTGCGACTTTTCCCCTCACCCACCACACCCTCCATTCTCACAACCTGGGCTCCTACCTCCCGAGTAAAGTGTCAACATTTAATCTCTGCCTCTCGCTCTGCTCTTGAGAAGACTGGCTAATTCAGCCTGGAGCTTTTGTAGCTCAAGTTCGAGCTTCAATTCTTCAGCTGACTTCAGTTGCTTTAGATAGTTTATTTCTCTCATGTGGGCCTGAGTTTCTTTACCTCCAAATGCGGAGTTGGAAGGGTATGTAGGATCTTGGTACCTACTCTGTGCTCATGTTCTCTGAAGCTGTAAGAATCCCCTAAAAGACCCGCAAACACTCCCTGTTAACTCATAAGCCACAAGCTCCTTTCAACTTAGTGGTATTTTCCCCCCATCACTGTTAATGAATCTTGGTTTTCTAGGCAATTTTTATTTAAAAGAAAAAGGGAAGAGAGGGTAAAAGCAGGTTTGGAAACTCATAGTCTCTATGCCTGGAGGATATTTTCCTAAAACAACACCCCCCCCAAATATGTGGGTGGAGCTTAGTTTGCAAGGAAATTCAGTTCGTCCAAAATGGCCTTTGAAACTAAAGACTGTGGCAGAGTTCAAGGAGAGGCACGAAGTGATTGGGGATAAACAGTTCCATATGAGTTACTGGATATAATATTCTTCCTTGCTCTAGTCCATTCTAGGCAAGACCGCATGCTCGGTGTGTGTTAACAGATGTGTACTTAGCCTTAATGGGATTTTTAGAAGGGTCAAGAATTCCCCTAAAGAGTGCTTACCCAACTCAGCTCTCTGATGGTCATGAGAAGCCACATAAAATTCCACTTTCTGGTCACTCATGGGCCTGAGAGGTTTTGCTCCTTCCTGTGATGAACAGTTTGGAGAAGTCATCCATGACAAGGGTGATGATCTGAGTAAAGTCACTGCTGCTCATTAACATATCACGTGAGCTCACTTCACACAAAAACTGCTCAGTAAGTCATTCCACAATGTGCAGTGATGAAGGAGACACGGGACATAAGTCCCTAAGTCTGCGCTTTGATCACTGTGTGATACAGGAGGGAGCACCAGGACTTGGGGGCAGCGGTCTGGACCAAAAGCCCCACAGGCCTCTTCTGATTTCACAACCCAGCAAATGCTTACTTCTTTGGATGATAGAGAATTAAACAGGGATTATACTCCTGGTCCTATGGCAGCAAAGATGCGTTGCATATGGCTACTGACAAATGCAGGAACTGACACTGCATGAGAAAGATAAGACACACTTTACATTCTGGATACAGATCGTAGCACATCTCTCCTGACCTCTGTGGCAAGGGGTCAGGAGAGATGACAGGGTCATGGGGAGGCAGGCTGGTATCCTCAGAGGTCTTGGCTCTGGGGTTATGTCATGGTTAGAAATCTGACTCTGCTAATCAGAAATGAGACCTTGGGCAAGTAACTAAACCTCTGTGACCATCAGCTTTCAGGAAGACAAGGCTGACTATGCATGTCACATAAGATGTGAGCACATCTAACCCCAGAGGAAAGGAACATGCTACCATGAATGAAGTTACAAGATTATGAATAGCTTATTTAAACATTTTTTTTCTACACAGGAGAACAAAAATACATACACACTTTTTCTTCTCCCCCAGAATTGTGAATTCTACAATAGCAGTAGAACTGATTTTTTTGTTTGTGTTTGAGGGAGAGTTCTTTATCATTTAAGAAAAATGATTAAGCGGGGTCTCAGCCTCAGGACCCTATGACCAGAAGCTGTTTCAGAAGGAGAGTTTGAGGCAAAGAGATGATACTAAACCACTGTGCACGATCAGCTCAAAGGTGCTGTGTCCCTGGGTGTTATTGAGTCACCAGTGCCTGTGGCAGAGTGGGGCTAGCTGCTCACCAATCCACTTTCCCTCGACTCTGGGAACATATCCTCTTTTGCTAGCTTGTATGGAGTGGGGCTCAGCCACGTGTTCCAGCATGCAGTGCGGGTGGGAACTTGGTGTGCCACTTACAGACTTGCTGGTGTGGCCTGCAGAAAATCATTGATGGCCCTCTCTCTGCTTATCCTCTGTCGACAGTACTTGGGTTAGTTATGTCTACATCATTAGGACTAAACACCTGACAGAAGGACTTATGGGAGGAGAGGCTTATTTTGGCTCCTTTAGAAGGGGTGGTTCTTCATGGTGGGCATGACATAGAGGTGGGACCAGCACTTGTTCATGACAGTGGGAGTAGACATGTCCCAGGCAGGCAGAGGGCAGAAAGACCTTGGCCTGGAACTGAAACAGGACTGTACTCAATCCCAGCCCTTCAAAGACCCACTTCCTTTGCAGGCTCGAGGATCTCAAAACAGAGCCATCTACTGGGGAACAACTGTTCAAACATAGAAGAGGGAGAAATTCTAGACACAAACCTTAACAATACATACCCAGGATAAACTAGGAGACACAAGGTGAGTGCAGTTCCGCCAAGAACTGGCGTCCACGAGTGATCGTGTGGAGTATTGCCCCATGACTCACTGTCCTCCTGATTGAATAGACTTTATATGACTTTCCAAAAAGCCTTTGAAATTTTATAGTTTTTCTCTTATAGCAGTCAGTATTACCGTAATCAACAGAATACCAGATCCCAGGCTTCTTCAGGAGAGTTCAGAGGATTAAGATCTTTAACTGTTTAGGGGAGAAGAGGTGAGGAGCTGTCTGAGGTGGAAGCAGCACAGAACTGAGCAAAGTGATCTCCTGTTGGGGCTGAAGATGGAGGTGCCAAGGCTGCTGGTCTCTCCAGATCAGTACTACCCGGCATCCATTTCTATGTTTAATTTTAGCTGTCTGTGTGGCAGTGCCCTTGTGGCATCCTCAGAGCTTGGTTAGAGCTGCTTAGACAGCATGGTTTAATATCAGCCATTGTCTGAAAAATTAAGGCGGGGCCAACATATGTATGTGAAAAGACCAGGCAGAACCAGAGGAGGCCCCCAGTGGCATGGAAGCTGCCCTTTGAGCCTCAGAAGTTTCTAGTAAGGCTGTGGGTGGAGTCTGATTTTTCTCCTGTAATTATGAGACTGAGGTTTAAATTGGGCTAAGGTCCTTTGTGTTCTGAAAGAGCTGTTAAGACTTGGGCTTTGCACTGTGGTTAATTATAGTTGCTGTGTCAAATGTATGACAGGAACAATTTAGGGGGGCGGGAAAGATTTGGGCTCACAGTTTCTTAGAGTCACCATGATGGTGAGGAAGGCAAGACAGAGGTCATGGTGGGAGCATATGATAGAGACACCTCGTATCATAGTCACCAGGGAGCAGAGTTACCAGAGCTAAGGGCCAGGCTGTAACCACCAAAGCCCACCCTTAGTAAATGACTTCTGCTAGGCAGGCCACATCTTTTAAAGGTTCTACAGTCTCCAAAATAATACTACTAGTCAGGAGCTGAGTGCTTAAAGCAGGGCTTGTAGGAAACAATTCAGATCTGAACCACGAACGTAACCTTGGAGGTACTTGAATTGCTTATAAGTGGAGATGCTTTCTCACTGAGATGAGAAAATACGGATTTACAAAGTGCAGCTGCTGTCCTCAAATCCCCGGGAGGCAGAGGGACAAACTAAAATAACTGAAGGGATAGAAACAGAGAGACCCCAAAGGCACACAGTTAATGAATGGCAGAGCTTGAGTCCCAACCAGGGGCTGGTTGAGATTTATTTCTGCATCCGTAAAAAGGGAAACAATAGCGACTTCACGGAGCTGCTTGGAGGTTTAAATAAAACAGCATTTGGAAGCCATAAGCCTGACACTTAGTGAGTGCACAACATAGATTTAATCCCACCCCTTCTTGCCTTCTGACGATAATGGTTGACATGTGAAGGGCTTTCTTATGTGGCCTTAAAGGTTCATGTTTCAGAGAGGCCAATTTTGGTGGATGATTTGGGTGAATATTCCATTCCACTGCACACATATTTCTCAGGTGTCCCCTTAATGTCAGCCTAGAATTAGAAACTGAGGATGCAGAAATAAGTAAGAGGTGGTCCTTTGAGAGGTCACAGCCTACGATGGCAACCAAAGTGGCAATAAGGAGCCAGTGTGAGCCTTGGAGGCTCTACTGGTAGACCATGGTGGGCACACAGCTCGGTGAGTTTCCTCTATACTGGTGGTGATTGCTGCAGCTCAATAGTCAGTTGGCTGTTTGGGATTCTACAGGGCTGGGATGGTGAACTTTAGGGGCATCCCCCATCCATATGCCAGCCTATATGCCCAAGAAGTACTAGATGATTCAGCGTGTGCATTTCTGCTGTGCCTGAGCAGGCCCAGAAGCACTATCAGCAATGTGCTTTGAAGGCAGTGAGAGTCAGCAGAGGAGAAACCTGGACGGCAGGCTTGCTCTGTCACAAGTTCAGGCACCAGGCCACGCCTGTAATCCCAGCACTCTGGAGGCAGAGGCAGAGGCAGGAAGACATGCAAGTTCAAGGCCATCCTCGTGTACATAGGACTTCAATGCCTAGTATATGTACCTAAATGTGCTCTCCTACATGGTACATGTACCATGCATGCCACATGGACTAACCTGTGCTTACATGCATGGCATCTCTGTCAAGATTGGCAGAGACAGTGCTGTAGCTGCTGCTGATGTGAGGCGGGACAACACTGGGGTGTGGACTCTGGGTGAGAAGTTGCCTGGGAAGAAGGGCCAGCCATGATTATGACAGACACTTACCTTGTGCCCAAGTGGTTAGCACAAGGCTAACACACCATGAAAGAATGAATGATGCAGAAGAGACAGGAAACTCCATACAGAGCACAGTGTGGTTCTCATACTGGCCCCAAACCTGTCACTGCTTAGGCAGATCCTGAAGAATACAATGTTATAGTTATTTTCCACAGTGTGGCAAGTACTGATTAGTTCCTAGGGTAGCCGCTCTTCCTCCTCTTCTGCTTCCCAGGCAGAAGAGTACACTCATTCAGTTCACACACATATAGATATACATATGTAAACCCAGAGGGTTAGCTGGCGTGAAATGCTGACTGCTGGAACCTGGCCTGTTGCCTGACACAGAAGTGGTGGCTTGGGCTTCAGGGACACACACATGCTCCTCTGGTGTTGGCTGTCCGTGACTAAGAGAGGAACAGGTGGAAGAAGCCAGGCGCACAGGACAAGGACATCTCATGATCACAGGAAGATCTTCTCAGGCTGGGGATGATGTGGGACACTCAGAGTGGGGAGGCCAGCCTACCTGTCATGGGCATGTACTCTCTGTACTCTCTGCAGGACCATAGCAGAGGGGTCTGCTCGCCTTCCCATGAGGGTGTGCTTTGTGACTGGGAAGGACTGGACATCTTGTCTTTCTATTTTGAGTCTGGTCACTCTTTGGGGTCAGGTCCTATTGCAAGATATTTCCTATCCATTCACACTGAGGCAGTGAGAGGCCAGCGATTGGAGGAGAGAGAGGAGGAGGAGCTAAGGGAAGTGAGTGGCAGAGAGAGAGAGAGAGAGAGAGAGAGAGAGAGAGAGAGAGAGAGAGAGAGAAGAACGCACAAGCGGAGGAGAGAGAGGCAGATGCGGATATCCAGATGGCTTTAGACATATTTCTGGTGTTTGGAGAGGTTAGAAATATTGGGATAAGACTTTATCATTATAAACTGGCATTATATAATTGGGAGTTTTATATACATAAAGATATTTGCTTAACTATTCAAGTTTAAGAGTCATGCTTTACTGGATACTTAGAAGGAGTGGTGCAGAGGCCTGGCAGGGAGGTACTCTTTCTTAATTATTACCCACTACAAAGTCCTGCTTCCATTTTTGTGGTCCCTGTCACAAGTTCCATGGAGTGTCAGAGGCCTGGAATAGATCTCCCAACCCTTCCTTCTGTCATGCACACTGTTCCTCATTGTTGCCTCATGCCAGCTACTCTGACGACACCCTGCGTCTCAGGCTGCAGCCTGCTTACCCATTTTCTTGTAATGGCTACTCCCCCTTCAGCCTCTGCCCTTGGGCTGCATCAGCCCAAGGAATATATATAGATATACATATGGAATATGTATATCTACAGGGCTGGAAATGACTTGGTCTTTGGGCCTAGAGAGAGCCTCACTAGAACTGTAGTTCACCTGTTACACTGAGAATTTATACCGCAGGGTACTGTAGACAGTCAAGATAGCATCTGAATCAACTAACCATAGTATTGGTAGCCATCAGTAAAATAAGGATTTTTCAGTTAATAAAAAGGGTTAAAAGTTTTCAGTAAAATATGAGTATGTATCTAAAATTAAATTCTTTCAGCATCATAAGGCTGATAATCAACTTTAAAAAACAATGCAAAGTTAACAGTCTGCTGAACCCAGACGAGGCCTGTTAGAAGCCCACTGTGCTGGGCTTTAGCACTGTTCTGAAGATGTACTTGGTGTCCGGAGGCATGGACCGGATGTTAGAATTCTTGCCTTTTTAGAAGACATCATTCTGGCTGCTCTGTTTGGCCCATAATCAGGGCATGTTTGTCCATGAAAAGACTATGCTCCTTGTGTTTTCTTGCCTTCCCGAGGCCTTCGTGTCGTGGCCCACTGGACCACTGTGGTTCTGTGACAGATTGGGGCAGTAAGCAGAGCTGGGTCTGGGTCCTGGGCTCTGCCCTGTGTGTTCTGGTAAATAATTGAGTGTTAACAGTCTTCAGTCGTGAAAGTTCAGGGCTAACTGTTGAGATCCCTGAGCCTCCTCATTCCTCCTGGGTCTCACCAATCACTGTTAAGATTTGGAGCTGATAAACGCTGATTGACCTCTTCTAGGAAGGCCAATTTCTATGCCAGAAACTGAACCAGATTTTTCCCCCACATGTTGTTTCCACACTGTCTCATTGGCCCTAGGTATATCCCCCTTTTCTGTCCCTGTTGGGGTCTTACTCATTTTTCAGGATCCAGGTGAGGTTTTGTCAATTCCTTTTCACACACACACACACACACACACACACACAGAGAGAGAGAGAGAGAGAGAGAGAGAGAGAGAGAGAGAGAGAGAGAGAGAGACAGAGACACAGACAGAGAGAGACAGAGAGAAAGAAACTGTCCCTTGTGGGCATCCTGTAGGATTCTCATGTAAGTTATTCAGAACAAGGATCTAGGACTGTGCCTGGTTTATGGAGGCTCCCCTTTCCTGGAATGATCTTCTACTCAGTTCCCTCATACTCGGTTAAAAACTCCCAGCCTTTAGCTCTCTATTAAATTGAGACTTCATCCAGGACTCCTTTCCCAATTTGCTAGACTGGGTGAGCCTCTTCACCCTACCCCATCCCCTGCCACTCCATAGAGTTTCCCGTCAACTTCCAGAATTGTTTGTTCAGTTGTCTCTCCTTCCCATTAGAAAGTCAGCTCTGAGAAGACAGAGGATCTGCTCTGTTTATTGCTGTGTCCTGTACATTTGGCTTCCTGTCAGATCCATAGTGACCATTCAATAAATACTGCATGAAAGGACACCCCAACCCCCAGGTAGTTCAGTTCCTAGTGCCATCTGTTCTTAGCTGTGATGTCCAAAGAACAACTGTCTACTTTGAAACAGTTTCTTCAGTGCTAAAGGAAAAGCCCATTTCTGAGAGTCCATTCAACTGTGCCAGCCTGCTGCCTATTTACTCTATATCTGCAGCTCATATCTGGACCTACCCGGAACAAGTCATGCCTCAAGAACGCAAGGCACTTGCTCACTCTAAGGGCTTGGCATTCTTTGGAGAACCTTTCACTCTTCAAATATTATCTTTCTGATGTGATCCTTGGCTGAATCACAGATCCCTCCAGCTCACTGGGGCTGGGTCACTTGATGCAAGGCCAGCTAGGTCAGCGGACACATCCTAGCTACTTTCTCTGTTCCTGGAAGCTCTAGCCTTGTGCCTTCCCATAAGGAGCTGCAGAAGAGGGAAGTGCCAAGCCCGTGAGAGAAGAGCAGAGCAGTGCTGATGCAGCCCAAGGGCAGAGGCTGAAGGGGGAGTAGCCATGACTCTGGCTGTGAAGCGTCAGTGTGCAGTGCAAGTACAGCAGGCTGAGGCTGAGCTGAGCTGAGACTGAGCCTCTTGGGAAGTGGTGAGGCCAGGTCATTGCAGTTGGAGCCAGGAGGTTGAGCCATAGCTGCTCCCTCTTCCTAGCTATGTCCCCATTAATGTCAGATTGAACCTCTCAAGGCCCTGGTGCTCTATCAGAAAAAAGGTCTACATTCATACTTAGCTTACTCACCTCCAGTATGATTTAGAAGTTCAGAGAGAACACATATCTACTGAATACCTACTATGCGATCTCTACTTGGTTTCATCCTCAGGACAGGCCTGCATGTTCACAGGGAAGAGGAGTTAGCCTTTGCTCTTGGTCTCTACCCACCAATGTGTTCCCACTTGGGTGTCAGGACACTTTCTTTCTGAGCCTCGGAGATAAGGGTTTCATGGTCCAAAATCTTTGTTTAATCCCATGTCCTCCTCGGTTAGTCAGGACTACAATGTCTTGGGGTATAGAGCTATCAGGGTTTAAAAGTAAAGCTCTAACTGCTCCAGACTTGCTGACTCTATGCACAGTGGCTTGGTTTTGGGCTCTTTTGTCTAGTGTTCTGTTAGACAAGACAGTTGTCTCCTGGGTCAGGGTGCTGCTTGTCCATGATGCTGGGAAGAGACTTCTTCAGTTGGACATCTTCTTCTCAACTTAGATGTTATTAGGAATTTTGCCTCTAGAATTTGCCCTAAGATTTCAAGGCTGCCAATCTAGTTTTAAATAAATTGCTGATAAGCAGATCACTTACTTATGAAATGACAAGAAGTTCCTAAAGGATTGGGCATATAAACTGTGGTCTTGAAGAATGTAAAAATAGTTTATGGATGATTAATTTGCAGTACCAGGTAAGCAGTTGGAGTTCTGTGTGTTCTGAGGATTATAGCCTGTGCTATGACCCAGAGAGCAGTTTTCCTCAATGACAGAATGGTGTCAGCAAGGGTGGGACAAATCTTTATGATCTAATCTTCAACTTACAGAAATTACATTTAAATTGTAAAAATCTAGCCAGGGTCTCACATGGTAGCTTAGACTAGCCTTTAACTTGTGATGATTCTCCTGCCTCAACCTTTGGAGTGCTGGAATTGTAGGTGTGAGTTGTCACGCCTGGCCCATTTGTGCAAATTCTGGCTCCATTGCTATGAACTGGATCCTGTTCAGGTGGAGGTTCTACTTGGTCATAATAGTCTTTCATCGGGGAACATGATAATGGCTTGATTAGTTAGGAAGCTTAGTGGCTCCATGGCTCCTACAAGCTCCTTTGATGATACACAGACTCAAAGGCTGACTGTGCCTTCTTGGATGATTAGTATTAATCCCTAAGGTTTAAGCATCTACAACAAACTGGGAAGAGGTAAGCATGATAGACTTCAGAAGTCCTCTGTGCAGTCAGGACGTTATGCTTGCCTAACAAATGATGCCAACTGAGTCATCTCCTCATACTTCCATCACATTTCTGGTGACCACTGGCTTCCAGGGAAGCGTAGGCTAACTGTAGCTCTTCATCTCTCCCTCCATCCCTCCAAGTCCAATCCCTGAGCCTTATCCCCAGCTCTGCAGCAGACTAGCTGTTATGATCCTCTTCTCACTTTCTGCCCTCATTTCCTGGAGACTAAGCAGATCCTGATAAAATACCCTGTGTTTCCAAAGAACCAAGAGCCCTGCTTTGAAACCAAGGAACGAAATGCCCCATAACAAAGATAAGACCGATATCAACACCTAGACTTACAATCCTCCCAACTCCAGATACCTAGATGCCATCTTAAAAACACAACCAATTCCAGCCAGGACAGCCTGTCCCCACTAGAGCCCAGCAACCATACCACACTAGGCCTTGAGTATTGCAACACAGTGGAAACATAGACGGAGACCTTACAACAGCCTTTAGGAATATGATAGGGGTCCTTAAAGAGGAAAGGAATAAAGACTTTGAAGAAATTCACAGTAACACACACAGTGGGAATAAATAAATAAAATAGTTCAAGACCTGAAAGTAGAAATAGAATCAATAAAGAAAACTCAAACTAAGGGAAATCTGGAAATGAAAAATTTAGGAACTCAAGCAGGAATCTTAGAGGCATATCTCACCAACAGAATACAAGAGATGGAAGAGAGACTCTCAGGCATTGAAGACAAGATAGAAAAAATGATATCTTGGTAGAAAAGGTTAAATCTAAAAAAAAAAATTCTGGCACAGAAAATATTTTCAGCAAAAGCAGAGAGGAAAATTTCCCTTATTTAAAGGAGGAGATGCCTATGAATGTACAAAAAGCATACAGAACACCAAATAGACTGGACCAGAAAAGAAAGTCCCCTTAGCCCATAGTAATCAAAACACTAAACATACAGAAAAATAATATTAAAAGTTTCAAGGGAAAAAGACCAAGTAACATATAAAAACAGACCTATTAAAGTTATACTTGACTTCTCAATGGAGATTCTAAAAGCCAGAAGGGCCTTAGCAGATGTTCTACAGACTGTAAGAGACCACAGATGCCAGCCCAGACTAATATACCCAGTGGAACTTTTAATCACCATAGATGGAGAAAATAAGATATTTCACTATAAAGACAAAATTTAAAAAGAGGGGATGTAGGGCACCAAGAAAACAAATTCATGTAAATCAACAAGATCAACACACACACACACACACACACACACACACTCACATACACACTCACACACACACATACACACACAATTGATGAACTCACAGACTGAGGTAGCATACACAGGGCCTTCATGGGTTTGCACCAAATGGGGTTCTAGAACTGCAAAGAGAAGTGGACACAAGCCCTAATTCCTAAACCGGAATTGATAACCACTTACAAATGATGCAGCGTTTCCAAGGGAGTCTCACTGGGCAAACAAACTACTCTTCAGGGCAGGCTCTGTGACCAGCAGTAGATGCCAATAGAAAATGGACTTAAGGGCATCTTTGGGAGTTCCTTGTCTCATAATGTTGTGTTAGGGCTTTTCCTTTAATTTTTTTTACCTTACTATTTTTTACTTTTGTTTACTTTATTTATAAATGTATCTCTTCTTCTCATTCTCTCTGTTTTCTAAACTGTACAAGACCATTGTATGTGAATTTTGGCTTCCAGTTTAGTGTATTTGTGGGACTCCTGAGTGATCAAGGAGGTGGGTCTTTATTTCTGTGTCTTTGCCTTCTATTTGCTCGTTTAATCCTATCCCTATGTGCTAGTTTTTGTCTTATCTTATTATCTTATATTTAATTATCCCTTTGAAGCCTGTTTTTTTTTAAATATTTTGTTTATTCTTCGATAGCTTCATTCTTTTTTTTTTTTTTTTGGTTTTTCGAGACAGGGTTTCTCTCTATAGCCCTGGCTGTCCTGGAACTCGCTCTGTAGACCAGGCTGGCCTCGAACTCAGAAATCCGCCTGCCTCTGCCTCCCAAGTGCTGGGATTAAAGGCATGCGCCACCACCGCCCGGCCAGCCTGTTTGTTTTTTAATGAGAAACAGAAAAAGGGTAGATCAAGAGGGGGAGAGTAGGAAGAGTAGAGGGAGAGGAAACTGTAATCAGGATATATTAAGTAAAAAAATAAACTTTTAGGAAAAGGAAAAAATTCATTGTTTGATTCAGCTATATATAAGAAAGGAGTATTAATTATAACATATTGTGTTTTTAAGCTATATACAATTAAAAACCCATATATTAACAAATCACTAAAAATTAAAAGGCAGACAATAAGCCATGAAATTTGTTTGTCAGATATAAAATTTAAGACAATGGTTTTATTTTATAGTTATGTATGATGATAAGAAAAATCATCAAATGCCAAAGAAAGAAATAGTGGTGGTTCTGATGTTGTCTTGTTCTCCAATTGGCTCTTGATTTGTCAGTAAAGAAGCCATAGGCCAATTGCTAGGCAGAGGGATAGGTGGGACTTCCAGGTCCCTGGAGGCAAGTGTAGAGACGCAAGGAGAGGAGACTTCTTGATGCTTCTGAAGGAGAAAAGTTGACCAGTCATGTGAGATTTCATATGGAGTGGCCACACAGGCCACTCCTACAGGCAGGTCATCAGGGGATAAAGTTTAAGGCAGATGGGAAGTGTGGTGCTAAGAATATTGATAAGGACATGCTAGCCATGGGAGTTTAATATGCTCAACAATTGTGTCAGGAAGACAAGTTGAAAATAGCAACCTGTATGTGTGCCTTTTATCCATGGATTCAAGGGAAGCTGGATGGGGGGCAGGTAGCGCTGCCCATTCCCAGAGCTTAGGCGGGTAGAGAAAAGCTACACATAACAGAATGGTGTATGCGTGGACAATTTCTACCAATTTGACTACCAAGCTTACACATAATCAAAATAATAAAACTATTTAAAAGCCTTTCTTACTCTTGAAATGAAAGATGTAAAATTGAGAACTCATGAGATATTGAAAGGAGGGCAATTTAGGAAACTCTATTGGAAGTTAGTTTGACAAAATGTATGATGGGCTTAAAGAAGTTTACATCCTTTGATCCAAAAATTCCAGCAGGAGAAGTTTCTCCTTAAGAGGTCCCCATGAGAAACATAGGAAACATTTCTATACAATCAATACCATGATAGAATAAGTCATAATGAAGACAATATTGGGGGGAGGAGTTCCCTCCAAAACCTTATTGCAAGAGAATGGTTATTACACATTATGATAAATTGGATTGCATAAAACTGTTTTCTTTGACAAATGTCATACATGTGAAGTATGATCTTATTTATGTAAAACTCACCTGTTTACAAATACACATGGACGTGCTGGAAGGAAACACAGTGGTAATTTCTAGATTGTGGCGTTATGAGTGTTTTTAATTATCCTTGCCTGCCTTTACTTTCTCCCATCCTGAGGAATGAGGAATGCGCATTTCCTTATAAGATTAAGAAAAAAATTAAAGCTAATTTAAAATAATAGTATCCAGCAAAATGTCATAATTTTATTACTGTGAAGCAATTGAGCAGTGAAGTGACAGCTCGTTATTAGTACAAATAGCCATCAGTCAGCACTGAGCACACGCAATATTATTCATCAGAGCAATTATTGAGTGCTTACTATATGCAAGGCATTCAACTAAACATTTAAAATTGTAACACAAATTCCTGCCCGCCTCACGGAATTAAGCAACGATCGTAATCACTTCCATTGTATAAACAAGGAAATGAAGACTCCCTGTGAATAAGTTATTTGTTAACAAAAGCTCAGAGCTTCCGCTGGGGAAGCCTCTACTTGAGCATGGATGATTCTGCTCTTCACTGCCAAAATTCATTGGCAGACATTTCTCACATGGATGGTGTGAGGGTATTGATTGTACAACTTCCGCAGTGGGCCCGTGTCAGATGGCAATGCGCATCACAGGCTGAGCTTACCCAAGACTGAACCCAACCCTTCTGAGGGTCAGAGGCCATTTATTGTCAGAGAACTAGTTTATAAGAAAAAAAAATCCAATTTTCCCCAAAGATGAAGCAAAGCAGGGTTTTCTCCATATTTTTCTTAGCAAAACCAGGGAACCCATCACAGGAAAGTCGGGGTTCCCTATGCAAAACTTTCAATAAAGAAAATATTATCAACAGTTCCTCCTCTAAGTCCAGCTCTGCTTCCCTCAGACAGATGCAGGTTTTTTTTTTCCTCTTCAGAAATGTCAGTATCTTCATGCTAGCTGTAGCCAACTCTTGTCTTCACAGAGTACCATCTTTCTTTGCACTTTAAACGAAAGTGGTGTGTGTGCTGGACGACTTGGTCTTCAAGACCTGTGTGTATCTTGCAAGGTCGTGGTGAGGGTTAGTGATGGACTTTGTGAAGACAGGATAATGGTGGTCTTGGCTCACGTGTATCTCTGTTTCTCTCTCTGGGGCAATGCACACAGCAGGTGCTCAGTAGATCTTTACTGCCTGGGAGAATGAGCTAGTGAAGCCCATAGGTGGCTGCAAAGAAGGGAATGGCTACTCATTAAACTCTAGCTCTACTGCGTGCGCTAGGACTCATTGCCCCAGCCCCTTAGTCCATGCATCCCCAAGAGCCAGGACCAGCTGGTCTCTGGAGATTCTTTTATCTCTAACATCTGTGTTTGTGACTAAGTCCTCCTGCTGTGAGCTGGCACTCAGGGAGAAAGATGATCTTCTTAGCATGTGCACAGAATGACCTGATATGTTTAGAGCCTGCATCCTGTCCAGGCCTTGCTCTGTCCCTTCCTACCCCACCAAGGCCTCTCTCATGCACATGATAGTTGGCAACATCTGTCAGAGACACTGGGTGCCAGGATGACTCTTGCTTGCAAGCTCGTCTGCAAAGACCTAGAGATAGGGAGGCATGGGAGTTTAGCTTACACTTTGAGTGGTCAGAGCACTGTGCATACAGGGCCCTGACTTCACAGTGGGTTAGCTGCTATGACTGCTCAGGGTGACTCGACAGATGTCACATGAAGTTTAGAAACTTGGTGGGGTTAAGGACACTGTGGTAAAGGGGTAGGGATGTCTCTTGACTTGAGGATCACTTTTGGTGAGTATTTCCCTTTGTGTTCTAAAAAAGGAAGAATTTCAGAGGACTGGCCCAAATACAAAGGGACTGAAAAACATGAAAGCATGAGAGATAAACAAAGGAAACAGATTGGAGGGTATAGGGGTGGGGGAGAGGATTTCCCCTTTCCATTATTGCATAGTTCATCGCTGACAGTCCATCATGAAGACAGATTGGCAGGGTAAAACCATAACCAGTTTATTTACTCTAAAGTTTTGATGACCCCAGAGCTTTTGGGAATGAAGACCCAAAGACATGGGCAGAACTATTGATGGGCAGACAGAGAGGTGATTGGCTAACAAAAAGCTAAATGGGGAGAAACAAACCCGGGGAGACTTAGGGAGGCACGCTTTTCAGGTTTTTTGGTCTCCAGAAAGTTCTTATGACTCGTGTACAGGGAGGTAAGTCAGAGAGCTCATAAGGCCTTGAGGTAGAGGGAGAAGGGCCGGAGAAGGCCAGTGAAGGGCATTCCACGTGTGCAGAGTTCCCTGTTTCCTCCGCTGTGGAGCACTGCTGTATGTTTAGGTGCCGTTTGGGGAGGCCATCAAGTCTTGAGTTCTGCAGAGAGGAAGTTAGGAGCATCTATAGCTTCCAGACCCCTGTCCACTCTCATCCTGTTCTTTATTACAGCACTGACTTCTGGGTCCCCTTGGACAACCACTGGGTTTTAGTCACAGAATGCCATCAGCTCAGAGTAAGGATGGGTAAGGCTGTGAGGTCCCTTCAGGTAGCCTGTGTCCTGCAACTGGATACAACGACTCAACCACTCCCAAGGTTTCTTTCTCAAAAAGACTTTCTATCCATGTAGTGGTTCCAGCCCTGGGGACTGAGGGCAAAACTCCTCTGTTACAGACTCCTGGGCACTGTACTTGCTGTCAGTCTTCCCCTCCTCCAACTTGTGTGAACAGTCCCACTGCAAAGGAGCCCTTCCTGAACTGCCCCTTTTTGAGCACACCCCCTTTCTCCTGTTAGGGTTCTGACTGACACAAAGAGATCAAGGCAATGACAGGTAGCCACATTGAATAGTTAAAATAAATTTGAGACCGTGGGCACCCTGTGTGCCCTCAAAATGTCAACAAACAAACAAACAAACAAACAAAGATGTGTGGGTGTGCTGCAAGCTTGACTATGAACAAGATCTCTAGTCATCCCCCCTCCTGCAAAGCACACAGAGCCTTTACAAATCAGCCCTTCACTATGGCTCCCCGTTATTGTCATACCCCATCTCCCTCCAGGTGATCAGTTAAAGTTGTAAGGTCTGGTGCTTGTCATTGTGACCTTATTTCAACGGATGTTTTCACATATTGAAATGAGGTCATCCTGGATAGGGAAGGGGCCATATTCTAATGACTGCTATGCATATGAGAGGGGGAATTTAGACATGGGTCAGGGACCAGGAGCCCTGTGAAGGGAGAAGGCTATGTGAAGATGGAGGGAGCGGTTGGAATGACAACAATCATGTCTGAGAGAGGCCTGGGGCAATTGTCTCCTCAGTCTCCAGAAGAACAAATCCCTGTTGTTTTAAGCTACGCTGCTTATGGTCTTTTGTTACAGCAACTGTACAAAATGAACAAAGCTTCAAATGGCACCCAAGTGCTTCATGATTTGGCTGTGATTACCTTTCTGGCAGGTGAGAACTCTGTCACTGAAGCATCTGGTACCCTTTCTGGTTTTGTCTCCCTTCCCTCCAAAACTCACTTCTCACTTTTCTTCTTTCTTCTTTCTTTCTTTCCTTCTTTCTCTCTTTCTTTCCTTTCTTTCTTTCTTTCTTTCTTTCTTTCTTTCTTTCTTTCTTTCTTTCTTTCTTTCTTTCTTTCTTTCTTTTTCTTTTTCTTCTTTTTCTTCTTCTTCTTCTTCTTCTTCTTCTTCTTCTTCTTCTTCTTCTTCTTCTTCTTCTTCTTCTTCTTCTTCTTCTTCTTCTTTTTCCTCTTCTTCTCCTCCTCCTCTTTTTCCTCCTCCTCCTCCTCTCCTTCTCCTTCTCTTTTTCCTTCTCCTCTCCTTTTTTTGTTTTTGCCTCTGGTTCTTCCCTACCTTATTGGTTCAGGTTTCAAGCCCTCTGATTGGGCTTGCTGCCCAGAGTACCTCTTCTATTTGTGAGAGTGTGGTTGTCTTTTCCACCCACATTGAGTAAGCAGAGATGCCCCTTCCCCAGTGGAGTCCTTCCATAGCTTTCCTTGCCACATTGTGTCCACTTCCTTGGGATGACCATGAGTTTGTGTCCCTTCCTCGACAATAACCTTCAAAGTCAAGACTTGCTCCTTCTTGTATCCTTGGGGTCTATGAGAGTACCTGGCACAGGGTAAATGACCAATAGTGCTTACCAGTGTTCGTGGGGTGGCATCTGTTTGGTAACAGGGTGCTTTTCTTGGTACTGTGTATGAATTCTCTCTGTAGATAAGGGTATCAGGATTATATAGAGTGTTTTTAAAGTTATTTGATTATAAATGACAATACTGGAGTTGACATAGGGCTGTCTGATCTTGCATATGAGCCCCTTTGTTCAATGGCCCTTGTCCTTACCCTGCACAGACAAAGAGGGGTCAACTTAGAGAGGGTCCGGGTGCTGTATTCCCCCCCCCCTTTTTTTAAAAATTTTGTTCACAGTAAGTCTTTCCAGAGCAGTCAGCTGGGAGTCTTCAATGGACGAGACTCAAATTATTTTGTATTTACTCTTTTTGCTTTTGCTTAACAAGCAGAGATGTTTATTCTTTTCAAAAACACATTTTCTAAGTGGAGCAATATGGATAGGACACTCAGTCCTTAAAAATGAGTTTGAAAATGTTGGTTTAAAGTCAGTGTGGTAACACTATTTTTCATCTCAGTGTCGCCCATGTCTATGCACTCTGAAATGACTGTCCCAGTCACCCCCCACCCCCACCCCATCCCCTCCTTTGCTGCAGCTTGCCTTTGCAGGATGGTGTGCTCTGGGCAGGGTCTGGTGCCACCACAAGCAGGAGACAGGGTCATGGGGCCACTTTTTCCTGAGGAGTTCATGTCTCTGCTTGAGTTCCAGCCCCACATCTTTCCCGTTCATTCTCATTTGGCCCACTCTGCAGACTGTTGAAGTCCTGGCTCACAGGACAGACTGACTGCCTTTTGTTGAGGTGTATATCCACCGGGCCTGAGCTGAGCATTGGGAACCAAGAGAGCAAGAAGGATAAAGCTCTTGTCCTTATGATGTTAACATCTGACAAGACATAAAGGAATTAAAACACAGAAACCCCACACATCCAAGACTTGGGATTCAAACCCAGCTGTGGAAGGCTAGAGGTTCCAGAACTTTTTTGTCTTTCTTTCCTTTGGTAATGCCCTACTTTGTCATACTCACTTTTTTAGTGTTTTCTTAGAATATTGTTACAGGAAAACTTCTGTGCAGCAGGTCTTACATAAGCTGACTTACTTCTTTTTAACCACAGGAAAGTTAAATGTTGGAACTATGTGACCTTGGGTGAGTCCCAGGACCCTCTTGTGTAGTGTTTTGTTGATATGAGGTTGAACTGAGAGGCTGTGGGAATGGGCCTGTAAACATCAAGAAGCTGCCCAGCTGCTGGGGATCAACAACAAACAGTTGTCCGCTCTTGTCACTCGGAGTTATTCTAAACAGCACGAGATAGTGATATTTTTAAGACAATAACTAAAATAATAACAATAATTTTTATGGTGACTGCCAGCATTTAATTATCATATAAATATTTTGGGATAAGCATGTAGAACTTGTGGGATAGGCCAAAAAAGGATTTGTAAATAGAAAGCAAATTTAAACAAATTATGTCCTTTTAGGCTCTTGTTTATAGCCTTAAAAAAAAAACACATACACATCTCTAATATGCTTAGCACTGGGGCAGGCAAAACAGAGTAGAAGTAGCAGAATCCCCTACTAAGAGAAAAGTGGGCTCGTGTCTAGCCCCCAACATTGACAGGCTAGTAGTGATGTTTCATTGTTAAGGTTGGAATCTAATGAAACATAGGTCTGTGGCTTCCTAGCAGAATGTGGTTCAGAACAGTGTCACTTTGTCTCTTTGTAAGGCTGGCAATAATGGTACCCTTCTTGTAGGCTTGGTTACTGGTACTGGAAGTATCCAGTGTGTACATGGCTCTCTATAGCCATCTCATCATCTTCATCCTCTACCATTCCTAAGTGTCTGTGCCCAAACGGAGCCAGGAAGGAATGGTAGGCCTGGAGGTGATGTTCTGTCTCTCTGGCCGCAACACTAGCTAATGAAAAAGCAGGGGCAAGAGCCTAGCTTTCATTCCTTAAAACTACTCTGTTCTGCAGTGTAACTAGTATGAACCATTTAACATAGGAAGATATAGCCTTGAAGGGGGATTTCCAGCTATGTGGTTTCGGCCTCTATAAGGACCTAGGGGGCTGAAGCACAAGATCACGAGTTCAAGGCTAGTCTGGGCTTTACAGCTAGACCCTGAATTAAAAAACAAATGAGCAAACAAGTATATAAATGACCAAAAGAAGGAATTTCTATCTTTTATTTCCAAAGACACTTCTATTTGTGTGGTGCACTCTTATTATCAAGTATCCTTCAGGTCTCTGATGAGGTGGGGAGATGAATATGGAATCTGGGCAGCACTGTAACATTCGAGTCCACAAGGTGACTGAATGCGATGCTCATTGTGGCATTTATTGGAGAAAGAGAAATTTAAAGATCAGATGACATTTATTATGATGTACAATTCTAACAAAGTAAACATATGACTTAACCCAACCCATGTTCCAGTGTTTGACTCTGTAAGTCTATTTTGTTATTTTGTTTTGGAAACTAAAATAGAGACAAAGGCATACCACTGAGAAGGGTAGAGATTGCTTTTGAGGACAAGTCATTCTGGGAGCTGAGATATGACATTTTGGGATGTGAGTGACATTCTGATCTGCCTCAAGAAAGTGCTGTCCCTACACTTTGAGTTGGAAGAAAAGCTGTGGGGACAGTTCTGATGATGGTACGAGCAAAGTTCTCATTCCTGGAGCTATGATCTTATTTGAGAAAAAGATATATCATAGCTGTGGTTCAATCAAGGGTCTTGTGATAAGATTATTCTGGCTACATAAGTGGATCTACATGAGGTAATATGGATTAAGAAGAAGAAGGCACCAGAGATTCAATGCAATGGAATGAGGAAGGAATATGATCATCAAGATAGATATTGGAATAATGCAGCCTCAAGCCAAAAAAAAAAAAAACAAACCCAAAAACAAACAAACAAACAAACAAACAAAAAACCAAAACCCTAGCAGCCATGAGAAACTAGAAGAAAGAGGAACAGATTGTCAGTTTCATATAACCTCCAGAGGGAATGTAGCTCTGCCAACACTCTGCTTTTAGCCTCAGGAAACCAATGTCCAATGTCTGGCATCCCAATCTGTAAGAGGATCCATTTCAGTATTTTTATGTCACCATGTTAATGGTGTGTATTCTGTGGCAACTGCTGGAAACTACTTATAGGGGCTTGGAGATGCTCTTGGCCTTGCTAATGCAGAACACACTCTGTACATCCTGAGACTTTAGTTTTGATGGTGCCATTAATGGCAGGTGCAACACTGACCACAAAGCTCAAGTACCTAGGCGAGTCAATATCCACCGCAGCCTCAAGGGAGAGCATCTGAGTGCATGCAGAGCCACGAGCCCGCTGAAAGGCACTAGGACCATCAGGTGATCCGCACACACTGGTATAATTAAGGGTTAACAAGTGCTAGAGACTGTGGCTCTCAGCTGGTCCCCAATGTGGAGGCAGAGGAATGGGAAGCCCTGCCAGGGAGCATTTGTCTAAAGGCAAGGGTTGGCTCAGCCCTTATCCCAGCAGGGCCCTGGGTGGGCTTTCAAATGCAACCAATATGACAGAGGTCTAAATAGCTAAAAGTTACCAACCAACTCAATAAACTGCTTTATAGCATATTTTGATAAAATTAAAAAAAAGTTACATTAAAATTCTTAGGTGCATGAAAATTGGCAACATTTAAAAATGACAGTTACCATGATTCTATTATGATTCACATTTTGTAGGTGAGCCAATAATATCTGAATGAATGATGACCTTAAAATATATACAATTCACATATCTTTGCAATTTTCCTGCTATTACAAATATTTCCAGACAATTTATGGTCTCTTGATAGAAATATAAACCATGCAATACTGCCTTGCTCATTATATTGAATAAATAACTTTAAACATCAATTCCAACTAGGAGAAACGTTGCTGTCCTGGATCAAGGCTTGCTTTATCCATACAAATTTTAATTTATTTTTATTATAATTTTAAAAATGAGATTATAATATAATTACATCATTTAGGTCCTTTCCTTTCCTCTCTCACAATCCCTTCCATGTATACCCTACCTTGCTGATGTCTCTCAAATTCAAGACCTCTTTTTCTTTCATTGTTGTTACATGTATATGTGTAGTATGCATATATACATATGTATGTATGTATGTATGCATGACACACACACACACACACACACATCAACCTGTTACTTGTATGCATATGTTTCCAAGGCTGAACATTTGGTATTGGATAACCAGTTGGTGGACTCCTCCCTGGAGAAGACTATTCTCTCTTGGTTGCTGTTCTCTGTGTAGGGTTGAAGCCTAGGACCATCCCCCTTCATGTTGGCCTATCTGTTGTCCTTGTTCAGCTCATGTTTAGACAGTCACATTAGCGAAACTTCGTGATATAATTTCTCAGATGTTTCTAGTAGACTTGAACTCATGGCAGACTTCCTATTCTTCTGGCTCTTACAATCTTTCTACCCTACTCCCCTTTCTCAATGATTCCCGGAGCCTTAGGTGCAGGAGTTGTGCTGTAGATGTTTGAGTTAGGACTGGGCCCCCTCTGCACTGGGATTCAAGGTGACTCTCTGAATGGTTTTTATCTGTTACAAAGAGAAGTTTCCCTGATTAGGGGTAAGGATCACACTTAGCTGTGAACATAAGGATGAATATATAGAATGTGGTTAGGGACTATACTGGCTTAGTAAAGATACCCATATGAGTTTTATATCAAATTTTGGACTTTGAAATAGACATGAATGTGAAATTTAAGTTTATATATCATGTTAGAATCTGGTTGAATGTGCTGGATCATCATCACAGAGTGTTATAAAACGCTATTGATTTATACAATTTACAATCATATCATGATTTTCTCTAACTCTCCAACTATGTTTCTTCCTATATACTTTGGATGCCGAGTTTGGATCCTTGGACTACGGAGTGAGTTGAAGGCCAGTCTAGGGAACTCACTATCTCAAAGTAAGAAATAACAAAAGGGCTGGCATTATAGATAGAGGTCGAATACTTGCCTAATGTGTGTGTCACTCTGGATTATCATGTACACACACACACACACACACACACACACACAGAGAGAGAGAGAGAGAGAGAGAGAGATTCTGTTATTTCACTTTTTTCTAAATCTTGTGTCTTGTTATATTAAATTAATCTAAACCTAGATGTCTGTTTTTAGCCATATTGTCTAACTTGAACCAAACTTGTTCTTTACCTGAAATAATTAGGAAAAAAGACAAAGTAGAAGTTACAGAAAGAAAACAAATGAGCTGAGCTCAGTAATCTCTTTGCTTTGTTCATAGAGACCATTAGGGGCTGTGTTATAGGACAGTGGATACCAGTCTGAAGTCTGAGCATGGCTATCTTGCTGAGTTGAAGAGTTAGAATTTGGGCAGGTTGACTCTGCCAGAGGATGCAGACCAAAGTTCCAGGGAGGAGATTACTACACAGGGACAAAGCTTCTGGCATCTGCGTGGCTCCCCTCTGTCTTCCTTGTTAGGTAGCACTCATTAGGGCTGAAATGTTATGTTGCTAAGGAAAGAATAACTAGAGTCTATAAGCAGATTAAAAAGCTCTGTGCTGGGAGATGACTGTCTTGGGTTAGAGGAGAGAAACTTCTCTTTATACTCAGAGCATTTAGCAAGTCCTGGAGGTCCTACATTACTACAAGTGCCGATCTAGTCTGAAATGAAAAGCTATTCTGTGAGACAAGCCTGGAGACATTATCCCCTAAGTCATTCAGCTGAGGCCAAAGGCTAATAGAAAGGAAACAAGTGCACTCCTGTCTAGGGCTCCATCAGAAAATCCCAGATGTCGATGAGGGCCTCATAAGATTGCTCAGCAGGTAAACGTGCTTTCCTCCAAGACTGACAACTGAAATTTGGTTCCTGGGACCCACATGGTAGAAGCAGGGAACACAACCCCCCACCTTGTCCCTTGTCGTTTACTGATGTGCTTTGACACAAATACCCACACACATGCTTCTTCTCCACAATAAATAAATGAATTTAATTTAAAAGAAATCACCAGGCATATAAGAAGAAAGTGTGAGCTAAAGTAAAGAGAAAAACTAGTGAGAAAACTAGACCCAGGAATGAGCGTGAATGATGTTATTAGAAAAGGTTTTAAAAGCAGTTATATACATACTCCGATGCTTAGTAGAAAGCATAACAGATGCTGAAATGGATACACAGAACAAGTACAATGTAACTAATATGAAAAAATACAACAGAATGTGCTTGTTTAGTGCAATTAACATAGAAGATAACATGATCTAGAAATAAGTTAGAAATATCAATGTATCCCTGTTAGCATAGCAAAGTATCAGAGACAGGGTAACTTAACAGTTTATTTTCTCACAGTATGGAGGTTCTGTCAGTGTTGGTTCCTGCTTTTTAGATGACCACCTTCTCACCGTGTCCTGCGGTGGTGCCTGACCTCCACACACATCTGTAGGTCTGTGGACTATCTTTCTTTTCCTATAAGGTCACATGATTCACTGGATTGGAGTTCTATTTTTATGACTTTATTAACTTTATTTAGATTTCCACACAGGGTCACATCAGGGGTTAGGCCTTCAGAGCAATCCAAAGCTGGGAAGATGCTATTGAGTCTTTGTTTCCAGAAGTACAGTGAGAAAACAAAACAAGGCAAAACATTAGCAAGTCTTATCCAGGTGCTAACCTGACTCCACCTCTACAGTCACCTGACTGCAGCCAGGCTCTCCCCGCCCCTCGGTTATCTGGCAACCCGACCCACTACTCTCCCTCTCCCTCTCCCTCCCTCTCCCTCTCCCTCTCTTCCTTCTCCCTCTCCTCCCTCTCCTCCCTCTCCTCCCTCTCCTCCCTCTCCCTCTCCCTCTCCCTCCCCTTAATCTATCTCTCTCGTCTATTTTTTCCCCTTTTCACATGGTCATGGCTTTTCTTATCTATTTTCTCCTTTCTCTTTCTATTTTCTTAATAATAAAGCATTAAAGATATGAGCCATCTCCTATTGAATCCACCAGCGCGTTTCAAGCCGCCAGAGACTCAATCAGGCCACCTCACAGCAGCAACAGAGACTCAGCCACATAGCCAAACGGCCCACGGAAACAGGTACCTCGGGAAATCTACGCCAGAACGACCCCGCCTTCTGAGCAAGATTTCTCTGCCTGCGCTTGCTAGTCGCTGGCGGTGGTGGACAGGCGGTGCCATCGCTAGTTCGCTATTGTGCCGAGGCACGCGCATGTCCTGCCAGCTTTCCCAAGCCCCAGGAGGGCTCAGCGGGCTCAGCGTTCGCCTGTATCACATGCGGGCCGTGCATGCCCCTGCCTGAGTGAGACCTACACTCCGCCGCCTCGCTGCTTTGGCCCCGCTTTCTTTTCTTTTTCTTTTTTCCCATAAAAGTATTTAAAGGCTGCAAAGTTTTCTAAATGAGATAGAAAATTCATCTTGAAAATTCAGGGAAGTTAATGAATTCCAAGTAGGACATACAGGGATGGGCCTACAACCACCCCTACCTGCCTCTAGGACATGCTGTAACCAAATTAATGGAAAATAGTGATAGACATTCTAAAAGCAATAGTGAATCAAAGGACAGCCATTATGTAAGGACAGTGGTAAGTTCTACAGACAAATGGCAAACTTTAAAGTTTAAAGAAGTACAAAATATTCTTACCATCTCAAAGTATTTCTCAAAAATAAGTATTAACTTGAAGTAAAAATAAATTAAAAAATGTATTGCAGAGACTCGTAGGCAAGCACAGCTTTACAAAGTAATTAAGGTCAACATCCTCGAAAAAAAAGACTAACATGGTGCCCCATAATAAAGCATACCGAGAGGTACCACTTATGAAGATTTCTTTCCAGGAATGCACAACTGCAGGCCAAAATAAGAACTAATCAATAAAAGAACTGGTCAGTATTTCCCAAGTCTCAAGGTCATGGCTAGTGAAGGATGAGAATCATCTGAGGAGCCGTGACAGATTAGATGAAACTAAGAATACATGATGACAAAGTTGAAATTCTAAGTTCTAGAGAGAACATTCCTGAAAAATACCAGCCAATCCTAATAAAGTCTGCTGGCTACTTAGTAGTGTTAGTCCAACATCATTAGAGAAATACAGTCATTGTACCAAGGTCATATGGGATGCTAACCTTAGAAGATGCCAATAAAGATGTCTGAGGATTCTTTGTTCCATATTTGTAATTGTTCTGTAAGTTTAAGATTATCTCAAAATTAAAAAGTTAAAAATAATTTCCTCACCAAATAAATCTCAAACATTTTAATATGTAGCTGGCTTTTATCAAAGATTTAAAAAACAATACCAATATCATATAAAATCTTTCTGAGGAAGAGTGAATACTCTCCAATTTTATGAGCCTAACATTAGCCTGATCCTAGATATTAAAAGAAAAGAGAGCCAAGATTAAAATCCCTCATGAATATAGACACAAAATACTGGCAAAACATTAGCAAGTCTTATCCAGCAATATCCTGTGCTTGTCTCAGGAATGTAAGTTTGGTTCAACATCTGAAACTCGGTTATGTAATAAAATATTAATAGAATAAAGGAGAAAATAATATGATCATGTCAACAGAGATAAAGCAGCTGATATCACAGCACAACCACTCATAGTAAAATTCCTTTCAAGCTAAGAATAGTAACATACTATAGAAATGAGTCCTGTAAACAGAATCTGAAAACTGGGAAGACCTGTGGACTTCCCTAAGATGATGGAAGTCACTTACAATAACACCTTCAACTGGCTTCAAACTTAATGTTGACAGCAGATTCTTTCCCCGTGTTCGTAGATGTCCATCTGACCAGTTCTGTTCCTTAACACATAAGAGCTCCTAGAAAGTCAGCACACAGAACAAAGATACTATGATAGACAAGAAGTGAAATTGTCTTGATTTTTACATGGCATGATTACTGTGTAGAATATCCCAATGAAGCCTCAAGAGCTTGCTGGGACTTAAGTAAATGGAGCAAGGCCATCAGGTTATAAGTTCAACACCCCAAAGTCAGTTGTAATTTTCTATATAGCAAGGGTTGATTAGAAAATGAAGTTAATACAATGTGAGGCAGTATCAAAAATATGAAAGAGGGTAAATTTATTAAGATGTAGAATCTATGAAACATTAGTAAAAGAAATTGACTTAAATTACTACTGTGGCATAGGAGACCTTAGATTTGGAAGACTCAATATATTTAAAATGTCGTCTTGGGTTGACAAGATGGCTCAGTGGATAAAGGCACTTGCTGCCAAGCCTGACAACTTGAATTAGATCCCTGGAATCTACATGGTGGAATAAGAGAACTGACTTTTGCAAGCTATATTCTGACCCCTACATAGGTATGAGGGTATGTGCAGACACACATATTCATGCAATAAATAAGTATAATTTATAACAGTAAATGAATGAAACACAAGGTGCCATTTCTCTCCCAAATTGGCCTATAAATGCAGTGAAAATTTTAAAAAATACTTCCAGAAGACTTTTTAAAAACTGGGAGACAGCACTCAAATTTCCATGTAAATGTATAAAACCTAAAATACCCAAACTACTTTGCAAAAGACACTGTTACAGGACTCATACAACCTGAGGTTCTTTTTCTTTTCTATTTTCTTCTTTTCGTTTTTTTAGATCCTTATTTAAAATTGTCCCGTACAATTTATTTTGACCATGTTCTTTCTCCTCCCCCAGATCCTTCCTGATTTCATGTTCTTTCTCTCTTGTGTTTTGAGACAGGGTCTCACTGTGCAGCTCAGGCTGGACTACCATTTTTGACCATCTCCCTTCAGCTTCCCACAGTGCTGGTGCTGTAGGCCTGTGTTACCACACTTGGCTTTTGATATCAAGATTTATGGTAAACTACTGTAGCAAAGATAGTGATTTGGTGTAAAGACAGATATCTAGATTCATGCAAGGTAGTAGAGTTCACAAAGAGACCAGTGAACACAGGGTAGCTTGCAGGTTGCTTTTTTGTAACCAGTGGTTAAAGGATGATGATCACAGTGAATGGAGCTGTTTGGGGGTACACAGTGAAAGTGTACAACCATCGACTCACCTCTGACCTTGATGTGCATGACAGGGCTATTCAGAAAAACTAAAAGTACAAAAATCAGGACAAAACCATGAACCACCAATGAAAATAGCCAACATGTGCTTTATTAAATGCAAAGCCTTCTGCTCTTTAAAATAAAATATTAAGACAGTGAATGACATATTTACCTAATCAAGGTTGGTTCTGAGAGATCTGTAACAACCTTCAGGAATCAATAGCAAGACCAACTTTCCAATGAAAAACAGGCAAAAACCTTGCATAGCTATCATAGAAAAGACACAGCGTTGGCCAGCTAGGACACAGCATCACTGGCCAGTAGGAAGTAGGGAATTAAAGTCACCAGGTGACTTCATGCTTTAAAAACATCATTTGTTAATATTTGTTTTATACTGCATATAAAAACTTCAAAAGATTTAAATAAAGTCAGAATGTTACTTAATTTGAAATGACTTTTAATTAAGTATATTAAATACTTTTAGGAAAAGGAAAAGACTTAGAGGCCCAGATGTTAGAGGGCATCTAGTTATCTTTCCATAGGAACAGTCTCTCTTCACTCATACTTCATCTAGACCAATACACATGTGTCTGGGCGGTTGGACTGCTTCATATTCACAGTGTTTCTTGATGCTGTGCATGTCGCCCTCATTTGTAATACCTTTGGAATTATGAGTTGGAACATCAACAAAGAGCAAAACTCAGCCCCCCAGTACTACTGGAAAGCAGTTCCTCACTGAGCATGACTGATCCTATCCATGTTCTTTCCTTACCTGGGCACTTCTGCCCATCCATTCTTGGATTGGTTTCTGAAGTTGGGTGTTTAGTTCCAGTTGGCCTTTGAAGAAGACACAGGACGGGGAGGAAGGGAATTCCAGCCTCCTTCTTGAGAATAGCTTGCTTGTGCTAATGTATGTATGTATGTATGCATGTATGTATGTAAGCATGCATGCATATATGATGTATGTATGTATTATGCATGTCTCATGATGATGATGATGTGGGGGGTGTATAACTCAACAACAGAGAGATGCCTGTGTGTTTTATTTCATATGTGATCATGACATGTCAGCTCTTTAACCTATGAGCCCATTGCAGGGATCTCTCTAGGAGTGGCTCTGGGCAGAGAAGCAATCATGTTTTTTTGTTGTTGTTGTTGTTGTTGTTTTCCAGGAGATGTCTCGTCTCCTCACAGCCAACATTTGGAGAAACATGGTGAGGATCAAAGCCCTTTCATAGCCTGGGTTTAGAGTCTTCATTGTCTCATTGTTCCCTTGGAGCCTGGGGAAGCTACATCTTTGGGCAGAGAAGGCAGCATGAGCTCCTATCTAATGTGAACCAGAAAAAATGTATTTAAATTTTAAAAATGCATTTTACATATTGCATTTCTGCCCATAATTTTGCTGAGGGGGATTACTTTGCTCATAGAGAGTGGGAAAAGAGACTTGGTATAATGGCCACCAATCACTTGGGACTTCATTATTACTGGGGACACTGTGGTCTTGGAAAGTGTCCTTCATGTCTTTCTTTAATAAAGAAAATGTACTACAGACTTGCCTATAGGCAACTGATGGGCAATTTTCTCAATGGAGGTTCTCCTTTCCAGAAGATTTTAGCTTGTGTCAAGTTGATAAAAACCTGATCAGGACCCATGAATTACTTCCTACCATGGATCACTCACCCCAGGATGGTATCTTAGCAACAAGGCCTATCTTTGTCAGTTTGTAGTGTCTTCTGTCTTTCCTTCTCATTTCTCATGGTCTCCTATGGAGCTGTGCGTGCATTTGTGTGCATCATTCTTTATTGGTCTGTCCTGTCTCCTTTCCTCCCATCCTCTTCCTTCCTCTTCCTTTTTCTTTTGTACCCAGTTCTCTCACCATTCCTACCTTTCCTTATTTCTTAATGAATTTGATCTTTCTCTTTCTCTCTTCTCTCACGTTTCTGTTTTTTGTTTCTTCTCTGTCTTTTTTAGGGAGGCTGGGGTCTAGATTGCTGTGGCTGTCTCCCCAGCTTTCCTGCTCTTTTATAGAGTGCATTGGTGTGAGAAGTTGGTGTGTGTGTGTGTGTGTGTGTGTGTGTGGTGCTGTTGCAAAGGCCTCCTTTGACCCACACTTGGGATTATTGAGGACATTGTACATAAGGGAATTGTGGTCAGGAATTATGTCAGGGTGGGAACCTGAGGACTTGAGTACTCTGTTGAGAACATGACTTTTTCTATTGGCCACATGAGTCAGGGAAGAATTTCAATGGGGGTATGAGTGTAAGAGTGTGGCTCTCAGTAGAAAGAGATGCTCAACCTTGGGTGACAGGGGAGGAGCTATGGTGGTGCTGTAGGCAAGGAGGAAAAGTGATCGATGAAGGTGCTCCTCCAGTCTTCCCTGAAGGCAGTGGTTCTCAACCTTCCTAATGCTGAGACCCTTTAATACCGTTCCTCATGACCCCCTAACCATACAGTTATTTTTTTTGCTACTTCATAACTGTAATTTTCTACGGTTGTGAATTGTAATGTGAATATTTCAGGAGATGGAAGCTTGCTAAAGGGGTCATGACCCACAGGTTGAGAACCACTGCCTTAAGGCTTGCCTACATATGCCCCATGCTTCTGAGAGGCTTCATGTTGACTGAGAAACATGGAGCAAGCTGTCTCCTGCAGAAGGCCTTCAGGAGTGTCTGGGGAGAGAGGAGATGAGGCATTGCTGGGTAGGAGTTTAGGATTGGGAAGGGACATAGATACATTGACAGAATCTCTACAGCTCCTCTGCTCTGTGTGTGTGTGTGTGTGTGTGTGTGTGTGTGTATGTGTGTGTGTGTGTGTACATGTGTGTGTACAGAGGATATCACAAAGGGAGAGGGCACCCAGCGGAGGTATCTAGTCTAATGAGTGGACTTCCTGGAGGAAGTAAAGCCTGGACTGAATTTGACACATGGAGTCATGCACAGATGTACTTTTCAGAGCATAGTCAGCAACATCGCCAACATGGGGTAATTCTGAGAAGTGTAAACTCTTGGGGCCCCACCAGATCTGCTTAAGCTCTAGCTATGGGGACCAGCACTCTAGTTTTAACAAGTCTTTTCTTGTCTTCTTAAAATGGAGTACTATTGATCTAGAGGGAAAGAGGAAGCTGCTGAAGGTCAAAGGGACAGCTGTGGGAAGGCAGGGAGGAGAATTGCCAGGTGAGTGCCTCACTGCCTGGGTGGTGCGCAGGCTCTCAGACACAGTGGGCCTTAAGAGTAGCCTAGACATCTGGCTGGGGCAGAGACTAGAGAGGCCTGGAGACTATGAAGGCGCATGACATTATTTTGTAGGGTTTTATGGAAGTCACATACCCTGACTTCTCATTACAGTGTGCACTGGGTAGTCACTGGCTCTACCTGCTGCACCTACCCCGGAAAAGACCTGTGATCATGCCCTCGCCCATGGCTGGCTTAGGGACGGCAACCAGCATTCTCTTGAACCCACTTGGACTTCTGGGTAGCTGCTGCCCGAGGGCCATTAGGCTGAAATCTGAGATTTGTGACTAATTAATCAAATTTGCCCTGGACATGGGAGGCAAAGAGTGGGGGTAGTGGCTCATGTGCTACATATTATATTTGAGTGATTCTTGCCAGATAATTAAAACAAAACGAAATACAAACATAAATACAAACAAAACCATATGTTCTCCAGAACCCATCTGAGCCTCATCAATACCAGCTACAATCAGCTCTGCATCATGTGGCTGAGAATCATTTGAGGGAACTGGAGTCTCTGACACAGTGGCTGACAATCTACCCTTACGTTTTCCTTAGGGTAGGAGGGCAGGGCAGCTGAGGTCCCTATGGAACCCAGGATGCTACCAGAGAAAAGGCCTCAGCTCATCCTTGGCACATCATTCAGCCAACAGCATCCATCAGTCACCTGCCAACCCAGGGCCCAGCCCTTAGGGGGATACACAGACAGTTCAATAGAGGTTGGAATATTAAGAAGCCCTTTCTCTCTGAACAGGCCGTATGGCACAGGAGACTGAATGGGTACCAGCTGGGAAGCTTGGCACACCGCCCAAAGCAGCTCTCCTCTGGTGCACACAATGGGCTGGATGACCTGCATTCATCTTTAAAATGTATGCAATTTTGGAATTCTACTTCATAATGCGCAACATCTGGGCTTGTTTGAACGTAGATATTCTTGACATCAACTAGTGTTTAACTGACTTACCAGTGAGAGAAAAACACACCCCAGGTAGACGCTCTGGTATTTACCTTACAACCTCCTGCCAGCACCTTCAGGCTGCGACTGTGGACTCTCGTGTCTCAGCTGGGGAATGGGTACAAGCAGCTGCTAGGTCTGCTTTAACTGCGCATCCCTTACTGCCTAGCTGTGCTCTGTTGGGTAAATAACTTCCCCCTTCTGAGTTTGCTTTCCTTATCTGTGACGATTAGTAGGTGGAAATGGGTAGATACGTAATTACTGCACAGCCCTGAGGATGTTTTAGGTCTTCAATAGTCAACATTAAATCCTTTGAGTGACCCGACTCATCAATGTCACCAAGTGCATCATGACAGTGTTGAGTCTAGGGATGATAGCAATTGAATTGGGATTTCTGGATAACGTCTGCCATTTCCCTTCACTGTGAACTCCTGGAACCATTCTGTGAGAACACAAGGCAGGGAGGGAGCTTGGACAGCTCCAAGGAGCAAGCAGGGAGCTGGACTTGCGGGGAAAGTTGGTTTTCAATGGCCTTACGGCGGCCATAAGTAGTGAAGAATAAAACTCGAGCCTGGATAAGCAGATGTGGCTCCGAGTCTGGAGAGCCTAGCCTGCTTTATTCAGTTGGCTACAGAGAGTCACTGAGGACTTCTGAGTGACAGCAGTGGGTTGACAGAATGAGGTCATTAAGCTGGAAACCTCTGGAGGACAGGTATTCCCTATCCTGACTCATCCTACTCTATTCCCAGACTCCAAGGAGGATCTGGCCCAGGGCAGGATAACTGATATTCAAAGGGCAATTACATCCCTAATGGCAGGCATCTAGGATGGATTGTAGAGCTCACCCCTGGAGGCAAGAGACTGTGACACTCCTGTAGCATCAGGCCGTGGATGATCGCCCTTGGGGATGGAGTACAGAACAGCTGCTTGAGGCCTGGAGGAACATCTCCTTCTCATTGAGCACTGGCCAGCCTCGCCTCCAGGGAAGGCTTCAGAATAGACTAATGCATTCTGACAGGAGAGCCCAAAGTTCCCGCAGAGCACTACACTCCTTCTCCCCCATTCAGCTCAGAAAGCCTTGCAGAGAGCAAGCAGTCATTTGCATCTGAACATAAAGCTGTGTTCTCTGAAGTTGTGAGTAGAGCCCAGCCCGGGGCAAGCTGGGCTCACTTAATTGTAACCAGCTTGTTTCAATTTGGTGCTGACCGGTGAGTGGCGAGAATTCACGTGCTGGCTTCCCCAGGGAAAGCCACAAAAACACAGTCAAACACATGGGAATGAAGCAAGCTCTCTGGTGCCTTAGGGACCATGGTTTCAACAGTTGGATAGCCAAAAGCAAGTGGCACAAATGAACATTTTCCTTTGAGCCTGGACGTTAGCACCTGGTGAAGCTTGGTTTCCTCACCAAGGCAACCAAGGGAAGTAGTAGCAAGTGAAAGTATGTACTTCTCAGACCTTGGGCTGCTAGCTATTTCTGGAAGTTTAATAAATCCCCCCCAGGACATGGCTGAGGTGACATGATGACAACTCCCTTACAATTTTGTGCACCTACTATGCACGAAGCATTTTTCCTTGGTGCTTTCCTCCATGGCTTTCTTAAGAGGCAGGTGGTGGAGGAAGAACTGGGCCTGTTGCCAGGGATTTATATTGTTCCAAAATAAAAGACAAATTGAAGTTGAAAAAGTCACTGGGGTGAGGTTTAAGGAGACTCCTTGGAAACTTGTGGCTTCATACAGGATGCGTGGTTATCTTGCTGAGTCCTTCGGAAGGGTAGAGCAAACCTCTAAGCAAACAGATAAATTGGAAGCAAAGGCTTCCTTTCTCTCACACCCTTTTCTGTGTGTGTCTCTTTCCTATCTTTCCACCTCCCATCTCTTGATTGGTACAGTGACCTTAAGGACAATGGGAAGGTTTGCTTGTCCTGGGTCCTTGACCCATCCATCACCTCCCACTCACTGTCCTGTATCTGATAGCCAGCATAGAGGCAAGCGACTGTGGACTCTTGACGAAACCATGATGGGGGAATCTGGGACTATGGGCATCAGAGCATGCATCCCAAGAAGCACTGATTAGCTAAGCTCATCTACCTGTCCTCAATAGGCCAATTAAACAAACAGTACTAGTTACAAGCATAGGAAGGAAGAACCAAGGGTCCAGTGATGCCTTCCCCCAAAGTCCACATCTGGGACCCTGACATGAGGTTGTTTGGGTTTAAATAGGAGGGCAAAAGGAATGTAAAAGTAGCTAGCTGCTGTTGAGGTGTGGTCTACCTGTCAGGTTTAAAATATCAGAACCGTACATCTGAGTCCTTGTCCCACTGTGTTCATCTCTGTAAGCATGGGCTGGTGACTGACTGTCCTAGGTGTTTCTGTCTGTGAATGGGGTATAGTGATATCTAACCTAGAGTTGTGGTGAGGAGGACTTGAGAGCGGATCATAGCTGACTGACTGACTGGCGTACATAACTGAGGCTTACATGACTCCCCGTGTGCTTTGCTGGCTTTCCTCCTGCAGCCTTCACCACAACATCCCCAAGTGCAAAGGCTGCAGGTGCTCCAAGCTCCTGGAGCCTCCTTTCCTGGCTCCCTGGGTTGCACAGAAAGCTCTCTGGCCACCAGGCAGAACAGCTTCCTTCATTAACGAGGTGTTTCATTTTACTGCCAGCCCGTTGTCCCCTCCCCTGTCCCCAGAGATCTGGCAGAGCTTCCAATAAATTGTGTTTCAAGGAGAGAAATAGAAAAAGACAGAGAGTGGCTTCCAGGTTGGGGACTGCAAGGTTTCCTAGTGCAGGGGAAACAATTCAGCCATTGTCTTTCTTAATGGTACTTCCCAGAGAGGCAACTGTGGGCTTTTCTCCCCAGATTATTTTCTTCCCCTTGCCTGTGGTCAGTAGCAGTTTTATTCTTACATGAACCATTCCTTATTCCCACAAAGGAAATTAAAGTTTGGTGTGGGACTTAGAATAGAGATGTAGCAAGGGTTCATCTAAAAAGTGGAGCAGAAGAACCAGGGCCCGCTGCCAAGTAGACTAGGAAGTCACCCCACCCCTACCCCGGTGAGCAAGTGGGGGCTTGGTGGACTGAGCTCTGGCATTTCAGAGAAAGCCTTGGCATTGAAATCTGGACTGATGAGCATACCTCTGTGGTTTGCTGTGGCCTGGGAAGTTCAGCTCATGCTCTGGTCCACTGTCTCACTGTTCTTTGGCGAGGGGAAGGAGATGTGGAGGGAGAACATGGTTAAAGAAGGCAGAGATAAGCACAGATCTTGTGCTCATAGATAAGAACCAGGGAAGCCAGGAATGTTAAACACACAGGGTTATCTCCTCCTCCTCCTCTTCCTCCTCTTCCTCCTCGTCCTCCTCTTCTTCTTCCTCCTTCTCCTCCTCTTTCTCCTCCTCCTTCTCCCCCTCTTCTTCTAAATATGAGTGCTTTACCTGCAAGTACTTTTGTGTGCCAGAAGAGGGCATCTGATCACATTACAGATGGTTGTGAGCTACCATGTGGTTGCTGGGAATTGAACTCAGGTCCTCTGAAAGAGTTAAGAGTGATCTTAACCACTGAGCCATCTCTCTAACCCTGGGTTGTCTCCTCAAGGGGAGAGAAGTATATGTGTTTTCTGTCCAAAGGGCTGGGAGTGGAAGTAATTAACAGCCTAATGACCTTTGTGGTATCCGTATGATGAAGACCATTTCAGATACCCTCCTGATGTCACATGTAGTCAATCTTTGGAACCCATGTTTATGGAAGATATCACATGCAATTTACAAAGAGTTTTGATGTAGTTACGCCTTAAACTTTATTGTACACATGAAATTGTGTTAATTATCAAAAATGTTTTCCACCAAATTGTGCTGTGCTTAAATATGCCTAGAACAAACTACTTGCTATCAGGCGGCTACTTGAACCAATACTGGCTACTGGGTCCTGGCTGCACCAGATTACCTTTTTGTCTCACACGGATCATTTCTCTGCTGCCCTGGGTGGTTGTAGAGATCCCATACACGGCCCCAGATGCCCATATTTTAGTCCTTACAACTAGCTTGATGTTGGTCAAGTTACTTAACTTTTCTACTATAGACAAATATTCATTCTAAACACCCATCTCTTCAGGGAAGGACTGGTACTCTCAGGATAGCTGTGAACCATGGCACAGGTGCCTCATGGGCACACATCGTTTTCTTCCTGCCAATTATGTAAATGTCTGATCTCTCACCAAATGTTGTCTGTTTCATGGGAGGTGTCCAATGTACTTACTTCTTTGTCTGATGTACTGTGGTTGTTCAGAAAGGGGATTGATGTGTGGTGAATGAATTCACTCATCAGACCAGTGTACAAAGAACATAGGCTTATTTAGTGCAATGTAAGGGACTGTGGGCTGGGCTATAACAAAAATACATGTAACTCATGCACTTCTTTGTAGAAGGTAGTTACCATTCTCATTGGCCAATCAATCTCAATAGAAAGCAGAGTTGTCTCTTATTGGAAAAGTTAAAGAAGACAATATCTAAGAGAAAGCATCTATATTTTATTCAGAAGCCAACAGAAGTTAGGGCTGCTGAAGATGGTGGCTTCCACAGCTGTGCCTTACTCATTTCTACAGCTGACTGCAAAGATATAGTTGGATTAACGCCTTTGTTATTCCTGGGGACATTTGTTATCTGCTCTCACTCAGGTTTCCCCACTGGTCTTAGTTCTTTGCCGGGTTGTTCAACCCTGACTTTATCCACACAGCACCTGACTCATAGTAAGTTTGAATGCCTTGGGTTCCTACAGTCTTTAATGAATTTTTACTATATTGGTTCAAAGATATAAGGAACAACAGACTGTCAAGTGACAGTCTTGACTTCAGTTAGATGTGCCTTTTTTTTTTTTGTCTCCTTGGAAGCAAGGACCGATCAATCATTACAGCTAAGATTTTCAGGTTGGGGGTAAAACTTTTTGTGAATGGATTGAAGCAGCATATGATGATGAAGTTTCTCTCACATGTTGGTCTCACACTGAAGAATCCTGGCAATAAGACAATGACATCAAGTATGAACTAGTAATTCAGAACACATACTGTATTTTGTAGCATAGTACCCAACCTAGCAAGCGCTCATCCAGCAAGCACATATGTCATCCCACTGTTCTAGTGGACTATTCCTCAATGATGAAACATCATGCTGGAACTCATCATGGTTGGTCATGATCTAACTGTCATACTTTTTTTCTGGTTAAATGGGTTCCTTGGTCTAAGGCAAATGGTGAAGGAGCCACAGAGAATACAGTATGCTTCTATCTATAGCTGGTGTGTGTGTGTGTGTGTGTGTGTGTGTGTGTGTGTGTGTGTGTGCGCTGTTTAGTTTTATGCCAACTTGACACAAGCTAGAGATATCTGGGTAGGAAAAAACCTCAACTGAGAAAAAGCTTCCATCAGATTAGCCTATAGGCAAACCGTGTGACATTTTCTTTGATTAATGATTATATGTGTGCCACCCCTAGGCAGCTAGTCCTAGTGTAGCTGAGTGAGCCATGGAGAGCAAGTTCAACAAGCAGGACTCTTCCATGGTCTCTGCTTTGGTTCCTGCCTCGAGGTTCCTGCCCTCCTCCAGTTCCTGCACTGGCTCCCTTCAATGAACTGTGATTGGAATGTATAAGGCAATTAACCCCTTTCCTCCCCACATTACTTTAGATCATGGCTTTTATTTTAATAGTAGGAAGGAAGCTAAGACAGTGGAGTTGTCATAAATATTGTAGGTAGGGAATTTAACCCCAAATACATGATGAAATCTGATCCAGTCAGGGTAGTAGTAATTCTTTGCCCCCGTAGGATTCAGGGTTCTGACTAGATTGTTGGCTGATTGTGCTCCTCACAATGCACCATGGGGTCAGCATTGATCTGTGCTGGTATAGGTTGATCAGTCACTCAGACACCTGTTCAATCTCACCTAAGTTTATCTGTCACAACATTGCTAACCCTTGTCTGTATAGCTATGATCCTGTTGAGCAAGCATGACGACTGGGGAAGTATGACACAGTAAGACACACGGATCATTTGATTTCTGAGTATCATGTTGCACTGGGTGATTTGTTTGTGAACTTCTGCACAAACTCAAATAGCTTTGTGTCCCATGCCCAATATTCTGAAAGGTTTTCTACCACGACTCCTCCACAGTCTTGTTCTTTCCAAAGTCCAGTCCATATGGCCATTGAGATCATTATAGGCCTCCCCAGTCAGCTCTGAAACTAGTTGGAAGGAATTTAGTCTGGATCTTCAGATATACCAAGTTTAAGGCCCAATTAGTGGAGAATCAGAGATCCAAGTGGGGTTGACTTGTTTACTTCCCCCCACCAGCTGAATTTCCCATCCCAGTTCTTGGGTTTTCATGAAAGGAAGCCAAGCACATGGAGAGCTCCAGGCAGCCCAGCAGGAGAAGAGGTGAGTCATTTACTTCTAGAGGAATTAGGGTCGGTAATGTCCCATTAATCTGGCTTCACCAGGAAATGAGCTGTGTCACCTAAGTACATTTTCCAATAACCAAAGCTTACCCTTTCATGTGCCAAAACTTGATTTAATCATTTTGGATGGAAGGCCTTCTAAAACTAATTACACGCTCGTTCCTTGCCCATTGCAGTGGGGGGAGGCTGCCCATTCTCTAACCTTTTCTTGAGGACACAGGCACCATTAATTCACCAGGCTATAAATTAAGAAAAGTAAGGTGCTATTTGCACCAACAATGAATTTCCTCATCTGTGCTGTGGGTTTTGAATTCTTTTGTCTTCTTCAATAATTGTCTTCATTTCCCCCTCATTTCTTCATTCCGTGTGGGTACAGTATGACAGCCAGCCAGGAATGGATTCTGGTGTCAGAACTACATGCAGAGTCCAGCTCTGCTCTTCTGTCCACTGGACTCCAGTGTCTTTGTGTGTATTATGCATCCAAGTGAGCTGTCACTGATTATGTCTGGAAAGTCCAGTCCCCTCCCCACATCATTGGAAAGGTCAGATACACAGTGAATGGGACGATCCATTACTGTGAGCCTCACCTGTCAGGATGCGCAGCCGCGTAAGCCCTATTCCCCATCAGTAGGTTTGCTTCTTGCTCTGCAGTTTTTCTACATTTTGACCCACACACCTAGTGTACGGAGGGTCCTCTCTGAGCTGCACGACCATCTTACCACTGCCTTATTTGCTCTCTCCCCAGCCTCCAGGCATGTAACCCAAACCTGGGTCTAGGATAGGGACTGGGCACACTTTTCTCATTGTCGGGTCTTCAGGGGGAAGCAAAACTTCTAGAATAAATCTCACAATCTGTTTCACATGTGGAGGTCCCAGGAGATACATGTGGTTCTGTAGGCTTTGGATCTTTAAAATGCTGGCATGCCACAGTCAAGTCCCACGTTGGATGCCTGCCCCAAGCTTCTCTGTGTTGAAGGAGGACTGCAAAGGCCTTATTGCTCAACTCTTGGGGAATGGGGAGAAGGTATGTTCTCATTAAACAATTCACAAGCTCTCAGGGCTGCAAATAAAAACCGTGACTCCCTTCCATGCTCCTCTTCCCATCCGATCCCCCACTTCCGTTTGCTTAGAAGCACTCCACCCTTCCTACAATGGGTAAAGCATGAACAACAAGTGGAAAATCACGAGTAAGGGGCATGCTAGTTATTTTGTTAAAAAAAAAAATTAAGTCCCTAGAGCTAAAGCTAAAGCCACAGACTGACAGGGCAGGGTACGCCCCTGACAGCAACCTCCTGCCAATGGTATTAGAATGCTGATTCATCTTCTTATGAAATGAAGCGCTCTCCAGAGAGCAGGGCAAAGGAGGGAAGGAAAACAAGAGATTATAAGGAAAAAGAAAGGGAGAAGTAAGAGGAGAAACTTATTTGGCAAACACCTCGTATAGGTGTGCATGTATGTGTACATGTATGTGTATGTAAAGTGTACAAGTAAATGCAGTGCTGTTTCATATAATGAAGTTTTCATAGTTCTTATTTCCATCTTGCAAACTAGGAGAACAGTTAGAGACAGTGATGTTTCCAAATTACCTCTTGGCGGATGAAGGTTTTTCTTGGCAAGCAAAAGGACATAGACATCCACCTCTCACTTCTTTCCCCTTCCCATGGTACAGAAGGCAAGAGAAAGGAAAACAAGAAGGAAATGCTAAGGTAACATATTCTTCAAATCCTGCACCTCAGGCCACAGGCATGGAAATTGTCACAACTTTTTCTGATACAGCACTTTACAACTGATACATCTTGCCCCCTTCCCCCCCCCACTTTTCCTTCCTTCTGCAAGTGCTGTGTTGTTTTGTTTGTTTTGTGTTTTTTGTTGTTGTTTTTAGTCTCCTTTACTCTCAAAATGGATGCAACAATTTGTAGAGTGTTTATGAGCAGAGTTTAAGGAAACTAACCCGGACATTACAGCTTGGTTCTCTGATTGTAAGTGCTTTTTGTAGCCTGTGCTTACTGAAATTGCAACAAAGTAACTCTGTCATTCTATTTAGTTTCTGTCTCTTCTGTTTGACGCAGATCTTCCTCATCAGTGTATCTCTGTGTGGTAGGAATCTTAGTAGGACAGCTAGCTCCCACTCAGCCCAAGGATGGTCGAGAGGAGATAAGTGGAAAGAAGAAACAATATATCAGAAACAATAAAAAGGGAGACTAGCTGGAAGGAATCTAATTGAACAGTACAAACTCCAGTTGCAAGGCTGTGTTGCCATAGGCTCTGACAGGCTGTGCACGCCTGCTTTAATGGCGGACTGAGCCGTCTTCATGCTGACTCCAGGTTTTAATTTTCAGTTCAAGGATGTGTGTAGAATACAGTGCTTGGGGGCCATAAGACATGTGCATGCACGATTCTTACAAGGTTAATTTGCATTTCCTTGAAAGGATTTCTATTTCTTTCATGGGACTAGCAACACCGAAAAATCCTGGTGGGTTTTGAAGGCAAGCACTTGCCATCAGAATTCTGTCCCTGGCTCTTCATGTTCTAGACACTGTCTGGTTAACGTTACTCAGATAGGAGTGACCACTGCTTTTTCTCAACAAGGACAGAACATGTGCACTGGAGGATTTAGAGGAGGGTAAATTGATAGTCTAGCTAGACTTTGCCAGGACAACTGACAAACTTGCATGACTTTGCATAATAGATATGGGATATACTCATATTCTCTGTCTCCCTCCCTCCCTCCCTCTCTGCCTGTATGTAGTTTGCCTACATGTGTTGTGTTGTCTGTACACCATGTATGTGTAGTACCCACGGAGGTCAGAAGAGGGCATCATATCCCCTGGGACTAGAGTTAGAGACAGTTGTGAGTCACCATGTAAACTCTGAGAATTGGAGCCAGGTTCTCTGCTATAGCAGGCAGTGCTCTTAACCCTGAGCCATCTCTCCATCTTTACTATATCCCATAACCCCTTCTGTAATAACAATGAGGATAATTTCTAGAGAATTCAGTTGCTAAAATTTATGAATTTATTGGTTGCTCTTGTTATTTAATTGTTCAAGGATCTTCCTTGGTGGCCTCCCACTCTAAAAATGTAAACAATTGCAGTTAAAACACATTTTGAGATGTACCGAGGTTGTACCTTCTCGAATGGATTATCCAAGTGGGAGATATGTACATGAAGCCTGTTGTCCTGGAGTTATGGAAGACAGAGGGAAAAGAAACTAATATTTAGAGATAACCATATACCAGGATCCCTCCTGAGTCCTTGACAAAACTCATCTCCTTTAATGCCCATCGCATGCCTGGGCCATGGGTGTTGGCAGGTACACAGCACAAGGAACAAAAGCAGTGCCTAGCCCAATGTCATAGATATCTAAAGTGGGACACATTGTCATTCCTGGTGTCACCCCCTTTTCCCCCAGGCATGGAACTTGCCCTTCTAATCATTACCACTTGTTATGGAGCTGCCTCCTAGGAAGTGTGAGAAGTTGAGATATCCTAGGGAGGAACTGGGAGCCAAGAAGCAGAAGGGGGTGGCACCTTGCCAGCCCTGTAGTTTCTGAGCACCTGGTGTCTGGCGTTCCCCTGCCCCCCAACTTCTCTCCTGCTGCTTCAGAGCTTTCAACCCTGTGCTCTTCTTCAGCTAAACAAAGATTTTGTTTGCCTACAGGGCAAGAGGTCTGGGACCCTCCTGAGAAATTTTGCAGAGGAAGTAGAATGGACCTGTGGGCAGCAGAGGCAGGAGAGACAAGTCAGAGGCTCCCTGAGGCTGAAGGCAGGGAGCAGGGAAGTGGCACTTCCCCTGTGATTTCATGTTTAGGCGAGTCTAATTAATAACCAACAAACAGGTCTATAATTAACTCACTCCCCTCTTGGCCAGCTGAGGGAGTTACAGTAAGAAACATTCCTTTTTAAGTCTGTAGGCTTGCTGAGAAGGTGTGTGTGTGTGTGGGGGGGGTGCTGGGTCCTCAAACTCAGCATGAGCTGAGTTCAACAATCACAAGAGCTGGGCATAGTGTTCCCTACTCCCTCTCCCCTGCAAACTCTGTTATCTATACCAGATGTTGCATTAAAAGAAGAATTACTATACTTCAGGGCTCAAATTATATGTGCCTGATTTATTGCCCGAGTTCAGTTTTAAGTGCTACCTTGCAGAACACTGATAAATGGTGGCTTGTTATTTTGCCTGGTGCCTGGGCCAGACTGATGAAGATATCAAGGACAGGAAGGGGTTAACTGTTTCCAGGCTGAGACCATTTGGCTGTTGTTGTTCCCCTGAACATTTCACCCTATCCTCCTAACCTCCCACCACCCAACACATACAATTTGGGTTGCTTTTATTTTTCTTCTCTGAAGCGAGATATGCACAAGGCCTCATCTTGGCTCTGCTGAGCTGCAAAGATAAAACAAAGAAGTTGAAGGACTTCATTGAAGATCTGCATTGGACCTATTTCCCCTTTCTATCATTTTCCTCCCCACATTCTTTGTTTCAAAGTCTGAGCTGTTTGACATATGACTATCTTGAGAGCATGACTTTGTATTTGTCTTCCACACTGGCCCTTCTGCATCAGCCTCATCTTGATTGACTCTTTTCTTTTCTCTCTTCTTTTTAATTAACTCATCCTTTGGTTCCAGCACAAAGGACACTTCCTGAACCTGATTTTTAGTTACCTGCTTCTATTTAGGTTCAGCCATAGACTTGTCCCTTCTGGTACTTTTCAGGGTGTGTGGTTGTTGGGTTGGTCTTGTGTACTGTTCCTGGAAGTGGTCCTGACCAAAGTCCATCTTGGTTAGTATTCAATTAAAAGCTTGCTTCAAATTTGGTTCAAAATGGTGGAACTGGTTTTTTTCCTGGTGAGTCTCAGAATTATCAGTATGAGCCTATGGACTGAACCCTGGTATGAACTCTCTAATCTTGGAAGCTCATCCAGAAGACAGACAAAGATGCTTGATGCCAGTATTGAATAACTCAGTGAACGGCAGGCTGCTTGGCCTGGCCCATGCTTCTCTCACCCTGCCCACTATACCCCTACCTCTTGACTACTTTTGCTTTTTAAATAATGTCTTGCTGTGTTTCTGAGTCTTGCCAGAGCTACTTGAACTTCTTGTGCCTCAGTTTTTCCCATGTGTAGGACGAAGGTAACAATAGAACTTCCTCACATACTACCTGTATGGGTTGAGTTACTGTTTTAGGGACCCAGAAACACACCTAGGTTATGGTAGCTTCTGTACAAGAGACTTTAAAGCACATATGTGGTGGTGGTGATGGTGATGGTGATAGTGAGAGAGATCAGTTGGTGTGATGCCTGCCACACAAGACTGAATTTGGATCCCTAGCACTCATACAGTAAGCTGAGCAAGATGGCGCACATGTCAGTCACCTTGGTGCTTTAGGGACAAAGATAAGTGGATGCCAGGAGTTCATTGGCCTAGTTAAATTAATGAGCTCTAGGTTCAGTGAGAAACGTTGTCTCCAAAAGTAAATCAGAGAGCAATCAGGCAAGACATCCAATGCTAAACTCTGGCCTCCACATGTGTGTACATTCACATACGTGTACACATCACACACACATCTCACACAGAGGAAGATGTATACATTTCACAAACACATCTCACACAGAGGAAGATGTATACATTTCACACACACAATACACACACACACACACACACACACACACACACACACACACACGTAGAGAAAGAGCAACACTCAGCATATAATCTTACGTGTCTTCTTTACTTTGTGCTGGCTCCATTTACATGGCCATACTCCTCTGGCTTTGATTCTTTCTTAGCACTCAGCACCTCATGGTAGAAACAGGTCAACCAAAAGGTCCTACACCTCATCATCACAATGGCAACAACTTCAGATGGGAGGTGGCAAACATGACTGTATCAGTAGTCAGGAGACCATGTTCTGGAGCCTAGGTTTTATTCAGTCTGATAACCTTTATGGAACATCTGTTGAGGTTGGAGCTCTACAAAATCACTAGAGGATTCCATATCAGATAAAAGATTCTGCCTTTGGTGAGATGAGAGTCAGACATGTCACAAAAGGGTAATCAGGACATAGTAATAGAGAGGGCTGAATGTTGTGTTTGAGGGACAGCAAACCACCGAGGGACAGCCGATCTAGACATGAAGGAGCCACTCAAAGAAACTGGTGATTGAATTGATCCTTGCAAAGTAAGATGAACTTATCAGGCACTGACCTAGGTTTTCCAGGAAGAGGGATCAAAATTATTAGAAGTGTTTTAGAACAGTGGTTCATGCAGAAGCTATGTATAGTTTGAAAATTCAGTGGGCAACAGAGGAGATGAGCTCAGAGGACTTTGTTTGTTAAAAGAGCTGGCATTGTGGCCTGTAGCTTATGGGCAGCAGTGGAAGGTTTAGGAAGAGGGGGTGGCCATAACCATCACTTAATTTATTTAACAAAAAGTAAGTTAAAAAAGAATCTTTCTTTAGAATTTCAGAACTTTTAAAACATCTGAGAACCTCCAGATGCTGTCACAACAGCAGCAGCAGCAGCAACAACAACAAAGACTCAATTCTTAGACAGAAGGGGAAGCAATACTTTGGTCACCTGGATAATTAACTCTTCATCTATAGAGCAAATGGAATTAGTTTTCTGTATACCCTGTGGACTCTCTGGGAGTCAGCAACCTTCAAAAGACCAAGGGTGGCATTTCCAGAGTAGTCTTTTCACCCCCTTTCCATCTAGTTTAGTAGATCACTTCTAAATCCAGTTTAGAAGGGGCCATTATGGAGTCATGAGAAAGCAATGAGAATGGAAATGAAAGAAGGACATTGTCAAGTCCTCACTCCATAGAGAGCACTCCACATGTCTGGGGAGCACACACTTGTCCTGGTCTCTTTCTTCTTGTTGTTGTTCCTATTTTTCCTTCTCCTCTTCCTCCCCCTCCTTCTGTCTCCTCCTTCTCTCCTTCCTCCCCTTCCTTCCCTTCCTCCTTCCTCCTCTTCCTCCTCTCCTTCTGCCTCCTCCTTCTCTTCTTTCTCCTCCTTCTTCCCCTTCTGCCCCCTCCTTCTTCCTCCTTTCTCCCCCTCTGTATTCTTCCTCCTCTTTCTCCTCCTTCTTCCTCATCCTTCTCTTCCTTTCTTCCTCCTTCCTTCCCCTTCTCCCTCCCTGCCTCCTTCCTCCTTTTCCTCCCCTTCTCCCTTTCTCCTCCTCATCCTTCTTTCCCAGCCACTCTAGGAAATCGACACCAACTACCATAAATGAGGAGACAGAGGCCTTGAGAAACTAGCAAATAGATGAAGATAGTGGCTTGCAGACCTTCTATAGATGAGGCCCCTCCTTTTAGAACTGTCTTTGGCAAGCTGACTTTGCTTCTCCTTCCTATGCTCAGCTCAGCATTATACATTTTTTAAAAAGTGTTTTTAGTTTTTAAAATTGTTATTCTATGTGTATGGGTATTTTGTTGGCAAGGATGTGGAGAAAGAGGAACTCTCCTCCATTGCTGGTGGGATTGCAAGCTTGTACAACCTCTCTGGAAATCAGTTTGGCGGCTCCTCAGAAAACTGGGCATAGTACTACCTGAGGACCCAGCTATACCACTCCTGGGCATATACTGGAAGATGCTCCAACATATAATAAGGACACATGCTCCACTATGTTCATAGCAGCCTTATTTATAATATCCAGAAGGTGGAAAGTGCCCTGATGTCCTTCAACAGAGGAAGGGATACAGAAAATGTGGTATATTTACACAGTGGAGTACTATTCAGCTATTAAGAATGACGAATTCGTGAAATTCTTAGGCAAATGGTTACCTGAGTGAGGTAATCCAATCACAAAAGAACACACATGGTATGCACCAACTTGTCTACACACACATCCACTCTCCATCTTCTGTCTTCAGTCTTTTTCCAACCAAAAATCAAGTTGAAAAGGGAAGGGTTTATTTGGCTTACACTTCCATATTTTTGTTCATCATTAAAGGGAGTCAGGCCAGAAACTCAAACAAGGCAGGAACCTGGAGGCAGGAGGTCATGGAGGAATGTTGCTTACTGGATTGCTTCCCCTGACTTACTCAATCTACTTTTCTTTAAAACACAAGACCACTACCTACAGTGGGCTGGGCCCTCTTCCATCAATCACTAATTAAGAAAATGCCTTATAGTCAGATCTTAGGGAGGCATCTTCTCAATTGAGGTTCCCTTCTTTCAGATAACTCTAGTTTGTGTTAAGTTGACACAAGACAAGCTAGCACAATGGGAAAGAAAAGGGATTCTTGTCATGATTTGTCATGTGTGTATGTGTTCGTGTGCTCATGTGTCTTGGGTGCATGCTTGTGTGTATGCATATGCATGCTATTTTGTCTCCTAAGCCACTTTGGTTATATAGAAGACTAGAATATGACTTCTCAAAATATGACTGGAAGAGACCAGCATCTGACTTCCCAAAATGTCCTTCTTCAGTATAAGGCTTGTCTTGAACTAGAAAACTGGAGAATCTGCAGATACTGGAGAAGCTTCTAAAACAGTAGGAGTTACATGTCGGAAGAAAAACTTACATTTATAAAAGAAATCCCCATTAGCGAGGGGAGGGGAGGGGGTGTCTCCCTTTCTGTACCAGGAGGGAGGGATGACTTCAAAACACAACTCTTAGCAATGGGGAGGTTTCAAGGTGTTTTCCCTGTTGCTTATTGCATTTTCATTAACCTTGGCCCACATTCTCTGCTGCTATTTGGAACAGCTGGCTTGATTCCACATTCCTGGAGAGATGCATGCCAATCTCCTTTTGTTCACACCCCAGATTCCCTTGAAATCACCTTCACTTGCCACATTCCCTTCAATTATTTACATCTTCAAGCCTTATGCTGAGGATAAGGTGCTAAATATTCTCTTCTGTAATGGCTTCTCAACTGAAATTAGGGTGCTGTTGTCAAAGGCTGGGAGGGGATTAGGGCAGTGGAGTATTCATTAGAAGTATCTGGTTTGCTGACCTCGCTGAAGAGACAGGGAGTAATCACATCAATTTGACTGGTTTGCCTCAGTTTTCAGCATGTTCAGGGCTTTCTGATTTTATAGAACTACCTGGGGCAGATTTTATAGGACTGCCTTTAGACAAGTTAGTGGGTAGAAACAGATTGCAGTGGATGGAGGAGACTTCACCATGAGGGATGGTTTTATCCTAAGACAATAGAAACTAAACTAAACTAAACTAAACAAAGAAAGAGGATCTAAACCAGAGCAGAGTGGTTAGGTGATTGCTCAGTTAGTAAAGCACCAATCTTGTAAGCATAAGGACCTGAGTTTGATCTGAGGAACTTGGGCAATGGAGACAGAAGAGTCTACTGACCAGCCAGCTCCACCTACATCATGAATTTCAGGCCAGGGAGAGACCCTGCCTCAAATAACAAGAATAAGAACAAGAACAACAACGACAACAACAACAACAAAGTATGGTATCTGAGAAATTACATATGGTGTCCTCACACCACAAATCTCCACACACAAATGCTAGTACACACACACCCATATAACACAGATACACAGATACATATGTACTAAATCAAAGCTGGAAGAGATAATTCCCTCACCCACACTTGTCTGAGGCAGAAGATTAGTCCTGTCACAAGTCTTTGTCGTTTGTTCTGCCTGCTCACATGACCATTCGTCTGGACTCCATCTCCCAAGCATGAGGATCTACTACTCAGCTGGCTCTGATACCTGATCGATGTGGCAAAACCACCCAATCCTCATGAGATCAGTCATTCTCTGCTCATTATGTCTATATTCCTCATAGAAATTCCAGAAATCTTTCCCTGGTGTATGAGACTGAATGAAGCAATGAATGAAGAAGTGAATATTCACTGAACAGCTTTGTCCAATCATTTGTCAAATGCTCATTATTTTTTAACTAACATGCATTGTACCATGCAGGTCCATAGTGAGTCACAAAAATCTATGTGGCACTCAGAGCTTGCAGCCTGGCTGGGAATAAGTAGAGAAGACATGTTCCCACACCAGATGCCAAATGCTAAGACTGGATCCTAGAGAGAGGAGCCTGGAGCTGGTGTCCTAAAAAGGATCACTGACCAGACCTCTGAACATTCTGGTCAGTCAGAGATTACTGTGGTTATCTGGACTATGGTTTTAGGAGTGAGAAACCCAGAGCATTCCTATCAGAATCATCTATATATGATATAAATGTATGAATTAATAAACATGTGAGTGGATAGTTTCTTACATTCTGTAAAGAATATTCACTGTCAACTGTCTTTGAACTCTTGTTTCCCAGAAAGTGTCAACTTTCAGTAAGCAGTTTCCCAGTGCTATGGGGTTTTGTAAATAGTGACATTAGGTTGCAGATGTTCTAATTCCGGCCTGTTCTTTCCCAACATCAGTACTTTCTTGGGGGGAAAAGCATGGCTTCTTGTCTGACTGTAACAAGTCAATTGACCTTGGAATGGCAGGAGCTATTTTCAGTTGAAGAGGCTGGCTCCTCCTCCTGGTGCTCCTTCATTGACCTAAAGCCTGTGTGGGCTGGACTTCAGTGACTGCCATAGTCCAGGGTTTTGCTTAGAACCAGAGAGCCAGCTAACAGAGAAAGCAACAGAGAGTGCTCTCCACTTTTTTCTCTGGCAGAGACCAGTTGTTAGGATTCTGTCTAAACTCCACCCCACAATTACCTGGCTGTGCCAGGTATACCCCTCCCCACAGTTACCTGGCAACAGCCAGGTAGGCCTGGCCTACTAAAAAAGAGGGTGCTGGGCCCCTCCTTGCTCTCTTACTTCTTCTTCTCTCTATCTCTCTTACCTCTCTCACTCTCAGCTTCCCTCTTGCCCCTCTTGGGCTCTTCTCCCTTTCCCCCTCTCTCCACGTGGTCATGGCCGGCATCTGCTTCTCTACTCTCTCCCTCTCTTTGCCTTTCTCTGCCTCCACTACCCCTTTAACTCCCATCCCATGCCCTGAATGAACTCTATTCTATACTATGCTGGTGTGTGTGTCTGGTCCTTTGGGGGGGCAGGGAGGTATGCCTCAGCATGGGCCCTCTGGGGCACCCCCTTCCCCAACACCGCTGTATACCATATTCTCTAAACCTCTTTCTCTTTTTATGATCACACCACCAGTAACAAAACAATTCCCAGTAGATAGCACTCTTCTACTGCTTTCTCTCTCAGTCTCTCTCTCTCTCTCTCTCTCTCTCTCTGTGTGTGTGTGTGTGTGTGTGCATGTGTGTATGTGTGTGTGAGTGCGAGTGCATCAGAAGTCAACATCAAGAATCTTTCTCAATCCTTCTCTAGGTTTTTGAGACACAGCCTTCTACTGAACTAGAGCTTACCAATTAACTAGATGGACTACCAGTGAACCCCAAAGGTCTTTCTCCATCATCCTTCCTGTCAGTGTTGAGGTTACAGAGGCACAGATGTTGGGGTTGTTATTGCACCATGTTTTTATGTAGGAGACAGGGCTCTGAACTCAAGCCCTCATGCTTGCAAGATAGGCACATTTCCACAGGCTCACGCTTTTGCAGCTTGTTAGAGGAAAAGGGATCTATAGCTTTGTGCACCTCCATCTTGGTGATTAAAAAGATCAAGTCAGGAGGTGCTCTGCTATGGGAACTGATCAATGTCTTGAGAACCTAAAGTGAGGCAGTTGCTAATAAAAAATAAAATATTGGAGCCAGAAAAATGGCTCCATGGTTAAAGGCACCTGTTACTCTTCCAGAGAGGCTGAGTTTGGTTCCCAGCACCCACCTCAGATGGCTCACTGTGTCTCTACTCCAGGGTATATAGTGCCCTGTTCTGACCTCCGTAGGTACCTGCACACATGTAGAACACACTCATATAGACATAGATAGAAACTTTTTTTTAAAAAATATTATTGGTTACTGTGTGTCTGTCTAATGAGGAGTCCTGGTTTTTCTTTTTTCTTACTTTTAATTCTGATGCTAGGAGCTGAATGTAGGACTGTATGCGTGATGGAGCAGTACTCAATAGACTACCAGTAAACCACACACCCAGCCATTGTGTCTGTGTGGAAAGCCATGAAGGTGGAAGTCGTGATGCATGGAGGTGGCAGAGAGTCTGTCTGACTCATGGCTCAAGATTGGTCACTAGAAGCCTGAAGATCCAGGGACCACTTTGAAAGTGAGATTGTCATTTATCACAGACTGTAGGGGAACTCATTCCTCAGTACAGACAGGTAGGCAGTATCTGTCAAAAGGAATGCATGAAAACTAGAGAGCTGGAGAAAATAATTCCACCTATTAATAAATACATGCAAAAACAAAAGAGAAAAACCACAAATAATCCTGAGATTAACATTATTTAAAAACATAGATCAAGGTGGTAGGGTTTAGAGGCAGGAGGATTACTGAGATTTAGAGAAGGTGGGTGGATGTGGTAGAGTGAGAGATGCTTGCTTTGAATGTTAAGAGTCAGGTTAGTTTGTTAAAGGCTCCTGATTATTTCTCTGGTCCTATCCTGGGCTAGCCAGTTTCTCAGTCTCAGGATTCCATCCTGTCTGTGTCAATCACACTGAAATACAGACCAGTTCCCTAACAGTCAAGCTCCTCCCACCTCCCTGTCCTGCCTGAGCTGTCCTTCTACCCAGAAGACCTACTTGGTTTTCAAGATGCAGCTCAAACTCTGACCCATGGTCTCTTTGGAGCTAACTAATCACTGCTTCCTCCTGTTAGAACTGTTACTAGCTCATAGTCATGATAACAGTAATAACATCAAGTGTGAATCACTTCAGGGGGTTCTTGCAGCAGGTAAGGAAGTGACTTCTATACCCATGCTCCCCTTTACAGATTTAAGTAAAAAGACTTAGGGAATGGCAGGCTCAAGATCCAAACCCAGGTTGGTCTGACACAGAGTCAAGATCCAAACCCAGGTAGGTTTGACACAGAGTCTAAACCTTTAGACATTTCCCCAGCCTGCCTTCTAGAACAGTGTGGTGGCCCTGGGGATGGGGATGGAATGTCTGGAATGTGTTAAGGCCTCACAGCCTGGTGCAGGGAGATAGAGACTCTCAACAGAGCAGCTCCAGGCTGCTCTCTCTGCCCGCATTTGAATATGCCAGCCAAGGAAAGGGCCCGGGGCTGAGCTCAGTTAAATTCAGTGATTCAGGGTCATTCAGAACTGCTCCCAGGTCTTCTTTTCCTGGAGCCCCTCTGACCTCCCACGTGGCCCAACCCCCATGTACACTCTTAAAGTGCACAACACCACCGGTCACTTGCTACTTGCTGTGCTCTTGACCTTGTAGCCAACAGACTTGGATCCAGGCAAGTCTACAAAGTGTAAAGTGGTATTTGGATCATGTTGACTAAATACCTAACATTATTCTGATAGTATCTGTATGTGGAGGTAATTTTCTGATGCTATCAGATCTGTTTTTGATCTCTCCCCCCACCCCCTGCTTTTTATTCTGCAAGGTCAGCACTGTGATTGTGTGTGTGACTGGGCAAGGCTTTAGGTAGGTTGGTACATGAGAGGCTATAGCTGGAGGTTGGGCAGTGGGTAGGGAAAGACATTGGGTGGCCTTCCCTCCCCACTCCTCTCAGCATTTTGATCATCTGTGTCCTTGGGTAACCCCTCCTGTGTGGTGCTGCTCTCCATAGCTTGGGCTAACTTCTCTGTCCTGTCCCTTGTTCATCTCTCTGAACAGTCCTGTAACAAAGCTCTTCTCCCTCTCCCTCCCCCCTCCCCCTCTCCCTCCCCTCCCCTCCCCTCCTCTTCTTTTCAAGTATCTGGTGAGCTAGATTTTCCCAGTGGATTGTTGCCCATCAAGGTGGTGGTGCACAGTTCACAACAATCACCTCAATTTTGTTTACTTTCCTCTATTGAATTCATATCAGTAAGAGCCTGGGTCCTACTGTGGAGAAATGCCCACCCCCTGCATGTGTGAGGTTTCTCCATACCCACAGGAAGTCACTGTAGAAACCTTCAATCTGTACCATCCTGAAGGGATGAGGTCTTCTCCCCAAGGTCTACTCCGATTTCCAATTCCAATTCTAGTTTTTCTGATGCCTGGTCTCATAGGGGACCAAGAGCAGGGAGAGTTTAAACGCCAGCTTCTGCTATGGCGGTGTGACCAAACACCTCAGGCTGGGTGTTTTAAACAACAGCACTCTAGTTGTCATAGTTCAGGGGGAGGCAGGTTCAAGATGAAGATGTCAGCACATTCGGTGTCTCCTGAGGCCTCTCCTTTCTCCTTGGTTTACTTATGGCTTCCTTCTTTCCTTCTGTTGTCTTCACACAGAAGTCCCCACCACCACCAATCCCTGTGTGTGTGTGTGTGTGTGTGTGTGTGTGTGTGTGTGTGTGTGTGTGTTGTGTATGGAGGGGAGGAGGTGTTGCGGTTAGCTAACAGCTACCTGGTGTCTCTTCCTCTTACAGGGCAGCAATCCGTTGAGTCAGGGTCCTTTTGTGCCTTATTTAACTTGCAGAATCTTTTTCAAAGCCAAGCCCAGTCTCCAGATTTTATCATGAAGGCTGAGGTCTCAAAACATAAACTTGGGAGGGGTGGGTGGTTCAGTATGCAGCAGGCATGATGGGAAGCAACAATCCAAGGAGCTGGTCCCTGGGCTTTAGAACTAGAACCTTTTTCCCTCCGCCCCTCCAGTGTGGACAAATACCTTAGGTCTTCCTGAAGCCCACAGATGTGCCCAGGGACAACTCCATCCTCCTGTGGGTGGAGGAAGAGTCACAGGTCCCCAGGCTCCTCAGTCCTAATCTGCTCTCACTGCTGTACATGTCCGAGAACTGCTTTACTTGCCTGAGCTCCAGTTGAGGCTCTCAGATATTAACAGAGACATTGTATATGAACACCCTAGCAAACTCCTGTCTCTCTAGAAACTTCCTTGTGGAGGTGTGTGTGTGTGTTGGGGAGGGGGATCTGTCAAAGAATCTCCTCCAAGACAGCTGGCTGTCTTGTTCAACAATTCACAATTCCTTCCCCATAAACACGTGTATTTACCTTCTAAATCTGACGTAAGCAAGAGGCAGGATGTGCAGGGCAATGAAGGTAAGCAAGCACACAGCTCTGGGTCCAGGAGTGTGGGGATGAATTTATAAAGCATTTGCCCTGGTGAGTAATGCATGAGTGAATGGAGGATGCTGTGAGGATGAAGAAGACTTGAGTAGACTCAGGACCAGGACGGCAGGTGGCCAGTCATTCCAGGTCACTTGAGGGACCAGGGCTGGGTTACCCAGGGAGGATTTCTTTTTTTTTTTTGTTTTTTTGAGACAGGGTTTCTCTGTGTAGCCCTGGCTGTCCTGGAACTCACTTTGTAGACCAGGCTGGCCTTGAACTCAGAAATCCTCCTGCCTCTGCCTCCCAAGTGCTGGGATTAAAGGCGTGTGCCACCACCGCCCGGCCCAGGGAGGATTTCTATAGGAGACAATGCAGACACAGGCTGAGTTCCTGGGTGTGGGGAAATCACCAGAATGAGTGGAGAGGCAGAGAGAGAGAGAGAGAGAGAGAGAGAGAGAGAGAGAGAGAGAGAGAGAACGCCATTGGAGGACAGAAGGAGGACAGAAGGGATGCTGACTGCTATGGGGTTAGGTAATTCTTCTGTAGCCTCTGAGGTGTGGGGTGTGAGACAGGAATGGAAACTGAAGACCAATGGCTGTGCCTGGAAACAAAACAACTTCCCGGGACCTGTGGAAGAAGGCCTGGGGATGGCAGGCACAACAGACATTCTCCTAGGATCCAGTTTGGACATCCTCACCCAATGGCTCCTGAACTGGTAGGCCCCTGCCTCCTGTGGGTGCCTCTGAAGGTGAAGCCATGGGAGGTGAGTAGACTATCAGGGCCTAGGCAATGGAGACCTCCTTTCCTGTGACCTCATTTCAACAAACGCCATCATTAAAGATGAGGTATATGCGTCTCCTTTTTAAAAATGTACTCATTTGTTATCATGCATAATATATTAATCACAGCAAAATCTAGAACTTACAGGAAAATATCCTTTGGGAAACATCATTATGATTTCAAAGATGTTTGGCATCACAGGTAACAGAGACACTGTTAGAATTTTGAGATGCTTCCCAGTCATTTTATAAGTTCACTGTTCTGTGCATGCTCACATCCATTCCTAGACACATAGCTTTGTGTATTTAAGCCGTGTTACCTTGCATCTTAACACAGGATGGCATAAAAAACTTGGTGTAGCATTAATAGCTAACTTGCATTTTACTGGCCTTTTCCTCTATCTGGAATTCCAGGGCATCTGTCCCCACCTAGCTTATGAAGACCTCCCAAATTCTTCTCGGATGTCCTAAGAAGTTGTTAAATAACTTAGGAGCCACGGGTGTGTTTTCTGTACTTTCAGAACTGTGGACTTTACACTGACGTGTACAATAGAGGCCTCTGTGAACGTGTCCCCGGGCTGCCAAGACCCACCACGAAACTATCTTCTGACTACAGTTTTAAGTCTAACAGCTGCCCAGCACTCTTGCACCTCCGGCTGCCTTAGAGCCTTTGTCTGGATACAGAGCCACACACGGTCCATCCTAGCCAGGCTGGGGAGTCTTGCATTGTAGTGCACAAAGCCTGCTCTAGGTCTTAGGGGAAGTGTTTTGCTAACACAATGCATCCAGATGAACATTCTGTGACTTCCAAAACTAGATCCTGAGAAGGCTATCTGCTTCTGTCTGATCTCCTGGGGGGCTCCTGCTTGGGTCACTTCCTCTTAGAATCCTGTCATCATGTTATGAGGCTATGAGAAGCCTTATATAAAATTTATGTGGATGGATTCCTGTTGGCAACCCCTTCAGAGTGAAGAGTTGGCAGCATCCTCTAGCCACATTCATGTGCCATCTTGGATCAGCAGACATCGTTAGAAGATTCCAGGTCAGTCACATGAATAACCACATGGAATACTGGATAAAAAAGTGAGCTCACAGAACCATGAGAGAAAGGAATAAACTGGTATTTGCAGTCACTGAATGTCAGGGTACTTTGATATACAGAAACAGCAGCTCCTCACCTGCCTCTCCCAGGCTCAGATGTGTTCTGAGCCTCCCATGAGCCACATGGCTCCTCAGAACAACCCCACCATATCTGGGATAAGTTCTTCCTTCCAGATGATGACGCCTCATGTTCCATAATCCGCCAGCCAACCCACTCTCCAGCCCCTTCTCGGCTAACTCTCTGGCGGGGATCTTGCGAGCTCATCCTGCTTCCACACACTCATCCCACAATCTGTTAACTCATCACCTAATAACCTGGTAAAGCATGACTCTTAATATTTATTAGTTAGCCAATTAGATTTAGGTATATTATAAACACAGTTACAAGATGCCAATACAGTAATCTTAGAGCCAATTGACAATGATAAAAATCTTATCCCAAATTTCTAACCTTTTGATAAATTTACATAATCGCTATTCCTCTTTCCCTCCTGCTACCTCTCTCTCTCTCCCCAACTCCTAACTCTGCCTCCACTTTCCTGTCCAATCACAGGCTTTCTGCTGCCTCAATGTGTTTGGACAGGAAATATCCTACAACAAATGGCCTAGGGTTTCAGACACAGCCTACCTTCTGAGAGTCGCACTGTTCCTTTGTTGAGATCCCTTTCTGTCCTCTCTCCTCCACGAAGTCCACTTCTGAAGTGACATTTGGCCTGAGTAGCCTTTCCTAATTCCATGGACTGGGCCAGGCTTTTCTCCAACTTTCCCCTATCACAGCCCACAGCCAGGAAACTCAGGATCCACCTCCTCCTGTGGATCATGACTTTCTAGGACAGTGATGGTATCTGTTTCCACATCCAGATTGCCAAAGACAGACAGGATTTCTCAGCCTTCAAATTATTTACTAGAGCTGCCCACAGGGTGTGTGGCCAGATCAAGGTGAAAAGGCTTAGCCCCTTCCTTGCTCACAAGTTACTAAGATTTTCCTTGTGGCTACAGGAGAGGAGTAACTAAGTGCAAAGCCCTTCTGAGAACAGGGTGCTGTTGACAATTAGGCTGAGTGCCCAGAAAACCAGCCCACTATCAACATTTTGGGATGGTTAATTTTGTGCTGTAGAACACTCGTGTGAATTGTTTGATGTTTAGCACCATCCACAGCTGCTAGACACTAGAGGCACTATACACTAGTAGTACTTATTAGTGGTGCTAATCAAAACTGTCTTAGATAGTACAAAAGACTAGATTCAGGGGTAGGGGAGGATCATGCGCTCCCCTGTTGAGAACCACTGGCTTGGAAGACTGCCAGTTCTCAGGGTAGGTCCTTGAGTTTCCTGTGCTCTGCTAGAGGTGAGAGCAAAGTCCTACAAGGTCCCCATCCAGTTGTAGAGAGTATACTCGTCAGCTTTCCATCACTGCGACAAAATGCCTGAAATAAATACCTTATGAGGAGAAAAAGGTTTACTCTGGCTTATAATGTAAGAGTTCATGAGAGGCTGGCCCATTGTTTGGGGGCTTGTGGAGAAAGAGTACATTATAGTATTGGAACAAAACTGCTTGCCTTATGGCAGACAGGAGCAAAGAGACAGGAGCCTCAGTCCCAGTCTACATTCCAGTGACCCTAACTTCCTTAACAAGACCCCATCTTCTCTAATAATGTCACATAGGCCTTTGAGGGACACTTACTCAAATTACACCAGGGAGGCTTCTGGAGATGGGATGGCTCGGGCATGGGCACTGAGGGGCAGGTAGCATCCAGACAGAGCCTGTTCTCTTGACTTAGCAAGAGTCTTTGGGAGGACTTGTAGAGAGGAAACATCCAATAAAGCTGGGAAGTGCTAGAAAGTTCCAGATGCATCACAGATCTGGTGGCTCAGCATGGGTGTTCCAAGTGTTTCCAGTCTGTTAGATTGGTGATGAGAGAGCAGCTTTGAAGTTCTTGGTTCCTTTTCAAGCTGCAGAGTTAGGGAAGTCTCGAGGCTCAGTGTCGGCTCTGGGCTGTAAAACCCTGGGCAGGCTTCCTGACACACAGGGCAGGGAACTGCCACCCCAGAGCTGGACTTAAAGACCTGCACATGTCCTTGCCCAGACACTCAGTGGAATTGGATACATGGCCTTTCTCCATATCTCCTGCAGGGCCAACCCCAAGGGTTTCTGAGGATGCTGAAGGTGGCCACCTCATCTGTCTGCTGGGGAGAGAAGGTGTGTGTGTGTGGGGGGGGGTAAATGTGGTAGTTTTCGGTGCTGGAGAATCCATAAAGAGATGGTGGGTTGCATTTCATAGGGAAATGCCTGCAGCCACATGCAGGTCAGGTGCTCAGGGCCATGAGACCTGTGAGGATGAAAGACCTTTTAGGGTCCACCTCAAAGGATGCTAGATTGAACTGGTCACTGTTCCTTATGCTTGTGTTCCCATGGAAACCGTTGCTTGGAGAAAGCCTGTGCAAGAGGAGAAGGTAAGGAGAGTGCAGGTCAGATGAGAGAGTAAGACGGAGATCTGGAGCCTTCCTGGAGTCAGGTGTCCTCAAGGCCCACGCTCCCTCACAATAGCATGTGGGTTGTTGATGCTTTAAATAACCAGAGGAAGTGACTTTAACCCCTCTGAGTCACAGCTTTCTCATTTTTATTATTTACTTCCTACAACACTAGGGGTTGAGCCCAGGGAGTCGATCACGCCACCCAAACTTCACACCATCACCCGGCTTCACACCCCCCAGCAATGATTTTTCATCTTTAAAATCTCAAAGGAATAATACTGACCTCAAAGTGTTGTAGATAAGATTAGGAGTTACGTACCTATGAAGAGATGAACACTCCTCATGGTGGTGAGAATGTGACATCTCTTGACAGGTCTTGCCATCTGTTGACTGAAGGGCCTTTAAGGAACCTCAGACACTCAGAGTAACTCTGTCAGCTCTGCTCTTGGCACCAGGTGATGATCAGCTGTGGAACTTGCTTCCCCACAGAATTGTGGTATTGAATGGATCAGAAGGTGCTAGATGCCTCAGGCTAAACAGAGGCAGAGGACCAGACTTTAGAAACACATGTGTCAGGGAAACCCTGACTTTCAGGGAGACGTGGCAAAAGAAAGCCTTGACTTTTTGGAAGAGGCCTCGTCACACTATCATCAGTGCCTCACCAGGGACACTGGACCACTAGAATGACCCCACCCTGATTTATAGCGGGGACAGACGGAGGGTTCCTCTTTACCCAGAGAAGCTCCAGGAGAGGTGGGCTGTTCTTCACTGTCGCTTCCCTCCAGCTAAGGGAAGTCCTTGATGATGGCTATTGAGAGTTAACAAATGTCCCTTATACCTACCTTTGACTGCCTCTCTCTATTCAAACTACACACACACACACACACACACACACACACCCTCATCACTTCAATGGCTTTCCTCAAAAGAGTAAAACTGAAGACCAGTTAGTTGCTGCATCCAGCCCACCCCTCCAGTTAACTTTGAAACCCATGGGCTAATTGCAAATTCAGTTCCTCCCGCCAAATGGCTGAACAGAGTGATGCAGAGGAAAGATGAGGATGCTTCAGTGGAACACACAAGTTCTTACGACGCCTGGACGGGAGAGCAGATGGGAGGCAGAGCCTCGTCTCAGATGGCTGCTGCTTGGGCTTCTTTTTACGATTCCATTCTCCTGCATTTTGTCTTTAGTCACCCTTTCCCTGGCCCCTGGTGGGTGGCCCAAACATTTAGTTTTGAGGGATATGAGCTCTTAATAGGAACTTGAAGAACATTTTCACTGACTCTAACTATGAGATAGGGCAGAAGTAAGAGCCTCCTGAGAAATCCTTCTATTTAATCTTCTCCCAAATACACAGGTCCCATTTTTCCTCAGGAATCCTGGCCAGTGTGGGGACTGCCCCTCTTGTTGGTCTGTTTCCCAAAGTGTAAGCAATCTGAATGCCCAGATGGCCCTGTGAAAGCCCAGTTCACTGTAATCACTGCCTTGCCACCTCATTGGAGCAATCCTCCCCAAAGCATCACCTCTTCGCCAGATCTCCCAGTTAGCAGAGCCCAGAGCTGTGTGCACCTTGAGGGAATGTGGGTGAGTGCAGCACGAGACACAGTCCTTCCACTCCTTGGCTCTGGACATCCTGTTCTGGCTATGACAAACTACCTCCCCACTCAAAACGTGTAGCACCGTTTTCAGGAGAGTGTCCCATCTTGTGAGAAGTGATGTTGTCCCCTCATCCTGTTGGCATGAAACTTATAGGTGCTAGATTGCTGTAATGGCATTTGGCATTTGGGGAGTGGGGGCATCTGCTCCAGCCACTTACACTATGCACACAATCCCCAGGAGCTTGTTTTTACTGGGTGACTGAATGTTGTTGGGCATAGCCAACTTTACGGGCTGGATTATGCTAACACTCAGTCTGGGAGGCTCAGCTTGAGGCAGGGCTTATCTTGGAGTCTGATTTTCAGCCATTCAGTCGCCAACAGGGTTCAGTAGCAACTCAAATGGTGCTTTTTAAGGGAACATAATGACTCGACATATAAGGTCTGGTTTCGCCCCTAGACTTCAAGGTTTTACTACTGTGACTTTCATGGGGAGGATTGTTGGTGTGCTACCCATTGTTCCAGTCTGGCTGAGGCACCATAAATATTCCTGGCTCTACTGGCACAACACAGAGAAGCTGTAGAAATGATTGTGACATGGTTTCACCAGGCAGAGTCCCTCTGAACACCCATTGTCTGTGGTGGTCGTCTTCCAGATGTTAAAATAAAGACTAGACCAGTGGTTCTCAACCTGTGGGGTGCAAACCCTTTGGAGGTGGAATGATCTTTTGACAGGGGTCACCTAAGACCATTGGAAAACACAGTTATTTACATTAGGATTCATAACAATAGCAAAATCACAGTTAGGAAGTAGCAATGAAAATAATTTTATGGTTGGGGGTCACCACAACATGAGGACCTGTATTAAAGGGTTGCAGCACTAGGAAGGTTGAGAACAACTGTACTAAGGAATAATCATCTTGAAAAGGGGAAAAGTTTATTGTAGTCCACAGTGTTAGAAGGTTCAGTCCCAAACCTCTTGCTCCTGATCCCCAGGGCCCGTGACAGTGCAGTCTTCATGGAGGGAGTGTGTTCTGGATGAAGATGCCCACGATGTGGCAGCTGGGATGTCAGCATCCCTTCTAGGATGGGCCACAGGAAGTGATCTAACTTCCTTCCGGTAAGCTCCATCTCTTAAAGGTACCCAATAGCACCAGAGACCAGGGTCACATCTATACAATGTGGGCCTCTGGGGAATGCTTCAAGTTTAAGCTATGACAGCGATTCCCACACAAAGTTGGCTATTGAAACCAAGATGGGTTACTGTGCTATGTTCAAGTGTAATATATGTTGCCTCCAAAATTCTGAGGCCCAGCCATCTCTGTCTTTTCCAAGTGGTAAGAAGCACCAAGTGCAAATAATTATTTGTGTGTCTGATTTTCAGTGGTGCTGAGGATTGAACTCAGGGCCTTGTGCATGCAGGGCAGGCAGGCATTCTACCACTGAGCTGCATTCCTAGCTCCAAGTTATTCAGTTTTTGAGGAACTGTTGAAACATGCCCTCAAGCCCTGGTTTTCATGAGATTCCCACAAGTCCAGTCTTTGTCAGGTTTATCTCCTGTACCTGGTTCCCACAGGCCTTACCCAAAGCATCTATGGGACTTGATGCTGCCTGTGCTCGGTTCTGATGTCACAATGCAGTTAATACTGGGGACCAGCGTTCTGCCAGCAGGGAATGAGGAAGGGGCCAGGCATGGGGAAATGTCAAGGCCTCTGTGGCTTAAAGTGTGATACAGACGAGGAGTTCGGATGTTTTCTTGAGACAGAGTCCACATGTAGTTGCTTCTTCCAGGTGAAAGCAAAGGTCTTCTGGTATCTGCTGATATTACCGCAGGAAAATTCTTGTCATTGCATATCAATCAAGGCAGATGTTCATGATTTGCTCCATTAAGGCGCAAACGTAAGCTGCTAATGTTTCTTCCTGTTCGTGGTGGTGCTGACCATTCATTCCTTAAACTTTGTATTCCTTGCTTGTGTACCTGACTGGAGTCTAGATTACATATGTTTTATATTTTGTTGGTGGTGTTAGGGATTGAACCCATGCCCTAGATCATGCTAGATAGGCACTCTACTGCAGAGTTATACTCTCCAGACCATAGGTTCCATGTCTACTTTCTTTTTTTGGCTTCTGGGACATGTCCCGATAGAGCATTTCTTATGTTAAGTTAGTGGGTAGATTCCTCTCAAATAGGAATAAGGATTGGATAGTGTGGAGCCAAAACACAGCAGGCTTCTGTAGTAAACAGCCCGAATGCAGAGCATTATTAGGTGTTGTTTAACACACTCCTTCTTGCCTGGCTTCTGGCCTGGGCTCCACACATCTCCTGGGGTGGCGTCAGTTATTTCAGAGAAGTCAGCATCTCCTAGCTTTCTCTCTGTGTTCTGGTCACGGGGCTGAGGACACAGAGGAGATGCAGTCAGGTGCTGCCCTGTACATGGCCCCTGTCTGGGGATTGTCTTACTTCTTGTTGTCCTGTCTGTGGGAGTGAGGCTGCGACAGGGACATCTGAGCAGAATAAAGGAAGGCTTCAGGTAAGAAAGTCCTTGCTTCTCACCTCTGGTGCTTCTGTTACCTCCTAGGACGCTCCACTCTGGCCACAGGTCAGGGTCTCACAGCGAAGGGTATTTCTCGTCTCATAGTTCTGTAGTTGGGAAGTCTGAACTCCGTCCTGGTGACAGGAGTGGTATCTTCTCTCCCATGCTGAGGATGAATGTCCATCTTTAGTTTGCTGTGGTGACACCCAGTCTCTACTGCCTGCACAGGGCTGCCTTCCCCAGATTTATCTTTTCTGTTCTTGTCACTAGTGGTCACATTAAACTGCATTAAATTCCAGTGCAACCTCATCTCAATTTGATAATATCAACACACATCTTATTTCCAAATAAGATTATATGAGTAGGTAAAATGATTAAAACTTTGCACATTATTTTTTTGGGGGGTGTGGGACTTGGTTTAATCTGTGATAGTGCTAAACTCTTAAAGGGATTTCTTTTAATTTCATTTCTTCAAATCAAATGTAAATTGCTTTTTCTTTGAAAGGAGGGATCTGTTTTAGAAGCAGTACCTCTCCTGAAGCTCTATCCTTAGCATTTCCACTTTGCATACACTTTAATATTCAAGATTTGCTGGTTGCATGCACTGGGGAAAATGTCCTCCAGCCATTGGTCTGGCCACTTCAAAGAAATCAGAGGAACTCTGAATTCCAACAACAGTGGGAAGGTAAAATTCTTGAATTGAAATGTTAAGAGTCTCGGTAGGGTCAAAATTCCCAAATAAGTGACTTGTTTTTAGGAGGAAGAAAACAAAGAGAACCAACAAGGGAAAATGCCCTCCACATCCCAGACAGGGCCAGGTTTCCTTATACGGTAAAATGGATTCTTCAAGTTTATTTAGTTCAGTTCAATATCTGTGCCTCTAGGTTTCCCCTTCAGATAAATTTAATCATTCTGATTCTTGAGAACCATCATGTAATTACTCTTTTATGTCTCAAAATAACTGCAAGAGAAGACCAAAGAGACTCCTGCTTTATGTCCTTAGAGAACCCGGGAGACGAGAGATGGATTTGCTACTCCAAGTTCAGCTGGCTGGTGAGGGACTGTATGGAGAACAATACTTCTTCAGCTAGAGGAGAGGGTGTCACTTGATTGTATGTGTCAATTCTTCATTTAACCTTGGGCATACTGGAGCCATTGGTACAGAGGTGTCCTTAGGCCAGGTCTTTGTTAAGTACCAGGTGATAGCGTTCCTATCCCCACATTTCCTATAGACATATAAACCAGTAATTTTACTAGAACTGATATTCCCACAAGCCTAAAGGGGTCAAAGGTTCATTTGAAAGTGCTGCCTAAATTGCTTGGGTAGAGGTGAGTCGGTATAGATTTCCAAGTGAGACTTAAGGCAAGATGGGAGATGGGGCTGAGGTGGTGTCTGCCAGGGAAGGCGCATGGCAAAGGTGTGAAGGATTCGGGAGAGATGGGAACTAAGCTCAGTCAGATGGTGAGTGTCGGAGGTGAAAACCAGTATTGTGATTTCACTTAGAGGGTGAAGAAGGGTCATAGCTGGGTAGAGAAAGGTTGTAGCTGCAGAAGAGAGAGACATGCTTTTAAACCAGGGCTGTCATCTGAGGCTGGTTTTCCTCTTCTCTACCTCCTCCCACCCCACAGAACACTTGGCAACTTCTTAGCACATTTTGGTTGTTACAATGGTTGGGAAGTTGCCTCTACTGACCTCTTATGGGGAGAAGTCAAGAACCCTGGGTAACTTCTCACACTGCTCAGGCAGGCCTCCTATAACAAAGACATACCCCCAACAGAATCAAGGTTGAGGAATAAGGTTTTAAATTAGATAGTGGTGTTTCTATATTCGCTTTCATTTTTTTGCTTTGGTAAAGGCAAACTAGAAGTTGTCCTAAGAATTGGCAAACTACTAACTGATTCAACTACCTTATTTATTTTGAATGTTTATTCTTCTAAAGTAGACTCAATGACAGCATTTCCCCTCTCTCTTTTGGTCATTTGCGTGTTTGCTAAGATTGTCGGAGACAGTCTACTATATAGCCTTTTTTTGTTTGAAACTCCTGCCTCAGTTTCCAGCCGATATGCCTGGTTCGTTTTGTTTGATTTTATGTTTTAAAGTTTCATTTTTATTTAGATGTATGTTGTGCATCTGTGTGAATGTGTACCATATATGTGGGCGGCAGGGGCGATCAGAAGCAACTATTGATCTCCTGGAGCTGGAGTTATAGGTGGTTGCTTATGAGCCCTCTGACACAGGACTTGAACTCAGGTCCTCTGGAAAAGCAGCAAGTGTTCTTAACTGCCAAACCATCTCCCCAGCTCTTCCTTATTTTGATTCTTCCCTGTTCCACTACTAGCAGGCCCTTGGTGTGGTTATGGTCTATATGAATGGCCTCCCTCCCCCAGAGTTGTGCACAATGTGAGGCTGGCCTGATGGGGGCCCAGTCACTCAATGAATACCAGGTGGAAAGAACTGAACTAATCGTAGTTTAACAGGGTAGTCTTCCTCCTCAGCGTTCAGCAGACTTCACACAGGAACTCAGCGTTCACTGACTGATTGGACAAATAAATGAATTTTGGACAGTGCAAAGAATTGGCAAGCTAAGTGGGTACCAGGTGGTGCTGAAGGAGAAGCTCATTAAAGTCCCAGCAAGGTACCATGCTGCCTTTCCAGAGCATGTTGGAAGGGAAGCAAACCATTCTAGCCAGGGCCCTCTTGGCCTGCACCTCAGAATCCAGGCTGGATTTGGAATCTGGAATCTGGAAAATTACTAGGTTTCTGGTCTCCTGTGTGCTCCATAGTCTTATCAGTGAAGCTTTGTCAGTGTTTCCACTGTAAACCTGGGCGTGGGGCTAAGTAGCCTATAAAATCTTACTCTAGGCGAAAGCTGGCAGGCAGGAGCCTGCTAAGATGCAATTAGTTTGGCTCAAGGAAGCTGTGGTTGGCTTCTTTACTTAATTGGGAGAGTACAACCAGGAAATGCCAAGGTTTGGTGCTCCTTCTGTCTCTGAGGACAGACATAGAGAGGCTTCTGTTGCAGGGCAGAAAATGGGCGAGTCACCAGCTCTGGGAGGTTAGAGGTATGGAGAGGGATGCCCACCAGGGTCAGGGAAATGTATCCATATGGGTACCAAAGGTTACCCCATACTCCTTCCAGATCTTCATGCCCCTGTGATTAACTCCCAGAATCCTTAGGGTCTGCTTGTACTTGTTCAGGGATATTCTGAGATAGCTGCAGGAACATGTTAGTCTCTCCTTGCACGGATGCCCTCACTTCTTCAGTCAGTGTGAATGGCAGCACTTACGGTTGTGCTCAGTACCTTCTATTGCTGGGGAATATGAGGGATCCAGGTATTATAGTAGTGACTGGAGCCTCAATTGCCTCATACCTATCCATCTGTCTGTCTGTCTGTCTGTCTGTCTGTCTGTCTGTCTATCTATCTATCTATCTATCTATCTACTCTGTCTCTGTCTGTCTGTCTGTCTGTCTCTCTCTCTCTCTCTCTGTGTGTGTGAGTGTGTGTGTGGGTGTGTGTGTGCGCGCGCACGTGCGCACGCGTGCGCCCGTGTATGTGTGTCCACATGCAGGAATACTGCAGCATGCCTATGGAGGGTCAGAGGACAACTTAAGAGATTCACTTTTCTCCTTTCACTATGTGGGGCCAGGATTGAACTTTGGTTGCTGGGCTCAAGTGGCTGCCTTTATCCACGGAGCCAGCTCTTCATCCCATTTCCTCATTTTCATGGGAAACAAATACTGAACTTATGGCATAGTGATAAAATAGAAATGATAAAATTTGTAAAAAGGGAGGGCGGGAGGGAGGGAGATAGATAGACACACAGACATGTACAGAAAGAGAGGAGACAGGGAGAGAGACACACAGAAAGACACACACACACACAGAGATAGAGACAGAGAGAGAGAAACAGAGAGAGAGAGACAGAGAGAGAGACAGACAGACAGAGAGAGAGAAGCTTACACAGTGGCCGTCTTCCACTTGTGCTAGAGTGACTACAATTTTAAAGTCATGAAGCTGTCCTCAGGGTCAGTCACACGTGACAAACACATAAGGGTGTGGAGGCCATTACTGAGGGTGAGTGGATGTGAGTAAGAACCAGGGGAGACTTCACAGAGAAAGGGGTGAGGTTTGGAGCTGACAAATCGGGTTACAAATTTCTTAGGTAGAGAAGTGAGGAAGTCACATTGCTATTGAGTGCACATGGACCGCAAGGGCACAGAGGACCCAGTCACAGGTGCCTGGCAGAGAAAGGACTGCTGGGAGAGCAGCTGAGGGAATCCGTGCTTTCCTCTCCTTCCCATCCCTGCTCCGTGTCATCTTGCTTTTAGAACACTTCAGTTCCCCATGCTCACTAGTGAGCAGACCAACCCGGGTCACTATTAGTGTGCAGACCAGCCCCAGTCACTAGTGTGCAGACCAGTCCCAGTCGGACTAGTGGGCAGATCAGCTCAAGATGGTGAGAAACCCTCGTGGTTTTAGTATGTGAGAAGAGCCAGCTGGGTCTTACACCCTCTATGAGGCTGTGGTTTTTTTCTGAGTTCCTCTTCCTCCCTACCCCAGTCTTCCTCAGCTCTGTACCCCATATCCTTCATCCCTTTTCTGTTGGAGGGATCACTCCCCAGTAGCTCTCTGAAAAGTCTTTGAAGACTCCTGTGCAATACTCCTGGTTCTGTGCCACACATGGTCCTGCTAATTCCTTAAAGTTGCATCACACCTTAGTCATGTCTCCAGGGGAGGACATCTGTCACTGTTGGGTGGACAGTGAGTATCTACTTCTCAGGCCAACGGTAAGGCCAAGCTGAAGGTTTGGGAACAAGTAGGAATCAAGCATGTTTGAACCCACCATTGCTGAAGATCATGCTAGGCGTGTGCACTTGAAACTGGGGTTCCAATCTGACTACCACTAGCTACCTCAAATTTACTCATTTATTCAAATTCAGTAACTCTCAGTTTCATTGTATGCAAAGTGAAACTGGAAATACCGGCCTGGTCTAGAAGGAAGATCGAATGCCTTGACTAGCCGGCCTTTGAGAAGTCTAACTTGAAGACGCTCTCTCCTGCCGAGGTGTGGACAGAACTAGATTGAACCTGCAGTTCTTTTGTTCATCTGTGGGATTTTTTTCACTGGCTGGCAGAGATGGGAGATTGAGTACTGGGCCTGGACTTGGGGCTGAAAGGCATGGGCTTTGTTTGGCACCCTGGGGAGTTTGAGACAGAACACAAAAGTGCAGCTTGCTCCTTATATAGCTGGGGAAGGGTAGCTTTCCTAGCTCCCCGCTCCCCTGTCCCCTAACAGTGAGAGGACTTGTTCAGTTTGCATAGTGCCATCTGAAAAGCTGGAGAACAGGGGCAATAACCAGGAAGCCTCCTCCCTTGTAGCCTGTTCTGCTGGGATGTGCCTTTTGCCTCAAGAGAATGGGGATGCTGTTAGTGGAAGGGTCCTGACTGGAGTTAGCCAGACTGGCCCCTCAATGCTTCTGTGGGCAGCTCACTTAACCCTTAAGTTCCTCTCAAGCACCAAACACCACTCACTTTAATTTCCCAAGGAGTGAATGGCCTGGTACCCAGTGAGTACCCCATAAATTTAGTCCCCTCTTCCCCTCCACCCCCAAATGCCATTTTCCCCCACAAACAGCCACCCAACCCTGGGGGCACAGTTCAATAAAGTCCCCATAAAATTCAGCTTCTCTGAACCCAGCTTCAGAATTTACAGCGAGTGGATTCATCACATTGTTTGAATTACAGCAATATGAAAATACAGAAAACCCACAGGGAGTCAGCCTTTTCCCATATATAAAACAGGGTTACGATCCTGTATAAACTTTTAAAAGAGAATGCTTTAGTTTATATCTTTGTGCATATGATTGAAAAGGAAAAGGAAAGAAAATGGAACAATAGAGTCTCACACCTTCTCTGAGGAAGCCCTTGGCTCCTTTCTCTGCAGTCTGTCTTTTCACAACACCCCTACTGTAGCCAGCTGGGATTTACCTGGCTCCACAGCCCTCTTGGGGAGCCCTTGGCTTATCAATGCTTCCCTGTTGTTGTCTCTACTGTCACACCCTGTGTCCCAGTCAACAGCATTTGTGCCACTAGTTCCCTTTTGTTGGACCATGAGCCTCCTTGTAATGAATCATCCTATGTCTGTCAGGGCTGCAGCAAACAGGATGGGTGGAGGCAGGAAGAACGTAGGGGCGTACAGATCTAGAGTGTCTTCTTCCAAGTCAGACCTCAGGGAGGCCCATCTGAACCTCGGGTAATGTCCTAGCTCCTGTGCATCTTGGCCTGGCTCTGTCCCACCTACTTCTGCGATTGCCTCCCTTGCTGTCACTGTGGTCCTTTCTGCTTCCCTTGTCTGGAAGGTTCTTTCCTCTGAACATCCTGTGTCTAGTCTTGTCTCTGAAGGCTCAGGTCATGCAGTTTCCTCTGAGAACATCTATTGTTCATCCTATCTCCTCTCATCCACCCCAAACCAGGTCAAATCCTTCAGTTCTGTGCTACCTCACAAATGTCCTCCTTCCCATGTTGGGGAAGAATGTGACTGGGAATCTAATGAGTCCCTCTCAGCTGTGAGCTCCATAGGGCAATGGTTAGCTGAATTTTCTCATCCTTTTATGAAGTTATGAGACTGAAGACTCTTAAAGAACTGGTTTTCACACGGCAGACACTTAGGACACATTTCAAGTTTACCACCACTCTCACCCATAAAATGGAAAGAAGGACAACTATTTTGTGGTGCTGAGAGAGTAGAAGACAGGTTTGTGACTACCTGGTGACTCCAAAACTCCAGAAGGCTTTGGAAAGATGGACAAGACTCACCCATGCTCACCCAAGAGAATTTAATCCTTAGACACCCTTGCTGTTCCTTACAAATGGCTGTGCGTGCAAAGCCAAGAGGAGAAAGAAAGAAAATAATTAGCACACTACAGAATTATCATTCATTATCGTGAAGTTATAACTCTTGATTTTATTTCTCACATGCCTTTTCTTCTTACGAGGGTCTCGGGGCAGGAGAAGCCTTTCTAGCCCCATGATCACTGCTCATGATGAATTATTCAGCACCAGCTAATGGCCACCAGAGATGCACATTGGTGGATTCTCGGATCCCGGCTCTGTTTACCGTTGGTCGGTGAAGGAATATCAGTTGTGAGCTTTCAAATGGGACCTCCTCTTGGATGGCAGCACATGAAAGACTTGCCTGGGCACTGCTCCAAGGTTCTGTATGCAACATGTGTGGATGTTCGAGAGCAATTTTGTTTGCTCATGACCCCACCTGTCAGGAACCACATCCAAATGAGGAAAACACATTATCAGCCCTTACGGCAACGGGAGTGATGTGACAACAGTAATTTGACAGTAGTTTAACTAGAAGTGGTAATAAGTCGCGATAGTGAACGTTAATTATGTAGCATACGAATTATTTTCTTTCTTTCTCCTCTTGGCCTTGCATGCGCAGCCATTTGTAAGGAACAACAAAGGTGTCTAAGAATTAAATTCTCTTGGGTGAGCATGGGTGAGTCTTGTCAATCTTTCCAAAACCTTCTGGAGTTTCTGAGTTGGGCAAAGCATTTAAGATGACATCTCAAAGAACCCTTGGCCAAGTGCTTTGGCAAAAAAGTCAGACATTTGGAGACTAAAATCAACCTACAAGTTTATTATTATAAAAGCCCTTTCCCATGTTATGCCATGTTGTGGTGCATATTTTATGCCCACATATGTTATTTTGTGTGCTTTTTATGCAAAGCTCTGGTACTGGATGAACCGAGTTTTCCAACCCATTATACAGATGAGGAAAAGGCACAGAAATTTACCCAAGACTGATCTGCTGGACAGCAGCACTGCCAAGCCACACCCTTGGCTCTGACTCCAAGTTCTCTTTCTACAGTCATATATTTACTCCCCGAGGCAGGACTGGGTTTTGAGTATCTACTTATGGCTGCCTCCTCTGTCCTGGAAGTCTGTCTGTTCCCCACTAGCTTCTCTCTGCTAGTGTCGGCCTGCAGGCCTTCCCTGCTGTGTCTTCTAGAGCACCCTTCCCTCTTTTTCCACATGTGTGTGTTCTCATTGCACTTGCTGATCCTGTGTGCTTCTGTGTAATGGGGAAGTGCAGTGCAGGGTGGTCTGAGCCACAGCCACATGGGAAACATGATTTGTCTTGTGGGTTTCTACTTAAAGACATGATGTTGGGGGAAAGGGCTACACGGGGAAGCATGAAGAGATGCTCTGTAGCTTCTAGATAGCTTTGCTCTCCCTGTCTGTGTACAGCAAGACTTTGAATACATGCTTTCTGGACAATGCATTTATTATTGTACCACAGGGAAAAAGATCAACAGATCTTACCTGCATAGGAAAGGCTAAAGCATTTATTGAGCACCTGCTGTATTCTAGTACTTCATTTATCACTTCCTGAATCCACAACATCCTACAGAAGATATGCCTGTTTTTATTTTACAGAGAAAGAAACTACAGTTTTGGGAAGTTAAGCAATAGGCTCATTGAGCAAATGCACAGCAGAGCCCACAGCCCAGGATCAAGCCTATCCTGTAATTTGAGGAAACTGTCCCAAACAGAAAATGTTCTTCCTGGATTTTATCTGCTGAGAAGAAGCCAATTCAGTGTGGGATGTAAAACCATGCCAGGAAGTTTGGTAAAGTAGAACAGGTTGAGACCCAGAGACTTGGTGGGCACACACTTGACTCCAGCTCCCTGCCAGACATGTGACATGCTTCTCACACAAAAGAACCATGTCCTATGGTCACTTAGAACAGAGTTCTGCAGGCTAATGCAATACCTAGAGGTCTGGAGGGCTTATCCAATAAGCTTCCCTTCCCAGACATTCTTCCCTGCAAAAGGTATTTAATCTCAGGCCCACCCTGAGACGTTGGGTATGGTACATTATGGATTCTTTTTCCACCATGAACAACCAATAAACTGTTTAGAACCATGGACTGTCTCTTTGCTAAAGATTCACCATGAGGAACCAGAGGAAGGCCATTGTCTGCAGAGCAGCAGTTTAATCTCCCATAGAAGGCATCTCTATGCTCCCAGCCACAAGAGCCACCAGTTCTGCCTCTGCCAAGCTAAGGATAATCACCTTGCTGGGACAAGTGGAGCTCCCCTTTCCCCCTGGCCCCAGGCTAAATGTTATCTGCAGATCTTGGGCCCCTGTCTCTGTTCTCTGCTCTTCTGCAATTCCCAGTGGCACCTGGATATCCAAGGGACTGAGAACCCCATGGCCCAGGCTGGCCTCGTTGCAGGCCCAGGTATGCCTGAACCTGCTCTGTCTTTCCCACATCTCAGACTGCACTTTCTACCCCTGGAGTGGTGTCTCTGCGCTTCCCTCCAGCCTGGCACCCACCCTGGCAGTGGCGTGGGGTAAGCGCAATCAAACTCCCTGAGTTCTGCCTCCCCAAGAGGCAGTGCCCTGTGATGAAGCAGACTTGGACCCACAATCCAGTTAACTTATTTGACGATTGGGGTATAACAGCCTGTAATTATTAGTCAAGAAAGAAGGAAGGGGATTATGAGCTGTCGATCAAATAGGAAACAATGGAGTTGCAATTATAAGGAAAGTGTAGGCAAAATTCCAAGAAGCCAGACTCTTTTTTAAAAAATTTTATTTATGGGCTGGAAAGATGGCTCAGTGGTTAAGAGCACTGTCTGCTCTTCTGAAGGTCCTGAGTTCAAATCCCAGCAACCACATGGTGGCACACAACCATCCGTAACGAGATCTGATGCCCTCTTTTGGAGTGTCTAAAGACAGCAACAGTGTACTTACATATAATAAATAAATAATCTTTGAAAATTTTTTTTATTTATTTATTCACTTTACAACTCAATATCAACCCTTCCTCTCCTCCTGGTACCCCCTCATGCAAGTCCTTCCCCCCCCACTTCCTCACCCTCCCACCATTGTGTGGTGTTTATTTCTGGGTATTTGATTGGATCTCATTATCAAACTGTTTTGTATACCAATATCATGCAGTTTTTATTACTATTGCTTTGTAGTATAGCTTGAAGTCAAGGATGGTGATACCTCCAGATGGTGAAATCTTTTATTGTTTTATCATTTTAGCTATCCTGGGTTTTGTGTTTTTCCATATGAAGTTGAAAATTGTTCTTTCAAGGTCTGTAAAGAACTGTGTTGGAATTTTGATGGGGATTGCATCTAATCTGTGGATTGCTTTTGGTGAGATGACCATTTTCACTAGGTTAATCCTACCTATCCATGAGCATGGGAGATCTTTCCATCTTCTGATATCTTTCTCAGTGTCTTTCTTCAGAGATTTGAAGTTCTTGTCATACAGGTCTTTCACTTGTTTGGCTAGAGTTACACCAAGGTATTTTATATTTTTTGTGGCTATTGTGAAGAGAACTGTCTCCCTAATTTCTTTTTTTGACCTGTTTATCATTTGTATAAAGGAAGGATAGTGGGTTCTTTGAGTTAATTTTGTATCCGGCCACT